>OX578140.1:57238960-58651460 GCA_951213105.1 Amaurobius ferox
AATTAGAACCTCATTATAACGTAGCATTAAAATATATTTGCAATATTACTAACACATTTCTTAACGTAAAACTTAATCTCCATTTTCCTCTATATTAATTTCCTTATCGTTTCATTTAACAATTTTTTATTAAAAATATTAAGTGGGAATAAATTTCAGCTTTAACGCTTTAGCACTCTACATTTATAATCTGACGGTGAAGATCTCATTTTTTAGATACAATCTATAGAGGAAACATGCGAGCTGAAAGATATAAAAACAAAAATGACTTTAATGACGTCATTCACTTCTGCTCAGTTAGTTAAATAACTCGTTATATCTTTTCATGCGCAGTAAAAGTTGCTTCTTCTACTTAACGCCAACCGCAATTAACCTGTAACCTTAACAAAATTGCTGTGTATTTAGTTGTTTTATTCTATTAGTAAACTTGTCAAGAACATAAAGAATAGGTACTACAGAAATGTTTCTGGATCAACTTAAGTGTTATACTTAGCATCTACATATCTATATATTAGTGTTTTATATAAATAGATATATAAAGATACATATTTCTTATACACGGGTTGAAGACCCAGACCGTCCGACTCATCATAAGGACACGAGCAACCATTTGGACTGACGGCTTATACACGGGTTGTAATTTTTAATATTTTTAAATCAACAATAACATAATCTCACATTTTATGGGAAATCGAAGTAACTGAACTACTAAAACTAGGCTTAACCTATCTATATAAAATTGTAAGTCTATAACTTACTTGTATATTTCTTATTTAAGAAATGTATGATATATGGTATGATTTTGCTTTATTTTAGTACGGGTAACTGCATCCGAGCTTACATTTTTTAAACTCATATAATGTAATAATATAAAATAAAAATATAAAACAAAGCCTTCCAAAAAATTAACTTTAAGCAGACACGATTTCTCTCAAGAAAAGTTCTTAAAATGTGAAATAATTAATTTCCCTATATACATAATGTATAAGGAAAGTATTGTGACGGGGTCGAAAATTTGAATTCGAGTTTCCGACGGGAGAGCATGTTTCAAGCATCCCTGATCACGAATCAAACATTTTTGAAGTGATGTCTGTGTATGTATGTGTATGTGTGAAAGTATGTGTGTGTAAAATTTGTGTAAAAGTTTGAGAAAACTAATCAGGTTTAACTGCCGAATTTTTAATCACGTAATACTTAAACGGGTTATCAATTATTTTAATTACAAATTATCGGTGAGGAATAATTACTTCAAGTAAAGAATGATTATTTAAGTTAATCAGTGAATGATTCAATAGGTCATATTTAAAACATGAAAAATAATTATTTCAAGAAACCTATGATCAGAATTTTATAAGACGATTAAAAAAGGAGACTGGCTGTGAAACTATCTGATCGTTAAACCTCTCTTAAATCTAGAAACACTCCTTAGCTCTTCTCTTCCGTAGTCTTCCAATGCAAACAGCAGTCTAATGTTTAAACATGGACACTGCCGGAAGTAATGCCACAAATCCATTTGTCTCAATTCCCTAGAAGTCATCTAGAACGCATCTCCAAGAGGAATGTCGCGGAGATTTATAGAGGAGTCATTTGTCTGGGAGAAATATTTTTATTTTTCTTTTGCATCGTCTTAGTATATATGTAATGATACGCATTTTATATAATGAATTAATTGCACATATATATTCTATACTATGTGGAACATTGTGTAGTGAACAAAAGAGCAATTAGACCATCATATATATCATACTGCTTGACTGAGACTGACAGATTGATTAAAAGATGATTTACACAGCCCAAAGTGTTGAATTGTCGAATTATATATAAATTGCAAAATATTTTTAATATATATGAAAAATAAATACATAGCAAATTTACATAATAAGCTTATTTTTAATTAATAGCAAAAAATATAATTGGAAAGATAGAGTGGTGAAAAACATTGAATTAAGTTTACTTTTTTAAATAAATCCTGTGGATTAAATTATTAATCTTAATTAAACTGGTTACGAATCGTAACATTTATACATTGCTATTGTGCCTGCAAAATCCACCATTACCTCTTTTCACTTGTTCCTTAACATAATCATTAAGTCAAAACACTGCATATTAAATTACACATTTTTAACTTTGAAATTATCATTTATTCACACCTCTATAATATTATGAATAACATTACATGAATTTATTAACAAACTCTCAGGGAGGACAAAAGCACCGTGTGAAACTAGGTCGTTTGAATCTTATTCCACGGATCAAAAATTGACCTAACATACATACGACTGACATATACCTCTGTATTTTGGGTTTGTAACTCAGCATGATTGTCCCCTTTTCCGATTCGTTTTCTGACAGGTGTCAAACTTCGTCTTTTTCTATAACATTACCAATACTCAAATGAATAACAACTCTCTCTGAATAACCCTGCTTTAAATCACGACTCTATCTCTTCAACTCTCGAATAATCAATAATTATTCAATTATATTATTTGACTTTCTTCCTAGCAACCACATAATTTGACCTGGTGCTCAGACACGCCCTTCTTGCTCTCATTCGATGCTCCTCAGTGCTATCTCGTATCTTTATTATTGGTTCTTTCAGTTTTCAATGAATCTTGGTTTATGTCTTGGCCCTAGGATATTTTGTTCCAATCACACCTGCAATGTGTCTGACGTGTAATTGTTGGGATCATGACTTTCCAGGTGAAGACTGTCATAAAAACGTGACTAAAGTATGGGCTTTGTTTCATTGTATACATCAAAAACAGCATATAAAGCCTCCTGGTCTCACAATTAGCATACATGATTAAAAAAACAGTTTTTGTAGATTATTTTCACATGTTATTGATTTAGTACAAAGAAACATTAATTAGTTTCACTTTGAAGCAAAAGCAATAAGTTTCTGATGACTAGTTAAACAATAACTTTACGGACAGGGAAATTTCTAAACTTTACCCTATTAATTACTTTCTAAAATCTTACATATGTTCGAAATTATATGCTTGAAAAACAGCCACTATATGTACTTATAAAGCAGTAATACGCTTATATTAACCATATGATAATGTTGAAGTGTAAAAGTGTCAGTTTTAAAATATAAAAGAACATGCTGTTCCTTTTTATTCAAACATCACAGGAAACTGCATGATATATTTAGCTTCGAAAATTACTATCTTCCCTTAAAAAACTATAACAGTAAAGAGCATTAGTAGTGTGAACATGAGAGAGCTGCACCACAGCCATAAACCCCTCATTAAAACCACACCCCCTTTTAGAAAGTGATGGCTCTATTTCGACCACACAAATTCGATTAAACAATGGCTCGCAAAACCCCATAAAACCCGAACCCACTTTTAGAATACAATGGTTATTTCTTATCCATAAAAATCTACAACCCCTCTTAAAACGATGGTATCGAAACCCCATAAAAACCGAACCCACTTTAGAAAGTAATGGACCTATTTTATCTATCGGAGCGAGCAAGCGAAAAGTCGTTGGGAGGGAAGGTACCCCCTTCGGCGAGCACCCCCGCGGACGGCCACCCCCTTTTAAATGAAATAGGGCCTCGGAATATTTTCCATTTAAAGAAATGTATTTAGTATAGAAAGAAACTTAAAATGAATACTGTTAGTGGTTATGATAGTGGGTATAATACCACCGACAACGAATCAGAGAATGATATTGAAAGTGCATCATTTGTATATGTATATACAACATCCAGCCTTAAAACAAATCATATCTATATGATTTATTTTGATAGGTGGGATGATGTCCATAGCTCTATTCAAAATATTGAAAAGTTTTTAAATGAGTATAGATTTTCACCGGAGCCTCGATTTGTTGTTGAGGCTATATACGACACTCCATCACCAAAAGAACTCTATTTCACAATCCGCGAAAAGTTAGACTCTTATATAGAGGAGGAGGACGATTACATGGAGTACTTTAGATGTGATATAGACACTATTAAAGAGGCATTCAGAACAGAAGAATGTGTCCTTCGAACTGAGGACTAAAACCATTAATTATCTTTTAATAGTTCGAAAACTGTTAAAAGATTATGATCGCCTACTCCTTTATTGCATAGTGACCGTGAGCCAAGGTATAGATACCATCTTCCAATATATGACGCTTGTCATCTTTTCCTGATAGGGCAATCTTATTGACTTGTATGGAATGAATCTCATGCTTTGTGCTCCTGATGAGATTCATGGTTCTATGCTGTACTTCTTGCTTGAATAGGCAGTTCTTGTAGTCCTCGAAGGATATCCTGTTTTTCACGACACATTTCTTTACTCCTTTCGACTTTTTAACCAGGTCAACCTCAGTTTTACAGGCATACATCTTAGATCTTTAGCCAACGAACTCTTCTAAGATCTTCCCTGCATTTTCATCCTTCATCTTCCCCAAGACCTTTTTATTTACTCGAGGCATACCATACCTATTGTTTTCTGGATAATCTGATGTATCAAAGTAGTCAATCAATCCTTTCATATCCTCATAAAAGTCCTCGGTCTGTATGTCATAGATGTAACTGTCAGTGTCCATGTCCAATAGCTTGATATCGCCCCCGTATTTAGGTTTCATAAGATTATAATGGAAGTCATACATCAGATGCTTCGATAGATCTAATATACTCATGCCGACGTATATTGGCTTATTAAAAATCACTTTCGTCTTGTTCATATGCACGGCGGCTAATCTTTCGTCAAAAATGGTCCTTCCCTTGAAGTTGGGCTTAGCAACTAGCTTCTCCGCTTTCTGGGGATCGCATACTAGCCTAATATCGAGTCGCTTCCTGATATTTTCCATCGTCTTGCCAAAGACCGAGTTGTTCATAAGTTTGAAGAAGTCTTTCTCAAAGTCGTTGGTTGCCTTGGTCCTCATATCAGTGTTCAGGTCTATGTACCTCTTCAACCAGGGAGACTGCTGAAACTCCAACACTTTGTGCACCTTTTTGAGCTTCATCCCCAACTGCAACAGTTGCTTCAAAACCCTGTAATGAACCACATAATGCTCTTTGTCATAGAGGGTCGTCAGTAGTTTTAGCTGTTTTGAGCCATCGGGCATCCTGCTCTCAGGTGCTAGAGGTATGTCTGAATGGAGGTTGTGCAGATGGGTCGGGTACTGTAGGTCGCAATCTACGATGTATCCTTTGTCTGAGTCATCCTCTACTTGGGTCACATCTGACACAGTGCTCCACTTGAAGCCGCCATGCGGTAGGTACTGACTCATGGCCCATCCGTAAAGGTTGTTGGCGTCAAGGTACATCAGGTAGTTAGACTTCTTGTTCTCGTCATAGTCCCTCATGTACTTGTTGTTCGCCCTCCCATATCGGTTACAGCACTGAGAGATGCCTCCTCTGGTCCCCTTTTCTAGCATGAGTATCATGTCATAGTCTGTCAACAGCTCTAGCTCAACCTCTGTGGTTTTGAGCATGGCGTCCCACGAGAGTCCGGGTGCAGTGAAGTACCATGCAGGATCCAACTTATAGGTCTTTAGACAGACATCTCTAAAGTGTTCCATGATGTCGGCTAGGATGAGTACATCAGTCTTCACATACAAATCGGAATATTCACCCAATGTCTTAATGTTGAAGGCCTTCCATACCCTTTTAGCGTGCTCGTAGTCCTCATCCTTTATGTGTGACTCATTCAATTGGTTGTAAAAGTCTTCTTTTGGGGGCAGCTTGGTTTCTTCGCATTTGTCCCACGAGTCCATGTAATCGTATGGATAGACGCCTTTTCGGGTGACGAGGTCCAGTTTGTCCTTGGGGTAGTACTTGGCTGTCTCCCTGAACTCCTTTACGTTCTTCGCAAGACTGTCGAGGCTAGCGGCCATGAACTTGAATGAGTCGACAAACCTCAACTTTATACCAGGTACCTTTACTTTCTTCCCATCGCCTACTTCTACAGTTTTTGCCCCGACCTCCTTACTGAAGGAAATGTACCTCTCCTCGTTGTTCGGGATGACGTCGATATCACCTTGGTCTCTACCGAGCTCCTTTATGAAGAGATGGGCGTCGTAGCCAGATAAGTTGTGGATAAACACTGGAATGAACGAAGGCTCTTGGTACTTTAGGTTGCAAAGGTTGTGAGCAGGTCCTCTGTAGTTCGATTCACATTTCGTCGGATTGAGAAGATGGTCATGATCTCTAACTTTTCGGAAGTCTGGTTCATCCTTGGGTGAATAGGGTGAAGGTTTCTTCCTGATATCTTCATCACAGATGTGGCAAACATGGGTCCTTTGGAAATGCTCTTCATCTTCGGTGGTCATTTTGATGGGTTGCTTCTTATCATAAATGTTCTTTATCGCTAGCGCCTCAGTCTTCACTGTATCAAAGAACAGCTTGGTGGCATTGGGTCCTCTGTATGTGATTGGTGCCTTGTAGTCTGCATGTTTATATTTGATGTAGACAGTGAAGCTCATAGGTTCATGCTTTTGATATTTATATAAGAATGAGCTGTCTTTTGTAGGGCAGCAGGTGCTTATCTTGTTTGTCAAGCACTCGAAGTCTCCATACATCACAAAGGGTAATCGTAAAGACCTTTGATAGTTTTTGAACCGCAGAGATTCGTTCTCCTCGGGCATTACAATCTTTACTGGTGTATTCTTCCTACAATCCGTTTCATGAGCTTGGAGGTCCTCTTCGGAGTTATAATACAGCAGGCATCTCTCACAGGTGAATATCTTTCCGTTGTGTTTAGTCACTTGTCCGCTTATCAATTTGGAGAGGTCTTTTATCCAACAGTAATGACTGTTTCCTTCCTTATTCTTTATGTACAGCAAATTGATGTGTTTGTCTTCCTTATTTTTAGTGATTCTCAATGGGTAAATATCATTACCTTCGTATGAATATATGTTCATCGATATGTTATTCAACTTTTCGAACCTGTTAAATACTCTATCTTCCATCTTCACTGGAAACTCGATACCTTCGAAATTTAGCTCATTATCATATGGCTTATATTTAGAGATTCTATCTACGTGATTATCAGCTGGATAAATAGCGGACAGTATCGCCCACTTAAAGCACTCGTTATCATTTTCATTTTTCCCGTTTATGACTGCCTTTTTATCTTTAATTTTTTTCGGTAAATCAATGTAGGATGATCCTCTCAGTGGGTTGTATTTATTGATCCTCACCTCAAGGTTTTTAATTCTAACAAGCGTCCATCCCGAACCCTTTGCAACAAACTCCTCCATTTCTGTCAATAATTTTTGGATAACCGATCTGTAATAAGCTACCAAATCAGTTGATTCTAAGATGACTGCGTTTTCTGTTTTGAAGTTTTTCTCCATTTCTATAATAGCATCGTCTTTACCCTTTTGATAGTCACAGAGGAATTCGAAATTAACCTTCAAACCATGCAGCCTCTTTATGTGTTTAGTGATGAGTCCCCGGACTAGTGATGCCACATCGTTCAAAAAGTCTTTGGGAAGCATCAGGTTGTGTTCATTTTGGATGTCGTACGTCTTCAAGCGAGATTCAAAGGCTGTATTAACTTTGTGGAGGGTGTAGAGCCTTCTCTCTCGCGTATCTAAAAACAGGTCTGAATCAAACCTGAAATGACGGTTCAACAATACGCTTTCTATGTATGCTATGGTGTCTGCCCTCCCTCCTAACCTGGAATAGCCTCTAATGCCATGCGTTCGACAAAATTCCCGTAGTTGGGGGAGAGTCATGTGATGTAGTCGATGCTCCACCCTTCCACACTCTGGGAGAGCGGTTGCCTTCTTTGGTTTATAGTTTAGGTGCCCTTTAGATTGTAGGTGCTTATTCATGCTTGATCCCTTAAACAACTTACCGCAACACCTGATCTTACGCACTCTGTTCTTCTTTGGCTTGCTAAACAAGTCATTGTGGAAACTGGAAAAGCCGTTGAATGAGGTCGACCATATGATATGATATTGAATGAGGTCGACCAGCTCAAACTTTTTAAGTTTCGAGTAACCTCGAATATTATTTTCACGACAGTAGCCTTGCAACTGTCGAACGGTTTTAGATTGAAAATCCATTTAGTCTTTCTATAGAACTACAAATCGTTTTTTAACTGCTTAAAATATTGTTGGGGTACACTTTAAACGATTCAATTTTTAATGAGTATTTCAATCATTAAAAATAAAGTCATATCTACATCTATTAAATTATGGAAGGGCATGTCATCGATGTCGGTCGATCGCTATCACTATCGCTATCACTGTCAACCTGATATATTGAAAAGGTTTCGTAGAGGTTTCGAAAAGGTGGTTTTTTTACCACGAAACCCTCTAATGGTGTACAATAATATAAAACCCTGAAGCCAACATATAATCTTAATAATCTTATTTCATCCCTGGTCAAAATCATACCAACCCTGGATATATCATTTTTTAAAAATATAATTGAGTTGTTCGACAAACGTATTAGGATAGATTTCCCGTGCTCAGTAATGTCAGAAACCAAATATAAGCCATCCACTGACTCAAAGTTATCAGTACTCAAATCGTTTAATTTTTTAACAATACGATCCATATTCTTTATTTAAAGGATAAATATATTCAAACTTGAGGAAGGTAACAAAGGGTATCTAAACATTTAATGGTTGATCAACCATTAAATATTATTATGAATATAAAAATTTATGGTTCATTTTTGTCCAACTCGGGTTGTATGTCGACAGGTTCATTTTTATCCAACTCAGGTTGTATGTCGATATGATCATTTTTACCCAACTCGGGAGGTATGTCGATAGGTTCATATTGTACCACAAATCTATTACATATGTTTGTCAGAAGGATGCAAACCAGCTTTTTAAAATGGAGTTCGTAAAAGGTATCTGAGAGCATATGGGCTTTATAAGTCATGAGGTGACAAAGATCTATACGATCCAGATTTTTCATAATAAAATCTTCGTTAAAGGTTTGCCATTGAACAATTCTACCCCATTCAAGGTAATCTGCAAATTCCGTCATAAAATCTTCAGTGAGCTTTTGTTTGACGCAAATGAGTTCCATATCGATTTTGTCTATATGCCGACGAATAAATTCTTCTGAGAGTACTTGGAATTGAGAAACCATTCTCCAATCTAATTTGGAAGCATGTTTATCCAGGAAGGGTTCTGACATTATCTGATATCAGGAAACTACTTCCCAATCTAAATATTCATTATTTCTATCCATGAAATCCTCTGATAGAACTTGATATTTGGATGTATAGTACCAGTTTAATAGACCTTTGTGTTTTTCTACAAAAGGCTCCGAAAGTTTCTGATACTGAGAGATGACCATCCAGTTTACCAAACCTTCGAATTCTTCGATAAACTCTTCCGATAAAGTTGTATATTGACTTATGAGCGACCAGTTAACATAATTTTTACTAACTCTGATTTGTTCTTCCGACAAACCGCTTTTTGATATTTCGTTCCACGCCATTTATTATATGTACAATTTTTTTTTTATGGCAGCTGGAGTGTCCACTTGATTTCTTCAATTTTTAGAAATGGTTGAACTGTGAACTCAGCATCACATCGTAAGAAAATTTTTAAATGGTCATCTTTTTTAACCTCTCCGAGAATTAACACGAATTCAGTGGCTACTTTTATCTTGTGAACGTACTGCTTGTTATTAATGTATAACTTAACAACGATTAATTCATCGATTATCTTTTGAGGATCAAGGTACAATCCCAGTCTAAAAAAACCGTCCCGAGAGAATTTACAATCTGAGTTCAAAGCATCACCGGAAAATTTCTTAAAAATAACGGCATTCGCATTGGTACTAGGTCTAATAGTAATGTACCCTGATGTGGTGGTTGTATAACATACTTTATTGTCAACATAGTTTTCCAAGTACTTTTTATTAACCGCATTCATGTCTTCAATAGGGTCCGCGACATTACCTATCCTTTTACCTTTAGCGTCAATGGGTCTTCTATCATGTAACCTCAGGTACTTCTGATCTAAATCTTCCAGAATTTTTGCTATATCTTCTCGGAGTTCAACCCTCAGCGCGTGAGTGACGGTAGTAAAGTTACGAATTAACTCAGCTTCCAGATAACTTTTAGTAGTTACATCCCGACTCTCAATCGGCGTCTGACAGTTTTTCAAGATCTTATCTTCCATATCGTAATTACCGTCGTGTGTGAGTTTAAACCCTATGCCTGGAATACCAGGAGGTCCTTGTTCTAATTCTTTATCGAAAAGCGGGTAGTAGGTAGCCATTTATTTAAATATAAAATAATTTTTTATAGTCATGGACTATAAAAATTAAAAATGGACTATAAAAATGGCTTATAATTTCAAAGTCTTGATCATGGTAATATTTTGATTGTTAATATTTAAGAAGCATTTCTTGTGCTCTTTTAAGATGAAGTAAAAAACATAATCTTTGGGGGCAGCGTTCCTTAACCTCCAGTTAAACTCAATCATTAAGTTATTCGTATCGGTATAGTTTTGATGATGAGAGAGATTAAAGCAGATGATTGGATACAACTTACCAAAATTCGAATAATTGACCATACAACATGTTTCAGACGTGATGGTGTTGAGTTCAGATTCCAAAAAGGCTGTGTATAATCGATTATAATCACTTTTCTCAAAATCCATCATGTAACTGACAGTTGGCACTTTTACATTGTTGATCATTAACCAACATTCCGTCATATCTAAGTTATCAAACAGCATGTTATTGTGCTTCGAATTTTCGTATCTTTCAGTGTACTGAGGAATTACGTACAAAGATAAGACTTCATCAGGAGTAGCTTTTATGGTATAAGAGCCGCTAGCGTTTTTATAGAAAATATTAGACTTTACTATGCTGTGTTGGTTCCAGTTTATTTCTACATCCTTATTCGATAACTTTAATTCGTTAAATATTGAAGCCGCCGCATTTTTAAATCGTACGTAAGGTAGCCAGAGTGATAAATCTTCTACAACGACTTTATAGATCTTATGTTGCTCGTTGGTGTACAGCATATTTAGACTGTGATTTCTCTGGAACTCAAATTTGACTTGGAACCCCGTGATTACTTTTTTATATTCACGGAAGAAATCAAACACGTACTTTAGTGGGATCCATATAGTTACAACCTTGCTATTTTTAGTAAATTCGCTTCTTTCTGTAAATCCCTGGTTATGGTTCTCATTAATTCCGAATTTTTCGAAAAACTCAGTAATCTTTGTGGTATCTACTAACGTGCCATCATATTTCAAGCGTTCTCTATCAGCTGTGTCCGACGTATCAGTGTAGAACAGCATATTTGTAGCTTCGGCAGAAGAATAGTCAGGCGTAAAATGTATTAAGCCCAACACTTGTCGCATAAGAGCGGTATAATTAATGTTGGATTCTATTTCAGTGGTTCCTAATGTAAACCTGTTAGCATTGATCAAACCACCTCCATTCACGAGAGCTACATTATCATTCACTATGGCAGTACCATCATTGTTAACAATTTTCAATTTTTGCTGTAAATAACCGTTAGAGTATAAAATGTTGGCGTTGGTGTCTTGAATAAAGAAATGGTAAGAGGTATTTTCAATAGAATTATCACTATTTTCATGCCTTACCTCTCTATATTCGAAACTTTCGATGTCATCATCGAAATAAAAATTGGTGCTGTTTAATTCAAATATTTTATTCATTTATTATAAAATAATTTTTTTTCTTCTCCTCAATTTAATAGCTATATGGCTATTAAATCGAATTTAGAAAAACTTTAGTCCAGCTCCATGTTCTTTCTTCTTTGATAATATCTCCTTTATTTTATCCTGCACATACTTACCTTCTAGTTCGGCCCCCTGCAGGACTGGTACGTCGGAAACGAACCCTCTACCTTGTATCTTCTTACTCTTTCTTTGAAGTCTGTGTTTATTCATTTCTTTATTATAGGGCGATAAAATTGTATTGTACTTCTTGCTTATTGAGCGGAATTAAATCACCTCTATGATTGGTTACTTGCATTCTGATTCGGTAAACACTATCCATTCGAACAGGGTAAAACAGAGGTTTGTCAAATGATTTTATAATCTGACTACCTGGACGATTACTGTTTGTAAATGAATAGATGACGTTTGTAGAGTTGAAACCGTTGATATACGCCCCCTCTGCGACATCGCAATGTATATAAATGTTATCGTTTCCCCCAGATAAGTCAGCAATGTACTTTCCTACTTGTTCAAGCTCTTCGTGGATTTTAGGCTCGAAACCTAAAAGTTTATGCAGGTTTTTGGTTTTCGTTAAATCGATCTTATACCCGTCTTTTAACTTAATGGCTATTCGTTGTCGTTCCTCCACTATTCCGAATTGTATCGGCGGATCGCTTCCAAAAAAATTAATCATGTAACGATTCAGCCCCTTGATAGTGTAATTTCCATCTGGTATCGTCAAATTTAACCACTGCTGACCATCAAAGTATGAAAATTCCTCATCTTTGATATTGTCCCATGAAACGTACATCGAAAAGGACTGAAGGGCAATCTGTTTAAAGGTGAAAGGTCTAGTGTATTCAATCGTAAAATCTTCTGATTTTTCCGCGTTTTTAGAATCTAATATCAATAGAACCATTTTATTTATAGAGAACATTTTTTTCATTGAAGTCGCTGGGTTCTTGGGTAAAAGAATATAGCACATCTACAACTGGCTTACCCTTGTTTCTTTCACGAATGTACTTCATACAAAAGTAGCCGCATTTGACGGAAGCAGGGTGCTGTAGAAAGCTCGAGTTACACCCGATATTTTTCTTTCCAGAAGTCAGTAGATACTTCTTAATGTTAGGATGAATTTTGTAGACGTGTTCTCCAAAAGGATCAAAATACTCAACAAAGTTATTTTTAGGACCGTTATAGTAGCAGACCCAGTGCGTACCAGGTCCTGTGACAATGTCCAGATTAATAATACCGTTTTCAAACCGACTCATCTTTTTAGGCAACAGATCGGAAGTAAAGACGCCCCTAAACCCCTGTTCATGTTTCATATTTTGTTCAATTACTTCGTCTGATATTCCCAGTTTTGATAGACGCCCTTTCCAGTGGGTCTTTTTTTTACACATCCAGATCCTGAAATTTTTTCCAAAGCTTTCTTTGCTCCATATCCAGCCGCCCCACTTGCAGCACCTAGTGCTAAAGCCTTGGCCCCAGCAATTAACGCAGGTAATAGAAAAGGTAGAAAATCCCCCGTTTTCTGGAGCTGCGTCTTACTGATAGTGATACGCTTCCCCTTCCCAATTTGAGCTATCTGTGTTCGAGTTAAATGTATATCTTTGTTGGGGGCTTTTGTCTTATCTATTTGTAGAGATACTTTTTCTCCTTTCTGGTATGCAGATTTTAGCTTAGCAATCTGATGATCGCTTAAATGTATTTTAGTTTTTATGTAATTACTCATTTATTTAATGAAAAATTTTTGTAGTATTGTTTTACTTGCTCGTTGGTCATAGTTCCTTCTCTCAACAATGCATCCAATAAATCAACGACTTGATTGTGTAACTTTTTACTTTTGGACCCTTTACATATCTTATCAGTAAATCGGGCTAAAATTTCCATTTTGTCTTCTACTCCTTTACCGATATAAATTTCTTTTCTTTGCAAGTCTCTGAGTCGATCCCGATAATCTCCTAACGTAGTCATATGATCTCTCAAATAATCAGCCTTAGCTAATAAGCGATCTTCTCTTTCTTCATCCTTTTTAGTCATTCGAGACATCTGACTCATAATGTTTCCTTTTTGACGAGACATTTTTAGGTAAGTATCATTTACTTTACTCATAATTTCTTGCAAAGTTTCCTTGGTCTCATGGTACAATTTTGAGGGTCTTGGAAAGTTATTTTTCTCTAAAAACTCTACATCCAATTTTTTATCAAAATCATAGACTTCTAAAGGCGGTTCAATAGCTAGAGGAATGTGATCAACAGCATCTTTTATAGCCTGAATATTCTCCTTTCGATTAATTTCTTGTTCTTGTAGCTTTTCAGTTACAGGCTTGTGAAAGTCCGATAGTGCTTTCTGGATACCTAATTTTTGCTCTAGTTGTTGTTCGTTGTTTTTTCTAATTTCAGCCTGAAGCTTATAAACTTTAAGTTCATATTCAACTTCCTTTCTTAATTTCTTATTTCGTTCTTTTTGTATAGCATTCATCTTTATTATTATGCAAAAAAATTTTTACTTAAGCAAATTATATTTTTACTGAAGCAAATTTTTAACATTAAATAAAGATGATTCAAATTAAAAATTATACAGAAGCAGAAGAACTTGTCGATGCAAATCAACATTATTTATTACCTAAACACACTTTCAGACTTCTAATCGCTGGAGCTTCAGGTACTGGTAAAACGAACTTATTGCTGAATTTTATATACGACTATCTCGAATTTGATAATTTGTTCGTTTGTGCAAAAGATATGTACGAACCCAAGTATGGCAAACTGAAAGAAAAGTACACAATGTTTGAGGGTGTGGATATAGACTCGATAAAGTACCCCAAAAAGAAGAAGAAAATTATCCTAGAGTTATATGAAAGATTCGGCAAGAAAGGAACTTTATTCTCCTCTGATACAAAAGAATTTATAAAAGTGGATGACCTGGACCCATCTTGTAAAAATGTTGTTGTCTTTGATGACTGCATGACTGACAAGGACCAGAGGAGCATAGAAGATTTTTTCATCAGAGGTCGGAAGAAAAACGCCTCAATCATTTATCTTTCTCAATCTTATTATAGAACACCCATTGTTATCAGAAGAAACTGTAATTACTTGATATTTTTTAATATTCAACCGAGGGAGATTCAACAGATCATAAGAGAGATAGATGGTAGTTTGACAAAAGAAGAATTCAGTAGATTATATAAAAAGTGCATGCAACAGCCGTATGATTTCTTTATGCTTGATTTAGTTAATCCGGCTCTGAGATATCGGAAGAAATATTTCACCCCTATAAATAAAGATGGAAGAATACTTGCAAAAGAAAATTTACGTATATAGAAAGAGCTACCACCACTACCATAAAATTAGTGTCACTATGACCGTTAGCAAGTTCGTTTTAAGTTCATTGGGTTTATCAGCTTTTGTACTTGTTCCCTTAGCTGCTCTGAGCTTAAGCGTCGGTATTGTTGAAGTTCTTGATAAAGCTTTGAATATCGCGGAAAGGAAAGAAGAGTACAAACAGTCTTACAAGTTTTACAAACAGCTGCTCAATTCATACAAATCGAATACCCTATCAGAAGAGGAAGTGTATAAGCGAGAGGAGGATTTCATCAATAATTTAGTCTACTTACCCAGAGAAAAATATATGAAACAAACCCTGCTGAATGGATATCAATTTGTGAGTAAATAATTTTTTATATATAAATAAATGTGTGGTAAAAAGACTTGCAATAAAGGAAAAGGTGTTGTTAACGCAGCAATTAATAATTTACCGTTTGAAATGCATCTGCCAGGGCATCAATTTACAGGACGAGGAACTCAACTGCTCAGAGGAAAAACTAGACTGAACCCCGATTTAACATACAAAGAATGGAGTAAGCCTATTAATAGTGTTGATGATAGTGCCTATAAACATGATGTGTGCTACATTAAAAACAAAGATACCGAAACCAGAAACAAAGTGTGTGACTCAAACATGATAAAAGAATTGGACGACATTCCCAATCCAAGTTTTCGTGAAAGGCTAGATAGAGCTGTTGTGAAGCCTATTATCAAAGCAAAGAAGGTATTTGGAATGGGCTCAAAAATATATTGTCTCAAATGTAAAACACACACCGACACTAAAGATGAACGGCATGTCACCTCTAAAAACGCTAGACCTATGTTGAAAGGAATTTGTGTGGGTTGTGGTTCTAAGAAGTGCCGTTTTTTACCGCTGAAGGGGTAACTGAGAAGGGTTGCCCCGAAAAGGTTTATTACGATCCCGAAACAGGATTTTGTGGCATAAATGTACTGAGCAGAAAAACTGGTTTAAGTCGAAAAGAAGTCTCGGATTTTTTACACCGACAGGATGTATACACAAAGCATAAACCACTTATCCGTAAGTTCAAAAGAAGGAGAATTTACGTGTCACATATCGACGACCAATGGCAGGCTGATTTACTGTTTGTCTATAAATTTGCGAGAAGTAAGTTTAATGATGGTATCAAGTACTTATTAACAGCTGTTGACTGTTTCAGTAAATATGCATGGGCTGTTCCTCTAAAGGATAAATCAGCAGAAGAAGTAACTCAAGCATTTAAAAAGATCTTCAAAGAAAGAATACCTGAAAGGGTTCAAACAGATAAGGGTTTAGAGTTCGTCGGAAAAACAACTCAAAAATTATTCAAAGAAAATAATATCCAACGGTTCACTACTGAAAATGTTGAAATAAAAGCTGCTATGGTTGAAAGATTTAATCTCACTCTTGGTAATAAAAAAAAGCTCTACTTGTGTGCAAATAACACTGAAAGATACATAGATGTATTGGATCTATTAGTGAAGAATTACAACAACTCATACCACAGAAGTATAAAAATGACTCCTGTTGAAGCCAGTCTAGAAGAAAACAGTAGTGTTGTCTACCGCAATTTGTTTAAAGAAAAGGTCATACGTAAACATAAATACCAGGTAGGCGATAAAGTAAGAATATCTATATATAAGTCTACCTTCAGAAGGGGGTATCAAGCAACTTTTACAGATGAAATATTTGTCATTTCTGAAGTATTAGAAACCGACTCAATCAATTATAGAGTTCAGGATTTAAATAATGATGGGGTTATAGGCACTTTTTATGAATATGAATTAGTAAAATATGATAAGAAAGACAATGTGTATAAGATTGAAAAAATCATCAAAAAGAAAGGGGACAAATATCTAGTTAAATGGTTAGGTTATCCTGAGACTAGCTGGATTGATAAAAAATATTTAGTTAATTAATTTTTAATAGCCGAATAAGCTATTAAAAATTATAATCACTTATCGGGGTCATACCTCAGCTCTTCGTGACATGTTGTTCAGACGTATCAGCCGTTTTTTTTAATTTATAGAGTAAAAACTCCAATTTAATGCTTCGAAGATGGTTCTGCAGATTTCTTCATTCTGAATAAGCGTCTTCTTGAGTTTAGGTAACTTAACTAGAAGGTGTGAAATATAGATGTCGTAACCTCTTTTCCGTAATATATGGTATAAGATATAGTCTTTGCTGATTATGTTTTTTCGCTCTGGGTACATCTCCTCATATTTATGGATATAAGAAGAGAAGTCGTTCAAAAGCTCTTCTTCTTCAAAGGGTAGGTTATGCAAACCTAACCATTTAGCCAGATTTTTCATTCGATGTTTTCGCCTCTGTTGTTTCCGCATGTTTAAATACATATCGAGATTATTGATAGGGGGTATATTTGGATTATACCTCAGCTTTTCGTGACATGCTTGGCAAATGTACCAGCCATCATCATTTTGAATTACATATTTGTGTTCACATTCATGAGTTTTCAAGTCTCCGTCTGAGGTAACTTTATTGTCCAGACCTAACATTCTTATTAGTTCCAACATTTCCTTCGATGTTTTGTCTTCGATCATTATATTCTTTTATAAGTTTGACAATTTTTTCAAACTGATCATGCAACTTTTTTAAAGATTTTTTCACTTCTGAAATGTCATCGCTATAAACATCTAATTGAACATACTGATAAAGAATTCTATAGCAATATATCTCAGTCTTAATTTCATTCATTTATCTATATCTTTTGTTTTCTTTAACTCAGATAAAATGCGAAGCAGTATTATTTTCCGCTTGGAGAGTTTCGACCTTGTTTTCTACTTCCTGCTTTCATAACGTCTGTAGCGAGCGCTGACCTTGCCTAACATATCTTCCTCTTTAAAGAAGAGTTCTCTCAGAGGTAGCGGTAGAAAAAAGCGGAGATTACGAGAATCAAAGGGAGATGGCAGCACTATATGGAGAGGAATAGTATTTATTTTTCGCGATTGATTTTAAGCATTTTATTCTATATTTTTTAATCAGATAAACAATAGTGATAGATATTTTGAAGAATTCTTACATTATAAGAGGGAAATAACTTGTTTAAAGTGCTATTTTTGAAGATTTTCGTCTGTGGTGTAATGGTTAAATTAAAGGTATGTTTATATTTTGATGGGTACCCATGGCAAAACGGTTAGCGCGCAGACCTATTAACATCTAGGTCCCAGGTTCAAATCCCGACCTCTCCCAGGTTGTTAATCAATCCGGGTTGATGGTTTATTGAACTATACCGAGCCAAAAATGACATGTCGGCTTGCTTTAGTCGTTGTTCCAATAAAGCAGCACTCATCGATAATAAGTGGTGGGCGGGCCCGACGCTAGGCGTCAAAGTCTTACAGTGTTGTCCTTATATGTTGTTTGTAAGCCTCAGTGGCGGTAGGCTCAGAGTGTATTTGGTCTTGAATTCGGCTCATCAAGAAGGGCCCCTTGGTGGGTCGAATTTGAGATTGAATATATTCTGAGCCTACCGGGGGGCATTTTGCAAAAATTTTTAGGAGTTATGAGGTGAACTCTAAACTAAAGTCCACCTTTTGATTCATTAAGGGTAAAGCGCTATCCATTGACATCGAGAGTGACTGGTTCAAGGAGTTATGGTGGCCATTGTCTCAAAAGCGGCATATTCTCGGGACTATGCCGCTTTTAAATTTTCTCACTTCCATTAGAACACCTACCCCCTACGCATGCCACCCAATGATTGTTGTTGGTCTCTCGTAAAAGTTGCCGCTGTGATCGCAGCGGCAACTATAGTATTCGAGGCTTGCCCAATTGTGAAATCACCAGCCTGAAGCCGCCTGAAAATCGGTGTATATTTTTTAATGGTTATGATACCATTAAAAGAAAATTTATTGTTCAAATTTAAACATTTGCCCTGGTTGTGCTTTCCCGACATCTTTAGCTCCCAAATATACAAAGTATAGAGGTTTTCTCATTAAGATCTCATTAAGCTCCATATAGTCGGACGCTTTTTTATCGCATCGTTTCGGTAGATACATTTTTGTGCCGTCTTCTAACTCCACTACTAGTTTGTCACCATATTTGGTTTTGACCTGTTTAATTTCCATGACAGGGTATTTTTCGTCGATATTGAGCTCATGCATCTTCTTGAAACTTCCTTCCAATGTACTAAGTGCGTTTAGTTTGTCCAACAGTTCTATGGTTTTTGTTCTTTCTTTACATTAGAATTCTTTTCTTTAAGTGCTTAAAATGTTGTTGGGGTATCATTTTTTAACGGACCCGCAGATTCTAAAAGGGGTCGTGGCATGCGTAGGGCTCAGCGACTTTTTGCTTGTTCGGAATGTATGCATACTTTTGGCAGATGATGGTTGCAAAACAACGAACCCATGTCGGTGCAATGCTTTTAGAATCCTTAGGGTCGCGGCATGCTTAGGGGGTGGCCGTCCGCGGGGGTGCTCGCCGAAGGGGGTACCTTCCCTCCCAACGACTTTTCGCTTGCTCACTCCGATAGATAAAATAGGTCCATTACTTTCTAAAGTGGGTTCGGTTTTTATGGGGTTTCGATACCATCGTTTTAAGAGGGGTTGTAGATTTTTATGGATAAGAAATAACCTTTGTATTCTAAAAGTGGTTTCGGGTTTTATGGGGTTTTGCGAGCCATTGTTTAATCGAATTTGTGTGGTCGAAATAGAGCCATCACTTTCTAAAAGGGGGTGTGGTTTTAATGAGGGGTTTATGGCTGTGGTCCAGCTCTCTCATGTTCACACTACTAGCATTTATTGGCATAAATCAAATTACCTAACTTAGACTACATAAGAACTTCAAATATAAAACATCATGTCCTGAACACACACATTAACCATCATGGCATACTATCGAAGTTCCGTCATTCTCTATCTAGTCTAGTACAGTATCCTGTCATTCTATTCTTATACCCGAATGTACAGCAATTCTCAGTTACAATTAAAGTTATTTCTGCCAAACTGTCCCCAACAAAACCTACAGTATAAATCAAATGAAAGGGAAATGCGTATGTATCAGAAGCTTTAGGCATGTATCTGAGTCTGAAATATGTAGAAGAAGAGGTTAGTATCTACTTAAAAATAATTAACAATATTGGTGTCAGGAATGTATTGGTGAATGGAGCGTTTCATTTCGGCAAAAATTTGACCTTTCGCAAACAAGGTGGATCTAGAGTGAGAGAAAAGGGCCCCCCTCAAGTGGATTTGATATCGTCGTAAGGGACATCCAGAAACTTGGTGTCCGAGCGATGACAGACTGCCGCTCTGAACAGGAAAACGGTAGTGACATAAGACGGTCAGCAGTATCTGGTACAGAACAAGGTACAGAATTAAAGCAGTCTCTGCACAGAACAAGGATAAACATGCTGGTTGCAGCAGTAAGAGCGTAATTCTGGGTATTAATATTTTGAAGTTTGAAATTCATAGTCCAACATTGGTATATATAATATACTATTGTATTAACGCAGAATGGTTTTGTATACCAACGTAATAAAATTGCCGATTAACTTTTATACTGATAATGAGATTGTTGTAAGAATAGAAGATTTGTATATCGTTTCAGGCAAATTCTAAATTCCAGAAAATTCGTAAGTAAAGAAAACGCTTAAAATGTTTTTAATTCCTGAATTATAAGGAGCTGCATAGGCTAAACACCGGATTTAACTCAAAGGATATTGATTTTCTTCAATAAATGCTTGAATAGATTTTAAAAACGCAGCTTGAATGAGTTCAAACTAAGGATTTCCGAACTGGAGAAGATTTCTCAAAATGAATAAAGATAGTTGCGATAAAAAGATTACAAAGGATTTGATATGATTTTAAATTTCCTAAATAATACATAAATAAACGTTCAAATCTTCAAAATTTTGGGAAATTAAAAAGTGTTTCAAATAATAGAATTCAATGCAATAATTTAACGTAAACATGTTTTTGCGGTATAACATTCAACATACTGCAATACCGTACTGCATACTGCAGTAACAAACGGCATACTACAATAATATTCAACATACTACAATAACTTACGGTGTACTGCTATAACATTCAACATATTGTAATATCCTGCTGAAGTAGTACACTGAAATGCTGAATAGTATATTGTAATGTCATGCTAAACAGTATACTGCAATATCATGCTGAAAAGTATACTTTAATAGTATACTGATTTGTAAGGTTTTATAATAGTATGGCAAATGATAACCACTATAATATACTAAATTTTAATTGTAAATCGAAGGAGAGTAAAATTACAAGTTTTTGCAGTTGTTTTGCATTATGGTTTCACTTCTCACATCATACTTCCACCTACAGCATTCAATATTTCTTTTAACTTTATTATTTAAAATAAAGCATCAAAATTATCAGTTTTTAACATAAAGTTTAAACGCTTAAAAATTCGAAAATTAGCTGTGCCTAATAGCAGAACTTTTTATAAAATTTATATAGTGTTTAGTCACTGAACACACCAAAGTTTGAGGTATTTAAAATTTTGGTGTAAAATATGTGCAACATTTTGTTGTAAAATGTGGGTAACGCTGTAAGAGAAAATGTACATAATATTTTGTTTAACACATTAAATTGTGAATAGAGTTATGGTGCATTTTAAAATTGAAATCAGTCACTATAAAACTGATCTTAAGAAGCTTATTCATCAAATGACATATTTATCTGAATGAATTGAGTGACTTTAGAATTGCAAGTAGTGAAGGCGAAAGGTAAGGTAAAAACTTTATTTTACATTTATGTTTATTCCGAGAGTAACTGTGCTATTCCGAGTATAACTGTATTTTTCCGAGTATAACTGTACTATTCCGTGTAACTTCGTACTAAGTTGTCTTGTAGGATGCAATACATATTCTTGTGAAATACATAACTTACAAGAAAACGCTTTCGATCGATACTGGCAGCCTTCAAATTGATGTAAATTGATGATTAATTTATCACTCTGATTATTTTCTTCAATTCACACGAGAGCTACTACGAACAGCAGCTACAGTTTAAAAGAGATGTATTTCTATTTCCTTTGCATCAAATGAATTTAAAGGATGTGCTTTGTAGTGTGAAAAAAAGTCATATTCCCTTGAATTCTATAAATCGCACTTAAATAAACGCCCCTTGAGTATAATTCGCATAATACATGGTGTATTTAACTTAATACTATTATTTCAAGTTTGAATTTTTCACTTTTTCTACCATATATAGCAATGTCAATGGATAGTTTTTTATTCAGTTGAAAAATCAGATCCTCGTTAATTAATAAATTTAGAGGTTTAATGTATTCCTGAATAAAAATTGTATTATTATATCAATCAGTGAGCTTGAGATGTGATTTTTTATCTACTAGCGATTGCAATAATTTATAAATCAGTAATATGAATCAGTTTCAATTTATTTTAGAAGATTTTATCTAAAGTTAAAGAATAAATTTATATTGATAAAAAATAAAGTAAAATAAATATTATCAATTAGGTGAATGATTTAATTTTTTTTTCAAAACAAATATAGCCCTCACTACTTTGAATTTATTCTTTAACAAATCCATTAGAATCAATGCAGTCTGGCACTTTGTTTCCAATAAAGAAATCTCAAGAGGTTATTTCTTATTGGGGATCTAAGACAAAGGGAATGCCCTGAAGCCCTCGTAAAAATAATTTCACAAATTAAAAAAAATCACAGAAACTCAATTATTTTAAAATATGTTGCAAAAATAAGCCATTTTGATTGTTATTTATTATTTAGAAGCAAATGGTAACATAACGTTAATATGCACCGTTTTCGAGAAATTGCACGTTTTAGCTTTAAATCAGGATAAATCATAAAAAATATAAATATGTTCACTAATATTAAATGATTGAACAGTTTTAAGTGATTTTCACCAAAAACGTACAGACACTAATTATTATTTTTGGCTTTTTCTATAGAAATGCGATGTATTTTGAGCGATTTGGTTGAAATTCGGATTATGATTGTAATCGGAAACAAAAGTAGGTCGATTGATTTTTACCAAGTTCTGGTATCAGGCAAAGTTTAATTTCCCACAAAATCGAAATTTGTTAATCTGAATTGTAAGTTATGTGTTGGGTTTCTTATATTAAATTAATTGCAAATAATATATTTGTGGAACGTCTTATATAAATATATAAATATGTTCGAACATTTGAAATTTGCTCATTTTAAACTTGTAATAATATTTGTACTGTGGTTAGCTATTTAAGTTAAGTAAGCTAAGTAAGCTAAGTAAGCTATTTATTAAGGATAAGTTAAGTAAGCTATTTAATAAGGATTTACAACTGGAGAATTTAGCAAACCCTCTTCTTATGGAATTTTAATGCTTTTATAGTTAACACTCTTGTGCAGTTATTTGCTACACTAACAAGAAATTCGATTAAAATTATTTACTGGTTGATTTTCTTTATAGTTCCAAAACAAATATCAAATTCTGAATCCTTTAAATTGAATATGAATTTAAAGAAAATATATCATTTTTGAAAATCACAAAGAACAGCATTGTTGATCAAATTAAAATAACAAGCACATACTAGATCTTTAGACAGTCTAATCATATAATTTAAAAATAATAGAAGCTGTGTAAATTATATGCACGTTTATATTCAAAAGTTATTTTCTAATACTGCAATTTGAAGGGATTTGTTGGACTGCTTGAAAGATCTTAAAAAAATATATATTTATTTTTGAAGGATATTTATAAAATTATGAAATAAAAATTGTGATAAATATGTTACAAAGAATGTCATACGATTATAAAAATCAGAAAGTGTAAATTAAATTGTAATGGAAATTTTGTAAAATTGAATAATTTTTTTCAGTAAATTTTGTGCTTTGCTTGTATATTCATTATATCAATGGTTAACACGCAGTAGCTTTCTTGCAGTAGTTGAAGGCTGAAAATCATCGGGTATATAGACATTTACTGGCTAAGGTTACAGATCATAATGGTAACCTCGTTCTATGCAATCACGGTAACCCCGTTCCATGTAATCACGGTAACCCCGCTCAATGCGATATATGTATGAGCATTGGATAATGGGTCATTGAGCATCCAGTCTGCACAACGGATTTAAAAAATCAATCACATTTGGTTAGCGGATCCGTCTTTGACGTGCTACGCAAGCTTGTGCGATTCACATACGATTTATGCAATAACTACTACCCAACCTCAAGCAACACTAAACGTGTATTAAATATTAACATTTTATTAATTTTCTTATATTTTCACAGCATATAGAGTAGTAAATATTTTACTTATTGTTAAAACATCCAATTTATTTACTTCTTAATTCAAAATTGACAGTCAAGCGAATCGAATACATTATTTATCAAAATATTTTATAACAATTTTTGAAAGAAAGAAACAGAAAATAAATCTTTTGATTTTATAGCATGAAAGATGTATATATTATACAAAAATCATATAAAAATTATCCTCGTGGATGTAGCTAGTCGTATTCATGGAAAAAAGTACTTTGGGTAATGCTTTTGTATTTGGACGCCAATAGTCATTTATCTGTTATAAGAATAACTTATTTTTCCATCCATAATGCTTGACGAAATTTAAGCGGCGAATTTGGCGAAATGTCACCAACTTGGCGACTTTTTTAAATGTTGCTAAATTAACGAAAAACTCGCCAAATGAATAAAAATGTCGCTAAATCAATGACGACTCATTGATGATGACGACATGGAAAATGACGACTCATTGACGAAAATTCAATATCTTGAAAATAATATAAATAACTAATATAAAAATAATAATTTAAATGCTGCTAAATTAACGAAATTGTCGCCAAATTGATAAATATGACGCTAAATCAATGAAAATGACGACTAATTGATGAAAGTTCAATATCTTGGAAAGAACATAAGAGTAGACAATAAGAATAGCAAATTTCTCCGTCTGTCAGTCATTAACGCTTAGCGAGAAATTTAGCGCCACGTCGTGAACAGGGCTACTATTTTAAATGTCGCCAAAGTGACGAAATTGTCGCCAAATTGATAAAAATTGCGCTATATGGGAAGTATTGTTCCATAAATTCTGATTTACGTCATATGACGGACATATCTTCTAGTATATATGAAATGTTCTTCTCGAAACACTTGGTGAAGCATTTGGCGCACTTGGCGATTAATTTGGCAAAGTATCGCCAACTGGGCGAGATTTCATCCTAGGTTGGCAAAAAATATTGTCAAAATTACAAATATGACGCTAAATTTATGAAATGGATGCCTAATTGACGAATTAATTGTTAAAATATTTTAATATTTGATGTACTATATCATTTATTGAGAATAATTGTTTATCTAGAGTGGAGAAAAATATAAGTTAATTGGGTACTTTGAATTAGTACTACATGTTGTCATCCGGAAAAATCGCCAAATGTACAATTAATCATTAAATACACAGTACCGTGGAACTTATACATTATTTTTTGACTGTAAAATTAGTAGATTCATTGCATTATACTCGTATGAGGAAAGTCATGTGCAGCCCACATCATATTTTTTCTTTTCATATTAATATCAACTGACTCATTATATGTTTACTTCATCTTCTGGCGAATTCACAATTGATTTATGCAATACATACTATACACACAGCATGCAAAAATACATTTTCTGCGTGTATAAAACATTTTTATTTTAATGTTGTTATATTTTTACAGCATCTAGCGTAATAAATATAATTATTTATAGTTAAAATATCCAATTTCATTACTTCTGAATTTAAGAAAAACCATCAAACGATTTGAATTTATTACATGGGAAAACATTCCATAACAATTTATGAAAGAAAGAAACAAAACAAATCATTTGAATTTGCAACGTAAAAGACCAACGCAATCTGGCATTAATTTCTGTATATCAACTGACTACTGGTGCCATATGTTTACTTCAACTTCAGGCAAATTAACGCACAGGAATAATAAAAAGAAATTCCATTGGCATAGTTCCCTTTACAGGATCTGTATGAAACCAAAATTAATTAATTTCGTATTATGCGGTTTCTGAATATAGAAAGTAATAAAATTTTAGTAAGAGTCATTTTTATGATCTCTGTTTTCAATTTAGCTCGATAAAATATATATTCCTAAATCGACTTAATTAATATGATATGTTTTTCATTAGCGTTAAAGAAGAGCTAATTTATGAGACATCGTTTTGAGAATACGCGGAAAAACTAAATTGATTACGTCAATTTAGGCAATTCAAACCTTCTTTGCTGATCCCTTTTCATTAGAGGTTACAATTTAGTAAGCTGGGCGATATTTCTGTTATCGCAATTTCTTTTATAGTGTATGTTTGTAGAGCTTTGTGGCATATGTGAGATCAAAAAGCTGAGATGACAATGAAGTAGAATAAACAACGTCATTGTTGAAAAGAGTTGAATAGTAGACCAGACGAAACAGTGTCAACATTGACAATAAATCGGACATCGGTTTACAGCCAATAAATATGCTAATTAATATTAAATCGCAATTACGGGCAGGTGACAAGAACCGATCTGAGGGTGGCAAATCAACACCCAATTAACGACCAACCTTTAAACTAAAGCAAATGACGAAGGAATAAAATACAATCAAACACAGACATTCAAGAATTTGGACCTCCGCAAAGCCATGTTTAAAAAGCGTAACTGAACTATAAAAAACATGATTGATAGACGAGAAAGTTCGAGAGAATAGGAGAATGGATTATCAATAGTAATACACTGTAAAAATGTCTCTATGGCGAAGAGAAAAGTGAAGAAAATTATCATAATTGTAAGACTTCCAAAGACCAAGCCAATCCCACTCTGGTGTGGCATTTATGAACTGTTCAACAATTTCCATCCAGTTGGAGGTATATGCCGCTATCTATATGAGTCGAGTTTTTGAATTATTTTATATTCGATAAAGCAAGCATCACTCCTGTAGAACTGCATCAATGTATCGCTGGCCTGTCATAGTCCCAGTTGCAACTATATGTAAGAGCGTACGGCCATTGATCATGATGTCGGTCCACACCATGATATTGCATGTACCAGTACCACTAGCATGTACCTCCGCATGTACCAATATTGCATGTACCAGTACCGTATGTAGCAGTACCACTCTCAGGCCAGATGAGTTGGCGTGAGTTAATCTGACAGTACCGAATTCTATGAAAATATCTACAGGCTGCAGGTGCTTTGATCTGAACAATTCCGTATTGCAAAAGGCTCAACAGAGAAGAACTCTATTTTCTTTTTGCGCCATGCTGTCACCTCACCAAGTATCATCATTTGGCGCGATGGTAAAGTTTATACATTTTTGCTTTCATATCCCACATTCGTGATTCGTGTTGTGCAAAGCCGCTGTACTAAAGCATTGACATGTTGTATGCGGTGATACTTAGAAGAATTGCTAACTAAAATATTAAGTATCATGGTTGAGTTCAAGTTGAGTTTATTTTCTTTGCCAAGCCAGTTTTTCGTAATACTGTGACTGATTTTGTCCAGATTCTGATGCATAATATCATATGTCAACAGAGCATCTTAAGAAAACTTAGAATAAGTAATTGGTTTTAATTTCAGTACTATTTTACAGAGCACTCAAGAAATATATGACTCTCTGGGAAACAAACCACCACATGTTTATCAACAAAAGTATGTATTTCTATCAAAACGATACCATTATTTTTTTCCACTTAATACAAGGTAATGTATAGAGAAAGTATTGGAATCGTATCAAAATCGCAACTACGCGTTTTGGGACCTCTAGAACTCGAAGAAACGTGTGTCTGTATGTGCATCTCATGTATCCACTCTAACTGAAAAACTAATAGGTTGAATTTCATGAAATTTGGTAGATAAGTCCCTTGTAGATGACCATGGTACCGATTAGATTTTGGTATGGTTTGTAATAAAAGAACTTTTTTTTTTTTTTTTTTTCAGAAAAGACTGCAAAAATTGCTCTTTCCAATCTAGTTGAAGAACTAACAGACCAAATTTCATACAATTTGGTGGTTAAGTCACTTGTGGGTTACTTTGGTACTGATGAGATTGTGACAAGATTCGGTAAAAAGGAACCTACATTTCTTGTGTAACGGCCAGCAAAAATTGCCATTTTCTGCAATTTTGACGATAGTTTTGTCTATCGGGGGCGAAATTGGCGATACTTTGCTAAGTTATTCATCAAGCTCGCCAAATTTTTCTCCAAGTGTTGCAGACAAACGGAGAAAATAGCATTTCTTGTGTACTAGAAGGCATGCATGTCATATGACGGAAATCATAATTTGCAAAATATTACTTCCAATTTGGCGTCATTTTTATCAATTTGGCGCCATTTTTGTCACTTTGGCCATATTTGTTCTGAACGTTTGATCGCGAACCGAAAGTTCCATTGCGCTTAAAAAAACAATAGGCGCATATTATTCACATATTGAAATGTTTGTACTAAATTTCATTCGAATCTCTCCATTCATTCGTGAGATATCGTCTTCGCAGATTCTCTGACACACACACACACACACACAGACGTCATCTCAAGAACGTTGGATTCGTGTTCAGGGATGCTTGAGTCGTGCTTTCCAGTCGAAAACACGAATTTGAACTTTGGACCAAGTCACAAACTTTCCTTATGCATAAAAATATGTATATAAGGAAAGTAATAAATTCTGTGTTACCAAATGAAAACGAAAATAGAATAAAAAGTGTAAATTTAGTGTAATTTGCATTAATTATGCGTGTTATGTAGTGCAATAAAACACAATTTAATGAATTATTAATGAAATAAAGAGAACATGAATTTGAGTCTGGAGGAAAAGTTATATGCTGGTCATGTCTGATTTATTTTTAAACTGCAATCATGTTTGATGTAATATATGCATAAGAAACGTCAATATATATATACACTGGACAATTGCTAAGGGCGGATCACAAATTGCAATGTAGCACAACATTAAGCGGGGGTGGAAGCCCAGCAGGAAAAATATTGTTGCCGCACTGTTCGGACATTATAACAAAGATAATTTATTGTTCTGAAAAATACAGAAGGTTTTGAAACATCTGAAAAGAAAAAAGTGTTCGTTTGATGCTGTGTACGGAGAGATTGAAAAATGCATATAAACAACAGCAAGCACCCTTGATAAATGTGTCTGAACGGGATATGTACATGGAATGCGATACAACATTCCACACGTCGTGTCATGCTTTGCACAAAATTATCCAAAAGTTGTTGAGACAAGTTATCCCACTTCTCTGTCAGTGCACTGATGTTTGTTCGTGTTGTTTTTTGGAGGATATTTTCGACCAGAAAGTCGCCTCCCCAAAGCGTCCCAACATTTTCAATGTGGTTTAGATCTGGATAACGTGCTGCCCATACCAGGCATTGAATACCCTCGTTGACTAGACGTGCTAGACATGTCTCGTTGACTAGACATGGTGCGTTGTCTCTCGTCCATGAAATTAAATTTATTACCGACAGCAACACGGAAACGACGAACATGATGCAGTAGAACTTTATAAATGTATGGCTGACAAGTCATAGTCCCAATTGCAACTATATGTAAGGGCGTGCGGCCATTGATCATGATGTCGGCTCACACCATGATATTGCATGTCGGATATCGGTCCATCTCTTGGATATTTTCGGGACGATAAGCAGTACCACTATCAGGCCAGATGAGTTTGTGTTTATAATACGATGATAGACTTAACCTACTCTCATCTGAGGGTGCACACAACAGGTCTGAGGGAGTATAGTCCTCCTTCTCCCAAAGTCTGGCTACAGATTTTCGGGAGATCTGTTGTCCTGTGGTAGCAAGGAACTGAGTTGTTACCTGCTGAGCTGCGGAGCGCCGGTCCCTTTTTGCCGATACGACAATGTACTTGTATCCTGCAGGCATCATACTTCTAATAGGACCTCCCCCGTGACGCCTGCTGCACACTCCATTGTTTCAAATGCTAGCCATAGCCGTGAAAGAACACTGTGCGCGATGTCGAACTCCCTGACAACATCTGCTGTTTTTTGCCCTTTTCTTCAATCTTTCCAATAATACGGCCACGCGTAAAATCATATAAGTGATATCGGGAAGACATACTGGAAATTTCAAGTTTGTCAATTAAATCTTCCCTGTAAAACTTTCACTTGGAACAACAACTCTCCACATGCTTCAAATCTTTTAAATCTCTTATCAGCGCTGTTACGTGACGAATAGGCGTTGAAATGAAAAATTTGCATACGCATATATCTTCTTACTGTGTCCCGCACTTATTCTAAATTTCCACATTTTGCTTCCTTTCATTTTGTGGTTGCTATGGGTGATAGTGTCATCCGTCCTTAGAAAAGTGCCATTCGTCCTTAGCATTTGTCCAGCAGTGTATATTTCCCTGTCTATCTGGATAGCGTGGCTACAAATTAAGCTATTTTATGCAAATTTCATGAAATAGCGGTAAGTGAGAAATATCCAATTATATTTAATAATATATTTACTTTAATTGATATCCCATTGCTTGTTGCAAGAATCATTATTTTAACATTTTTCTTTAATAAACATTGGATATAGGCTGTACATTACTTTCTCTACGTAATACAATGCCTTTACTTCTTTCACAGTGAAAAATAATTAAATATATCCACTAAACAATGTTTTTGAGATTGAGTTGCACATTAAGATTTGGAGCTTTTTTATGACAGCATATAAAGCTATATATTGAACTACAGAATTAGTATATATCTGCATATTTGCAAGGCTATATTGAACTATATAATTAGCATATAGATCTAAATATAAATTAGAAACATTCTTCAAAAATATTGTAGCGTTGTCTAAAAAATACAGCTCGTATATTAAGCGATTTTATTCAATAATATAAAAGCGATAGTTTGCGTTCAAGTCAGTAGAATCCTGAAATTCAAAATCCAAATTCGTATTATATTTTTCGTACGCCAATAATGTAAACTTCTCGTTAATAAATTTAGAAAAGCAATCATTATATAAAAAATCTAACCATCGTTCGTATGAGACCAGAATAAGTGCAAGAATAGATTTCACACCAGAGAGATGAGATAGTTTTATGGTCTTTATTTATAGGTTACTGCAATAGCAAACAATACATCAGACTTAAAGACGCCAGTTTTATTGCATCTTGGCCCGAGAGGTCAGCTAGACCATAAAATCTGAGATGCTAAGATGAAGCCACGAGAGTGGTTAAAGATGTTTGCCAATGGCAAGATGTCTGGACGCATTGCCCTAAGATGAGCCAATCAGAGCCAATGAGGTGTGTCAGACTCAGGCAAAAAGAGGTTGCAACATATGGAAAGTTCTAGAAATATAAGAGATAATACAATGAGAGTGCAGTGAGAGAGATTCAATTAAGAGCTGCAGAGCCTCAGTTCCAACCAGAAATGAGAATGCCAGGATGATCTTTTAAAATTGAGTTACACAGGGTAGTTCAGAAATAGTGCATGAAGCAGTCCTAATTTGCAAATGCTACTACAGAGTCCGAGTACAATACTTCAAGTGTACTATTACAATATACAATGCTGCAAGCGTTGTAGTCAATGGCCAAATACCAAGTTGAAAAGTTACTAAGTTACAGGTAATTAACTTTTGTAACAGGTCATAAATCATGTCGATAATAATAATTACCCGGTCTCACTGAAATCCAGCACTTTTCGACGATATTTTTAGTCAAAACAAAGTAGCTTGATTTTAACCATATGCAAAATCCACATCAAAATGTAACATTTAATTAATAGCCTGTGACATAAATGGCAATTCCAAACTGTTTAGCGTCGTAGCACAAAACTATTGCAAAACATCTCTTGAATAAATTGACTACATATTTGAGAATCGGAGTAACATATTTGTTTTACAGTATTGCATTACATTTTAAACGATACTTACTGCTATTTCTGATCTTGCGTCATTTTTGATAAATTTCTTTACAAATGGAAATATTTTGAGAACAGTTCATGCTGGAGTTTTTAAATTCATATCATTCATTTTCTAATGAAAATTACGAAATGCACGAATATTTATTTTAAATTATTGAAAGTTTTAATGATATATTTTAATGATTTTCGGTAAACTGCATTAATTTTTTTTGCGTGTGTCGAATATTCGATTGCGTTTAAATATTATAGGTTTTCAGAATTTACAGATTGGAACAATCGTACCAAATTATATTTGGCATACTTTCTTTGTTCGTGAGACATCTTTTATTTTTTTTTATTTATTCATCCTAATATCTGTAACATGTGAATTTATATGAAAGAAAATGAATTCCAAATATGCGTCATTTTAATTACCCCAAGATATTAATATATAACCATTATAAAAAAGAAGTAATATATATATATATATATATATATATACAAAAATAATTTAACATGCACGCCCAAACCCAGTTTATTAAATCATATTCTACGCTTTTGCAGGGCTCATACACATCAAATAAATTTTTTGTCGCTATGTCCGTATTTGGAACATTTTTTATTCCGCTAAAATGCATAGTCCTTCATAAACGAAGGAAAATATAATATGTTTTCATTAGCGATGAAGAAGTGCTAAGGAATGCGACAACATTTCTGAAATTCCCAGAGAGGCTTAATTCATTAAGCCACTTTAGGTGTCCCGTCTGACGCAATAGCTTTTGTTTAACCAACGTCATTTCTGAGCATGTCGCTCGCATTTTACTAATTTTAGGGCAGATTATTTTTATCAAACATTTTTTTAGCATTTATTATAAGAAATAATTTCTTACCCGAACAATGAATATTTATTAAAAGTGTAATACATATACGCAAAGCATATTAATACAAGGTCGTCATAAGGAAAATGTTCTTTTTCAGAGACATCTGATAACAATTTGTTTTTATCGAACTTTTTGTTTCGCATGTATTATAAGAAATTATTTCTTTCCCGAACAATGAATATTTATTAAAAGTTTAATACATATGCGCAAAACATATTAATACAAGGTCATCCTAATGAAAATGTTCTTGTTTAGAGACATGCAATAACAATTTGTTTTTATCGAATTTTTTGTTTCGCATTTATTATAAGAAATTATTTCTTATCCGAACAATTAATATTTAATAAAAGTTTAATGTTACCTGGTATTTACATACGTAAAGCATGTTAATAGCAGGTCTTTATAATGAAATCCTGTTCAGAGACATCTGATAACAATTTGTTTTTATCAAACTTTATTTTCCCGCATTTATTATAAGAACTAATTTCTTTCCCGAACAATGAATATTTATTAAAAGTTTAATGAATATACTCAAAGCATGTTAATACAAGGTGACCATAATGAAAATGCTCCTGCTCAGAGACATTTGGGAATACTCTTCAAAGATGGCAGAAACGATTGACTTAAGAAAACAATTATCTTTTCCACAAATTTATGTCAGAAGTCAATTTAACGATACGACTGTGTAAAATAAGTGTAATTTACTTTCGACCAAGTTCATCGCTGCATCTCTTGGATATTTTCATTTACATACAAAATACACAGTAGGGCAGTGTATTTTGTATGTAGTAAATGAAAATACTGCAATAGTGTGAAAATTTCAAATCCCATATAATTATGTATTTTTGCCTGTACGATGCTCTCTATAGTATAAAATGTAGTAGCCGCCGGAAATATCACATCCCGCGGTATTCGCTGTCACATATCGCAAAATGTATTGAACACAAAAATATGAATTGTGTTGCATTTTTAGAAGAATGTGTAAAGAGTTTTTATGACCTGGACGGGAATCAAACCTGAGATCTCCGACCTTACCGACCGGCGTTCTACTGTTAAGCTACTGGGATGAAATTGCAAGCGCACATCATCGAAGTGGACTCTGTATTCTTCACCATCTAATGTCAGTTAAGCGGGAACTGACAAGCTGACTGACCCCCCCTCCTGTTATTTTTATCTCAGGTGAGTCTCTTGCTACTTCAAGTTTTACCCAGGTTAGTATGCTGCGTGTTCATTATCCTCTAAATATTATTTTCTAAATATTATTTTAAATTTCTGTTTTTGTTTTTCATGTGCCTAATTTTTCTTCCCTTTCATATATTTTCTTTTTATATGTTTTCTAAGTTTTACTTTTAAAATTTTATTATTTTCTTTAATTTTAATCTATTTCTCATTATGTTAATACACCTCACCCTAAATTTTATTTTTCGATGATCTTTTTATCTATATTCGCAATAACCTTTTTCCCATTTTTGAAAAATGGACGTACTTGTCATGTTCAAAGATAATGTAAAACTGTCGGGTTTAAACACAATATTTTTCATTAATTGTTACCTTTTTAGATCTAAATGGATTTTCATTTGGCTGGATGGTAGACCTTGGGTGCCTCCTGTGTGCAGGAAGTATCCTTTACCGGCCGTGCAGCTAGCTACTCTAAACTCACTATGTGAGTCGCACTGTCTGGGGTCTTCAGACCTCCGATAATAATACCTCATTTACTTTCTTAGCGGTCATGGCCTCTTTCTTAATTACCTATACTTTTTAAAATTAAATCCACCTCTATCTGTATTTGCAATAAATTCGGTGACGTTGACCATTACATTTTCGATTGTCCTTTTTCTAAAAATTTTCATCTCTGCAAACCCTCCCCCACTAATAAACCAAGTTGGTTCTCTCAAGTTCGTTCATATCTCTCTTCAGTAGATAAAATTAAAAACTGCATTCTTGTTGCCATGGAAATTTCTAATAAAGTGACATAAGCTTATAAGTTGATTATGTTCTCAATCAATTCTGATTAATGAATCCCTTTATTTCATTCTTATTAACTTACTAGCAGCATACCCGTTCTTCGTACGGAGTATATAATATAAAGAAACTTATAATTCGTGACCATGTGCAAATTCTGCTAAAATATTAAATGTATTGCTCCTCAAGAGAAGTTTAAGAATATGTGTTCTCACTATGCAAAATTATATTCACGGGCAGATCTGAAGAATAAAACATCCTGTCCCCTTTTGTAATCAAATTTAAAAAAAAAGGAATTGAATCATTATATACAACCCCGTACTACTTATATTGTCGCAGATTAGAAAATATGGCAGTGTGTTAGTAGAAGATTAACCGTATTACAATATGAGTCTCAAAAATATTTGCCAAAATAAAGGAGTTGTTGTTGTTGAGACCCAGACCATTCACCTACCAGAAAGGTGTAAGGTAACTGCTTGGACGGCCGGGAAGTGCCACCCAATTTAGACCAGAACCCAGTGGGGGAGGCATCCATAGGGACCGTACCCTCCTTTCCCTACCGCGGAAGGCCCAAAAGTATACTAAGCCAGAAAGCCTTCTTTCAAATCAGACGCCAAACTTCGTTTTATCGCCAGCGTGATACGCGAAGGAGTGCTCTCTCTCTCTCAAGGTTACTATAGCAGCCATATCAAGGGAAAGGACTCTCGCAATTTGGTTTATCTTTTTATAGGATATATGTATAACTTACAATTTAGCAATAGAGACACGTTTTAAATGGATTGTCTCTTAGATTGGAATTAAATTAATTCAGTATTGACTCAATTAAAGAATCATTTTATTATTTTCTAATGCTATTGTATAGAGGAAGTTCACGGATAATCACGACATTTAGACGAAAAAATACACTTAAAGACACCATGAACACATTTCGAACATTTTGGGAAATATTTCCATCAGTGTGTGTGTGTGTATCTGTGGGGTGCGAATGCACGTATCACTATGGCAATTTATATGTAGATGCATTCTGTAGAAAATTAGAAACAGATGGAATATTTTGTAATAAATGGGATTAAAACATTATTCGATATTAGAGATTTTAAATTAGAGAGAGTACGTACAGCCACGAAATTCTATATGTAGCTACATTATGAAAAAATTAGAATTAGGTACATCATTCGAGAGAGAAAGAGTGTGGTTGTGTGTGTGTCAAAATATAGTACGATCAAAATATAGTGTGGTAACTGCAGGAGAGGTCGACCTTGTTTCGAACGAGTAGGATTCAAAGGCGCCCATAAAACTTATTCCTGAGATAGCCAGACTCAAGGATGGGAGGTTAATATCTATTAACTTTACCTACATTTCTGACCTTCAACGTTCGAGGGAGCGAAAGTGCCCCCTCGCGCTCCCCTATGGGCGCCCATAGAACATTTTCCAGAGGATAAACTCATGGATGAGAAGTACAATATTGACTAGCTTGATACCCACATTTGTGACTTTGAACGCTCCTATGGGCACCCATGGCTATAAATGTTGAAGACCCAGACCATTTGACTAGCCCTATGCAGCTGTTTGAGTAGCCGGGAGAGATGACTATAAGCACAGACTAATATAGTATTCTATGGCTATAAGTGTTGCAGACCCAAACCACTCGACTGACCCAGAGGGCTTACAGCAGCTATTTGAGTAGCCAGAGTGGCTATAAGTGTTGTTGTTGTTGAAACCCAGACCGTCCGACCTACCAGAAAGGTGTAAGGTAACTGTTTGGACGGTCGGGAAGTGCCACCCAATTTAGACCGGAACCCAGTGGGGGAGGCATCCACAGGGACCGTACCCTCCTTCCCCTACCACCAACCTCTCGGAAGGACTTTCGGACCCACATGCTTAACGTGATCGTACTCCGCATGAACACGGCGGCAGTTTTGGCAGTGGCTGGAATCGAACCCGGGCCTACCGAGTGCAACTCCAGCGCGCTAACCAATGGGCTACCGCGCCCGTGGCTATAAGTGTGTAAAGCTTTAGACTTCACAGAAACTTTTGTGGGGTCTGGAAAGACTCTATTTTTCCACCCTTGGGTGGGGAAATCGAAACTCAACTCCGTTAGGTTCTGTCCTGAGGTTAATAGTTAAGCAGGGAGTTTTTTCAATGAGTGCCCATAGGGGAGGGAAAGGAGGCACTTCCGCTCCCCTGGACATTCAGGGTCTCATATGTGGGGATCAAGGTAGTCGATATTGTACATATTGCGTTTAACTTCTAAAAAAGTGCTATGGGCGCCCATGCTTATAGTATCGACAACGGGACAGAATCTAACGCAGCTTAATATTTTTGTTTCTCTCTTGAGAGCGAATAAAATGGGTGGGAATGTCAAAAGGACTTTATGAATCAATGAGTTTGAGTCCTTCACAGCCTAACCGATTTAACTTTTGTTCAAAATATTGTATTTGAAATGATTATAATCGCGAAACTCAACATATCTTAAATCAAGAATATTAATTTCCCCAAAGGAACAGGAATTATCAAATAAATTTAACTTCATTTTCCAAGATATTGACTATTCATCAATTTGACATCATTTTTATTAATTTTAGTGTCATTTTTGCCAATTTGCAAACATTTTAAATAAAATGTCAAGTTGACGATATTTTGTTAATTTATCGACAAGCATTACAGACAGACAGACAGACAAACTAATAAATTACATTTGACGAATTGTTTGATGTCAAAATTCAAAATTATTATGAAACAGTGTCTCGTGAATAAAATCTACCAGAATGATGCTAACACCGTTGTCACATAATATTGTACATGGAATGGAAACATATTATGGTAGTTAGCACTGTTTTAATTTCATGTATTTTTTAAAATTTATTTGAAAAACGTACAATATAAAGAACGGTTCATGCTATTATCCCAAAGTTTATGTTATTCATTTTCTAATAAAAAATTAAATAAAAAATGATATTTTATGTAGCAATATTAAAGGTTCTGATTTTTTATGATTTTTTTCAAAATTTCATTCGAAAGTTTGGAGCTGGTTTCCAAATATTCTATTGCTTATAAAATCAATAGACTTCCAGTATTCACTGATTGTATTAATCGATTTTTTGTTTGTTTGAAACGTTTCATCCGTTCGTTAGATATTGCATCCACTGACTCAAGGACGCACACACTAATATACATGGGGCGCGGTAGCCCATTGGTTAGCGCGCTGGAGTTGCACTCGGTAGGCCCGGGTTCGATTCCAGCCACTGCCAAAACTGCCGCCGTGTTCACGCGGAGTACGATCACGTTAAACATGTGGGTCCGTAAGTCCTTCCGAGAGGTTGTTGGTAGGGGAAGGAGGGTACGGTCCCTGTGGATGCCTCCCCCACTGGGTTCCGGTCCAAATTGGGTGGCACTTCCCGGCCGTCCAAACAGTTACCTTACACCTTTCTGGTAGGTCGGACGGTCTGGGTCTCAGCAACAACAACAACACTAATATACATACACATACTACATACATTAATATACATGCACACACACACACAGATATCACTTTAAAAGCATTCGATTCAATTTCAGGAATGTTTGAAACAAGCTCTATCGTCGAAAACACTAAGAATTTGAGTTTTCAACCTCGTCATAATACTTTCCCTATACATTATATCAGTGTTTTTCAAATTTATTTTCTTACGAAACCCTTTCGAAATTTAATTTGATGGTAGAACCCCAAAATAAGAAATATTCCCATTTAAATTATATTCCCATTTAAATTATTATTTTTTTTCCCCCCCCAAATTATGCATCAAAATTTTACACGTTTTTAAATTTAAGACAATTTGTATGAAACTATCACGTCGCGGAATCCCAAGGGTTCCGAAAACCTTGAAAAGTCCACCTTCAAAAACGATAATTATTCTAGGTATGTCTGAAAAGTAACATTTATTGCTCCCACAAACCGAAAATGTCAAGCAAATTTCCTTAAAATGTCACAAATTTTGCATTTTTAAAATGACAAATATTCCTTCCTTTCAAATAATCTTCAGTTTTCGTCACTGATTGTTGTACTATATAAGTATTGAACAACATACGGATCCTACACATATCACATATATTTACTCCAAAATCTCGCATATAAACGTTTTATTCAAATAATAAATTATACTATGTGGGTGGAACATTTCTTACACTCATTGCAAACAATCTGTGTGCAGTACAAAAAGGTCTTAAATACATGTATTTTTATAGTATTACTTTAAAACCAAAATGTACATAAAACATGATTTAAATAATGGGAAACAAATGTATCTAATCTGTCTTCATGAACAATATCGCGGATTAAAAACAATCGTCTTTCTCTCCGCTTTTGCAGGAGTTGCAAAAATAGTGTACCAGAACTGGCGATAAAACGACGTTTGGCATGTGATGTGAGAGAAGCTTTCTGAATTGGTATACCTTTGGGCTTACCGCTTCCCTACCACCAACCTCTCGGAAGGACTTACGGACCCACATGTTTAAAGTGATCGTACTCCGCATGAACACGGCGGCAGTTGTGGCAGCGTGCAAATCCAGCTCGCAAACCACCGGGTTACCGCGCCCGAAATGTGATAGCAGCACGTGGTGTTCCCAGGTGGTCACCCACCCAAATAAAATAAAGCTGTTTACGTAATAAATTGAAATTATCAATAATCCCCGTACTTTTTATACCAGAAGGTCATAATTGATTCCAATATATGCCAATATATATCAAAACATATGCCAATATACCTGTACTACTTATATTCTCGTAGATTAGAAGATATGCCCGTGTACTTGTAGAAGATTACTCGTACAGCGTACAATATATGAGTTTAAATGATTTTTGTCATAATAAAACAATTGCATAATAACTTGAAAATATCAATAATACCTGAATCAATAATCCCCGAAAATATCAATAATAATAACGTTTAAACCTGAAGACCGTAATTGATAGTATCCAGTCAAAAATGCTATAAGAAAAATCCAATCGTTCTTTTCTAAAATATATTTTTATATCATTTATTTATTATTCAAATCCACAAAATAATAATTAAAATTATCAGACAGATTTAATTTGATTGCGTTTCTGAGCAACATAATATAAGATAGAATCTTCCTCATAAACTGCGAAATTAAATAACCATTTTGATTTCTTTATACTTTTCATTGTTCAGCAAATGCTTGTGAAAAGCAACCATGGAGATAGATTTTCCATTTAAATTCATGTTTCAGACAATTCCTGCTTTCAAATAGTGACTAATTTGCGCAAAAATCCTCCATCAAACTCAGAAATAAAGTTTTAATTCAAGTGGACGTTTTAAACAAATGATTTTTATCCTTTTCGTTTGGATAAACCACGGAGTTAGAAAGTAAAACTGCTGGGAAGAAGTTCTGTTTTTCATTAATATCTCAACAATCCCTAGATTTAGAAACTCAAAACTTGGACCAAATTTATGGCGGCCTATTTTAAGGTTACTCACCAAATTTTATTAAATTCGGTTTAGCCGTTCTCTCGTGATGATGCGTCAAACGAAAGTTTTGTTTTTTACTAATATCTCGAGAACCACTGATTGTAGAAACTTAAATCATAAACTAAACTTTAAGTGGGGCTATTTTCAGGCTACCCACACAATTTCATCAAATTCGGTTCAGCCGTTCTCCCGTGATGATGGGACAGACAGACAGAAAGACAGGCAGATTTTCAATTTTATTTATATAGATATGAACTTATTGTGTTCCCTCCATATTTAATAATAAAGAAAAGCTATGTTAACTGTATATTTTCTCGGCTCTTTCTGTCTCTTTTGACACTTTTTATTTGTATTTTTTCCAATTTTTCTTTTCTAGATTTTATTCTAAATTTCTGTTTTTGATTTTCACCTGCCTATTTATGTTTCCTTTTCATATGTTTTCTCTTAATATATTTTCTAAATTTTACTTTCAAAATTTTATTAGTTTCTTTAATTTTAATGTATTTTCCATTATGTTATTATACCTCACTCCGAATTTTATTTTTCACTGATCTTTCTATCTATATTCGCAATAACCTTTTTCCCATTTTTGAAAAATGGACGTACTTGGCAAGTTCAAATATAATGTAAAACTGTCAGTTTAACCACAACATTTTTCACCAACTGTTATATTTTTAGACCTAAATAAATGTTCGTTTGGAGAGATGATAGACCTTGGGTGCCTCCTGAGTGCAGGAGGTATCCTTTCCCGGTCGTGCAGCTAGCTACTCCAAACCCACTATGTGAGTCGCACTGTCTGAGGTCTTCAAACCTCCGACAAGCTATGTTAACTGTTCTTATTTTCTCGGTGCTTTCTTTTTCTTTTGACCATTTTTATTAGTATTTTGTCTAAATTTTCTTTTCTAAATTTTATTCTAAATTTCTTAAATATCTGTTTTTGCTTTCCATTTGCCTAATTTTTTTCCTTTTTAATATATTTATTTTATATATTTTCTAATTTTTTTTATTTTCTTTAATTGTAATCTATGTTTCATTATGTTAAAAACCTCACTATAAATTTTATTTTTCAATGAGCTTTTTATCTATTTTCGCAATAGTCTTTTTCCCATTCTTGAAAAATGGACGTATTAGTCAAGTTCAAATATAATGTAAAACTGTCTGTTTAACCACAACATTTTTCACCAACTGTTATATTTATAGACCTAAATAAATGTTCTTTTGGAGGGATGGTAGACCTTGGGTGCCCTCTAAGTGCAGGAGGATAAACCCACTGTGCGAGTCGAACGGTCTGGGATCTTCAGACTTCCGACATCTTTGCACTAACCTACAGGGTTGATTTGTTCGGGAGCCATTGTAAAAAGTTTTGCTGCCATAGCCGGGAATCGAACCCTGGATCTTCAATTTGGCCAGTCGACGGTCTAATGTTTAGCTACTATGAAAATATTGCAAGCTCTTGCCGTTGAAGTGGACTCAGAAAATGTTAGAGGAATACATTGAAATAAACGGATTTGATATAAACTTTATCACGGATAGCAACACCATGTCTTTTTTCAGGCATTTACTTACATATAGTTAATTTTTTGCAAGACGGATCCGTTCTTTTTAAAATTGTGATTCAATTTATAAGTAATTATATTTTATACACTTCTAAAGTGAAAATAGTTCTTCAGGATGGGCAAATATGTAATTGGTTGTGCCAATTTTGGGCGAGACCTGTTTGCTATAAAATGTTTATCCTGGAACTTCTAAAAATGCATTTTCAATTATTAATATGATAGAAACAAACTTATTATCTTTATATTAATACTATTTATTATCCTTAACTTATTTACGACTCGTGTTACATTTGGTCGAGTTGCAGCAATAAAATAAAAGTGACTGGTGGCATTTTCTTTTTACCAATCTAAGACATTGGTCAAAATTGCAGCTCCGGGCTTTGTAGGTAAATTAAGAAAAAACATCTCAGAAAACATAAAATTTTCTCTTTTTAAAAATAACACAAATATTTATTAATAAATATTAGAAAATGTAACCATTATTTTAAATTGATGCAATTGGTAAAGAAATGATTCACTATCGATTTATATGGCCGCATCGTCCGCTGTAGTTTACGGAAATAAATGTACACTCTCTCTCAGGCGATATAAGGGCACATCTTCTAGATATTAAAATTATAAATGGATACTAGTCCGGAAATTTATATTTTCTACCAGAAAGCGATATCTTTTCAACAAATCAAGATATTATCATATAAACTTGTTGCATTCATATTAATTGATAAAAATTAAACGATATATTTTCAGTGAGATCAAGTTATACGAAAGCACAAATTTGTGTCATTGCTCTTGAACAATATTAAAATTGGCAAATCGAGCGATAGTGATATGTTTAACATATCGAATTTAGGACGAAATTCTGCAGATTGTCTGAGATTTTAATCTTTTAGATATGTGCACGATGTAAATTTCCATATTAGAATAATTATAGAAATATTTAGTACTGACATTCTAGATTTTTCAATGGTGTAAATTTGAAATTATTGTCCATATTTGAATAGTTATAGAAATATTCACTACTAAAACTGTAGATAAAGGTGTACATTTCAAATAATTGACATTATTAGAATTTTTATAGACGTATATACTTCTAAAATTGTAAATCTATACAGGGTGTAAACTTCAAATAATTGACCTTATTAGAATAGATATAGAAATATCTACTATTGAACATTTAGATCTGAGGTTGATGTGAATTTCAAATAATTGTCCTTATCATACTTATAGAAACATTTATGACAAAATATATCAAAGTGACTAAACTACTGAGGGCTTAAATATGTAAAATATTATAACTTGAAAAATTATTGTTGCATGCCGTTAAATGTCTTGATATATCCAATTATGTTGCTTAAATGTGCAGAGCACGAATTAAATAATAAAAACCTATGGAAATTGAAATAACTTAAAAAATAATATAGACATCGTTATTTTTATAATATTCAACATATATAACATAAAATTTAACGTTTCTCTCTGTTGTCTATATTAAATACTAAAATTTACCAGAAGTTATCAGAAGTTAAGGAGTTTATATATAACGTATTTTGTGTTTATAATTATCCGTGTCTGCTCTCAGTTCTATACAGGTACTGTATATAAATTAGTTTTCAAATGCCGAATTAAATGAATATTCGTGCAAAACTAATTTGACAATTCACAGCTATAAGAGAAAGTGATTGTGTTTGCTAAGCGATATTACGAATTTCCCATATAATTATTGCCTATTTATTAAACGTTTTCGATGCGAAACGTCTAAGTGCACGGAGTAAAGTTTGTAAGAAATGTCACTTAGATGAAACTGTCATAAATGTCACTTAGATGAAGTCAGAGGAAACTACAGCTTCAACTTAAAGGTCTGGGTCACTTCATGTTCGCGACAAAAGCAGTACCTTCGGATATGCATTTTACTAAATGTCTCCAATTTGTCAAGATATATCGAGTTCGAAAACATCTCGAATTTTGTCGATTGGTTAGTAATCTCAAGAGTTGCGTGGTATTTCAGGAACTTTCCACAGAAAACATATGAGGGATTGGACAGAGAGGGTTTTTTCATCGTTCAGTTGAGTTGTTGTTGTTGTTGAGAGCCAGACCGTCCAACCTACCAGAAAAGTGTTGAAGACCCAGACCGTCCGGCTCGTCCTGAGGACATGAGCAGCCATTTGGACGGCCGGTAACTGTTTGGACGGCCGGGAAGTGCCACCCAATTTAGACCGGAACCTAGTGGGGGAGGCATCCACATGGACCGTACCCTCCTTCCCCTACCACCAACCTCTCGGAAGGACTTACAGACCCACATGTTTAACGTGATCGTACACCGTATGAATACGGCGGCAGTTGTGGCAGCGTGCAAATCCAGCGCGCAAACCACCGGGCTACAGCGCCCGAAATGTGCCAACAGCACGCGGTGTTCTCAGGTGTTCACCCACCCAAGTACTAACCGCACCCGATGCTGACTGACTTTGGTGATGTAACGAGAACCGGTGTTTTCAGAACTGTACGGCCGTTGGCTCAGTTGAGTTGTTGACGTTTCACGTTCTATGATAGTTCTATCACGTTCTATGACGTTCTATGAGAGAGAGTAAATGTATCTGCCGATATCTTTACAGCACACAATACATATTGTTTCTTCTGATTTCATATCCTTTAAGCTTTATTATAAAACAATTTCATAGAAAATTACAAAACATTAAATTTTAAATAAAACTATCGAAATATATCCGTTGTACCATCGTTACACAGAACAGTCTCCTATAAAATATACAAAACAATTTATGTTTAAAAAAAAATCTATAGCGAGTAACAGTAGTATTAATTTTTAATAATTAGACAGTATATTTTGTATAAAACGATAGTTTAAGTTATAATCAATAAAGTATCAAAATTCAAAAATTGAAATACTAATAATATTTCATGTTTCAATAACAAATTTTACATCCTGTGTCCTAATCTTCAAAAGTAGGCTACTATGGCAGTAATTTAATCATTTCAAGTAGAGTAGCAAATGTGTACAAAAAAGCAAAAATCAAATCGCAATGTTATAAGCGTTGAATTAACATCCCTGAAATAAAAAATTGGGTGATTAAGCGATTTTGCTGGTAGAAGAACTTATGCATAGTCACGGGAAAAATTCACATCAAAAAGCAATTAAAATTTAATTTTTATCCTGTAATATAAATGAGGATTGGCGATTTGTTTGGTGTTAAAATACAAAATATTTGCTTAATTTTATTTTTCCATGAATGGAACAAGCTAGATCCTTGAGAATTATATTAAGAGATTTGATGCGTAATATTGCATATGAAAATGAACAAACATATTTAAAGGTATTTACTTCTTTTTCTTAAATTTACGTAATTCTTTTAGTCGATAATTCCAATTTCAAGAGCACGTAATGCAAGAGCAATAAAACCAGGAACATTGGTTTTCTAATAATCAAGTTGGTATAATCTTATTATTTACTAAACATTAATGAATGGCGTGTATTTTATTTTGCTGTTTATCGTGTATCCAAATAATGTTACAGTATTCTTTTATTGTGATAATCGTATCAATCGTTATAGTAGTTTATGAGATATTGTGGCTATTGACTAACACAAATACATACACACACACACACACACGCACAAACACATATACACACATGCACAAACACATATACATACACACACGCACAAACACATAAACATACACACACGCACAAACACATATACATACACAAACACACAAACACATATATATACACACTCTCATATACACATATATACCCAGAACATTTGAAAGGGTTCAGCCAGGTCAAGCATGTTTCAAGCATGGTTCAAACGTGTAAATCCATCAAAAACTCGAATTCAAATTTTCTAATGCTTCACAATATTTTCGGTATATTTTCTTTATATTATAATACTATGTATGACAGTAAAAATGTGGGGGAACTTTGTTAATTTGAATGAATGAAATATGTCAAACTAAATTTGCGATAGCTCAACTTAAGTAGATTCAAGAAAACAATTATATTCATGAGATCATAGTTTAATTATGCATTCGTGTTTAGTAGTGGGATCGTTGTGAAGCACCATATGTGTACTTATAAAAGTGTATTTCATATTAGTAATTACAATATTAAATCAATTTACTTAATAAATCACTAAGTTGCAGGAGCTTCGGTATTGTTATTTATCTATTTATTTATTCAATTTAAGTGGTAACTGCAGATAATATCCAATTAACCACAAAACATAACCAATAAACATAAAAGTATACAACATAAAATACAAGAACAATTAACAGTAAATATGTCAAGTACATTAAAACAGTTTTTTCTTAAATACGTAAGAGTCAAATTTAAATTTTCAATATCACCACAATATGTAGTAAGGATTAACAGATATATAAACAGAAAATATCTTAACGTAATTGCGTTTAATAGTAGTATTATGGAATATATTTTTCTTTGCCTAGTGTTGATAACAGGTACATGGAATTTCAAGCAAGAGGAAAAATAGGACAGTCAATAGTATTATTTTAAACTTTATATTTAAATAAGAGGGAAGACCATTTTCTACATTTTAAGCGAGACATTAAGAAATGTACTTGTTACCATTAATATAATGTTATGTCAGACTCACGCTAATCAAGTCGTTGTGTCTTTTATCTCGATTATACAATATTTACATTATTACTAATAGAACATTTAATTTGTACACGAATTTTGTATTCGAGTTTAAGTTTTAAATATATTGTAGAAGGAAAAGCTTTCGTGGTTTGCAATTTTAAATAGTTGAGAAGATAAAGTATATAAAGGTGAGAAGCTAGTAAATTTCACTAAATCCAAACCTAGATAGTTGTATGTAGTCATTATTTATAAAGATTTCTGGTAGTCGCATTTGGAATTTAAGAAATAAATGTCCTCTTTCCGAATTCCTTACAGGATTTATCAGTTCCCTCAAAGACTCGGCTACATTTTGAAATATGATATAAACCAAAAATAAATATATCTATAAACCTGGGCATTAAGAAGCTGTAACTTTAAAGGAAAATATGTTCTTAGTGGAGGTTTAGATACATGTTTATATTTCGGTATCTTATTCATTTGAATATAGTTTTAAACATAGTACACGTATATGAGATGTTCATATGAAATGTTTATGCACATTTTGGATTCATACGTTGTGTTAAAATAAGATGAGAAGATTTTAGAAAAAACTTTCTATATCTTGGAGAAATCTTCCGTAGCTCTCTTTATGGATAGTGTACATTTGAGCCCTATGAATCGCCGGCAGCTACATGCAGGCATATGGCCAGTGTCCACCAGCTATACGGGTAGGTTAAGATAACAATGGGCAATGGTATTTCGGAAATTGAATCCATAAAACATAAATTATAGAAATGCATAGCTTTTTCCTTGGTGCATGGCCGATGCAGACCCATACGTCGAAAATGGTTATAAACGATTCGCCAGAACAATTAATTTACGCCAATGAAGCTTATAAATTGTTGCAAATTATTTTAAGGTATGTTTTATGTCCGAATTATTAGTTCTTATAATTAAAATATGTATAATAATATTTTTATTACTGAACGGCCTTAAGAAGGAAAACATATTTCATTAGATATGAACCACGCTTTTTAGGTGCAAGAATAAGATGAAAAAATCTGATGTATGTAACACATGACTTTCCTTATATAATGCACTGAATTTACTACTTTTACAGTTAAAAAAAATGTTATTCTTATAGTTGATACGTATATTCGTTCCAAGATATTGAAATTTCTTAAATAGTCGTCATTTTCATTGATTTAGAGTCATTTTTATCTATTTGACGAGATTTTCGTTAATTTACCAACATTTAAAAAGTCACCAAGTTGGCAACATGTCGCCAAATTTGTCGCTAAAATCTCGCCAAGCGTTATGGACGGAGAAGTAAGGTATTCTTATACCAGATAAATGACTATTGGTGTTGAAATACAAAAGTATTACTCAAAGTAAGTTTTTTTCATGAATGGAACGAGCTAGATCCAAGAGAATGATGTCACCAAATTTATCGCAGGATATCACCTATGAAAAGTGAACAAGTTTCTCAAGAGTTAATATATATATTTTTTATTTATGATATTTTTTGATAAATTTATTTGAAAAATGTGCAATATCTCGTGAACGGATCATGATAGCGTTCTAAAATTTATGTCAATGGTTGTCTAAGAAGAAATTGCATAAGAAATGTCTATTTACGTAACTTTATTAAAGGTTTTGATTTTTTGATAATTTTTTTTTAAATTTCACTCGAAAATTTAGGGGGTTCTGGGCATTCGATTGCGTTAAAAACAATAATCTTCTAATATTCACGGATTGTGATTTTTGTACCAAATTTCATTTGAATCGCTCCATTCGTTCGTGAGATATCGTCTCCACAGGCTCACTGACACACATACACACACACACACAGACATCATCTCAAAAATGTTTGATTTCTGATCAGAGATGCTTGAAACGTGCTCTTCCGTCGAAAACTCGAATTCGAATTTTCGACCTCGTCACAATACTTTCCTTATACATTATGTATATAAGGAAAGTAAAAAATGCTGGACATATTTAAATAGATACATTCGACATAGTCAAATGCGTTTCATTGCATGAAAATATATGTCAATGGAATAGTAGGTGCATGCTTATATTGATGATATCTTATTTCAATAAGGATGTAAATACATATCAAACTTAGAACTCATGCAAATATTTCTATATAAGGATTCATACAATTCGTTCATTCATATGTAGATTCGTACATTGTTTCGAATTATGATAATATTTTTACATGGTTATGATTGTTGTTTGAAATTGATTATTCATTTATCTAAATCATGCATTTTAGCGTTGCTATAATCAAAAGCATAAGAAGAAAGGAATGTCCATTTAGGAACTTAATATGCGTGACACGAATGATCATATTACGCACGACTGAATTCATGTATTCATTGCAATTATTTCATTATTGCATCAAGTAATGTTATTTATATCAACTTGACATAATATTTCCTAGAGCAATTATTAGTAATAATAGGATAAAAATAATAACTTACAAAAATTCTAAAATTATAACTGAAAAGAGTTCTAACTAACAAAATCAGCTATATATAACATTGAGGCATCCTACTCCTGTGGTCTGATAAATGGGGTACCTAATGCCCTCGAATAAGTGTTGCCATTGGAATATTATGTGCAAGATTTTATAAAGAAACTACGTGTATTTTATACTATAGTAAAAATTAGATATAATGCAATATCAACTGCAAAAACAAGTAAGATTCAAAATATTCTTATATTTAGATTATGTTTTTGATAATTCGAATTGAGCAATAAATATAAGTCAATTAAGCTTGTTTAGTAATATCAATATCAAGAACTGAATTGCAGTTACAACTTGCACATTGGATCTTCATACATCTACTTAAATGTATATTCAATTTAAAGTTCGGTCGCCGCGTTGTGGGTTCGAGTCCCACGTAAGGCATGGATGTTGTGTTGTTGGGCACAGTGTGTTCCGTCTACTTTGGTGCGCCTGGGACAACGTCCCAGGACTGCTAAATGGTTCATGTTTCTGGCCGATGTGTAGGCGAATGATGATAGTCAAGTGCCTGGCCATTTGAAAAAAAAATATTCAATTTAAATTGAAGGTACAAATAATCGCCTAAGAACCATATTTTCTGAACTTATGATTTACAATTTATTGATACGTGTACGCCTTACATGTATATGGAGATACATCCAGTATACGGGAATATTTTCAGTTATCTAGAAATCCCAATATGTTATACAGAACGCTCATAATTATAGTACCGCTATTTAATGTTTTCTATAAAATGTTTACACTGGCACAAACTCAGACAAACGTAGATGGAATCACAAAGGGAATACAGCGTGGTAAAAGTCACGTGATTTCATAAATTGGATGGTTAATCAAATTGGCACCATCAAGAATATGGTGATTATCATGGCAAATCACTTTAATATGATATTTAAAGGAGCATAATTTCTATGTAAATCATCTAGATAGCATCGACATGTGATCAATAAACTCCATTCCCTCGTGGATTATTTCTCAAGCACACAGACAGAATCATTGAGGGTTGATCAATGATTAATCGTGCATTTTATTTTTTCGTTTCTTTTTCACACTGTACATGATAAAATCAAGTCGTTTACAAAAGCCTGATTCTCAAGCAAAATACGAAAGGCTCAGGAGAACGAATTTCTCGACCTTTGTCGGGTATTAAATACGCGGACGATACATTAATAATACATATATAGATAACACCCCGCAATTTCCAAATATCCTGTTTTGAACGTAACACTTTAGCGCGCTTTGCAATGCGCAACCATGTCACTTATACAACACACGTGTGATACGCCCTAAAGAAGCTCTTTTGATACGCCCTAACAAAGTGTAACATCGCAGATCGTTGGCAGGCAGAACGAAACAATGAAAATAATTGATGATGTAATAAATAAATACGTTCCTTTACTCGTAAAGGAAAAATGTTGTTATTGTAGTCTTAGTGAATCTTCACACAGTTTTATTCAATAGAATTAATGATAATGCAATATGGAATTTAAACAACATAGGAAGATATTCCTTTTTATTCGCAGAGTTAGGACGTCTATTAATTAAATGCATTAAGTGAGATCTTAGATGCTTTTTCGTCGAGACTAATCGCCTGCAATTTAAACAAAACACTTGCTCTCGAGTTATCGTCTACTTTGGAACAGAAAGAATAGATTGAACTTGTAAAGAATAGATTGCTGAAAATATGATTTTCGACATGACAAAAATACACTTATTTTAATCGAAATTGAATTTTTTAAATTATATGTTTTACGATCTCCTGAATATATTTTGACTATTTTTAGAGTGATGTCCATCTATTTGTCTGCTTGTCGTCTGTCTGTGGGCGATGTCATATATAGCTGCCACGTATATTAATGGATTTTCACGAAACTGTATATCCGTCTTTGCAAACAAAAAATCTTAAATAAGATATATAAATTTTAATTCGAGCAAAACGACGTATTCGACATTTTATATTATTTTAACATGGCAGTTAAGGACAGGATTTTATATAATCACGCATAAAGTGAGTTATTTATGGCTTAATGATCATAAAAACTTAACAGTTTCAATCCTTGCATTGAAAAATATCCACGATACAATTTTCGTGTTCGTGACGTCATTAGTCCCCTCTGGAGGGCAATAACACCCCACCCCACCCAAGGGTGTACATTGTCAAACTTGATATAAATCGAAAGCATATTTTAAACCCTTAAATGAAGGCTGACCACATTTGACCATTTGGATTAATGGTGTTGATTTTTAAAAAAATCTGTTGTGGGCAGCACATGACTTTCCTTATATAATGTAATGAATTTACTACTTTTACAGTAAAAAAATAGGTTTTTCTTATAGTAGATACTAATATTCTTTCCAAGATATTGAATTTTCGACAATTAGTCGTCATTTTCATTGATTTAGCGTCGTTTTTATCCATTTGGCGAGATTTTCGTTAATTTAGCAACATTTCAAAAAGTCGCCAAGTTGGCGACATTCCGCCAAATTCGTCGTCAAACTCTCGTCAAGCGTTATGGACGAAGATATAAGTTATTCTTACAGCAGACAAATGAATTTTGTCGTTCAAATATAAACGTATTACTCAAAGTATCTTTTTTCATGAAGGGATCGAACTAGATCCACGAGAATAATGTCACCCAATTTATCGTATGGTATTACATATGAAAATTGAACATGTTTCTCAATAGAATTTTTTTTTTTTATTTTGTATGACTTTTTGATAATTTTTTTTTAAATGTGCAATTTGTCGAGAACGGTTCATGTTAGCGTTCTAAAATTTATACCAATCGTTTTCTAATAAAAAATTACATAATAAATGTCTATTTGCGCAACTTTATTGATGGTTTTGATTTTTTGACGATTTTTCAAAATTTCATTCGAAAATTTAGGGGAGTTCTGAACATTCGATTGCGTATAAAATCAACAGGCTTCCAGTGTTTACGGTATGTGATTTTTGTACCAAATTTGGTTAGAATCGGTCCATTCGTTCGTAATTTATCGTCTCCACAGTCTCACTGACACACACGCACACACACACACATACTTTAACACACACACACAGACATCACTTCAAAAATGTTTTATTCGTGATCAGGAGTGCTTGAAACGTGCTCTCCTGTCGAAAACTCGAATTCGAATTTTCGACTCCGTCACAATACTTTCCTTATACATTATGTATATAAGGAAAGTAAAATTGTTCTTGAAATATTTGTAAATTAAGAAAAATAAATAAATGAAAGAAAAAAAAAGGAATACACAAGTTACTTAAAAATAGATTCTAGTTTGCGAATGTCGAATTGATCCATACTATGGTAAATTTTCTCTGTTGTAATATTCTATCCTCATGCATAATGTAAAATGTGACAGATGAGTTGTGATGTTCTTACAATAGTAATAACTTGCAAGTTTTTTATTGTTAGAATCAGCTTCTAAAGTTGTACTCAAAAATGTAATGAAAATATTGGAAATCCCATGGGAATAAAGAAATACGTTTAACACAGTGTAATAAAAATAAAATATTATTAAACATCATGCTCTTTCGTGAATTTGTCTAAAACTATTTAAAATTATTTAAATAAAGTATAATTACGTTTCATATATGCTAATGTTAATTTACCTAAGATTATTCATGTATAAAATTTCGATAATAATATATGTGACTGTTTGCATGAAAAAGGTTCAGTCGACGATAATCTTTTGAAATAACGAGGTTTACAACCATTACACTGATAACTGCTGTAACTTTTAGTTTTCAGTGGATTTTGTCAGCAAAATGCATTCCAACGAAGAATACTTTTTCACTATGCTTTACAAGTTACTAACTTCAAGAAAATTATTTTGTTTCTATCAAACAGGGTTGGAAAACAGTGGTTTAAAAAAATCGAAGAACTATGGTTTAGTTTAGACCTTGGATTAAACAAAACAAAAAATTTAAAAAAAGCAACATTGCTATCAATTCCAAAACCTTCAAGATGTTTTTATCTAGTTTAATGTTTCAACTGATTAATAACAATTTTGTAATTACAGCATAGATATTCAGTTTTACTTTTTTTACAGAATTAGCCAGAAAAGTTGTACTTAATACTGTCCATAACACGATTTTAAAATTTCCGAAAAGTGGGCCATTTTTTGTAAACCGTCATATTTACAGAGTATCCCAAAAATGACTGACTCATTTGAAAAAATACATTAAAAAGCAGAAGGGGATAGAATTGTAGCGTTCGCTGTATTGTACTTGGGAAACCAGGGAATTTTATTCAAGCAATTCTCAAAATTTATTACAAAGGTCACCAACAGATGGCGCTGCCGAATGGGAAACAAAAAAACAGACGACGGTAGGAAAACCTTGTGTTTCATGCAAGACGGTGCCTGACCACATCTAACGCCTAAAGTGTTCGATTTCCTTAGAGAACATTTCGATGATCGTGTGATTGCCCTTGTATACATCTGGCATGCAGGACATGACATAGATTGGCCTCCCTATTCACCAGATTTGACGCCATGTAACTTTTTCTGTGAAGGTACCTGACAGACCAGGTGTATTGCCAAAATCCACAAATGATTGCGGAAATGCCACAATACATCTCTGCTGCATGTGAGACTATTCCGGCTGAAATGTTTACACAGGTGTCTGCGAATATTGTTCTCAGACTGCGCCATGTTGTTGCTGAAAATGGCGGTTATTTTGAAAGCATCGTTTTGTAGATTTTGCAACATGGTTACGCGTTCATTAGATTTTACATCGAGCAACGCTATCTGTTGGTGACCTTTGTAACAAATTTTGAAATTTGCTTGGATAAAATTTCCTGGTTTACCAAGTACAATGCAGCAAACGCTCCAATTCTATCACCTTCTGGTTTTTTAATGCATTTTTCAAATGTATCAGTCATTTTTGGGACACTCTGTATATTGTTTATAATTAAATTAAATGCGATAAAATGAAATTTGATAATGTTACGGTAATAGGCATTTTAATTTTTGTATGCCTGGTCTCAAATGTCCAGTCTCCTTCGTAAAAATATAATTGTTGTAATCTAATTATAATAATAAGGTGCTTAATAAATATTTATTTTAAGTTAAATTGTGTAACGTTAATTGCATAGTATTATGTTAATATTTTATTCCAGGAAGTCATACTAAAGGCAATAATGGTGGATTATTATCAGCATTTCAAAGTTTCAACGCAATGTGTTTAGCAATCTTCAATAATCTCTAATGTACACCACACTTACATTATAACGGATGATACAATGGACAGCGCTTACATGAATAGAACTCTAGAATAAAGCATGCTTAAAATACCGTCTATGGGAAAATGGGTATTTGAATTCCAGACAGAAAATTAATGCGTACTTTGACAAGCATTGCAAATACTACTCTGTTAGACGCTTTGATGATACAATATTTTGAGATGTATATATTGCCTTTGGTACAAATCTGGTGTGGATAATTAATAAATAAACAACAGGTGCTTAATAAATATATATTTTAAAGTTACAATAGGTAAAGTAGGTAAAGTTAATTGTGTGGTATTATGTTATTATATTTTATTCCAGGAATTCGTACTAAAGATATGATGGTGGGTTATTAGCGGCATTTCAAAGTAACAATGCAATGTGTTTAACTATCTTCAATAAAAAATTTTAATTGAGAACCACACAAAGCTAACTGCATCTTCTATAAAATGTTAACTTTCACTATTCTGAGAATATTTCAGTTTCATTTCATCTAAAACAAAAAAAATATATATATATGTAAAAAATAAATATGCTAATATAATAAATGCATTCATTCTATTTCTGAGCTATTTACTATATTTATGTGTTTAGGTTGCTTGCCTTCGATTTTTCCTTTATTTTTTTTTATTGTGTATCACTTAGGGAATTACATTGAATACATTTATAAAATCTCCGAATTTCAACAACCTAATATAAATTTTAAACAAGACACTATAAAATATTTCATTCACAAGTTATATTTCCCGTTCAATATTTGAAATTTACATTATTATTTTTAGAAATATTCTCAAAAGTACCGTTTTCAATCTTCGTATAAATATTATGTATTCATTTTCTATAGACACCGCAATGTATTTAAATAATGCAATTTATTATATTTATTTATAAGATACCGCGCGGCCTCTAATAATAAATACATTAGGGATATCTGCACTATATATATATATATATACATTATATTTGTATATATATATATATATATACATTCACGGACAATGAAAGTTTCGCACCAAGAAGAAAACATGGTGCAACCAAAAATGATGTAAATAGCTAGAGTGCGGGATGGTAGGCAAATGATCCCTGTCTGGTGTGATTAAGTATGAAACCGTGAGAAGTGCTGCAAGCATGAGCCAGCGGCCTTATAAACCGGTGTGTAGTCGACGCCCCATCAATGTGAGAAGCTTCGATCTGCGCAAGCCCGAATACGGAGTGAAAAAAATGGAGGGTAGATGCCAGAAACGTCGATATACGCAACTTACGAATTTCGAGAGAAGCCTGATCCTCTGGCTAAAAACAGCAGGGTGGACAGTGGGCCGAATAGCCCGTCACGTGGAACGTTCGGACCATACCGTCCGACGGTGTTGGGAGCACTTGTCACAAAACGCCTCTCAGACACGGAGGACCGTCTCTGGACGGACCAGGTATACCACGAGTAAAGAGAATCGAATGATCGTGCTGCAGGTACGTATAGAGACCACCGCGACCCGATCCGCAACACAGGCACACGTAGCGCTTCCTATATGCTCACGAACCATACCTAGATGCCTGAAGGAATTGAATCTGCGATCCCAGCATCATTTACCTGTGCTGCCGTTAACACGGCAACATCGGCGGCTACGGTTGCAGTGGTGCCGGGCCAAAGCAACGTGGAAAGCCACAGGTTGGCGATGTGTGGGGTTTAACGATGATTTCCTCTTCGTTTTGGGGACCGATGATCAGCCTGTCTGTGTAGAGGTCACCTGCATAACGCCACAGTCCCAACCTCGTTATCAAGCTCCACACCAGCTCCACTATAGGCATCATGGACTGGGGAGCCATAGGCTACGACAGGCAATCCGCTCTAGTAGTGGTACCTGGAACATTGACGGGCCAGTGGTACGTAGGTGCGAATATTCGACCTCATGTGTTCCCAATCGTTGCTGAGATTCCAAATCCGCAATTCCAGCAGGCTAATGCTCAGTCGCATACGACTCGGGTCGCCCAGACCTGCCTGAATCATGTCCAGACACTTCCATGACCTGCTCGTTCCCTAGACCTGTTCCTTATCGAGCATGTGTGGGACCAGTTGAAACACCAGTTGCCTCTTTGCCACAATCTTCGGGATTTGTAACGTAACGTCCAACAGGTTTGGACTCGTCTGACTCAGGAGAACATCAGGCGTCTGTTCAACACCATGATGGACCGTATTGCTGCTTGTATCGCAGCACGAGGCTGTGCGACGTGCTATTTAGGAAGGCCGGACTGTGTACCATAGCTCCCTCTGTACGTGTTCTGCTGCGCTGTTTTTGTGATCATGTATATAATTCATATGTATCCATTCATCCATAAAATTTCAAGTCCATCCTATGCTTCCTTCTTGGTGCGCACCTTTCATTGTTCTGCCCTACAAGAACGTAAAATTTATAATCTGCATAATTTAAAAATGAAAACATGCTTCATGGTGTCGGTACGTGGATGATGTTTTTATTATATAAGAGTGTATTTTCGACGACATTAAAAGTGTTTGCATATGTTATTGATTTCTATACATTAACAATTCGTCCATTAATTTCACTGTTTAACATTGAAATGACACGACGCTGCTTTTCTCTGTTGCAAATATCGCCGTACTAACGATTTTATTATTTATGTTTACTGCAATCCTACTGTTTCCAACTCCTGCATTTCATTCTGTTTCATTATTTTCATTCTGTTTCCTATTTTAATAAATTATATTAAAAATAAATAAAGCATTTAACTTTTTATCTTCGTTTAAATGTCTTGGATATGATATTTTCTGTCTTGGATATCATATTTTCAATCGTATTCATATCAATAAATTTAAAACTAATCCTTTAAATCAGGCTGAAATGCAGGTAGTGGTCCTTTTCTCGTGTGATAACAGTTCTAATTTTTTATGGGTAACGGTAACACTAAATTGACTGTTACTATTGTCGTGTCGGAATTTATAAATTCTCGGCTGAATTTAAAACTGAATTTAAATATATTTTTATATTATATGTACTTGTATAACTATATTCTGATTTAAATGTCTTTATGTGGGCGAGTAACCGCACGATTCTCGATCTTTCATGTTTCGGCTTTACTTCCGCTTTTAAAAGCGACAGTTAATTCAAAGTAGATGTATCAGTTTTTGTTTTGTTTATTGCCCGGCTGGGAAAAATGACACGAGTCGTTGTTGATTCCTGATTGGTAAATTCAGAAGACGTGATGTTTAGCTGACCTCGCGGTTGTTGTGTTTGGCGTGGGGACGCTATATTTTGAAGGAGACGGAACAAAGCATTTGAATAATGTGGACCTGCAAGCGGTCCGTTCTATATTTTATGAAAATCGTTCTAAAAAACGCTCTGGTATTTTATCTTCTGTATGAATATTTTCTTATTTATATGTATCGTAATTTTATTTTCGGTTCAAAATCTTATTTTCACTCATTCAATTATTGATACCATGAATGTCAAACCTCTATCTATTCGTAAACCAGAAAGGAACGTTTTATTTTTATTGCATCTGTATATATTTTTTTGATTATTTTTTTAGTGATCCATTTTTTTATGTACACATTTATATAGTTATCATTTGTATCTGTTTTTGCCTCTTACTGTGGCTTGCTGTAAAATGCGCATTTTTTAATTTATGTTTGGTTTAGTATAAACTTCCACACATAAACAATCCAAACACAATATCTATGCATTTGTATCTGTTCTTGCCTCTTAATGTATGTTCAGTTTCTTTTGTATATGTTTAGCTTATCATGAATTTCTTATGTAATTGTGGTCCTCCTTATGCCTTCTGAGGATGGGCTTTGAGGATAGTCTGACTGTGAGGACAGTAAGGACCATTGCTGTTTGTGAGAGAATCTCACAATGCTACTAAAATCACACATTTTAATATTATAGGAATTTACTGAAATATCAGCTTTCTATTTCTTCGCCAAAAATACGTCACCTTTCCTGAAAATTGTTCAGATGTTCCTTGAGCTGGGCAACACTTGCTTTACGAATTAAATGCAATGGTGATACAAATGTTTTACTAAAAAAATAAAATTATGCTTACAGATAATGGCATTCACAGAGACTTTACCCGGTTGACATTATGAAGTGACATGAATTTTATTGGCTTTTATATTTTGGGTAAACGCAATGCATTTCCAATTCAATTAGACTATTTATAAAATAGTTCTAGATGTTTCTATTTAAAATATAAAAGTCCACATATATATGGGAAAATGAGGGTATATATGGGAAAATATATATGGGTATATATGTGAAAATTAGCATGTGATTAAATGACATTTAAAGGTCAGTCAAGGATATAACATAGTATTCCACCTATTCAAAACATGGCAAAAATATATTCGGGGTAATGGAGTAATAATCAAGAAACATAAAAACCCATGTAATCTCGGAAAAAAATTTAAGTTTTTATTTGAATAGGAAATATTTTTCGAAAGCATATTATATTAGTCGCAATTTATGCGAAACTAAAATACTGCTCAAAATTGAATTCGAGCAGTATTTATTTCAAATATACTGGCTGTAAAAATCAAGTAATATATTTTATAATATTTTTCAATTATAGAAGTGTTTCAGCTTTTTTTTTCGTTGTAATGCTTGATATGAATAGAAATCGCTGTACTGCATATATAGTATCAATAAATCAAGTATGTCTCTAAAAGGAGAAAGGATAATTAATCATACTGAGAATTCCCATGATACTTCAAGACGAATTTCCGAAATAATCACTCATAACTAGTTGATTTTTTAACCCAGAATGCTTGGCATACTTCATCGTAAAGAAAGGGGTTAAATTTCTGATCAGGAGTACCAATTTACCCATTTTGTGGCTAGATTTAGCCATTTTTCGGAAAGTTATCTACCAAAAATAGCTAAATCTAGCCTTAAAAACAAGTTTGTAACTTATAAGGGCATCTATATATTATAGCTATATTTTTTTATAATTATAGTCATAAGGTTTATTCCAAGCATTTGCAACCTGCCCATGGTATATGTTGAACTTTTCTTTGCCCATAAGGCAGTATATATTTTATGAATTTTAAAGGTTTTCTATGAAATTTTGTAGAAATGAAAATCGAAAATTTTGTAGAAATAATCTAGTTTTATTTTTGAAGTATATATTAATTTGTTACTTATGGTAGATTTTATAAATACTATGGATAATCAGCAGTACACGTATCAACGTAGATCGCATAACACGCACAAAAGTTCAACGTTTAAAAAGCAACAATGTATTAACCGTATCAACATGTGATGGGGAATATCATTGACTTCACAATCTACCCCATGAATTACCGTTTTACCATTGAAGAAATATGTTTATGGGTGAATGCATGTTCCAAGATTTAAAACAATACTAATTAACCTAGAAGCTCGCGTTTGTCTTCAGTTAGGTACCGATTTGGAAATTTTAGATGTAATGACTTTTCAATTGAAAACAAAAGTTAAATTTTAGGTCCAATAAAAAGTACAATTTTGATTAATAACAATATATTTTTTCAAATACATATATCTCGAGAAAGGGCATAAGGCGACGGGTGTACAATCAAATGCATAACAAGCCAACAACGTCACAAAAAAGCCATAAAATTGACAACGGGATATGTCAAATAATAAAATTTAACGAATGGAGAACAATACCGCCAATATCGTTTGCGTCAATGTTGACAACCTTAAGTAAATGGATGGAGTATATTATAGCCGACCTTGATGGTACCACTGTTGACAACCTTAATACAAACGGATTTATAACGAGCCATAAAAACATCATCACTTAGTCAGAAGTTTATACAAGTATTTGTTATGAAATTAACCAATCGCAAAAAAACCGGAGGTCCTTCCTGCGGAAATCTGAGAAAAAAAGGGAAAGGGCACGTAAAATTTCAATTTGACCTCAGACGATGAGAGGGATAAAGATAATTATGGTGTTGTTGTTGTGACCTATTCCCCGTGGGGAGGAGCGCCTACCACCACGTCCACTAGACCCCTGGTCCCATGGCGAAGGGGAGAATATGCAGCTTCCTTCACTTTTTATTGACGCTCCCCAAGGGCAGAAGTCTGACTTTGCCTCGACTACACAACGTACGCTGGCGGGATTCGAACCAACAACCAGGCAATCCACGATCAGACGGAAATGCATGCCCCTGACCGCTCGACCACCGGATCGGCAAGATAATTCTAACTGAACTGACTGGAAAATATTATTTAGTTCTTACGTTATTCTGTTTTCTGTAATTTTTCAAGCAAACGCATTAGGATTGAAACTGTTGATACCTTTAATGAAGTGGGGTCGAGATTCTCCCCCTCCCCTTCTCCCTTCCGATGGCCTTTTATGTGCATTTTTATCAAAACATGTACTAGAACTCGCGGTGTGGCTTTAAGCAGCTTTCTCTCTTAGAAACAGAATTATGTTCTGCTACTTTTCTTTTTAACTTTCCATACACTGCATTTTAATTTATAAGGAAAGTAACGGAATAGTGTCGCAAATCTCAGGTCGAGTTTTCGACAGATACATACATTTCCAGTACCCCAAAAACTATTTTTAGAACTAAAAGATATATTTTTAAAAACTGTTTTTAGTGTGACGTATGTGTGTGTATGCTAGTGTATCTGTGTATATGTACGTATATCTTTGTATTTGCAATATATGTATCCACTCTAACTCAAAAACAAATCGACACACATTTCTTAAAATTTGGTAGACTTGGTAAGACTTTGAAAGAATTGGTAAATTGTGGATGAACCTAGCGCTGATTAAATATTTGTTTGAAACGGAAAACTAACAGCATTTATTTTGCAAAATGACCTGCAAAAGTTGTCAAAATCTGAAATAAAAAACTTATGTTGCAATTTACCAATTAAATGCTTGTTTTATACTTAATTTTTACCATGAAAAATTAAGACTTACTCCATTACTCTAGGACATACCGTTCCTGAGATATTTTAATGTACTCTAAATTTTTCCACTCTGTCTTTGAAAATACTCCCAGTCGCCAAGTGAAAACGAAAATTGAATTATAACTACAAGCTCACTGTTATCTATATAAATAAAATTGAAAATATGTTTGTCTGTCTGTTTGTCAGTTTGTCTGTCTTATCATCACGGGAAAATAAAACGAATTTGATGCAATTCTGTAGTTAGCCTTAAAATAGTCCGACTTAAATTTAGTCCGAGTTTCAAATTTCTAAGACCAGGAATTGTGGGGATATTAAAGAAAAAGTGAAACTTTCATTTGTCTGATCCTCACGGGAGATCATCTGAATCGAATTTAATGAAATTTTGTGGGTAGCCTTGAAATAGTCCCACTTAAAATTTAGTCTATGATTCGAGTTTCTACGATTGGAGGTTGCCGAGATATTAACCTCTAGCTTACGAGTGGGACAGCGTCCATCCCAAAGGAAGAACCTCTCAAAAAGACGGGTATGGGACATACCATATCCCAAAAAGGTATCCCCCCATTTGCAGGCAACTAGCGTCCATCCACGTATAATAGATCAGAGCGCGCCTTTCTTGCCCACAGGCAGCGGATGAAATACTTGGGGAACAGGGAATTTTAATCCTTCAAACAGGGGAGAAACAAAGTGACCCCCCATAACAGGATTTATTTCGAGTTCATTATTCATAAAATTTACTTCCATAGTTTATACATGTTTAGCATAAATGCTCTATATTATTCACACATATCCATTTTCAATTTCTTTACAATTTTCCAGCTCTCAATTTTGAGCTACAAAATAAGTTCGTAAAATTTAATCAGAGAACTTTTGATTTTCGTTCTAATTTTTAACGGCTTCTATTATTCATCCTGATTAAATGTCAATAAATATGATTAAGCTTATTAAGTATGTTTCATCAAATTTACAGAATTCATCACTATACTTACAATGGAGTACTATAGAGAAACGTTGCTTTCCCAATTTAGGAGTATTTTCTTTCAAAATTAAATTAAATGTATCCAACGCATGCCTTTTAATACAGTTAACAAATTTCTATTTCGTTGAAAAACAACAACACAAATTAGATCTCGTAAAATAAATATACTTACTGTTGTTATCAATTCAAATATGCATAAAATGTTTATGTAATTTGGTTCATTATTTCGCAAGATATCACACTTCTAATGTAAAGATAAAACATCTAATATCTAGCAAGTAGCTCATAAGTACTAAGTAATAGTGTCTATTAATTATTGATTAAATGGATTTAAATTATTTTGTCATATGATAATAGTGGAAATATTTAATGTTTCAGGATCTTTTCAATTTTGTATCAATAACATGTAATATCTCAAGAACGACGTCGATTACCGTTCTGTTATTTGCTTTTAAATACAATTTTATATATTAATTGGCAAGTTTTGCAGGAGATTAAAAATTATAATTATGTCTTCTTATTTTTTCAATTTTCGAGCATTTTGTTCTTTTACTTTAAAAATTGAAAATGTTTCTCCTGTTTGAGAACAATGAAAACTTTATAATATTTATTGAACTTTTTTAGCATTTATTGATTTGAAAAATCATGCCAAATTTTGACTGAATGTATTTGGTTCACGTAATAGGTAGCGGGACATGTGAAAAATAAATAAATAAATATAAAGCAAAAAACTAATCTCAACGGATCCTGCTAATTTTTAAAGAATGATGTCCATATATTTCCAATGAAAAATGATAGAAAACCACCACAATTACTTTTCAAATACATTACATGTGTAGGGATCATAACCTTCCAGTTATGGATAAATAACTTTAGTCCACAAAGAATCAAGTTATTAATCATTAATTATTACATTTGAAAACTTAAAATTTCATCGAAAAAAATGCACTTTAGTCAAATTATGTCATTGAAATATAAATCGTATGACTCTCTATGTAAAAGCTGTGAATATTTCAATCATACACATTTATTCTAATTCCTTTCATTTATCACAATACTACGATAATTTATTTTATTTAAAAACTTAAGGAGGTAAACGTTATTTAACTCTATGCTTGAAACTTCATCAAAAAGTCTGTTATAAAATCGTCTGTTCTCTATGTAAAATCAATGAATGTTTCATTCATATCAGCTACATTTCAGACTCAAAGAGCTAAATAATTTTGTGTTAAAGAAATTTAGAAATCCATATACAACTCACCTTACATCTTTATGTGTTTCTCATTCTCATTCTCCATAAGTGGAAATTAGGCTTCGTTGTAGAAATAATCAAAGTTTGATGATCATTTAAACTCAAATATATTGTAATTGCGCTATTTCAGAATGTAGATGTAAAGAAATTAACCAAAAATATGTCTCGATTTAAATAATAAAGAAATATATATATAAATATATTTTTATTGGAATTTCATTTTTGAATTGAACATATAATTACGGCCTTTGCGTTTAACGAGTTTAGATTATTGATATTTATAAATTTTTACATAATTTGTTTTATTTCGGGGAAATATTTTTAAATCCATATATTGTAGTACGTGTATATCTTCTAATACATGGGTATAATGATTTAATCTACGAAAATATAAACTATTACGTCCGTCTTTCTCTGTAGCGCTAGTCGATAGATAGGGGGGGAGGCTTTTATTTAATGTTGAGAAGTTGATGAAAATGTTGTCGAGTCGCTAAAAATGTTGACAAATTCATAAGACTCTTTGCAACTTGAATAAAATGACACCAAATCAATGAAATAATTTGCATTTTGAAAGATAATAGTATTGTAATGATATTGACATAGCTTTTGCTTCTTAGTCCAAGTGTCCCACTTTCTGACAAATTTGGCGACATATAAAAAGGCCGTCAAATTAATAAAAATGTTGCCGAATTGATAAAATGATACTAAATTAATAAAAATGACTCCAAATTTATGAAAATTCAATATTTTGCAAAATTAAGTTCAATTTCCTTGATAATTCCCGGCGGTTTGTGGGAATTAAGTAATAGTTTTTGTAAATATGTTTACAAACCAGGTGTATATGTTTACAAACCAGATAAATATTATAAACCAGGAGGTGTTCCTTCTTCGGATCTGACTGTGGAAACTTTTGTATAGCGATAACAGTGATTCTTATACATATTTTTAGTATAATTGAATTATAAATTTTAATAAATTGTTTAGAATAACAATGTGATTTAAAGTTTTAATTTCTTTATATTATACATTCCGTGCAAAGAACGGGTATACTGCTAGTGTATATATATAAAATGGAAAATATGTCTGTCGGTCTGTCTGTTTGTCTCATCATCACAGGAGAATGGCTGAACCGAAATTGATGAAATTTTGTGGATAGCCTCTACATAAAATTTGGTCCATGTGTCGAGTTTCTAACACCAGGTTCTATGGTTCCACCAAATTAAAAGATTTTTAAATCGTTGGTTTAAAACGTGAAAATGAATTAAATTTCTATCTCTGAGTTTGGTGAGAGATTTTTGCTCTAATTTGTCTCTTTGATTAGTGATGAAATTTTGTGGATAGCCACCACATAAAATTTGGTCCATGTGTCGAGTTTCTAACACCAGAGGTTATGGTTCCTCCAAACGCAAGAGTTTTTAAATCGTTGGTTTAAAACGTGAAAATGAATTAAAGTTCTATCTTTGAGTTTGGTGAGATATTTTTGCGCTAATTAGTCTCTTTTTGAAAACATGAATTGTTTGAAAATATGAATGTTTGAAACATGAATTTAAATGGAAAATATATTACTATGGTTTATTTTTCACAAAGTTTTACTCAACAATGAAAAGTATTCAGAAATCTAAATGGTTATTTAATTATCAGCAATTTTATGAGAAAGATTCTATCTTATAGCATGTTGCTTAGCACCGCAATTAAATTAAACGTGTTTGCTAATTATTATTATTATTTTTTCGATTTGAATAATAAATAAATGCATATAAAAATATAACTTATAAAAGAACGGTTTGAGATTTTTAAATTATATTAATTATGGACTGCGTACATCACTTTCATTTATTTTGGCAAAGGATTTTCAAAATTATATATTGTGATTAGCCAAAAACTCATATATATTGTTAGCCAATAAACTCACTTAGGCAAATATTGAAACAGAATAAAAGGAATGTTGAAACAGAATAGGATTTTAAATAAAAGGTGCGCAATTGAAAGACGATTTTTATTAAATATTTTCTGATTTGAATAATAGAATTGTATATAAAATAAATTTACTGGCATTGCATTTTTGACTGGATAATATCAATTACGGTCTTCAGATTTAAACATTATTATTATTGATATTTTCGGGGATTATTGATTCAGAGATTATTGATATTTTCAAGTTATTATATTGTTTTATTATGGCAAAATTTGTTGAAACTCAATGGCTATTTCCACAGCAGCGTGACGTTACGAATGCAAATATACTACCATTTGCGATGTCCGTATACCATGGAAGCTCACATGGCGAGACGTAGAGGGTAAAAATGAAGTTATTTGCTAAATCATTTGAAATAAAATGTATTAATACCTTAACATTATAATGTAGCTTTGAAAAATCACCATGTGAAAATATAAACAAAATTTTTTTTCTTGACAGTTAAATAATGCATTTTGATGCTAATAAATTTTGCTTGCGTTAATTTTTCTCGTGCGGAAATATTAATATATATATATGGATAAAGGTTTTTTGCGATGTTTAAATATCTAATAAACATATTTAATTGTTGGCTGTAACCTCGCTCGCTCACATTTTCATTTTAAAAAAGAACGAGTTTCTACAGTCGAGTGCAAAAATTAGGGTAGAAGAAAGCGTTTAAACAAGTATTTTTACTTTCCTTATATACATAATGTATAAGGAAATTATTGTGACGGGGTCGAAAACTCAAATTCGAGTTTTCGACGGGAGAGCAAGTTTCAAGCTTCCGCGATCACGAATCAAACATTTTTGAAGTGATGTCTGTGTGTGTGTGTGTGTGTGTGTGTGTGTGTGTGTGTGTGTGGAGACGATACCTAACAAACCAAAGGACCGATTCGAACGAAATTTGGTTCAAAAATCACAATTCGGAAATACTGAAAGCCTATTGCATTTATACGCAATCGAATGTTCAGACCCCCCCCCCCCCTAAATTTTTGAGTGAAATTTTGAAAAAATCGTTAAAAAATCAAATATGCTAATAATGTTAGGCAAATGCCGCTAATAATGTTAGGCAAATGGACATTTCTTATGTAATTTTTTATTAGAAAGTGATTGAGTTAAATTGTAGAATGCTAACATGAACCGTTCTCGAGATATTGCACATTTTTAAAAAAAGTATCAAAAAGTTATATAAAATAAAAAAAAATATTTCCTATTGAGAAACATGTTCACCTTTAGTAATACTACGCAATAAATTTGGTGGCATCATTCTCGTGGATCTAGCTAGTTCCATTCATGGAAAAAGATACTTTGAGTAACACTTTTGTATTTGAACGCCAATAGTCATTTATCTACTGTAAGAATAACTTATTTCTCTTATTTCTCTTAACGCTTAGCGAAATTTTGGCGACGAATTGGGTGGAATGTCGTCAACTTGGCGACATTTTTAATTGTTGCCAAATTAACAAAAATCTCTTCAAATTGATAAAAATGACGCTAAATCAATGAAAATGACGACTAATTGAAGAAAATTCAATATCTTGGAAAGAATACAGTATCTACAATAAGAATAACATTTTTTTTAACTGTAAAAGTAGTAAATTCATTGCATTATATAAAGAAAGTCATGTGTTGCGCAGATCAGATTTTTTTCTTTGAAATAATAAAAATCCATGAATTTTGTTTTAATTTCGGCCAATGTTCAGATCAAAGGCTAATTTTAGAAATACGTGAGGTTCTAGGCTAAGTTTTATCATTGTAAATAGCTGACAATTCATACATGTTAAGATGTTAAATAGTAGGATAGATGATAGTAAATTTAATACAAGAATCACGCTTCAATACACTGATAATATACGATTCGGGATAAAAGAACCCGCCTTTTTTGCGAAATGGCCCGCAAAAGCTTGTATCCACTCTAACTGAAAAACTAATGGACCGAATTTCACAAAATTCGGTAGATGAGTCACTTGTGGGTTACCCTGGTGCTGATTAGATTTTGGTATGATTCGGAGAAAAATGACCTGCCTTTTTTTGCAAAATGACCTGAATTTTTTTGCAAAATGGCCCGCAAAAATCGTCCAAATCTAAACTAAAGAACTGGGTATACTCAAATATATCCATTAAATGCTGATTTAATACGTAATTTTTAAAGACGAAAAGAATAAGGCCAACCCCGTTACACTAGGACTAGCCGTTCTCGAGATATTTTAGTTTTTCGTACTTGCCCTACACCACCATTGAAAATAAGCCAGGTTACCGAATGAGAACGAAAATTGAATTAAAAGTGAAATAAATTTAATTAAAATAAAGAGAACGTTAATATGAGTCTGCAGGGAAAGTCATGTGCTGCTCACATCAGATTTTTTAATTTTATAATGCGGAAATATACAAATATGAAGAAAGGGATTTTTAATTTTAATTTCATCAAACTACTATATGAAAATTATATATAACTGATAATTATAGCATAATTCAAAATTACATTGATAATAACATTACCAAATTAATGAGACTAGTTTAAATATAATATAATCTTTTTTATATAGATCAAACGTGCCTAGGTATAATATGAAAAATAATGAAATAACATCGTTAATAATTTACAAATTTCATAATGCATGTAATTGCACAAATTTAATCGCATATTTATAGAATAACTCAATTAACTTAAGTGTAAAATGACTCTGCAATTAATCGGTATATTTTTCGATATGCAGTTATTTTGAAATTGTATAACGATTGTTTGCATTCCTATAACAAACTACAAGTGCTTCAATACTGCATTCTAGCATAATAATTAAATTGTCGAATTGCTTTTAGATTATAATAAAATCGTCACTAATGAATTTAATGAAATTACTGTCTTACTGATAATTTCTGTTTAAAAGGTAACACACACAAATTGAGAAAAAAGGTTTGATAGAATACACATCGAAAGTCCTTGTATCGATATACATTAGCTGCCGTATACAAATGTGTCGGTACGAAATATCTATGTATCAGAACGAAATAGATATGCATGGTAATGCTAGGTAGATATGAAATATAGATGTTAAGTTGTTATGTATCGATACCAATAAACGATGTATCGTAATGTAATACATCGATACGCAATATTAATGTATCGGTACAAACTATCGATACAGAATATGGATACATCGATACACAATATTAATGTATCGGTAACAACTACCGATACTGGCTATCGAAACAATGCAATGACATGTGCAGATACGCAATATCGATATATCGTAATGTGATGTATCGATACAACAATCGCCCTTTCATATAACCATAGAAAATTTCGATGCATCGTAATGTCATGAGAAATATCGATGTATTGTAAGTCGAGGTATGGATATTTTGAAACAGCTACATTGATTCACCCATCAATAATACTATGGCATATTATTGACGGTCGGAGCTTCAATTTCTATCGTTTATGTGAGGGGTTATTAACCAATGGGGTATATATTATCTGAAGAAATTGAGGGCACCTTTCTGTATATTTGATTTTACTCTCTGTGTGAATTTTTGATCTATTTTCCTCTCTTAGTAAATATATTGGAGGGAGAGGTCCGTCCCCATTTGGCGTCTATCCTTCAAGTCGAGTAGTGTCCATCCCTCTTATTCCCGGTTCTAATCACAAGTGCTTTAGTTTGCAAATTAAAAAAAAAAATTAAAGAGTGTATGAAAATCGTTTCGAGAAAGGTGTGTTCGTAATTCTATTTATGTACTTACTTGCAGTTCTAGTGAGCAATGATTTATTTTATGATAGTTAAGTGAAATCGCAAAATTTTTAAATTTAATAAATATTTTTCTGCATATATAGCTGATAATAATATGAAAACAATTCCTAATTTAATTACGTTTTTAAACACATGCGAAAGTTTTATTCAATCCATACATTGAACAAGAAGTGGCATTTCATACACATCAGCCACAAGTATCTTTTAAAAAGGCGTTTAAGCCATGGAACGCGAGATACAGTTAAGCCTTGATGTCGATGCGTTAAAGTAAATTTAAGCCCGAACACATGCAGTCATAGAAAAAGGAGTTCTTAATAATTTAGAATTAAAATATATTTATAAAATCAGCAGTTTTGAACTAAAATCATTCTATTTCTAGCGTAAATATTCGAAATCCCACTCATATTTTTCTATATTTAAATAAAGAATATTAAAAATGGACATATTAAAACTTGTTTCAGTAATATAACTAAATCGTTAAAATCAACATACAACACAAACGTAATATTTTCGACCGGTCCCAAATGTTAGAAACATCATTTTTTTTTTCATCAGAGCAAGGAAGACGAGCATCCTTCGCCCAACAGAGAAGTATATGTGGCTGATGTCAGAACAGCAAACGTTACTGAAATAGGAATTGGTGTTCAAAATGGCGAAAGAAGAAGATAGAGATCAAACACCCAGGGTTGAGGAACAAGAGGAGAAACACAATGAATGAACAATTAACGATGGACGTAACGTAACGAGGTCAACAACGAACGTAAATGAACTTGTACAGCGAGTAAAACTAAGAACATAAGTCCCATTTTTAATTAGAAATAGCAACTAAAGCATTTTGGAAGTTACATGAGTCGAAAAAACCAACTTTAAAATAGCAGATTCAACAGTAATACGAAAAAAAAGTGGAACAGAAAATACTAGTTTAGAAAATTGAAACAGAGAAATTCAATAACGGTAAAAAAATACAGGAAAATGATGAAAAGGGTGAATTACCGAAATAAATAGAAGACAGCGAACACCCAAATACAAAGAAGGAAGCACACAAAGTCGAAACAGTAAACTAGATATTTTTGAGCGGAACAGAGGAACGGTCAAAGCAATCCAAGAATATTCAAAAAAATAAATTTAACAATGAAATTAAGAGTAAAAAACTATTAACTTCGGGAAAATGAAAAGTATGATGATAGTTTCAAGAACTTTCAGCAATTGAATTTTTTACTCCCAATTCCATTCTTCAATTGGACTTTCATGATAGCTTTTCAATTGTTTCTAAATCAAATTTCCTTAGTATTGAAACTTGCCCTCTATTCTCTTCTACTTAATTTTTTTCGAATTTATTCTTTCTTCTTATTGCGGTAATGTTAATCATTGCCATGTATTTTTTTATATTTTAATTTCAATTTTGTTTTTATTCATTTATTTATTTTTTTTTCTTTTAGCATTTATTGCGATGTTAGCTCTTTTAGCTTCCAAAACTATTTTCTCTTCAGTTTATTTTTCATATTATTTTATAATCTATTATTTTTACCGTGATTGGTCGACTCAGGTAAATTCCGAAATATGATAGTTTTCACTTTCAATTCAATAGGAGTTCTATGTTCTTACGGACTCACTAAACTACGGATTATTTATTGGGCGTTTTTGTTCCTCTTTAGTAATTTACTATTTTATTGTATCTAAACTGTTGCTACTTCCTTTTTGGAATTCTCACCTCTTTTACCTTCACTCCTGCGGGCAACACATTTTCTATGCTTCAGTAATATTTGTTGTTCTTACATCAATTACCGATATTGCACCCACGAGTGAAGGTTGAACGTAATGTGTGTGCTTACGAAGAAGGCTGGTTTTTTTTCTAAAACCAGAAGATATTACTATTTTTTAGTGTATGCTAATTCTAAGGAAGTTATTTTAGATTTATTATTTTAGCATCTGTTTGATCTGTACGTATTACTCTAACTAATTCAAGATACATATTTCTCCTATTAGAAAATTTAACTTATTGCTACAAATTTCGTATTGGCTTGATAAAATGGTCTATAGATGTTATAGTAATATTTGTAAAGATGTACTATCACTTTTTGCTATTTTTTGTGGACAGATAGACAGGAATATTGACTAGCAGGCAGTTAGGCAAGCAGACGGATAGATGATGTATATGCCGTATAGATTCAAGTGTATTTTTCTTATTTATAGGGAGCTAGCAAACTTGAAAAGAAATATAACAAAAAAATAACTTGTAATATTTTTTCCGATAATGAGTTTTACTTATTCTACTTTAACTCACTAAAGTGGTCTTTATACTAATATATCCATATGTTAAAAGTGCATAACTTAAAATATTTCTTCATTTTTTTAAATTTTATTATTTATAAAATTAATACTTCTTAAATCCCATAATCTACACCATTATTATTATCGAATTAAAATTTTTACAAACTTAATATACTTTTACGTATACGTGGTATATGATACATTATAGATTAAATATTTAAAATATGCGCATATTATAAGGGAAAAAGTAGATATATTAAAGACAAAATAAATGTACTTAAAATGAAGGAATCAATTATTTGAAAATATATGGATACATGTATTAAAGTTATATGCATTGGTAACACTGCACCGCGCTGTTATTTTCGCCTATTAACAGTGCAAATTATAATTATATAAAATATACCAATAAGGTTCATGTGTAATATGAATTAAACGCCGGCATGTTTACATTAAAACCACGACTGAAAGATTAAGAAATTAAATATATACCAATTATAATAAAATCTAGTGTCATACTATAAAGTTTCGTAAAATAATATATTAAATTATTTACTGAAGATGAATGAAAAACTAGTATTTTTAACAAAATAATTATTTTAGGCTTTAAATATAGTTTTCTACGTAACAGGAAGCGTTTCTTGGTAAGGCATAAACATACATTTTCAGTGTTACTAAAATAAAATGATCGTTCTTGAAAAATACACTGTTGTATGTTTACGCTTAATGTAATGACATTAGACAACAATTTCTTTATATGCCCTAAATTCTAGGCTTTAAAAATGTTTATGTATTTTAAATATTACTTTAAAGTATATAAATTTCGCGTTCTTAAACTTTTTGTACTGTGAAAAATGTTATTTCCTTAAATACCTTTTTGCAGAAACATCGTGTATTTTGAGTTGGTTTTAATTATATGCAAAAAATATCACTCACAAACCCATAAATTAAGTACATTATTTTTTGTTATAAGCTCACTAAGTAACCTAAAGCATCCTAATATACCATAACATAGAGCGTTGCAAAAATACTAATCAGACTAATAATTTTTGAACCGTTAATGCTATACACATACTTTCAACTTGGAAACTGTTTTGAATGGTAATAAAGAATTGGTTAAAGTACTTTTAAAACTTGAAGCGGTATTTACAGAAAAATACGAAATCTAAATTTTAGATGGCCAATTTTAATGCAAAATGTACAATTATTCGAATATTTTTTATGAACTTACACAAATAGCAACAAATAGCTAGTTTGGCATTGTAACAAATAGCTAGTTTGGCATTGTAACAAATAGCTAGTTTGGCATCTATACCTATAAAATCAAAGCGTAGAGAATAAAAAAAATCCCGACTTCCAGAAAAATTAGAGACCATCCATAAAACAAAGTTTTACTGCGGTTTGTATACTTGTTTCTGCAACAAATCACTATTCAATTGATAAACGGACCACGAAAATTAGTGCCATAAATACGAGTATCACTACTATTATTTTTACATATAACTGTGATTTTTAATATATTTTAGATTTCACGCAATTTTTAAACATATGTATATTCCTTCACTTGGGGGGTATGTAAAAGTCATTTTCTGTATTTTTATGCTAATGAGTCGCATAGTTCGAACGTGTTTTAATATAATTATACTTACTATTTGATATAAATTTTCCAATTGGAAGAATGTGTCTAGCTCTAACGGTTAAAACCTTATAAGCCAGGATTGTCCATTTGAAACACTCTGTATAGGTTATTAAAAGGCAATATTTGCAGCGGGACTAGTGGACTAGTCCGTTACATATATGCTTCAGAGTTAAATATATCAAACGAACTTCAAACTAAAAAATAAAACATTCGCAGTGTTATTCTAATGTGTTTAAAAACTGATATTTTGGAAACTTATTTATACTTATAATCTTATAATTCGTCTTCACTCAAATCTACCAAACCTAATTATTATTTTACACTGTCCACATATACGTTATTTTGTGTAAAATGTAATATATATATATATATATATATATATATATATATATATATATATATATATATAGTTGATGTATGATATATGACGCGTAGTCAGAAACATACATACAATTGGTATATTGGTATTGGTTATAATGGATCGAAAGCAGCTATGGAGGATAAAAAGTTTAATTTCTTTTGAAAACACAGTCTTAGAGCTATATAAAATTTAGTTAGAGTTAAATGTCTGACACAGGTAATAATAATACATATGGATAATACTCTCTGTATATGATAATAATACTGTCTAATACATATGGATAATAGTTAAAATATTATCCCAGTGTGTGCCTCATTAACCTCATATTGGATATAATACATAGTGGACATGAAGAATTAAAAAAATGTAAATAATTTAGGTAAGGATTATATATTTTGTAACGGCCTACTTTTACATTTAATATGTACCAACTTTTTCAAAAAAAATTTGATATATGTCATATAATAAAGTTACGTTGAACGATACTTAGGAAATAAGTAAAAATTGGAAATGGAATTATGTTGTCCCAAAATGAAAGCAGAAATCCATATCTGTCCCCAAACTACCTGTTTCGGGTTGGTATCTCGATGTTTACAAGGGCACTGATAACTGTGTAATAGGCACTCACTAACCTGCTTTTGGAGACGACCAACACAAATCCAGTTTAAACCAGAGTAACATCCAATACAGTATCATTCCGATTTATTTTCAAGGAAGTACTTGGATGATTTCTTTATCCTCATTAATTCTCACCCATTTCACAAGCGGAGTGCTGCATTGTTTGGTAAATCATGCCTAGTTCTCATTTAATCAAACTGTCCGCATATCTAAAATTCTACGCAAGAATTGACCAACTTTCAATATTTATGTCCTGTCACTTTGGCAACAATTTATTTCAGAAAAGGTTACGTCAGTATATGAAAAGAGAGCAAAGAAGAATATAGAGTGAACAGAAAAAGCAGAGTCTATTCGACCGGGTTCAGCGGTGATCGGACGAACACTGAAGTGAAATGGATGAAAAGGTTACTCGAGTTGCAGTCCCGCCAATCGATGCAGCCAAATTATTCACTCGCGCCAAGACTTGGCGGTCGAATATTTCTATTCTAAACTCTCTCACCCCTGCGCTGCAACTCAACAGAATAAGACGCTTTTGGAAAGGACATTTTAATTTGATTTATTTCTCTTTTTCACTGTGCTTTTCATAAAGTAAAGAAAAATATTCCGTAGTTCAGGATTCCAGGAAATTTAGTTTGCAGAAAAAAAGCCGTTTAAAAAGTTTGCTGTTTTCATATCATCGATTCTGATTTAATGCAATTTTCTTAGACGATGTTTAGAAATAAAGTATTCAAATTCGACGTTTCGTAACGAAATTTTATCTCAAATCTAATAAAATGAAGTGAGTGAAAGACAGTTACTTTATTTTAAAAACCGCATAAAGTGCTGCATAATGTAGTCCTCCTTTTATCTTCTTTAAGAAAAATAATCTTCGAATTCGCTTGAAAATATTTACTCATGATACAAAAAATATAATTTTAGTTAGAAAACGATAACGTTCTGATTAAATTTCATTAATACTCTTAAATATTGAAATAAAAAAGCTAAAATATAAAATGAAGGCAAAATACATTTTCCCTTTACTCTGCCAGACTTAACAAGAAAGATCAATCAGGCTTAAAGCATTGATTATGAAACACTCTCCAACTTCAATGCAATTTTAATTAAACAAGTCTAAAATGCAATACATTCCTCGGTAATATTTTGAAACTTATCACAATACTGCATTAATTTATTATATTTGAAAACTTAAACCTTCATCGAAAAAAATGAACTTCATTCAAATGACGGCATTGAAATATAAATTGCCTGGTTTAAACATCTCTAAAATGTTATACATTCCTCGGTAATAGTTTTAAAATTATCATAATACTACGATAATTTATTATATTTGAAAACTTCATCGAAAACAACTGAAATTCATTCAAATGACGTCATAGAAAAAATAACACGCCTGGATCTCTCTATAAAAACAGGATTTCATTCATAACTTTCTCCCATTCATTTCATTCATCACAATACTATAATAATTTATTTTATTTAAACATTTTGTTTAAGACCATGGAGTTACAAAAAATTAAACTCTATGCTTGAAACTTTATCGCAAAAAATCGTCCTTCTCTTTATGAAATCAATTAATATTTCATCCATATCAGCCATGCAGACTCCATGGACTAAATTATTTTGTCTTAAAAAAATACAGGAATTCTAATACAACTCATTCTATATGCTTTGCTGTTTACATTTCACATAGGTGAAAAATAGGCTTAGTTGTAGAAATAATCAAATTTAGATGAGCATTTAAATTCACATATATTGTCATTGCGTTGTTTAAGTATGTAGATGCACAGAATTTAAGCAAAAATAAAGTAGTTTTAGGACGGATACAACACTCAATATGAATTAAAAAGAACTTAAAAAAATCACGATTTTGAAACAAGATGGATGCCATATATCATTTTGAAGTGGGTCATGTGATCGTTTCATATCATGGTCACGTGATCGTTTCATATAAGAAGTGTAATTATTATTTTAATTTTTATTTAAAAAACTACTGAATATATTTCGCTGAATTTTTTTTCATATATTTTGTGGAACAAATTGAATATTACCTAAAATTTTCGAAGCAATTTAAGAATTTGAAATCCGCTTGAAAAATGTTTGAAAAATTAGGTCCCATAGGGCTCAATGTATTTCATTTTTTCGACCCGGGTTCAATCCAAAACTAATTGGGTAATATTATTCATTTATATTCCCATAGGTTCTACAGACCGTCTGAACAACATTCTAAAATTCCATTTTGATTAAGTCATTTTTACGGCAGTTATCGTGCTAACGAACAGACAGACAGACAGACAGACAGACAGAATGAACAAAGTCATAAACACTTTTCAACTTTGTTGTAAAGTGTTAATAAAATTAAAATGTATATAAGGAAAACAAACCAATAAATAAAAGTAACAATATAAAATATAATAAGAGTAAACTTGTATTATTTCTTTTGACAATCATTTTGCATGTTTATTTGCACCAAACGTAAATAAATAAATAAATATATTTCAGTGTAAAAATTTTATATTGGATATTAGGTAGATTAAACAATAAAGCTATTTTAGATTGAAAACTAGTGAGGCCTGCGGGCATTCTGCCTTAAAGTAATAATTAAACAGGTTTAGTACTAGAATATCACTATAATAAATGTCAGCACTCAATCCCTGCCATCGTAGTCACAACACAAAATAATGCATAATATTATCCATGGAAGCAAAAGTAAGGAGTTTAAAATCCATATTAAGAAATCGCAATATTGTTTGAGACAATAATTCAGGTGACACTAGAATAAGATAAGGTGTCGTGTGTTGTATGCATTTCTATTACGAAGGCCTAAAATATGTATTTAAACTGTCAATTTTGTAAAAATAAATTATGAGCAACATGCGAAGTAAAATTGAAACAATAAATATTATTCCTGCGTAATCAAAATGATTTTACTTTTCAATCTATGTTTATATCTCTATATTCTGTACTCTAACCTAAAACTATGAAAATATACTGGATATTTATAGTTTTAACTAGAGAACCCTTAATTTAAAAATTACCAAAAATGCATATACTAAATACTACGCTTTATTTTGTGTCAACAAGCATTTGCAGCTACTTTACAAACACTAGCGACACCTAGATATAATTCTCAAAGATTTATGGCATTTTCCAGCGTTTCATCCCTAGGAGTTTTATCTTCTTCTTTCTAATTCCATGATACTATCCATTGTTGCAAACAAATTAATACTGAGTTCAGTATCCATCTTTGTTATCAGTATATGATGTCACACACAATGTTGATCTCCGAAATTTTTCATTGTTGTAAATCAGTTAAAAATAAACCCAAATTCCAACTTCGTTTTTAACACTTTACAACAAAGTTGAAAAGTGTTTATGACTTTGTTCGTTTTGTCTGTCTGTCTGTCTTTCTGTCTGTCTGTCAGTCCGTTAGCACGATAACTGCCTTAAAAATGACTTAATCAAAATGAAACTTTAGTATGTTGTTCAGAAGGTCTGTAGGACCTATGGGAGTATAAATGACTAATATCACCCAATTAGTTTTAGATTGAACCCGGGTTGAAGAAATGAAATACATTAAACAGTATGGAACCTAATTTTTGAAACATTTTTTAAGCGGATTTAAAATTGACAAATTGCTTCGAAAATTTTAGGTAATATTCAAATTATTCCATAAAATATATAACAACAATTTCAAAAAAATATAATCAGTACTTTTAAATGAAAATTAAAATAACAATTACACCTCTTATATGAAGCGATCACGTGACAATGATATGAAAAGATCACGTGACCCACTTCAAAATGAAATATGGTATCCATCTGGTCTCAAAATCGTGATTTTTAAAATTCTTTTTAATTCATATTGAGTGTTGTGTTCGTCCTGAAACTGCTTTATTTTTGCCTAAATTCTGTGCATCTACATAATGAAACAACGCAATTACAATATATTTGAGTTTAAATGATCATCCAAATTTAATTATTTCTACAACGAAGCCTATTTTTCACTTATGTAAAATGTAAACAGCAACATATGTAGAATGAGTTGTATAAGAATTGCTGTATTTCTTTAACGCAAAATGATTTAGCTCATGGAGTCTGCATTGCTGATATGAATGAAATATTCATTGATTTTTCAGAGAGAAGGACGATTTTTTTCGATGAAATTTTAAGCAATTAATTACTTGTAGCTCCGTGGTCTTAATTTTTAAATAAAATAAATTATTATTGTATTGTGATGAATGAAATGAATGAGGCAATGTTATGAATGAAATTCTGCTTTTATAGAGAGAGCCAGGCGTGTTATTTTTTCTATGATGTCATTTGAAGGAATTTCAGTTGTTTTCGATGAAGTTTTCAAATATAATAAATTATCGTAGCATTAGGATAATTTTAAAAATATCACCGAGGAATGTATCGCATTTTAGAGATGTTCAAACCAGGCAATTTATATTTCAAAGACGTTATTTGAATGAAGTCCATTTTTTTCGATGAAGGTTTAAGTTTTCAAATATAATAAATTAATGTAATATTGTGATAAGTTTTAAAATATTACCGAGGCATGTATTGCATTTTAGAGATGTTTAAATAAAATTGCATTGAAGTTGGAAAGTGTTTCATAATCAATGCTTTAAGCATGATTGATCTTTCTTCTTAGTATCTGATATCATACATAACGTGAAACTTAAATCTCCCCTTTTTATATAGGTTATAATTATATATTTGATAAAGTGAAAATATATAAATATGCAAGTAATACATTTCTAATTTAATAAAACACTGCTTAAAAGACGTCGTGAAAATAACTAATATTGAACTTTTAATCAAAATTAGTTTTGTATCACTTTTCCTACTACAGAACAAAAAAGCTCTATGTCTCATTATTTGAACATTATTTATCGTAGACAATTGTTAAGATACCATTCCATTAGTAATAACATCATCTATGAATTATTGTGCATGCAATTACTATAAGGGATCATCTTCATTTTAATACCTGCACAAACTTTGAAATTTCCACTGGCAACACCCAGCTTTGACAACATATTTCGCAACTAGAACAAAATTAAACATGTTATACCGAATTTCAAGTGATTGGGATGAAGCCTTTCATACTTATGAGTATCTAATGTTTTTAGCTCCTAATGTTAAATTTTTTACCTAGTCTTTTTATTCCTATCCTCTGTAATAACTATTTCCTCACTCAGATTTTGGTGTATTGCATTACTACTAAGAAACCCAAATAGAACTGCGATTTAGACGAAATATACATTTTATTTTTGTAAATATTTTTTGTATAAAATATGAATTATGAAATTAATATTTGAAAAAATATGTTTGTGAACCTAGACATATTTTTATGAAAATCGATGCATACAGATTTTATATGAGTGTACAAAATTTTGAGCTATCTCCTCCATGTAGTTCTATAGATATGTTTAAATAGTCATCATCAGGACGATTTTAGGGGTCATGTATTAGTTGAAAAAATATGATGTAGGCAGCACATGACTTTCCTTATATAATGCAATGTATTTACTACTTTTACAGTAAAAACAAAATTGGTTATTCTTATAGTATATACTTATATTTTTTCCAACATATTGAATTTATTTTCAAATAGTCGTTATTTTCATTAAATTAGCATCATTTTTATCCATTTGGTGAGATTTTCTTTGATTTGGTAACATTTAAAAAGATTGACGATATTCCGCCAAATTCGTCTCCAAAATCTCGCCAAGTGTTATGGAAGGACAGATAATTTATTCTTATAGCAGTTAAATGACTATTTACGTTCAAATACAAAAGTATTACTCAAAGTATATTTTCTCATGAATTTAACGAACTAGATCCAGGAGATTGATGTCACTAAATTTATCGTAGCATGTTACATATCAAAAGTGAACATATTTCTCAATAAGAAATATTTTTTTTTTATTTTATATAATTTTTTGATCATTTTGAAAAATGTGCAAAATCTCGAGAGCGGTTCATGCTAGAGTTCTAAAATTTATGTTAATAGTTTTCTAATGAAAAATTTCATAAGAAATGTCTATTTGCTTAACTTTATTAGATGTTTTGATTTTTTTATGCTTTTTTCAAAATTTCACTCGAAAATTCAAGGGTTGCTGAACATGCTATTGCCTATAAAAACAATAAGCTTCCAGTATCCACAGATTGTAATTTTTGTACCCAATTTTGTTCGTCAGTTATCGTCTCCACACACACACACACACACACACACACACATACACACACACACACACACACACACACACACACACACACACACACACACACACACACACACACACACGCGCGCGCGCGCGCGTGCGCACGCACACATACCCCAACACACATACTTTTACACACACACACACACAGAAAGGACGCGGTAGCCCATTGGTTAGCGCGCTGGAGTTGCACTCGGTAGGCCCGGGTTCGATTCCAGCCACTGCCAAAAACTGCCGCCGTGTTCACGCGGAGTACGATCACGTTAAACATGTGGGTCCGTAAGTCCTTCCGAGAGGTTGGTGGTAGTGAAAGGAGGGTACGGTCCCTGTGGATGCCTCCCCTACTGGGTTCCGGTCCAAATTGGGTGGCACTTCCCGGCCGTTCAAACGGTTACCTTACACCTTTCTGGTAGGGGCGCGGTAGCCCATTGGTTAGCGCGCTGGAGTTGCACTCGGTAGGCCCGGGTTCGATTCCAGCCGCTGCCAAAACTGCCGCCGTGTTCATGCGGAGTACGATCACGTTAAACATGTGGGTCCGAAAGTCCTTCCGAGAGGTTGGTGGTAGGGGAAGGAGGGTACAGTCCCTGTGGATGCCTCCCCCACTGGGTTCCGGTCTAAATTGGGTGGCACTTCCCGACCGTCCAAACAGTTACCTTACACCTTTCTGGTAGGTCGGACGGTCTGGGTTTCAACAACAACACCTTTCTGGTAGGTCGGACGGTCTGGGTCTCAACAACAACACCACACACACACAGAAACAGACATTACCTCAAAAATGTTCGATTCGTGATCAGGGGTGCTTGAAACGTTCTCTCCCGTCGAAAACTCGAATTCGAATTTTTGATCCGTCACAATACTTTTCTTGTACATTATTTTATGTAAGGAAATTAAAAAATTACTAATTTGAAAATTTTATATTAATTGTAATTTAATTATTATTTAATATAACGGATATTTACTTTACTCAGCTTCAATAAAATTGTGAATGATAATATATATATTATACATGCAACCTAATCAACATAATTCTGCAATAGTATTAAAAATATGATGTGGGCAGCACATGACTTTTCCTGCAGATTCACATCCACGTGCTCTTTATTTCTTCAACAATTCATTAAACTGAGCTTAATGGCACAAAATAACAGCCGTAATTATTTTGTATTACACTGCATATACACTTTTAATTAATTTTTCGTTGTCAATTTGTAACTGGACTTATTTTCAAAGATAAGAGAGCAAAAAACTAAAATATCTCGAAAACGGCTAATCTTAATATAATGGGGTTGGTCTTATGTTTTTCATCGTTAAACATTACGTATAAAAAAAAAACATTCAATGGATATATTTAAGCACACGTAGTTTTTAAATTTAGACTTTGAAGATTTTTGTGACCATTTTGTAAAAAAGGTAGGCTAATTATTTCCTAATCGTTTTTGTTTATTTTAAAACTTAATTAATGGAATTGAGTTTATAAAATATTTCCAATAGGACAAGCATAGTAGAAATATCATCTCAAATTAGATTTCAAGGAAAAACCACAAAACTGAAAATATCAGATAAAGTTGCAACAATCATTTTTACTACCAGATTTTATATTACTTTTAAACATAACTATATAAATTCAAATTTCTAATATTTAGAATGTTTAATAATGATTCTGTAACTGTTTGGTAAGTTACCATAAGTACTCAGCGGCGCCGGGTTCGTGGAATAGATACATTTATTGAACTAACAATAATTTTATTGTGGTGTTATTATTGTTGTGTGTTATTATTGTGTGTATTTTATGGGGGAAATATATGCATACATTTAGCTTTCGTTATCAATTCTTTCGTTATCTAGTTTTTCATTATTCATTTACTATATCTTAAGTGTTTATAGATATTTACTCCCAGATTGTTTATTGTATACCGAAAACAAGGTTATAACTCAGAAATAAATAAGACTGGAATTTCCTACAGAGAGTATATAAAAGGAGTCGTCTCTCAGTTTGAGAGCGTTTGACGTAATTGAGCTACATTGAATTGCGAGATGCATCAATGTTTTGAGATTAGCAATTGATATTTAGTGAAATTAGTGGAGCATTTTATAATTGCTGTTTTACTGCGCCTGGCAGATGTTTAGTTAACTAGGTAATTGCTGTATATTGTTCCTATTTAGACTGTGCTTGAAAATAAACGTGTTATTTACCCAGAAATTTAGGCTCATTCTTGTATACTGAGAGTCCACTCACGATTACAGAGGATACATCGAAACATTATATAGACAGCTTAAGATAAAATTGCATAATTACATATGAAAGGCTTTTGGTGCATACACTTCATTTATTCATAAAGCTTATGTTCTGTGTTTCTCTTTATCTCGTTGTTTAAAATGTTTCCTTTTTACTTATATATATAATGTATAAGAAAAGTATTGTGACGGGGACGGAAATTCAAATTCAACTTTTCAACGGGAGAGCACGTTTCAAGCATCCGTGATCACGAATCAAACATTTTTGAAGTTATGTGTGTGTGTGTGTGAAAGTATGTGTGTTGTCGTACGGCGTGCACGACATTTTGTAATTTCAATTACGGGTGCCAAACCTAGCTAAGGAGCTATTTAAATGCTGCAGAGGGAAACAATGGCAATGATAACATAAATAAACTGCGTGCAGCCCCTCCATCACAACAACGAATCAAAAGACGTGGTATGACACTACAAGGTAAAAAGAAAAGTGTTTTCAAGAATGTTCTAGAAGTTTCCACGAGATTCAATTTCGACAGCGTCCTAGACGCACCTAATGCTTTTTTGTAGTATTCAAAAAATATCTCCTGCGTTCGAGCAAAGATACGCGGATCGGCAAAAATGTGATGTGTGAACTAAATATGAGCACTGTGAAATAGTGGCGTATTAAAATATTATACGCAGGCTTCCAATATAGTGCTGGCTTCATCTACTATCGAGGTACAAACAAACATAAGGTATGGATATGTTTCATCTGTTATAATTATTATGGAAGGCACACAATTCATAGTAGCTATCGTATAAGTAACAATAAGGTCGTACGAACCTATCGCAATAACCAGCTCGTGCAGTTAACTAAATGGACTACTAAGATTTTCGGTAGCTAATAGTCATTAATGTGTTTTAAATATATGTGTCTTTTGAATTATGTGTTGTAAATTTATGTGTTAATTAAATGTTGTTGAAGATATATGTGTCCAGAAGGATTTAGGAATAAATTTAATAATCAAGATCTCTCTACATGTATATATATGAAAGTAAATATTAAAGTAATTGATTAAATTTAGATAAGTGTATTTATTGTTATTTTATGTGTTTGTCTCTCCAGCTTGAGAACCAGGAGCTTACATGCTCCACCCTTAGTGTCGGCATCATAGGTAAGTTCTCTAGTGATAATTTAGATAAGGACAATGTTACCTTATTATATGTGTCTGTGTGTATGAAAGTGTGTGTGTATGTGTGTGTGTGTGGGGGGGGGGGGGTCAGTGAGTCTGCGGAAACGATATCTCACGAACGAATAGAGCGATTCGAAAGAAATCTGGTGCAAAAATCACAACCCGTGAATACTGGAAGCCTCTGGTTTTAAAACGTGATCAAATGTTTAGAACCCCCATAAATTTTCGAGTGAAATTTTGAAAAAAATCATCAAAAAATCAAAACTTTTAATAAAGTTGCAAAAATAGAGATTTCTTGTGTAAATTTTCCTTATAAAACAATTGACATAAACTTGATATAAACGCTAGCATGAACCGTTCTCGAAATAATGCATATTTTTCAACTAAATTGGTCAAAAAATCCCATAAATAAAAATTAAATATTAACTGTTGAGAAACATATTCTCTTTTCATATCTAACTTCATGCGATAAATTTGCTGGCATCATTCTCGTGGATCTAGCTCGTTCCATTCATGAGAAAAGATACTTTAAGTAATACTTTTGTATTTGAACGCAAATAGTCATTTATCTGCTATAAGAATAAATTATTTCTCCGTCCATAACGCTTGGCGAGATTTTGGCGACGAATGTGACGGAATGTCAACAATTTGGCGACTTTTTGATTGTTGCCAAATTAACGAAAATCTCGCCAATTGGCAAAAAATGACGCTAAAGCAATGAAAATGACGACTAATTGTCGAAAATTCAATATCTTGGAAATAATATAAGTATCTACTATAAGAGAAACCTATTTTTTCTTTCCCTGCAATACATGGCAATGTATAGGGAAAGTATTGGAATCATGTCGAAAATCACAATTCGAGTTTTCGACGGATGTACACGTTTCAAGACCTCTAGAATACGAAAAAACCATTTTTAGCGTGACATCTGTGTGAGTGTCTGTGTGTCTGTCTGTGTGTCTGTGTGTCTGTGTGTCTGTCTGTGCAGATTTTGTATCCACTCAAACTAAAAAACTAATGGACCGAATTTCACAAAATTTTGTAGGTAAGTCACTTGTGAGCGAGTCTGGTGGTGATTAGTTTTGGGTACGATTTGAAAAACTAATGGACCGAATATCACAAAATTCGGTAGATGAGTCACTTGGGGTTACCCTGGTGCTGATTAGATTTTGGTATGATTCGGAAAAAAATGACCTGCCTTTTTTTGCAAAATGGCCCGCAAAAATCGTCCAAATCTAAACTAAAGAACTGGGTATACTCAAATATATCCATTAAATGCTGATTTAATACGTACTTTTTAACAACGAAACAAATAAGACCAACCCCATTACACTAGGGCTAGCCGTTCTCGAGATATTTTAGTTTGTCGTACTTTCCCTACGCCACCTTTGAAAATAAGCCCGGTTACCGAATGAGAACGGAAATTGAATTAAAAGTGAAATAAATTTAATTAAAATAAAGATAACGTTAATATAAGTCTGCAGGGAAAGTCATGTGCTGCCCACATCAGATTTTTACTTTCCCTGCAATACATGGTAATGTATAGGGAAAGTATTGGAATCATGCCGAAAATCGCAACTCGAGTTTTCGACGGATCTACACGTTTCGAGACCTCTAGAATACGAAAAAACTATTTTTAGCGTGACGTCTGTGTGTGTGTCTGTGTATCCGTCTGTGTGTCTGTCTGTCTGCGTTTCTGTCTGTCTGTCTGTGCAGATTTTGTATCTACTCTAACTAAAAAAGTAATTGACTGAATTCCACAAAATTTGGTAGGTAAGTCACTTGTGGGAGAATCTGGTGCTGATTAGTTTTGGGTATGATTCGGGATAAAATAACCCGACTTTTTCTGCGAAATGGCCCGCAAAAGCTTTTATCCACTCTAGCTGAAAAACTAATGGACCGAATTTCACAAAATTCGGTAGATGAGTCACGTATAGGTCACCCTGGTGCTGATTAGATTTTAGTATGATTCAGAAAAAATAACCTGCCATTTTTGCCGAATGGCCCGCAGAAATTGTCAAAATCTAAACTAAAAAGCTACGTATGCTCAAAAATATATCCATTAAATGCTTGTTTAATACGTAATTTTTAACGAAGAAAATAATAAGACCAACCCTATTACACTAGGTATAGCCGTTCTCGAGATATATTAGTTTTTTTCGCATTTTCTCCACGCCACCTTTGAAAATAAGTCCAGTTATCAAATGAGAACGAAAATTGAATTAAAAATTTAATTAATTTTATTAAATTAAATTTAATTGAAATAAAGTGAACGTGGATATAAGTCTGCAGGGAAAGTCATGTGCTGCCCACATCAGATTTTTTTTACTGTAAAAGTCGTAAATTCATTGAATTATATAAGGAAAGTCATGTGTTGCCCACATCAGATTTTTTTTCCATTACTATTTTACAAAAATTCACGGATCTAATGTTTTCAAGAATTATGCATTTGTGTAATTTTTATTGATATAGCAGTAATCCTCTTAACTAAATTGCTTTTAATGCATACGATTTTCTCTAACAATGCCTGAAATGTTGATCAAACATCGATCAATCGAGTATTCTCTGTGTAACAATGTAACATTCAGTTTCCGTTGAATTCTTATCCCTAATTAACGTTGCGAATTTTCTGGTATCGTTCCCTTTTGTAACATAAAAAAATCAACTTTAATGTATTGGTAAAGCATTACTTGCACTAGGAGAACTGACTGATAATTCCGGTTGAAATTTGTGGGAAAATAGAAAATATTAAGATACAAATATTAAGATGCATTATTTAAGATGCAGATCTCTGATTGAAATTATACTTGAAGATATAAAGCATTCTCGAAATATACACTATGAGGGGATTGGACTATCTATTGAATATTTCTCACAATGAGTTTTATAGCTAAGAGAAGAATGGCAATTTACATTTCCTTTCATAAAGCTATCGTAAGTACAAAAACGGTCTTTTGAAGTGGGGCTTGAAATTTACCCTATAATAACCCATAATACGTTTTCTAATCAGTGTCATAGAGTAATCACATATTTTTATACGTAAGCCTGAAAGGAAAAGGGCAATGTAATATAATCGAAATGTATACAATGATGTTTGTATTATGTATATAGCTAAGCCTTTTCACAGACGGAATTGGGATTTTTTGGCGCCGTTTGGGTTGTATGCGCACTGACATGGATTGTAAATATTCAGAGATTTAATTGCAGCAAAATGTCAAAGTTGTGCTACAAATCTTTGAAAATTTATAGCCCTGTCAGGTGTGGCTCGCGTCGAGGTCCGTCCTTGGACCACCCGGTTTGTAGAAGGCCCTCTGGTTCTTGTGTTTTAGTGGAGCGCATAAAAAATGAGCGCCGCTTCGAAAACCAATGATGTGAAGCATTTTTGGACCGTCTTTTTTATTGCGCTTGGGAAACAGCGAATGGGATTTGGGGGACTTCCTCCCTAGTTTTGTCGCTCCTCTCGTCTAAAAATTTCTGGAAGTTTCTAGAAATGTAGAAAAATTCAGTTGCTGTTCTGATCTCGAGAAGATAGCACTCCAAGTGCGTGGCACTTGTGTTTTGTGAAGCCCGATCCGGCATGCACTTTGATGCATCTCAGGCCCGGCATCCGTGGCCCCTATCTAGGGCGGCCAATGCTTTCGGCTAGGATCCGACGTCGAGAGTCCGGTGAAGTGTGGCGACTCGTAGCCAAAACGAGCCAGAGCCTAATTTCAGCGCGAGGGCGCAATTCTTCGGGCGGTGGCGACCAACGAAGTGGGGCTTCTCGTCATTGTTTTTGTGGTTGCCGTGCAACACAGCTCTGTCTCCAAAACGGCGTGGTGTGGAACCTTTGCTCCCTTAGCTGCATTTAAGCCGTGGCAACTGTGATACTGCATGTACGGAGTGGTTGCGGAGCATCAATCCCGGGCTCCTAAGCAGCAGACGAAAGTCAACTGAGTCTCATCGAATGGATGCAGTGAGGTCCATGGCAGATGATCTTTACGGAGACGCCTGTCTTATTGCGCCTGTACGAATGCTGTTAGAAACCGCTGGGCGTAAGCCTACGTTAGGAGGTGGAGATTTTAGTCACCAGCTTATCCTCAATCGAGCTGTCCAGAATGACAGTGATTTTCATGAACGGGCCAATAATGAACTAGCCTTCAATTAATCTTGCCACCCGTTCCAATGTGCAGAGGGATAACTCTACCAGCACTCATTGAGAGTCATTCTTATGTAATGAAGGTATGGAATTTATATAATGATTTTAAATGTTTTATATGTAATGTCAAAACGTATTTGATGTAATCAATGTGTGGGGCAACTTTATGCTAAATGGGATATTTCCCCAAATGAAATTATATTTTGTTTTCCCTAAAAAAAAGTAATTGAATACAAGTTTGGATAATAAAAAAATATACAAATTAAGGCAAGATTAACTGTGCACCCCGATGTCAAGCTTAGGTAAATTGGGAATTTATAATTGTGTATATTGTTATAAATGTTTAATTGATATTTATGTGCTCTGTAAATAAATTGTTCAATGGCCACAAAAAAAGGGAGTGATTATTTATTTTAGCAAATGCAATGTACTAGGTCCAATCGGACCCCACTATACATAACGCGGTTGAGCTGGTGGAACTATTTGGTGAGTAAGTTTAGTGTATTTATGTGTTTTAATTTTTATAAATTTATGTGTAAATTTCACCTCACCACAATCAGTAGTGGTTTTATAAAAAATATATATTAGTGAGTTACTCTGTTATTCATTATAGATTGATGCGTAACATCACTTATTACTTTCCTTACATACATAATGTGTAAGGAAATAATTTTGACGGGGATGAAAATTCGAAATCGAGTTTTCGACGGGAGAGCACGTTTCAAGCATTCATGATCACGAATCGAACATTTTTGAGGTGATGTCTGTGTGTGTGTCAGTGAGTCTGTGGAGACGATATCTCACGAACGAATGGAGCGATTCGAATTAAATTTGGTACAAAAATCACAATCCATGAATACTGGAAGCCTATTGCTTTAAAACACAATGGAATTCAGAACCCTCTTAAATTTTTGAGTGAAATTTTGATAAAATCATCAAAAAATCAAAACCTTTAATAAAGTTACGCAAATAGACATTTCTTATGTAATTTGTCCTTAGAAAACGATTGACATAAATTTTAGAACGCTAGCATGAACCGTTATCGAGATATTGTACATTTTTCAAATAAATTTATCAAAAAGTCTCATAAATTAAAAAAAATATATTAACTGTTAAGAAACATGGTCACTTTTCATATGTAATATCATACATACGATATGTACGATACGATGTAATGTACGATAAATTGGGTGACATCATTCTCGTGGATCTAACTCGTCCCATTCACGAGAAAATATACTTTGAGTAATACTTTTGTAAATGAACGTCAATATTCATTCATCTGCTGTAAAAATAACTTATTTCTCCGTCCATAACCCTTGGCGAGATTTTGGCGACGAATTTAGCGGAGTGTCACCAACTTGGGGACATTTCTATATGTTGCCAAATTAACGAAAATCTCGCCATATATGGATAAAAATGACGCTAAATCAATGAAAATGATGACTAATTCAACAAAATTCAATATCTTTGAAAGAATATAGGTATCTACTATAAGAATAACATTTTTTTAACTGCAAAAGTAGTAAATTCATTGCATTATATAAGGAAAGCCAAGTGTTGCCCACCTCAGATTTTTTTGCATATTGTATGATGTGGATTATGTGTAACTATGGCATAAGGTATCCAAGGAAATGTTCGATAATTAATTTCATTTTTAGTAAATATATATATTTTTACGAATTTATTTACTTTTACTTATTCATGTAAATTATTCAGCTTTGTTTCATTAATAGAATGCAGTTTATTTCGTTTGATACATGTCTAAGTTATCCAGAAATTTGGACGCATTCTCCTATTCTGTGTACTCCCACGATACCATGGGATGTACTGACACATTATACGGATTGCTCATGGTAAAATTGCACAATTACATATTAAACACTTTTAATGCATAGCATGCCTTCATTCACAAACCCGTTACTGTACACATTATACCATCTATACCATGTGTTTAAAATTCATGTTGCTTGTAATTTATAATTATTTATATCTTTTCATTAAAAAAATACATGTATCTATTTTTTTAAGGATTATGCATTTGTTTTTTTAAACATTTTATTTTCATTGCCGTAGCAATAATTCTCGTGACTAAATTTTATCAAAGGATACGATTCTGTCTAACATAATCGGAAATGTAGGTCAAGCATCGATCAATCGAGTATCCACTGTATAGCAATGTAGCATTCAGTTTTCTTTGAATTCTTATCCCTAATTAAAGTTACGCATTTTTTTGTCAATAATTGTAATTTGGATTTGTCATAGTACCAGACCTTTTCTAAGATAGTTGGCATTTAATGTATTAATAAAGCACTGTTTGCACTAGCAGGGGACTAACTGACGATTCTGGTTGAAATGTGTGAAAACCCAGAAAGTAAAGCAGTCGGTGTCTGGAATTTAAGATGCACATCTCAAATTGGCATCTATGTACACTATGAGGGTATTAAATTCAAAATGAATTTCGAATTAATTAATTTAAAAGATTCTTGAATGATTTTTGCAATTTTCTAACCATAGTGAATGGAACGCTTTATAAGCACTTTTCCTTTCATAAAGCCATCGTAAATGTTTAAAACGGTCTTTAAGTGGGGTTTGAAATATACATTATAGTTATCCATAACACATTTTCTAATCAGTAGTGATTTACTAAAAATATATTAATGAGTATATTATTCGTTATAGATTTATGTGAAACATTATTTTTTTCATTTTTATTTATTTATTCATTTAAATTCAGTTTTGATAGATTAATAGAATTTTGCTATTTATTTCGTTTGAATCGATTCTATCGAATCGATCTATTTATTTCGTTCGAACGGCGATATTATCAACGATGAGCCGTTTGGATGTAACGTTTGCAGTGTCTCTACAAGGAGAGCGTACTGTCGGTGATAAGGCATACTGACGTATGACGCAGATATCGATGCACATATAATGCAGATCGAAAATAAAATAAAAAAAAAAACTTTTGTGCCAGTTGAAATACAGCTTAAACATTATTTATTATCAGATGAAAATTACATATGAGTTGTGTATTGTGTTTGGCAGATATTTTTACTCGTATCAAGTCAACAAACTAAGTAATCTACGACGGAATCATATATACTCTGTGGACATTTCTGGAAAACACACGCAACTCGTGAAATTCTTAGCCAATCTACAAAATTTAAGAAATATACAGCTTTCGGTAAAATTCACCTAGTTGGCGATATGAAATTGGCTTCGCCAATCTGTTTCGCAGGTCACCAAAAATGTCACTAAAGTCTATCACTAGGAATAATTACTCACTTCAGAGTTCTTTTATATTGAGTGATGTTAAGTTTTGTGTTTACTATTATATAGGTTGCTCTGAGAACAAGTAATGTTTGAGTTTTTATAATTTTTATGTAAACATGTATATAACTTTAGTTACCATTAGGTATTAGACTGTATAGAGATTCTCCATAGTTTAGAATATATTGTTTTAGATAGATCCAAACATATGAGTAGAATTATGCTTTGTATATTTTTGTATATTGGACTATGAGTAGATGCAAGTGAGTTAACTGGTTTAAATTACATCTTACGGTATCTACATAAAAAGGTAGTATGCTACATAAGGTATTATGCTACATAAGGTAGTATGCTACATAAAACAAAAACATTTTATTTAGTATCGTCGAATATCAAATTCAGTGGCGAGGTACTGTCAGGTTATAAACATAACGGGTGGGACCCTCACTCACGGTGATTGATTGATTGATTGATTGACCTTCAAGGTGTAACAATGGCTACCAGTTAAATATGTGTGATAATATGATATAACTTCCATTACATACTTTCGTTTCTTCACTATACCATTACCTTTCATAATTTAGTCTGTATCTCACTCCCTAAAAGATTTCAAATCAAAACCAAATATAGTTTTAAAATTAAGATTTCGAAACTTCTAGAAGTTTCAAATCCAGTAAATATGCTAGACATGTTTTCACCACCGAACATTTGCAAATGTGCTCAGGACAAAAGTGAATTGAATTTTACTCTATTAGAGGATTTTGAATAAATTAAAAAGATGTGCTCAGCAAACAATTATTCACCCCACCCCACCCTTGCATCATTACTTGTAAACACAGAATCTATCATCGTTACAAAATCCTCAGATAGTTATATGTATTTCTCATAATTTGAAATCAAGATCTCACTACTACAATTAGTTACAATGCAGCAGTTTTTATCATGTTAGAATTCATCAAATTAAACTATCCATTATTAATGCAGTAGCATGAAAATATTATTTTGTTCCAATTTTTATCAAATATATGTGATAGTTTACTAAAATGCAATCCTATAATGCAGATGCCATAAGATTCTTAAAATAGTGAGCAAAATCTTCGCAAGTTAGTATGGATATTCATAATGATTCTTCTGATGTATTTTTATGGCATATAAAATCAAAATGATTGCAGAAAATGGGTGCATATTTGTGTGGATCAAAAAATTGAATAGTTTATAACCGTAATAATTACCACGATGCAATACAGTAAAATCCTCAAAAGGATTTTGACGGCAAACTATATCTTAATGTTGCACATAGGCCTAAAATTTAGTGTCATTTTGACCATGGACAAAGTAGACAAATGCTGGGGGCCCGAGAAGATCTGGGGGCCCATCTTTCGTGTTCAAAATAAATTTTACTGTAAAATATTTATGGGGGATGCTAGAATTTACTTTTATCTATGGGCTTTGACAAAATTAAAGATGCCCTGTTTAAAGTTAGAGCCTGAATCATCCACAAAACAATCCACCAAACGCTCAATAGATGGCAATCATACATGATTTGGCCTCAAAATAGATATCGTCATGTTAAAAGAAATTAACTCAAGTTTCGAAGTGATATGCCTAAATTTAAAATAAACATGCATTTATATTTTGAAGCCACCGTTGCTGCGTCATCATGTTTTATTGAAGACGAAGCTTAAGAGAGGTGGGATATCACAGAAAAATTTAATAAGCAAATAAGCAGTTATTTTATATATAGCTAATGAAATATAATGCTACCCAATTGTAGAAATCTGATATAAGATACACTAAAAAGCATCTGATATAAGATACACTGAAAAGCATCTGATATAAGACACTACAATTTATAAAGAAGAATTTATCATACAGTGTAAAATTATATATTGCATATTCGTTCTCCTTTTGAGTTTTCACTCTAATATTCATTCATATAATGCATCATATTATGATGGATCGGTTTAAATTTCATTAATTTAAAATTTAGGAAATTTAAAATGCAGGCTTCGTCATGAAATTGAACATTATTAGTTTAAACTTTGTACAATATTTTATTTGAATCGGCTTATTTTTAAATTTTTGCACACAATCAGATTTGAGTCTGTATAGAGGAACCTACGCGTGGAACTCGCTTCAATAAATAAAGTAATAATAACCTATAATTTTCTGTTTGTGGGATTCCGACACCGAATGTAATTTTAAAAGGAGTTCCGAGAACAAAAATGTTTTCAAAACGCTGATATAATGCATTAAATATCATTACCTGTGAATTTATTCTATCATGCTTTAACATAAAGTTTATTGCAAATCAACAGTTTTTCCTACATTTTATATTCCCCGTTATATTCATATACTGTTTCTTTGCATCGGGTCTGAAGGTAATTGGCAATATTCCCAGACAGACAAACACAAAATCGCACCATATTACATAGAGTAATGGTCTGAATCTCCATTAAGCATGTAAGGCTTGTTGCGATATGCATGAATAATAATTCATGGATTATTAATTTTAATAATTCAACGCACATAATTTTCCAGGTTATGATCTTACGCACTGTATGCAAATGAATACATTAGTACATTTGCTATTAACTAATTTAAGGGTATTTCATTGAAACATGGTAAACCTAAAAATGAAAAGCAAATCTATAACTCTGGTATCTCCTTCTTTGGAGATTTTATTATTTAGAAATATAGTTGAGATATCAGATCAATGTATTTATTCATTCTAAAGCTAAGTTATTATCACATCTGTTAAAATATACATCCATAATGGTAAATGTTATTCAAGTCATATATCCAAATATAAAATATGCGACCTAGGGAAGTGCGAATCAAATACAAAGGCTGTTTACATACTTTTAGAACAAATTTAAAGCAATATAATTAAGGGTTGAAGTAAAAATATTTATTGGAAGTAACAATATAACAATAGAAGTAAACCAACTCGAAAAATTGCTTTGAAGATTATTATTTTTAATTTCGTCTTGAAATGTATTTTTGAAAATTTCTCAAAAATTGCTAATTCCAAATCTAAAACAAATTGTGTAAAAGCATGTATTGAATACCAAAGTTACTATTAAAAAACGGCACACGATTTTTTCTTCTTAGCAAACGTTAGCATGGAGAAAATTTGCAGTATTCATCTGGGAAATAAATAATCAATTATACAAGATTTATGATTTTTACTTAGGAAGTATTTTTGTGTTTACATTTATAAATTGAAGGAATTTAACAAACAAATGTATTGCATTAATAATGAATAGCTTTAAAAAGCATTTTAAATATTAGAATACAAATATGGTATCGATGTTTCAAAAACTATGTACAATTCTAAAAGCACAATTTATTAAACTGAATTGCCTCTTTATGAATTTTTTTCTAACCAAACTACAAAATAATATAATGAATACACTCTAGGAAGGAAAAAGGCAATAAAAAAACGTATTAAAACGAGGAAAGAGATACTTCTATTTTAAATGTTTTCCACTTCTGATGCCTTTTGTCCTATCTATGCTTTGAAAAAGATTGCACGCAGAGATCGAGTTTTTACTTCGTCCAGTTATCTCTCCATGTTTTATTTAGCTTCTATTTCAACAATTCGGACAGAAATAAAAGGATTTTAATTCAATTTTAATATATTTTTAGCATCACTGCATTTAGTAATATTTATTTATCTGTTTTAATATTTGTTCTTGTAGCTATGCTACGCTAAAATTGGAATTGCGGTAAATTTGTAATTATATTGATGTTTATAAATATCGAATAATTAAGATGATATATATTTGTTTCGAATCTTACCAATTTTTGTAGAATCGCCTTATGTATATCGTGGGTATGCCGCAGAAATTGCATCAATTCTTCTGCAACGAAATAGCTAATTTGACTGAAAGACGAGGATTACTAGTTAGAGTCAATAAATACACCTTTGAAACTAATTTATTTATTTACATATTATGATATTTAATATTTATAAATTTATACTTACATTACATCGCTTATTCTTAACCACGACTTTTAAGCCAAATGCAGTTACCATCCTCGAGGGAAGATACAAGTGAATTTATTGTAGGGCTAATCATCCTCTTAATCTGACCATCAAATGCAAAACTATATTTTTACTTTCCTTATATCCATAATGTATAAGGAAAGTACTGTGACGGGATCGAAAATTCGAATTCGAGTTTTCGACGGGAGAGCACGTTTCAAGCATCCCTGATCACGAATCAAACATTTTTGAAGTGATGTCTGTGGAGATCATAACTGACGAACGAATGGAACGATTCGAACGAAATTTGATACAAAAATCACAATCCGTATACAATAGAAGCCTATTATTTTTATATGTAATCGAATGTTCAGAACCCCCCTAAATTTTCAAGGGGAATTTTGAAAAAATCGTCAACAAATCAAACCATAAATTTACGCAAATAGACATTTTTTATGTAATTTTTCATTAGAAAACGATTGACATACATTTTAGAATGTTAACATGAGCCGTTCTCGAGATATTGCACATTTTTAAAAAAAAATTAACAAAAAGTCATATAAAATAAAAATAAAAATATTTCCTATTGAGAAACATGTTCACTTTTTATATGTAATATCATGCGATAAATTTGGTGACATTATTCTCGTGGTTCTAGCTCGATCCATTCATGAAAAAAGATACTTTGAATAATACTTTTGTATTTGAACGCCAATAGTCATTTATCTGATGTAAGAATAACTTATTTCTTCATCCATAACGCTTGGCGAGAATTTGGCGACGAAGTTGGTGAACTGGGGACTGGTTTGGTTTTGACGACTTTTTAAATGTTGCAAAATTAACGAAAAACTCGCCAAATAGATAAAAATGACGCTACATCAATGACGACTCATTGATGATGACGACATGGAAAATGACGACTCATTGACGAAAATTCAATATCTTGGAAAGAATATAAATAACTACTATAAAAATAATCAATTTTTTTACTGTAAAAGTAGTAAATTCGATGCATTATATAAGGAAAGTCATGTGCTGCCCACATCAGATTTTTACTTTCCTTATATACATAATGTATAAGGAAAGTATTGTGACGGGGTCGAAAATTCGAATTCGAGTTTTCGACGGGAGAGCACGTTTCAAGCATCCCTGATCACGAATCAAACATTTTTGAAGTGATGTCTGTGTCTGTGTGTGTGTGTGTGAAAGTATGTGTGTGTGTGTTTGTGTGTGTGTCAGTGGGTCTGTGGAGACGATAACTGACGAACGAATGGACCGATTCGAACGAAATTTGGTACAAAAATCACAATCCGTAAACACTGGAAGCCTATTGTTTTTAAACGTAATCGAATGCTCAGAACCCCCTAAATTTTGGAGGGAAATTTTGAAAAAATCGTCAAAAAATCAAAACCGCAAATAAAGTTACGCAAATAGACATTTCTTATGTAATTTTTCATTAGAAAACGATTAACATAACATTTAGAGCGCTAACATGAACCGTTCTCGAGATATTTCACAGTTTTAAAAAAAATTATCAAAAAGTCATATAAAATAAAAATATATATTTCCTATTGAGAAACATGTTCACTTTTCATATGTAATACCATACGATAAATTGCGTGACATCATTCTCGTGGATCTAGCTCGTTCCATTCATGGGAAAATATACTTCGAGTAATACTTTTGTATTTGAACGCCAGTAGCCATTTATCTGTTATAAGAATAATTTATTTCTCCGTCTGTAAAGCTTGGCGAGATTTTGGAGACGAATTTGGCGGAATGTCGCCAACTGGGCGACTTTTTGAAATGTTGTCAAATTAACGAAATTCTCCCCAAATGGATTAAAATGACGCTAAATCAATGAAAATAACGACTAATTGTCGAAAATTCAATATCTTGGAAAGAATATAAGTATCTACTATAAGAAAAACTTATTTTTTTTACTGTAAAAGTAGTAAATTCATTGCATTATATAAGGAAAGTCATGTGTTGCCCACATCACATTTTTTACTATCTAAACCTTTAATACCAGCACTTACGCTTTCAAACATATCTTTTATACTTTAGAACTTATTCAATTTGTCTCAGTCTGCGCAATTTCTATATATTTTGAGAAGTTACATGCATTATTTTTGCTTTGTGTAAATTAGAAATATGTTCAAAGTAAATTAAAAATTCATAATAGAGGATTTTTATCTGCAGAGGAAATATTTTTAGAAAAATTGCGGATCAAAATTTTATATAGTAATTATATTGTAAGGAAATCCAATTAGAAAAATATGTTGAACTATTCAATTAGTTACCTTCACAATTATTGATTTTCATATAATTCATGGAACTAATAATATTCAACAACTGTGATTTAATACCACAAAGTTTACAAAATATAAAACCTAAAATAAGTATGTAGAACTTTTCCAAATGCATAATTTTAACATTCATGTCAAATAAATGCAATAAATTATTTCTAAATTGAGAATAGATGTTCGAAAATAGTTTCACGAGCGTTCAAATGTTGTTGGTCACTGATAAAGTCAATTAGAAATGAATTATATTAAATTAATTAGAAAAGATTTCAGAAATATTATCAATAAGTACATTCTGTTCCAAATTCATAGATTTCGCTAAGGCTAAAATATGCACTTTAATTTACATATAATTTAAAAATATCTGCCCTCAACAACAACAAAAAAATGTAATGTTCATTAGGTATTTCTTGAAATGTTTCGCATGTAATGACTGAAACCGAATGAATGATTGTATTACAGAGATCTGCTAAATTTATGGCATATGTAAAATAAATCAAGTGTAATGACTTCGATGAACGTCATTCCGGATTTCTACAAAATACCCAGGACGAAGCAAAGCGCGGAACTTTAGTCACCGTTTAATGACATTCGTGGCCTGGAAAGTTATGACCTCAAATAAATACACGCTACACAAATTGCAGGTGTGGTTGGGGCAAAATATCCTAGAGCCAAGACTTCAAACAATCTTCATTGGAAACTAAAAGAACCAATAATGCAAAAAAACGTCATTGTTGTGAGGAGCATCTAATGAGAGCAAAGAGGGCGTATCTGAACCCAAGGCCAAATGATATGGCTACAAGGAGATAGTCAACGGATATACAATGACAATGATTGTTCAGAAGCGGAGATAGTGTCGGATTTCACAAGCAGTGTTGTTCAGAAAAAGTGGTTATTCATTTTCAGTAGTGAGATAATTATAGAAGAAAGCAACGTCGGACTACAAATGTCAGCAAAAGAATCGATAAAGGCGTCAGGCATGATGAACTACAGACCCGAAATACAGAGGTATGTGCCAATCTTCATCTATGCTAGGTCAATTTTTGATCATTGGAATAAGATTCAAAAGACCTGGTCTCACACAATGCTTTTCTGATTCTTAAGCTTTTGTTAAAATTGATGTAATTTTATTTAAAATAATAATAGAGGTGTGAATAAATGATAATTTATTTTAAAAGTTAAAAATGTGGATATTTATATTTAGCGTTTTGATTCAAAGATTATGTTAAGGAACTCGTGCAAAGGAGTTTTGTGGCCAGGATAGCAATGTACAAATTTTACGATTCAGGACCACTTTAATTAAAACTAATAAATTAACCGACAGAGGTTATTTAAAAAATAAACCTCCTTCATGTTTCTTCACCACACATACCTCGAAATTTGATAAAACAGATGAGCTGAGAAGAAATGAAAAGTACAATTTCTTGTCATGCGTAACAGTAGAGTTACTAGGTTTAGTCTTGTTATTACATGAGTTAAGTTATTTTTAGAATGTGTTTGCGGAGTCAAAATATGATGGCAGCACAGAGATTCAACACACTCTAACATAGGTTCCAGGTATGTGCCTTATATTAAAATGTTTCCAAATGAGAGTCTTTAAATTGATTAAGCAAATCAACAAAAAAATTTACGTTATTTTGCCAATTATCTGCATGTAATAAGTCGCAATATTCTTATGGCATCTAATTAATCAATTAAGAAGTAAAGTACTGTGGTTTTGTTTTGTTGTTAGGTCACCATTACACAATGGCGATTCACTAGTTGACAAAGTATATATTGAGCCAATTAGTAACTGCTTGACGGTAGTATTGGGATGAAATGCCTTGTTGATACCAAAAATGATTGTCTTTTGCAAAAGGTAAATTCTTCGTGAAATCATTCCCGACAGTATCTTAAATAAATGCAGAATACCCATACTCTGCAAGTACACCGCGATAAAAAAAGTTCAACTGAACTGTTTTGCCAAATATCGCACCATGAAACACTGGATACATAACTGTCGATGATGAATTTCTCGAAAGAAGGCGGATTGGTATAATCAACATTGAATTCAAATAATAATAAGTATTGTTTCAGTTGATAACGACGTATTTCAGGAAATAAAATATATGTATTCTAGATTAATACTAAAATTGTGTTTATTATCAAATTTTGTTGAGAAAAATATCTGTTGCAAAATGTTTTGTAAACTCCGTTTATGAAAAATTGTATATTGTAAAATATATGCCGTTTGTAAAGGGTAACGTGTATCCTTAATACTTTAACAGCAAATAACAGTAAATATGAAAGATATACTATAAATCCCTTCTGTTTTTCAGTTAATAATATCATCACAGTAAGTGTATTGTTTCAGAACAAGACTATCTAAGATTAAAAATAAAGCTTATTGCTTCAAATGTCATTTTACGAACTTATATTTAATGTCACTTTTTCAGAATAAAACTTCAAAATGAGATTAATGAATACACCCTTGAAACACAAAAAGTGCAAAAAAGTACTTTTGAAGAGCGGAAGTAACTACTTAGATTTTAAATGATCTCTACTTCTGCGACTTTTTGTCTGATCCAGTGAGTGAGTGAGACCTTATGCTGAAATCGCTTTTTATTTCCCTTGCTAAAGGAAAATATATTTTTTTTATGTTTTCATCTAACTCGCTTTTGTTTTTATTTCTTTATTTTTGCAGTAACTTTTATCAGTACATCAATCGTATCTCCGTTCCAAGCTGTTATATTGGCGATTTAATCCACAATAGAAGCTAGTGAAAATGAAAACGTTGGCATGACTCTTAATCTATAGTTATACAAATGCAGTTGTTCTAATATCATTTATATGTTAAAATTTAGAGCTTTAAAAATAGTTGCATGGATTTGCACTAAATTGTCTCTTTTTAATACTGGCAGGTTTAAACATATTATTTTTGTTATGTATTTTTAGAATACTTGTATTTCCTTAACCCTGCACATGGAATATAAAATTCAACGTTTTATATCAATTAGTTTATTTATTAATAGTTCATAAATAGAGTAGGATATAAGTCTGTAAGAGGTCAGAAAACATTCTTAAAAGATTACGTTTTAAATGTTTTAATAAGTTTTACCTTATTTAACAATACATGATGCAGTCCACTTCGATGATCGGAACTTGTAATTCCTACCCATAGCTCGCTGGTAGATCATCGACTGGTTAATATAAAGATCCACGGTGGATTCCCGATTAGAGCAGCAAGGTTCTTTACAAGGTTTGATCCAGAATTTGATACCATACAGTAGTGTCCAAAATTGTGGAAATCTTTTGGAGAAAGAGTATTTTTGAGGTTTGATGGTTCATAACACAACTTTTTTTTGTACCAATACCATAAAATTATGTTTCAATGCGAAGAAAATTTAATCAAGATTGTAATGCAATAACATTTATGAATTATTTTCAATAGCAATTATAAATAGTAAAATTGAAATGCATAGAAAAAATGAGATTTACAAAAATTCTCACCATGTTAGTTAATACTTAGTTGGGTAAATTTTAGACTTAATTAGGGGCTTACAGCGTCTTCCCATGGAGTGAATCAAGTTCTTTAGTTCTACAGCTGTTATAATGCGAAACCAAGATTGAATTATTTCTTCTGTTAATTGGGTTTTACTGCTGGGTTGCTTCTGAATAACAAGTTTCTTTAGTTGACTCCATAGATTTTCGATGGGGTTATGATTTGTGCTATTCCCAAGCCATTCCAACAGTTGAATATGATGATCTTGAAACCACCTTTTGCAGACACGAGCAATATGATATGGAGCTGAATCCTGTTGAATTATAAATGATTCAATATCTTGGAAAAGATCACTTGCACAAGGCTGCAGTTTGGTCTCAAACATTTTATTTATGTATCTTTGGGCATTTATATTCCCATTGATCATACAAATTCTGCCCACACCTCATGATGTTATGATCTACTTTTTACTGTGAATACAACCAGTGCACAACATTTTAATCACACGTGTTTTCTACATTCCACTACTAAGAAAAATACAACTCCAGACAGAATACAACCCCAGATCATAACACTAACTGGGTATTTCAGGATAGGGGTAATGCAATCAGGATGCAAATCTTCACCGATTCTTCTCCTTACGTATTTTACGCCTTCACTACCAAATAGGGAGATTTTGGTCTCATCACTCCAAATTACACTATCTCATTATTCCGTTGTCTAGTTAACATGGGTTTTAGCCCAATTTAATATTTTCAATGTCTGTTAGAGAGATAAAAATGCCTTTCTTCGTGAAATTCCAGTATTTAGACTAAAGTCATGCAGTAAAGTAAAGGCGCCGAACAGTCCTCGCACTCAACTTCACATTGCATTGAGAAATTTCATCTTGTTTACACCGATATGTTTTTGTTCTGTCACCTAGACACAGTCTCTTAATTATTCTATCATCACTTGCTGTTGTGCACTTTTTCCTGTCTTTACCAGTCTGGTTTTGTAGTGACTGAGTCTCTTTATAACGCTTCAAAAATGTAGAAGTGCCACTTTGGATAAGTTTCCCCACAATATTTCTTCTAATTGCTTCATAACTTTTTGTGCCATTACTTTAATTTTATTACGTTTCACACGCTCACTAAATCAAAGAACACACAAAAAACCAACCAACATTATAGCAATCACAAAACATACTGATAAATGTCCTGTGCCCTGTTGACTCATTGCCAAATCAAGATGACACCTAATTGGCTATCTAAATACTCATGATCATTGGCTACATTCAAATGAAGAAAAGCTAAAACAAGTTATGCTTATATTTTCTGGTTGTTTGGCTATAACTTTTGATATAATATAGATAATTGAACATATGTTATTGCATTACAATCGTGAGTAAATTATATCTCCATTGATATGTAACTTTATTGTATTGGTACACAAAAATGTGGTGCTATGAGCCATCCAACAAAAAATACACTTTTCCAAAAGTTTTCCACATTTTGGCCACTACTGTATGTGCAATGATCTAAACCATCTAAGCCATTGGAGGGGTTAAATTAAAGGTATGTAAAGAATTTTTGAAAAAAGATCTCGTAATTTCCGGCCCCTGGGGTCAGAAGTTGGCAACATGTTTTGTCTGATAGTCAAAGATATTATAAGCGGTCAAAGATTCAACCTTCTATGTCACGAATTGGTTTCCGGATGGTCTGAAAATACGTTTCAAAAACCACCCAATTTCTCAGCCATTGGTGGACAATCGGAATGATCACTTCCTGCTATGTATCTCAGGTTAACCTACCGATGCTACTTTTGTCCTTCAGGTTAGCTACCTTCGCGATCGTTACTGTATCTATTTGAAAACAGCTCTCAATATCCCAGAGTTCACTGAATCCGTTAAAGTTGTATTAAGGTCACTTTCAGATCTCCAACATCCTTGCACTAACCTACACGGTTCATATGTTCGGGCTGCATTGTAAAGTTATTTTTCTGCCCTAGCTATGAATCTAATCCTGGATCTTCAAACTGGTCAGCTGAAGCTCTACCGTAGAGCTACTGGGATGAAACTGCAATTTTTTATTGTCTACGTGGTCTTTGCAATTGTAGACAGGTAAAGCACAGAAAATACATTTTACATATTTATAACACTATATATATAAAAATGGGAGACAATCAACACTCTAGTGATTTTTGTGTGTAAATGAGTAGAGTCCCACACTCCAGTTATTACTTTCCTTATATACATAATGTATAAGTAAAGTATTGTGACGGGGTCGAAAAATCGAATTAGAGTTTTCGACGGGAGAGCACGTTTCAAGCATCTCTGATCACGAATCAAACATTTTTGAAGTTATGTCTGTGTGTGTGTGTGTGTGAAAGTATGTGTGTGTGTGTCAGTGCGCCTGTGGATACGATAACTGACAAACGAACGGACCGATTCGAAAGAAATTTGATACACAAATCACAATCCGTAAACACTGGAAGCCTATTGTTTTTATACGCAATTAAATGTTCAGAACCCCCCTATATTTTTTCCAGTGAAATTTTGAAAACATCGTCAAAAATCAAAACTGCTAATAAAGTTACGCAAATAGAAATTTCTTATGCAATTTTTCATTAGAAAACTATTGGAAGAAATTTTTAAAACGCTAACATGAACCCTCCTCGAGATATTGCACATTTTTAAAAAAAAATTATCAAAAAGTTATAAAAAATAAAAATATATATATTTCCTATTGAGAAACATGTTCACTTTTCATATATAATACCATGCGATAAATTTTGTGACATCATTCTCGTGGATCTAGCTCGTTCCATTCATGGGAAAAGATACTTCGAGTAATACTTTTGTATTTGAACGCCAATAGCCATTTATCTGTTATAAGAATAACTTATTTCTCCGTCCATAACTCTTGGCGAGATTTAGCGACGAATTTGGCCTCATGTCGCCAACCTGGCGACATTTTTAATTGTTGCCAAATTAACAAAAATCTCTCCAACTTGATAAAATTGACGCTAAATCAATGAAAATGACGACTAATTGAAGAAAATTCAATATCTCGGAAAGAATATAAGTATCTACTATAAGAATAACATTTTTTAAACTGTAAAAGTAGTAAATTCATTGAATTATATAAGGAAAGTCATGTGTTGCCCACATCAGATTTTTTATATATGTAAAGAACTTATAAGTAGAAATAATATAACGCTCTGTTAAATTACTTTTTTGACCTCAGATTAAATCGTCACAAACATTTCTTAAAGTAAGACATTTATTGTATATTATATTAACAATTCTGATTAAATAAGGATGGTATAAATTAAAATAAAGTGTTTTTACATAAAAAATTAATCCTATAGGAAATAATCTTTAAATATTCATTCAATTCGTGGGAAGAAAAATGGAATTAAATCTTATAGCAGACATATTTTTTGGCATTTGAACTCATTTTAATGAAATTTGAATAGTTTACAATAAATATACTCTCAAAGGAATTACTGAAACTTAACAATCCTTTATGGTTAAGGTCATTAAGTTTAAATAATAACTTTGCTCTTCTGAAATAAAATTATTTACAAAAATACATCAGGCTATTTTAATAAGAAAAATCAGCTTAACTGCAAATTAAATTAGTGTATACTATACATGTTGTCTTTATATTGAATATTAATATAAAGAAGTTAATAATTTATATTAATAAGTAATACTTAAACAAGTAAAAAAAAATGTTTATTTTTTAGTTGCCGCTGCATGAATGCGCAACTGGTTGCAAAATAACGTAAAATATTTATTATTCATTTTCCGAATTGTACAAAATAAATAACATTATTTAGTTGTAAAAAATAAAAAAATAAATACTCATCGAAGATATTCAGGAAGCATTACTTTTAAAATGAAATTTCTTACATGTTGAAACTTATTTAAACCTTCACATAATTGCTTAGATACTGTTCGTCATTATCCTCTACAAACATTTAAAAGTTGGTCATATTTTAATGTTTCCTGTGAATACAACCAGTGCAAACATTTTAATCACACGTGTTTTCTACATTCCACTACTAAGATAAATGTGCCAGCAATTGATTGTGTATTAGTAGCTGCCACTGTGCGATAGAAACGATCAAAACAACCTTCTTAATTTTGATTTACTCAAACTCATAGCGATAATGGCATATTTAACAGTGATACTATCACATTTAGCAATGATAATGGTCCATTTATCTGTGATACTGTCACATATAGGAATGATATTGTCACTTTAGCAAGGATACTATCACATTTGCTTGCATGGGAGTCACTTAAAACAGCAATAACATGTTTCGAAAAGCAGATCTACATAAATACAAATCGTGCTTTGGATAAATGTTTGCTCAAAAGATCATACATGCGATGTTTTAAAGTAGATCCAAAAATTAAATTAGTTATTCATTGAAAAGTAAAAAAGATGTAGCAGTTTATATATAAAAGTCATTAATGGCAAACTACAGGTACATTTGCCTTACGGTGTAGACAAAATGCAGCCAGCTGACGTTTAGGATGAGAACATATTTTAGCAGCAGAAAGTTATGTTCTGTTTAAAGAATTTCTAAATGTGACTTTTGCAATGCTTGTACTTAAATAGACCGGATTGGATATTTTTGGTTTTACACATTTTTATATCCACATGAAATCCAATTTATCCAGGTATCACTGTTTAAAATGTATCGATGCATGGAGAAGTATTATGGTCATATATGGACACGCACATACGTATACAAAATACTTTCTTCCCGCACTCAAGTTGGAGAATGCTGTACATGCATACATACTGATGTGGGTTCTTTGTGTCTTCACCAGTTCTTCGGCAGTAATGCCAAGAAAAAGAACTGATTTTTTTATCTGTAAGCTTAAGGATGAACTTGATGATCATTATAGTATCATAAAGCTCAAAGGCATTTCCTATGTATAGAGTGAGTGGGATTGTAGCTCTGGTAAATCCTGTTTAGACACTTCTTATTTTCCTAACAGAATTCGTCTTTGTGAATAAAATTTTGAAACAATGAATTCATTCAATAATCTTACGTTTTAACCAATGTTTGAATTTAAATATTATTTTAACAATTATATTCAAAAATAAATTATTTTATTTTTATAATTTTTAAACCATTTTCATAAATGTTTATTTGTGATTATTTTATTTTTATAATTTTTAAACCATTGGTACAAATGTTTATTTATGTTTTACGGAAAATTTACACAAATAAAGTTTTGAAACTACTAACTAATTCATTCAATCATTTTATATTTTCATCGATGTTTGAATTAGATAAATACTATTTTTAAACTTATATTCAAAGTTAAATTACTTAATTTTTATAATTTTCAATCTAATTATACAAATTATATTTATGCTGTACGAAAATTGACGTTTCATTTTGTTGTTGTCTGTAGTTTGTAACTCGTATTTACGATATGGCTACTTGGAGATTACGGAGAATATTATTATGCAAAAGAAAATGTACGAAATCTCCATTTCTGAGCATTTCATATTTAAACTTTCAACAATTATAGCTTCAATTTAGTGGTCCCAAGACATGCATGTCCATTAACAATTTTAATTATACGTTTTAGTAATTATACGCTTTCCTTAAATGGTCCTCTGAGAAGCAAATAAATGTTGCTTTTTTATATATAATTCTCGACGCATAAAATTTTAAAACTATTTCCTTTTTCTGTGCAAGCGGTGTAATATGCAAAAATATCGTGATGAGGTCACAACTTAGACTCTTGTAAATTGATATTTTCATATCATTTTGAGCATTCCTGAAGATGAATAAATCGATTTTTTTCAATGTCTGCAAGTGTGTATTCCTATATATCTCGAACTGAGCTAATAAGATGAAATTCGGCACGATTATTTTAGTCGGTGAATTCCTTCTCGTGTAGCACTTCATATTCACAAATAATGACCCACTTCGCCATTCCACCTTTTCAGTTCAAACTGTAAGTCGGCAATATCTTATCTTTTCATAAGATTACATGTGAGCACTATTGTTCGATCAATATACTAATTCCATCATTCCGAAATTTAATACCTACATTTAATATACATATATTTTCCTAGTCACGTGAACTAAACATTTTCTCGGAAAACATGCCGTGACTTCACGAATGTTGACCTCTGCTGTAATTCAGGGTCAAAATGCCCGGAGCTTCATTCGAACATCTCATACGAGACATCAACAATAAAGCCCTCCTTGGCTAACCTGCACCAGTGACGTATCGTAAATACAACCGCAGCCACGTCACTTCCAGACAAACGCTTGCGTCAGCCGTCCTCATGAAAAACCGAGACTCCAAACGAAATCTTACCTTTTCATGTTAGCCTAACGAAACAGAAAGTAATTCTGCAAAATGGCTCAGAATTGTAAAAAATTGAGATTGCGCTCCGAAAGTCGATACAACTTCGGAGACTGACGATAGGTGCATGCCCGTTATGCGAATGAATAGTCGTAGTTTATCTCATATAAGAGGCAGCATCTGGAAACTATCTATAGTCTTCGCATGCTCATAATGTATACCGTCATGTACTTTATATTCGGAAAATATAATGGTAACGCCTTACGAACTGCGATGGAGTATGGCCGTCACTATCCATGACGCGGTCATCCCAATGTCAATGTCATTCGCAGATTAGATAACATTCTGAGAAAAACTGGAAGCGTTCACCCGACAGAAATTCTTAACAATGTTAGTGAAAGAACTCACGGCGGACTCACGCTATCACGGGAAGATGCGATACTGTGGCGAGTTGAAGCTGTCATGTCGCAATTTTGCGCCATGAGCCTTTTGTGTTTTTCTGTGAGAAAAACACTTTTCTTTCCTTCCGTGCCTGTGCGGTTTTTCGGTAGGCCTTGTTCGAATTCGTTTTGCATTAAAAACTGTGTTTCGTCGGGAATCCGTTGGCTCGGGCCAGGATTTCTGTCTCGCCTGGATGTGTGGCGTGTGGTCTGAGGAGAAGGCTGTTGCTGGGCGCGCTTGCCTGCCAATCAGGAAGCTGCGCTGAGGAGAACATTTTGACTGGACTCTTGAGACCCGAGGATTCGGCTTGGAAGTTTCGTTTGGAGAAGTCGCATCGAAATTTTGTCTTAAACTTTTAAGACAAAGGCTTTGGCCAAAATGGCTAATTGTTCTTGGATGGAGATATTTTGTTTCTGATGAAACCACGATCCATTCATGGAGCCTGGATGAAGATGTTCCTGGAGAAAATTCGATGTTCTATATCATATTTCTAAAATTACTTTTTTTATTCCAGGATGATTTCACTTGGATCGAATTTCTCACGTTGGTTTTGTACTTGGATGGAAGAACTCCTTGGAATTATCAGGCGTAAAGCCCTGTTGAATTTTGAGGTGACCTGGACACTCGTTTTGGAAATTAATTCGGTTCCCTTCAAGTCGTGTTTTCCGAATCCGGAACTTTTCTGTGAGTTTTGAATAGTTCAACTGTACAGGTAACCCCTTTATGTCGTGGAACCAGAAGTTCTAACTTAAAGATCTGGTTTATTTGAAAGAAGCACAGGCACACTAAAATGTTTAATTTTGAATAATACTGGTTTTGTTGAATTTAAAGAAAATAAGTAACTTGAACTTTGTTGAATCACATGATAAAAGTAACAGCTTTTTAATTGAATGATAATAAATAATGATTGAATTATTACTGAGCAGAGCATAATTTGAAATATTGATTGCATAATAATAATGGAAGCTCTGAATTATTTTGAATATTAAAATTTAAGTAAATGAATGTTGATAAAAGATATGATGAATAAATAAATAGATTTGTTTAATTTGATAAATGTGCCTTCCTTTTTGTATTCCCTCATGTTCTTTGCTCACTGAATACCATCTAGAATATAATTCTTCTAGACTGGGAAAACCTCATCTAAATAATGCCTGGGTTGTTGTTTACAAGTATGATAATTACCACTAAAAATTTATATATTGTTTTTGTTGTGATATACGATCACTGGCCGTTTTGTGCGTGGCGGAATCTCTTCCCACAATTTGGTTCTGAGACCGCTACCACAAAGCGGAGTTAAGCTAACACGGAGTTGAGCATAGGTGCTATAGCCAGGCAGTTTAATGCGAGTAGCAGTAATGTGCATAGGATATTACGAGTAGAGAGAATATGGCAATTTCACTACAGAACTATGCAAGGGCTGCATCCAGATGATGTGCACCTATGCATCAAATTTCGTTAATGGCTATTGCAACAACATGAAGCCGACAATGCTCTCAATGCACATTAGGGTGGAGCGAATTTTTTTTCGAATTTCAAATCGGCAAAGGTAAAAAAAGTTACCCCATGAAACAAAACAAATGTGTGAAACATTTTATGTTGGGGGGGTCAAAATTTCATGCGCCGCATGAAAGTTAAATTTCACTATTTCAGGGGAAAATATCTTCTTTTTGTTCAGATGCGATTTTTTTTTCGATTTCGAAATCGGCCAGGGTCAAAAAGGTTAGCTCAATAAATCAAACAAAAATGTGTAAAATTTCAAGTCCCTGACGTGAAATCTTAATGCGTCGCATATATGTTAAGTGTAACGATTTTAGCTAAAAAAGTAAATTTTCTGACGCATCCTGTAACAGTCATAGAGACAGAACACGGAGTCTAGAATTTTTAGAGAATATATCTTAAATATAATCAGGCTTTTAAATAAATATTTTTCGATTTGTTGTTACAGTAAAGCTGACAGAAGTAGAATAAAAATAAGTTATTTAAACTTTAATTTTTTTTTATTTCCCTAAACTATATTTTAGAACTAACAGTAGGCATTTCGCTTGTAATAGCATATACTTTTCTCGTGACATAAGATGTACTGCAGTTGTTCACAAAAAATAATACAGGAAAATATATGAAAATCTCTGAATGGAAAAAAAATATGCATAAATTTCCACCTAAATGTTAAAGAAAATTAAGCAAAACATTCGGATTTCGTATTAAAAGTATTCATAAGTTTTCTTGACTAAATTTTTGCTAGGATAAAGCCATGTCGTTGCTCATCTCCACAGACTTTTCTTAATGCCTCTGCTACAATTTGGACGTATCTCTCTGTTAACTGAGTATGGTACAGGAATTTCGGAATATTAATTTCCAGCCTGCATTGCTTTCCTGATATTGTAATATAATAATTCAGCATGTGGAATACACTTAGTAAGAGGTGGTTCGCTGAAATTAATTTCCTGAACACTAAAATGTCTCACTCCATTTAAAACATTCGTAGATTTTCTTGCTGCCATAATTCTTCTGAGAGCTAGTTGCCTTACCTGTTCTTTGTTATCTACAAGTATTGGCAGGAGAATATTTTCTTGGTGCGATAAAAATTATTTCTTTGTATTACTGGATCAATAACATCTTTTTAGTCCAATTTCAACAATCTGAATGGATGGATCATATTCCAAATGTGTCGCGGATACTCCTAGCAGAGTGATTTTCTCTTTATGCTAACCCATATTTGTGTATAAACTTCCATTATAAATGTTGCAAGTGTAATGAGGCTTTCAAATAGATTTTCAGTTCCAACATATAATCTTAAAATTCTACAAGCTGTTGCAAGCCACCAAGAGTGTGCAACATGCCCGGGTTTTATGGATGCAAGACCGTCAGGGCAGACAGCGGTGAAAACTGCTTGGCATCCTTCAAACAAACACTATTGATCAGATATCAATTTCAAATATATTGCTAAGAAAGAAAAATTTTCTCCTCTAATTGGAGAATAAGTTTTCACTGCAAGATTTTTCACAATTTTAGATCGCTTTTCCGATAGACCCAGAAAATGTAATGGAAACTTTAGTTTCTCCATCGAGCTTTTTTAAAAGATACCGCAAACGTAATTCATTTGAGTGTAACAGGCAAATGCCCTATTGCAATGGAGTATTTAATGTCACTTCGAATAAACGTATAACTCCCCCACTTCACGCGAGTATTTACATTTGTCCCATCGCAGCCTACAGCGACCAAACTATTAAAATAAATTTGTTGATTTTTAAAATAAGTTTCGCCCCAAATAACTTTGGCTTCACCAGATGGAACTACGGTGTGTCCTGTCCAATATAAACAGAGTTTGGTTGTTGTACCAGGTATGTAATGTTCATCTTGGACTATTCGTCTATAATACTTCGATGCCTTTTTTACTTGAAGTATATTTGTATCCTTTCTCCCATCGAAATATAAACTGAGAAGTGAGAAGACTTGGTTTATATTGAGTGGTTTATATACTCTGGTGAGAGAAGCCCTCTAGCATGGCCATGCAAAACTACGTGAGCGTTTGCAAAATAGAAAATCTAAAGAAAAAGGCTCCTAACGATTACACAGTTTCGGAAATCTAAGTAAAGAGAGTCATATGCCGCAAAGTTATGGGCCAATAAGTGTTTATTATAGTCTAATAACGCATATATAGGGCATCTAATAACTGTGCGTTTTTAGATTAAAGTGGTCTCTTTTTTAGCTGAAATAGTTACCTTTGACCTCTGTGCGGCGCACGAAGATGCTATATTAGGGTCGCATGTTACTTAGGGACGCAACGTAAATAAATTTTATGTATGTTTGTTTCATTCCATGGGCTAACTTTCTTCACCCTGACCGATTACAAAATCGATTTTTTTTTCGTGTCCGAACAAAAGAGGATTTTTTGGCCTGAAATAGTGCATTTTGACCTCCATGCGGCGCATGAAATTTTGACCTCAGGAACATACACTTTTTTTTCACACTTTCGTTTTGTTCCACGAGACAACTTTTTTACCCTGACCGATTTCGAATTAAAAAAAAATCACTATATTTTTCACTCCACCCTATTGCACATATCTTGTGGATGGATGGAGCATGTTTCACATATGACATTGTCTTTAACAATCACAGCAGCCATGTGTGGTCAGTGTCCAATCCTCATTCAATCCGCTCACAGAGACATTCAGGTCCACTGGTATGTAAATGTGTTGGAAGGTATACTCCGCAATCGCATTATTGGATCATATCTACTGTCTGAACAGCTCACGGGACATTCATACTTGTATTTCTCCATGATGTACTAACTGATGTCCTCGATGGCATACCTTTATCAGCAATACGTGGCCTATGGATCCAGCTTGATGGAGCACCAGCGCATTTCAGATCTCCTGTACATGATTGATTGGATACGGAATACCCAGGTCGCTGGATTGGACGTGTGGGTCAAGTTGTGTGCCGCCACGATCACCAGATCAGACATCTTTGGATTTCTTCCTATGGGAGCCGTCTGAAGAAATTGGTATATTGAACCCCAGTTATTACAGAAAACGACTAAGTTGCTCGTCTTCCTGCTGCGTTCATTTTCTGTGGATAACCGGTTCCGGACATAATCCCGACAGCCGAAATCCTGACAAGCCAGAATCCCGACAGCCGATATCCCGACATGCCAAAATCCCGACAGGGTCGAAATCCCGACAAGTCAAAATCCCGACAAGGTCGAAATCCCGACAAGCCATATTCCCGACAAGGTCGAAATCCCGACAAGCCAAAATCCCGACAGCCGAAACCCACTCTTGCACAGACTAATACAACACTAAGGCGGTCATCGCAGTGACGTCACTAGGGTTAGAATTTACTAATCAGCACCCCCCCACACACACGCACATGCGCTGGACTCACGCTGAGCCCACGCACATGGCTGTCTACGCCTATATGTATAGCTTGATCAAAATTATCGGCTTTTTTACATCTCTACATTTTACAAATTAATAGTTTTAATCACTAAATCATAACAATTATACCATTACTGAAATAAATTTTGACAAATTGAAATGACAAAGATTAAAATGATACAACAGGTCGGTATAAGATTTAGGAAATTAATTTTATTAAAAAAGAAAAAATCACTTACACATTCTGCATACGTTCAAATAGCATATTTATATAGCATATGGCCATTGTCGTAGCAAGCGGATGGAGACAAGAGGGAGCGTGAGTCCAGCGCATGTGGTTGGGGGGGGGGGGTGCTGATTAGTAAATTCTAACCCTAGTGACGTCACTGCGATGACCGATTTAGTGCTGCATTATTCTGTGCAAGAGTGGGTTTCGGCTGTCTGTATTTTGGCTTGTCGGTATTTCGACCTTGTCGGGATTTTGGCTTGCCGGGATTTCGACCTTGTCGGGATTTTGACTTGTCGGGATTTCGACCCTGTCGGGATTTTGGCATGTCGGGATTTCGGCTGTCGGGATTCTGGCTTGTCGGGATTACAACCCAGACCCGTGGATAACACGATGCTGGATTATGTGCAGTCATCCATTCTACGACTCGCGCATGCATGCTGCGACATTCGCGGGGGACATTTTGAGTACCGATATTCATGTTTCCAATAAAGCATATTTTCCTTGCATCGGATAATACGTCATACTTTTTATTTCGTATTTTCTAGAAAGCTCTGGGTTGTAGATGTATGGTTCTTGGGTCATTTTTTATGTACCCCGAGCTACTATTCTCTCTCAATTGAGTTTATGCGATCTTGATGAGACATCCTGTATACTGGCAAATCAAAAACTTAAAATTGACAAGATATCAATGATATTAAGAAATAAAGAGTATAATTATTTAGCTCTGAAAAAGGTCACGACGCTTGGAGACTACGTGAACGAAATCATCAATACATTGATTAATCCTTTATAACGTTGAAAGACTTGGATAAAATAAAGAAACTAATATGTAAAAATAATAAACTTTTTATTCCCACTCCTTAACTTGGTATCTATCTCATTTAGTGGAAGCTTTTCAGGGGGGATGAGCCATTACACTGTAGACAATATGCCGCTTTTATTGAGACACACGTTAATCGTGATGTTGGATTTCTTAATATATCTTGGCAATTTCGTACTGTGAAACATCATCTTTCAGTTGGTCGGGTTAGACTTATGTGTGATCTGTGATTGAAACCGTTAATGGGTGGAGTTTTGACTTGGTTGGTGTTGACCTTGAATGATTCCTTTGAACTTGAATGTTTCGTACTATTTGAGTGAACTGTTTTGTTGCTCAAGTGTTGAAAATTAAATAAAATTTCAATACTTTATTTGTCACAAATATTTTATTTCCGATACTGCGCAAAACTTCCTAGAAAGAGCAAAATAGATACCCATAGAAAATATATTTGGTGTGTCAAAATTTCTCGCTCTAAGCACATGTATAAATGACTACTAAAGAATACCAGAGTAGCTAATAGTTAGACTATCGCCTTAACAAGCAAAGATCCAATGTGAAACATGAGTTGCACTTACATGTATTGGTTGGAAGATGTGCTCATTATAATGTCGTCTAAACAAAATCAACTTAAGTGTTAGATCTAGTGGGTTATTGAGGTATCCATAATAACATAATTTCTCTCATTTTATTTTACCAAGCTCTATATTTGTTGGAGCGTTTTTCCCATTCATAAGATGTATGTCTAACAGCAAATTACTCTGTATGGAAATGCTTTAGGGTGACGATATGGTGAAACGCATTACTCTATGAAAGATAGGATTGAGAGTTATATTAATATTTCAAGCAACATTTCGCTCTAAAATGTATGAGAAGGACACTCAGACATATCAGTTATATAGGAATATGGTATAAAACCAATACCACCTACGGTTTAATCTGCCCAGTTTTTGCTGTATTCAAATACAAAAACATTTTTTACATGGAACTTCATTTTATCAGTGTACATGTGTCACATGTTTACAAAAGATTACGTAGCATACAAACACGCTGCAAAATATTTTGGAACATTTAACTTTCAAGCTCCAATCAATACATTCGTTGAAAATAGAAATGAATTATTCCCCAACGTTCAACCTGCCTACTTGAACGGAATGTTCCGTAAGCTGAAATGCGTGCGAACTTTTATTCAAATCTCACGATAGGTTGCCAGATGCTAGAACCAGTCATTTTCGCATGACACGGAAGAATTCTCTTGAATTCGGGAAAAATTGGCATAAAAATGTAAAAGAACATGAAATTGTTTATAAAGAGAAATAAATTAGATTATGCTAACTCATATGCAGTCATACAGATCATTTTCGTATTTCTATATAGCATTATTTTCTAACATGTTGTTTGTGGAGGATAAAAGACTGACGCACAAATGACCTAGTAAGAAAAAACAAATAATACATTACATGCAAACTGGAGTAAAAATAAAATCAAACTACGATATAGTACTTTTGGTGTAAATAACATCCATGGTTGCGATATATCTTGCTAAAATCGGAGTTTAATGAAACATGTTAACTGTTTGGACGCTTATATCCACAAAAGTATATGGAAATAGGGATGACTGTAGAAAAATAATTTCAAAATTTTGACAAAGTTTATTTAAATATTATTTAGATAATAAAGTTTACTTAGATTACAAAGTTTATTTTGATTACAAAGTTTATTTTTGTAATCTGAAAATTACTATTTGAGCAAGGTTTTGCTTTATTTTAAATATTTACTTTCACTCTAAATATCTCTAAATACCTCTCAATTTTATCCTAAATATTTTCCAAACTAGAAAATATTGCAAAAATTGTAAGCAGCAGAAATGTTTAGTAGGAAAACACATTTCAAAGTTATTTTATTTTACTAAGCTGTAATAATTTTCAGAAAATAGTTTTCTAGAGAGCGTCTTTATTATTTGAAGAAGATTAATATTTTTAATTTTAAAGTTTGTTATGCTTATTTCTAAAAAAGTAAAAATGGCATAAAGGGCGAATTGCCCCTAATCTGCCAAACGAAATTTGGGGGGGGGGGTGATAGAAGAGCTCATGTGCAGTATAATGCACCATAGCAACCCTGTCCTATCTCTAATCGTTTCCGATTAATGGTGGATAGAAGGCAAGTGCGTCTAGTCTGAAAAAACTCAAATTTGTGATGCTTCTGAAAGTGGGATGAGCGCGTAGGATGATTTGGAAAACATATGTATATCCGACAGAGTTCATATGCAGATAGTGACGGATTTCCATATGTTCCATTTATGCACCACCGTTTCGTTTGCCTCATGGTCGTCGAATATCCACTTTCTACAAACGTTGATTTCAGTGATGTATTGCAAAGAAAAAGCTAAATTTCTGCTGAACTAAAACACCGATATGGTTTATTCTAGGCTCATTCTTAAGCTGGTGGAATGGAAAAGTTTTTGGTAAATTTGACTGATTGTAGCTACAAGGGTTTTTACGATATAGTCGGTTACAAATTTTGGCGACATTTCGATTTTGCTCTTCGCCAAAGTTTCAGCTCTTGTAGCTCGCCGTTAAATCCAGGCATCCTGATAGAAATGATGTAATCGTATAGGATTTTTTCTGCTCTTTCTAATTGTGTGCTTATTTTTTAAGTAAACATTTCAGAAACCTCATAAATTTGGGTTTTTTCAGACTTCAGCACTTTCCATCTATCCACCATAATTCGGAAACGGTTAGAATTAGGACAGGCTTGCTATCACCCCCTTTTTGTTTGACAGATTAGGTGCAATTCACATTGTATGTATATATATATATATATATATATATATATATATATATATATATATATATATATATGTATATATATATATATATATATATGTATATATGTATATATATATATATATATATATTCTGTTTTCGTCCAATGTTAATAGAGGAATTCTGTTACTCGCATTCTCCTATTTTTTTCGGATATTTTTATTGTCTATATTAATATATTTAATGTTGGATTATCTATATTATAGATTGATCTCCATCTTACTGCTTATTAAATTTGTTAAATTATTTTATTTTTTGCTAAATTATTTCGTTATAATTAGTAGATTGCTGTTTTTCTTATTTTAAGCTAATAATATACTTATCTTAGTTGTTATAGTGCTTCCATCTATCGCTATTCGTTCTTACTTTTTGTTAATTTCGATTTTTTGGTATAGGTAATTAAATATTTGTGTTAAGTATATTGTATTGGTGACTTATTGGAGCTCTTTTAAACTGTACTTTCAAGTACAATCATTTTATTTTAGGTTTGCATATTTGGACTGGATGTTAAGTGAATCCAACTTTTACACTATATGTATTATTTAATACTTAGTGTTTTATTTAATTAAGATCAGAATTGATAGTAACTATAACGTTAAAATATTTTCTTATTTTTTGTAATACCTTCCTTATTAACATTAGGATTAGGTTTTACATGGACTTAGTTGTTTATACTTATTTATCTAAAAGCAATTATTTTACTTCTTTTATATTATGTTCTCTATGTTATAGTGTCATACTAATAATTATTATTTTACTATTATGAATTACACAACTTACATGATTTAGTGACTGGCGAATATATGTATACCTATTATTGTATAATTTGGTAGATATTGCCTTGTGTTTTCGATTCATGTTGGGAATTGTCTAGACCAATATAAATTTACATGGACTTTGTTGTTTATACTTATTTATCCATAAGAAATTGTTTTACTTATTTTCTATTATGTTCTCTATGTTATATTGTGACACTAATAATTATTATTATACTATTATGAATTACACAACTTATACGATTTAGTGACTGGCAAATATATTTATACCTATTATTATATAATTTGATAGATATTGCCCGGTATTTTCAATTCATGTTGGGAATTGTCTAGACCGATATCAATTTACCAACATTGTGCCATGGATAGTTTTGAATATACTAATTACCCTGCTAAAATTTGTAATTTCAATAAATGTAAGAATAAAAATTGCAAAACTTGTCCTTCTGCGTCTAATACACAAATCATGAACTAAAATGGCCATTTGCCTTTGTGTAGGATTTTTAATTGCATATATCGACTTTCTTGTAACATTTGCAATTTATCTTATATAGGACAAACTAGTAATCCCATTCATTTACGAATGAATGTTTGCAGAGATCATGTCAAAAAATATATCCTCAATAATAATTTTCTTCCAATATCTAATAAAATAGAATATAAAAATTTTGCTAAACATTTGTTTGAAAATATTACTACACATATTTTGAATATAAGAACTAATGCAGCTGATAGAATGTTTTTCGATGACTTCTATACTAAATCAAATAGTACTCTTTCATATGGATTACATGTTTTATATCCAAATGGTAATATTGTAAAACATAACTTTGAAGAAAATCAATATTCAATTTTCAATGACATTTTTTTAAACCCCATTTAAATAATAGAAACTCAGATAATCTCGAAAGATTTAAACTCGGCAAAGGAACTCCATACTTCATGATTATAACGCCGAGATTAAATGTTTATATTATCAATTTAACAACACTTATCAATGGAAATTAATAAAATCTTTGGTATTTGCGTTTAAGAAAAAACATTTAAATAATGTTATTGGCATTTTCTTAAAATAAAATCCAACTAATAAGCATTATAATCATATTTTCTATAATTTGCTCATTACTAGACCAAAGTATTTAAAAATAAATCTTAAGCAATTTAATAATAATAATACGTCTATATAATTATTACTGTGATATCTTTAAAACATCCAATTTATAATTCTATAAATTTTGGGACTATATTTAACAAATTCAAACGCTTATTGCCTTGTTACTAAGACTTTTAAATACAACAAGCCTATTGGTAGATCTATTTTTAATTACAATGACATTTTACAATATCTCTCTATAGATAAATATTCCATGTCAAACGTAGATAATGATTGTATTTGCAAAGTAGACGAATATGCTAAATTTATAAATCCAACATTGGGACAGGAGACTTAGCAATCGTTAAAAACTAAATGTTAAGAACCATTATGTCATTTGGTACATAATTTAAGTTACAATTTTTTTATATTTCTTTAAAGTTTTAAAGTTAATAATATTGGCCTTGATAAATATATTTATAAATTAGCTTCTAAATATGCTCTGGCTTTAGAGGTATTTAATATGTGGAAATTTACTTTATTAAAATTTATTAAAAATACTTTTTGTAGTATAAAAATATCTGGATCCATATATAATATTGATAATTTAAAACATTCTATAAATGATATACAAATATCTTTTGTTATTACTTATGTTGATAAAGCCTCTAATAATTATACTATTATCTGTAAAAATTATATATACAATTTCTGTTAGATTATTTAAAGAACAATGGTCCATTTAAATTAAATTCACACACCATTAATAGTATCAAACTGAAAATTATCAATATGTATAGTGATTTAAATATTAATTATGAATTTCTTAAATTTCTATATATAGTGCTTATTCCTAAATTTCATAAAATTTCTAATAAATTTAGAACAGTAACTAGTGGTCATAATACTTACTCTACTACTACAAGTAAATTACTACTAAATTATTTAAATGTAATAAATGAGAGTTTACCATTTTTCTAGCAATAACTACTTTATTCAAGAATTGCCTTCTTTAAGAATTAAAGAATAAATTAACATCACTAGGTAAACTAATTGGATTTCAAACTTTTGATTTTAAAGATCTTTTTAATAATAAGAAGAACTCTGATATGTATGCAGTAATTTTAGCTCTATATAATGCTTATATTACTAATCATTCTACTCATACTATATTTACCAATTTTCCTAAACTTCTTCACTTTGTTCATTTCAATAATTATATTTTTCAAGGTAATAAATAATTCTCAGGGGTTCCACAAGCTGGCTGTAGTAGCAGTATATTAGCTAATTTATACCTTTATCATTATGAAAAATCTTTTATTTCCACAAATTATAAAATTTACAGATATGTTGATGGTCTGATTTATTTGGTCTTTAAAGACAACTGTTTCATAGATATAGATTTCTATCCGGATAATTTGGAATTACTATCGATTGAAGCCATTATTAGTAATAAAATTAATGTTTTGGACTTAAATATATTTATTGAACCTTCTAAGAGGATAGTTACTAATTTATATGGTAAAAAATACATTTTTAACTTTAACATTCATAAAATATTACCATTTAATTCCTGTGATTCGGTTCAATTGTTTAGAAATATTATACTTAATCAACTTTTTAGAATTTATAGATTATCAGATAAAAAATTTCCTGCTATACATATTAATAAGCAAAAATTTACCAGCAAATTATATAAATATCCAGAATATTTATTAAATGTTATAGTTAAAATGTTTGGAATGGTTGAATATACCAAAATTCTCTCCTTAATATCTTATATTTACCAGACATCCACTTTCTCTTGAATAAACATTACCATGTATTTACATCCCCTTATAATTTAACCTCTATGTTTTCTTTTATCATCTGCCCCTTTATTTTGTTGCTCTTACTGTTGAATATCACATTTTATAGTCTTTTCGCATTACTGTTACTTATTTCTCACGATTGGCAAAAGCAGTTCTCAACATTTTTTTTTGCGATTGGCAAAATTGGTCTCTTTATTCAAGGCTCCAATGGATCAAGCACATGCGTTGTTTTTTTAGGTATTCTTGTTTCCTATAATTTTTCAATCTTTATGCATACCATCCAAGTTAACAATGTTTATAGATATAATCTATCACTGATAGCAGAAACATGCATTTTGTGTTCATTTTGATGAAATATTTGGAATTGACGAAGAGTTTTATCGAAATGAACAATTCATCTGTTTAGGCCTAGGGCTTGTCCACGTGTAAAGCTTTAATGCTTGGATTTTATTTGATTTTCATTTATCGACTCCTTTCCATTGATGTTTGTTGTTTGTCTTCAGCTTGAGTAGAGGTTTGCCTTTTATATTCCACATGGTCGATGATTCACTGTTTGACACTTTTTATTAGCTAGGCATTTTTTTAATGTTTGGGTTTTTTGAGTTGCAACTTCTCTTTATTCTACCACGAGATTTTTAAACTATTCTTATTATTTTATTATTTATACACACACACATACACATATATATATATATATATATATATATATATATATATATATGTATATATATATATATATATATATATATATATATATATATAATGAAATGTTTGATGGTCCAATGAAAGAAAAACGATGATAAATCCTTTAATAATTATGCTATTATCTGTAAAAATCTTTATATATAATTTCTGTTAGATAATTCAAAAAATAATAGTCTTTTTAAACTTGATTTACATTCCATTAATAGTATTAAATTGAAAATTATCAATATGTATAGTGATTTAAATATTAAATATAAATTTCTTAAATTTCCATGTATTGTGCTTATTCCAAAGTTTCACAAAAATCCCATTAAAATTAGAACAGTAACTAGTGGGCATAATACTTACTCTACTACTGCGAGTAAATTTCTTCTAAATTCTTTAAATCAGATAAATGATAGTTTACGTCAGTCTAGCAATAATTACCCTATTCTAAATAATAGTAAAGAATTAAAGAGCAGATTAACATCTCTTAAAAAATTAATACGATTTCAAACTTTTGATTTTAAATATCATTTCAATAATATCAAGATCTCAGACCTGTATGATGTAATTTTAGCTCTATACACATAATGCTTATATCACTAATCTTTCAACTCATACCAGTTTTGTAAATTTTCCCAAATTTCTTCACTTTGTTATTTTCAATAATTATATTTTTCAAGGAAATAAATTCTACCTACAAGTCTCAGGAGTTCCACAGAGTGGCTGCAGTAGCAGTATGTTAGCTAATTTATATCTTTATCATTTTGAACAGTCTTTTACATCACTAGATTATTCATTTTACAGATATGTTAATGATCTGATTTGCTTAGTATATACTGAAAATTGTGTCATTAATATAGATTTCTATCCTGATAATTTGGAATTAATTACTAATGAAGCTACTATAAGTAAAAATGTTATTTTTTTGGATTTAAATTTTTTTATCGAACCTTCTAATAGAATCGTTGCTAATTTATATGATAAAAAAGACACTTTTAATTTTAACATTAATAAAATCTCACCATTTAATTTCTGCAATTCGTTTCTTTTGTTTAGAAATATTATTCTAAATCAACTTTTAAGAATATATAGATTATCTGATAAAAAATTTCATGCGTTACATATTGATAATCTAAAAATTACCAGCAATATATAGAAATATCCCTCTTATTTTGTAAATGGTATAGTTAAAAAATTTAGATTAGCAGGAATTTCGTGAATTATTTTTTATGGTGTTTTATATAATAGTCTGATATCTCCCACCGCTTGTTTTAATTATATTTTGTTTTTACATCCACTTGCATTAGCCTTTCTATTATTGCCCCTCTTGATTGTATATTATCTCTTGTACATGTCTTTTCGCATTACTGTTATTTATTTCTTACGAATGGCAATAGTAGATCATATCTTATTCCTTTGTGAATGGCAACACTTGTCACTTCTTTCTGTGTTCCCGTACTCGATAGGTTTGTGAATTTCTTCTGTTAGATTCTAGGTATCCAATCTTCTATTTTTTCTTCTTTATGTATGTAGTCCGAGGAGAAATATTTTATAGATATAATATATCTATTTCTTCTGAAACATACATTTTGTGTTTGCTTCTACAAGACACTTCGACTTGATAATGAGTTTTGAAGAAGTGAACAAATCCTGATTTAGGCCTAGAACCTTGTCCACGTGTATAGCATTTGTGCTTGGATTTCGTCTGATTTTATTTTATCGTTTCTATACCTTTGTTTTTTGATACTTTTCTTAGACTTGATGATTCGAAATTTATATTTTTTTTCCATTTGTTTGAAGATTTGCTGTTTTATACTTTTATTTTGTAAGCCTATTAGAAAGTTACGTTTTTAGAGTTACAGCTTCTCGCTTTTCTTTCATTGGATCTTCAAACTTTTTATTATTGAAATCATTTTATTTATTAGTTGCATTTGCGCAATAAATTAAATGAATTTTGCATTGTTATTCCTATTTACTCATTTTTCACATTTACATATCTGCAAAGTTTCCTTAATTTTTTAAGTTTTCGACGACAGAATACAAAAATAAACACAAAACAAATCTATGAACTCACCTACCAAATAATTTATTCTCTAGATATATCCATTATATCATCGTGATTAATTTTTAAATATGTGGCTTGTGATAATTGAATATAAGTGCCAAATTTTAGCTTTAAACGCATACACTTTAAGATATAGTCACATAATTGTGATGGAATTTGGTAAGAACGTTAATAAAAATGTATAAGTCCTTTTTAATTTTTAAACACTTAACAACATAGTGCAAAAGTTTTTATGACTTTGTTCATTCTGCCTGTCTGTCTATCTGTCTGTCGTAAAAATGACTGCCGTAAAAATGACTTACCAAAATGAAATTTTACTATGTTGTTCATACGGTCTGTGGAACCTATGGGAACATAAAGGAATAATATCACGCAATTAGTTTTGGATTGAATCCGGGTTGAAAAAATAAAATACACAGAACCCTATGGAACCTAATTTTTCAAACATTTATTAACGAATTTAAAATTCAGAAATTGTTTCGACAGTTTTAGGAAGTATTCAAATTATCCCATAAAACATATAAAAAAATTTCCGCAAAATATATTCAGTAGTTTTTCAAATAAAAATTAAAATAATAATTACACCCTTTATATGAAAAGATCACGTGGATATTATATGACGAGATCACGTGACCCAATTCATATAAAATATGGCATCCACCTTGTGTCAAAATCGTGAATTTTAAAGTTCTTTTTAATTCATATTTCCAGTTGTATCCGTCCTAAAACCGCTTTATTTTTGCTTAAATTATGTGCATCTACATACTGAAACAACGCAATTACAATATATTTGAGTTTAAATGATCATCAAACTTTAATTATTTTTACATCGAAGACTAATTTTCTCTTATGTAAAATGTAAACAACAAAATATGTAGAGTAAGTTGTATAAGAATTGCTGTATTTCTTTAACGCAAAATTATTTAGCTCATGGAGTCTGCAATATAGCTGATAGGAATAAAACATTCATTGCTTTTACACAGAGAAAAGACGATTTTTTCGATGAAGTTTTAAGCATAGAGTTAAATTACCTGTACTTCCATGGTTTTAAGTTTTAATAAATTAATTTAAGTTTTAATAAATTATTAGAGTATTGTGATGACTGAAAGGAATAGAAATAAGTTTATGAATGAAATGATGCTTTCTATAGAGAGAACCAGGCGATTTATATTTCGATGACGTCATTTGAATAAAGTTCATTTGTTTTCGATGAAGTTTTCAAATATAATAAATTATTGTGGTATTATGATAATTGATAATTTTTAAAATATTACCGAGGAATGTATCGCATTTTAGAGATCTTTAAACCTGGCAATTTATATTTAAATGCCGCCATTTGAATGAAGTTGAATCCAAATGAATAATCATTCCATAACTATTTCGCATTTACACCATTCTCAAAATTGAAGAATGTTTTTCATTTTCCACGTCCTAATGCACAACAGAAATAATACATTCAGGACAAGCACTATTTTCCATTTAATTATTCCCATTATCTTTTCGTAGTAAAACTTTTATAGGGTGTAGCAAGTAATTATGTAAACGATTCGTTGCAAATTAACGTTCTAGGAATAAACGGAAATATGTACGCACTATGTAAACTATCCTTTACATGTTTAATTGTCCGTTTATTGTAGCTTACCCACTCATGGGAAACTTCAGAATCTCTATTACTCTCATATTTCACAATGCAAGCACGGACGATCGTGCTATATTCAAATTTAATAAACTTGTTTCAATAAAGTACCCCGAATATATCCCAAAATGCATTTTAATTAAGATGCATTAATAATTTTACTGAAAAATGCATGAGTACTACTTAAATCGTCATTACATTTTCTTAAACACTAATTGTCTATGTACATTTAAAATATATAATACATGAATCCATTGCTAGTGAATGCAACATCAAATGCGTTGGTAAGGGGGAAGTGAACTACAGTACAGTGCATTTTGTGTATTTTATTAAAATGTTGCCATTTTTGGTATAGTCATAACTAGGGGTTATCATCCTCTTCTCGCTATCCTTTGCAAAACCCCGACGAAAGAAATCCTTGCTTTTCTTAACCCTAAAAACTCATTCACCGGGACCATGGCGAAAGTCCTCAGGAGGTTACGCCTAATGTTTATGGTTTGCCGCTTCTACTTCAAAGCATTTTGATGAGAGAATGCGTTCTCCAACATTCTCCAACGCTGAAAATGCATATTCATCAGGCATAGATTGGCAGGCAAACAGAATCTATGAATGGTTTCGCGATTATTATGAGTCCATCAGCATGGAAAAACCGTTAACAGCAATGACAGCAAGTAAACTTGATATTTACGCAATCTTAAGAACTTGTATGGAAACTGACAAATTCAATCATTCCACGTAGCCAGCATAAAGTTCTTATATATTTTACCTCGTGCTACACGAAGCTGCAAGTTCAAGTTCACAAGAGCACATCAAAAAGGAAAGAAACTCCCATTGCAGATAAACGTATCCATATACGGCTTTGAGCGTATTATGCGCTCATCAGTATGGAATAACCGTTAACTAGAATAGCAGCAAGCAAATTTACTATTTGCCGCAATTTTGAATACTTTCAAGGGAACTGAAAATTCAGTCCTTCCACTTAGCAGGCAGAAAATATTTATATAATTTTATGTGCTTGGGCTACACGAAGTCGCAAAGACCAAGTTCAAAATCACAAAAACCCGCCAGAAAGGAGAGTATCCCTCCCTCTCTCTCCCCAAAATAAATTTCTCTTATTGCAGATAATAGTAACCACGGACCGGTTTCGCGCTTCTTATACGTTAATCAGCACCTTTGCAGTTTCGTATAGACCTAGCTAAATGGTATAATAATATTATGCTGGCCACGTGGAAGGACTGACTTTGTCCGTCCCCATAGAAATCAGCACAATTACGACATTAGACAGAACCTAACGGATTAGGTTTTTAATTTTTCTTCCGCAGTGAACTGAACGGAGTGTAAGATAATGCCACTCTGAACCTTTTCAAAGCCGGACATAAAAGCCTCAACAAGACAACGGGACAGAACTAAACTGGGCCAATTTACAATTTTGATAATCGTTTCCGATGATATGCACCATACAGTGTTAAACAGAATAAAGTTTACTAAAAAAATTACAACTGATTTTTTTTTCAAGATTGTTAATTTCCCTGCCTTTGATAGATAGGTTTAATTACTAGTGTAGGCTATGAAGATAATTTTATTGAAATAAGCCATAATTATGTAGAAATCTTTAGTATTATGTAAAATGTATAATTTTAGATACCATTTAAAATTTTTAATGATAATATTATCAGAGTACTCGCAATATGCATTTATTTCAGTCAGATATTTAAGATTTAAAATACCCATTTTTTCAATTTTCTTGTTTCAATATATATTAATTCTAACAACCTGACTTTAAAAGATCTAACTTTCAATATATAGTGCGACAAATGTACTTCTTTCTCTAAAAATATACTGTATAAGGTCGACAACTATTCTTAAGGATTACTGCATTAAATATGTATTAGACTGTATTTAGTCATAAATATCGTTAAGCATTTTAAACCATACTTCGTCAGCCAATATTGAATATAAATTATTTCCAATAAAAACTGCTAGGAAAGCAATAGGTGTTTTATGAAATTTAGGAACAGGTTAAATATAAGGAAACCTTAGGTTATCATTTATAGCCTTCTATTGGATAAGAATGTTACAGTGAAAAGTTAAATATTCGTAGAAGTAATATATCTGAAGAGAGGCAAAAACAGATGGGTAAAAATCATTCTCCCAGCGTGTAATTTGCTTACATTACTTTGTAGACCGTCGTGTCCACACGGAGAGAACTGGAATTGCAAATGACCAGATATCGAGAGGCTGATCTGAAACTTCCGTCGTATTGAAACATTTTGGAGGACGATTGACTAAAGCAAGTCCGAATCTGTTTGGGATCAAAAATAAGTTTATACATTTCGAAACATGGTTACACATTTCAAAACATTGTTGCGCATTTCCAATTATGTTCATACATATTAATTATTTATAAACTCACATCTCTAATAAAAAAATGCAACATTAAAAATGCAATGGCATTTATTTAATCATAAATATTGTTAAACATTTTAAATAATACTTTGCCAGTCAAAGTAGAAAATGAATTGGTTCCAATAGTAACTACAAGCAAAAAGTTATAGGTGTTTTGTGAAATTTAGGAATGAGTAAAATATGAGGAAACCTTAAGTTATCGTTTTAACCTTGTATTGGATAAGAATACTACATGGAAAAGTTTACAGATACAGAGAAGTAATATACCTAAAGAGAGTCAAAGACAGATGGGTAAACACAATTCTTCCAGCTTGTAATTTGATTACATTATTTTGTAGACCGTCTTGTCCACACGGAGAGGGCGAAAATTCCAAATTTCTAGATATCGGGAGGCTGACCTGAAACTTCAGTCGTATTGAAACATTTTGGAGGACGATTGGATAAAGCAAGTCCGGATCTGTTTGGGGCCAAAAATAAGTTTATACATTTCGAAACATGGTTGCACATTTCAAAACATGATTAGACATTTCAAATTACGTTTCATGGCATTTTAGTTAATTATAAATGCACATATGTTAAGAAATACAACATTAAATATGTATTGTAATTTATTTAGTCATGAATATTGTTAAATATTTTAAATAATACTTTGCCAGTTAAAGTGGAATATGAATTTGTTTCAATAGTAACTAATCAAAAAGCATTCGATAATTTATGAAATTTGGAAAAAATGACTTTCTATTGAATAAGAATATTGCAATGAAATGTTTAAACTTATAGAAGTAATCCACCAGAAGTGAGTCAAATACAGGAGGATAAACGGCAATCTCTCAGCTTGTAATTTGCTTACTTTCCTTTGTAGAGTATCTTATCTACATAGAGAGGGTTATCATTCAAACAACCAGATATTGAGAGGCTGGCCTGAATTTCTTTGGTTTGAAACATTCTGAAGGACGATTGGATAAAGCAAGTTCGTATCTGTTTGGAGTCAAAAATATATTTATACATTTCAAAACATGGTTATACATTTCAAAATATATATATACATTGCAAAACATGGTTATACATTTCAAAATATATTTATACACTAGCCGCCTTTGGCGACCAGCCTGTTCGCTACCCTTGAAAATTCTGACCGTGGCAAATTCTAACCGTGGCACACTCGCTGGCGCGACCTACCAGTAAGGTGTAAGGTAACTGTTTGGACAGCCAGGAAGTGCCACCCAATTTAGACCTGAACTCAGTGGGGGAGACATCCACAGGGACCGTACCCTCCTTCCCCTACCACCAACCTTTCGGAAGGACTTACGGTCCCACATGTTTAACGTGAGTGTACTCCGCCTGAACACAGCGGCAGTTTTGGCAGTGGCGGGAATCGAACCCGGACCTACCGAGAGTATTTATTAAATTTGAAAACTTCATCGAAGAAAATGAACTTCATTCAAATGATGGCAATGAAATATAAATTGCCTGGTTTAAACATCTCTAAAATGCGTTACATTCCTCGGTAATATTTTTAAAATTATCATAACACTACAATAATTTATTATATTTGAAAACTTCATCGAAAACAAAGGAACTTTATTCAAATGACGTCATCGAAATATAAATCGCCTCTATATAAAAGCAGCATGTCCTTCCGGGAGGTGTAAGGTAACTGGTTAGACGGCCAGGATGTGCCACCCAATTTAGACCGGAACCCAGTGGGGGAGGCATCCACAGGAAACGTACCCTCCTTCCCCTACCACCAACCTCTCGGAAAAACATACGGACCCATATGTTTAACGTGATCGTACTCCGTGTCAGTGGCGGAAATCGAACCCGGGCCTACCGAGTGCAATTCTCGCGCGCTAATTTAAATTTTATAATGACCATATGATAAGCGCTTAATTCCATCATCCTCGTTCCATCGTTCCATTATTTAAAATATCCATAAAATTAAAATATCCATTTAAAATATCTATAAATTAAAATATCCATTTAAAATATCCATACCAGAAAGGTGTTGATGTTGTTGAAACCCAGACCGTCCGACCTACCAGAAAGGTGTAAGGTAACTGTTTGGACGGTCGGGAAGTGCCACCCAATTTAGACCGGAACCCAGTCGGGGAGGCATCCACAAGGACCGTACCCTCCTTCCCCTACCACCAACCTCTCGGAAGGACTTTCGGACCCACATGTTTAACGTGATCGTACTCCGCATGAACACGGCGGCACTTTTTGGCAGTGGCTGGAATCGATACCAGAAAAATAAATACCACCAACCTCTCTGAGGGACTTACGATCCCACATGTTTAACGTGATCGTACTCCGCGTGAACGCGGCTGCAGTTTTGGTAGTGGCGGGAATCGAACCCGGGCCTACCGAGTGAAATTCCCGCTCGCTAACCACTGGGGTACTTCGCTCTCCGCGATATTTTCCATAACTTTCTTTTTATTCACCGAATTTAGACCGGAACCCAGTGGGAGACACACCCACGGGAACCGTACCCTCCTTCCCCAACCACCAACCTCTCGAAAGGGCTTACAGACCCACATGTCTATTCCGCGTGATCGTACTCCGCGTGAACACGGCGGCAATTTTGGAAATCGAACCCGGGCCTACCGCGTGCAATTCCCGCGCGCTAACCACTGGGTACTTCACCCTCCGCGACAATCTCCATATCTTTCTTTTTATTTACCAAATTTAGACCGTACCCTCCTTCCCCTACACCAACATCTCGGAAGGACTCACGAACCCACATGTTTAACGTGATCGTACTCTGTGTGAACGTGGCGTAAGTTTTGGCAGTGGCGGGAATCGAACCCGGGCCTACTGAGTGCAATTCCCGCGCGCTAACCACTGGGCTGCCGCGCCCTCCGCGACAATCTCCATAACTTTCTATATAAGGAAACCTTAATATAAGGAAACCTTAGGTTATCATTTATAGCCTTCTATTGGATAAGAATGTTACAGTGAAAAGTTAAATATTCGTAGAAGTAATATATCTGAAGAGAGGCAAAAACAGATGGGTAAAAATCATTCTCCCAGCGTGTAATTTGCTTACATTACTTTGTAGACCGTCGTGTCCACACGGAGAGAACTGGAATTGCAAATGACCAGATATCGAGAGGCTGATCTGAAACTTCCGTCGTATTGAAACATTTTGGAGGACGATTGACTAAAGCAAGTCCGAATCTGTTTGGGATCAAAAATAAGTTTATACATTTCGAAACATGGTTACACATTTCAAAACATTGTTGCGCATTTCCAATTATGTTCATACATATTAATTATTTATAAACTCACATCTCTAATAAAAAAATGCAACATTAAAAATGCAATGGCATTTATTTAATCATAAATATTGTTAAACATTTTAAATAATACTTTGCCAGTCAAAGTAGAAAATGAATTGGTTCCAATAGTAACTACAAGCAAAAAGTTATAGGTGTTTTGTGAAATTTAGGAATGAGTAAAATATGAGGAAACCTTAAGTTATCGTTTTAACCTTGTATTGGATAAGAATACTACATGGAAAAGTTTACAGATACAGAGAAGTAATATACCTAAAGAGAGTCAAAGACAGATGGGTAAACACAATTCTTCCAGCTTGTAATTTGATTACATTATTTTGTAGACCGTCTTGTCCACACGGAGAGGGCGAAAATTCCAAATTTCTAGATATCGGGAGGCTGACCTGAAACTTCAGTCGTATTGAAACATTTTGGAGGACGATTGGATAAAGCAAGTCCGGATCTGTTTGGGGCCAAAAATAAGTTTATACATTTCGAAACATGGTTGCACATTTCAAAACATGATTAGACATTTCAAATTACGTTTCATGGCATTTTAGTTAATTATAAATGCACATATGTTAAGAAATACAACATTAAATATGTATTGTAATTTATTTAGTCATGAATATTGTTAAATATTTTAAATAATACTTTGCCAGTTAAAGTGGAATATGAATTTGTTTCAATAGTAACTAATCAAAAAGCATTCGATAATTTATGAAATTTGGAAAAAATGACTTTCTATTGAATAAGAATATTGCAATGAAATGTTTAAACTTATAGAAGTAATCCACCAGAAGTGAGTCAAATACAGGAGGATAAACGGCAATCTCTCAGCTTGTAATTTGCTTACTTTCCTTTGTAGAGTATCTTATCTACATAGAGAGGGTTATCATTCAAACAACCAGATATTGAGAGGCTGGCCTGAATTTCTTTGGTTTGAAACATTCTGAAGGACGATTGGATAAAGCAAGTTCGTATCTGTTTGGAGTCAAAAATATATTTATACATTTCAAAACATGGTTATACATTTCAAAATATATATATACATTGCAAAACATGGTTATACATTTCAAAATATATTTATACACTAGCCGCCTTTGGCGACCAGCCTGTTCGCTACCCTTGAAAATTCTGACCGTGGCAAATTCTAACCGTGGCACACTCGCTGGCGCGACCTACCAGTAAGGTGTAAGGTAACTGTTTGGACAGCCAGGAAGTGCCACCCAATTTAGACCTGAACTCAGTGGGGGAGACATCCACAGGGACCGTACCCTCCTTCCCCTACCACCAACCTTTCGGAAGGACTTACGGTCCCACATGTTTAACGTGAGTGTACTCCGCCTGAACACAGCGGCAGTTTTGGCAGTGGCGGGAATCGAACCCGGACCTACCGAGAGTATTTATTAAATTTGAAAACTTCATCGAAGAAAATGAACTTCATTCAAATGATGGCAATGAAATATAAATTGCCTGGTTTAAACATCTCTAAAATGCGTTACATTCCTCGGTAATATTTTTAAAATTATCATAACACTACAATAATTTATTATATTTGAAAACTTCATCGAAAACAAAGGAACTTTATTCAAATGACGTCATCGAAATATAAATCGCCTCTATATAAAAGCAGCATGTCCTTCCGGGAGGTGTAAGGTAACTGGTTAGACGGCCAGGATGTGCCACCCAATTTAGACCGGAACCCAGTGGGGGAGGCATCCACAGGAAACGTACCCTCCTTCCCCTACCACCAACCTCTCGGAAAAACATACGGACCCATATGTTTAACGTGATCGTACTCCGTGTCAGTGGCGGAAATCGAACCCGGGCCTACCGAGTGCAATTCTCGCGCGCTAATTTAAATTTTATAATGACCATATGATAAGCGCTTAATTCCATCATCCTCGTTCCATCGTTCCATTATTTAAAATATCCATAAAATTAAAATATCCATTTAAAATATCTATAAATTAAAATATCCATTTAAAATATCCATACCAGAAAGGTGTTGATGTTGTTGAAACCCAGACCGTCCGACCTACCAGAAAGGTGTAAGGTAACTGTTTGGACGGTCGGGAAGTGCCACCCAATTTAGACCGGAACCCAGTCGGGGAGGCATCCACAAGGACCGTACCCTCCTTCCCCTACCACCAACCTCTCGGAAGGACTTTCGGACCCACATGTTTAACGTGATCGTACTCCGCATGAACACGGCGGCACTTTTTGGCAGTGGCTGGAATCGATACCAGAAAAATAAATACCACCAACCTCTCTGAGGGACTTACGATCCCACATGTTTAACGTGATCGTACTCCGCGTGAACGCGGCTGCAGTTTTGGTAGTGGCGGGAATCGAACCCGGGCCTACCGAGTGAAATTCCCGCTCGCTAACCACTGGGGTACTTCGCTCTCCGCGATATTTTCCATAACTTTCTTTTTATTCACCGAATTTAGACCGGAACCCAGTGGGAGACACACCCACGGGAACCGTACCCTCCTTCCCCAACCACCAACCTCTCGAAAGGGCTTACAGACCCACATGTCTATTCCGCGTGATCGTACTCCGCGTGAACACGGCGGCAATTTTGGAAATCGAACCCGGGCCTACCGCGTGCAATTCCCGCGCGCTAACCACTGGGTACTTCACCCTCCGCGACAATCTCCATATCTTTCTTTTTATTTACCCAATTTAGACCGTACCCTCCTTCCCCTACACCAACATCTCGGAAGGACTCACGAACCCACATGTTTAACGTGATCGTACTCTGTGTGAACGTGGCGTAAGTTTTGGCAGTGGCGGGAATCGAACCCGGGCCTACTGAGTGCAATTCCCGCGCGCTAACCACTGGGCTGCCGCGCCCTCCGCGACAATCTCCATAACTTTCTATATATTCACCGAATTTAGACGGGAACCCAGTGGGGGAGGCATTCACGGGGGCCGTATCCTCCTTCCCCTACCACCAACCTCTCGGAAGAACTTACGGACCCACATATTTAACGTGATCGTATTCCACGTAACCACGGCGGCAGTTTTGGCAGTGGCGGGAATCGAACCCGGGCCTACCGCTAACTTCCCGTGCGCTAATTTGCAATTTAAAATGAGCATATGCTTAATTCCATCATCCTCATTCTATTGTTTCATTGTTCCATCATTTAAAATATCCATAAAATTAAAATATCCATTTAAAATATCCAAAAGTTAAAATATACATTTAAAAAATCCATATCGTTCCATCATTTAAAATATAAATATAATAATTTATATAGAGTAAAGGAGCTCTATTCAGAACCGTGACGTCACCTCCACCTTGACGTCCCCACCCACCACCTTCCCTCCTTCTGCGGGGGAGAAACGCCGGTTAAGAAGCGGCACGCCGAGCGGAGCGCCGAGAAATTGGAATTCGGAAACTTTTAAAATCCCGATCCTGTGGGCAATACGGAATATTTCCTTACCAGATTGGACTTGTAAGAATGCCAGATGTTTGACCTTTCTAAAAATGTAAATTATTAGTCGAAATTATGAGTACTTTTTACTATGCGAGAATTTAAAAACCAAAAATCGTTTTCTTGAGCAAAAAGTGACTTTTGTTTCAAAATCTTTAAAAAATATTAGAAATCAAAATTCAGATTTTAAATTGATATATTTTTACTTGCAATTGTCTGCTCTTTCCGATGGTGTGATTTGTTTTTTTCTACGACGTCTGGATCGTGGAGAAAAAAGGGCAAAAAACGGTCGAAATCGCATAAAACATTAAATAAATAAAAAAAAATTAAAATTTTAAAAATCGGTTTTCACGTGTCCCCTTCCCTCCCACCCAGGTCTCCGATTGCCAAATTTCGTAGCTCTCCAACGCGCGGTCGCGAAACGTATAGTGTATAAGACAGACACACAGACATTGCCTTTTATTATTTACTAGCCGCCTTTGGCGACCAGCCTGTTCGCAACCCTTGAAAATGCTTATCGTGGCAAATTCCAACCGTGGCAAACTCGTTGGCGCGACCTACCAGAAAGGTGTAAGGTAACTGGTTGGACGGCTAGAATGTGGCACCCAATTTAGACCGGAACCAAGTGGGGGAGGCATCCACAGGGAACGTACCCTCCTTCCCCTACCACCAACCTCTCGGAAAAACATACGGACCCATATGTTTAACGTGATCGTACTCTGTGTCAGTGGCGGAAATCGAACCCGGACCTACCGCGTGCAATTCCCGCGCGCTAACCACTGGGCTACTTCGCCCTCCGCGACAATCTCCATAACTTTCTTTTTTTCACCCAATTTAGACCGTACCCCCCTTCCCCTACCACAAACCTCTCGGAAGGACTCACGAACCCACATGTTTAACGTGATCGTACTCTGCGTGAACGTGGCGTAAGTTTTGGCAGTGGCGGGAATCGAACCCGGGCCTACTGAGTGCAATTCCCGCGCACTAACCACTGGGCTGCCGCGCCCTCCGCGACAATCTAAATAACTTTCTATATATTCACCCAATTTAGACGGGGACCCAGTGGGGGAGGCATCCACAGGGGCCGTATCCTCCTTCCCCTACCACCAACCTCTCGGAAGGTCTTACGGACCCACATATTTAACGTGATCGTATTCCACGTAAACACGGCGGCAGTTTTGGCAGTGGCGGGAATCGAACCCGGGCCTACCGCTAACTTCCCGCGCGCAAATTTCAATTTAAAATGACCATATGCTTAATTCCATCATCCTCATTAAATTGTTTCATTGTTGCATCATTTAAAATATCCATAAAATAAAAATATCCATTTAAAATATCCAAAAGTTAAAATATACATTTAAAAAATCCATATTGTTCCATCATTTAAAATATAAATATAATAATTTATATGGAGTAAAGGAACTATTCAGAAACGTGACGTCACCTCCACCTTGACGTCCCCACCCACCACCTTCCCTCCTTCTGCGGGGGAGAAACTCCGGTTAAGATGCGGCACGCCGAGCGGAAGGCAGAGAAACTGAAATTCGGAAACTTTTAAAATCCCGATCCTGTAGGCAGTACGGAATATTTCCTGACCAGATTGGACTTGTAAGAATGCCAGATGTTTGACATTTCTAAAAATGTAAATTATTAGTCGAAATTATGAGTACTTTTTACTATGCGAGAATTTAAAAACCAAAAATCGTTTTTTTGAGTCAAAAGTGACTTTTGTTTTAAAATCATAAAAAAATATTAGAATTTGTCCCTGAGATTTGAAATTGATATATTTTTACTCGAAATTCTCTGCTCTTTCCGATGGTGTGATTTGTTTTTTCTACGATGTCCGGATCGTGGAGAAAAAAGAGCAAAAATGTCAAAAAACGGTCGAAATCGCATAAAACATTAAATAACAAAAAAAATAATTAAAATTTTTAAAATCGGTTTTCACGTGTCCCCTTCTCACCCCCCAGGGTCTCCGATTGCAAAATTTCGTAGCTCTCCGACGCGCGGTCGCGAAACGTATAGTGTATAAGACAGACAGACACACAGACACACAGACACACACACAGACATTGCCTTTTATTATTTAAAGAAGGAACAGAACTTTGATTCCTGTTCTGACGTCAGTGGCTTAATGACGGCTCTCACAATAGAACATGGCCCTTCATAGATTCATCCAAATGGTGGATATACATAGATTCATCCAAAACAAGTGTCAAAGCAGTATTGTTGCATAATGGAAACCAGCTTCCATTCATTCTAGTCGGACACTCTGTCTCTATGAAAGAAACCTACGAAAATTTGAAACATTTGTTGGAACTGCCTTCAATATAACAAGTACACCTGGCATATTTGTTGTGATTTGAAATTGGTAGCTCTTCTCATGGGTCTTCAATTAGGACATGCAAAGTACAGCTGCTTTTCATGTGAGTGGGACAGTAGAGCCAAAACTTTGCACTATGTAAAAACAATGCCCTACTAGAAAAACATATGATATTGGATAGAAGAATGTTTAAAATCTTTCTACCACCCTTGCACATAAAACTTGACTTAATGAAACATTTTGTGAAAGCCATGGACAAGAGTGGATCAGCCTTTAAGTACTTAAATAAGAAATTCCTTGCAATGAGCGAAGCTAAACTGAAAGAAGGAATTTTCATTGGACCAGATATCCGTAAGCTCTTTAAGGATCCAAATTATGATAGAGTGCTCCATAATAAAAAAGAAACTTGGAATGCTTTCTGCCTGTATCAACAAATTTCTTAGGAAATGTGAAGTCAAAGGAGTATAAAAAATTAGTGATTGACATGTTTGCATACGAGAAACTTGGTTGCACAATGTTTCTAAAAATGCATTTCCTGCAGTGTTATTTAGACTTATTTTCTGAAAACTGTGGCCAGGTTAGTAATGAGCACGGCGAGAATTTTCAACAGGACATTGCGAAAATAGAGAAAAGTACCAGGGAAACTGGTCCACTACAATGTTGGCAGACTACTGTTGGACAATTTTCAGTGATAACTGAGAAAATGTATAAGCGACCCTGTAACATGAAGTAAACAGGTACATGTGTTTGTTGGCAAATTGTTTCATATTACATTAAGTTACAAATATTTTAGGAATGGGAGCCAATTTCAAATTTTCATTGTCATATTCGTGTTCAGCAACCCAAAATTAGTAATAAATGGCTAATTTAATCTCAGAGGAAAAAAATTCATTGAAATTTGTTGTCCTGTGTAATAAATTGATTTCAAAGGTTATTTTTTCAAAACTTAAATCAATTAACACAATTTAAGCACTGGGTGTAGTGCATTTCTGCAATGGAGAGAAAAGTGTTTTTGGCGTGTGGAGTAAACCCAATCAGCATAGCAATAATTATGCATCTGGGTTAAATAAAGAACCAGCCATTTATCTTTTACTAGCCGCCTTTGGCGACCAGCCTGTTCGCAACCCTTGAAAATGCTGATCGTGGCAAATTCCAACCGTGGCAAACTCGTTGGCGCGACCTACCAGAAAGGTGTAAGGTAACTGGTTGGACGGCCAGAATGTGGCACCCAATTTAGACCGGAACCCAGTGGGGGAGGCATCCACAGGGAACGTACCCTCCTTCCCCTACCACCAACCTCTCGGAAAAACATACGGACCCATATGTTTAACGTGATCGTACTCCGTGTCAGTGGCGGAAATCGAACCCGGACCTACCGCGTGCAATTCCCGCGCGCTAACCACTGGGCTACTTCGCCCTCCGCGACAATCTCCATAACTTTCTTTTTATTCACCCAATTTAGACCGTACACCCCTTCCCCTACCACCAACCTCTCGGAAGGACTCACGAACCCACATGTTTAACGTGATCGTACTCTGCGTGAACGTGGCGTAAGTTTTGGCAGTGGCGGGAATCGAACCCGGGCCTACTGAGTGCAATTCCCGCGCGCTAACCACTGGGCTGCCGCGCCCTCCGCGACAATCTCCATAACTTTCTATATATTCACCCAATTTAGACGGGAACCCAGTGGGGGAGGCATCCACAGGGGCCGTATCCTCCTTCCCCTACCACCAACCTCTCGGAAGGACTTACGGACCCACATATTTAACGTGATCGTATTCCACGTAAACACGGCGGCAGTTTTGGCAGTGGCGGGAATCGAACCCGGGCCTACCGCTAACTTCCCGCGCGCAAATTGCAATTTAAAATGACCATAAGCTTAATTCCATCATCCTCATTAAATTGTTTCATTGTTGCATCATTTAAAATATCCATAAAATAAAAATATCCATTTAAAATATCCAAAAGTTAAAATATACATTTAAAAAATCCATATTGTTCCATCATTTAAAATATAAATATAATAATTTATATGGAGTAAAGGAACTATTCAGAAACGTGACGTCACCTCCACCTTGACGTCCCCACCCACCACCTTCCCTCCTTCTGCGGGGGAGAAACTCCGGTTAAGAAGCGGCACGCCGAGCGGAACGCAGAGAAATTGAAATTCGGAAACTTTTAAAATCCCGATCCTGTAGGCAATACGGAATATTTCCTGACCAGATTGGACTTGTAAGAATGCCAGATGTTTGACCTTTCTAAAAATGTAAATTATTAGTCGAAATTATGAGTACTTTTTACTATGCGAGAATTTAAAAACCAAAAATCGTTTTTTTGAGTCAAAAGTGACTTTTGTTTTAAAATCATAAAAAAATATTAGAATTTGTCCCTGAGATTTGAAATTGATATATTTTTACTCGAAATTCTCTGCTCTTTCCGATGGTGTGATTTGTTTTATTCTACGATGTCCGGATCGTGGAGAAAAAAGAGCAAAAATGTCAAAAAACGGTCGAAATCGCATAAAACATTAAATAACAAAAAAAATAATTAAAATTTTTAAAATCGGTTTTCACGTGTCCCCTTCTCACCCCCCAGGGTCTCCGATTGCAAAATTTCGTAGCTCTCCGACGCGCGGTCGCGAAACGTATAGTGTATAAGACAGACAGACACACAGACACACAGACACACACACAGACATTGCCTTTTATTATTTAAGAAGAAGATTTCAAAACATGGTTATATATTTGAAAAAAAAATATTTATACATTTCAAAATATGGTTATACATTTCAAAATGTATTTATACATTTCAATTATTTATAATATCCCAACTATTCCTAGGAAATACAGCAGAAAATCGATTAGAATGTATTTAGTCATAAATATTATTAAATATTTTAAATAATAACTTGCCACGCAAAGTAGAATATTAATTGCTTCCTATAGTATCTGCCATTAAAACAATAGGTGTCTTATAAAATTTGGTAATAAATTAAATATATTAGCAAAACTTAAGTTTTCATGTATTACTTTTATGGATTATACAGTGAAAAGTTAAAAATTTATAGAAGTAGTCTACTTAGAGAGATTCAAAGACAAATGGATAAACATATTTCTCACAGCTTGCAATTTGTTTACATTCCTTTGTAGACCAGCGTGACCACACGGAGAGGGCAAGCATTCCATATGACCAGATATCAAAATGCTGGCTTAAAATCCCAGTCATTTTAAAACATTCTGGAGAATGACCAGATAACACAAGTCCGGATCTGTCTGATGTCAAAAGTATGTTTATACATTTCAAAACATTGTTATACATTTCAAAACATGAGTATACATTCTAGGTTATTTTATTCATTTCATGTTAGGATTTATAATATTACTATTATTGTAATCATAGAGATTATTTTATATATCTTTATACGACTGCAAAATGATTATGCAATAATATTTTAGAATTGGGTTAACATTTACACGTTAATTATTACTAATAATTTATTCTTATTCAGTAGAAAGTTGTTCTAAGTATCAGTATGCTGTATATTTTTATAATTTAATAACGTTCGTTCTCGCTTTATTCTTTTAATTGGATCTCTAAACAATTTTTCCTTTTTACAAACAGCCAAATTTAAACATTTTGGTGGATAGGTGTTCAACATTTCTATTTTCGGGCATCCTCTAATGGAGAACATTGTTGTCAACATTGTGGATTTCGAATGTCGTTGGTTTTAATATAAAGTTTTAAAAATACATAGCTTTTAGCTTTTCATCTAAATGCAAAATTGTTGAATCCCGCACTCATTCATCAGGCATAGAGATACTGTCATACATATGTTCAAACAGGAATAATTTAGAATGTTGTCTTCGGATCAACTAACAATTAGATAACATGCGTTAATTAAGGGTTAATTTTTTGGTAAGATTAGGTAAAATGGAGAAAGATGGCTAATGAAATGCTATCACGAGCAGATATATTCTTAAGTTGAAGGCTGGGAAATATATATATATATATATATATATATATATATTTAAAATTAAAAAAAAACTTTTAAAATAAACATTTGTCAAAAACACAAAACACTTTTCTTTCGCAAAAAACATAATAAAAAATACTCGAGTCCCCGGAAAAGAAAATAAATGCATTAGAATGTTTAAATAATTAATATATATAACAACGGAATTTTAGTCGACAGAAAACATTTTCAAAAAGCTATTTATAATTTCAGTATCTAGTAGGTGAAACTAAGAATGGTATAGGTGTGGTAATATGTTTTTACAAGCGTTGTGTTTTTATCTCAATGCTACAAAAAACTAATTTTCGAATGTTTTTAAAAAATTGTGAATCCGAGCTTTTCGAGTTATTTCATATGTATACACAAAAATATATTTTCATCACATTACTTATTAAACAGAAAACACCCGAGAGAAATTTAATCCATATGCTTTTTATTGTATTCTTTTCGCATTCATTTATTTTGGTAAAAATACTGATGCAAATTTTAGAAACACAAAATACTTTTATAAAAGCGATGAATACTAAAATATAAAATACCATCCAAATGTTGTTTTCTCATGTATCAATGTATTGCAAACATCAGAAGTCATAAAATGGGTTACTATTCGTGCATCCGTTGTGGATTCAAAACATTTACGTTATTTTGCAGTACAAACATGAAAAATTAAAAAAATATGAGAATTTAGATGTGTTCATATCTTTATTTTTTAAGTATTTAAATGCAATATCTGTATTCTGCCCTTACATATAGCCACCCCTACACTAGTAATGCCCAAGGTGGTGGATTAATTTTCCTATTGGCTAATTCACTACTATTTACACAGATATAATACATAGTTGAAATAAACTTACTTCCTAAAAGGAGGATATCTTGCTTCATTTGTGTATGACAGATCTCCTATTAGACGGCCCTCTTTGATTAGGAAATAAAGACATTAACTGGGTAGAAATATAAGTGCTAAAAACACGTTTCATGTAAGCAAAATAAGGCTTTCATCCAATTTTTTATCGTATGGAAGCTATTTTTCCTAAGGGAAGACATATAAGTACCTTTAGGGTTCATTGTTCATGCATCTACAAATTCATCCTGATATATTAAATTCTCAACCTCGTGTCACGTTTTCAATAAATTGAAGCCTTTTCTCAGATGTTTTGTTCAAGAGCAATCGCCCTACTGGATTTCTGTCGAAATATAGGACCATTATCCAAGTTTACTGTGTGACTTGCAGCTGTGGAATACTTCTACAAGCTTTTCCTAATTGAGGGTATTTTATCATTCATATAGAAATAAATTATTTCAATAAAGCACTTCATGTATATATCGCTGCTAAATGAAAGCTTATAATAGCGTATTGTTTGAAGTAAAATACATTGTTGCTGTCGAACTAAGATTTAAACCGCAAAGTATTGGGAAATAACTTATCAATTACAATTCGGTTCGACTAATTCCATCAGTGTCTTTGAAATACCAAACGCTTTGAATCCTATGTATGGGGCATGAGTAGTTAGTATATAAATAATGTATATTTACCAGCCATGAGTCCGAGAAAACAAACATTTGAAATTTGAAATATCTGAATTACTTAAAAATAACAAAATATTATAAATTGTTATAATATTTTAATTCATTTGAAATAAATTAAAGCATCTATAATAACTGTATTTAAATTATCTAACTGAAGAAAATGCCATCCTAAACTTAAATGATTTTTTAAATATCCTAAACAATTAATCATTTAAATATGAACATGATTCAAAATTTACATATTTAAAAATGAACTATTTAAACATAAAGAAATAAATTTTAAAATGCAAGTGCAATTTGTGAAAGTAATATATTATATTTATTTTAACTTCATATTACGTTAGCTTTTGATATTTATCGATTCAGCAATATCTAGAAATCGATATATCTGATGAGCATCGATAACATACAACATATGTTTCTCGCTACAAATAATAACATTTTGGTATTTTGAGAAAATTCACAGTTTAGAGTGATCTTGATGAAAATCAGTAAATGTTTCAGAATTTCGGTTCAAATAAAATTCACGGGCATAGCCTGATTATTTTGTCATATATCGCGATCCTTGAATAGAGTGTTAAACTCTCACTGAGGAGAGAGCGTAAGATTTAATAAAAATATCTTTTTAGGCCTGCGCCCCACTGGTTTTTGAATTGTCTTTAACGTGTAATTTATTACAGAAAATAGTGTTCTTAAATCTGTAAAAGATTCCTCATAATATGTAATAAAATATTTATGCCCATTTAAGTGTTTTACAACTCTAAAACTAATACACATTTGCTTATTTTAAGAAATGGCTCGCATCAATATAATATTATTTATCGTGTTTTTGCTTTCCTGACACCCCAGCAGTAAACTAAAAGACACCCCGGTAAACTAAAAAGTTAAATATTTGCACACTTATGGTATAAACGACGGTACAGAACCACGGTGGCGTCGCTAAAGACGGTGGCGTCACTAAAGACGGTGGCGTCGCTATCAAATTCCGTTGAAGTTTGGAGAAGGGATATTTTATAATATGGGAAATAAAATGATTGTTTCTCCCACTCCTCATATTGTTTTGGACTTTTAAAAGCCAATGCAGGCCTTCCTCTTAAGACCAAGCAGGATAAATATTTGCGCACATGATATTATCTACCTCAGTGTCACTCAACCTTTATGCTTCATGTACCCCCTGTAAATGTGCATGGCTAACCCCTTGTAGAGATAGTTAAAATTCTAGTTACAGTATTATTATGTGAGTATATATATATATATATATATATATATATATATATGTGTGTGTGTGTGTGTGTGTGTATGTATACGATACATACATATATATATATATATATATATATATATATAAAAGCAATTTTTGTCATACAAAGCAAGGTCGTAACCAAAAGCAAGGACGGAACTTCCAGGTGGTAGCTCATAAAATGAGGAAAAGATGACTCTCTCGTGAAAAGAGGAAACATAAAAATGACAGAGTAGGCACGAAGTACGTTTTACTGACAGAAATTACAAAATGCATGGACAAAATTTACAGAAACTGATCAAAAGTGCGGCCACCAGCAGTAATGTAGCCTTCACACATGCGACGTAGCAAGCAGCGCACGTTATCAAAAACACCCGGCATATCTTGGACAACGCCGGCAGCAACAGCAATCCTAGCAACAAGGTCCTCATCGGAGTCGATGGGGCTATCGTAGATTAGACTTTTCATATGGTCCCATAAGAAAAAGTCGTGACTAGAGAGATCAGGCGATCGTCCCGGCCAAGTTATGGGGCTACCCTGACCAATCCATTGCCCTGGGAATGTAGCATCTAAGGTGTGCCGCACATTCACGTTGAAATGGGGTGGTGCTCCGTCGTGTTGGAACCAAATACATGCTTTAACGTTGGCATGAACATGTTGCGGTAACTGTGGCAATACCTCCTGTAAAAATAGGAGGTATATTCTGCCGTCCGGTCGGCATGGTAGAAGATATGGGCCAATCAAATAATCATGGACGATTCCAGTCCAAACATTTACGGAGAAACGCTGCTGGACAGAATGTGGACGTGTGGCATGCGGATTTCTAGATGTCCACACATGAAAATTGTATATTAAAAATGCCCTTATGAGTAAAGACGCATTTGTCCGTGACTAAAACATGAGCGCTAAAATCGGGCTGCGCTGCCATCTGTTGCAGAAACAAGCGTGCAAAATCGACACGCGGCAGATAATCTGCAGGTGTCAAGGCTTGCACTTTCTGTGCATGGTAGGTGTGTAATCATTCGTTCCGTAATACTCGGCAAACCGTTCTTTGGGACACATTTAAGGCATGGGAAAGTGCCCGCGTGCTGCTTTCCGGGCGATCTCCAACTTTCTGCAGAATGTTCTCTTCAACGTGTGGCGTCCTCACATTCCTGGAACGTCCTGCATGCCGCTGACAAAGGAGCCCGTTTCACACAGACACCGATGTAATCGCTGAAATATTTTTCGGTCTGGCGCGCGTCTTGTCCGGAAACGCCCCAGGTGTAGTCTTTGGCCTTTACGAGCATTCCCGTCCGCAGCACCATACATAAACTGCATGTCCGCATTTTCCTGATTTGTGAGACCAGCCATTCCTTCTACAATCCACGATATAAATAACGATGAGTGATAAAAACCACCACTTCATGCTTTATTTTTCCGAGCTTTCATTATTTCTACCGTTTTTTTACCAAAATTCTATCAACTAGAATAAGCAATTAAAAGCTGTTGCCACAAGTACATAAAAATCGTCTGCAAACAAAATAATTATTTTCGATTACTTTACAAGAGAATAACAGTAGCGCTGCAAGTTGAGGTTCGTTTGGTAGTTCCAATGTTTACACTACGATCGCAGTTTTCGCAAAATGCTAATAGACTATCCAAAATTCGAAAATGAACAAAAAGTTTTAGCTTTTTTGTTAAAGAAATTTTAAACTCAGTTTAAACCCTGGCTAGTTCTGACGCTGCTTTCAATGTCAGGGTCTAGCGGTTTACCTCTTGCGTTACGACCCTGCTTTGTATGACAAACATTGTTTGTTTAGATGTGATTTATCACCCCTTAAAGTTTGGCTCAAGGGTTCTGACTCACCCTGTACACACACACACACACACACACACACACACACACACACACGCATATATATATATATATATACATAAAAACTATAGAACTAAAGGTCGATTATTGAAACAACAAAGATAAAGGACATCATACAATAGATACATATATTTGACTTGTAGAATAAACTTAACTTGGGGTCTTTCGTCAGGTTAGTCTATTAGTTTAAATATTACAGGCTTGTACTGAGAGTAATATAGATTCTGGAGTAACCCACGAGTGGGTAAGCTAGCATAAATGACCAGATAAACATACTGCGGTTAGTTTAGCCTGCGCGTGGATGTTTTAGTGTATTAGTAGAATATTAATACTTGGCGTGTAAATTCCATCAATACCTCGCTTACGTTGCATTGTCATGAAATATTAATAACATATCTAAAATGAAAGTATGTAAACGATTTACCATTACGAATATGAAATATATATTATATGAATTCGTATTTCCCAAATATAAGATATTATTGCATTTGGAAAACAATATAGATTGTAATATAATTATAATAGTATATTACACGGGATTGTAATTCTAGCAATTCCTGTTGCCTCGAAAGGCAAAATCGTGTCTCTCTAAACGCGCTATTACCTTCTTGGTACTCATGCATAACTTAATTTTTCTGACGAAGAAAGTTTATTTTTGCCTTTGAAACTGATTCATACTTTTACTAAAATGTGAATTATGTGTGTAATTTTATTTTGAATAAAATTTTTTTAATGTTTAATTTTATATAATTTTTAAAGTTTTCAAAATTCGGCTAAGGAATCAACTTTCCGTTAGCAATGCTTCAAGTCAAGAAAAATTTATGTATACTAATTGCCAAGTGTCCGTCTGTCCGTCTATGCGCCTGTCACGTGCTTTTTAGGCACTTCCCGAGTAGGTAGAGTCTTGCAATTTGGTACACGGCTCGGCCGTTCGATAAAAACCCCTGAAAAAATCAAATTTTTCGGAAACGTTCTCTAGAGGGTGTGCTCCACACCGAAACGTTCGAAATGTGAAATGATAGGAAAGCATGCTTCGCGATAAGATAGTGACTTCAAATTTGGTGTATGGATAAATCGTTCGAACGGAAGAAAGTCAGCAATTTCAGATTTCCAATATTTTATCACCAAAATGTTCGATTTTTGGAATACAGTAGAAACGCCCCTTTTAAAACGTGATAGAGACTTAATATTTGGTATATGGATGAATCATCTGATAGAAAACAAAAGAAGAACAGATATTTTGAAAAATGTATATTTAAGGGGGTGGGTACTCCACACAAAAAATTCGAAAGGTGAAATAATAGAAAAAGAATGCTTCGCGATGAAATAGACACTTCAAATTCGGTGTAAGGATAACAAGTTGTAAAGTATGGAAGTGCGCAATTTCAGTTTTCCAACATTTGCTATTGTACGGGGGTGCAGATCACTAAAATATTCGATTTGCCGAACAAATGAAAACGCCTCCTGTACAATGTTAGAGGCTTGAAATTTAGTATATGGGCTAAGCATTTGATAAAAAAAACCAAAAATGAATACGGTTTGACAAAAATGGTCATTAAGGAAGTACTACACAAAAAAACGTTCGAATGGTGAAGTGATAGAAAAAACTTAGCTTTGCGATAGGGTAGAGGCTTCAAATTTGATCTGCGTGTAGATAGTTTGAAAGGAAGTTAGAGTGCTATTTCAGATTTCCAATATTTGCCACTTTAGGAAGTGCGGCAAACCAATATGTTCGATTTTCCGAATAAATGAGATACGATTTCTTTAATTTGACAGAGGCTTGATATTTGGTATATGGACCAATCATCTGATAAAGAACCCAAGATGAACAGATTTATTTCAAAAATGTTCATTTACGGGAATGCTCCACAGAAAAACGTTCGAAAGGGAAAACGATAGAATAGTATGCTTCGGGATGAAATAGATACTTTAATTTGGTGTACGGGTATATAGTTTGAAAGGATGAAGTGAGTAATTTAAATTCTCCGATATTTTCTTCTTTAGAAGATTCTGCACACCAAAACATTCGATTTGCCGAAAAATTATTCAAAAATTTACATTATTCAGAGCTTGGTTATTGTGAGATCATTGATTTTCAACAGGTATTCGGCTAGTTAAGGAAGATTTTTCAATTGGCCTCCTATCGATTTATACACATATACTTTAGATATATATATATCGAAATATGTCTGTTTCAAATATTCGAATTTTTAGTTCATCGGATTAGAAGAATTAAAAGTAGCACAATTCTAAAGTTCGGCAAAAAATTGGGTGTATTTCTTTGTATTCTAGCATTATTTTTATTTCATAAGTATTTTACTTTACCGATTCATAAGTATTTACAAGTTTGAAACTGTAAGCAACTTTAGATATTTAGGATCTGAAGTTAATACTCTCAATGACATTATGCCCGAAATTCGTGGTAGAGTTACAGCTGCTAACCGATGTTTTTTCGGCCTTAAAAGGTACTTAAAGTCTGACTTCATCAGCAGAAAACGAAGATTATAATATACAAAAGTTTAATCAGACCCATTCTTACCTACTCTGCTGAGACTTGGGTAATGACAGAAAAAGTTAAAGACATCATTTCTGTTTTTGAGAGAAAAATCTTGAGAGGTATTTTTGGTGGCTTAAATTGTAACAACATCTGGAGAAGAAGAACTAACTCAGAGCTTTATAAGTCTTTTAAAGAACCAGATATAGTCAATTACATCACGATTCAGAGAATTAAATGGGTGGGTCACCTGTGCAGGATGGCCGAAAGCCGTACAACAAAAAAGATCTTCTCTGCCAGACCATTCGGCACCCGTAAAAGAGGAAGACCTAAACTCAGATGGCTCGACTGTGTGGAAAAGGACTTTAAAATTTTAAAAGGTTTGAACTGGAGGTCTTTGGCCAGGGATAGGGGAGCCTGGAGTTCTATACTGCGGAAGGCAAGGGCCCATCCTGGGCTGTCAGGCCATTGAAGAAGAAGAAGATTCATAAGTATTTTACTTTTTCTGATATACAGCGTCCAACCAACACGGAGGTGTGTGTGAGTGTGAAGACCCAGACCGTCCGACTCATCCAGAGGACTTGAGTATCTAATTGGACGGACGGGAAGACAACACGGAGATGTGTGGTGTCTGATTGGACGGTCTGGACATTGACACCCAATTTCGACCTGAACTCAGTAGGAGCGATATCCACAAGGACCGTACCCTTTTTCCTTTTCCACCAACCTCTTGGAAGGACTTTCAGACCCACATATGTAGCATGCATATATTCGGTTTGAACACAGAGGTAATTTAGTTAGAGCCGAGAATCCAACTCGTGTATACCGAGTACAATCTCTGCGCTATAATTTATTGGGGTGTTTCGCCCCATAATTTATTTTTCAGTTATTTCTTAAACAAACACATCTGTGGGAGTTTTGATATTCCACAATGAAGTGCCGCACATCTTTTGAACAGAGGAATACGCATGCTCATACCATGGCGTCATTTGAGCCACGCCTACAAAACCTGTAACTATGGGCACTATAGCATTTTTTTATACAGTGAGTTCATGTGATTGGATCAAAGTTGTCATGCGGTCAAATAAAGACTGCAGATATATGTTTGTTGAAAACTATAACTCATGTAAAAGACAACGATTGTCAAGAACGTATTAGACATATTATATTTAAAACGAGTTATTGGACCCCTTTAATTTGGCAAAATATATTGATATGATAGCTTCTTATAGAGTTGATATGATAGCTTCTAATAGCCTTGATACGATATATTTTTATAGCATTGATACGATAGATCCTTAACATCCAAATCAATTTAATAGAATTTTCAGCGATTGTTTAAATATACCACACTTTGTTTCAAAATATTTCAATAAACTGCACTAATGAGTACCAGTGATATGTATTGACTTTGCAAAGGTCGTGTTGTCAGAAACGTCCCGTTGATTATACAGAGTGTTATTGACTAAATATTCAACAAACACTGTATTTTAATGGAATAAGGCACTAAGCATAGTATAGACGACTATTCCAGAATTATCATTGTGGATATAAGATGTTCTCGAGTCGGATTCAGTGCAAACTGATTAATGTGAATGAATAAATTTGTAACTTGAATTTTGTAATATATAATGGAATTCGTGTTCATAAATGTAATTACGGTATATTCCACTGTCTATCCTACGTTGTAATGCTATACTAAGAGGAATATAATGCTTGAAAAGAACGAGAGCTTTTTACATTAGTTGAATTTCGACCTAAATAAATTATAAACAAATTGATGGGAGTTCAGTGGTGTAGGAACACAACATTATTAAATGCATTAGAATACTGTTACCATGCTGATGCAGAAATAATCATATTCCTTAAGTTTAACTGCATATCTTCACAAAATGCGTTGTGGTTTTTAAGAATACATAAATCAAGCCAATAAACCACATTTATAAAGACTGGCAGTGAAAACTCTGAAACCTAGAAATTGCATACGTTCATTGTGGGATCATCTAAAAAAATAATATTTTATCACAAATATTTATTACTATTACTGAAAGAACAATTAAAAACATCTAAAACATCTAAATCCTAACGCACCTGTCATATTCTATGAGCACTCACTTTCGGTTGCTAGCATCAAGGTTTATAGACGCTTTCTATAGTATTTATAATCCTAGCTACCACTTCCGTCTTCATGATTCTCAGAGCATGTGTCCTCGTCTCTGTAAACTTTAGCAAATACGAGTGTTTAAGAGGTGATGACTCCCATATTGTTTTGTGAATTTTATATAATAAAGTATTCAGGCTTGAATAGATTTCCAAACGTAAAACTAAATATGACAACACCATTGAACAGTCGGGTACCAGATTGCTTAGAGAGTCGACAGTGAATTTGTATCATGAGGTGGTTCTCGGTCATTATTGTCGGTTCTCTAAAATTTTAAGAGCACCTCAACTGAGTACCTAACGCACCTGTCATATTCTATGAGCACTCACTTTCGGTTGCTAGCATCAAGGTTTATAGACGCTTTCTATAGTATTTATAATCCTAGCTACCACTTCCGTCTTCATGATTCTCAGAGCATGTGTCCTCGTCTTATGACTCCAAAAATCATCAATACCCCCTTATCAGTAACAATGTAGTCAGTATTAGGCTCCACTCTTTCTTTCAGCCTAAATACACTCTAAGACAAAAAAATAGACGCACCAAGGAAGGAATATTCAAATGAGACAAAATTTGATCAGTGTAATGTGAATGTACAGAAAAAAAAATGATTAGAATTTCAGAACAATTGGATGATTTAATGCACTGACAGATCTTTCCAAAGTGAGCACGTCAATAAAGCGTTAGTCCACACTTGGCCTTGACACAAGTTGTTACACGACGTGGCATTGATGCATAAATATGACGGATGGTGTTCTGTGGGATGTCGTTTCAAATTGCCTCCAATTGACGAGCTAATTCATCGGCATCCTGGGTTGCTCGCAGGCGACGCCCCATCTCAGCCCATGGAAAGAGCAGGATCCTGACGATGTTCGGGCTGTCTCCAGATATGTCTGAACTGGTGATCGGAACTCAGTTCGAAGCAGGACTCTTCAATGAAGTTAATTCGTTCTAAATCCCAACAATTCCAAGTTGGTGAGCCCGGCACAGTTGCAATCGCTGTTGCCGGTGCATACCGGTCAGTGGTAGGCTTCGTAATGGGCACCGTGAGTATATATTCCGCTCTCATAGTCTACTATTAGTAATCCGAGTGGTCACTTCCGTGTTTGTCACACGTTGGATGGTTGATAACGACGAATCTCGTGTTGTCACAGCTGCTCTGACAAGCTCTCTAACTTTCCGAGATATCATCTCTCTAGGCCGTTGTCCTCTAATTGCTGCTTCGCTACTACCCAAATGCCGAGCGATTCGTGGTTGAGCCCATCCAGCCTCATTCAGTTCGACAGCACGCCATCTTTCAAACTCCTTCATATGCTCGTAGTGACCGTGAATTCGCCGATGAGGCATTGTTACAATCAAGATATATAAAATCAATCGAAATCAACTGCACGTTTTGTTCCTGAAAGCGAAGTTCTCTCCTTATATGCACCACCATGGTACTCAATTTCAATGCGCTCTAGTTTCGACTATTCATTCATTGGCTTCGAATTTTTGATCATATACATATTTGGTCAAAAGTTGTCTGCTTGTAAAGTTTCATTACTATCGGATTATTTTGAGGAGTACGTCATTTTTTTTTCTCAGAGTGTATATTCTTTAACATTTTACAACTTCACAATATTACATCCGTTTCTTGAACGTTTATGCGAATCTCTGGGGCATTACTCGGCGGTTTAATAAAACCCAATTTTTGGGGGTCCTCCCCCCAGCTTTGCAGCGCTAAGCTCAGAAGTTATATCATTGCAATTCTGAGTAACACATATTCGTCGATTTTTGGCGCCATTGAGTCTTTCCAAATGTCCAAAGAAATTAAGTTTTACTGTTCTGAACTCACTTATCACACATTTGTAGCACCTTGGTAGCTACTGATGTCTTACACATGTTTTCCGCGTTTACAAATACTTAATATTATAATATTTCCCATACTCCACGATAAAACCTAAATACGCGTTTTGGGGCCATAACATTATTATAAAATACTCTCAGATTAATATGAGGAATGGTTTAATAATATAATGGGAAACAACATAAAATTTGGCGGTGGACTTTTGCTCTTAATTTTACTGAAAACTAGTCCGTGGCTCCAACTTAAAAAGAAGCAGCATATGCTAACGGATAATCAATTTAATACTGGAAACTTTGGTCAGGTGGATATTAGTGGTATCTGGGCAGGCACAATGTTCTTTTACCCAATCCTTTGATATTACGCTTAAGCATCTGGTGAAAGATAAATACTAGAAGCTTTGGTATGGGTCAGGCTGAGATTAGTGGTACTTGGGCTAGCAGTTATCCATAATTTCACACCATCCTTTAATATTACGCTCAAGCGTCTGATGAAAGACAAACAATTAAATAATGGAAGCTGTCGTTTGGGTCAGGATGCCATTAGTGGTAGTTAGGGTGCAAGTCCTCTGTTTTTTCACGGCACCCTTTGATAGTGCACTCACTGGCGGAATTTCAATTTAATATATTTTTCAATTCAATACATTTATTAAAAGTTATGAAATAACTTTTAATGAATTATCCCTTAACTTCTTAGTCATGCAGATATTATGACTCCAGTATTATTGCTTAAGGTGGACATTATTGGTACCTGGGCTGGTACTCTGTTTTTTTACCCAATCCTTTGATTTTTCGCTCAAGCATCTGGTGAAAGATAAGCATTTAAATACTGGAAGCTTTGGTATGGGTCACGCTGAGATTAGTGGTACTTGGGCTCAGTGGCGCACCCACGGGGGGGGCCGAGGGGGCCCTGCCCCCCCCCTTGGGCTGACAAAGCAAAACGCGAAGGGCGCTGTCAGCACAAGGGAGAACTAGGTCTGCCTTCGAGAAAGTATAAAAAAAAAACATTTACAACCATTATTGTAATAAATAATTTTAATCATTGTGAAGAAAACAATTCCAGCATATCTCAACACTTACACTGAATGTAATTATACATATAAAGCTCTTTATCGTACTGTACAAATTATAAATTAATTCGCACTAAAGGCGCCAATTCTGGAAACCCGTTCTTCTTAAGACGTTTCTACCTGTGATTGAATTTAACTAATGGACTCGTCCAAAATCACGTGACCCAAATGCCTTCTCGCTATAGTCGTACTATACCAGTGCTGTGTAGAGTGACGTCACAGGCGCCTCCGTGGCCCTATATAAAGAGTGAACGGCGGGGAAGCGGCTGTTCGCTCGAAAACTCGAGGATTTCGTTTACCCAGTGAGAAAATTGTGGAAGTGAATAAATAGATCGTGCCAACGCTTCGCGAATTAAGTGTTGCTGTGAGTTGAAATAAAGTGCGACGTTACGACACAAGGTGATAACAGTGAATTGGTAGTTTCGGAACGAGGGCCTGCGTGGTGAATAGCTGAATTTAATAATGGTCCTGAACTTTCAACTGATCTTACAGTGAAATGCATCTTTAACGATCAGTGTGTGTGTTTATGTGCGTATTTCGGCTATATAGCAAATTTTGTTCTTGAATAACTGAGGAGCAAGGTAAAAAAAAAGACAATGAGTGAAAAACGAACACCATCCTTTGATATTACGCTGAAGCGTCTGATGAAAGATAAACAATAAAACACTGGAATCTTTGGTTTGGGTCAGGATGACATTAGTGGCAGTTAGGCTGGAAGTCCTCTGTATTTTCACGTCATGCTTTAACAGTACACTCACTGGCGGCCTTTCAATTTAATATATTTTTCTTGAGCTTTCTGGACAGTTGCCGTTCGTCGAAAGTTTTTTAATGATCACTGACTTCGGCTTCCACTCACTCCCATTGAACTTTTAATGAATACTCCCTCTTCTTCTTAGTCTTGCAGATATTATGACTCTAGTGTTATTGCTTAAAGGTGTATTGATTGGTTCCAAATCTCACTGGCATATCTAACTGCGATGAATATGTTGATCAGCCCAGACATTTGTAGTGTCAGAAGGGCACATCAGATTTATTGCCGAAATATAACTTTCTAATGGGTATGTATCAAACATGGGAGACTAAATACCTTTTGTGGCAATATAGGTTTATTGCTTCGAACTTTAAGTCGTTTCTGGGTTGACATCGGTTTTGTTTTATAGAATGTTCAATTTCTATGTACCACTGCCTGACCTGAAATCGTGCATTTCCTGTTATCGCGCATAATGCGAATGTTCAAAGAAATTCTTTTGATTTTCAGACTTCATAAATATAAATTATTACGTCATTGCTAACCTTATTGTCTCACTAGGAAATTAATGATCGAAGGTGGAATATCCTTTTACTAACAATTTTAATATTTTCAGTCTTGCGTTGATACATCTTAACCAATTTTCATTAAATGTATGAATTTTAAGCTTCTTTTTTTAAAATAGTGTGACATAGATAATAATGCTGAAAATTTCAAATAATTAATTGGAATTCCCTTATATTTTATATTCCAATTAAATCACGAAATTTCATATTTTTGAAGTAGGTAGTTATAGTTTGTTGTAGGAAACTAAAGACTTTTCTAACAAATTATTTCTTTATCAGATATTAAAAAGTAAAATAAGAATATATTCCTTCCCTAAAATAAAATTTCTAGTCGTATTTATAAAGATTAAAGCGACTGCTGAAGAATTATAATATTCTGAACGTCTAAAATGCATTTATGATGGCTTTTTTGACATTAATCTGAAACCAGACATGTCCATGATAAAAATCAAAGAACAATAAGACAGTATAAATGCTGTACACATGATCACATTTATAAAAGATTATTGATATATCTATATACCTTTCCGGGAAAAGGCAGGTGAATAAATATATTTTTCAACATAATTTTTTTTACTAAATCCAAATATGAACTGATATTTAACTTTTGTCTTGCACAGTGTTATTCTGTAAGTCATTGTAGCCAAAATGACGTTTTGTGTCAACTGCTGCATTAAATATCGGGATGACCATTGCAGGGGTGTTAATTTAAAAGTGGAAGAACTGAACTACGATTTTCAAAAGTAAAAATAACGGTGTTACTATATAATACAACAAATGTGCTATTGAAAATTGCCAAAGTCACACTAAAGCAGATATAATCACACCATGAATAAAAATTCATCACTCAAAAGTTATCAATTCATGTATTCTTAAAAACACAAACGGTATAAAAAATTATAAAGTTTTCGATTCATTCCCTATATTATGAAATAAATAAATATAAATGGAGGTTGACTCCATTACTAAAATGAATTTTACGAAAATATTAAATATAAATGAGAATAGGGTAATTTCCCTCTAAATATCTTGAATGGTTGCAAAAATGTTTTGCTCTTTGAAACAGTTGTTATTTTATACAATGAGCGTGGTCTGTAAATTTTACCCTTAAGCGTATTTGGAAATATTCCAGTAACAAACCTCTGAATGAAGTGCCGCGGGAAAACTTGGCAATTTTGCAAGTTTAATACATCCACGTACAAATTGGAAACTACAGTGTCGTGGGAAAAAAATACTTAATAATAGGCATATGCATCATCTGCACTTGCATTTATCTTCTGAATTTTGACAATAGGTTGAAGTGCAGGTCTCAACAATTTGAAGTGTTGTATATGTTTAGGTGGAGAAACATAGTTTTTGTTCATTTTAATTTTGCAATTTATATATTATATGTGTGGCAACCGTAAATATATTAAAGCTTAAAGTTTATCTTTATAAAACTAACATTAATGTATTATTATTATATTCTTCACAATGCCGTAATACATATTTAGTGGAATTAATATTAAAATCATACATTGCAAGTTGTGCCGCTATAAATCCTCCGATTATTTTACCTTTCGTGTGAGTCCTGTAAAGGAATAATTAATTAATAAAATGCTAAATTGATCACACCATTTAAACTTAAACAATAAGACATTTATTAACATCAAATCTAAATTAAATTCAATTACACTAGTTAATTATATTATTTCAGCGGAGGGGACATGTGTGTGACCAAAACGGAAAACCTAAATATTGGTTTTAAACAAATATCATTTCAATGGGCACATACCTTCAAGTCTGTCTTGGACTTTGTCAGCATCTGTATTTAATGTCGTTCATTTACAGCATTAACTCTTGGTGTAATGCTCTCACACGTAAATCCGTTGAACATATTGACTTCTGTAACTCTTTATCGCACTTATTTCATTCTCTTAGTATATCAATCCATCGCTGCAGTATCTGCACAAGTCATAATGTCGAAGTTATCTGTTCCAAGTCTAAGTCAAAATTCCATCGTTGTCTGCTGGTATGCTCCTAAGGCAAAATTCTATAATTGTCTTATCTAGTCTGTTCTTAAATCAACACCTTGATCGTTACTGCTTAATTCTCGGGTCACAGGCTGGGGTTCCCTCGGTGTGTGCGTGTGTGTGTGTGGGGGGGGGGGGGTAACTCCTCCTTTTCTTCCATTTGGCGCTAATTGGTTGTTCCTTTACCCAATGGCACCATTCCACCTTTCGTAAGGCCCAGCTCAGCCCCTCTGGTATGGCACCCCTAAATTTATGGTCTTCTGACCTTTAGGTTCACGTCGAGATAAAAATCGGTACCAGCCAGTCTACACGCTTTGTTCGCCGTTTTGGTCACCATAAATTTCTACATAAAAGTGTCTCATCAAATGTGACATCTATTTCTGGTCTCACAATATGCTTTATTTTTAAGCTTTTTGAACTTTCATATCCTTTACTGGACTAGCATATATTTGAACAATAAGAAAATAATAATTAATAATGTAATATTAAATAATAAATACTTAAATAATAATAAGAAGGATTATAATGAAATTAAGAATTACTGTAAAAATGTACCTTCAGTTATCATTCAGAAATGCAGCTGCTTGGTATAAAACAGATAATTTTGTTGACACAAAGATTTTAACAAGTTCGCGTTCATTTCTCCAATTGATTAGTATAGATTATTTCAGCAATCCATAGTTCTTTTTATAAACACGAGGACTACTCTGACTAGAAACCCAGGTTTAAAGTATTTTTAAATAAGTGGTGTAGGAGAAGCAAAAGAAACTGTCACTTTTCCCACATTTTCTTTTGGGCATCTATGGAATATAGATCATTTTATATAGCTATCTCTTATAGGTGTAGAAAATGTGTCTGTAGGTGATATGACTGGGTAAAAAATATTAGAAGAAAATAAATCCAGTGGACGCATGTTATTTTCCCACAATTGACGTAACGCAACATCCACTCCTTCGCCATTAGTTTAACTAGATTATTTTAATAAGGAAGGCGCCACTCGTGTTCCCATGGTTTTTATATTTTCACTATCATTGGATTTCATTTTTCATTTGACTTTGCTACTTGATTAGTCATTAACTATGTTGAAAACCTAACTTGCTTTGCTGTTAGCCTTTGTAATTATTGACTTGTAGAATATTAGTAGTGAAATGCAAAGATGTGTAAGTTGGTAAGGAGAAACATATTTCCAACTGGAACAAAAATAGGGTGAACGAGTGTGGATAGCCTAAAGGAATAGTCAATATATGTTAGACTCACGTATGCTTTTTTTATACACGCTTGCTGCTCCAGAGAAATAATTTTTTTAATGTGATGCATCCAATGGACCTGAGAACATTGATCATAGCCAATGATTTGCTATCAATATATCTTAAACATTCTTCACGGTATCGCAACTTTTTTAGATTACCATTATATAATGAAGTATCTAAATGTTCATTTAGTATGCTCAAATTCATATAATATTACCTGCGCTGAAGAATAGCAAAATACAACTATTTCTTTCAACTGAAAGCTAGTTAGCAACACACATCGATTACAGTACGGTAGTCGGTCATATCGCTAGAATGGGGCCTAGAAAAATAAGATTTCTTTGCTGCTTTATACCAAAACCGTACAACCTACCATTTAGAGTAATGTATCTGTTTGAACGGTCTGGAAAGTCCCTCCCAAGGAACTCAATAGAGGTGGCAACAGGAACTCAATAGAGGTGGTAACTGCAGGGACTTTTGCATCATTCACTTTCTCATTGTCTCTTGATAGACTTTCGTACTTACGATTTTTTTTTGTATCCATATCCGTGTTCATAGATACGTTATTTTTGCTTTCATCCTCCGTGTAGACAGGGAAGAAGAAAGAGGCTGACGTAGTAGTCGATTTCATTTCAAATAGAGTACAATTAAACCAGGTAATCTATCTTCTCGATTTGTTCGCCAACATTTAATCGCCTAAGATGCTTTTGTTTTAAATTGGAGATGTTTATTTTAATTGTGTTTCCCTTTTTTCGACCATTTTTTTCACTTTTGGGGGAGAATAGAGACCTTTAACAAAGAATGGCTTGATGGGTTATTTGATCTCTATCTCCCAATAGTATATTTATTAAAAGTTAAAAAAATTACATATAAATAAAAAAATACAATTTTGAAAAGTACAAAGTTACAAGGAAGTAAAGAGAAACATAAAATTTCAAAGATTTAAAGAAGTACAAAAAATGATAATAGTTCTAAGAATTACAAATAAACTGTTTTACACAAAATATTCTTTTAAATAAATATATTTTTAAGCTTCTAATTAGCTTCTATTTGTTTTGTATCATGTAATCTGATTTCAAATACAAAACAATTATATTTATATTACTTATCCAATAAAAAGTTTAGAAATAATGGGATATAGCCCTTTCTGGTGGTGTTTTTTTTATCATGGATTCGATCTTCCTGATGTCAGAACTTGGCTACGCTACTGTTGCATACCATTACAAGCATGGATATTAACAGGGTTTCACACTATTACCAAAATTTTAGCAACACTCCTATTGATCTGAAGTCATGTTTAACCAAATGTGGGCATTGCAGATCGCAGAATGTTCATCTTCATACCCATCTTGTAATGTTTTTTATGGTTCGAAAATTAGTGTATTTCAAAAAATATTTTTTATATCTAAAGAAATATTATATTTAGAAGTGTAGAAACACCTAGTTTCTACACGACAATCCAAGTGCTCAAATAAATCAATCCACACATTTTATCTTGTATTCAATTTGCTCAATTGAATATAATCATCTGCTGTTGATAACTTACTCTCAAGCTACATTCCAGTATATAATAGTAATTTCCAATTTGCTCATATAAAGTATGAATTGCCTTTTCAACATTAACTTCGAAGTATCAATCAAAATCTCTATACAGGGTGATTAAAAAAAGATGAGCCAAACATTACATGACTTCGCACAAAATGAACATTTTCGTCATAGTGTATCTGTTCGGAAATGTAACGTAAAGACGTTACGACGCTCTTACTCGTTGGGAAGAGGCCGCTCCGCAAACTTAAACGCGTCATTCTGGTTGTTATTTTCATGTGAAAGAAGATAATCACGTATGCAAATTTCATCTGGGGAAGGAGAAGAACCCTTATGCAAATGCTAGTAATACCGGAACTATCTGCACGTCACTTTTTCGGGTCGATGTATTGGGTGAGGACATAGCTTGGCCCCCACGATCGCACGATTTGTTGTGTCTTGACTTCTTTTTGTGGGGATATCTCTAGAGTCTATAACACTCTTCTTGACTCTGAAGAGGAACACGTCGACAGAATTTCGACCCCTGCTGTCGAAGTGCGCGACGTGCTTGGTCTGTTCGAGAGAGTTCGTCAATTCTTCCTTCGCCTCTGTGAGACGTATAAGGTGGATGGTCGCTCTTTTAAGCCATTACTATAATTATTTTTTATGAAATATCATTTTATAACTTCTACGTCTTGTGCTTCTTTCTTATTCGTTCTTGTGTTCTTGTGTTTTCGTCAATGTTCTTGTGTTTTCGTCTCACTTAATCGGTTTCACTATTAAGCGCCCATTGGTGCCCTTACGTTTCATTTCCGACCCGGTAAACTATGATGGAAAACGCTTGGTTTGATGTGTGCTAAAATTTCCTAAAGTTTGGTTCATCTTTTTTTTAATCACCTTGTATACAGTTTGCTATTATTATATCAATATCATTTAAATGAAAACAATATATTGAATACTCTACCGTAATAAAAAGCAGTGCTTAATCATTATCCGTGGTACAAGGTTTGGTGGTCATTGTCCTTTTCAACTCGGTGCAAGAGGTGATATTATCAGAGAACATAAACATTTTTAAAACAAGGATTTTAGAATGTGTCAAATAAAACTGAGTAATTCGAATTCAGTAACGACTGAAGACAGTATTTTATCCCCGTACACAGTTAGTACATTTCTTAGCTTTGTTATATGAAAGATAGTTGCATAAATGCAAGAACATATTCACCTAATCATTCATCAATGCTCAAGCAAAATCGGCTATGATAATGATGCTATCAACCATCAGTACCGTTATATACTTGAAGAACAAAGAAAAGCTAAAAACCGGAATACAGTATCTTGAATACTATAGTCAGCCTAATTGAAGTAAATCATTATTAAGGACTTGTGAATGTCCCTTATAATTGTATTTTGTAACTATGAATATTGCAGTGCAAGTTCATGCAGTCTAAATACATATGTATATATTTAAATATGAAGTCACGTGAATTGTAAGACTGGCATAGTCTGTTGCTATAGATATGCCAAATTGATACAAATATACCAATATTTATACCAAATTGCATCATATTATAAATTTTCCTCGTTGTCAAGTAAAATCAGAATAGCACTTATATTGAATAAACTCATTAATGGGTGCTTAACATGCACTATTGTTAATGCTATTTAAAATAATTTGCATTTTAAAATTTTTTCAGCCATTAATAATTCTAAAAATTATTTTACGCACAGCTAAGCATAATTTTATGCTAGTCGATTTGCAAATTTCAGTGTTTCAAGTAAAAAAGCGTTCAACACCGAGACGTGTCAAATATCTAAAAACGTGACATTATTTGAATGAAGAGTTTGAAAAGATGTAAATAAAATTCTGAAAAAATGTGGCATTTTAAATGCATAGGTTTTTCAGAACTCATTAGCTCAATGTTTATCTAACTGTATAAAAAATCAAGGAAATAAAAATATAGCTATTTGCTTTAGGTTATTATAAACACGCATTCTCATGTATAAATTATTTTATTTGACATAGCCTATATTCTATAAATATTAATTATTTTACCAAAAGTTGAAATAAAATTGATGTGTGCAGCATGTGACTCTCCCTTATTTGACAAAGCCTATATTCTATAAATATTAGTTATCTTATTAAAGGTTGAAATGAAATTGATGTGTGCAGCACATGACTCTCCCTACAGACTCAAAGGCATTTTTTCTTTCTTACATAATGCATTAAATTGAGTTTTTTAATTGGATGAAGCAAGACTTGTATACTTTTAAAATTAAACTAATTTTGCAGTTTTTATTACTTTATCATACTATTGTATAGAGTGAAAAACCCAGACCACACGACACACCCGAAGGCTTACTGTAGCTAAGTGTGTGGCCGGACTGTGGTATAGAGTGTATTTTGACAAGTATTGTTTTGACAAAAATTTTCGAACTCGAGATTTTGATGCCAATATAGGTTTCAGGTCCTCCTGAACAGGTTTTGAATATTTTTAGAGTGAATCAAATCTGTTTGTCTGTCGTATGCCATCTGTGTGTAGTCGATTTCTTGTGTACAAGAAATCTACTGCATAAATATTGATAGATTTTCACGCAATTTTTTATCTGGGTTTGTTATCCAAAAAATCCATAGATCTAGATAGATTTTTTTTAATTTGATAGAGAACTTCAAAATTTTATATTTACTTAACATGGAATCATAGGATAAAATTTGAAACAACCATGCCTAAATACTGTTATTTATGGCTCAATGATCACAAAATGTAGCAGTTACAATAATTGTAGAGAAAGACAGATGCGATACAGGTTTAGTGTTCATTCTGCCCACCCTAAATGGTATATTGTCAAACTTGATTAACACCGAACTATTTTTAAAGTCCTCTAAATAGAAGGGGAACACACCGTAATTGGGATCCTTTGTACCAACAATACCTAAATAGTGTTATTTATGGCTCAATGATCACACAATTCAGCAGTTGCAATCATTGCAGAGAAAAATAGATGTGATACAGGTTTTGTGTTCATTCTGCCAACCCCAGATGGTATTTTGTCAAGCTTGATGACAACCGAACTATTTTTAAAGCGCTCTAAATAGTAGGGGAACATACCATAATTGGGAGCCTTTGTACCAACAATACAAAATTAAAAAAAAATTAATAAATAAATATATTAAAAAAATTACAAGATACTTAATGGATTTTGTTATGAAAAATCCGAGTTAAGTTACACTTCAATTAACTCCATTTTATTTTTCATTTGCCAACCTCGCGAAGGCGTCGCGAAATTGCTGAAAAAAAAAATATATCGAGTACGGTTAGTCCTAAAGTAATAATACTGGTCTCATAAGTTTTGTCGTCCAAGGCTACGCAAGAACCAAGCATTTAATCATTAAATATAATCATATTTATAGTATTATTCCAGATTATGACGATATTACGAGTCATTTGTAAACTTAAAGGCGTGTTTCAATTATTTTAATTGTAATAAAATTTCATCAGTTCCATGCAAACTCATGAGTGACTTATCTGCCTAATTTTATAAAATTCGTCGATTAGTTTGGCCGTAGAACTTATTATTCCAACTTCACTACCTAAGCAGGTTAATATTGGTAAATGAATATTACGAAAAGAACAACCAACAGCCGCCTTTATACTATAAATGCAAAGAAAGGATAGTGAAATTATATATATATATATCGTTAGATAATGAAAATAGAACTAAGACAGAATATATAATAATAGTTGTAGCAAAGTCTTCCTCGAACTAGGTAAGGGAGCAAACACGGAATTGAATGTCATGAAAATGTGCAATCCATTCTCACATTTACTGCTCGCAATTGAAAATGAAGAGAGAGAGAGAGAGAGAGAGAGAGAGAGATGATGTATATATAGTTTGATAGAGAAAGTACACAGTGTTAGAAGAGAGATGAACATAAGTGTCCGATTGCGCCTGAGTAAGTAGGCAACATTGAGAATATTAACAAGATTTGACTGGTGGTCATGTCTCCACACGTTCCATTTTTTAAGCCAGATATAATACATTCCATGTACGGACACATAGGCAGACAGGTAAGCAGAGAGAGAAAGAGATACAGGAAGGCATGCCGACAGACAGATACAAATAAATACATTCACGCAGACGCCATGCTCAAAATAGCGCATTCGTGTTCCAGAAAGCCTGAAATGTGTATAACCGTTGAAAACACTTATTTTGAATCTCGGCCTTTTATTTCTAATAATTACTCTATATGTCACTGTCAATTTACAAAAAGACATAAAATGAGTGAATTAAGCTTTAGTTACTAGCTGTTTAGAATTATTTGTCATAAATAAATGTTATTATTTGGATACATAACGCTCAGTGTTTACTGAATTACAGTTTATTGAATAACACCATCCGTATCTAGCCTTGCGATGGAAAGCAGACGTATCTTGAGAAACCTAGGTCTAAGGAAATGAATGCCAAATAGTTCTTTTTGAAATTCACATCCATTTTTGGAATTCGCATTTCTTTATTTTTTGAAAAGTATATCGATACATCTTTTTTATTTGGGTGAAGAAAGAGATACAAATAACGTTTCTGCGTTCTGCTGCTTTTCATTACATTTTTCATATAATTTATGTCAATATCGCAACTACGGTATTTCGCCATATCAACTGTGTCTAAATTTGTCAACAAAATATTGTGTGTTTCTCACTGTCAAAGTGACTAAAAAATGTTTGCCAATCTCACTGTCGAAATCTATTTGAAAACAAACAAACAAACAAAAAACTGTGCGAAACTTAAGAAAATGCAAAGTATTTCTCAGTTACATAGATTTGCCATATCATATGTTAGAAAAACTTTGAAATATGAGGATACGCTGTCTCATGAAAGTGCTTTAAATTTACACCGGGTGGTCAGAATTAAAACACCCCTACTTTGAACTCACTATACATCGAACTACTTACTCAGTATAAAGGATCCAAAATTGTTGAACATACTATTCAAGACATGGGTAAAGGGGTTACGCGAAAAAAAAATAGTTCCAGAAACACCGATAGGTGGCGCTGTACAACAGAAAATATGCTGAAAAGACCCAAAATACACATTTGCAACACATTTTATTCGAACGTACCAAACATTCATATCACAAGGACCTTATCGATGGAGGGAGTGCTGCGTATAACGTTATCCATTGATTGTTCAACGATGGCCACGATGCATCCACGTCAACTCTAGCCAGAATTGTCAATACAAAGGTCAGTCGCTTCTCCCTGTCGATGGTCAGCAAGTGGTGATTGTGACTAATTTTGCACGGGAAAAAAGGCACTATGTTTATCAGTACGTTCCGCAGTGTGCTGTAGGGAACACCTAAGTGCCGTGACACTCCACGTGCTCTACTGCAGCCTATAACGTTATCCATTGATTTTTCAACAATATCGGTGGCAACATCGTCAACGACATCTGAACAAGTCGATTTGCATCCTCGACTCGGCTGAACTCCAAGATGTCCAGTTTTCTCGAATGGATCGATCATTCTGTTGAGATCTTATGGAAGTCCTTAGCGCAAATTCTTAAGTCGACGAAACTATCGAAGTGCTGCTGCAGCATGTCCTTTGTTTACATAAAACAGCTTCACAAGCAAAACGCGTTCTGGCAGTGTGACTGCCATCGCTGATAAGAATCAAAATTTCCCAGTTTTATCCCCTTTTATGCCCAGAATATAGTAGCTGCAAACTAAGGGTTTATGCAAATTTTTGTGCTTACAGTGCGAAATTGCAGTTACAATGACAGTTTAAGTTTCTTCACTTTTTTATCTTCTTTTTTTCCATATCAGCAAAATAAATTAAAAAGGAAAAATTCCATATTGCATGTGTTTGTTTTTTTGTGATTATTTTGTGTCTTTTCAGCATATTTTCTGTTGTACAGAGCCACCTATCGGTGTTTCTGGAACTAATTTTTTTTCGCGTAATCCCTTTCCCCATGTCTTGAATAGTAGTTTCAACAATTGTTGAGCCTTTACACTGAGTAGTTCGATGTATAGAGAGCTCAGAGTAGGGATGTTTTAATTCTGCCCACCCGGTATATGATGTATTCGAGTAATAAAAGTTATCATTTTAGGACATATCTAACACTATGTATATATATTACAAATGCCCATTTATATTTCTTATTATATGTCTTATATAATGTATATTTATAAATGTTTAATTTGTATTTTCTTATATATATATTATTAGATATGTCTTATTTGCAATTTTATACATATTTTAATAAATTAAATGCAACTACAACAAAAATATCACAGCATTCACTTATTAAAGAAAGCTCAACCAGACTCACAAGTGCAAAACATCTAAATTTTGTCAAAATGGTGGCGTGGAATCACAATATAAATCACACACCAATTAAATTACAATCTAACATGAAACATTTTGAAGCAGAATCGATTGAACGTTAAACGAGTTTGATTGGATGATATAAACGATATACGCATATTAATATTGGATACCTGTTAACATTTATACAGTTTAAAATCCTTACTGTTAAAATGGCTATGTAAATGGACTCATAATAAAATGATATTTCATAAATCACTCACAAAATTAATCACAAGTCACCATGAAACATTTTGAAGCACATTTAGTGAAAGTTAAACGAATTTTATTGAATGATATAAACGGAAGATATTAATAGTGGATTCTTTGTAATGTTTACGCTGTTTAATATAGGTACTGTTGTTTAAATGCTATGTAAAAGAACTCATATGAAATTATGTTTAATGTTTCACCATGCAGCATTTTCAAAATTTAATTATTGAAAGTTGAACGAGTTTCATTGAATGATATAAACGGGAGATATCAATAGTGGATGCGCATTAACTTCTATGCCGCTTAATATCCCTGTTGTGATAATTGCTATGTACTCATATAAAATCATTTTTTTTTTCAATATACCTTTAATACATAAATTTGTACTTTACGTCCGTATATATCAAAGGAAAATAAACAACATAATTTGTTATTATTATTATTTAAAATTAATGCAAAAATCTATACCCAAAACGTTTCACCATTATTGCAATGAAAGAATATGTAAATGATGCCACACAATGCTCTTGGACTTATTCCAATATCCAAATCATTGAATGAGACGCCACGAACAACTTGGCAGTTTAACAAGTTTAATATTTTAATGCACAAAGTTGAAGCTAACATTCTTGCCAAAAATATTTAATAATAGGTATTTGCGCCACCTGCACTCCATTTATTTTCCGAAAGTTGAACATTTAGTATTAAGCAGATAATTGCAAAACTTTGGCCGATTTACTAGAATGGTAAAAATACAGATGAGGTTTAGAGCTAAAATATTTATGTCTTTTAGTAAAGGAAGATTGTTTTGTGAAAACATAGTTTTCAAAAATCATGTAAATTACGTAAGTTGTGCATAAAGTTTTAAGACTAGAACTATTAAAAATGGCATTACATTTTAAAAGTCGTAATATAATAATTTTATTTAAAATTAACTCAATATCCATATAATCTCCGCAGTGGCATTGCTGCAACGGATAATATATTTTCTTGAATACTAATGTGTGAATAAGTCCTCCTTGTATCACGCTGACTACTCTACCGACAGATACCGATATTGTTCAGGTGATTAAATCTAGTTCAAGCCTGGGGGGGGGGGTTATCCCAGGGCACGACTGAATTATTTTTGACACGCTCTGCGCATATGATGACGCAGAAATTACGAACGCGTGCATTTTGTTCTTGGGCTGTCAAGAGGCACCAATTTGTTCAATAACGTCACTAAATTTCCTCAGACGTCACGGGTTCGTTTGTGAACTGCACAATTTAAAATATTTTCGCAAGTTGTTTACGTCTGGATGTTTCCCACTTCAAAATTAACAAACCACTTTTAACTGTAATAATGCGTGTGTTTTGGCAACCCATCTCAATGTTTACTCTCTAAATCCTGAACGAATCTTAATTCCCATTAAGTCAAGCTGGCAAATTTCATTGATTGCCGTGCTGAGGGCGCAACCTTATAAATAAGTACATTAGGTCACGCTGTTTCTCTGTTCTCACAAATGCTGTTTATGCTTTCGAAATCGGTCGAACCGGTTCTTAGTGTTATATGTTGTTTCATAAAATACTTTCTAAATTTTTTATTTTTTAGCAAGTGTTTGAGCTTTTTTTAAATACATTTTGTGTTGAAGCACCAATATGAATAATTTAAACGTATGATATACCAGGATCAAATTTATATTCCCAGTTGTCCTGTAGAAGCAGAAACCTAGCTGCCCTGTAGAAGCAGAAACCTAGCTGTCCTGTAGAAGCAGAGACCTAGCTATCCTGTAGAAAGCGGAAACATTTATTGTTCCATAAATACTTTTCAAGCAGCGTCTGTCAGAGAGAACTGGACCTAGTTATTTCGGTATTTATGGCATTTACAATTTAGTACTTCTACATTTTTTACGTGAAGAAAACTATTTTGACTAGAAGCTAAAGTTTGATGTGGATTTAGAAGCATGTATATATGCAAAGGTAATCGACCCTTACCTAAAATTTAACCTATCGCATATTGATCAGATAAGACAAAAATAATCAAGTGACAGAGGTTGGCCTTATAACTCGTAAAAGTTCGCAATACTTAAAATATGTGTGACAAGTCTCTAAAATACCTTATTGGGACATATATTGGCTCATAAACTGTTTATCTTGAAAAACTTAATGTTTCTTTAAGGTGGAAATTCAGAATTGAACTCGTGAGTTGGGAAGTTACTAAAAATAGCAGAATATTTCACTTAAAAATATATTTTCAAACAAATTGTCATTACGACAGAACAAGTTTTCATTATTTCAATACTCGGTTAAACATGTATAGCAGTAGAAATGTAATTTTGAGGAAAACGATTTAGAGTATTTTAAAGCTTTTAAATTTTGAACTAAAATCAATGCCCTCTTCGAAAACACAAACGAATTATAACCTGCCATTCCATTTTACCACGCGAACAAAGAGTGTGTCATAAGCTGAAATGCGTGCAAACTTTTATTTCAACCTCACGAAATAATGCCAGATGTCCAGTGGGACTACATTCACACACTTTTGGGGGATTTCTAAAATATAATTATAATCGTCATAAAGTTATATAATATTATAATGTTTATGATGAAAACGCTTAAGTGAAATAAATTCAATAAATAAATACAATGGAAAATTTATTTTAAAACGATACTTCATTTAAGTAAAATTATAAAGCATTTCCTTTGTGATGAAAAATGTATCTACTTACGATATATTTTAGATATAAGATATTGTTGTTAGTTTTAACATTCGAATTTTATTTGAGCTACCCCTGCCCTTTTCAAGGGCATAGGGGAAGAGTGAATGAGAAAAAATTGCCAAAATTAAGCTAAAACAATTTTTAGTAGAATATTATTATACACATTACCTTACATCTATTACAAAATTCCGTATTCAAATAAGTTTAAAAACCAAATTCCCTTGCTGAATTAATGCAATGTGTGTATGCATTTATCTGTTAGCTATAAGGCCGCCAATATCCCTATCTGTTTCAGTTTTAGTTGTATCTTTAAATCGTATAACTCAATTCCTGTTGTTCTCTTAATAACTCTTGTCTTGAAATCTTGTCTATAAATCTTGTCTTGAATTTTGGGAGGGTATTTATCACAATCCTTGTGAATGCGATCTTGGTTATTTTACACAAACAATAATAGATTTTTCATGTCGTATGATGGAGTACATGAGTCATGTTTCTAAATATGACATTTCTTAATCCACAATTGCTGAAGATTAATGGGACTCTAACACAGACTTACTTCTTTTTTAAAGTTAAGATCATTTTGCATCCTAATTTCGTTTTTAAATTGAATTTTATTAGACATTTCGGGTTTATTTCCCAATCAAACCCCTTTATTAATGATAATTGTACTTTCTTATCATTGCTTTTAAATCTCTGGTTTAACTTCTCGATTTAGTTTGCTTCCTTCCTCTTATGTAGGTAATTTTATCGTTTTCTTGAATTTTAAGTTTCGTTGTTTACTTTGACGATGATAGCTACTTTATCTTCCAAAAAACATTTTCTATTCTACATATTTTTCGTAATTGTTTAGAATCTGTTACTTTTTCAGTATATTTGGTCGACTGGTGTCGCCTCCGAAATAGGTTATTTACAATTTTAATTGAACTGAGCTTTTATGAATAATTAAACATGTGATTTGAATCCTTAGTGCAACGTTCATTTTTCTCTTTGAATTTTACCATGTAATCATTTCTTTCCACCGCTTGTTCCTTAACGGTATTTTTTCCTCTGTTGGCAACACATTTTTTTCAGTCAAGTTTGGTGTTTCTGCATCAGTAACAGTTCTTGCACTTAGGAGTTTTGTGTGTCCTTACAAAAAATGTAGTATTTGTCTTCGAAACAATCTGATACAATAATAATTTATGTATTGTCTGCTTTTTTTAAAGTTTTTTTGTTTTATTAATGGACTTACCACATATCGTTAAATATGGAAAACTAGCATATTTAACGATATACAAAACTTTAGAACGTTCATGTATATATATTTTTAATTATGCGTAAAACGGGTTATGTATTGAAAAATGATCATGTGAGTGCTCTAATAGCAGTACTCATTTAAATTATATATTACTTATAAAATGAATACTTAGTTAACATTACTACTCGTCCTGAGTTTTGATAATTTAAAAGATAATCCATTTGCACATTTGTTAATTTTTCGACCATGATTGTTTTAAAATCGCTGTTTCCAGTATTAAAAATATTAATCACCATGAAAAATTCCATTCAAAGAGCTTTGTTCTTGAGATAATGTATAGCCTCACAAAAACACATATACAGACACAATACGTGTAAAACCACATGCATCACACACATACAAAGGCCAACGGCCCTACCGTGCACAAAACACCGGTTCTCGATAAATCGCCGAAGTCCATCAGCATCGGGCGCTGTTAGTATTTGAGTGGGTGACCACCTGAGAACACTGCGTGCTGTTGGCACATTTCGGGCGCGGTTGCCCGGTGGTTTGCGCTCTGGATTTTCACGCTGCCACAACTGCCGCCGTGTTCATGCGGAGTACGATCACGTTAGACATGTGGGTCCGTAAGTCTTTCCGAAAGGTTGGTGGTAAAGGAAGGAGGATAGGTCCCTGTGGATGCCTCCCCCCCTGGGTTCCGGTCTAAATTGGGTGGCACTTCCCTTGCCGTCCAAACGGTTACCTTACACCTTTCTGGTAGGTTGGACGGTCTGGGTCTCAACAATACCAACAATACACATATACAAAACACGTAGATACCAATACACACATGCATGCAGTGGAATGTACATATCAATACACACATACATGCAAAAATTTATATCTATATATACACATATACATGCAGATGCACATACATAACAATACACACATACATGTAAAAACATAATCATACAAATGCACGTATATACCCACCAATATGTACACACATACATGGAAAAACGCATACGTTAAAAAAACACATATATGCAAAAACACATGCATTTTATTACAACAGTGAAATGGAATCTCTAACAACTCCTGGAAGTCATAAAATAGGTCATGACCTACAAAATGTCAATTACTAAGAATATAATGCGTTTGGTCTAAATAGTATTTATAGAAGATAAAATTTAAAATCATGACGTGGAAAATCACCCCACGCGAATATTTTCAGTTTCAAGTAATATTATATTAAACAGATAACAAGGATGTCATTGCACAACATTTAAATCGCATATACCGTATTGTATATACCATAAATCGCACATACCATATCGCACATGCCATAAATCACATATACCATTGTACATAAATACGATGTTTTAAAAAGTAAGCACCGTCATTTAAAGTAAACAGTTCATGATATTTAAAATATTTAACTTTAGAACAAAAATCAATACATTCCAGGAATGAATTCATTTGCTTACGTCATTCCATTTGCTCGCGCACCACGTGAAGAGTGTGTCATAAAAGTTGATATGCGTGCAAACCTTTACTCAAACCTCACGGAATGTTGCCAGATGCCATATGGAGCTATATTCACACGAAGGAGAGTAGGTAGTTCCATGAAATGTGAAGGGAATCGTCATAAAGTTATAGAGAATTTGCAATATAAAAAGTCATTTTTAAGTTTTTTTAACAACTATATCGAGCTAATAAGGTGTTTTGAAAGGTTAATTGATACAGGGTAACGAATAAATAAAATAAAAATGAACACATGTCATTTTTTCAGATATGTTAATTTATTTCTATTGTAAGAAATAAAGTCGAGACTATTAATTATATTTTGAAAACACTATTTCTCAACAAATGTAGAGTTTCGTTTAAAATATATTTCAATTTTCAATCATGAATTTCTATTTTTAACTCGAATATTTAAGTACTCATTTACATAATTAATCAATTAAGAGAGACATATTCGTGAAATGAGCAACTAAGAAAGCAGATTCAGAAATTGGGCTCAGATAGTAACTTAATCTTTAACAAAAAATATTTAGAATTAAAGAGAAAGAAGCCACTTCAATGAATTGAGCAAAGGAAAAGGCATATTCAAAAATTGGGTACTGCAGAAATAAAATATTTAAATTAACCAGAAGAAAATAATTTTATGAACTGACAAAGAAGTCTGTTTTATGAATTTAGCATAAACAATTTATTTAATGAATTGAATAATACGAGAAGAAAGTTCATGAATTAATGAAAAGAGAAAACACATCATGCATCGAGGATTTCAGGCGATATATATATATATTCATTAATCTGCTAAATGAAAAGGTGGTTTCATGAATTGAGCAATATAGAAGATAATTTTATGAGTTGAGCAATATATACGGTAGTTTCAAGAAATGAACTGCATAGAAATTTTTTTCATGATATAAAAAATATAGAACGTTATTTTATGAATTTAGTAATATAGAATACAATTTCATGAATAAACAATATAGAAGGCAATTTCATGAAGGGAGGAACAGTATAGAAAATCAGCATTAATTAATCAATATACAATTAGTTATTGGAATATTGGAATAAGAAATACACATGCCAAGTTCAAATTTTCCACAAAAATGGAACAAGTCGCGTATTCATTAAATGAAAAGAACATTTTCTGAATTAGGCACAAGAGGAGACCTCCCAGTTTCAATAGACGCATGTACAAATGCGTCTATTAATGTAATAGCCAGAACATAAATCATAAAATATTTAACAACTGAAAATTTCTAATTAAAACATGTAGAAAAACTCTTGAATGGTGGGTATTGAACGTCTCTAGATTATTGTCTATATGTAATATTTATATATATTTGGAAGCTTAAAATAGTTTTTGTTTATGTAAGGGAATGCAATAAAATGTTTTCAATTGAATTTTTCTTTATCTTTCTACAATATAATGTTGACTTAAAAATAAAGATAAAAATGTATTTAACTTTATAATTGAAATGATGGATGAGGCTGAAAACGCAATCCATCTGTGATTAATTGTACAAGGCCTATACTTTTTTATACAAAGCATTCAAGGAAACTATGAAAAATTTATAATTACCATAACTTATTATTTATTATTAAAACGTAATATTTATTTATAATTTATTTTTTTACAGACACATATCTAAATAACTATCTTCCCTCAAACGGTAATCGAACCTTGGATCTTCGCATTGGCCAGCTGACGCTCTAACGTTAGCCACTAAGACGGATTGTAAGCTCTTATATTTGAGGGGAACGCTTCATTGTGATCACGCTAAAGTCATATTGACGTGCAACTTGACAATCTGACTGATCGCTTCCTGACAGTTTACCTCCACTTAGCCGCTTAATAATATTATTTTTAGCCACGCGTGTATCCCGAATGGTCGTTGTCCTCCAGCATACTGTAATATTCTATACAGTTAATTTGTTCGTGCTTCATTACAGAGCAATCCCCTGCTGCAAACGGAAATCAAACCACAGAGTTCTTGGTACTGACAAGAGGATTTCTACGGTTGAGCTACTAGGGCTTAATTATAAGCCCTTTTCATCGAAGTGAAGTCTGTACATATTTATAAAATATAAAATAGTTATGCAATATACGATATTTATAAAATGTAAAATATTTAAAAAATATAAATTATTTATAATATATAAAATATTTTTAACATATAAAATACTTAACAAAAAAATGTAAAGACTAATGGAAATCTTGTGAGACCAGGAGGCAATTATGCAGTTTTAATGTTTCGAACAAATCAAACCCTCAGACTTTTAGGCACCGTTTAATGACAATTTTGGCCTGGAAGGTCATGCCCCCAATAAATTCTCGTTACACAAATTGCAGGTGTAGTTGGGACAAATATGTTCTAGGACCAAGACTTAAACTAAGCTTTATCGGTTACTCAAGGAGCCAATGATGCGACATCGCACTGAGGAGCCTCCGCACTGAGAGCAAGGAGGGCGTATCTCGACCTCAGGCCAAATGATGTGGCTACAAATAGAAAAAGTCAGCGGATATACATACTGGAATGAGAATTCAAGCAGTGTTGTTCATAAGAGTGCTTATTCAGAAACGATGACTGAGAGAGGTCATGATGATTCGAGTAGTAGAGTTAATACAGCGAGTCGTTCAGCTGACTCAAAGCTGACACAAAATGTCAGAAAAGAAGCGTCAAAAATTCCAGTCATGCTGAGCAACTTACCGGAAATGCAGATGTATGTGCCAGTCTTTATATTAGGTCAAATGTTAGAAATCTTTGGAATAGCATTCAAACGATCTAACAAACGTGTCATACGATGATTTTCTCCTCCTTAAGTGTTTAATAAAATTAATGTAATTTTAATCATAACAATAGAAGTTGTGAATAAATAATACTTATTTTAAAATTTCAAAATGTGGAATTTAATGTGTAGTGTTTATATTAATGATTATATTAGGTTTCGATTATTCACACGTTAGTGCTACATTTTTAACTTTCTTTCCACAAAATTATTCAGTCCAAAATCCATCATTTTTAGTGCCTTTTACCAACTCCAGTACCATATTTTCCTAAACTTTTATATGCAATATTTATCTCTGGATATTAGTTCTATTATATTATTATCTGGATATTAATTTTATTAGCTCTGGATATTATTTTATTCTCCGGATATTAGTGCTAAACTGTTAGTTCCCTAAAATCGTTTCTTTAAGTTTAAAAGTTCTATTCGTAATGAGTTTGGTTTAAAATTCAACCAATAGACATTTCTGTTTAAGCCTTTGAACATATATGCGTTCCTTAAGTATTCCCTTAGTAAGTATTTCTTTTACCATTACGGAACACATGTGAATAATAGAAATAGTAGCCACATGATAGTGAATATCCCAATATGAGGAAAATATGGTTGGGTTGGCTCACTGAAATTAATATTAAACTGAAGCGCGGGAATGCCTGGCAAATTAGCTGCGGCAAGTTTAATTGTTCATTTATTCTGGCTTGCTCGTCTCGCGAGTAATTTCAGAATCTCTATTTCACAACGCATCGCTCGCATTTCAACACGCAAACACGGACGTAAATCTGATATCTACATTTAAACTAGTCCGAGTAAATTGTGTGAAATATATTGCATATATATTATCGCGAGAAAATAAACAATCAAGTTAAATGTAATGAAATTTATATTTAAAATGTCGAGTATGTTACTTCAGATTTAATTGTAATGTTTTACTCTTAGTAAACAATGGACTTTAAGTATTCATTTTTTTTTAACTAGGGTACTCCGATCCCTGCTTGCTACGCTCGCCAATTCCCGTAACTGTTTTCGCAAGTCGGGAAGCTTCGCCTCCGACTCGCTGACACTCGGTGAGTGCTCTTCGCGAGCACTTCCGTTTCGCCTGCTAGGGAGGCATAATATGCAAATGGTACCGTCCTTGTTAACTGATATTCACTTCGCTAGCACTTCCAATCTGAACTGCGCATACAACTGCCTGCGTTTTCCATTCTCGCTGACGCTCGCAGAATCCCTGGGTTCCAGCCTCCATTGTCTGCTGCTCGTTGACCTTTTATCTCGATTTAGAGTCCGAAGGTTTTGCCTCCTAATCGCTGATAGTCACTGACGTTCGCAGAAACCCTGGCTTCGCCCTCCATTGGCTCGGAAGGCTTCACTTCCTTCTCGCAGACGATCGCGCCGCGAGCATTTCCGTGCCGCCTGCGTAGCAGGCGTAATTAAATTTATATTAATTTAATTATTACTCGTAATAATTAAATAATTCTCATAACGTAATGCATTCGCTGTGTACCGTCTCTTGTTAACTGATATTAACCAGCCCTAGAATTAACTGGCAACCACAGAAATAACTGATATTCACTATCCCCACTTTCAATTCGGATGGTGCACATGATCATCTACATGTTCCATGCTCACTGAAGCTCTCAAAACCCCGAGACTCCGCCCTCTATTGACTGACTCTCAATAATAGCAGCTCGACGCAGGCGTGATGTCCCCGTGGTGACTTCGTCTCATTATTAGCTGACGCTCACCAAATCCCTTCACTTGGAGAACAATGTCACTAAACTCAGCCCCCAAATCGCTATGCTCGCCAACTCCGAATATGCTTCGTGAGTTGGGAGGCTTTGCCTTCTACTTCCTATCGCTCTCTGAGTCTGCATTGCGAATCATTTCAAGCCGATTTTTATTAATAACGATCGCTTACTATATTAAGAAGAAAGGGCAAAATTTCATAACTGTAGGTTTTGCTGCTTATTCGTAATACAGTTCCGTAATACATGTTACGCTTTCAGTGCCGAGCTATTTACAACAATAAAACATTCAATTGTTGTGCAATATAACAATGAAATCCTGATGTTCATGACAACAATGGTTGCGAAACGCTCTGTTTGTCAGAATAAGCGATAAGTCATATAAATGTCAACATTTCAAATTTGCCCAAGTGTACTACTAATATTGTAGTCAAGTTTACAAACAAATATCTATACTTTTAAAGTCTCTAATACTTCAATAACACAGTCCTCGCCCATTTTGTAACGTTTCTGCCAAAAATCAATCAGAAAAAAGCTAACGACCAATTACATCTTCGCAAGTAGAGAAGGAATATGTTTTCGCTTTAGAAGTGCTTAAAAAAGTCAATAACTGATTAATTAAATCGAAATTCAAAAACATGTCTCCGTCATGCAAAAATTCATGTATGTAGGTCACATTTTTCAAATAAATTTATCAGGAAATCCCATAAATTAAAAAAAAATATTAACTTTCGAGAAACATGTTCACTTTTCATATGTAATATCATTCAATAAATTTGTTGAAATCATTATCGTGGATTTAGCTCATTCCATTCATGAGAAAAGATACTTTGAGTAATACTTTTGTATTTGAACGCCAATAGTCATTTACCTATTATAAGAATAACTTATTTCTCCGTCCATAACGGTTGGCGAGATTTTGGCTACGAATTTGGTGGAATGTTTGAACAAGGTCCTGTGATAATTATGATTATCACTCTGGGGGTCGGCTTCTTTCAGTTCTGGCGTCCAGGGGTGCAATGCCGCGGCATTTGGGACATGTATTTTGATAACTGGGGAGTAAGGTCACTACCTCTTACCGCCATCATGTAAGCACTTTACGTTGCCTTCCCTCTTCTTTTTTACTTTTTCGCGCAAGAATACTAAATATATCATTAAATTCCTTACATATATGTGTATATATATATATATATATATATATATATATATATATATATATATGTGTGTGTGTGTATGTATGTATGTATATATATGTATATATATATATATTTATATATATATATATATATATGTACAGACATAAAAAAATGAAAATAGGATACATTAAGAAAATTTGTATTTCCATGCGACATGAACCCTTCTTCTTCCACCACGTGTATACACGATCAACCTCAACAGCTTAATTATCTAGAAGCACCGGAATGAACAAGCCGAAATTCAACCAGAGAGGCAGTACCAAAGTTCGCAGACCCGTCCCAGACCCGTCCAGAATACTCCCAGACCCGTCCAGTGAGTCTAAGCTGGAGACCGGACAAGCAATTCAGAAAATGAACAGCCCATATATGCAATCATGAATATGAACATGAATCAAAGATGAAAATTCTTACTAAACAAGTAATTCATAGGAAAACTGGATAAACGAGAATGCCACTATACTTCATTATAAGGGCGCTCAAATCGGAGTTTCAATACTGGCAAAAGTTACAATTTTTTTGCGAAAATAAAATTCAAAACATTAATGTATGTTAATGCATCTTATTTTCCGATGTTTTGATTTTTCTAATTTATATATATATATATATATATATATATATATATATATATATATATATATATATATACAGAGAGAGAGAGAAGCTGCGTTATCATATCTCTTCAATGAACTGCTCTGAAAGTCTTGTAAGAATGGCTATAGAAATGAAATATTTAGAATACAAATTGTTTCGAAAAACGTCATGTTATTTGATTAATATAAAAATAAGACTGCAATTATCGTCTGAGGCATAGAAAATAGCAGAGAATATAGCAAGTACATTTTGAAGTGTAATTAGTGCCAGCAAACTGATAAAAAATAATCTATTTAAATTTATATGATATTATAAGCATAATGTGATAATATAAGCATGATATAAGTATTTTCTGATATTAAAAACTGCTGTGCGAGTCTTAGTGATCAGTCTACAGTTTTGAATATAAATAAAATCGATTTACATACATTTTAATTTACGATGCTTTTTATCGCACAAAATAATATCGTATGAAATAACATTTCACAGCATATCGCAAATTGCATCATTTTAGCGTGTCATACATAATCACTGTAATGACATAAAACATTCCAGTGTATACATAAATCACAATCCTACGCAACAATACTCATTCCTAAAAGCATTAAGTTTGCAGAGTCAAATGTGCCCGAGAAGTACATGCTTTTAAATTGCCTTATAATTTCTAGACCTGACTATAATAATGGAAAACAATATTTTGTATATATTGGCCTTGCAAATACTGCGTTGTTAGAAGCAGGCGGTCATTATCGAGATTGATATTGACGGAAGCCCCTGCTACACCAGCTTTTCTCTCAATTATTTGTTGAATACAATGCATAACATTATTTGAGAGACTCATCATTGCCGACACGATGCTATATTCTCCTACACAATGCATGTAGAAGCTGGTTTATTTGAATAACTAATACCGTATCTTAGAAATAAATGATGGGTATTAGTCTATGAACAAGATATGTCATTTGAGGTACTATAATGGCAAGAATATTTAATGTTTTAACTAGCACGTTTCATCAGAATTCAGGAAATATTATAAACTTTTATTTAATTAGGGTAGTCTGTTGTGATTCGTTAAATTGCTATTGCTACAAAAGTATGTAGAAGTAAGGGTATCTAGAATTGGACAATGTCTCAGAAATCACCCATACTCAAGTTTTTCCCATTATTTGATTCAATTGTGGTCTAAAAATATTTTTACAGAATTTTAAAATGCTATCTTGAGGTCCCTCAAAGCCTCCGAACATGAGTCACACAGTCACAGGTTTTCTCGTGTTTTAGTGCGTTTACAAGTCATACAATTTTTGGCTAAATGCCATATACTAGCGAAAGGTGTATATTTGTATTATATATACTTATTAAATTGCAAAATTGAATAAATAATTAAAATGTTCGAGTTATAGGCACAAATGACTACTAGAAGCGGGAAGCAGAAGCGCATTGAACAGCCCTCGGGGAGCAAAGGTGATTCACTTCCGCCGGATACTGGAACAAAACCTGCTACACGTAAATCAACTGAAGTTTGGCCTATCGTAAATGGCCTATCGTTAATTTTGTCGTGGCCTATCGTTAATTTTATCGTTTGGCCTATCCTTAATTTTGCTGGAGCCAAGTTCCCAGATTGCAGACAGGTCATGAAATATATCATGCATCTCAGAAACAATCCCGAGTATATGCGGAATAAGGTGAAAAACAAGGAAATTGCTTATGATGGAGTAGACAGTGTTATTGTCTTTTGGAATATGGCAAGAATCAAAACAAAATTAAGACATCACTGCATATCTGATGTGATGAAACTGTGTAACGAGTGGCAAAGCTTGATGAAGAACAAAAAGCGGCAGTCAGATCCGGGCAACAAGCGATCAAACTTTATAGCACGGTTGGACAGTCGTTTCGATATTGGTGCATCCGATGTTATTGAGGATATAATGAAATCAAGGCTTCTATCAGCAAAGAAGCAGCAGGATGATGTCGACTTTTATTTAGACCAAAAACAAGAGAGAATCGTAACCATCATGGATGGCCACGACAAAACAATTTTTAAGGCAGAAGCTGAAATATTGCTTTCAAGACAAGCACGGGAAAGCAGAATTATAGATAGAGAAGATAACCGTATAGAAAGGCAAACGGCAGGGGCTTCTCATGGAACAGCTTCGCTGCTGGAGCTGGATTCATATGATCAGATGTCTGAAGGTGATGAATCCATGGAATTTGATCCTGATTTCAAAGTAAAATTGGCAGAAGATAAGCCAGCAGAAGCAGATTCAAAGTTTATTAGTGTAGAAGAAAACTATGCAGTGCGACGAGATAACAAATGCAGCAGATCGATTAAAATTATCTGATAAACTGTCAACAATGCTTGTCTCTGCTGTGATAAAGCATCTGAAGACAATCCTGATGATTTCGATATATCCATATCCACTACATGTCGAAGTCGCATGTGCAATCGACAGCAGGTAGCTGAAAATGCAATGGATGCAGTGAGACAGACCTCTCTTTGGTGCTTTACAGTGGGATGGAAAGCTTTTAAGTGATAATTTTGGAGACAGCTACGAATGTCTTGTAGTTCTACTTTCCGGTGAGCAAGTGTACACTGAGGGAAAGTTTCCCGGTATACCGCAGCTTGTTGATCCCAAGGGAAAAACACAAGCTGATGCAACCTGTGATGTCTTTGAAGTTTGGATAATGTCAGACCATATTGCTGCACTGGTGTTTGATACAACCTCCAGAAACAGTGGTGTATATAAAGGAGCTGCAAAACTTATCGAAGAACGCCTGGAAAGAAAACTATTGTACTTAGCATGTCGCCACCATAATTTGGAACTAATTGTTAGTGCAGTTTGGAATCTCCTTTTTGGTGCAATTCTGGGACCAGAAAACAAACATTTTGCTCAGTTCAAACAGGCTTGGAAAACATTGGCAAGATAATTCCTGTGCAAACACTGACAGTCAAAGACCCATGGTTATTGTCAGTTAGAAATCAGGTTGTCAAACATCTTGTTATTCTGTTGTCAAGCCTACACTCAACAACGTTTCAATGTGATGACTATCGTGAGTGTGTGGAAAATACACTGATAATCTTTGGCGAGACTCCTCCGCGTGGGATCCACTTCCTGAAGCCTGGTGCAATCCATCAAACTCGTTGGATGGCTAACAACTTGTACGCAGGAAATATGTTCATGTTCTCTAGAGCAATGCCGTATGACGATAAAATGGTTGAGAATCTCATGCGTATGAACAGGTTTTTGACACTGTTCTACACTGCTGCTTGGACGAAAGCCGGCAATGGCGCTGATGCCCCAGAAAACGATCTCCAGCTTATTCATGACATGATTGATTTTCGTGAAGTGGATAAGGTAGTTGCCTACACGGTAATTCATAAACTTGTAAACCACCGATGGTACCTCACTGAAGAAGTTGTTCCCTTTGCACTTTTCTTAAGCATCACATGATGACTGATTGTTTGAAGCAAAAACTGGTTATTCAGTTGTCAATGATGCCACTGGCAGAGAACTTCCGTCTCAATAAGCCTGTATTCAGAAAAAATTGATCGAGATACTACACTGAAAGATTTAATTAGTCCATAATCTCACGCACTGTTTAGAAATCTGAAGGTCAGTACTAACTGGTTAGTTAAGCCAGTCAATCAATGGCCATCTGGTTTCGCATTTCTTGGCCATCTGATCCCGCATTTCTGCAAGATATTTGTTCGTACTGCCAAATTTGTAAATGATGCAGCTGAGAGTGGGATCAAGCTTATATCGGATTTTGCTACCATCATTACAACCGATCCTGAGCAAAGATCCTGGCTCTTACAGGGCGTTAAACAACACAGGAAGCAGTTCCCCAAATTTGATAAGAAGGTTCTAAACATTACGCACTCACAATATGAAGAAACCTAGACGCTATATATTGTACGATTGACACTACCGTTGACATCATTGATTATGGCATTTTTAAAATTTTGTGGCAAATAGGATAAATTTGTGACGCATGCGTTATCAAGTTTTGACTTATTAATAAATAGCTACAAAAATGTGCAGTTTGATATTTAAATATTGGTATTATGATTCCTACGTGCTGAGTAATCTCTTCTAATAAGTGTCGGCATTGAAAATCAAAGTGTGACTTTGGCCCCTACTGGACATTATATTCGGAGGCTTTGAGGGACTTCAGGATAACATTTTAAAATTATGTAACAAATATTTATAGACCACAGTTGAATCATATAATGGGAAAAACTTCAGTATGGGTGGCTTCTGAGACATTTTCCAATTCTGGACACCCCTCATGTAGCAGGTATATTTAATATATTAACAAGAATGTTTTATCATAATTCAATACATTTTATATAATTTTATTTCATTTAGATGGGTCTGTTGTAATTCGTTTAATCTCTAATGGTACAAAAGTATGTAGTAGGTATATTTAAGATAATATCTAAAATGTTTCATTAGATTTCAAGACATTTTACATACGTTTATTTATTTTAGGTGGGTTTGTGGTAATCCGTTTAATTACTAATGGCACAAAAGTTTTTAGTAGGTATGTTTAATTTATTAACTTGAATGTTTCACCATAATTCAAGAAATTTTATATACTTTTACTTATTTTAGGTGGGTCTGTTGAAATTTGTTTAATTTCTAACGGTACAAAAGTACGTAGCATGTATATTTAATATATTAACTAGAATGTTTCTTCAGAATTTAAGACATTTTATATACTTTTATTTATTTTAGATGGGTCTGTTGTAATCCGTTTAATTGCAAATGGTACAAAAGTATATAGCAGGTATATTTAATATATTAACTAAGATGTTTCTTTAGAATTCATGAAATTTTTCATAATTTATTTATTTTAGGTTGGTGTGGTGCACAAAAAAGTTAACTTAAAGCTGGGATTTTAGATAATTAAATTATGCATAATTAACATAGCCGTAATTATAGTATTCCTGGAAAATTATTATACATTGCATGACCCTCCAATTACGTAACCCTCCATTGCATAACCCTCCGCTGATAACCCTCCAATTTATCTTTAGCGCGAGTTCTATAAAAGAATATTTATTAACGTAATACTACTCCATTAATTTCACCATTGTTAACTTTACAAATAAAATCATTTATTAACAACATTTGATTAATTATTAAATTAATTACACAATTTGTATATTTTATTTGTGAAGGAGAGAGCAAGTGTGAGACCATGGCTTAAAAATGTCTAAAATATATTTAAGACCTTCAACAATTATTAATGGACACATACCTTCACTATCGGCTTTGGCCATAGATCACAACTCTTGCATCAGCATATCGTACTGAGAGAGACAGCCGCGAGGAACTGATCCACCTATCGGCCCGCAAATTTTATTTCCCCACGACTGAGGGTCGTCTACAGATGACCAGGCTGAGGTCCAGGAAAAGGCATGTAAGTAAAGTCCAAGCAGAGCGCTAAGAATAGACACAAGAGCTGTGACAGACGATTCATAGACGGGACCCTTAACCACACACACACCACCCTAGAGAACAGCGAGAGTGAAGGCACTCAGGCGTCCCTAGGGAACTTCCCTGAGGTGAGGAGGCCTGAGCGCGAAAAGAAAAAAGCCCCAGCTCCACTCGGGAGCGAGGGTACCAAGACAGCGGAGCAAGGTCGGAAGCGTTTTAAGTCTATTGCAGTGGCTGACCTAAATATCCGAAATGATCCAGGTTTGGATCAGCAAAGGAGGAATTTGTCTTTTTGATAGAGGATTTCGACTTTCTACCCTTCTGTAGTTATGCAGAGGCAGCATAGAACTTAAAAAGGCGTTGTCGTAACCCGGACTTATAGTGCTGTCAGGTTAATTTAACCTAAAAGAAAGAGTAGGAGCAGGAAAATGCTAAGAGGGCCTTGGAGGAAGGAGGAAGAGAGGCGCGCCGAAGAAAAGAGAGTTGGGTGCATTAAGCGCACCTCAGCCGGGAAAAGGGCGACGGAAGGAGAAGTTAGAGACAAGGGAGGGATGAAGACAACGGGAGGAATATAATACTAAGAGGAGAAGAGAACTAAAGGGTTTAAGATATGTAACTAGAAGACAGTGACCGAAACCTGCTAGGATAAAAGGCCAAGAGAGGTTGGAAGAGCGCTAAGGGGGATAGAAATAACTATTCTTAACAACTCATAACTACTCTAAGCAGATAAATAGCTAATGCTAAGCACTTACACTAAATAAAGACTAAACAAAGGGCCGGGCAGAAAAAGAAAACTACTAAAAGCAGAAGAGGGGAAGGCTAGAGAAAGCAAAAGAAACTAGGCGAGAAAATTAACTAGAGCGCACGCAGGGGGCAGGCACTTACCACAAGGACTTGAACTGAAAAAGAAAGGATTAGTGAATTGAAGACGGCGGGTGGTGGCGCGACATCGGCCAAGGACGAACCGTGCTACCCAAAGGGAGAAACTTACTGCTTCATGGGATTCTGGTGCTTGATGAGCTATAGAAACCTGGAAAGAGAGGAGTAGAACACACCACGTAAATACAATATACAGTATAGGCAAGAAATAGAAATTCCTACTTACTTACTGTGAGAGAGATGATGAGTGATGGCTGAAAAAGACAATTTAAGATTACCAGCTGAAAGGGAAGAATTAAAATTAGGCGGCAGACGGTGCCTCCAGGGGGAGGAACACTGCTGAAAACAAGGACTGACACAGTACCTCAGCTACGCGGAGTGCACAAGCTGCAGCACATGCAGCAGCAAAGAATACAGCGACTGAGACAGTTCCTCAGTTACACGGAGTACAACACGTGCGCCAAAAGACACAATAAACAAGAACCGGGACAGTACCCAGGTAATAACCTAAGAGGAAAGAGAAGGTGGCCGCACTATGGTGGCCATACACCCAAAGAACAAAGCTGGGACAGTCACCCAGATACCAGAAAACAAGGAGATAGATACCAGATACCCAGATAGATACCCAGATACCAGAAAACAAGGAAAGGGAGGCCCTCGCTGGCAAAGGAGGAAATATAGAGGCCAGCGGGGGGAGAAAAGAAGAAAGGGAGGATAATAGAGGAGAGAGAGGAAGAAAGAAGGATCCTACAGAGTAGGGAACCACTGGGGGGAAAGGTCCTCCAGTGGTGGAGTGCCAGACCAGAGTAGAGGTTCTCTCCGAAACCTGGTGGGAACTACCTTCCACCGTTTCCCGGCCTCATCCTCCCTCCAGCATATCGTACTGGCCGTAACTGTACATCTTTGGCTCCAACTCGTACTGCTAATTGTACTGTATTTGATCTAGCCATTCCATTGGAATTTCTACTGAACACTCTGCAACACTTGCGTAGCACTTCTCTACTTCATCTCTCTCATGTGCGGTCTGATGGAAATACTCGGTAATCGTCTTGGCATTCTGACCTCTTGCTTCGGACATTTTTAACAACTTCATCCTTGTTTCATAACTGTTATCTGATATTCTCGTAGAAGTTTTGTAATATCATCTATTGGTTGCCACCTCGTTTTGTCTGAAGTCTGACACGCCTGTTTGGCTCTTATTGGCAGCCTTCAGCGAGAAGCTACAAGCAGATTCTCAATTGGTCAACCTTTTACCCAATCTCGTTGCTTCAATTTATCCTAAGAGTCCTTCGACCCACCTCTCTTGACTCCTTTAAATTTATAGTATCTGCCGACCTTTGGGTCAGGGTGTTGTAAAAACTGTCGTCGATTCGCCTGAAGCATTGTTGGCTATTGCAGCCAGCCATAAATATTTAACGTTAAACTGTAAAACCTAAATCTGGTGTGAACGCAATTTCTTGTCTCCGCGGACAAAGAAACAAAAAAAAAAAAACAATAAAGTTCGATTAAAGTCCGTGTCACTGCAACAACTCTGTAATTGGTATATTCCCTTGAAGAACGTTCGTCATAGACCTGAAGTCCAAACGAAGTCTTTTGGTGAACACCAAAATTTATAAACACATATTATACACTATATATATATCAGTTATGTATTCATCAACATTATGTCAGGTCAAGCTTTCAAATGAAGCACAATTTAAATTTTGACTAATTTATGAAAGAAAATGATTATGCACATTCACTTTCATAATGTTACACACTTATATACAATTGTTGATACCTTTAACAAAATTACAACTTTTTATAAGTCATACAACATATTATTATCATGTTATTATTTTAACACAATACCTTATTCATTAATTTAACATACATTCATTATTGCAATTTTCAACACAATACATCATATTTACTTAGTATGTAACATCACACTACATAGTCATTAACAAAAAAAATTCAAACTAACAAAAAAGCCAATTCAAAAAGTACTTTTTAAACACTTCCACAAAAACATCCATTTTTTTAATTTACAACAAAATTTTCATTATTGCAATTTTCAACACAATAGATCTTATTTGGTTACTATTTAACATCACACTACATAGTCATTAACAAAAAAAAAATCCAACTAACAAAAAAAAGCCATTTAAGAAAATAATTTTAAACACTTCGTATGCGACTTGGCTGTGTGGTCTGGGCCTTCGACTTCGACAATTGTCTGTGAGATTGACAACGTGCTCTCTGGCAGTGTACTTTTTATCTTTGACTTGTAAACAAACAACACCTTTCTTCGGACTGGATGACAGTTCTGATCGATCTGTTTGTTAATGACAAGATTGCTATCTTCCTCCCTTTTCGAGAGGAAGTGTTCAAAAACTCTCTGACCCCTTTCTAGCGCGGGACTGATCGCTGATAATGGCTGGATGAAGAACGACTCGATGAAGAACGCGCTCAAAGTATTCTAGCTGATCAAGTATCGTAAAACTTTTAATATACCATTCGACGTATATATAAATGTTGACTTAACATACTTTAAATATACATTTCTACCATTATTTTATCATTATACTTTTATTTTGTCTATCATCTTTCTATTATTTCATGCTACACATGATCTTGTAACACACATTATTGCATTGTTGTTTAACGTATTCTGTCCTTCATTACTTTTTAAACTCAAATTTACCTCTATTTAAAATAATTTGTATATTATAATCCCCTATTTAAATTTTATTTAGTTGGGTGCCTATCGCTAATTTGTATTAAATATCAAAGTTATCATTTGGTGCCTCACCTTTTCATTTTATATAAATTTTATCCAATACTTTAAGTCATTTTAATGCATTATGTTATAATTTAAATTTTAATTATCCTCTCAAATTTCATATTGATACTCTCTCTTATTATCATTTTATAAATACTTCTTTATGACTTGCATGAATTTGAAATTTTTGAAATTTAATTTTGGTCTAAAAATTTTTTTAGCTCTTTGCTTAACACTTGCATAAATTTAAAATTTTATAAAAAAAATTTCTTTAATTTTTTTTTAAATATAATTTTTGTCTCAAAAAATTTGTTTTTTTTTTAAACTTATCTAAAATTGAATTCCTTGCATTATTTTACTTATTATAAAAAACTTCTTCAACCATTACCCTTGAATGTAATACCTCACCTAAATTTATTGCCATCCTTCGCTATATGGTTTGTTTACGTTTTGAAAACGTTTTAACGCGTTGAGTTGAGTAGTCACTCTCCTGTATCTCATATATTTTTATTACAACTTCGCTTATCGAAGATTTGAGTTATATTGCGTGAGTCGTTCATTCCTTGGCCCTTGGATTCACACTAGTAAACAATTTCGTCATTTATTTACATATGTTATTCATTTTTTTAATATCCTACGATTTTAAAACATTTATATGTTTTTAACCGCGGATTTATTTACTCAACCTTACCTATAACACTTAAAATATTTTTATAATTTTTTTATAACTTTCAAAACTGGACATTTTATGACAAGTTTCGTATCGTGCGGCTGAATGTTATACTTGTTACCTTCGTATTATTATATAATTATTTATTATCTGAGCATTTTATTAACTGCGGCTAACATACTTTTTAGCTGTTACAGTATATCAAAACATATGAATTTACCTATCAACTTACTACACATGATATTTATTACTTACACTTGAAATTTATTTACATAACTTTCCTCGTTTATTCAGATATTTATTTAGCACAATATTTCGTCGTATTTATTTCAAATCCTTTTACACTTTTCATTAACTTATTCATTTAAACAATATATTTAACTAAATTTATTTCATTTATCCAGTCACTTTAGGATTAAATTAGTTCTGTCATGTGTTTACTCAATGTATATTCCTCAAACAATTACTTAGTTTAGCATTTCTGAATGCTTATTTACATTTCACATGTCAACATTCCTACACAAGATATCGTGTCCTCCATTGATTCATTGCAAAGGGAGAGTTACTGCTATCTTAACCGTCCATAGCTTAACATTTTAAATTCAAATTGATTTAAAATTTCCAATTATTTATGCAATGTATTTTTAATGACATAAAATTTATACCATTAATGACTATTCCTTAACATTCTCATTTTCAGCTCATATCTATTTATTCACTTTACTTAATCATGTCTTACAATTTTAAAGTCTCAAGACTCTCTCCCGATTTTATGAAAGCTGCAGCACTTTTTGAGAGCATTCTTTACTTTGGCTGCAACAATGCTTTAACTTGCATTTTTCTAACAGACCCTTTCATCTATTTAAATAGGTAACATATTTGATTCTACCTTTCACTTTTGTAGATCATTTGCCTAATTATTTTTTGCTGAATTTTCTTACAATATAAATATCATTGTACAACCATTGTTACTTTTTTGAAATTCATTCCATTATTAATTTTTTCATATTTAAAAGTTAATTCATTGCCAGATCATTTTTCTTGAAATTCATTGATGTATTATTTTTATTTCTCTCATTTTACAATTCCTTAATACCATTTTGAGAAAACTTTTGGTCTCAAGAAATATCTGGGATTCTGCTTGTCCGTATGCACTTGTTCCTTGGTGTTATCAGTTATAGCAATTTGATATTCATTAATTTTATTCAATTCTTCATTTTCATTTGAATTTTTCTTATTTTCAGTAATTAAATACTCTATTCTTTCACTTGCCACAAAGCATTGTTAATATGTGTTGTTATAATTTTGGCGGCACAATTGCCTTTTTCTCTTATCGTTACATTATTATTCATTACTTTTTCGATAACTCTGTATGGTCCTGTAATTTTGTCGCTTAATACGGATGCTCCTGGTCTCACAGTGGGTCTGTTGTAATTCGTTTAATTGCTAATGGTACAAAAGTATGTAGCAGGTACATTTAATATATTAACTAAAATGTTTCATCAGAATTAAAGACATTTTATATACTTTAATTTATTTTAGGTGGATTTGTGATAATATGTTTAATTGCTAACGGCACACAAGTTTTTAGTAGGTATATTTAATAAATTAACTTGAATGTTCTTTAGAATTCAAGAAATTTTATATACTTTTACTTAGGTATATTTAACAGGTATATTTTTGCGTATAAATTAGTGCTACATAAATGACAAAAACTACTATTTCAATTCTCGGAGCATTATATGATATAAATATTCAGTGTGCGCTCTGCCCCCAGTTTAGAATATAAATAAAAATTTTGTACATGCACTTTAATTTATTACGCATTTCATCACGGAAAATAATACCGTGCAAAATAGCATTTCGCAAATGGAAATGACAGCATTTTAGAGTGTCACATATTATCACTGTAATGACGTAAACCATTCCATTGTATCCATAAATCACAATACTACGCAACAGTACTCATTCCTAAAGTCATTAAGTTTGTAGAATTAAATGTTCACTAGAAGTACATGCTTTTAAATTGCCTTACAATTTAGATGACTGGTTATAGTAATCCAAAACAATATTTTGTATATATTGGTTTTGCAAATGCAATGTTATTAGAGGTAGGCGTGATTAGCAAGATTGATATTAACTGAAATCCCAGTTACACTAGCTTTTCACTGAATTATTTGTTGAATACAATGCATAATATTATTTGCGAAACTCATCATTGCAGCTACGATGCGAAATTCCCCTACACAATGTATGTAAAAGCTGGCTTATTAGAATAGCTAATACCGCATCTTAGAAATAGATGATGGATTTTAATTTATAAACTTGATATTTCGTTTGCGGTACTATAAATGTAGAATATTTATTATTTAATTAGAATTTTTCATCAGCATTCAGGAAATTGGATATATTTTTTTTTCGGGAATTTTGTTATAATTCGTAAAATTTCTAATGCTACATTAATGTATAGCTGGTAAATATTTTAGTATAAATTAGTGCCACATATATATAAAAAAATCTACTATTTCAATTATCAGAGCATTATACGATATATAAAATCAATATGCGCATCTTAGTAACTAGCTGGAAGTTTAGAATTTAAATAAAACTGATGTGCATAGGAATTTAATTTACGATGATTTTTATCACGCAAAATAGCATAGTGTGGAATAGCATTATACAGAATTTTGCATATTCCATCATTCTAGACCGTAACATATAATCTCTGTAATGTCCAAAACCTTTCCATTGTTTCCATAAATCACAATACTACGCAGCAGTACACATTCCTGAAAGCATTAAGTCTGCAGAGTCAAATGTGCACGAGGAATGCATACTTTTAAATTGCCTTTTAATTTAGAGGACATACCATAATAATGGAAAATATTATTTTATATACAGGGTGCCCAGTGCTATAGGTGGCCAATGGCCATTTCCTTAACCGTTAGTCATAGAGATACATTTTCAATTGCAAAAATGTTTTAAATTTTAAAATCTATTATCATAGAAACAGATCTTAGAAATCAATGCATTTCTGAAAGAAATACGAAATATAAATTTTTATACAGTCCCCCGGGCCTACCAATTATATTTAAGAAAATCATCATATAATTTCATGTAAAATAAAAAATAATCATCCTTTTACGACCAAAATTGACCGACCAAGAGCTGTTTAAATTTGGAGCACTTTTTGTGCTGAGAAATGGTAAATGCATGGAGGAAATAGCTATTGGGCACCGATAACACTGGACACCCTGTATATTGACTTTGCGAATGCTACGTTGTTAGAAGCAGGCTGGCATTATCAAATTTGATATATTGATAGAAGTTCCTGCTACACTAGCTTTTCACTCAGTTATCTGTTGAATGCAATGCATAATATTACTTGAGACTCAACATTGCAGACACGATCCAAAATTTTCAATAGATTATTTAACAATTTTACTATTACATTCCTCTTCGATGTATGAATGACTTCTAGGAAGTATATGGAGATGTTTTCTAACATATCGTTTCCTCGTGGCACCTAACACGTTTCACAGCTGTTATTTAAACTGTCAAAAAATCAACGAGCACCTGATACAGAGTAAAATTTGTTTATGTACGCATGCTGTTGAATTAGGGAGATCCTGTCAAATCTATGAATAAAAAAATATTCATTTCTTTATAAATTTATTAAGCAGAAAGAATGAACAAAAAAACTCTCTACAATCACGAATAGAAAATGAGCAAAACGTACGGATTAACATTATTACTTATTACTAAATCTATTCTAACAGTAATCAATTACATGCATCACATTTCACAACTTTCTGATAATAGTTATGCATATGAGCTCGCATAATGCATTTGGAAGTAATCCAATATCCAAATCACTGAATAAAACGCCATGAATAACTTGGCAATTTAACAAGTTAGTATAAAGTAGAGGCTAGAACTGTGCCAAAATGTTGAATATATGTCTTTATCTTACCGGCCCAACATACCTGTCTTGAAATTATACATTATATTTAAAGACAAAGTTAAATAATTTTCCATTCGTTACGCTGAAAAAAAGGTAAAAAAATATATCTTTAAAGACACACAAAAGAATAAATTATATGTAAGCATATTAAGACAGATTTTTTTATACTAAACAATTAATTCTAATTCGTACTATTATCTTAATATGGTTATATTGTTCATAAATTTAAGAAAATAGTATTTAAAACATGAAATTATAAAGGAGCCTTAATATGTTGGAAAGTGGTCTGCCTCCACACTCATTTTAGGCAGAAATATTGAGCATTGTACACTCCTTGATACAAATATTTTTTTACATTCTTACGAATATTTGAGAAATTCCTCAGTGGATCCTCTGAAATCGGAAGTGAAAAATATTAGAACCCCCTCCCTATACCCTTCGGAAGATATGCCTAAAGCAAAAATTCTAGGAAATATATATTACAAGAAAAATGCAAATTTTTAATTGGACGTGATATTTCTAGAACCGGAAATACAAATCAATAGCGAGACACATAAACCTCCTATCAGAATTAGAGGCTTTATCCATATCCGTCATCCTCTAAGATCTATTTTTTGAAGAACTTTTTTTAATGGGAAGTGGATATCTTTAGTAATAACGCTTTAGTATTATGGATAAAGGGGAAATCATTAGTAAACCCCCAACCCCTTACGAAATTCAATTCTGAATTCATAACAGTCATAATCTCAGCGCTACCTGTAGCTGTTCCTGATGAATAGGTATTACAAAGGAAACGTAAATTTTTGAATGGGAAGCGACATCTCCAGAATCAGAAGTGAAAACTCTTAGTGAACCACCTACCCTCTTCAAAAATGTAGAGCTAAATTAATATCAGTTATCATCTCAGTTATATTTATTGCAGATAATGAGAAAAATATGCTTTAATTTTGGGGGTAACATTGGTACTGAAGAATGTTTGCCGCTTGTTGCCATTAATGCAAAAAAAATGTATGCCTTGAGTTAAGCTGAAAATAGATTACAAGTTAAATATATCATGTTATCCTGTAGGATAAGGATAATGTGTTAAATTTTCATCTTCTTATAACGCATCACAAGTACTTAATAACACTGTAAATATGTGTGTCCAAAAGTGGGATATATGTAGTGGCATCAGAGTAAAAAGTATATATACTTTAATGTGAAGATACATACCTACGGTAACTGATAAACCACGGTAAATATATCGTAAATTATATTGAAGTATATGTACAGTAAAAGTATATATTTTATTAATATATTTTATCATTATATATAGCGTAAAGCAAATTTTATCTGCGACCACGAATAAAATCTGCGACCACCCCACGTTGTAGACAAATTGGCTCATCAATTGGAAGCCAATTGGAACGACATCCCTCAAAACACCATCCGGAAACTTTATACATCAATGCCAGGTTGGACAACAGCTTGTATCAAGGCCAGAGGTGTTCCAATGCCATATTGGAGTGCTCAATTTGTTGAAGGCCCAGACCACACGACCAACCCAGGGGGTTTATGGTATCAAGTTGTGTGGCCGGGAGTGCTCAATTTGTGTAGATCTTTCAGTGTAATAAATCATCCATTTATTCTTAAATTCTAATCTTTTCTTCTTCTGTACATCCATATTAAACGTACCAAATTTTGTCTTATTTGGATAATTATTTCTTGATGCGTCGATTTTTTTGTGTCTCTCTCTATATATAAATAATATCTATCTATCTATATCTATATCTATCTATCTCTCTCTCTCTCTCTCTCTCTCTATATATATATATATATATATATATATATATATATATAATTTATTTCGTACATCCTACACATGGCGTGTAACCATTGTCTTAAGAAAATATTGGCATCTCAGTGTAATTGGTGAATTTAAACTGTAAAGAAGATTGAAAAATCTTAAAATTATCCCAAATTTATCCATAGACATAAATCTTGAATCACACTGAATGAATTATATGCCAATGTAAGATTGAAGATTTTTATGTTATTTATGGCATATTTTGATTAAAGTATTTTAGCGGAAAATCATAGGTATTAAAATAATAGATATTGCTGTTAAAATGCCATAAATATCCTGAAAACATTTATTAGAGGATTATAACTTTTGAATATACACTTTATCAGTATTCATTAATGGTTTTCCTTCAATGGCCTTCAACCAAAATTCAATAAAATGAACTGGAAATGTCACAAAGCAGACACGACTGTATATATGTAATTGGCATTTATTTCAATAATAAGTTAATTCGAAATAAGAATATTTACGTTTCTGTCAAATTGAGTTTGGAAAATTATATGGTTCATTATCTTTCAGTTTAGTTTTATATCAGTAGAAACAATGTATATTTATTTGCTTCTTATAAATTGTGTTCTCTATTATGAAAGTCAGCAGTAATGTAAGTTGTCAAGGAAGAAATTGTCTTTTAATCTTTGTCAGTTATAGTTAGTTATGGTTGATACACTTATTTTCATTTAATATATTATAGATAAAGTATTGTTCTCCCAAACATATTTGAATTGTATATTTTAAGTAAAATACAAATTTAAAACTCCTTAACGTATCCCCAAAAATTTTTTAAAATATTCCTTTTACGCGTGTCTTTAAGAAGTGATAACTTCAAACCCGATATACATAGTTTAAAATATTATATTTAGAAATATATGTAAAATGCTTACATGACGTTTCATGTAGAACTACATTTCGACGTTTAAATACATTTATGTTAATTATGTATGAATCCATAAATACCCCACCTCTATGAATCTGATGTTGATAGAGAATCATTCACTGTTTAAATTTTATTTGAGTTGTATATTATGCGATAAACACCATAGGGTATATTTATGATGCTAACTTCAAAATTCAGTGATATTTCAAGGATCAAAATATTATCATACATATGGAAAATGATAGAGCGAGTAGAGCAGGACGCAAAATATATGTGCAGATAGAAAAACTTAGACGTCGAACGTAGTAAATGATATGCCCTGTTTTACCTGGTGTCTAAAATTATATTTACGTGTATAAAAATACCAATTTTGAATAAGTTGTTCAATATAATTGAGTGGATTTTTTAAGGTCATTCATAATATCATAACACATAAATACAAACTGAAATATCCAATATAGGTGCGGTGCATAAGATACAACAATAATTACGGCATTGTTTTCCACTTCCATCAATGTCTACTCACTTTCTAAACGGACCACGACTTGTCACCTCAGATATTCTTTCCAAATGATACTTCCGACCCATAAAAACGCTTTTGAGTTGATTAATACCAATTTCAAATCCTAATTGCAGACTTTCGTAGGGAAACACAATTCGTTCAAGTGCGTATACCGCTTATTTTTATGTATGTACCCATAATTTTGGACACCAGTTTTGTGATACACATTTAAAAAAAAAACTATAAGATGGAGTTTTTTCCTTTATACCTAATAATGTAATATTTGGGTTGACATTAATTATCATTCTTAAATTGCCCATAAATCGTATATCAGTACATTACATTGCTCTCACAATGTAGCCCACCATAATTTATCGGTGCGAGTTCCTAAAAAATAAGTATATTAACATAATACTACATAATTAACTTCACCCATTTTAAACTTTAAAATCAACATTGTTTATTAAATATACACATTCAAGATTCACATACATTAAGTATATAGATATATATCTAAAGAGGAAACTGGATGTGTGAGATCAGGTATTTATTTGTCTGAAATCATTATGATCTTTTATAACACTCTAATTGTTACATACCTTCGTTATTGTCTTTAGACGGTGAACCGAGTGTCGGTCAATCATTGTTGTACTACCTCTTAATATTTTCTATAGTCTGACAATATTGGCTACTACACCACACTTATATATATCCTTCCCGGTCGTCCACTTTGTTGCTCCAAGTCCTCTGGACGAGCCGGACGGCCTGGGGCTTTCACAATTATATATCTGCATACTGACTGCTAAAACAAACTCTTGGCCCTCAAAGCCTCTCAATTTTTTCGAAGACTCCCAATGTGACTGTTTTTTTTAATATTCACTCTTCATTACCGGGAATTTTATTGAGTATATCTTTTCTATGTGAATAATGACTCTTATCTGTTGAACTTTCTGCCTGTTGCCCATGTTTTCGCCTGAGGTTCAGATGCGCCCGCCGTATCTCATTGGTTGTCCTTATGAACGAACAATGGTTATTAAACTTGAACGAACTGAGGCAATGGCTGACCAAATGGCGCATCAAAGTCAATGTTGGTAAGTGTGCTGCTGTCACCTCCCCCCCCGGCAAACCCTTTCCACTAATCTCATCTTAAATAATCAGCCCATTCCCTGGCAAGATAGTTACAAGTACCTTGGTGTGTACCTTGATTCCAAATTTACGTGGAAGCTTCACATTTCTGAAACTTGTACGAAAGTGAAGTCGTCACTCGCCCAGCTTCGTCCCCTTTTGGCTAGGAATAGCCGCCTGTCAACACACCACAAGTTATTACTATACAAGTCCTGTATACGTCCCATTATGACGTACGGTGTCCCTATTTGGGGTACTGCAGCGGAGACTCACCTTAAGAGGCTTCAAGTCATCCACAATAACGCACTGCGTATATTTGTTAAGCTGCCGAACTACGTCCAACTAGAAGTCCTGCACAGAGACCTCAGAATTAGGCCTTTTTTGGAACATGTCAAAAAACTTTCTCTTAAATTTCACAGAGGTCTGAGAAGCGTAAATAACCCTACGTTGGACAGTATCCCGCGCTATCGGCCGGGTAACCCGGGCGCGCGCAAGCGCCCCCGGTCATTACCTGCCCGATCGGTGCGAGATATCTTCTTCCGCCCTAAAAAGCGGTTCCGTCCAACATAGTCTTATGTGCTCTCATTTTTAGTTGCAGACTCTAGCAGCTGTACTCCTCCCTTGCTTTTGGGAATTCGTGAATCGTTGGCAAGCCCTTCCCCTTTTCTGCTACTAGGCACTGCTCAAGCCCAAGGCTCTGCGCCCCTCGGGGCTCACCTACTCTATCTCCCTCTTTTACCCACTCTGTTGGGAGCCCGCTTGGGCCCCAACTCCTCCGTTTTCTGAAGACTTGGGGAAGGCCATGACTTCGGTCCTGCCCCCCCCCCAAGCATCTCTTAGTTCTTAACTACCTCTTAGTTGATTAAATTACCTTTTACTACTTCTTTTTTATGTCTCTTTTCCTTTTCGTCTGGAGTTTAAAGGGAGGGATCCTTCCTCTCCTGGGAACTCCACTAACCCCGTCCTTGAGTCCTTGAGTCTTCATTAGTTAATATTTAACCAATTGGCTTGGTTTCAGCATTGGCTTCCATTAGATTTTCTGACCCAACCACAACTGTAATTTACGCCTTTTTATTTATTGCTCTCATGACCTCTCAGACCAGGGCTGTTTTAAAATGGTGCCTACGAGTCTGAGCCTTTATCTGGTTTGGTAGATATCTTAAATCTACGTACATTAACTTAGTCTAAATGTCTCCTAGTCTCACACGTTTATTACATTTGCAAAAGTTGTTCCAGTAAGTCAAACTGGAAACAGAGACCATTTGAAAGCTTAATTTCAAACGGGTACGGCTTACAAGAACGTGGAAGACCCAGGCCTCCCGACTCACCCTAGGGTATAAACAACAGGATGAGTGGCCGGAGCTTACATGGCCGTGCAATATCGAAAAGGAAATTGATGGTTTCTTTAAAATTTATCATAATTTTATCTGATAATATGTATTATACGTTTATCAGGTAATGCTGATTATATCTATGTATTTTATTTTATTCTTATTTAAGAACTAGCAGCATACCTGTTCTTCTCACGGATTATATAATATCAAGAAATTAAAACTTCAATTATGTGTAAATTCCGATAATATTTCAGATGACATTATTATTATAAATATTTTATTAAAATATTTAATTTCATTCGTCTAAAAATATGTATAAGCATATATGTTCTCGCTATACAAAGTTGTCTTTACATACCGATCTGAAGAATAAAACATCCTGGTCCCGTTTATAAACACATTTACAAAATATATTATTTAATTCCCACAAAGTGACAGGTATTATAAAGGAAATTAAACTTAATTTTGCAAAATAATTAAGTTTCATCAAGTAGGAGTCATTTTCATTGTTTTAATATAATTTGGCCACATTTTGTTAATTTGGAGGTATTTTAAAAAAGTCGTAAAATTTAAAGGAAAATGTAACAGTTGGATGAGCAGTGAAACTCCATCAAAACACCATTACAATACCATCATCTTTTAAAATACAATTAATTTCAATCATTTGTTGTGATTTTTATCAATTTGACAACAATTTTATCGATTTGGAGATATTTTCGATAATTTGGCACATTTTAAAAAGTCACCAAATTCGATGTCAAGTAGGATGTTTAGACGCTACCGACACATCATTGCAATACTATCCCCTTTCAAAATAAAATTAATTGCATTGATTTCGTATCATGATTATCAATTTGACATCATTTTTATCAATTTGGTGACAATTTTATCGAATTGACGATATTTTGATCAATTTGGCGACATTTCAAAAAGTCGGAAAATGTATACCAATTGGGATGATTGGACTAACAGAGAATCGCTATCAAAACATCACTACTATACTATCCCCTTTCAAAACACAGTAAATTTCATTGATTTGGTGAAATTTTTATTAATCTGTCGACATTTTTATGGATTTTGCAGCATTTTTATCAATTTCGCAATATTAAAAAAACAGTTGCCAAGTTGGCGATATCCCGCTAAATTCTTCGCCAAGCGTTACAGAAACAGAAGGACGGAACTACTTATATTTTCGTAGATTAAAAAATTATAATCGCGTATCAGAAGATATATCCGTAATAATATATAGATTTGAAAAATGTTTCACCAAAAATAAAACATTTCAAATTCATATATTGTGTTTTTAGCCATTTGTTGTAACGGGAAAAGATGATGCGTGTATCGTTTACATACTTCCTCTATTGTACCTTTTAATACTATTTCAGTGCTTTCATTTTGGCATACAATGACTCAATTTCATATGTTTTCGTAAATATGTTTATAAAAGGAATCTGAACGTTCTGACTGTGAAGATAAATATATATAGTAAGAGCAGAGATTCTTATACTTATTTTAGGAGAAATAAATGAAGTATTTTAATATAAAGTTTTGAATAATTATGTCACATAAAATATCATATGAATTTATACATAATAATGAATCTTAATTTTTTCATATTCTGCATATTTTATATATTTTTTATATTCTGTATATATTTTTTGTATTCTGTCCGAAAACGGTTAGCACTTAACTGATAGTAGTTCTAACATCATGATTTTTCAATTCGTGCTTAAAAACAAAATTCTTGTATATAAGCTGTATTTTTCTTATCCCACATTGAAATCATATTATCGATTGTATGCATCGATGTTTATTTACACGAAGTACACCTATGTATTGAAATGCATCAAAATAAAACCATATTTCTTAGATGGAACAATAGTAAGGAAGAAGCAAAATTTGATTTCTGCATACACGTTGCATCACCGTTAACGGAGCATAAAGTTAAATATATAATTTTAAATGATGGGCAGAAGTATGAAAATTCTGTTCTATTCAACTTGTGTTTTGGGAAATATATTTAATAAAATACAATATATTACCAAACATATTCCTTTTAATCATATGATTTACACTTTCAAATAAATATCTACATAATTAAATGTCAAACTATTGCTATATAGGTTATGTTTATACTAAAGAAATATAAATAAGAAATATAAATTGCACTGTGAAGGTATTTTATATACTACTTGTAATTTCAGCTTGTAGTATAACAAGCCCGCATTGCCATCGTATAGGATTATGTTCGTCTGCCATTGATATAGAACATTTTTGAAAGATTCTTAATGTAGAAACTTTATTGTTCGAAAATATAAAAAGGATTATAGAAAACATTATTGTATAGAAATTATTGTATAAAAATTGTAGCAGAAAATATAGGTCGCAGGGTATTTAGTGATCACAAAAATATCGAAAATGAAGTCAGTTCTTGATATTGAAGTTCTTGACTTTTGTGGTAGAACTACCATTTGTTGGTTTATAACGAGTCAATCTTTCTCAAGATTGACTTTTGAGTTATTTCTTATTTCCTGTAGAAAAAATTATTATTCAATCTATAAAAGTTAAAATTGCTATCAGTACCTTTAAAAAAAGAAATTAAATATTAAAAATTATTTTTTACACTAACTAACCAAAATCACAGTTAAAAACATTTTACTTTTCTAAAAGAACTGAACTTAAATCAAATGAGTACACATTCCATAAATAGAGTTTTTGGAGCAATCTCATCTACATAACAAGAAAGATGAATCATGCATAAATCATTGATTATGAAACACATTCCAACTGCAATGCAATTTTATTTAATCATCTCTAAAATGCGACACATTTAGGGGTAATATTTTAAAATTATCACAATACTACAAGAGTTTTTTATATTTGAAAACTTCATGGAAAAAAATGAACTTCATTCAAATGACGTCATTGAAATATAAATCGGCTGGCTCTCTATGAAAAAGCAGTTAAAATTGCATTCATAAACATTTATTCTATTCCTTTCATTCATCACAATTCTACTGTAATATATTTTACTTAAAAACTTAAAACCATGGAAGTAAAAGTAATTTAACTCTGTTCTCAAAACTGCACCGAACAAGTCTGCTATAAAATTGTCTGTTCTCTATGTAAAATCAATGAATGTTTAATTCATATCAACTATATTGCAGACTCCAGCGCTAAATAATTCTGCGTTAATGAAATTCATCAATCCTTATACAGCTCATCTTACAATTTAATGTGTTTACATTCTCCTTAAGGAAAATTAAGTTTCGTTGTAGAAGTTTGATGATCATTTAAACAGTTTCGGCTCGCGATCAATAAGTAGAGAGAGGCGCTGATTAAAGCATATATATATATATATATATATATATATATATATATATATATATATGAATTGAAAATATATATTAATTAAAAATATGTTTGTGTATAAGGATAATTGGCGCCGCCTAAAACTGGAATTTATAATAAAAGTCTTGAATTTATAATAAAACTTATATTAAAGTTTTATCATAAATTCAAGACTTTTAAACATTTTACTGTGAAAGTGATTTTTACTATATAGTTTCAATGTCTAAGGAAAATATTGTTTCTTAATTTTATAATTAAATTTGATAGGTTTTGTTTTAAGATTTAATATTTGAATATTGAATTGCGCTGCAAAGGAAATGTTGAATCATATTAGATTTATAGGCATCTATGAAATATTTACAGTTCTTCGTAATTTTTAATATTCAAGAGTCAAAAATATATGATGTGTGCTGCATATAAATTTATTTCATTCCGAGGTAAGTTAATTTCTGTAACAATCTAATAATCGCGTGTAAAAAACTTTGCACAATGTTAAATCAATCGCATATATATTAAAATTTGGTTCTTTTGTTATCAATGGCTTAAAAACTTCATAATTGCATTCATTTTTTCCACTTACAAGAAATATATAAGAAGGTTATATTAACTTCGTATTACTTTGATTGGTGTTTGGCATTTTTGGCTACATTGATGTCGTCGTTATTTAACATTGTTTCAAAATGTGCTATAATGCTCAAATGCTGCATGAGAAAAGAGTTGATCAATTTAATTTGCAATTTTTGCTTGTCAAGTTTATTATACGAGTATAAGTAGCTTCATGAATCAGCTACTAACATATCAAAATCGGGGAGAGCCAGGATTTTAAAATCGGTATTTTGGGTTTTCTACTGATAATAAAATCACTGATAATTTTATTTCTGATGATTATAAATATGAATCTGATGATTATAAATAAATATGATTATATATCTGATGATTATAAATTTATTTCATTCCGAGGTAAGTTAATTTCTGTAACAATCTAATAATCGCGTGTAAAAAACTTTGCACAATGTTAAATCAATCGCATATATATTAAAATTTGGTTCTTTTGTTATCAATGACTTAAAAACTTCATAATTGCATTCATTTATTTCCACTTACAAGAAATATATAAAAAGGTTATATTAACTTCGTATTACTTTGATTGGTGTTTGACATTTTTGGCTACATTGATGTCGTCGTTATTTAACATTGTTTCAAAATGTGCTATAATGCTCAAATGCTGCATGAGAAAAGAGTTGATCAATTTAATTTGCAATTTTTGCTTGTCAAGTTTATTATACGAGTATAAGTAGCTTCATGAATCAGCTACTAACATATCAAAATCGGGGAGAGCCAGGATTTTAAAATCGGTATAATAATATCGGTATAATAATTTTATAAAATAATCATGCATATCGATTGTCAAAAGATTTTTTATGATTGACTGACAGTTATTTACTTTATTTAAAAAAAGCATTTTATATTGAAAAATAGTTTCCATAAAATGATCATGTACTTTGATTATCAAATTATTTTACATGAATGACTGCCATTTATTTATTTTATATTATAAAAACGTAAATATGTGTGCGTTCTGTATATTTGTACTCGCTAAAAGTAGATAGCATTTCATACTTCATAGACAATGTAATCATAGAAAATGTTGGTCAAGTCGCTCCATTCGTCATTTGGATATCGTGTCCACAGACTCTTACAAGCGTAAACAGCCATTTACACACGTAGATCATGCTAAATTTGAGTTGAAGAATTTTTTTCAATATTTAAATCCGTTAAAAAGACAAATTTAACCATTCAAACCGTCTCACTTTCCCTTTATATACATAAATGTAGAGAATGTAACACATTTTTGATCAGACTTATATATCAAATTTTATATTTTAAAAATATAAACTATTGAACAATTTAAAATAAAATTACTTATATAACTTTAAAAATAAACAAAGTTATTCTTGTATAAACGGTCATTTTATTCAAGGATTTATTTAAAAATACCATAACTATATTGGAAAACAACAGAAGCTATCAAATTAGCTTCTATAAGGGCATCCACAATAGCTAAATAATGCCAAATCTAGAAGACCCACGATAAACTGGCATATTTTCTGTTAACAGCCGCTCAACGATACGCGGCACATAATGCTTTAAAAATAGCTAATGCTCATATTCGTTCATTCAAACTCACAATAATATTTAAAACTATGTAACTTCGTACTATCTGAGTCGCTCTGAATTCGCGGCCCTTCGAGGAAACCACAGTGTAGCTTTAAAAATAGCTAATGTTCATATTCGTTCATTCAAACTCACAATAATATTTAAAATATATAAGGCATTTGTTTAAAGTGCATGGTCATTTTTGGACATCAACTCCCACCTTTGATTTTCAGCTTGTTCATTTTTCCAATTCAGTATTTTCACCTAAAAGTTTATATGTTTATCCGAAATGTTATTCTTAACATATTTTATGTAATTAATTTTCTTTTAACACTTTAAAACAATGCTGTAAAGTGTTTATGATTTCTATCTGTCTGTTTGTCTGTCCGTTCGGATGATAACTGTCCTAAAAATGACTTTTTAAAAAAGAAATTTTAGTATGTTGTTGAGACGGTCTGTGGGACCCACGGGGATATAAATGAATAGCATCACCCAATTAGTTTTGGATTGAACTCGGGTTGAAAACCTGTAATACAGTGAAACAAATGGAACCAATTTTTCAGACATATTTTAAGCGGAGTTAAAATTCACAAATTGCTTTGAAGATTTTTGGAAATTTTATCATGTAAAATGTGCAAAAAAATGAATTCTTTAAAACATGTTATGTAGCTTATTTAATCAAAATTGAAACAATAATTACACATATATTATTTGAGAAGATTACTTGACTCATTGCAAAATGAAATATAGCATACATTTTTTTTTTCGCTTAGTGAAAATCATAATGTTTAAGAAACTCTTTTATTTATATTAAGTGTTGCATCCGTCGTAAAACCGCTACATTTTTGCTTATTATATGTGTAAAAAAATTATGTAACTACTAATTCCAATAATTTTTATTTTATATGTTCACTAAACTTTGATTATTTCTACAAAGGATTCTAATTTTAACGTATGCAGAATGTACACAAATCAAGAGATTGCTAGATAAGTTTCGGAAGAATTGCTAAGTTTTTGCAATGCAAAATTATTTAGCTCCAGAATCTTTAAATAAAATATTCATTTATTTTATATTGATAATTACATTGAGACGATTTTACAGCATGGTCTTTTTTGATGAAATTTGAAGTTTCCAAATAAAATTAATTATTGTAATATTGTGATAATTTAAAAATATCATCGCTAAATGTATCGCATTTTAGAGATGTTTAAATAAAATTGCATTTCAATTGTAAAGTGTTTTATATTCAATGCTTTATGCATGATTAATCTTTGTTGTTATTTATTGGTCCAGATGCAGTAGTAAAAGGTTTTCGGGGCGCAAAAAGGAAGAGAAAATATATCTATGTCTAAAATGTCATGAATGACTCCAAAACCCATTATAATTCGGTTTTGTTAATGAATTTGACATGATGCTTTTAAAATGGCCGACTCAATTACATCCATAGTCTTCCGATTCCAAAGAGCCAATATGAAATCTTAGGTTCTTAAAGTACTTTAAACATCTGCTTTCAGTTATGATAGCTCTATGTACTCATAGACATGATACAAACAGTAGAGTTCAGTAATGAACCAATCCGATGGTAGCATACATGCACCTATGAACTTGTGTCATATGACATATGAAACATCATGTACACATTTGAAACTTGAGTCATATGTAGTCTATTTGATGAAATTTAATATAAAGTTACAGAATAATTTCATATGGGGACTATAATTTAATAGGATTATATATAATTTCATTGTAAATAAACTTTCTAATGGATAAATTATTTCGGCTATGTATAAATATACAAACCATGGCTATTTTCTTAATTAGCCATTTTCTTTGGATTAATGTCATCAATTGGATACAGCGACTATATAATTTCCATTTTATCGACTAATACCTAATTTATGATATTGTACGTATAAAAACACTTGAGAAACTTATATTTAAACGAATTTAAATTAGTATTTTTAATTCATAATTAGCATATCCTATTTAATTCTGTAACACCAAAATTGTCTACGTCACCACAAACTTTACTATGAATTTGCCAGTTGATGTAAAATATGGTTTTATTAATACATTCAAGAATGATAGATTGATAGAAATTTATTATAATAATAAACGCCTACTTTAATGAATTAACAACAATGTGGTAGATATGCGGTTAGGAATAGGTCACTTAAATTCTAAAGGTTGCTATGCATTGTTTAGAATGACGTGTTAAAGAGGTGTTTAAATTATGAAATCGGTTTATAAATAGAAATTCGGTGGTAAAGAACTTAATTATTGTAATAAAAACTCGCATAACGAGGGCTAAATATAGAGAATACTTGGAAACATTATTTTATGATAACATTGCAATTAAACAGGATTTGAAAAAACAAAAACCACAATACATTTAAGACATAAAAAATACTGACTCTATTTTTTCTGTAGTAAAAAATTATTTAAAATTGTGCATGTACTTAATTAAATTTTGCTTACGTTTTTCTTTCTTTAAAAAATAACAAAAGTATATATATTTTTTTCCAATTTAACTTAATTTCAGCTTTATATAGATCATGAATCAAAGTCTAGACAAAAGAAAATTAATTTTATATATAAATAATTTATAAATTTTTTAAGCACGCAAAATATTTTGTTTACGATTCTTTAATATGTATTAAAGAGAGAAAATGTTTATTCCCATGCATTTCTTGAAGAATGAATGGGAAATGTAGTTTCTTAAATAATAACTTTATTATTTTAAGATGATCAAAACAGTTTATTAAGTAGGTGTATGTAATAAAATAATAAAAATTAGCATAATAAAGCCGAACACATTTTATTAACTCGTCGTATGAAGTTTTCTTTAATGCATTTTTTGTCAAGTTTGACTTGATGATTACTCATTAAAGGTATCTCTACTAATTGCGTTATGAAATGGAAAATATTTACTGTAGACTCCGATACCAGAACCAACACTTTACAGTTTGGATCCATCTGTGTATAGGCGGGCAAATTGTGCAATAGGATACCTATTTTCAATTGTTGCGTTTGTTGCGTTATCACGAGTCAAACTCCTTCAGGACTGATGCTTGAGTGGTTTTTATTTTCAGAATAAAAATTATTATTCAATCTGTAAAAATTAATATTGTTATCAGTACATTTAAAAACAGAAAATAGAATTATTTTTTTTTTACAATCACAAATCGAAAACGAAATTTTGAAACATTTTAACTTTCTAAAAGAATTAAAAAATTAGTACACATTTCATAAGTACTATTTTTGTTTCTATCACATCTACAAGAAAGGAAATACTTTTATTAATTTGATGAATGAATATTTTTAATTCAAAGTATCTATACACATAATATGCACGTGCTGATGGTACATTTTGGGCGCGGTAGCCCGGTGATTTGCGCGCTGGATTTGCACGCTACTACAACTACCGCCGTGTCCATGCGGAGTACGATTACGTTAAACATGTGGGTCTGTAAGTCCTTCCGTGAGGTTGGTGGTAGGGGAAGGAGGGTACGGTCTCTGTGGCTGCCTCCCCCACTGGGCCCCGGTTTAAATTGTGTGGCACTTCCCGGCCGTCCAAACAGTTACTTTACACCTCTCTGGTATGTCAGACAATCTGGGTCTCAACAACAACAACAACACATAATATGCATGCTCCGCTATAAAATATTGTAACGTTAAAATCAAACAATGTAATTAATTAATAATAATATAGAGATGCATATACATTATATTTATTCATTTAAATGATTTCAACTAAAATATTTTTACTTATATTCGGTCCTGATTTTCCTAAAGAACTTACAGTAATTTCGTATCATTAAATCCCAGCGACAATGGTAACTCTTTGTGATCCTAAATATGTTTTGATAGAGACGTTTATCCTATCCTTAGCTTATTTTCTGAAAAAAAGAGTCTGTGAATAAAATGCATGTTCAACATTATTTGTTATACCATGTTTGTATAACACTTATGTGATGCTGACATCAGAGTTTCATAGTTGTATAATTGTTCATTTCCCAAAAATCCGTTCGATAGTGCTTTATATATGTCACGATGCAGAAGAGTTGCTGGATTGTAGCCAGACCAAAAAAATACGGCCGGCTTATTTTGGTTTTAACCGCTTAAAAAAAGCCGGGTTTTATTAAAAAAAAACGGCTTTTATTAAGAAAAGGTGGATTGTAGCCAATTGACATTAAATTTGCATTACTTTATCTTTGATGCACTCTCAAATGTTTATAAACTTCTATGAAATATTACCAAGTACACAAGATTTTACGACTACTAGAAAAATACTATGAAGGTAATATGTCTAAAAGAAGTAATATATATACGTTGAGGAGAATGCATTATATTAGACACCAAGATGGTGTTTTGAAAGCCTCTGTTACATAATGCATATAGCTCTACATTACATATACTATACATTTTAAAGAATATAATTAATTTATACTCTAACTGATGACTCTAACATATGACTCTAACATATCAATATAACAGAAAAATCACCACACATTAAAAAGGAAAAAAAATCAATTTTACTTCAAAATCGGAAAACATTTTTTTTACACACTACTATTTACACAGTACTATTTACACACTGCTAACAAGAGAGAGCAATCGAAAAATGTTAAAAATTGTTCATAAATTAAAACTTGTTAAAATAAATTTTTGAAAATCTTGATGCTATTCAAAAGAGTTCATGCATATGCTATTCCCAATACTGTTTTCAATAGTGATAAATAGTGTTTTTTATTAAATGACTTTATGCATGATTTTAAATATTTATAAGTGAAAATAAGACTCTAACACATCAATAAAATCCTTAAAATTAGTTAACTAATAAGATATATTACTAAGCAACTGCTGTCCTAAAATAAAATATTTCATTATTTAAAGCAATAACATTTTTTAAAAAATGTGTTCAAGGCCAATGTAAACCAAGTAAAGCAGTCGGTATGCCTTTTTTAAATTTAGCTGGCTTTTTTGTACTAGCAGGTATTCCAATATTAATGTTTTCATTATTGAGAAATAAAGTTATTTATTAAATTTTAACCCAATAAAATACCTTTAAAATTAGTTAAAGAACACTTAAAAATGTATAATTTAAAATTAAAATCCTTCACGCTTTTTTGTAAAAGCCAATTTTGGCAAAAAAAGCCGGATAAAACCAATAAAAGTCCCCGGTGTGGCTTTTATTAATTTTAGCCGGGTTTTTTGCAACCCTGATATGCAGCTTTGGGGTTTTTTATATAAAGCATTATCCATGAGACATTTTTACTGCGCAGAAATTTCGTGTGCATCTTTTGAGTGAGAAAATAGGATAAACTTTAGATAGATAACTTAATACACTGCTTCTTTGATCTACGGCTTTAAAGAATTCCCTCGTTAGGCCATATTTTATTCCTATTGCTGGAGAAAGAATATTTATGAATCAACCAGAGGAACATAATTGACGCAACTTCTTCCACGGTATGTATTCACTCAAATTTTTCAAATTTTGAATAATTTAATGCATTGCAGTTGCCTTAAAGTAACACAAACGTAGAAAACTTAAGTAATTTGTTAAATTTCTTGCGGATTGGTTAGAATATTTATCACTTTAAGATCACCACAGACATTCCAACCATAATTACGATAGCTAATTAAACTTGAAATCTCCGATATACTGTAATATGATCTTTATCTAAGCAATATGGAAAAACAATTAATCAACGGAATATATATTTCACTGTTCAGCAAAACTGCTTTCAAATTACATTGTGGCGCATTACTATATATATTTATATTTGTCTAAAGTATCGAAAGTGTTTTCTTCATTCTAGATCTTTTAAAATCTCTCCCAGAGTAGAAACAAGGTTGAATCTTTTCAAACCAATAGAATCAATTGGGCTATAAAAACTCATAGGAGCCTGATTTCTTATTTACCATCTTCCCTATGAGAGGGATGTGGAGAGAAAGTGGGAGATTCGGAAACGTAGTCCAGACATTCTAAAAGACCTTCTTTTGTCACAAACGTCTAGCTAGGCCATTGCAAAATTATAGTATCGACTGCTGTACAGAAATTACATATAGTGGATTTTAAATTTCCTCCTCCCCTCGAGACACAGTAAATGAGATTATTCGCTAAAAGTACTTTCAAATCTTCTAGAGGGTCGTCTCTGATAATCTAAGAGGCTGAGACTTTGTCCACTCATAGTATCGGCCATCGAACCGAAAACGTAGTCTGCTTTCTGATTTCATCAACGTAGTGTATATTTACGAATTCTGTCGTGTCCAAACACTTGAACATCCCTCAAGTGGCTTAGTATGTTAGATCCTTGCACACTTACGATATCGACCACTGGATAAAATTAACGGAACCTAGTTTTAGTGGAACCCTTTTAGTGGACAAAATTTGGATGGAATAAATTATCTCAGAACTTTCCCAAAGCCTCCATCGGGGACATGAATCGTGCAGACGAGGCACCAGGCATTTTCAGTGTTCGTCAAGCGTATTGAATTCCTATCCGTTCCATGTCGTTCCATCCGTTCGTGTATTGAGTTCCTATCCGCTTTCCCATTGAATTCCTATCCGTTCCATGTCGAAGTGAAATGCAAATGAATCTACAAAGAAGAAAGAATCGTCAGATCTATGTAAGTAATACACAAAGTACGCCAAAAAGATATTTTATTTCCTGTTTAATTTTGATATGTTAAAGTGTTGCAATTCAATATGGAATACTTGTGATGTTTTTTAATTTACACACATTATTTACTTTATTTTTCTGAAGTCTTATTAAATTGTTAGTAACTAATTTAGGGATCACGAAGTTATGAAGTAGTACTAGGGGTTCGATGTACTGACCACTGAACATCATCATTCGTTGGCCATGTGTCTCGTCACCGCACATTTAATAGCATGAAAGGTGTGACCATTCCCTTGGCCGGTTGTCAGCCTTTCTTATCCAAGACAAAATAAACTGTTCTATCGTTCTCTATTGGCAACTGCCCCCCCCCCACACACACACACACCTCGTCTCACTTTAAGCAGAGTTAAGTGTTTTCTGTATTTTACTAAATGTGATCTCCCGATATTTGCATTTTTAAATAAAATATTAATTATCTTAAATTAAGATTATGGTATATTTTTTAATAATTCCTTTATAAGAATATACCACATTTGACAATGCGCCGAGATTACATCTTTGCCCAAATAGAACAGCCCTATCTTGGTCATAGAGAAAATAGAGTTTTAAAATTACACTTGAGGGTAGTAAAAATTATATTTACTCTTTATTTACGTAATTTAAAGCATGTATAGTAAATATTAAAATTCAAAACTGTAGCATGAAATGCGCAAACAGAAAAAGGCCGTGGAAAAATAATTTAGAACTCACACATTGAAGATAGAAAATAAAATATTTCAGAATTATGAACAACATTATGTACACGTATTAAACCACAGATAAAATGTATCAAGTAACTTTAATGCAAACGATCATATAATTTAAATGCAAGCTTAATCATGCAACTTATCATGTAACTTAAATGCAAACGAGACTAACAAATATATAACATGAGATAGTATTTGAGAATTTCAGATATGTATGAGAATGCAAAATATAGTTATGTTATTTTAGATAATACGCTTGATAACTGATGGGATTTTAAATACTTAAATTTTCACATAATCTATTTCCTTTTAATAGCTTGAAAGCCGACCATTCGGCTTAATATGGACGTTCTGAATTCTCCAATGAATCTGCGCTTATTAATAGGAAATTAATTAGAAATTACTTTTTAATTGTTGTCATTACTGAAAATCGATATATCATATTCGCAATTGCCTAAAAAGGACATACACTTTTTATATTATATTTTCCGAGATACACTGATAGCTAATTAGAGAGAAATTAACTCCCCTCTTCCCCCCCCCAAAAAAAAAGGAATAAATAAATTGGTAAAAAACAGAAATTTCAACAATATGTTACTTTTAAATCTTAAATGGCAATCTTAATAGGAATCAATAGTCCCAAAATACCTGTGATTTATTTTTTGTTTCACATTTATTTTTAAACATATGCACAGTTTTTACACCAATTCCTGTATTTGTGATTAAAAATGTTATATCAGTGTTTTATCTTAATACCGTGAGGTATTCAGAGATTTCACTTTTCAATAAATTTTATTTGAAATTTGTAATGCATGGGCGAAAAGTGCTCGTTTCTAAAATAAAATGTAATCGAAACCAATTTTATACCATATTTAAATATTCAAAGATTTTACTGAAATATTATTGAGACCATACTAAAATATTATGGAAAAATTATTGTTTGTGGCCCATAAAGCGTAGAATCCAACGTTGATATTTGCTTGAAAATATTTTATAGATTTTGAGATCTTCTTTCTAATAAGATGCGATCTTCTTTCTTTGTGATCTTCTTTCTAGGTCCCCTTGATGCAAAAAATTGACATCGCTAAATAATAGACAAAAATATAGTTTCCTGATAACCTACTCCAGATGGCGCATACTCGAATTTATCACCAATGAGCAAGAGTGGCGAAGCGTAAGGTATATAATGTTGCACGCTGGTTAGTAAGTATATTGCTATAAGATGTTACGAATTTTAACAATTTTTACTATTTTTAACTTTCTATAAACACAATTTATCAGGATTCCTGATTTAAAACCGATTAATCTCTGAAGCCACATATTTAATGCACGAGTTAAAATGTAATTTTATTTAACTTAATAATTAAAAGGCATTTTCATAGATTCTAAAGTTTAATCTTTCTTTTTAACGAATTATTATTTAGCGAGTTATATAACAATATGTCCGCTGGTTTCACTAATATATTTAGTATGCGGCAGATTGGATCAAGTTGCACAGTGAATCACCATGCGACTACAAAATGGATCGTTGCACAGTGAATCATCATGTTTTTGAACAGTTTAATTTATTTACCAAATATACAAAATATACAAACTTCATTTGTTAAAATATATTCATCAAAGATCAAGCCATTTACGTAGCGGAAACATAATTTAAATTCGAAGGTAACAAAACTGTCGATATGAAATGTTGTCACTTTTTCATGAAACTAGATTTAACAAAGTAACAAGCATGAAGATTATTTTATTTACTTGTTCCAATTGTTGTACTTCGGTCTTTCTTATTACTGAAGAATATCCTAAAGGAATGAAGCTAAGAAACTATATTTCCAAAAAGAAACGATGAAAATGTTCAGATAACAACTTCCTTTCAAAGAAGTTTCACTATAAAGTGAAATGAAAGTGATATTTCTTCTGTCCAAGAATGAAATTCAGGTTATAATACGCACTTACTTTGTATATATAGACATGATCAATAATTTACATATTTGTGTTTTGAATGCAGTATGTATGCTTTTCATTATCTGGTGCAAGATTTTAAAAGGGATAGATAGTCAAAGAAAATGTAGTTTATACATTCCATTTAAAGAAGGGGAATGGTTAGAAAATTTATGTTTATGTGTTTGCAATGTATGTATCTACTCTAACTCAAAAACTAATTGATCAAATTTCACAAAATTTGGTAGATAAATCACTTATAGGTTAAGCCTAGCACTGATTACATTTTTGTAAAATATGAGAAAAAGAAACCTTCTGTTTTTTGCGAAATGCCCCTCAAATATTGTCAAATCTAAATTTAAAGATTAGGTGTGCTCAAATGTTTCAATTAAATGAGTGTTTTGTACCTCAAATGAAAACTCTAAAAATCCATTAGAATCCTACCACTTAAGATCCCATACCACTTTTACTTGTTTCTACAATGTACTAAACACAATATATGTTGTTTTAATTGACAAAGCCTAATATATAAATTTGGAAATATTTGCCAAAGTAAAATAGATGACATAAAAAATGAATATATCAATAATTCCCCTAAATCTATTCCAAATTACAATACCGTTGATTTATAAAATGTGTTTTTATATCCCTTCCTTCATTATTTAAATCAGAAAAAAAATTCTAAACAGTGTCTGCTGTATAGAAGAATGTGGTTGAATTGCTTTTTTAAGCAACGTGGTATCTCCTTCAAATACATTTACGGAAAATATATATCGTCTGCATAATGCTATTTCTACAGAAAATTCATTTTTATGGTCTTGGAAACTCCATAGACTAAATTTTAAGTAGGAATATTCCAAGATTCATCAAATTCGGTGCAGCCGTTCTCCAGTCATGGTAAGACAAACACACACACAGAGACATACATACGGATAAAAACGGACAGGTATATTTTAAATTTTATTATTATGGTATTTTACTGAATACACATTATGTATTTCTGGTAATACGCAATATGACTTAATTTTCTTTTGATAAATATAAAAACAAAAACAATATCGTCTCAATAATGCTGTTTCCATTGAAGTTTAATTCAATGCGTTTTCTATTTATATAACTAAAACATCTATACCTAGAAACCCGAAACAAGGACACTGTCTACTATGGTGGCGTAAGATATATTTATTTTTGCATTCTGAATAACTTCCGAAATAAGGTGTCGTACGGCGTGCACGACATTTTGTAATTTCAATTACGGATGCCAACCAAAATAATGAACTATCTAAATGCTGCAGAAGGAACCAATGACAACACATGCATGCATAAACAGTGGTCATCCCCGTCTGCATCAACAACGAATGGTAGATATAGTAGGAACAATGGGGGAAAGAAAAAAGCGCCCCAAAGCCGTATTCCAAAAAGTTCAGTCGACTTCAAATTTTCGAACGAGCTAACATCATGTTTCTTGGTTTTGTGAAAAAAGTATATCGAAAGTGAGCGATAAAATGGAAGCTTGTTGCAGTTATGAGATGTGCAACAGTTTCGTACATCATTGAGATTGCGCGAATAAGTACTTAACACAAAAGAGTAGAGGTAAATCAACTTTCAATTTGTCACTAATTAGCACGGAAGGCACACTTTTATGGATTATTCAAATAATGAACAATCAGTTCGTAAGAGTAGATTATATTAACGAGTTCTTAAATATTGAACTAAAAAAACTATTTTGAGTATCGATTGTTTAAAGGAAACCGTTTTAAAAATACATGTCAATTTTATTATGTGTGTAAATATGTATTAATGAAATATTGTCAGTGTTATATGTCTTATAATAATAGATTTGATAATAGTATCATTAATCAAGATACAATGGATATCTATAACTTAAAATATTAAAATAAATTGATCAATTATGTCAAGTGTATTTATTTATATTTTGTGTGTTCGTCTCTCCAGCTTGAGAACCTGGAGCTTACATGCTCCACCCCTAGCGACAGCATCATAGGTAAGTTCTCTAGTGATAATTTAGATAAGGACAATGTTACCTTATTATATGTGTCTGTGTGTATGAAAGTGTGTGTGTATGTGTGTGTGTGTGTGTGGGTCAGTGAGTCTGCGGAAACGATATCTCACGAACGAATAGAGCGATTCGAAAGAAATCTGGTGCAAAAATCACAACCAGTGAATACTGGAAGCCTCTGGTTTTAAAACGTGATCAAATGTTTAGAACCCCCATAAAGTCCTATAGTGGTAATTTTGATAAGGACAATTTTACCTTATGACATAAGGCATTTGTGACTTCAAGCAACAAGTTCCAGAATGGGTAAATAAACATTATAAACGCCATACAATATTCGCAGTTACGCGTTCACCATTGATTGACAGTTAGTTCATATAAGTTTATGTGTGGACTCTAGAAACTTCCCGTACACATTCAGAAGTCAGATAGTCTTTGAACCGCAAGCATTTGCGTCCAGTGTATTCAAGTTTAGTGACAATTTCTGCGGATATATTCAGCATCCGATGGGCCCAAAGAGGAGAAAAGAAGGAGGAGCCAGTAGAGTAAGACAATTTTTCGTACAAAGAATCAGAAGATAATTGGGAATGATTTGAAGAAAGTTGGTGAGTCAAAGTTTCCATACTCGAGTAAAAGGTTGATGATGAGCTTCGAAGATAAGTCTGGAGATAAAATTCGATATGGACACAAGACGAATATAAGCCCTAAAGATAACCCAGGCCATGATGATTCCCTCAAAGTAAACTACATTACGTATGGCATTCACAGCATGTACTCATTTTGCTCTCATCAGGAGTTTGCATTTGTTAAAAATCAGTTATTGTAAATAACACTTCGCCTTCACACTTGTATTTAAGTAAAATTGAAAATGAATGCAAATTGTAAAATTATTAATCAAAGATATTTGTGAAAAGTATATGTTTGTTAAAATAAATAATTATTAAGTGAAATCAAAACAATGTTTATCTTTTGGGAATTATGTTTATATATATTTTGACGCCAGACTGCAGATGAGGTTTGTTATAAGTTGGACGCATGGTTTTGTATGTTTAAATATATTTTAAATATTTAAACATATATAGTAAGAAGTATTTAAATATTTAAAGATGTATCTTTGATCACACGATATGAACTCTTACTATTTTTGATTCGTCTCCTGAATTATTGCTTTTTGTTGTGCATAAAGCTTCTTAAGATATTCGCACTAATAAAAAAAATAATATCATATATTTTTTCAAAAAATTGCCAAAAAAGTAATCGCAAATAGTTGTTTTGTTTACTGTCGCAACCTTGAATCAAAATTTGAATAACGTTTAAACATTTTAATCAAAATTTGAATAACATTTGATCCTTTTAATCAACATTTGAAATTAACTTAAGTATGAGAGGAAAACAATTATGGATCGTGATTTCAAAATTGGGATAATTTTTATGTGGAGTGCTTAGAAACACAAATGATTTTATAACTTTTGTAAGTGCATTTTTCCTGCCACAAATTGAAGTTGCAATAACGATTATATCCCTTATAGTCGTTGTTTGTAATGTCGGGATTCGAACCCGCATTTCTTTTCTGTAAACTGTATGAATTCATCTAGTGTATTTCATAGCAGTTAATCTCTTTAAAGTTATTTAACTTATTTAATTCTGCTTTGAACTTCCTCTCTAGTCATTCATGTATGTAATTGGTATTTTAGAATGTTTCTATTCCTTAAACCATAATCTGTGTTTCATTGGGATTCAGTTTTAAAGTATTATTTCGTCTGAGCATTCGAAGAAGGGATAGAAAACTATCAACGGATAGAAAACTATCCTTTGAATTCGAGATCACCGCTGGCTGGTGAAACCGAATGTTCCAAGTTTAATTTCGTATGCTATTTATATGTATCTACTGGAAAATAGCGTAAAGGTTCATCTCTGTGATTTTGTGGCAATACTTTGTGACATCTGTTGGCGTGGGAAAGTAGGTTGAGATATGTTTGAATTACATGCCTTCTTGACAGTCCGAGTGTGTGTGCATGAAAGCTTCGCACACCATTTTGTCGGGCTTATTCGATCCTTGAGCTGCCTTAAGAAAGCATCGGCCCGAGTGGATTTCGGATGGGGGACCCTAAGCTAGTCAGGGTCGGTGGCCGATGATCTTGAAGAGCGAGCTCTGTGCTCCGGTAGCTAGTCTTCCCAGTCGGGCCGCCTCGTGAATTTTTTGAGTGCGGAGGGTGTGCCGACTTCCTTTTTCGTGAGGAGGTGAGATCCCTTTCTCATCTGGGATACTGGTCTTGTGAGCGGTTTCTGAGTGATTGACGATGCAGCGATTTCGGAGCGCAGCGATGTCCAGTCCAGGCCAAGAGTCACTTATAACAACTTCTCTGGTGTGCCGGATTCTTCTTCGGGAGAGGCAACTACGAAGTTTGCCTGGAGATGGCTGGTTTGACTCCCCCCCTGTTTTCGTCTGATGACGGATCTTCACCCCTCATCGAAAACATCTGCCCTCATTTTAATTTCATCAACTTTGGCTCAAGGTAAGTCTATCTAAATTTCATTTTTGTGATTTAAAGTTAAGCAAGTTTCATCTACAAGATATTGGGACTTTGCGAGCCCTATCGTAATTTCTTTGACACCACACCGCCGGCTCGGGGAGACGATTATGACAATATCAAGTATTGATTTACGCCTATAAATTATCATCTAAAGTTTTAATATTTAATAAAAATGATTATATTTACCAGCGGAAATTATTGAATCACCTAAAAGATTTTATTATTTTAGTAACTAGAAAACATTTAATTTTATTCTAAATTTATATTTTGAAATCAGTAAGTTATAATTGATTCTTTCGAGTGTTCGCCCCTGTTCACGTTTGACCATACCATTAATTGAAATAATTATTATTGATGTTTTACCACTGATTTGTTACATTTTGATTTATACTGAATTAAGCTCTGAAAAGCTTGTGGCATGTTACTAAGGTCCAGTGGGTGTTGCTGATAAGGATTCAGCTATTGTTTTAAAATACTCCATACATAATTACATTTAATAAATAATGTTTATTAACTTCACAATCATTTTGTGTATTTATTTGTTTACTTTGCTTTATTGATTTATTTAAATATTTTGCTAAATAAGATGATGTTACTTAAAGGTAAGGGTTTAAGTTCTAAGTATTTTGGTTCTTCTGTGTTTTCGGGCAAGCCATCTCGGAGACTTACTTCTCCAGACAGGAGGTTGAATCCAAAGGGTTATTTGCGGCCTATTCGATCACTGGCTTGTTATGGTACTGGTGCTTTTTTTTGTGCGTATCCTAAATTCCAAATTTAAGAAGGCACGGATGGATTGACAACAGTAACGAAATTTGATTTCTGCATACAATCTCCGTACATCTCCATTAACATCGTATAAAGTTAAATATCAGTTTTTAAATGACAAGAAGAACTAAATGATGATAATACTGTTCTATTCAACTTGTACTATTACGTGGAATATATCTAATAAATTAAAATATATCACCAACAATATTCCTTTTCATCATATGATTTAAATTTCTGAACAAATATCAACGTAGACAAATTTCTAAACGATTATAGGTTTATTTTATACTATTAGAAATATAAATGGTATTTTATATATTTGTTCAGCTTGGATTATTATTTAGTTCAGCTTGGACGAGTATAAAGTTCAGCTTGGTCTATAGCAAACATCGTCACCGCATAGGATTATTTTTGTGTGTCATTGATATAGAACGTTTTTGAAATATTCAAAATGTAGAAAAACTGTTAGAAAGTAAACAGGAGATTATAGAAAAAATGCTTAAGTTTCCTTGACTTTTGTTTAAAGAAAAGGAAAAGTTAGAAAAGTACTTTATTTTCATAAATAATAGATAGCCGAACCAAGAAATCCTCTTAACAAGAAAAAATATATCTCTTGGTATCTTCAAGTATTAGAGATGTGTTTTAAAGTTTTGAATCTTGAGAAACATTGACATTCTGTTACAAGGTCATTTTCCTTGGTTTTACAATTTAAATTTTTTGTTTCAGAAACAGAAATTATCACGTATTTTAATAATTTCAGGAATTGATATAAAATGTATAAGAATAAAATTAGGATATAAATGTCTTTAAACAACATCTTAAATAATATGTTCTGTTCTTTCTACATAAGTTTTGTTGAAAAATTTTCAAAATATATCATTTTCGAAGTTCGGTGACTTGTGGCGTTTATGAAAGAAATGGAAGAATAAAGTCAGAAAACAAAATATATATATATGTTTCAAAAAATGCAAAATATATATGTTATTTTGTAGCATTATTACTTAAAGGTGTATGTAAAATACATAAGGCAGTTGTTGAAAGCACATACTCATTTTCACCATCAACTTCAGCCTCTGATCTTCTGCTTGTTCATTTATACAGTTATGCCTCCCAGTTTTTATCATCTGAAATGCTATTCGTGACTTATTTTGTATTATAAATCTTCTATTTAACACTTTGCAACATTTTTGTAAAGCGTGAAATTTTTGTAAAGCGTTCTGCGAGAAATGCGGAATTATAAAATAATAATATCACCCTATTATATTTGAATTTAATCCGGGTTGAAAAAATTAAATACATTGACCATTATGGGGCCTAATTGTTCAAACGTTTTCAAAGCGGAGCTAAAATTCACAAATTGCTTTGAACATTTTAGGAAATTACCACATTATCACGTAAAATGTATAAAAAAAGAGTTCCTCAAAATATGCTAAGTAGTTTATTAAGTAAGACTTGAAATAGTTATTACACCAATATTACATGAAGGAGATCACGTGACACATTGAAAAATAAAATATGGCATCCATTTTTTTCGCTTAGTGAATATCGTGATTTTTAAGAATCTATTATATTGTATTTAGTGTTGCATCCGTCCTAAAACTGCTTTGTACTTTCCTTATATACATAATGTATAAGGAAAGTATTGTGACGGGGTTGAAAATTCGAATTCGAGTTTTCGACGGGAGAGCACGTTTCAAGCATCCCTGATCACGAATCAAACATTTTTGAAGTGATGTCTGCGTGTGTGTGTGTGTGTGTGTGTGTGTGTGTGTGTGTGTGTGTGTGTGTGTGTCAGTCAGTCTGAGGAGACGATAACTGACGAACGAATTAACCGATTCGAACTACATTTGGTACAAAAATCACAATCCGTAAACACTGGAAGCCTATTGTTTTTATACGCAACCGAATGTACACGAACCCCCCTAAATTTTCGAATAAAATTTTAAAAAAATCGTCAAAAAATCAAAATCACTAATAAAGTTACGCAAATAGACATTTCTTATGTAATTTTTCATTAGAAAACGATTGACTTAAATTTTAGAACGCTAACATGAACCGTTCTCGAGATATTGCGCATTTTCAAAAAATTATCAAAAAGTCATATAAAATTAAAAAAAAATATTTCCTATTGTGAAACATGTTCACTTTTCATATGGAATACCATGCGATAAATTGGGTGACATCATTCTCGTGGATCTAGCTAGTTCCATTCAAGAAAAAAGATACTTTGAGTAATACTTTTGTATTTGAACGCCAATAGTCATTTATCTGCTGTAAGAATAACTTATTTCTTCATCCATAACGCTTGGCGAGATTTTGGAGACGAATTTAACGGAATGTCGCCAACTTGGCGACTTTTTGAAATGTTGCCAATTTAACGAAAATCTCGCCAAATGGATAAAAATGACGCTAAATCAATGAAAATGACGACTAATTGTCGAAAATTCAATATCTTGGAAGGAATATTAGTATCTACTATACGAAAAGCCTAATTTTTACTGTAAAAGTAGTAAGTTCATTACATTATATAAGGAAAGTCAAGTGTTGTCTACATCAGATTTTTTTTTCATAATATCTGTGTATCTAAATTATGTGCCTACGCAATTACATTATTTTTTATTTTAAATGATCACTAAACTTTGATTATTTCTACAACAAAGCCTAATTTTAACGTATGCATAATATAAACAGATCAAGCGATTGTATGATGAATTGTAAAATAATTGATGATTTTTTTAACTCAAAATTAAGCTTGGCAGTGTGGAATATAGTGATATGAATAAAATATTCATTGATTTTACATTGAGAAACAGACGATTTTTTGCATTACTTCTTTGAAGAATTATTAAATTTCCAAGTAAAATACACTGTACGACAAAAAAATTCGACGCACCCGCAAGATATTCAAATAGTAATGAAACTTTATATACAAACATTTTTCGACCGAATATGCAAATGATAAAAAATTCGCAGCCAATGAGTGAATAGTCGGAACTACCGCGCAATGAACCTGAGCACCACTGTGGTGTATATAAGAAGCGAACCTCGCTTTTAAAAACAAGACGTGGAATGGATTTCGATTGCGTTTACGTACCTTGATTGTAACAATGCCTCGCCGGTGATTTCGTGGCCACTACGAGCCACTACGAAGGAGTTTGAAAGAGGGCGTACATTCGGACCGCATGAAGCTGGGTGGACACACCGACGAATCGTTCGTCACTTGGGTAACAGCGATGTAGCAATTAGACGATGTTGGCAGGAATGGGCCCAGAATGGCAGATTTCAGCGGGCATGGACGGCATAGGTCGACGACAGAACTGGGAGATATAGCGATTAAAAAGCAGCTGTGACATTACAATATTCGTCGTTATCAACCATCCAACGTGTGACAAACACGGAAGTGGCCACTCGGGTCATTAACAGAAGACAATGGGAGCGTAATCTATGCTTTCGGGCCCATTACGCCGCTTACCACTGACCAGTCTGCACCGTCAACAACTATTGCAATGGTGCCTGCCCGATCAACGTGGGATTGTTCAGATTTGGAACGAATTGTCGTCAGTGATGAGTACCGTTTCGAACTGAGTCCAGACGACCATCGCAGACGTATCTGGAGGCAGCCCGGACATCGGCAGGATCCTGTTCTTACTGCCACACGCCATACGGCTCGCAATAGAGAGTTATGGTCTGGGGATGTCATTTCGTTTGATAGCCGGACCCATTTGATAGTCATCCGTGGCACCATCACAACACAGAGGTACGTTGAAGACATTCTACGACCTGTTGTATTGTCATTCCTTTAGTGACACCTTGGGTTAGCTTTTCAGCAAGATAATGATAGGACACACACGGAAAGTCTCTCTAAAGATTATATGCGTGCTTACGACAAACGTCTTTGAACAGACAAATCCTCAGTTCACTCGTCTATTGAGCACATTTTGGCTGATATGGGGCGTCGTCTGCGACCATCCCAGAATGTAGACGAATTAGCTCGTTAATTGGAGGGCCATTTGGAACGACATCCCTCAGAACACCATCCGGCAACTTTATGCATCAATGCCACGTCGGGTAACAGCTTATATCAAGGCCAGAAGTGGACCAACGCCATATTGACGTGCTTACTTTGTGTAGATCTTTCAGTGCAATGAATCATCTAATTGTTCTGAAATTCTAATCATTTCTTTTTCTCTGCATCCATATTACACGTACAAAATTGTGCCTCATTTAGATAATTCTTTCTTGGTGCGTCGATTTTTTTTTGTCTTAGAGTGTAAATTACTGTAGTAATCTGGTAATTTAAAAATATCATCGCTGAATGCATCGAATTTTAGAGATTTAATTGAATGAAATAAAATTGCATTCCACTTAGAAAGTGTTTCATAATCAATGCTTTATGCATGATTAAAATTTATTATTATTTATTGGTCACAATGGAGTAGCAAAATATTTTTTGCGGCGCATGAAGGAATGGATTATATATAGATGCCCGTATTACCAAAAATTACTCCCGGCATAATCCGGTACTCGTTAATGAATGTGTCTCGATGCTTTTGAGATGACCGACTCAATTACATTGATAGCCTTTAGATTCAAAGCAGCTAACATTAAATGTCGGTTGCTTAAAGAAAATCGCCGTTATATGTACTTAGAGCTTAGTTTATACCTACAGAGAGCCTACTACTTTATACAGCTGCTCTCAGTTATGTTAGCTCTCTATACCCCGTCGGCTTAACACAAACAGTATAGTTCAGTAATAAACCAATCCCATTGTAGCTGTCATAAACCTATGAAACTTTTTAATAAAAACTTTCTAACTAAAAACTTTAACAAAAAGCATTCTATTTACTCGATGGGAAAGGGACTTTTTACTTTCTTTATATACAATAATACATAAGGAAAGTATTGTGACGGGGTCGAAAATTCGAATTTGAGTTTTTGACGGGAGAGCACGTTTCACGCATAGCTGATCACGAATCGAACGTTTTTGAGATGATGTCTGTGGGTGTGTGAAAATATGTGTGTGTGTGTTTGTGAAAGTGTGTGTGTGTGTGTGTGTGTGTGTGTGTGTGTGTGTGTGCCTTATGTGTCAGTGAGACTTTGGCGGCGATAATTGACGAATGACTGGGCCGATTTAAACGAAACTTGGTACAAAAATCACAATCCATGAATACTGGAAGTCTATTGTTTTTATACGCAATCGAATGTCCAGAACCCCCCTTTTTCTAGTGAAATTTAAAAAAAGTAATTAAAAATCAAAACCTTTAATAAAGTTACGCAAATAGAGACTTCTAATGTAATTTTTCATTAGAAAACGATTAACACAAGTTTTAGAACGCTAGCATGAACAGTTCTCGAGATATTGCACATTTTTCGAAAAAAATGTCAAAAAATCATGTAAAATAAAAAAAGGTATTACTAATTGAGACACATGTTCACTTTTCATATGTAATATCATGCGATAAATTGGGTGACATCATTCTACTGGACCTAGCTCGTTCCATTCATGAGAGAAGAAACTTTGAGTAATACTTTTGGATTTGAACGCCAACACTCAGTTATCTGCTGTAAGAGAATAACTTATTTCTCCATCCATAACGCATGGCGAGACATTGGTGACGAATTTGGTGGAATGTCGCCAACCTAGCGATTTGTTTAAATGTTGCTAAATTAACGAAAAACTCGGCAAATGGCTGAAAATGACGCTAAATCAATAAAAATGACGACTAATTGACGAAAATTCAATATCTTGAAAAAATACAAATATTTACTATAAGAATCTATTTTTTTACTGTAAAAGTAGTAAATTCATTGCATTATGTAAGGAAAGTCATGTGCTATCCACATCAGATTTTCCATTTTACGAAACAAGTGAGTGACGCTATTAGTATTTTAGCAAAAATATAAATTATTTTTCATTGTATCATATGCAGTCCATTTAATGAATATGAATACATAGTTATAGAATAATTCCATATAGTGAATATAATATTATAGGATTATATATAATTTCATTGCATAAAACTACAATAATTATTTCGACTGTGTATAAATATAACAAGAAAGATCAATCATGCATAAAGCATTGATTATGAAACACTTTCCTACTTCAATGCAATTTTCTTTAAAAATCTCTAAAATGCGATACATTTCTCTGTAATAATTTTAAAATTATCACAATACTATATTAATTAATTATATTTGAAAACTTAAAATTTAATCGAAAAAAATGAACTTCATTAAAATGACGGCATTGAAATATAAATTGCCTGGTTTAAACATCTCTAAAATAAAGGCGAATGACGAAGGTCAAAGAGCCTGGCCATTTGAAAAAAAAAATCTCTAAAATGCGATACATTCCTCGGTAATATTTTTAAACATATCGTAATACTACAGCAATTTATTATATTTGAAAACTTCATCGAAAACAAATGAAATTTATTCAAATGACGTCATCGAAATATAACACGCCTGACTCTGTCTATAGAAGCAGCATTTCATTCATAAATATTTTTCCATTCATTTCATTCATCACAATACCATAATAATACATTTTATATAAAAACTTAAGACCATGGAGATACAAGTAATTACACTCTATGTTTAAAACTTAAACGAAAAAATCGTCCTTCTACCTGTAAAATCAATGCATATTTCATTCAAATCAGCTATATTGCAGACTCCATGAGTTGAATAATTTTGCGTTAAATAAATTCAGTATTTCTTATACAACTCATTCTACATATTTTGTTGTTTACTTTTTCATAAGTGAAAAGTAGGCTGAATTGTAGAAATAATCAAAGTTGGATGATCATTTAAACTCAAATATATTGTAATTGTGTTGTTTCAGTATGTAGATGCACAGAATGTAAACAAAAATAAAGAGGTTTTAGGACAGATACAACACTAAATACAAATTAAAAAGAACGTTAAAAATCACGATTTTGAGACAAGATAGATGCCATATTTCATTTTGAAGTGGGTCACGTGATCGCTTCTTGTAAAAGGTGTAAATATTATTTTAATATTTAATTAAAAAACTACTGAATATATTTTGCTGTAATATTTTTTTTACATATTTTATGGGATAAACTGAATATTTCCTAAAACTTTCGAAGCAATTTGTGAATTTTAAATCCGCTTAAATAATGTTTGAAAAATTAGGTCCCATAGGATTCAATGTATTTTATTTTTCAACCCGGGTTCAATCCAAAACTAATTGGATGATATTATCCATTTATATTCCCATAGGTCCCACAGACGGTCTGAACGACATACTACAATGTCCTTCTGATAAATTCATTTTTACGGCAGTTATCGTGCTAACGAACAGACAGACAGAATAAACAAAGTCATAAATACTTTTTAACTTTGTTGTAAAGTGTTAAAAACCTTAGCCATTTTCTTAATTAGCCATTTTGTTTAGGTAAATGTCATCAATTTGACTACAACAAATGTAGAATTTCCATTTTAGCGACTAATGCCCAATTTTTAAGATATTATGCGTACAAAATTCACACGAGAAACTTATATTTAAACGAATTCAAAATATCATTTTTAAATGCATAATTAGCAGATCTTATTTAATTCTGTAACACTAAAGTTGTCTATGTCACCACATAGTTTTCTATGAATGGCCCAGTTGGTATAAAATGTGGTTTAATTAATACTTTCAAGAATGATAGATTGGTAGAAAATTATTATAATAATAAACGCTTGCTTACCACTTTAATTACTTAACAACATGGTAGATATCAAGTTAGGAGTAGGCCGCATAAATTCTAAAGGATATTATGCACTGCTTATAATAATAACGTGTTTAAAAGGTGTTTCAATTATGAAGCTCGGTTTTTTAATATAAATTCGATGGTAAAAATCTTAATTATTGTCACAAAAACTCGCATAACGAGGCATAAATATAGAGTATACTTGGAAAATTATCTTATGAAAACATGCAATTAGGTAGGTTTTATAAAAACAAAAACTACAATACATTTAAGACATAAAAAATAATCACTGTATTTTCCTTCCGTAAAAAATGGTTTTAAAATGTGTGTGTACTTAATTAAATCAAGCTTTCTTTTTTCTTAAAAAATAACGATTAAACACATTTTATTAAAAAAATATTTCTTAAAATATAACGTTTAAAAAATAAAGAAAATATATTTTTGTTTTCAAAATTAACTTCATTTCAGCTTTATATAGATCGTGAATCAAAGTCTAGCCAAAAGAACATTATTTTTATATGTAAATAAATTATAGTGTTTTTAAGCAAGCAATATATTTTGGTTTCGATTCTTCAGAATCTAAAAAACAGAAAATGTTCATTCTATTGCATTGCCTGACGAATTGGAAAAATAGTTTCATAAATCATAAACTTATTTTTTCTTGACTGTCAAAACTGTTACTTAAATAAGTGTATATCATAAAATAATAAAATTTAATATAATAAAATCCGATATATTTTATTAAGTCGTCGTATAGAATTTTCTGTGTTACATTGCAAATATACTTTCATTTCCTTAGTGCATTTTTTTAAATTTTATGTTAATGATTACTCATTTAGGAATACGTCTACTTGTTAGACCTTCTACTTGTGAGACCAGATCTCAGAATTTGGTGAGACTTTGGTGTGTCTGAAACGGCAAACAATCTTCCCAGCCTGGATGACGCCAGGTTTTACAGCATGTGAACCCAGAGATCAGACAAAACCATAAACCAGGAGTGTCAAGACAGAGGGGGGCCGAGCTGACCCTTACGGAAATGGAACTAACGACATTGAATAAAAGTTTAACTAATGGTTAAGGTGCTGTTGCGTCACCAGAATGCTGCAAATCAGAGAAAAGGAATGGTAACACCCCCGGGGAAAAACGCCACAATCTGTGACTTAAGAACGACACATGTTTTTAGACATATATACTGATACGACATTATGATACAGCGACAATACTAAGGAGTACGAGTTCGACATTATGACTAGAACGATATGACTTTACGAATACATGTATGACTACGAGAATTACATAATAGAGCGTTTGAGTCAGCAGTACAATATGATCGACGAATTTACGGGGGGATGCATTACACCACGAGTTAATGCTAGTAATAATGACGACATCAAGTACGTGCTGCTAACAAAGTCCAAGACAGACTAAAAGGTATGTGTTCCTCAAAAGGATATCTAGGTCTAAACATATTTTAGGCAATTTAATTGGTCTCACATAGTCCCTCCGCCGAAATAATATGATTAATTGTTGTAATTGAATAATTAAGTGTTTATGTTTTTAGTAAATGTTTTATTGTTAAAGTTAAAATCGTGTGCCCCATTTTGTATTAAATCTATCTATCTATCTATCTATATATACTAATGGCCATGTGTCCGTCTGTCTGTCTGTCCATCTGTCACCCATTTTTAGGCACTTTCCGAATAGATAGAGACTTACACGGCTCGGTACACGGCTCGGTCGTTCGATAAAACACCCTGGAAAAATCGAATTTTTCAAAAACGTTCTCTAGAGGGGGATGCTCCACATCAAAACGTACGAAAAGTCAAAACATGGGAAAGCATGCTTTGCGATGTGAGAGAGACTAAAAATATGATGTATGGGTAAATCGTTCGAAAGGAAGAAAGTGTGCAATTTCAGATTTCCAATATTTTCCACTTAAGGGGGTGCCGCACACCAAAATGTTCGATTTACAGAATAAATGAGAAAAGGCTCCTTTAAAATTTGATAGAGGCTTGAAATTTAGTTTATGGGCTAATCATTTGACGAAGACACACAAGACAAATATAGTTTTTCAAAAATGTTGATTTAAGGGGGTGCTCCAGAGTAAAACGTTCGAAAAGTGAATTGATAGAAAACCATGTTACGGAATGAGATAGAGATATCCAATTTGGTGTAAGGGTAGATGGTTTGAAAGGAAGAATGCGTACGATTTCAGTTTACCACTATTTTCTACTTTAGAGGGTGCTGCAGACCAAAATGTTCGATTTTCGAAATAAAGGAGAAACGCCCCTTTTAAAGCGTGATAGACGATTTGGTATATGGGCGAATCATTCGATAGAAATCTAAAAAGGAATAGAGTTTTTCAAAAATTTATAGTTAATTGGGTGGGTACTGAACACAAAAGCATTCGAAAGGTGAAATTCTGGAAAAGCATGCTTCACGATGAGATAGAGACTTCAAATTTGGTGTATGGGTAAAAAGTTGAAAAGGAAGAAAGTGTGCAATTTCAGTTTTCCAACATTTGCAATTGTAGAGGGTGCCGCTCACTAAAATGTTCGATTTGCCGAACAAATGAAAAACGCTTCCTTTACAATGTGATAGAGACTCGAAATTTAGTAAATGGGCTAACCATTTGACAAAAAACCTAACATGAATACAGTTTGACAAAAATGTTCATAAAAGGGGAACTAAACAGAAAAACGTTCGAAAGGTGATGTGATAGAGAAAACATGTTCCTCGATAGTATAGAGACTTCAAATTTGGTGTACGGGTAGATAGTTTGAAAGGAAGAAAGCGTGAAATTTCAGATTTCCAATATTTGCTACTTTAAGGGGTGCACACACAATAATTCACACTAATATGTTCAATTTTGCGAATAAATGAGACACGCATCCTATTAAATGTGATAGAGGCTTGATATTTGGTATATTGGCCAATCATCTGATAAAAAACCCAAGACAAAAAGAGTTTTCCGAAAATGTTCATTTATGGGTGTGCTACACAGAAAGATGTTCCAAAGGAGAAATAATAATATAGGGGTGTCTCGGGATGATATGGACTTTAATGTGGTGTACGGGTAAATAATTCGAGAGGAAAAAATGCGGAAATTTAGTTCCCAATATTTTCTTCTTTAGGGGGTTCTGCACACCAAAATGTTCGATTTGTCGAATAAATATGAAACGCGAATTATTAAAATTTTACATTATTCATGGGTTGCATATTGCGAGACCGTTGATTTTCAACGGGTATTCGGCTAGTATATACTAATTGCCAAGTGTCCGTCTGTCTGTCTGTCTGTCTGTCTGTCACGCCTTTTTCAGGCACTTCCCGAATATATAGACTTACAATTTGGTACACGGCTCGGTCGTTCGGTAAAAACCCCTGGAAAAATCGAATTTTCCGAAAAGTTTTATAGAGGGGGTGTCCCACACCAAAATGAAAAGATGGGAAAGCATACTTTGCGATAAGATAGAGACTTCAAATTCGGTGTATGGGTAAATCGTTCGAAAGGATGAAAGTGTGCAATTTCAGATTTCCAATATTGTCAACTTAATGGGGTGTCGCACACCAAAACGTTCGATTTATCGAATAAATGAGAAAATGCGCCGTTAAAATTTGATAGAGGCTTAAAATTTGGTATATTGGCTAATAATTTGACGAAAACACCCAAGACGAATACAGTTTTTCAAAAATGTTCGTTTAAGGGGGTGCTCCAGAGTAAAACGTTCGAAAAGTCAATTGATAAAAAAACCATGCTTTGGAATGAGATAGCGATATCAAATTTGGTGTAAGGGTAGATAGTTTGAAAGGAAGAAAGTGTACAATTTCAGTTTACCAATATTCTGCTTTAGGGGGTGCCGCACACCAAAATGTTCGATTTTCGGAATAAAGGAGAAACGCTCCTTTAAAAACGTGATAGAGGCGTTATATTTGGTATTGGGCGAATCATCTCATAGAAATCACAGAAAAAATTGAGTTTTTAAAAAATGTATAGTTAAGGGGGTGGGTACTCCACACAAAAGCATTCGAAAGATGAAATGCTAGAAAAGCATACTTCACGATGAGATAGAGACTTCAAATTTGGTGTACGGATAAAAAGTGGGAAAGGAAGAAAGTGTGCAATTTCAAACTTCCAACATTTGCTATTGTAGGGGGTGCCGATAACTAAAATGTTCGATTTGCCGAACAAATGAAAAACGCCTCCTTTACAATGTGATAGAAGCTTGAAATTTAGTATATGGGCTAACCATTTGACAAAAAAACCAAACATGAATACAGTTTGACAAAAATGTTCATTAACGGGGTGCTACACAGAAAAACGTTCGAAAGGTGAAGTGATAGAAAAAACATGCTTCTCGATAGGATAGAGACTTCAAATTTGGTGTACGGGTAGATAGTTTGAAAAGAAGAAAGCGTGAAATTTCAGATTTCCAATATTTGCTATATTAAGCGGTGCCGCACACTAATATGTTCGATTTTTCGAATAAATGAGGCAAGCTTCTTTTTAAATGTGATAGAGGCTTCATATTCGGTATATGGGCCAATCATCTGATAAAAACCCAAGACAAAGAGAGTTTTTCAAAAATGTTCATTTATGGGTGTGCTTCACAGAAAAGAGCTAGGAGAAATACTAATATAGGGGTGCCTCGGGATAAGATAGAATTTAATGTGGTGTACGGGTAAAAAATTCGAAAGGAAGAAATGCGGAAATTTAGTTTCCCAATATTTTCTTCTTTAGGGGGTTCTGCACACAAAAATATTCGATTTGTCGAATAAATGTGAAACGCGAATTATTAAAACAATTACATTATTCAGGAGTTGCTTATTGCGAGACCGTTGATTTTCAACGGGTATTCGGCTAGTATATACTAATTGCCGAGTGTCCGTCTGCCTGTAACGCTTTTTTCAGGTACTTCCCGAATAGATTGGGACCTGCAAATCGGTACACGGCTCGGTCGTTCGATAAAACCCCCTGAAAAATCGAATTTTCCGAAAACGTTCTATAGAGGGGGGTGCCCCACACCAAAACGTTCGAAAAGTGAAAAGATGGGAAAGCATATTTTGCGATAAGATAGAGACTTCAAATTTGGTGTATAGGTAAACCATTCGAAAGGAAGAAAGTGTGCAATTTCAGATTTCCTATATTGTTACTTAAGAGGGTGCCGCACAAGAAAACTTTCGAAAAGTGAAATGATAGGTAAGCATGCTCTGCGACGAGATAAAGACTTCAAATTTGGTGTATGGGTAAATCGTTCGAAAGGAAGAAAGTGTGCAATTTCACATTTCCAATATTTTCTACTTCAGGGGGTGTCGCACACCAAAACTTTCGAAAAGTGAAATGATGGGAAAGCATGCTTTGCGATGAGATAGAAACTTTAAATTTGGTGTATGGGTAAATCGTTCGAAAGGAAGAAAGTGTGCAATATCAGATAACCAATATTTTCTATAATTAAGGGGGTACCGCACACCAAAATGTTCGATGTACCGAATAAATGAGAAACGTCTATTTAAAATTTGATAGAGGCTTGAAATTATGGTATATGGACTAATCATTTGATGAAAACACCCAAGACGAATATAGTTTTTCAAAAACGTTCGTTTAAGGGGGTGCTCTGGAGGAAAACGTTCGAAAGGTGAATTGGGAAGAAAACATACTGCAGGATGAGATATAGATTTGAAATTTGGTGTACTGGTAGATAATTTGGAAGGAAGAACGTGCACAATTTCAGTTTTCCAATATTTTAAACTTTAGGGGGTGTTCCACTCAAAAATGTTCGGTTTTCGGAATGAAGTAGAAATATCCCTTTTAGAGCGTGATAGAGGCTTGACATTTGGAATATGGGCGAATCATTTGATAGAAAACCCAAGAAGAATGGAGTTTTTCAAAAATATATATTTAAGGGGCGTGGTTCCTCCACAGAAAAACATTCGAAGGTTGAAATGATAGAAAAAGTATACTTCGCGATGAGTTAGAGACTTCAAATTTGGTATACGGGTATATAGTTTCAAAGGAAGAAAGTGTGCAATTTCAGTTTACAAACATTTGCTGCTGTAGGGGGTGCCGCTCACTAAAATATTCCATCTCACGAGCAACTGAAAAACGCCTTCTTTAGAGTGTGACAGAAGCTTGAAATTTAGTATATGGGCTAATAATTTGATAAAAGAACCCTAAGATTATTAAGTTTTTTCAAAAATGATCATTTAAGGGGGTGCACCACAGAAATACGTAAAGACGTTCGAAATATGAAGTGATAGAAAAACATGCTCCACAATAGGATATAGACATCAAATTTGGTGTACTGGTACATTCTTTGAAAGGAAGAAAGTGTGCAAATTTCAGATTTCCAATATTTGCTACTTTAGGGGGTGTCACACGCTAATATGTTCGATCTTCGGAATAAATGATACAATTTTGCTTTTAAATGTGATAGAGGCTTGATATTTGGTATATGGGCCAATAAACTGATAAAAAACACGACACGAACAGAGTTTTTCAAAAATGTTCTTTTAAGGGGGTGCTTTAAAGAAAATCGTTCGAACCGGGAAATGATAAAAGAGTATGCTTCGAGATGAGATAGAGACTTAAATTTGGTGTACTGGTAGGTAGTGCAAAAGGAAGACGTGCGTAATTTAAAATATACAATATTTTTTCTTTAGGGGCTTCTGCACACTAAAATATTCGATTTGCCGAATAAATGTGAAACACAAATTATTCAAAAATTTACATTATTCAGGGGTTACTTATTGCGAGACCGTTTTTTTCAACGGGTATTCGGCTAGTATATACTAATTGCCGAGTGTCCGTCCGTCTGACTGTCACCCTTCTTTTAGGCACTTCTCGAATAGATAGACTTGCAATTTGGTACACTGCTCGGTCATTCGGTAAAACCCCCTAGAAAAATCGAATTTTTCGAAAACGTTCTTTAGAGGGGGTGTCCCACACCAAAACGGTCGAAAACTGAAATGATGGAAAAGCATGATGCTTTGTGATGAGATAGAGACTTCAAATTGGGTGTATAGGTAAATCATTCGAAAGAAAAAAGTGTACAATTTCAGATTTCCAATATTTTCTACTTAAGGGGGTGCCGCACACTAAAACGTTCGAAACGTGAAATGATAGGAGAGCATGTTTTGCGATGAGATAGAGACTTCAAATTCGGTGTATGGATAAATCGTTCGAAAAGAACAAAGTGTACAATTTCAGATTTCCAATATTTCTACTTAAGGGGGTGCCACACACTATAACGTTCGAAAAGTGAAATGATAGGAAATCATGCCTTGCGATGGGGTAGAGACTTCAAATTTGGTGTATGGGTAATTCGTTCAAAAGGAAGAAAGTGTGCAATTTCAGATTTCTAATAATTTCTACTTAAGGGGGTGCCGTACACCAAAATGTTTGATTTACAGAATAAATGTGAAAACGCTCCTTTAAAATTTGATAGAGGCTTGAAATTTGGTATATGAGTTAATCATTTGACGGAAACACGCAAGAAGAATATAGTTTTTCAAAAATGTTCGTTCAACGGGGTGCTCCGGAGTAAAACGTTCGAATAGTGAATTGATAAAAAAACCATGCTTCGAATTGAGATAGAGATATCAAATTTGGTGTAAGGGCAGATAGTTCGAAAGGAAGAAACACGCAAGAAGAATATAGTAGAAAGTATGAAATGCCAGATTTCCAATATTTGCTACTTTAAGGGGTGCGCACACTAATATGTTCGATTTTCCGAATAAATGAGGCACGTTTCCTTTATAACGTGATAGAGGCTTGATATTTGATATATGGGCCAATCATCTGATAAAAAACAAATGACAAACAGAGGAAGAAATGCACATATTAATTTCCCATTATTTTCTTCTTTAAGGTGTTCTGCACTCCAAAATATTCAATTTGTCGAATAAATGTGAAACACGACCTATTATAAAATTTACATTATTCAGGGATTGCTTATTGCGAGACCGTTGATTTTCAATGGGTATTCGGCTAGTTAGTTAATAATTCTTTTACAGAAGTCGCGCGAAAGAAAAATAAATGGAGGGATTTAATAGCGGCACAACAAAGCAATGGACAATTTAATAAATAAGTACCACTCTAAAAGCAATTTACGACCATGTCAATTTAGCAGTAATGTATAAAATAGACATTATTTTATTTCAGTTACCACACTACTAACTGCTTTATAAAATGCAAAATATACAATACGGATTTCTCGTACCAGCTCCAACACTTTACAGCATGGATTCATCTGTATATACATTAGCAACTTGTTTAATAAGGTACTTATTCTCAATTGTTTCGTGAGCGATTTCACTGATCTGAACGTTGTTTTCATCTATTTTGTTTTCATCTTTTCATCTATTTTATATCCAGATCAACATAAATCCACTTTTGACACAAAGAGACTCTGAAATATCCTACCAAACGAGAATACAACATTATAAGAAGCCAACATACAACTAAGGTTGAACACATCTTTTTAGACACTCTGAATTTAATACGGTAAACTAAAAAAGCTCTTACGGATCATTAGTTGCATTGAAAGTTATAGTGCAATCATTTATGAGATAATGAAGGAAATATTAACATAGTGTCATCTTAGACCTACCGACATCTTAATTCCAGTATAGAGCTAGCAAAACTTATATTTTAGTACCGCTTTAAATGGTTATAAAGAAACATTTTATCGAACGAAATATCAAATAGTAATTTCCGCTTCTCTGTGTATAATTCAATAAAAATAATAATTACACAGAATTAAACTTTGATGAAATAGTTTAACCTCAATTTAAGTTACTTTTATCATATAAAATAAATAATCATATATATGTGTGATAACATCATATATATGTGTGATTAATGTGTGATATATGGTGTTATAACGAAAAGAGTATATTTTCTTTATTATATATATATATATATATATATATATGTGCGTATGTGTATGTATTGTCTTTAGCGGGCAATTTAAGCGTTGAACGTACATGGGATTCAATACACCGACTAGCCGAATACCCACTTGAATATCAACAGTCTCGCAATAAGCAACCCCTGAATATTGCCATTTTTTTAATAATTCGCGTTTCACATTTATTTGGCAATTTTTTTTTAGTGTGCGGAACCCCCTAAGGAAGAAAATATTGCAAATTTTAAATTGCGCACGTCTTCCTTTCGAACTATCTACCAGTACACCAAATTAAAGTCTCATCCTAAAGCATACTAGTTTATCATCTCCCCTTTCGAACATTTTCCTACGGATCACACCCATAAATAAACATTTTTGAAAAACTCTATTCGCCTTGCCTTTCTTATCAGATGATTAACCCATATACCAAATATCAAGCATCTATCACATTTAAAAGGAAGCGTATCTCATTCATTCCGATAATCGAACATATTGGTGTTCGGCACCCCTTAAAGTTGCAAATATTGGAACTCTGAAGTTGCACTCTTTCTTCCTTTCAACTATCTACCAGTACACCAAATTTGATGTCTCTGTCCTATCGTGAAGCATGTTTTTCTATCACTGCATATTTCGAAAGTTTCACCCCCTTAAATGATCATTTTTGAAAAATCGTAATAAACTTAATGGTTTTTTTATCAAGTGATTCCCTAAATGCTGAATTTCAAACCTCTATCACATTGTGAAGGAGGCGTTTTTCATTTATATGTCAAATCGAACATTTTAGTGTGCGGCACCGCCTACAATAGCAAATGCTGAAAAACTGAAATTGCACACTTTCTTCCTTTCTAACTATCTACACGTATACCAAATTTGAAGTCTCTATCTCATCGCGAAGCATGCTTTTTCTATCATTTCACCTTTCGAATCTTTTTCTGTGGAGGACCAACCCTCCTTAAATATACATTTTTGAAAAACTGCATTCTTCTTGGGTTTTCTATTAAATGATTCGCCCATATACCAAATATCAAGTCTCTATCGCGTTCTAAAATGGATGTTTCTACTTCGTTCCGAAAATCAAGCATTTTTGTGTGGGACACCCCCTAAAGTAGAAAATATTGGAAAACTGAAATAGTACACTTTCATACTTCTAAAATATCTACCCTTACACCAAATTTCAAAACTCTATCTCATCCCGAAGTATATTTTCTTATCAATTCACCTTTCGAACGTTTTCCTCTGGAGTATCCCGTTAAACGAACATTTTTGAAAAACTGTATTCGTCTTGGGTGTTTTTATCAAATGATTAGTCCATATACCTAATTTCAAGCCTCTATCAAATTTTAAAGGAGCCGCTTCTCATTTATTCGGTAAATTGATCATTCTGGTGTACGGCACCCCCTTAAGTAGAAAATATTGGAAATCTGAAATTACACACATTCTTCTTTTCGAACGATTTACCCATACACCAAATTTGAAGTCTCTATCTTATGGCAAAGTATGCTTTCCTATCATTTTACTTTTCGAACCTTTTGGTGTGGAGAATCCCCTCTACAAGACGTTATCGAAAAATTCGATTTTTCCAGGGTGTTTTATCGAACGATCGAGTCGTGTACCAACTAGCAAGTCTCTATCTATTCGGGATGTGCCTAAAAAAGCGTGACAGGCAGACAGACGGACACTTGGCAATTAGTATACTTCAAGACAAGTTAAGTTGCTGTTGGGCATTATTGTTCTTTATACTCTAATTATATATTCAGTTATTTTATGTTTTAGCCTGACTTACAACGGTTTTGGGCAAAATTCAAACAAACCAAATCTTAGCGACCAAAAATATCAACACAGAGTTTCTATCTTGATACCATCGGAAAGACCGAAAAATTTTCTTTAAAACAAACTTTGGATGGAATCCATACTACGGTTAATCCACAAATCTTCGAGAATTTTTAAACATAAAACTGTTCGTGCGCTTTAAACATCAACGATTTTTTTACAATATTAAAAAAATTACAATATTAAAAAACAGTAGATCCATATTTTATAATTTAACACCAGCTGCTTTAAACATCACACGCTACTCTGAAGAAACTACTAATTTTCTAAAGACGTCGGATAAATATAATTATTTGAGAAAGCGAGCTATTAAAATGTTTGAATTCGCGGTCTTCCCCCCCCCCCGCCATTGAAGTCAGTCCGTACAGTGCGATGTAAGTTCTTTAAAACACTTAAGCTGCGCCAATATACACGCATGCGCATATAAGTAGTGATTAAAAGAACCATTTACTCCCCATCTAGTTTCCATGAGTGGTGTGCTGAGTATAGGGTCAATTGGGACCCTTATTTTGCGATTTGAAGATCTAAATAACTGTTTATGATTTTGATCTAAATAAATGATCTTAAATACATATTTACATTTCTTTAGGAGTTTTGATCTTATATTATGTACTAGAATAATGACGGCAAAAAATAATTCAGTGCAATCATTTGTATGAGTTTTAATTGTTGAGCATTTGAATTGCCACCAAACTTTTCAGAAATATATTTTCGTACATATATTAGTTGTATTGATTTGTAAGAATATTGTATAAAAATTGTAGCAGAAAATATAGGTCGCAGGGTATTTAGTGATCACAAAAATATCGAAAATGAAGTCAGTTCTTGATATTGAAGATAAGACATTTGTGGTAGAACTATCATTTGTTGGTTTATAACGAGTCAAACTTTCTCAAGACCAACTTTTGAGTTATTTCTTATTTCTTGCAGAAAAAATTATTATTCAATCTATAAGAGTTACAATTGCTATCAGTACATTTAAAAAAAGAAATTAAATTTTACAAATTATTTCTTACAATAACTAACCAAAATCACAGTTAAAAACATTTTACCGTTCTAAAAGAACGGAACTTAAATCAAATGAGTACACATTCCATAAGTACAGTTTTTGTGGCAATCTCATCTACATAACATGAAAAATCAATCCTGCATAGAGCATTGAATATGAAACACTTTCCAACTCCAATGCAATTTTACTTAAACACCTCTAAAATGCGATACATTACTCGGTAATATTTAAAAATTATCACAATATTATGTTGGTTTATTAAATTTGAAAACTTAAAACTTCATCGAAAAAAATGAACTTCTTTCAAATGACGGCATTGAAATATAAATTGCCTGGTTTAAACATCTCTAAAATGCGATACATTCCTCAGTAATATTTTTAAAATTATCATAATACTACAATAATTTATTACATTTGAAAACTTCATCGAAAACAAATGAAATTTATTCAAATGACGTCACCAAAATAAAACAAGCCTGGCTCTCTGTATAAAAGCAGCATTTCATTTATACATATTTTTTCATTCATTTGATTCATCACAATACTAAAATAATTTATTTTATTTCAAAATTTTAGACCATGAATGTACAAGTAATTAAACTCTATGCTTAAAACTTCATCGAAAAATCGTCCTTCTCTCTGTAAAATCGATGAATATTTCATTCATATCAGATGTTGTGCAGATTCCGTGAGCTAAATAATTTTGCGTTAAAGAAATGCAGCAATTATTATACAAATCATTCTACATATTTTGCTGTTTACATTTTACATAAACGAAAAATAGGCTTCGTTGTAGAAATAATCAAAGTTGGATGATCATTTAATATCAAATATATTGTAATTGCGTTGTTTCCGTATGTATATGAACAGAATTTAAGCAAAAATAAAGCGGTTTTAGGACGGATACAACACTTAATGTGAATTAAAAATAATTTTAAAAATCACGATTTTGACACAAGATGGATACCATATTTTATTTTAAGTTGGTCAGATGATCTCTTCATATGAAATGTGTAATTATGATTTTAATTTTTATTTAAAAAAACTACTGAATATATTTTGCTGAAATTTTTTTATATATTTTATAGTATAATTTGAATATTTTCCAAAACTTTCAAAGCAATTTGCGAATTTTAAATCCGTTTAAAAAATGTTTGAATTATTAGGTCCCATAGGGTTCAGTGTATTTTATTTTTGCAACAGGGGTTCAATCCCGGGTTCAAAACTAATTGGGTGATATTCTTCATTTATATTCCCTTAGGTTCCTCGGACCGCCTGAACAACATACTAACATTTAATTTTGATAAAGTCATTTTTACGGAAGTTATCGTGCTAACAGACAGTCAGACAGAATGAACAAAGTCATAAACACTTTTGACTTTGATGTAAAGTGTTAAAAAGAAATACTTTTATTAATTTGATGAATGACTATTTTTAATTCAAAGAATCTGTACACAAAATATGCATGCTTTGCTACTAACGTTGAGACGAATTAATGTAAACAATTTACAATAATATATGCATCACATTTATTGATTGTATATATATATCATATTTATTAATTTAAGTCATTTCAACCAAAACATTTTTACTTATATTCCGTCGTGATTTTCCTAAAGATCTTACAGTAATTTCTTATCATTAAATCCTAGCCACAATGTAAATATAACTCTTTTTGATCCTGAATATGTCTTGATAGAGACATTTATCCTATCCATATCTTATTTTCTGAAAGAAAAAGGTCTGTGAATACTATGCTTTTTAACATTGTTTGTTATACCATGTTTGTATAACACTTTAACATAAGTTTGTATAAAACTCTGACAGTGATTTTAACATCATAATTTCATACTTGTATACTTCTTTATTTCCAAAATATCCGTTCGCAAGTACTTTATATATATCACGATGCAGTTTTTGGGAGTTTTTTTATATAAAGTATCATCTGTAAGACATTTCTACTTTGCAGAAATTCTGTGTGTATCCTTTGCGAGGGCAAATAGCATAAACTTTAGATAGATAACTTAATGCACTGCTTTTTTGATCTACGGCTTTCAGGAATACGCTCGTTAGGACATATTTTATTCCTATTGCTGGGAAAAGAATATTTTTGAGTCAGCCAGAAGAACATACGTAATTTACGTAACTACTTCCATGGTATGTATTCACTCAATTTTTTCCAATTTTGAATAATTTAATGCATTACAGTTGCCCGAAAGCCCCACAAACGTAGAAAACATCAGGATTTTGCTAAACTCCATGTAACCTATTTAGAATATTTATGACTTTTAAGTCACAACAGACATTCTAACCATAAATACGATAACTAATTGAACTTAAAATATTTAGCATAATATAATATCATTCTTTAGGCAAGCAACATGAAAGAAAATAATCAACGGATATTTATTTTCCTATTCAGAAAACATGCTTTCAATCTATATTGTGGTGCATTACTATACAGGGTGTCCCAAAAAGACTGAAACGCGATTTAATTCTTTATCTGTTGGAGATAAGTGAGCAATGTAAATATCAAAAATGCTGAAAGTAAGATAGAAAATAAGACTACGTTAATGAAATAGCCTTCCCATTAATTTTTAAAAGTTACACTTTTTAAATTTTTATAAGACCAGCTTAGACAAATTTGGTCAATCAGAAATTTTTTATTTTTAATGCAACAAGATCATTAAAAAACCCGCCTTTCTGTACCGACATATCACGGAAAAGTGGCATAAGTCAGATTTTTGCTTTTATCATAATTCGGTTGATTTTAAAGATACAGATATGCAGGTTCTTTAATGATCTTGTTACATTACAAATAAAAGAATTCTGATTGACTAAATTTGTTTAAGGGGTCGTACATAAATTTAAAAAGTGTAACTTTTTGAAAATTAATGGGAGGACCATTTCATTAAAGCAGTTTTATTTCCTACCTAACTTTCAACATTTTTGCAATTTACATTGCCCACTTCTTACCAACAGGTAAAGAATTAAAGCGCGTTTCAATATTTTTCCATAAAATCCATAAAATATTATGTGGTCGTCGTTTTCATTCCAAAGGTGATATTGATGAGACTATAAAAGCTTATTTTTCATCGATTCCAAGAAATGGATGGTTTGAAGCATGTAATCTTTGGAAAATTCGACTACAAAAGTGAAGTGATGTTGGAAGGGAGAAATTTGAATGTTCCTAATAGTTGGTAACTTTAACTTGTACCACTTAGACGTATCTCAAAAATTTCAGTGTGACCCGCGTACTGCCAGGAATTTAGAGATTGCAGTTTTCAAAAAATTTGATCGGAATCTGTAATGTATGGGAGAAGAGTATTCTATTCTAAAATGAAAAGTGATCGAAGCAAATTGTAGGCCATATTGAAATATTCAAAGACCACATTGAAATATTATTGAGACCATATTGAAATATTAAAGAAAAGTTATTTTTCTGTAACTTAGAAAACGTAAGATCCAACGTTGATATTTGTTTGAAAGTATTTTATAGATTTTGAGATCTTCTTTAAAAAATGTATGTCCCCATGCTGTTAAAATCTGTCATTTCGAAGCAATAACCAAACAGACTATTTCAAAACAACCTACGCCAGCTGACGCTTACTCGCATATGACGTTAATGAACAAGAATGAAGAGGTTTAAGGTATATAATTGTATAAGATGTTAAGTATATCGATACTGATTCCAACACGTTTTACTATTATTTTATTTTTTATATACACAATTTAGCACGATTCATGATTTAAATCCGACTGATCTCTTAGGCCACATATTTAATGCATGAGTTAAAATGTAATTTTAACTTATTAACACTTTACAACATAGTTGAATAAGTTTTTATGACTTTGTTCACGCTGTCTGTCAGTCTGTCTGTCCGTTAGCACGGTACCTGCCGTAAAAATGAATTTATCAAAATGAAATTTTAGTATGTTTTTCAGACGGTCGGTGGAACCTGTGGGAATCCTTTTTTAATCGAATTTAAAATATACAAATTGCCTCGAAAGTTTTCGAAAATATTCAAATTATCCTTTAAAATATATAAAAAAAATCAGTAAAATATGTTAGGTAGTTTTTTAAATAAAAATTGTTTAATATAGGGAGAAAAACAAATTCAATTAAATTCTGAAAAAATAGATATATTTTATAATAAATATCTTTCCAATCTCTTTAATTATTTCTTTTATCATGTCCATGAGTAAGTTATTTTTAAATATCATAACGAAGTAGTTAATATAGTACGAAAGATAGAATCGATACCGTTATAAGTAGAAATGGGTGAATAACACTTTTCTCGAATTCTAGGATTCTGATCAGGCTGTGTAGAGTTAGTTTGTCGCCAATGTTAATTTGACGCAAATGAGCGCTATTTTGTAAAAATGTTAAGATATTACATAAAATAGGTTTTCACTTCTGCTGGACTGTCAAATTGTGGGCTGCAGTCAGAAATAATTTTGCCATCCGCAAACCCAGCAAGCTTTTAATATAACGAGAAATTTATATATTTTAATTTCTACAATTTCTGAATGAAATTCTAGCATAAATTAAAAATGTTTATGTTTAAGTGGGATTTTTGACAAGGGTAGGCGTGTTGGCATGCATTTAATTAGTATTCATATTTTTCAAATGTTTGTAAAATATATTTAAACTTTCAATGTTATTAAATTTATTTTTTAATCTATATTTTAAACGTATTTTAATATTTATTAGCTGCACAGGCTCTTTTTTCAGCAAATACAACAAATGATATAATTCGCCGAGCGGTTACCTCAAATCCGCGTACGATAAATGCTCAACCAATAAAGGTACATTTGGATAAAAAGTACTGCACCGAGGCCTCAATATTCGAGTATTTTAGAACACATTCAAAAACTTTTCAAAGATATCGATAGAATTAATAACCCCACGGTAGATTGTATCCCGTGACACAACCTCAAAAACCCCAAGTTTCGTAAGCGCCCGAGGGCATTGCATAAAAGATACATAATTTTGCACTAAGCGGGGGCGTCTAATCTAGCACTGTTTTATACCTGCTCTATCCCTTTCATTGAATTCTATCTAACTCTGTGCCCCTCCCTGACTTTTGAGAACTAGCTACTCTGCGGCAAACCTCCTGCACTTATAAATATCACATCCCTTCCCCAACCTCAAGCCCAAGGAATTGGGGGGCCTCTAGGGGCGCCCCTCTTCCCCTAATAACTTTCTCTCCCAACTAGGTGCCTGCTTGGGCCCTAAATATTTCCATGTCTGAAAGATTTGGTGAAGGACCCGACTTCGACTCCCCCCCTCCTTCAAGCGCACTCTTGATGTAAACTCTATAAATTTATGAAACTCACTTTCTCTTATATTTTCCTTTTCGCTCGAAATTTAAAGGGGGGATAATTCTTTTCCTCTCTTGGGCACTTCGCTAAACCCCGTCCTTGAGATCCTTGAAAACTAATAAAGGAACTGTAGATCATATTTTCAGTAGGACAGTTTTTTGCCATAAGCAAAAGTGGCAAAGCCGGGCACTCACAATTATTAAGAAGTTTATTTTACTTACCATTTCAATTTATTTTTTAAAATAGCTTTTACCCTTTTAAATACGTATTTCTGGACATTGCAAAATCATACCATGTCCATCTGTGCAAAAAATATAAAGAATGCTGAATCAATTTTGAATAATTTTCGAATCCCATAAAACAAACGTCTTTGAGTTCGGGCACTAAACTCTGATATAAACTAGCCAATAATTGTATTATTGACGTGTATGTATTCCCTCGTAGCTTAATCTAGTGACGTTGACAGAGAGGAGAGTGTTGGGAATCATTAGCTCCATTGGGTAAGCAATTATATTGGATCTCTATACAGGGTGTCCCAAAAATACTGAAACGCGCTTTAATATTTTACCTGTTGGAGGTAAGTGAGCAATGTAAATTGCAAAATTGTTGAAAATAAGGTAGAAAATAAGATAACGTTAATGAAATAGTCCGCCCATTAATTTTCAAAAAGTTATACTTTTTACATTTTTATACGACCCCCTTAGACATATTTGGTCAATCAGAAATTTTTTATTTTTAATGCAACAAGATCATAAAAAACCCGCATATCTGTATCTTTAAAATTGAACGAGTTATAATTAACTGAAAATTGAACATTGTAAATGGGGATCATATATCAAGTTAGAAATGTAAATTTGCGACGTCACAAAAGAGATATATCTAGATGATAATATATAAGATACCCAACCGCGTAATAAGTACCACTGCTTATATGATCTCTATCTGTGTAATGCTTTATTTAGATGCATTTGTAATAAAAAATTTGTACACATATTAACGTATTTTTAATCTAAACAATTTCTATCGTGAACGTGTTTATGATCCCTATTTTCACTGATGAAACAGTCTTTCAGATGGTACGGAAAAGGGGCATAAGTCAGATTTTTTCCTTTATCATAATTCAGTTGATTTTAACGATACAGATATGCGGTTTTCTTAATGATCAACTTGCAATAAAAATAAAAAATTCTGATTGGCCAAATTTCTCTAAGGAGGTCGTATAAAAATTTAAAAAGTGTAACTTTTTGAAAATAATGGGAGGACTATTCCATTAACGCAGTATTATTTCCTACCTTATTTTCAACATTTTTGCAATTTACACTGTCCACTTATCTCCAACAGATAAATAATTAAAGCTCGTTTCAATCTTTTTGGGACACCCTGTTTGGTTCATATTGGAAAGTGAAAACAGACATTGTAGATCATCCAAATTTAATACAAGACAGTAGCCGGCCTGTTACGGTTATCAGCGCTACCATCCTTCCAGAATACTGGGTACACCTATAGCTACTATGAGAGATAGAACGAATTACCACTAGATTGTAGTCAAATTACCACTAGCAATATAGAACGAATTACCATTAGGGAGAGAATTCTCAAAATTCGGGCCGTTAGTTTCTGTCCGGAGATCAATACTACAAGTGCACAGAGATTCAGTCTTCTAGGTCACCGGCATGCAGATTTTTAATAAAAATTGAAATAATAATTACACTCATTATATATGAAAATTCACGTGACTCATTTCAAAATAAAAAAAATATGGCATCCATTTGTTCCGCTTTGTAAAGATCGTGATGTTTAAGAATCAATTAAATATATGTTTAGTGCAGCATCCGTCCTAAAACCGCTTTATTACTTTCCTTATATACAATGATGCATAAGGAAAGTATTGTGACGGGGTCAAAAATTCGAATTCGACTTTTCGACGGGAACTGTGTGTGTGTCCGTCCATAACGCTGTGTGTGTGTGTGTATGAAAGTATGTGTTTGTGAAAGTTTGTGAGTGTGTGTGTGTGTTTGTGTCAATGAGTCTGTGGAGACGATAACTGACGAACGAATGGACCGATTCAAACGAAATTTGGTACAAAAATTACAATCTGTAAACAATAGAAGCCTATTGTTTCCATACGCAATCGAATGTTCAGAAATCTCTAAATTTTCGAGTGAAATTTTGAAAAAATCATCAAACAATCATCATAATAAATTTACGCAAATATATATTTCTAATGTAATTTTGCATTAGAAAACGATTGACATAAATTTTAGAATGCTAACATGAACCGTTAACGAGATATTGCAAATTTTTCAAAAAAATATTTCAAAAACTCATATAAAATAAAAAGTAAAAAATATTTCCTATTGAGATGCATGTTCAATTTTCATATGTAATACCATTCGATAAATTTGGTGACATCATTCTCGTGGATCTAGCTCGTTCCATTCATGAAAAAATATACTTTGAGTAATACTTTTGTATTACTCAAGTATATTTTTTCATTTTTTTTAACGTCAATAGTCATTTATCTGTTGTAAGAATGACTTATTTCTCCGTTCATAAAGCTTGGCGAGATTTTTAGATGAATTTAGTGGAATGTCGCCATATTGAGTCTTTTGGCATAGAAATTCATGCAATGCAGCTTATCCCAACGCCACCTAAGTTATTATCTTACACGATATTGACGTCTTCTTAATGTGAACTTTTAACTCCTTACTTTTAAATGTTGCTAAATTAACGGATAACTCACCAAATGGATAAAATTGACACTAAATGAATGAAAATGATGACTCATTGACGAAAATTTAATATCTTGAAAGAATATAAATATCTACTATAAAAATAATCTATTTTTTTACTGTAAAAGTAGTAAACTCATTGCATTACATATGGAAAGTTATGTTCTGCCCACATCAAATTTATTTTACGTATTATCTGTTTATCTAAATTCTGAACAAACGCAATTAAAATATTTTATATTTTAAATGATGAAATATTCATTTAATGTACATATAGATGCAGACGATTTATATTACAATTGCGTTATTTGAATTAAGTTCATTTCGTGTAACTAGCCTGGAGTTAGAAAGAAGGAGATAAAACTCCTATGGAAGAAATGCTTAAAAATGCAATAAAGTTTGAGAATTATATGTAGGTGTCGCTAGTGCTAGTAAAAAGGTTGCTATTGCTAATTGATACAACAGATGTCGTAGTATTTAGTATATGTATTTTTGATTAGTTTTAAATTAAAAGTTAACTAATTATGAGTATAATTAACCAGTATTTTTTATAGTAGTAGGATAGAGTACAGAATCTATGGAGATAAAAAGAAATTGAAAGGTAAAATAATTTTGAATGAGTAGAAATATTCGCTATTGTTTCAGTTCTAACTTGCAGTGCGTTAATTATTTTTTTTTACAAAACTGACAGTTTAAAAAATATTTTAAGTCTTTTGGCATAGAAATTCATGCAAAGCAGTTTATCCCAACGCCACCTAAATTATTATCTTACACGATATTGACGTGTTCTTAATGTGAAGTTTTAACTCCTTACTTTTACCTCCATGGTTACTGGCATTGGTTGTCTGTTTTCAATATTTAAGTTTTAAAATATAATAAATTAATTTGATATATTAAAAAAATATCAGCGCTGAATGTATCACAATTTAGAGACGCTTAAAATTACATTTCCATTTGGAAAGTGTTTTATAATCAATGCTTTATGCATTATTGTACTTTCTCGTTTTTAAAAGACATTGTCAAAGATTCTAAAGTTAAACATTTATTTTTATCCAAATATTATTAACGAGTTTTTTAGCAATGTGTCCGCTGATTTCACTAATATATTTAATATGCGACATGTTGGATCAAGTTGAACAGTGAATCACCAGACGACTACAAAACGGATCAAATTTCACAAAGACTTGTCACATTTGTGATCAGTTTAATTTATTTACCAAATGCATGAAAGTATACAAACTTTGTTTTATATTTAACACTTTACAACGCAGTTGAAAAGTGTTTATGATTTTGTTCATACTGTCTGTCTGTCTGTCCGCTAGCATAACTGCCGTAAATATGACTTTATCAAAATGGAATTTTCGTATGCTGTTCAGACGATCTGTGGGACTAACGGGAATATAGATTAATAATATAACAAAATTACTTTGTTATTTACCCAGGTTGAAAAAATGAAATACATTGAACCCTATGGGACCTAATTTTTCAAAAACTCTTTTGGCGAATTTAAAATTCACAAATTGCTTCGAAAATTTTATAAAACATTCAAATTATCCCATAAAATATATAAAATAAGTTTCAGTGACATATATTCAGTAGTTTTTTAAATAAAAATTAAAATAATAATTACACCCTTTATATGAAGAGATCACATGATCATTATATGAAGAGGTCACGTGAGTCACTTCAAAATAAAATATGGCATTCATCTTGTGTCAAAATCGTGATTTTTAAAGTTATTTTTAATCCATATTTTGTGTTGTATCTGGCCTAAAACCGCTTTATTTTGGTTAAATTCTGTGCATCTATATACTGAAACTATGCAATTACAATATATTTGAGTATGCAATATCATCAAACTTTGATTATATCTACAACGAAGCCTAATTTTTACTTATGGAGTATGTAAACACCAAAAGATGTAGAATAAGTTGTAAAAGAATTGCTGCATTTCTTTAAAGCAAAATATTTAGCTCATCGAGCCTGCAATATTGTTGATATGAATGAAACATTCCTTGATTTTACACAGAGAAAAAGACAATTTTTTCGATGGAGTTTTAAGCATAGGGTTAAATTTCTTGTACCTCCATGGTTTTAAGTTTTTAAATAAAATAAATTATTATATTATTGTGATGAATGAAATGAATGGATAAAAGTTTATAAATGAAATACTGCTTTTATAGAGAGAACTAGGCGATTTATATTTCGATGACGTCATTTAAATAAAGTTCACTTGTTTCGATGAAGTTTTCAAATATAATAAATCATTGTAGTATTATGATAATTTTAAAGGTATTCCCTAGGTACGTATCGTATTTTAGAGATGTTTAAACGAGGCAATTTATATTTCAATGCCGTCATTTGAATGAAGTTCATTTTTTTCGATGAACTTTTAAGTTTCCAAATATAATAAAGTAATGTAGTATTGTAATAATTAAAAAAAATATTAAGAAGGAATGTATCGCAGTTTGGAGATGTTTTTTTATAAAATTGCATTGACGTTAGAAAGTGTTTCATAATCAATGCTTTATGAATGATTGATCTTTCTAGTTCAAAATATACTCATCAATGATCAAGCAATTTACGTAGAGTAAACATTATTTAAACTCGAAGCTAATAAAAATGATTTTTGCCTCTATATAAAATTGCATCACTTATTCATGAATCTAGATTTTGCAAAGTAACAAGGATCAATATTATTGCATTTCCATTGTTGTACTTCGGTCTGTCTTATTACTGAAAAATATCCTGAAGGAATGAAGTTAAGAAACTCTATTTCCAAAAGGAAATGTTGAAGAAGTTCAGATAACAACTTCCTTTCAAATGAGTTTTACCATTAAGTCAAATGAAAGTGGTATTTCTTCTGTTCAGGGACGAAATGCAGTTTTTGCTTTTATGTACAGCCATGATCAATAATTTACATATTTTTATTTTGAATGTAATATGTATGCTTTTCATTATATAACGTCAGATTTTAAAAGTGAATAGTCAAAGAAAATGTAATTTATACATTTCATTCAAAGCGGTGGCAAGGTTAGAAAATTTAGATAACAACTTCCTTTCCTTCCTTAAACAGTCTTTCACAAAACGTAGAACCATTGCTGCCATATATTAAATATGGAAGATGATTTTGAATTTAATTGCAAATACATGATTTAGTATATACAATATTTGAACATTTTATGCTTTAACTATATACAAACTTAAATAATATATTTAAAATACAAGAATAGAACTTAATTCAAATATTAAATTAATTAATTAATAAGTGACACAAGCAGACTTTTGATTATTACTTTCCCTGCAGTACATGGTAATGTAAAGATAAAGTTTTGGAATCATCAACTCGCAACTCGAGTACACGTTTTCCGACCTCTAGAATACGAAAAAATAATTTATAACGTGGCGTCCGTGTGTGTATGTGGGTGTTTTCAATGTATATATCCACTTTAATTCAACTACTTGACCGACCAAATTTCACAAAATTTATTAAATAAATCACTTGTAGGTTGATCCTAGTGTTGGATAGATTTTGGTATTCGCCATTTTTGGTAACCTACCATTTTTGGTAACCTACCATTTTTGGTAGCATACCATTTTTGGTAACATACCATTTTTGGTAACCTATCATTTTTGCAAAATGGATCTCAAGTATCGCCAAAATCTAAAGTCAAAGATTAGGTATGCTCAAATGTTTCAATTAAATGAGTGTTTTATACTCAATTTTTGAAAATGAAAAGAATGAGATCAACCATATTTTTCTAGAAATAGCCATTCTATTTTTTTTTACAATTTTTGAGTCGCCGTCTTTGATAATATGTCCAGTTACCAAATTAAAACGAAAATTGAATAAAAAGTGCAAATTCAGCGTAATTTCAAATAATTATGAGTGTTATTTTGAGCAATTAATCTAAATTTAATGAAATATTAAAAAAATAAAGGGAAAATGAGTTCTAGTCTGTAGGGAAAATCATATTCTGTCCACATAAAAAATTTTTCGGTTTTGGCAAAAGTTCTGTGATACTATTGTTCTTAATAAAAACATATATTTCTTGGGCTCTGTATCAGATGCAGATTATATGATGGCTGGTACAGATTCAGTATCAAACACTCAAGGAGATACAATGGTTCACTAAAAATTTCCAATTCCAGATCTTTTTCCATTAGCGGTTCAAAAATATCCATTTTGTCTTGAAACATCTATTTCTCAAGATTGGCTAGAAATGGCGCTTAGATGATAACTGCTATGAATGTAGGAAATTCTGGAAGAGATAGAGTGGTTTAGAGAAATTCACTTCCAGATCTTTTCCAACTACCAGTAATTTTTTTTTTTTGAGTAATTTTTTTATATCTGTTTCACAAGATTGACTATAGGTAGAGCTTAGATGATGACTGATATGAATTCAACATTGAAATTTTGAGTGAGTAGAGGTTTACAAAGGATTTTTTAATTCCGTATTTAGTCACATTTAGTTTAAAATATTTGATTAAACTTCAATTTATTAGAATTATTTATAGATAAAGTCCAGATGCTGACAGATATGAATTCAAGATCAACTTCCAGACGAGTTAGGAGTTCACTGCAGATTCCCACTTTCGAATCTGGATATGTCAATCTTGTTTCTTTCCAAAAATTATGAAGATACAAAATATACTAAAGAGAATAAAAATAATTAACAATTTCATTAAAATGACGTGCATATACCATTTCCCATCATACGGAATATCCTCAATGAATTTCTTGTATAATCGCAAACTTTGAAGTTTTGAACATCGAATTTAAATAAATATATCCAATGTGTTTATTAGTTAGTTACCTGACACAATACTATGAAAATCATGAAATAGTTTTATGAGGATATAATGTAGGATTTAAAATTAGAAATGATCAGAGCAATCACACTGAAATTCTATCCGGCGATATCATTATTATTTGTAGAACTCATTACCATCTTCGTCGCAGAAAGGAACTAACATATTTCCGATAATTGCTCTCTATTAAAACTGAATTTTGTGTTCTGAAAGCTATTTGGAATCCAAGCAACTTCTGGCGATTACGGATTTACCCATTATCTTATCTTCAAAATTCGATCCAGCGACATCTACTGCCACTTTGATGTCCGTTTTATAACTTGCCTTAATCACAAATGTTCGAAAATTATTGCATTTACATTTCCACTTCCGAAAATGACCAAATGAAATGGATGTCTTATAGATGCTTTGAAATAAAAAAATGGTAGTTATCAAAATGAAAATAAAATTATTTAAATATATGGAATTTTCAAATCTAAATTACAGAATATTTTGTTAAGTATTGGAACATTAAGATTCTGATAAAAGCTGTAAAATGTTAGTATTAATGAAATCATCCTTTCCTTCTTAAGCAGATATTCTTAAATATCTTTGCAAAGTTTTGAGTTATTTTCTACAACTAATGTTTCTGAACGATATTTCTACATGAGTACTCGCTGAACGACGCTAAAAGATCACTAAACTTCTTATTAATCAATATACTCATTTGCGAATCAGTTGACTTCTTATAAATTATATGGTTTATTAGACACTTAGTATGGGCCAAATGCCAAATGCGACACTTTCATTTGTAATTTGACATCTACACAATTAATTACAGGTCTGAGTATTAAAAATTTCAAATGAAAGAATAAAAATTTCGCTAATTTTATAGTTCTATTACCATATAATTGCTGTATATGAAACAATATTTTATCTCCAGTCACTGTATACCGGTATATTTTCAGCATTTTTGTGAAAATCAATTAAAAACAACGTTGGCTTTCAATGATTTCTGTAAAATTCAATTTATAAAATAGCCAATAAAAACGATTTTGTTGTATGAAACGTCAATTCGGCTACCATTGTTATCATAATTGAATCAAAAACTATAAATAAATTAACTGATAAATAAAAACAAAAAAAACATGTATGATTGAAATGTACATAAAATAGTTCAAGAATGATTGCTGTAGACCTACATAATTCAGTAAAATAAAGAGAGCAATTTTTCTGGCAGAATGATGTAAAAACAATATCTGTATATCTTTATAGATCTAGAGTTGTTGATGCGCTTAATGACTTTTATATTAACGCTGTATATGTGGGAACAAGAAAACTCCCAGCAGTTGCACATTTCTCATTCCTAGACTCTTATTGATGCATTTAGGAATATGATTCCATTTTTTTGCATTTGTTCTAAATGCCAATGAGTAACAATTCTCAAATCTGTGTTTAATTTAATTATTAGTTTACAACAAAATCTTTAAATCATATATATAACTATAAATAAGTTCCCATTAAAGCTCTTTTTGGGATAAAATAATCCATGATGGCATAAATGATTTTAACTGGTCGTGTAAGCATTGCTTAACGATTTTTCCATTAAGAGTGACAGTAAATCCAATATAAGTCTTTCAGCTTCGACTGCCACAAAGGAGAATTCACGCTAGCTAATAATGTGACATTTTGTTCCAATAAAATTATGCACATAGAAAACTTTTTTGAAATACAGATACAAATTCTTTGGGAATTATTTTGTGAAACGTTTCATATGGTTTCTTCAAATACATATCTTGGGTGCACTACATACATTTCTACTTTCCCTGCAATACGTAGTAAACTATTGGATTGTGTCGAAAATTGCAACTCGAGTTTTCGACGGATCAACACTTTTCGAGACTTCTAAAGCACGAAAAAAAATTTTTAGTGTGACATCTGTGTGTATGCATGTGTGTCTGTGTGTGTGTTTGTGTGTATAATGTATCCATCCGCTGTAACTAAACAACTAATTAACCGAATTTCATAAAAGTTTCTAGTTAATTCACTTGTGGGTAACCTTAGTGCTAATTAGAATTTGGTATAATTCGAGATAAAAGAACCTACCTATTTGATGCGATATGTACCGCAAAATTCGTCAAAACCTTAAATAAAATACAACGTATGCTCAGACTACGCATCAATTAAATACTTGTTTTATACGTAATAGTTGATGTAGAAACGAATAAGACCAACCCCATTACTCTAGGACTGGCCGTTTTCGAGATATTTTAGTTTTTTTTTTTGCATTTTTGACATGAAGGTTTTGAAAATATGCCAAGTGAAAACAAAAGCCGAAGCAAGTGTAAATTGGGCGTAATTTCATTCAATTATGCGTCTTACTTTGTGCAACCAAACGCAATACAATGCGTTATTAATAAAATAAAAATACAATGAATTTGAGTTTACAGGCAAAGTCATGTGCTGCTCACATCAGGCATATTACTTTCCTTGCCGAACATGGTAATTGTGAGACCAGAAATAGATCTCACGCCAAATTTAAGTGAGATAGTTTTATGTTTAATATTTATAGCTGGCCTCAATAGCCAGCGATGCTTATACGTAATAGTTGATCTAGAAACGAATAAGACCAACCCCATTACTCTAGGACTGGCCGTTTCCGAGATATTTTAGTATTTTTTTCATTTTTTTCAAACGCAATACAATGCGTTATTAATAAAATAAAAATACAATGAATTTGAGTCTACAGGCAAAGTCATGTGCTGCTCACATCCGGCATATTACTTTCCTTGCCGAACATGGTAATTGTGAGACCAGAAATAGATCTCACACCAAATTTAAGTGAGATAGTTTTATGTTTAATATTTATAGCTGGCCTCAATAGCCAGCGATGCTTATACGTAATAGTTGATCTAGAAACGAATAAGACCAACCCCATTACTCTAGGACTGGCCGTTTCCGAGATATTTTAGTATTTTTTTCATTTTTTTCAAACGCAATACAATGCGTTATTAATAAAATAAAAATACAATGAATTTGAGTCTACAGGCAAAGTCATGTGCTGCTCACATCCGGCATATTACTTTCCTTGCCGAACATTGTAATTGTGAGACCAGAAATAGATCTCACACCAAATTTAAGTGAGATAGTTCTATGTTTAATATTTATAGCTGGCCTCAATAGCCAGCGATGCTTTTACGTAATAGTTGATCTAGAAACGAATAAGACCAACCCCATTACTCTAGGACTGGCCGTTTCCGAGATATTTTAGTATTTTTTTCATTTTTTTCAAACGCAATACAATGCGTTATTAATAAAATAAAAATACAATGAATTTGAGTCTACAGGCAAAGTCATGTGCTGCTCACATCCGGCATATTACTTTCCTTGCCGAACATGGTAATTGTGAGACCAGAAATAGATCTCACACCAAATTTAAGTGAGATAGTTTTATGTTTAATATTTATAGCTGGCCTCAATAGCCAGCGATGCTTATACGTAATAGTTGATCTAGAAACGAATAAGACCAACCCCATTACTCTAGGACTGGCCGTTTCCGAGATATTTTAGTATTTTTTTCATTTTTTTCAAACGCAATACAATGCGTTATTAATAAAATAAAAATACAATGAATTTGAGTCTACAGGCAAAGTCATCTGCTGCTCACATCAGACATATTACTTTCCTTGCAGAACATGGTAATTGTGAGACCAGAAATCGATCTCACACCAAATTTAAGAGAGATAGTTTTATGTTTAATATTTATATCTGGCTTCAATAGCCAGCCATGTTTCAGACGAAACTACGCCAGTTTTCACAACAACCTGACCGAGAGGTCAGCTGAAACCATATATGTAGGGGCATCAAGACAGGTGGGTAGAAGGACTGTAAGGATAAGGTGAGACCACGAGGGTAGGGTAAAAAGAATAACCAATTATGGAAGATATCGGAGCGCAGTTCGCAAGGTCGGCCCATCAGATCCTGACAGGCGTTAAAGACCCAGACCGTCCGACTCGTCCAGAGGACTTAGAGTAACTAGTTGGACGGCCGGGAAGGAAAGTTAGCAGAAGCCAACTCCCATCCTGACAGGCGTGTCAGACTTCAGGCAAAAGGAAGCGGAAACTAATAGATGATATTACACAACTTCTACGAGAATATCAGTTAGCAGTTGTGAAAAAAGTGATGAAGTAGTTAATAAAGTCTGAAGCAAGAGTTCAGAATGCCATGACGATTCCCGAGTACTTCCATCAGACCGCACAATAGAGAGATGCAGTAGAGAAGTGTTACGCAAGTGCTGTAGCGTGTTCCATAGAGATTCCAAAGAAATGACTATATCAATTGCAGTACGAGTTGAAGCCAAACACGTACAATTACGGCCACTACGATATGCTGATGCAGGAATTGTGGTCTATGGCCAAAGTCGAAATTGAAGGTATGAACCAATTATAATTTTTGAAGGTCTTAAATACATTTTAGGCCTTTTTAAGCCATTGTCTCACACTTGCTCTCTCCTTTGCAAATGAAATATTCCAATTGGGTAATGAATTTAATAATTAATCCAATGTTGTTAATAAATGATTTTATTGAAGTTAACAATGGCGCAATTAATGGAGTAGTATTATGTTAACTAATATCCTTTTACAGAACTCGAGCTAAATATAAAATGTGGTGGGTTTTAGCGGCACAACGCATCATTTAATGGATTCCACGCCTTACGAAAAATTTACGGGCATCTTAGATAATTCAATTTAATATTAGGCTTTGCATAATTCACAAATGATGGTTAAGGCTGTATCAGTAAGTAATCAATGCAACTAACTATAAATAGACGTCAATGTTTTATTCTCAAAAGTGCGGCATTAATTGTAATCAACGCATTAATAATCTTATGAACAATTATAATAATTTTAATAAAATAATAAGTCTAAAGGCATGCTTAATATTTTGTTTTTTTTTGCGCTACAGTAATGTGTAGGGAAATACCTGGAATCATGTCGAAAATCGCAACTCGAATTTTTGACTGACCTGCAAAATTTGACACCTCTAGAATACTAAAATCATTATCAGCGTGACATCTGAGCGCTTGTCTGTCTGCGCAATATATGTATCCTCTCTAACGTATAAACCGAATTTCATAAACTTTGGTTGGTACGTTCTTTGTGGGTGACTCGGGAGATGAGTAGAGTTTGGTACGATTCTGGATAGAATAACCTGGCTTCTTTGCGAAATGGCAAATTTACAAAATTAATTGAAATCTGCAGGAACATCATATGGGCAACGAAATTCATGTGTTGCTCACATCAGATTTTTAATTTCCCTACATGGTAATGTACAGGGAAAGCATTGCAATCATGTCGACAATCGCAACTCGAGTTTTCAACGGATCAACAAGTTTCGACAACTCTAGAATACGAAAACAACTTTTTTTAGATTGACGTCTGTCTGTGTCTCTTTGTCTGTCTGTCTATCTGTCTGTGCAATATATGTATCAACGCTAACTAAAAAACTAATTAACCGCATTTCATAAAGTTTGATAGGTAAGTTCCTTGCGTGTGACCCTGGTGCTGAATAGATTTTGAAACGCTTCGAAATAAAAGAGCCGGCCTTTTTTGCTACATGGCGAGCTAAAATCACTGTATTTACTCTAGCTGAAAAACCAATAGACTAAATTTTACAAAATTTGGTAGATAAGTCTCTTGTGGGATACCCTGATGCTGATTATATTTTAGTATTATTCGAAAAAAAAACATATCTTAATTGAGTAATGGTCATCAAAAATTGTAAAAATATAAAATTAAACACACCACGACGTATGCTCAAATATATCAATTAAATGCTTGTTTTATTCGTAATCTTTGAAGATGGAAATAATACCACCATCCCCATTACACTAGAATTAGCCGTTCTCGAGATACATCAGCCGTTTCTCATTTGTGCTACGCCACCGTTGAAAATTAGTCAATTACTAAATAAGAACAAAAATTGTATTAAAAGTTCGAATTCAGTGTAATTTAAAATAATTATCAGTGTTATTTTGTACAATTAAACTAAATTCAATGAATTATTGAAGAAATAAGTCTGTAAATATGAGTGTGAATATGAGTGTGAATATGAATGTGAATATGAGTCTGCAGAGAAAGTCGTGTGCTGCCTACATTTGATATTTTATTCTGATAACTCTGTGGTTCAAATAAAAATTAAATCTGACGTGGGAAGCTCATCACTTTCTCTGTACAACGCAATAACTTTGCTTCTATCGCAGCTTAAAAAAGATAGTTCAAGATTTAATGTATTTAACCTTAAGTTGTGATATTAGGTTCTTTTCCGGGTGACAATATATACAACCAATTTGAAGTAGTAAATTAATTCAAGGCAATGATTGCTAGCAAATAATAGACAGATAATAGTATAGAGACAAATAAGAGACAAATAATAGTATACAGTGTGAAATTATTGTATTTACATGAACTTATTATATTTATTGCCCTAGGGACAATTAAAAACCGAATTAGTGTTTGGTGGTATCTGTCTGATATATTTGGGTCATGCTCTTGATACCCATACGAATATCCTGATGAGGATATTCGCATGGGTATTAAATTATATTTGCAATTGTCATCAGTGATTGCTTTTTATACGGTTTTTAGCCTAGGAACAATTAAAAAACCGAATAAGTGTTTGCTTTTTGTACGTTTTTTGGCCTAGGGACAAATAAAAACCGAATTAGTGTTTGCTTTTAATGAGGTTTTTGGCTCATTATGCTGGATTGAATTGTGGCGATGTATTGTTTACATCTGGTGGTGGTGGGGACCACAATAGAAAATCTTAAACACTGAAGAAATAAAAATATAAATAAAAAGAAAGTTATGGAGATTGTCGCGGTGCATTTATGCATCGGGTTGGTGGTGGGAACAATCTCTAAATTTTTTTTTCGCTAAGCAGCATCGTTAAAGCAGCATCGATATTTCTTAAATACTAAATTCACATTCAACATCATCAGTATTAAAAATACTGTCATGTTATTTGCGATGCAATACTAAAAATGCAGACAGACGGATACAATTCCATTTATGGAAAACAAAATTTAGGGGGACATACCTCTATAAAAAACATAGGAGCAGATGATCCCGGCTGTGAGTACACATCAAAGGAATCCCTTTCCTAGGGTTACAGGTACAGAAATCCTCAAAATCTCACAGTTCACAAACATTAGAATAAATTCACTTTACAAATCAATTTTCAAGAACGCCCTAGAACATTATTTTTCATCTTAAAATTCCATTATTAGTTTTAACGTCATTAAACTAAAACAAACTTTGTTAACTCCACGGAGTTATGGCACCAGCGAGTTTGTAACGGTCAGAATTTTCAAGGGTAGCGAACAGGCTGGTCACTGAAGGCGGCGAGTCAAATATAAAAGAAGAATTTCTACATAAACGTCTAAAAAACAAATGATAGTCCAACATTGTATGTTATACATTTAATTATTCCTTAATTTGTTAAAAAATAAAATATTTTTCCTGTATATACAATGTTTTCTTTGACCCCTGGTTTGTGTAAATTTTTAGCTATGCACAAAAACTGATGATGTCAAAGTTGATAATTTTTCGTTAATTTTCTTGACATATTCTCGTATGTTCTACACAGCCTGCTGGCCACAATACTCGTAAATTCAAATCGCTAGTTATTTCAAAAAAGCACATCTTTGTTCTATTTAGAAATCAATCACCACTGCATCTGTGCTTCTTTGTTAGGTTATTTGGTCACATTTCTATAGAATTCGAGTTTCAAATAAAGTTCGAATATCAAATCTTAGAACTAACTAATCAATGAGTTGACCAATTAGTTTTAGGAAATTAGCTACCAGGGCAAAATTTTACAGTAGACGTGGACCTTCCAGTAGGAATACTAACAAATGTACGTTTAATTATAAACATAAGTACATTAAAAAACTCTGTTTTGTATAGTACGATTTTTTCTCTTTTAAATTCAAATTGCATTAAAAATAAGATTTTTAAACATATAAGTTTGAAAACCCTGGATATGGAACATATTTATAAAATAGAGCCATATTCAGGTAACAGCCTATCTGTAAATAATCTCATAACCTCTCAAATTCTTGGAAAATAGGTGTTCATATTAAATCGAGCATTGGCTAACTCCCTAAATTACAGCTAGTTGAAGGAAAAATTTTACAGTTTTTTATTTTTAAATGATACAGGTTTGCAAATAAACGAATGGTGTTTTCGAAACAAAACGATTGTATTAAATATGTAAGACTGGAATATCCGTATGTACAATTTACATTTTAAAATGCCAAATATGCATGCCAAATATACCGAGAAGATGGTATAAAATAATTTTAGATTCTAAACTATTTAACAATTATGTCATTATTTTATAAATTAACCATCAGATACTAAAGAAAGTATATGTCAATTATGTTTTTAATTCTTTGAAAAGCATAATTGAACTAAAATATTTAGTATTGGCACTACAAAACAAAAATATATACTATTTGTAATAACGTAAAATATATTTATTTGATTGAAACTGGAAAGTTCTTATAAAGTGAACATTCATTTTTTTTAAAATTTCAATATAATTATAATATGTATAATTATACTACTAATATCACTAATACCTTTCTGAATAAATTCGATCATTCCTTGGCATTGACATATTCATCATCTGATCCAGCAAATTTGAAAGGCGTGTGGCATGTTCTAACATGTATTCAAAATACGATCATTCACGTGTCAACGCACAAAGCTTTGAGAGTATGTGAATAATTCAGAGGGTTTTGACACTATACAGAATGTATAGATAACATAAGTCGTGTGAGACAATCTCTTCAATGTTTAGACAGCTTAAACAATCAGATAAGAAATAGAAACACCATACGAAATTTGTTAAAAGTTATGTTACTTTACACTAGAACGAATCACCCGCTGTTGTTTAGGTTCTTGATAACTTACCACTACATACAAAGAATTTTTAATTAGCTCAATATATATATATATATACGAGTATATATATATATATATATATATATATATATATATATATATATATAAATATTCTGTGTATACAGCCTAAACGTCTCCTGGTATCCACATATTCTACCCCTCACATAAGTAAAAAACAAGAATCACCAAAATGTTCGTGCTCTTGACAACTCTATAATTGTCATTTTTCATCACTGAAAGTTTGCCATCGATAGCTGACGCAAGTCTAAAAAGTCTTGTTGTAACAACATGAAAGTTCGGTTTTTATAAGGTATTGTTTATCAGTAATGTGTACTATTCAACATTATATTAGGTCGAGCTTTTAAATAAAACAAAATTTAAATTTTGGCACTAAATCACTATATATTGTATATATATAAATTCACTCGCCTAATATTTATACATTTATATATATTTATTGTTACATCTTACATAATAAACTAATGAACAACTTTTTAACAAATTAAACAACAGTATTAACTTTCTTGCTTTAATGTCATTTTTTTCACAATTCATTATTCATTCTTTTAAACCTTCATATTTTCATTAAATCATCATATTTGATTAGTAAAGAAAGAAGGTAATTTGCTCATTTTCATTTGTGTTTTGAATATTTATCTCATTTAAATACATCAATTTTTGTTTAACATATTCATTGAACTTTCTTTAGTTTGCTTCGACTTCTGAAGTTATTTTTACTATCACGAATTTCATTTTCATTTTGATTATCATCCTTTATTTTATTTTCACTTGAATTTTAAATGCTTTAAAACTCATTATTTTCCTCTTTCTTTTGATTACCTTCAATAATTTTATTCTCATTCGCATTTTGAATGTTTTGAAAATCAACATTTTTATTTTCACTTATATTTTCACTATTATTAATTTCAATATACTTTTATATTTTGCATCATTAATTTCAATCTACTTTATTTTATTTTTTCCCATAACATTTTAGTACTTAAAATAATGACTCAATACAGAAAAATCAACACTCTCTCTTACAATAAACTTCTCGAATTTCCTGACCGCTCTCTATCACTTCTGGATAACCATTATTTTTCACAACGCTTCTGCACCATCATTGCTTGAAAATTGATTTAATTATCTCCTTGTTGCCACAATTTTATGCCTGAGATCCTGGTTTCACAGATTCATCTTAAAACTACAGGGAATATCAGTGCTCATACGTGTATATTATACTGCACTAAAGTCATTTCGCCGACAATTGGCAATGATTGAGTTACTGATCATGTCAAACTGCTATGTGCATTTTCCATGCTGTGAGAAGTTTGAGAAAAGAACGATATCTCCATTGCCACAAAAGTTTGCGGCGGATATATTGTCTGAGCTCAAGCTACAGTTTCAACGGCCTTCATCGGATCTTGATGGAACAGCAGAAGAATTTCTATTTTTCAAAAGTGTACAAATTGAGGAGCTTCCGCTATTCAATTGAGGAGCTTCCGTCATTCAATTGAGGATCTTCCGCCATTCAATTTATGAGCTTCCTTCATTCAATTCAAAAGTGTACAAATTGTTTTTTGGGTGTACAAATTGAGGAGCTTTCGCCTAACTTTCAATTGGAATTCATGAATCTGCAAATTGATGATATGCTTAAAGGCAAATTCAAATAAAATACACTAAAATATTTCTATAAATACCTTCCAGGCAACGACTATGGTAAAGTAAAATCTTCTACTCGGGGATTTATTCTTAGAGTATGCTTCCTGGTCCATTCAGCCTAACATTTTTACTTTCCCTGCAATACATGGTAATGTATAGGGAAAGTATTGGAATCATGCCGAAAATCACAACTCGAGTTTTCGACGGATCTACACGTTTCGAGACCTCTAGAATACGAAAAAACCATTTTTAGCGTGACGTCTGTCTGTGTTTCTGTGTTTCTGTGTGTCTGTGTGTCTGTCTGTCTGTGCAGATTTTGTATCCACTCTAAGTAATAAACTAATGGACCGAATTTCACAAAATTTGGTAGGTAAGTCACTTGTGGGCGAGTCTGGTGCTGATTAGTTTTGGGTATGATTTGGAATTAAAGAACCCTCCTTTTTTTGCGAAATGGCCCGCAAAATCTTGTATCCACTCTAACTGAAAAACTACATGACCGACTTTCACAAAATTCGGTAGATGAGTCACTTGTGGGTTATCCTGGTGCTGGGTAGATTTTGGTACGATTCGGGAAAAATAATCTGCCTTTATTTTGCAAAATGGCCCACAAAAATCGTCAAAATCTAAACTAAAGAACTAGGTATACTCAAATATATCCATTAAATGCTCCTTTAATACGTAATTTTTAACGGCGAAAAGAATAAGATCAACCCCATTACACTAGGACTACCCGTTCTCGAGATATTTTAGCTTTTCGTACTTTCCCTACGCCACCTTTGAAAATAAGTCCGGTTACCGAATGAGAACGAAAATTGAATTAAAAGTGAAATAAAATTAAAAATAAATAAAGAGAACGTGAATATAAACGTCTGCAGGGAAAGTCATGTGCTGCCCACATCAGGTTTTTACTTTCCCTGCAATACATGGTAATGTATAGGGAAATTATTGGAATCATGTCGAAAATCGCAACTCGAGTTTTCGGCGGATCTACACGTTTCAAGACCTCTAGAATACGAAAAAACCATTTTTAGCGTGACGTATGTGTGTGTGTGTCTGTCTGCCTGTGTCTGTCTGTCTGTCTGTGCCGATTTTGTATCCACTCTAACTAAAAAACTAATGGACCGAATTTTACAAAATTTGGTAGGTAAGTCACTTGTGAGCGAGTCTGGTGCTGATTTGTTTTGGATACGATTTGGAATAAAAGAACCCGCATTTTTTTGCGAAATGGCCCGCAAAAGCTTGTATCCACTCTAACTGAAAAACTACTAAACCGAATTTCACAAAATTCGGTAGATGAGTCACTTGTGAGTTATTCTGGTGCTGATTAGATTTTGGTATGATTCGAAAAAAAATAACCTGCTTTTTTTTGCAAAATGGCCCGCAAAAATCGTCAAAATCTAAACTAAAGAGCTAGGTATACTCAAATATATCCACTAAATGCTCGTTTAATACGTAATTTTTAACGACGGAAATAATAAGACCAACCCCATTACACTAGGACTAGCCGTTCTCGAGATATTTCAGTTTCCGTACTTTCTCTACGCCACCTTTGAAAATAAGTCCGGTTACCGAATGAGAACGAAAATTGAATTAAAAGTGAAATAAATTTAATTAAAATAAAGATAACGTTAATATACGTCTGCAGGGAAAGTCCTGTGCTGCCCACATCAGATTTTTACAATTTGGTCCTTTACAAAAAAGTTTGCCGAACCCTGCTCTGTAGAGGAGGGCGATATAATAATGCTATTGGTGGTCGGGGGTCAACTACTGGTTGTTGCTATTCCTGCCGTTGAAAAAAATTGACCTATGCCCCGTTAAGCCATAATTAAAATAACATAAAAATTAAAAATGAAATTGTAGAACTAGTTTCAATAAGAAATTCGCATCCAAATGCTATTTCTATTATCGTATTTTTCCTTGGTGACATTAGCATCTACTGAAGCATTGGTTTGAAATGAAACAATCTGCTTAAAATTATCCAAAGCCCGCTTTCAAATTTATTATAAATTGAAGAAATATTATTGTCATAAAACTTAGAGTGTGGACAGACAGTATAGGCGTGGTTAATTGTGAGCCGAACAAAATACACTATTCATGCATGTTGGTTGACCCAGCACTTCACAATTTAATATTCCCGATGTTTTCTAAATAATGCTTACTATCAACAATTGAACATAATTTTCGGGATTTTCTATTTCATTTATTTCTAATAGAAAGCAAGACCACCTTACCGCTTTCCTGAGCCTTTAGACAGGAAATTTTAGGCAATGTAAATAACTTGGACCCAGATCGCATTTATTTGAGGGTATATCTAAATAAGAAAATGTACTGAGACGAAGCTTTTAATATTTTTTGAGCAAAACATTTTTAAGCAAATTATTTAGGTCTTACACATTAATATTTTTAAATTACTGTATTTACATGATTTTAGGTAGTTACTGGCAGTTGTACTATGGCGAGAGTCGGTAAGCTGTAACGAATACATTAATAGAAGAGGCGCACATGTAGATTTCGAACTTCTCATCGCAAACAGAGAAATATTTTGCTCTCAGCAACTGACATCAAGACAGATATAGAGTTTCCAGAAATTAGGTGATGCGTGAATATACAACATTCTTGTTTTTTTAAAATATCTGTTCCTCTGAGATTAGATGCGGATTTTCATATTTTAGAGCTTAATTAAAAAAATCCTTTTAAATCGACATAAAACGATCGGTTATAATGGCAAAAAGGCTAGGTTGGAATATAAATATTTATATCGTTTATTTTCATGGAAATGGTATTTTTAGTGTATCAAATGAAAAAGGTTTGCACATACTGATCACAATTTGTTGAAAGAGGGTTTTTCGGTCTTTACAATTATAATGAGATTGAAACTCTGCGAAGAATCATTCGAATGCAACAAGCTTATTGGCGTGACATTTGAGCGAAATGTAACTCCAATATTAAATAAAAAATCTGATGTGGGCAACACATGATTTTCCTTATATAATGAAATGAATTTACTACTTTTACAGTAAAAAATAGGTTTTTCTTATAATGGATACTAATATTCTTTCCAAGATATTGAATTTTCGACAATTAGTCGTCATTTTCATTGATTTAGAGTCATTTTTATCCATTTGGCGAGATTTTCGTTAATTTGGCAACATTTCAAAAAGTTGCCAAGTTGGCGACATTCCGCCAAATTCGTCGCCAAAATCTCGCCTAGCGTTATGGACGAAGGAATAAGTTGTTCTTACAGCAGATAAATGACTATTGGCGTTCAAATACAAAAGTATTACTCAAAGTGTCTTTTTTCATGAATGGAACGAGCTAGATCCACGAGAATGATGTCACCCAATTTATCCCATGGTATTACATATGAAGAGTGAACATGTTTCTCAATAGGGCATTTTTTTTCATTTTATATGACTTTTTAATAATTTTTTTGAAAAATGTGCAATATCTCGAGAAGGGTTCATGTTAACGTTCTAAAATTTAAATCAATCGTTTTCTAATAAAAAATTACATAAGAAATGTATATTTGCGTAACTTTATTAGTGGTTTTGATTTTTTGACGATTTTTTCAAAATTTTATTCGAAAATTTAGGGGAGTTCTGAACATTCGATTACGGATAAAAACAATAGGCTTCCAGTGTTTACGGATTGTGATTTTTGTACCAAATTTGGTTCGAATCGGTCCATTCGTTCGTCAGTTATCGCCTCCACAGTCTCACTGACACACACACACACACACACACACAGGTTGGTTTTTGGTGGAAAACGAGGACGCTACGGGGAACCCACCAAACTGAGGACCTGCCGAATTAATGATTTTTCTGATATAATTTTCACATTTTAGGCATCCTGGAAGGAAGTTAATGACATATGTGGCAAGAAAATTTTAAAAATAGTTTTATTTCAAGTATGTATTTTTGCAAGGTAAACGAGGACCATGTTTATACACCGTTAGAATGCGGACCATGCATATACACCGTCAGAATGCGGACAATGCATATACACCGCTAGAATGCGGACAATGCATATACACTGTTAGAATGCGGACGATGCATATACACCGTTAGAATGCGGACAATGCATACATACCGTTAGAATGCGGACGATGCATATACACCGTTAGAATGAGGCACACACGTATACACCGTAAGAATGAAGGGTAAGAACCTGTATATCAATGCTTGGCATTAGATATACAGATTCTTACCAAGGGTAAACGCACGTATATCTAATAACTAAGAAAATGAGGGTACGTATATCTATTAATTAGGGATCGTGAATACATATTTTTACTGAGGACACTGTATTTAAAACTGATAACTGTGTAATATTTATATATGTACGCTACAAGTGCTGCAACTTCTTTCATTCGAAACTAGTTGAAAAGTGAACTAAAATTACCTAAAAAAAGATGCGTTCGTTCGTAGTTAGAAGAGAAGAAACATAAGAAATTATACATTCTGTAACACATGGCCTAACGCATAACCGAATGAATGCAAAATTGAGAAAAACAGATTAAACATATAAAAGTGTATTATATACAAAATCCACTTATAAGGGGTGCCCCACAAAATAAGGATGGCTCTCCCATTGCATATACCGGCATGCATGGACCTGTTTCGCGTTTATTATGCTCTCGTCAGCATGGAAGTTACAGCTCGTCAGCTGAAATGGCAGTTCAATGACAATTTCAGTCCTTCCATATGGCCCACATAAAATTGATTAATAATTATGGCTGGGGTGTCTTTCATATTTTTGGGAACGTCCCTTATAGGCGGATTTGTGTTTTATGGAATTTGCCTTTGCAGCTTCGTGTGACCTGAGGTAAATTGCAAGCAAATGTTATTGCAACCATATGGAAGGACTGAAATTATCAGTTCCCATAGAAACTCGCAAACATTATGACATGTTTCTTACTATCATTACAGATTTCTGTTATTCCCTGCTGACGAACGCATAATAAGAGCGAAACACGTCCATGGAAGATAGTATCTGCAATGAGAAGTGTCTTCTATATAAAAATGTTTCTAAAAATTTTTAACTTATTTAAAAATTGTTATTTTGGTACGACAAAATTTTCGTTAAATGCTCTATATACGTATTGGTATTCATGAACCAGGTGGATTTTGCTGTATTACATACGGTCTGAAGGACAGATTAATGAACTTCGGGGTGGGATAGTCCAGTGGTTAAGGCACAGGGATTGTACTCGGAGGACCCGAGTTCGATTCCTAGCTCTGCCTAAACTGACCCTCTGTTCACGCAGAGTACGCGCACTTTTAATATGTGTGTTTGAAAGTTCTTCTGAGAAGTTGATGTTAAAGGAACGAGGGCACGCTTCCTGTGGATGTCACCCCTACTGGGTTATGGTTTAAATTGAGTGGCACTATCCCTGCCGTCTAAAGCGACCGTCCTACTGAATATTTTGCAGTTAATATAGCAACAGATAAATTTATATACTTGCGTATGTAATCAGACACTGTATTCTATTTATATTCCAAATCATTATAACACCTGTCATTTAAATACGATAGCCTCTGTTTCATCCATATGGGTTATCGTATTCTTTAAACAATTGTATATTTTCGGTTTCTTTTACAGATCAGCATAATAATAAAAACTATTTTAATATATGTCATTAAGGCTTTCAATTTTTCTGGATTATTATATAAAGAATATTTTATTTTGCCCTCTTTTCTTTTATATATTTTTCAAAATTATATTTTTGCCCAGAAACAATTTGATTAGTATTAATATATCAATTGTTTTTAAAAATTATCTAATCAAACTATCAAATTCAGTAACTGTCTTCCGTTTGGATATCTTCCATCAAAATTTTGAATTCGAAAATTCTCAAAACAATACCTACTCTATACAATAGTATGTGAAAACAAAATATATTTTTTGTATTCTGATGATGATTGTGACAGAAGTAGACTTAACCAATGCGATATTACGATATATATATAAAGTCCCGTGAATGCTTAAACTTCATATCCTTTATATTTAAAAAACGGAACGAATCTTCTATTTGAAATAATTTCCTTTGAAATGACAGATTTTTACTTTCTCGTATTAATTGTACAGAAACTGTTTCTTTCCCTCGAGATTATTCGAATTCGAGATATTAACAAATAAGCAGGTTTCAAAACTTCCTGATCCGAACTCGAACACTATTGAATGTGTGAGGTGAGATCACGATAATAAGGAATGCACCTACTAATACCAAATTATCATATGAAATCTGATAGAATGCTTTTTCAACGTTCCTAATAAAATCTTAAATTTTTAGGACTTTAATATTTTATAGCAATATTTTGTTTGGAATATAATTGTTATTACCGAAATTATACTAAAAGTATAAGTTGCATATGTTTAAGTATTACACAGATAAGCGTACATTTATCGGCGTGATTAAGCTGTTGCTAATTTAAACAAACAAACCTTTTAAAGTTCTTCTACGTTATATTTTAGAAGAATAACTTGGATACAAAATTTGAAATATATATGTTTTTCTTTACCTACATCAATATATCTCCACGTTCCAGATTTTTTTAATTGTAACTTGCTTTTTAATTGTAACAACCAGATTGAAAAAATCTGTTAAAGAGTTTCAAGTGAAACATTAAAAATATTGTTTCTTGTCAAGAAAACGTCAATTACATTGCCCTAACAACAGAATTCAATTGGAGCTCTCGTTACAAATGTTTGATTTTTATTTTCTGTATCCTTCACGAGCTTGTTTTCAGTTTGAAATGTAAACTTTCCATTAAATCCTATGAATGCCAATTTTTCTCATGCAATGTCGTGATGTCATTAAGGGGACTCAGTACCCTTCATTTGGCGAAAAATGACGAAAATACCGATTTTCATATTTTTTGCTTAAAATATACCTTGACACCCGTAGTATATCCTGACAAAGTTTCGTGAAGATCCGAGAACTATAAATATATCAAAAAGGCTTTTGACTGCAACTATGTCCCTTGAAATACCACGCCTACTTCTCTGTTTACGCTCTGTTTACATCGCATCTGCAACTGAATACTCCCTGTTTTACAAAATATTTCTACCAGGAAGAAGATGAAAGTGCTTAATCGTAGTTTTAATTGATAAAGAAACTCTGTTTACGTTTTCCAATCTGCTTTCGTTCGTTATTAAAGTGCATAAACTGTGGAACTCAAAATGCAAACGAAAGCTTGCACAGTGTGACGTGGGCAAAATGTCCTAAAGAAACATTTGTACATAAAAAATGTGTAAAACTCTGTGTAATGGAAGCTATGTGTGAATATAATAAAGCCACACTGCGCTGCATAAAAGAAGTACAGAATGCCTTAGGTATACCTTTAGGAAAGTGCTCCATGAATCTCGGTGTTGCGCTCAATTTTCGAAAAAAAATGTTTCGACAAAAACGACGAAGTGCAAAATATCAACTTGCACGTAAACTGGCTAAAAAAGCAATTTTAAAAAGAGACATATTAGTTAAAAAGAAGGAAGGTGTAACATACAGTGCAGGGTATTTTTAAAAGAAAGTTAAGAAATAATGGTAGTTATGCAGAAATGATATGCATAAGGTTACGAAATATTGTGTGTTTTTATGATATGAATATATTTTCAAATCTTGTATTTCTTTTATAATATAAATATCATCATATTTATAGTTAAGCTATATCTTAATGAAATGAGTCAAATGTATTTCATGGTGTAAAAATAATAATGAATTTGGTAAAATCAATTTTTATTTATATTTTTTCTCGATTTTCTTTTCAATGTGTGACAACTAAGGTTTCGGCTAATGGTCACTTATATAAAATAAATATAGTTAAATTCAATGAAACAGCTACAGTTTTAAAGGTAACTGTATAATAAATAATTTAAAATAACATTCAAAGTAATTTAAAATGGATTTAGAATAATTTTTCAAAGTTAAAACCTTTAAAGTGCTTTTTCTCAGTTCGTGTTTTTTCAATATATCAATATGTTCAAACTGCTAAAACTTAAATATATATTTCTCAATTGACTTGATTTTTTTTCTGGATGTTCATTATAGTGCATTTTATGAAACTAAGGATCGGATTTGCAATAAAATGAAAAGTTTTTTTTTTAAAAATAGATATGTACAAAAAACTCAATTTTTTGTTGAATTTTTACATATGTATCAACATTTTATTTTTTTTCTCCCGAACTAATTAACTTTTCAAAAATCCGATCCTTAAAGTTATAGAAGACACTTCAAAGAACCATATAAAAAAAGGGTTGTAAAAAGATAGAAATTTTAGGAGAAGATAGGTTTTAAAAATTATTTAAATTTTTTAAAAAAAATTAAATTTTTCAAATTGTATCAGTGGAATTGTCTTTTTTCTTGATAAAATAATTTTCCTTAATAAAGTAATTTAATAATATGCAAAAAGAGTATTGTAAAGTGCTTAAACAAAAAAAATTGTTCAAAGGGTACCGAGTCCCCTTAACGAACATTTCCGGTTTCAAGGAATAAGGTGCTGGAACCCTTCGAGGAGTAAACCTAATCCATTACTTCTGCAGCACTGCCTTCAGGTAAAGCATGCCTTCAGGCCATAGTCCCCTTAGGAGATGCCTTCGTGAACAGTACTGCTGATAACATATCTAGTATCTGGCTCGCAGAGCCATCACCTATACCCATACCATACGGTTAGAGATTCTTTTCTTATACTTCAAAGGAATCCGAAACCTTCTGACACCAGAAAATTCAAACCATGCATCCATCTTTCATAAAACTGAAACTACCATCTACAAATCTTGGTGTAAAGTGCAAAATTTCATTGCGCAAGTTTCTTTTACATTCACTGTATAAGTAGATATAAAATAGTATCCAACATTCAAATGATGAAATTATTTTTATTAACACTTTACAACATATTTGAAAAGCGTTTATGACTTTGTTCATTTTGCCTGTCTGTCCGTTCGCACGATAACTGCCGTAAAAATGACTTTATCAAAATGAAAGTTTAGTGTGTTGAGATGTTTGTGGAACATATGGGAATGTAAATGAATCACCCAATTAGTTTTGGATTACACCAGGGTTGAAAAAATGAAATACATTTGAACTCTATGGGGCCTAATTTTTCAAACATATTTTAAGCAGAGTTAAAACTCACAAATTGCTTCGAAAATTTTAGGAAATATTCAAATAATTCCATAAGATATATAAAAAAATGTCAGCAAAATATGTTCGGTAGTTTTTAAGTAAAAATTAAAGTAATAATGATACCCATATTATATGAAGAGATTACGTAATCCGCTTCATAATAAAATATGGCATCCATCTTGTGTCAAAATCGTCAAATTTTTAAAGTTCTTTTTAATTTATGTTTAGTGTTGCATCCGTCCTAAAACAGCTTTATTTTTGCGTTTTTTCTGTGCATCTGTATTAGGATCCAACGCAATTAAAATATTTTTCAGCAAACTTTGTTTTAACAACGAAGCCTAACTTTAATGTATGTAAAATGTAGAGAAGTAAGATGAGTTGTATAATAATTGCTGAATTTTTTGCAAGCACAATTATTTAACTTAGAGTCAGGAATAAAAGTGTATGAATGAAATATTCGCTACTTTTACATAAAAAGCCAGCCGATTTATATTTCGATGACGTCATTTGAATAAAGTTCGAATGCATTAAGCATGGAGTTAGAAAGTACTTTTACCTCGATGGTTTTAATTTCCAAGTAAAATAAATTACTGTAGTTCTGTGATAATTAAAACAAGAAAGATCAATCATACATAAAGCATTGACTATGAAATATTTTCCAACTGCAATGCAATTTTATTTAAACATCTCCAAAATGCGATAATTCAGCTGTAATATTTTTAAAATGATCACAATACTATAATAATTCATTATATTTGAAAATTTAAAACTTTATCGAAAAAAATGAGCTTTATTAAAATGACGTCATCGAAATATAAATCGCCTGGTTCTCTATGTAAACGCAGTAAATATTTCATCCAAACACTTTTATTTCATCACAATACAATAATTTATGTTACTTAAAAACATAAATCCATGAAAGTAAAAGTACTTTCTAACTCTATGCTTAAAACTTCATCAGAAAAAGCAATTCTAAAAAATTGTCTGCATCTGTATGTAAAATCAATGAATATTTCATTCATATCAGCTTTATTTCAGACTCCAGAACTGAATTTTGCGTTAAAAAAATTCAGCAATTCTTATGCAACTCATCTTACTTTTTGATGTGTTTGCATTCTAGATACGTTAAAATTAGGCTTTGGTGTAAAAATAATCAAAGTTTAATGATCATTTAAGCTAAACAATTTTGCAATTGTGTTGGAGCGGAATACAGATGCATAGAAAAAACGCAAAAATAAAGCGGTTTTAGGATGAATGCAACACTAAACATAAATTAAAAAAAACTTAAAAAAAAACTTTTGACACAAGACGGATGCCATATTTTATTTTGAAATGGGTGACGTGATTTCTTCATAATATGGATGTAATTATTTTAATTTATTTTTAATATATTTTTTAAATTATTTTTTATTCTGAAATTTTTTTTATATATTTTATGGGATAATTTAAATATTTCTTAAAACTTTCGAAGCAATTTATGAATTTTAAATTCGCTTAAAAATGTTTGAAAAATTTGGTACCATAAGGTTCAATGTATTTTATTTTTTCAGCCCGGGTTCAATCCAAAACAAATCGGGTGTTATTATTCATTTACATTGCCATATGTCCTACAAACCGTCTGAACATCATACTAAAATTTCATTTTGATAAATTTATTTTTACGGCAGTTATCGTGCGAACGAACAGACAGACAGAATGAACAAAGTCATAAAGCTTTTCAACTATGTTGTAAAGTGTTAAAAATATCGCCTCTGAATGTATCGTATTTTAGAGATGCTTGAATAAATATGCAGTTGGAGATTGTTTTACAATCAATGATTTATGAATGATTGATCTTTCTTGTATTTATATTTAGTGGTGCATCCGTCCTGTAACTGCTTTATTTTTGCATATTATGTCTGTTTCTAAATTCTGTGCCTACACAATTACAATATTTTTGATTTTAAATTATCACTGGACTTTGATTATTTCTATAATGAAGCCTAATTTTAACGTAATCAAAGTGTAAACAAACAAGCGATTATAAGATGAGTTGTATAAGAATTGCTGAATTTTTGAAGGCATAATTATTTAGCTCTGGAGTCTGCAATATAAGTGACATGAATGGAATACTCATTGATTTTACTTAGAGACGCCAGCGATTTCATAGCATTGTCTTCTTTGCTGAAGTTCTAATTTTCCAAGTAAAATAAAATTATTGGACTATGAGAATTTGAAAAATATCACCGCTGAATGTATCCCATTTTAGAGATGTTTAACTAATATTTCATTTCAGTTGGAAAGTGCTTCATAATAATGCAAGATTCATCTTTCTTGTTTCTATATCACATTTTTCTCATAAGATGAATTCATTGAGATAGAGGTAAAAAAATTTAATAGTAGATAGAATAAACTCAACAGTAGCATAGTAAACATCAAAGACAAGTATCTCAATATAATGAAGTATGACATAAAGCCGAAAATTTCTAAAATAGTTCATTTTTAACACTTTACAACATAGTTGAAAGGTATAATAGCAAAAATTAAGCACACATCCACAACAGAAGGTCTTAATTTTACTTCCTATAAGACGTACAAATTTTTTTTAAAAAAGGGCCAGAGCGCTTTCGAGCATAAGTATGCTCTTCATCAATAGCTGCATGGAAATAAAATTTGAATCGTTCATATATAGACCAGATATAGCGACAACATTTGCATAAATACAATTTACAAAATAATCTACGTTTACGGAAGGATAGACTGAAAACTATAAAACAATTTTTTTAGAGTTTCAAAATTTCCAACAACAAAAGAACAGCATAGTAAATTACAATTTAAATACAGAAATCGAAAAGGGGGGGGGGGGGCAACCATGCATATTGCCAAAGATGAAGACGTCATACAACGATGAAGATGTAACTTTGCAGAGACTTGAATTGCACATGACCATGCAATTCAAGTCTCTGCAAAGTTATCTTTGACGTCTTCATCTTTGGGATTATGCTTGGTTGCTCCCCCCCCCCCCTTTTTTTTCGATTTCTGTAATTAAATTGCAATTTACTATGCTGTTATTTTGTTGTTGGAATTTTTGAAACTCTAAAAAAAATGTTTTATAGTTTTTGATTTATCCTTGCCTAAACGTAGATTATTTTGCAAATTGTATTTATGCAAATTTTGTCGCTATATCTGGTCTATATATATGAACGATTCAAATTTTATTTCCATGTAGTCACTGATAAAGAGCGTACTTATGCTCGAAAGCGCTCTGGCGCTTTTTTAAAAAAATTTTGTACGTCTTATAGGAAGTAAAATAAAGACTTTCTGTTGTGGATGTGTGCTTAATGTTTGCTATTATAACATCAGACGTGATGCCAAATTATCTATTATTTATTAGTTGAAAGGTGTTTACGACTTTGTTCATTCTGTCTGTCTGTGTGTTAGCACGATAACTGCCGTAAAAATGACTTTATCAAAATGAAATTTTAGTATGTTGCTCAGACGGTCTGTGGAACCTATGGGAATATAAATAAATAATATCACCTGATTAGTTTTCGATTGAACCCGGGTTGAAAAAATGAAATACATTGAACCTTGTGGGACCTAATTTTTCAAACATTTTTAAGCAAATTTAAAATTCACAAATTGCTTCGAAAATTGTAGCAAATATTCAAATTATTCCATAAAATATATAAAGAAATTTCAGCAAAATATATTCAGTAGTTTTTTTAAATAAAAATTAAAATAATAATTACACCATTTATATGAACTGATCACGTGACCATTAAAGAGATCACGTGACCCACTTCCAAATGAAATATGGCATCCATCTCGTGTCAAAATCGCGATTTTTAGAGTTCTTTTAATTCATATTTAGTGTTGTATCCTTCCTAAAACCACTTTATTTTTGTTTAAATTCTGTGCATCTGCATACTGAAACAACGCAATAACAATTTATTTGAGTTTAAATCATTATCAAACTTTGATTATTTCTTCAACGAAGCCTCATTTTCACTTATGGAAAATGTAAACACTAAAAGATGTAGAATGAGTTGTATAAGAATTGCTGAATTTCTTTAACGCAAAATTATTCAGCTCATGGAGTCTGCAATATAGCTGATATGAATGAAACATTGATTGATTTTACACAGAGAACCAACCAAACGCTGCTTTCGATGAATTTTTAAGCATAGAGTTAAATTACTTGTACCTCTATGGCTTTAAGTTTTTAAATGAAATAAATTGTTATAGTATTGTGATGAATGAAAGGATTGGAAAAATGTTTATAATGTAAATGCTGCTTTTATATAGAGACGATTTATATTTCGATGACGTCATTTGAATAAAGTTCATTTGTGTTTCGATGAAGTTTTCAAATATAATAAATTATTGTAGTATTATGATAATTTTAAAAATATTGCCGAGGAATGCATCGCATTTTAGAGATGTTTATATAAAATTACATTGATGTTGGAAAGTGTTTCATAATCAAGGATTTATGCTTAATTGATCTTTCTTGTTCTATTTCCATTTTTCTGAAAATAAAATTAATTTCCGTGTTCAATTAAAATCGAAGTCAATTTAAGCTACCGAAAAGTCCTCTAGACTGTTAGAATTATTTGCAAAATTTTTTTTTAATTTCAATAAAATGTATATATAGTATATTACATTGTATTTTGTTCAATCTGTGAATTGAAGGAGGGGCTCAAGATTTTCCAGAACCTCAACTGCTTTTACTTTCCAAAATCTATATTTTACTGTGTTTAAGTGTTTAAGTGTTTATGTTTTAAGTGCTAAAAATATTATTTGTATAAATATGCTGATAAAATAAACAATACATGAAATAAAGTATACTCTTTAACATATATACGAGCTGCGTGTTTGAAGAGGAGACCGAGATGCCTTAGTTTCACTCGTCATAAAGTCATGTATTTTATTTTATTTTATTTATATATTTTTTACTTTAGCAATGGAAACTGATACCCAAATTAAAATTATTTTCAAATATTTTGATAAATTATATACTGTATACTACATTATTTATTTTGAGTAAAAGAAAATGGTCTTGTACTATCTTCTATCACTTTCAGCTGAATGGTATAGTCTATAATCTTGTTTTGCAAATATGTAGGTTACCTTATGGATCACTTAGTTTGCATTTCTAATGACAAGTTTCAAGCAGGACTAAATTTTTAAGATTTGAAATTTTTATTTATTTATTTTTTTTATTTTTGACACCGGTACATAAAATTCTTCAACATTTTGAAGTTGCTTGTTTCTTTTATATTCTTTTCAGTACATAGTACACAATTTTCTAGTCGATTATTCATAAGTATTTTTATAATTGTTTGTGCCTATATATTTTTTAATTAGTTGATGATGGGACTCAAAATGTGTTTTCCGAAACAGATTATTTTATATTTATTCCATCATGGCGTACTTAAATTTGTATTCTTGGTCATGAGCAAGTTAATCCTTCTTTTGTTTATTTACATTATTCTTAGTTTCTTTCTTTTCATTTTCTCCAATTTTCATTTAGCAATAATTTTGTTGGTATGAATTCTCAGTCTTTTCTTTGACGAAAGGTGGCTGTTTTTTGCCTCCGAAATTGGTTGACACCTTTAATTTGTTCAGTGTTAATATTAATGAAAATATATAATATCAGTTTCTTTTCAATAGCGATTTGAAACAATTTTTATTTTAATAAATTTCTTCACGTTTGATCAAAGTCTTCGAAAAATACGCTACTTCGGAAGAATGTGAGATTTTAGAATCTCTAATATCAGCGAAAGCGAAGTTCGAAACATACAAAACATTTTATTACTCATATTAAGCACCAGTATTCTCAATACAAGCAAAGTATTACTAGAAGCGAGTGCATGTAAAGTGACACGAATAGAATCTGAAACGAACGCAACAAAAGAAAATATCACCTAATGCAAATTTGATGTATTGAATGACCAATTGATCAAGATATATTTTATGATTAATAAAATTTTTCATAGAGACAAGGGGGTGGGGGAGGTCGGGAGAGTAACAACTCTACTGCTTTTATGTGTATTATCCCCATTACTTTCATAACCTTTCCTAAGCATTAATTTAGGCATTTAGCTCTGTTTCCACCAGTAGCTTGTCAACATCTCATGATCCTTCTTCAAATCTCTGGATGTGTTTACACAGAAAGGTCATGTACTAGAAATAGAGCCGGCCATTTCTTTTAAATTCTCCTCAAAAATCCATAAATCTATCCTAACTTCTCTATAGAATTCCAAATTATTAAAAAAAGTTATATCGCCATAAATCAGTATTGCACTTTAGTTTTCACTTGATACAGAAATTTTGATACATAACGGCCTAATTTGTCATAAATAAACCTCTAATCTGCTCTAAAATGTAATTTATTTTAAAATTTACATTTTTAATAAATTCATATGCACAACTTATTGATATAAATTCTCATATAACTTTTTGGGTCCAGAAGTACTTGTGTACAAGATGCAATGAACATTTAAAAAATAATAAATTAAGAACAAATGTTAATGTTATCGGATATTTGAATGCTAATGTAAAATTAAGTCTGATGAAACATTACCTTACGATTAGAGGTGGACATTTTATTTATTTATATTTTCACGATGGCACTTAACTACTTGAAATTCTTACAACTTTAAAAGTAACTGCTTTCTAAATAAGCAGGAGTTTCATCTTAATGTTACGAAGGAATAAATTAACATACAATTCCCTATGTTAAATATTTGGAAGAATAAAAGTTACTAATTGGCTTTATTATTAATATACGACATGTCCATGCACTTTGAAAACTAACAAGAAAAGTGTTAGGCAATTAATTCCGGGACAAAATTAATATCGAATATCTCGACATTTGCAATTTTCAAACCTGAGACTCCAGTATTTTCGGCTTTTCAACTATGAAAACTTTACTCACATAAAAAATTGTTGAAAATTTAATGAAAAACTAACTAAAAGTCTACATCGTAAAATAGTTTTAAAGAAATGGTCTTTATACCTATGTAATTAAGCATGAACATACTAGAGAATCAATGAAATGAAACACCTAATGTAATAAAATAATAATAATAGCGTTAAAACCTGTCAAAACCAAATTACTGGCTGAAAACAGAAAATAAATTCAACATAAAAATCCCCTCATGACAATAGGCCTATTATATTTAAGGTAATGAAAAAAAATCTGAAAAATACAAGATCAATGAAATTATAACGGATTAATAACTTTCGACGGATAGTAAAACATAATTATATTTTGGGAAAAATTACTCCTTTACATATAATTCTGTATTTAAAAGCCCATGACACAACTTTTAGTACCGAAATTTACGCTGTTCTTGGGATATTCCACGTTTTTGATCCAAAATGGAGAAAACTCAAAACAATAAATATTTTAGCTATTATTTTATGACAAAATTATTTTTAAATACAGTTAACCAATAATTATTGGACATTATCTTTTTGCAGTTATCATGGACCGTTTTTTCGAGATATTATATATTTTACTTTTCCACCGAGCCCACAATATCTAACGAAATATTAAAGCAATTTACATGAGATTTCTTATGCATATTTTTTTGATTAGCAACTGCAATAAGTCTATTAATTTTAGTGAGCTCTAATTGTAAACATGCACTAGATTGTGTTATTTTTCCCAACAAAATAGAGATTTGTTAATCTGTAGAGAAAGTCATATATTAAACAAATAATTTTTTATTCTTTTTGTTTTATTTAATTATTTGAAAAAAGAAACGCGTGATTTAAGAAACATTGTGATGTATATTAGATGAATCAGGATATTATGGATGATGAGTCTAAAATAAAAATCCTTTTTCTGGAGGTCCTTTCTTTCCTGTTCCAAGGTGTCCCTCTTTTTTCTTTGACCGACAGCCTACGGGTAAAGGGGCTGTCTATTGTGCGATACTGTACCTAGAAGGTGGATTTCAGCCGACTTCAACCAGGGTTCGTAAAATAATAGGATTTGGAATGGACAAAGAGCTACTATCGAAGGAAATGGGTTCAAGATGTTTGGGATAGTATATGTTATACACCTGTCCTTTTAAGAGGCTCTTCGTTTGAGATTACCGTTGTCCCACCAGTTATCTATACCGATTTTTTTAAAGAGATCTTCTCTTTGAAAAAGCGATGGTAAAATTTAACATAGGTTCCCAGTTACATAGAGTAGTGCAGAGATAAATTGGTGCGGACACTCTTAAATACGGTAATGGCTGACTTCCGTACGCGCGACTTTCGTAGAACTAAAATTTTGTGCCATTTCTTGCGATTTGAGTACATATGAAGAAAAATTTTGCAACAACATACGAGTTCCGTACAATTTAATTTTTCAATAATGTGTGAGTTACGTACAAAGGAGTAGAGGGAATTTCACGTTTCAAATATAAACGGTTGAGTAATGAAATAGTTTTAATAACAAATTATGAAATAGTTTTAATATTTTTTTTAACTTTAAAAAAAGAATTCGCTTTTCTTTTATAACTTTTAACTTTTTGAATTGTTATTCACATTTCTTCCTTATACCAATAAGAAAACACAATCACTTTGTGGAAAGGATTGGGAAAACAAAGCTAAGATATTCAAACAAAAATAAAATAAAAGTGTGTCTGACAACTGTTTCGAGAATACGCTGAATCTCCTTCGTCTGTGCTAAAGAACCAACAAACTTAAAATCAAAAAGACAAAATATGCACAAATAGGAGAAACATAGTGGTATATCTACACAAGTCGTGGATTGAATAATGCCAAACCTTAATGCTAAAACTTGCAGCAGGGTAAAGGTGAAACATTTTATTTTTGGATTTGAAAGAAAACTGCTTTCTTTTATGAAAGTTACAACCAGATTCCTGAAAATTCTTATTGCAATGTTTTTCCTTCTACTATATGCAAACTTCCTATCATAGGCATGGGGCAAGCTGGGATCCCAAAAATAGTGTATGGGAGTGTAGACGATCAAATGAGGGTTACAGTTCTGAATCTGATCTATCCTCGAATTATAAAATTATAAATTGCTCTTGTAGGGTCGTAAGCTATATTTTATTGGTGCATATAATGCACATTAGGAGAGTAGATGTGTTTTAACGTTATAGGTCACACACATAAAAAGTTGACAACCACCGGTCTACATAATACTGATTCTCTATTTATAACATTCATATTACGGCAGATGGATATAAATGAATGCTATTTTAGGTTAATTTATTAGATTGTAACCAAAATATTATATTCAGCATTGCAACCCCTATTTGATCGTCAACCCCTCAACACACACACATACTCTAAGATCCTTACTATTTGCCCATGATAATAAATTTACATGAGGTAGAAAAATCCTTTAAGTAAGAATTTTCAGTAATCTGGTTGTAAGTTTCATAAAAAAATTTAAATACAAAAATTAAATATTGCAACTTTTCATTGATGTAAGTTTTATCATTGACTTTGAACATTATTCGATCCATGACATTGACATATGCACACTTCTGTTTGTGCCCATTTCGTCTTTTTGACTTCAGGCTTGTTGGCTCTATAGCACTAACGAAGGGGATCCAGCATATCCTTGAAACAGTTGTATGCTGCTTTTCCCTTTTATTAGCGATAGATAAAGAATATTTTGCTTATTGATGTCCATATTGGCAAAACAGTATCCAGCATTGTAGTCCCATTCGTTCCTTGAACCCTCCCCTTCCCGCTCCTTCTGAGATCCTGGCAATGCCTATGAGAAAGGCTTGTATGCGACAACGAAACATACTGGGTCTTTTAGAACCAGTTGCTTATGATCGGATTTAAAATATAGAATCATTTTGATTAAGTGTTACAACTTTTTTTTTATACCTTTAAGAGACACAAAATTTTGAAGGATGTTCCCATGTAGCTATACTACCAACATGGCGGCCAGTTCTGTAGCTATTGGGGATCATTCAGCTACATGATAAGAAAGGCATTAAAATATGATTAACTATGCATTTCTGAGTAAGTAAATTTCTTAGTTTCAAAAATTTTAGCACATAAAAAATATGATTCTTGATGAATGCACTGAAGCTAAGTGTATGTCGGTTTAGCAAACCCAAGTCATCTTGTGTTATTCATTTATAAACACGTCTCTTACTTTTGACAGGTTCAAGTGTGTCATTTAATCATATCCTGAGGCGAGGCAAATCCGATATTTTTGGTATCCAAAATAAGTATAAATACAAAGGTTAAAATACAATACAACCCAATACGGTTTAAAATACAAATAATTAATGTATATCACAAAAGTCAACGACAAGCTAAATTTGGGCTTTCTAACTGCTCCGGTTCCTGTGTTATTACTAAACAAGAAAGATTAATATGCATAAAGCATTGATTATGAAACACTTTCTAGCTGAAATGCAATTTTATTTAAACATCTCTAAAATGCTGGATGACAGGAAGTGGATTTAATGATAATAATATCACATGCAAACAGTTATATTTTACATATTTCAGAAAAAAATACATTAACTGAATTTGAGAAAAATAAAGAAATTTTTGAAATCTTCTGAAGATAAACAATAATTGATTTACAATTTAAATTTAAAAGCACATATTTTACCAAACCATTGCAATAATAATCATTAGTTACGTAAAATCTGATTTGTTAATAAATTAAAGGTTTCTGTCAAGGTATTCAGAATCTGGACTCGACAAATTAAAATGTCCCATCATATGTAATCCATTGCGGACTAGTTTCGATACAATAGAAATGAATGATTTTTGTCTAAGGGATATTCATATGTCAAAATAATTAATTTTATGGGTAGTTGTTAAGTGTTATTTTACGGATATGTCTGTTAAAAAAAGAATTTATAATCCATTTAAAGTGACACAATTACCCCTAGTTATGTTAAAAGGAATTTTTTTAATTTGAAGCTTAAACCCGTAAACATAGAAAAATTTTCGAAAACGATTTTTAAACTATTTAGTTCTCTGTACTATAGGGTCCAAACAGAAAACCAAATCCGGCATTATGAACGTTTTGATTGTCATCCTCATCTTTCCAAAACCATGACTATTGTCTATGCTTACAGTTTTCAATCAGATATATCTAAAAACATCTTGTAATAATTTAACAATAAAGAATAAAGGATCCAAACTTCTGTTGCCAAATGCTAAAAATTAATTTATTGCAAAAACTCGATGTTTAATAAGAGCGTATAATTTCCCTCTCAATAGTGCTTGCTGATAAGGCAACCTTGGGACAAACAAAAGAGAGCCTTTTGACGGAACATATTGATATTTTTTTGCCGACAGTTCAATGAAATTTATGAAAATCAAAAATTTAAAATTTTTTAAAAAGTGTCAAAGTAGAAAAGAAAGGGGCGTTCACCAACGAAGGCGGTATGTGCGGTATGCGGTATGCGGTAGGGCCGCCATCTTGGATTTCTGTAATCCTGGACGGGGGTGTAAAAGGGGGGGGGGAAATGAAAAAAGGTGGGGGTAAAAATTTTGGAGAAACTTTTTGTCGGGTGGCAACGATGTCGTAGTCTTGTACGAGGGGTTGAGGGGGAAATAAATTTTTTGAATGATATTTTTTATAAGTATAGGAGAAACTATTTTGAGAGTGGCAACACCACGGAAGGCGGTATGAAACCATCAGCGCCCCCTAGCGGCGTAAAGTGGAACTATCGGGGATAGAACTTAGATATATTTTTTGTTTTGGTTGCCATAGCAACACCTGTGGGGTAGAAACTTTTTTCGAGGTGGCAACACCACGGAAGGCGGTATGAAACCATCAGCGCCCCCTAGCGGCGAAAAGGAGAATTAAAACTTGGGATTTTTCTGATAGTTGGGATTTTTTTTTCTTTTTCTAAATGAATTAATTAAGTACGAAATATTCGTATTTTTTTTTTCTTTTTTAAAAATGAATGAAAGGTGTTAATGAGGATAATGAAATAAAGTAATTAAGTATTGGATATCCGTATGCTAGGAGCGTGCCAATATCCCTCCGCCAAGGAGATGTTAAGGGCATACCAAGGAGTATGCTGAAGACATGCCAAGGTCATATCAATACCCCTCCGCCTAAGAAAAGAGTGCTTGCCCTATATCGCGGTTACGAACTTAACTGCGAGAATTTTATATTTTACTAACAAAATTTCGTAAATGCAAGTTTTTTTCTTATATTTTTTCGCAAATGTAAGTTTTTTACTTTTCAAAAACCACACTTGTGCCGTTTTCTCTATGGAAATTAACATAGGTTTTCGCACTTGTGCTGTTTTTTAACGTTTTTTCACAAAAACATACTTTTTACTAACAAAATTTCGTAAATGCAAGTTTTTTTCTTATATTTTTTCGCAAATGTAAGTTTTTTACTTTTCAAAAACCACACTTGTGCCGTTTTCTCTATGGGAATTAACATAGGTTTTCACACTTGTGCTATTTTTTAACGTTTTTTCACAAAAACATACTTTTTACTAACAAAATTTCGTAAATGCAAGTTTTTTTCATATATTTTTTCGCAAATGTAAGTTTTTTACTTTTCAAAAACCACACTTGTGCCGTTTTCTCTATGGGAATTAACATAGGTTTTCACACTTGTGCTATTTTTTAACGTTTTTTCACAAAAACATACTTTTTACTAACAAAATTTCGTAAATGCAAGTTTTTTTCTTATATTTTTTCACAAATGTAAGTTTTTTACTTTTCAAAAACCACACTTGTGCCGTTTTCTCTATGGAAATTAACATAGGTTTTCGCACTTGTGCTATTTTTTAACGTTTTTTCACAAAAACATACTTTTTACTAACAAAATTTCGTAAATGCAAGTTTTTTTCTTATATTTTTTCGCAAATGTAATTTTTTTACTTTTCAAAAACCACACTTGTGCCGTTTTCTCTATGGAAATTAACATAGGTTTTCACACTTGTGCTATTTTTTAACGTTTTTTCACAAAAACATACTTTTTACTTGTAAAAAACTAACAAAAACGCGTTTTTAAAGTAGCAGAATCGCGTGAATTGCTGTTTTAAAGTAGCAGAATCGCGTGAATTGGTGTTTTAAAGTAGCAGAATCGCGTGAATTGGTGTTTTAAAGTAGCAGAATCGCGTGAATTGGTGTTTTAAAGTAGCAGAATCGCGTGAATTGGTGTTTTAAAGTAGCAGAATCGCGTGAATTGGTGTTTTAAAGTAGCAGAATCGCGTGAATTGATGTTTTAAAGTAGCAGAATCGCGTGAATTGATGTTTTAAAGTGGCAGAATCGCATGAATTGATGTTTTAAAGTGGCAGAATCGCATGAATTGGGTGTATGAGAGGGGGTGTGTTTGCCCAACCGGTCTTGGAGTTTAAATTAATATGTGTGCTATTTTATGCATATGTTATTTCTTTAAACCAACATGTTTTAAAAACCGCATAGTGCATTAAATCACGATGACAGATCTACCCCTCCCCACCTCGCGTGAATTTGGATAGTTACATCGTATGGCCAGTGCGAGAAAGATGAGGATACTGCTAACAGAGTGGTACCAGGCTATAACTTGAGGCTATTTGCCGCGTTGGGCTGGGTCGACTGAACCGCTCTCGCTGCTATTGTTAACATCTGTGGTGGGGGACAGTTTTTCCGGACTGATAGAATGCTTGTGTTGGACCATCGCGAAATGCTATTCTCAGCTGGGAGAGGCTCTTTTAAAGAAGTTCTTATTAAATTTTAACATGTTTTAAAAAGAATCTTTCATTCATTAGTGTTATGAATCACGCAAGTTAATTAAAGGATGTTAATTAAATTAATTGATTAAGTATTGAATGCCTGTATACCAGGAGCATGTTAAAGACATGTCAAGGGGTATGTCAAAGCGTACCAAGGGTGTACCAAAGGAGTATGCTAAAGACATGACAAAGTCTACACTATCCCTCTGCTATATCACGGTTACGAAGTGAACTGCGAGAATCTTGTAGGGTGGGATACTTGAAAATATCGTATGATGAGGGGTATGCCAAGAGGATCGAACATGAATTTTAAGAATGTGCCGCTTTCTGCGTTTTTTTCACAAAAAAGTTTTCAAAACGTTAAAAAAACAACAAAAATGTATGTTTTTTCAACAAGTTGAAGTTTTGGAGTTGTTGGATTTCTCTATGGGAATTAACATGGGTTTTCACACTTTTGCGAATTTTTTAGAAAAAAAATGTGGTTTTTTGCAAAAATGCGGCCAAAAATGTGTTTTTTGCAAAACGCGGAATCGGCCGATTTTTTTCAAACTGTTGGATTTCTCTATGGAAATTAACATAGGTTTTCACACTTTTGCAATTTTTTGAAAGAAAATGTGCGTTTTTGCAAAAATGCGGCCAAAAAAGCGTGTTTTTAAAGTAGCAGAATCGCGTGAATTGGGTGTATGGGAGGGGGTGTGTTTCCCCAACCATTACGGTCTTAGAGTTTAAAAATAAATATTTTCAATAATCGTGAAAGTGTGCTTATGCCCAAAATACTTGAGTGTTATGAATCTCACAAGTTAATGAAAGGATGATAATTAAATAAAATCTTAGAGTTTAAATAATAGCAGATACCAATGGCTGTATGCATATGTTTTTACAAGTGTACTACTACTACCATAGGGGGTTTCTTTAAACCAACATGTTTTAATACGTGTGTTATTCTAAGAGGGAGAAACACCTAATATGGTGATACATATGACACACGCGCTCAGCACAAATCGATAGAAATAAATGGTGAGATAGTTTTTAAAGACGAGACTTTTAAATTTTTTTCGATAAATAAGGTATTTGAGGTTATTTAACGTGTGAATGAACGATACATACCAATAAAATGAGGAACTAGGCTAAGTTTACAAGTATGGGACTTTAAAGTTTTGATGTTTTAGGGGTAGAACTTGAATTTATAATTAAACATGATTTATACTAACTACTGCAAAGGGAGAAATGCATAGCGAAAGGGGTTATGTGTGTATATATATATATATATAATACATATAACCAACACCCACCGGTGGAATGCAGATCTAAGATAGTATGTTTAGGAGAAGACATGAGATTCTTAAGTAAATGGAGTATTGAGAGGCATTTAAAGAGATATAAACATATGATAAGGTAACATCCATAATACACACAACTAATATAGGACAGCGAAAGGAAAACTTTAGTATTGTTTAGAGACCGAACTTCAAATATGTAAGTAAATGTAGGTGTTTGGAAATTTTTAATGGGCTATGTGCAACACACATGTCCCCGATCACAGTGGTGGAAAAGTGATACCGGAGCAGTTTTTAAAGATGTGACTTTAACTTTTTTCAATTAAGTGAAGAATCTAATAAATATTAGAGGGTGCTAGCGCTTACCGAGGGTTTTATGTATAATACACATAAGCAGCATATAACATTAGGAAGGGGATATTAGAAAATTTTTTAAAGATAGGACTTTAGATTTTGGAACTAAATGAGATATCAAGAAACATTTAAAGGGGATGAAAATATCTAATGAGGCGGAATGGGGGTGTACTTACTCAAGATACCCAGCACTGAAATTATTCACTAAGATAAATTTTTTTAAAGTAAAGACTTTAGAAGTTTCACATAAAAGGCAATTTATACTAGTTTTTAAAGAAATGAAAACGCCCAGCGAGATGACTTAGAATGAATACAACGCCGATATATATAACAGTGAAAAGAAAACTTAAATATTGTTTAAAGACTGCACTTCAAATTTCAAAGTAAATGTACATACCCGGAAACTTTTAATGGACTAGTATAATACACATACTTGATATAACAGTTAAATGACGAACTAAGAATAATTTATAAGTATGTAACTTTGGATTTTTTTAGTTAAATAGGGATTTCAGCTAATTTTTAGAGGTATAGAAAGGTATACTAAAGGGTGTGCAAGAAATTTTTAGAAGGGACTTAGGGAATTTGCTAGCTAAATAGGGATTTCCACTACTTTTTAAAGGGATATAAAGGCATACTAAAGGGTATATAGCAAATTTTTAGAGGGGACTTTGAGAATTTTTTAGCTAAATAGGGATTTCTACTAACTTTTAAGGAATAGAAACACGTACTGAAGAGTATAGAGCGTAATCATTACTAACACCTAGTGCTAAAATGAGGAATTAGAGTAATATTTTGGGGATGGGACTTTAGATTTTTAAGTAAATGTTATGTTTAAAAACTTTTAAAGTAGCGTAAATACCTACTAAGATGACATATGCGATACACATAGCCAATACATAGTTATTAAATAGGGAAAAGCTAAGATGGCTTTTTAGAATAACACCTAAAATTTTTTCTAACTAAGCGCAATATATCAACACTTAAAGCGGACGAATACGAAGATTCAGACGGTATGTGTGATACACATCGCGGGCACATAATAGTTAAATCTTAATTTAAGTAAGTTTTTAAGGATAGAACTCTGAATTTTTTGGGTAAATGAGATGTTTAAGAACATTTAAAGAGTCAAAAACACCTAATAAGGCGGTATGAGATGATTTCATCATCATCAGATAACAGCGAAATGGGGATACTACAAATATTTTAAAGGGGAATCCTTAAAATTTCTAAGTAAATAACCTTTAAAGGGGTGAAAAATATATAGTGAAGTTGTGTAGATAATACAGATCATCGACATTCTAAAACAGACAAGACATGTCTATACAAGATAAAAAAATGTTGTACGTTAATATAAACATACATTATTCTATGTAGCAATGTAATACATACCCCAAGATTTATATAAAGTAATTGCGAATACATTATACCAATCCCATCAGAAATCAGCTAAAATAATAAAATTATCAAGCTGAATAATATATCTAGGTACTAAAACCCCAACAAACTACATCAAATTGATAAAAATCTTAACTAAATAAAATAATAAAGCTGTAACATACTATAAAAATACTAAGTTTAATAAAATAATAGAATAAAATCATATTAAAGCAAGTACTTACATGTTCAATCCGACTCAAAATGCTACATTAGGTGTAGGCCGATGAATAATGACAGATATAACATCTCCAGCTTTACCAACTTAAACCGACATATTCCCAGAGCAACTTGAAACGCGTCTTGACAGCACGAAATCCACAGCAGAAGTGATAAAATCGATACTTCAACGACACCCCCTACACGACAAGGTCACATCAAGGTCATATCATGGTTACAGTTAAACTATGGTATAAAATAGAATCACATGTTAAAAAATAATAGATTTTAGTAAAATAATTAAAGAAAATCCCTCTGTGATTATGAATGACCTGTCTATATTTACCGTGTGTGTGTGTGTGTAATTATACCTTAAAAAGCTATATATCTGTAGTATCCCAACGGATACTAATATTTGTCTTACGCATTTAGTTAAAACTTTTTTTTAATTACACTTAAAATAAGTGCAACTGAAATAAAGTTTTTCTAAGTTTGAAAAACAAATATTAGTATCCGTTGGGATACTACAGATATATAGCTTTTTAAGGTATAATTACACACACACACACACGGTAAATATAGACAGGTCATTCATAATCACAGAGGGATTTTCTTTAATTATTTTACTAAAATCTATTATTTTTTAACATGTGATTCTATTTTATACCATAGTTTAACTGTAACCATGATATGACCTTGATGTGACCTTGTCGTGTAGGGGGTGTCGTTGAAGTATCGATTTTATCACTTCTGCTGTGGATTTCGTGCTGTCAAGACGCGTTTCAAGTTGCTCTGGGAATATGTCGGTTTAAGTTGGTAAAGCTGGAGATGTTATATCTGTCATTATTCATCGGCCTACACCTAATGTAGCATTTTGAGTCGGATTGAACATGTAAGTACTTGCTTTAATATGATTTTATTCTATTATTTTATTAAACTTAGTATTTTTATAGTATGTTACAGCTTTATTATTTTATTTAGTTAAGATTTTTATCAATTTGATGTAGTTTGTTGGGGTTTTAGTACCTAGATATATTATTCAGCTTGATAATTTTATTATTTTAGCTGATTTCTGATGGGATTGGTATAATGTATTCGCAATTACTTTATATAAATCTTGGGGTATGTATTACATTGCTACATAGAATAATGTATGTTTATATTAACGTACAACATTTTTTTATCTTGTATAGACATGTCTTGTCTGTTTTAGAATGTCGATGATCTGTATTATCTACACAACTTCACTATATATTTTTCACCCCTTTAAAGGTTATTTACTTAGAAATTTTAAGGATTCCCCTTTAAAATATTTGTAGTATCCCCATTTCGCTGTTATCTGATGATGATGAAATCATCTCATACCGCCTTATTAGGTGTTTTTGACTCTTTAAATGTTCTTAAACATCTCATTTACCCAAAAAATTCAGAGTTCTATCCTTAAAAACTTACTTAAATTAAGATTTAACTATTATGTGCCCGCGATGTGTATCACACATACCGTCTGAATCTTCGTATTCGTCCGCTTTAAGTGTTGATATATTGCGCTTAGTTAGAAAAAATTTTAGGTGTTATTCTAAAAAGCCATCTTAGCTTTTCCCTATTTAATAACTATGTATTGGCTATGTGTATCGCATATGTCATCTTAGTAGGTATTTACGCTACTTTAAAAGTTTTTAAACATAACATTTACTTAAAAATCTAAAGTCCCATCCCCAAAATATTACTCTAATTCCTCATTTTAGCACTAGGTGTTAGTAATGATTACGCTCTATACTCTTCAGTACGTGTTTCTATTCCTTAAAAGTTAGTAGAAATCCCTATTTAGCTAAAAAATTCTCAAAGTCCCCTCTAAAAATTTGCTATATACCCTTTAGTATGCCTTTATATCCCTTTAAAAAGTAGTGGAAATCCCTATTTAGCTAGCAAATTCCCTAAGTCCCTTCTAAAAATTTCTTGCACACCCTTTAGTATACCTTTCTATACCTCTAAAAATTAGCTGAAATCCCTATTTAACTAAAAAAATCCAAAGTTACATACTTATAAATTATTCTTAGTTCGTCATTTAACTGTTATATCAAGTATGTGTATTATACTAGTCCATTAAAAGTTTCCGGGTATGTACATTTACTTTGAAATTTGAAGTGCAGTCTTTAAACAATATTTAAGTTTTCTTTTCACTGTTATATATATCGGCGTTGTATTCATTCTAAGTCATCTCGCTGGGCGTTTTCATTTCTTTAAAAACTAGTATAAATTGCCTTTTATGTGAAACTTCTAAAGTCTTTACTTTAAAAAAATTTATCTTAGTGAATAATTTCAGTGCTGGGTATCTTGAGTAAGTACACCCCCATTCCGCCTCATTAGATATTTTCATCCCCTTTAAATGTTTCTTGATATCTCATTTAGTTCCAAAATCTAAAGTCCTATCTTTAAAAAATTTTCTAATATCCCCTTCCTAATGTTATATGCTGCTTATGTGTATTATACATAAAACCCTCGGTAAGCGCTAGCACCCTCTAATATTTATTAGATTCTTCACTTAATTGAAAAAAGTTAAAGTCACATCTTTAAAAACTGCTCCGGTATCACTTTTCCACCACTGTGATCGGGGACATGTGTGTTGCACATAGCCCATTAAAAATTTCCAAACACCTACATTTACTTACATATTTGAAGTTCGGTCTCTAAACAATACTAAAGTTTTCCTTTCGCTGTCCTATATTAGTTGTGTGTATTATGGATGTTACCTTATCATATGTTTATATCTCTTTAAATGCCTCTCAATACTCCATTTACTTAAGAATCTCATGTCTTCTCCTAAACATACTATCTTAGATCTGCATTCCACCGGTGGGTGTTGGTTATATGTATTATATATATATATATATACACACATAACCCCTTTCGCTATGCATTTCTCCCTTTGCAGTAGTTAGTATAAATCATGTTTAATTATAAATTCAAGTTCTACCCCTAAAACATCAAAACTTTAAAGTCCCATACTTGTAAACTTAGCCTAGTTCCTCATTTTATTGGTATGTATCGTTCATTCACACGTTAAATAACCTCAAATACCTTATTTATCGAAAAAAATTTAAAAGTCTCGTCTTTAAAAACTATCTCACCATTTATTTCTATCGATTTGTGCTGAGCGCGTGTGTCATATGTATCACCATATTAGGTGTTTCTCCCTCTTAGAATAACACACGTATTAAAACATGTTGGTTTAAAGAAACCCCCTATGGTAGTAGTAGTACACTTGTAAAAACATATGCATACAGCCATTGGTATCTGCTATTATTTAAACTCTAAGATTTTATTTAATTATCATCCTTTCATTAACTTGTGAGATTCATAACACTCAAGTATTTTGGGCATAAGCACACTTTCACGATTATTGAAAATATTTATTTTTAAACTCTAAGACCGTAATGGTTGGGGAAACACACCCCCTCCCATACACCCAATTCACGCGATTCTGCTACTTTAAAAACACGCTTTTTTGGCCGCATTTTTGCAAAAACGCACATTTTCTTTCAAAAAATTGCAAAAGTGTGAAAACCTATGTTAATTTCCATAGAGAAATCCAACAGTTTGAAAAAAATCGGCCGATTCCGCGTTTTGCAAAAAACACATTTTTGGCCGCATTTTTGCAAAAAACCACATTTTTTTTCTAAAAAATTCGCAAAAGTGTGAAAACCCATGTTAATTCCCATAGAGAAATCCAACAACTCCAAAACTTCAACTTGTTGAAAAAACATACATTTTTGTTGTTTTTTTAACGTTTTGAAAACTTTTTTGTGAAAAAAACGCAGAAAGCGGCACATTCTTAAAATTCATGTTCGATCCTCTTGGCATACCCCTCATCATACGATATTTTCAAGTATCCCACCCTACAAGATTCTCGCAGTTCACTTCGTAACCGTGATATAGCAGAGGGATAGTGTAGACTTTGTCATGTCTTTAGCATACTCCTTTGGTACACCCTTGGTACGCTTTGACATACCCCTTGACATGTCTTTAACATGCTCCTGGTATACAGGCATTCAATACTTAATCAATTAATTTAATTAACATCCTTTAATTAACTTGCGTGATTCATAACACTAATGAATGAAAGATTCTTTTTAAAACATGTTAAAATTTAATAAGAACTTCTTTAAAAGAGCCTCTCCCAGCTGAGAATAGCATTTCGCGATGGTCCAACACAAGCATTCTATCAGTCCGGAAAAACTGTCCCCCACCACAGATGTTAACAATAGCAGCGAGAGCGGTTCAGTCGACCCAGCCCAACGCGGCAAATAGCCTCAAGTTATAGCCTGGTACCACTCTGTTAGCAGTATCCTCATCTTTCTCGCACTGGCCATACGATGTAACTATCCAAATTCACGCGAGGTGGGGAGGGGTAGATCTGTCATCGTGATTTAATGCACTATGCGGTTTTTAAAACATGTTGGTTTAAAGAAATAACATATGCATAAAATAGCACACATATTAATTTAAACTCCAAGACCGGTTGGGCAAACACACCCCCTCTCATACACCCAATTCATGCGATTCTGCCACTTTAAAACATCAATTCATGCGATTCTGCCACTTTAAAACATCAATTCACGCGATTCTGCTACTTTAAAACATCAATTCACGCGATTCTGCTACTTTAAAACACCAATTCACGCGATTCTGCTACTTTAAAACACCAATTCACGCGATTCTGCTACTTTAAAACACCAATTCACGCGATTCTGCTACTTTAAAACACCAATTCACGCGATTCTGCTACTTTAAAACACCAATTCACGCGATTCTGCTACTTTAAAACAGCAATTCACGCGATTCTGCTACTTTAAAAACGCGTTTTTGTTAGTTTTTTACAAGTAAAAAGTATGTTTTTGTGAAAAAACGTTAAAAAATAGCACAAGTGTGAAAACCTATGTTAATTTCCATAGAGAAAACGGCACAAGTGTGGTTTTTGAAAAGTAAAAAAATTACATTTGCGAAAAAATATAAGAAAAAAACTTGCATTTACGAAATTTTGTTAGTAAAAAGTATGTTTTTGTGAAAAAACGTTAAAAAATAGCACAAGTGCGAAAACCTATGTTAATTTCCATAGAGAAAACGGCACAAGTGTGGTTTTTGAAAAGTAAAAAACTTACATTTGTGAAAAAATATAAGAAAAAAACTTGCATTTACGAAATTTTGTTAGTAAAAAGTATGTTTTTGTGAAAAAACGTTAAAAAATAGCACAAGTGTGAAAACCTATGTTAATTCCCATAGAGAAAACGGCACAAGTGTGGTTTTTGAAAAGTAAAAAACTTACATTTGCGAAAAAATATATGAAAAAAACTTGCATTTACGAAATTTTGTTAGTAAAAAGTATGTTTTTGTGAAAAAACGTTAAAAAATAGCACAAGTGTGAAAACCTATGTTAATTCCCATAGAGAAAACGGCACAAGTGTGGTTTTTGAAAAGTAAAAAACTTACATTTGCGAAAAAATATAAGAAAAAAACTTGCATTTACGAAATTTTGTTAGTAAAATATAAAATTCTCGCAGTTAAGTTCGTAACCGCGATATAGGGCAAGCACTCTTTTCTTAGGCGGAGGGGTATTGATATGACCTTGGCATGTCTTCAGCATACTCCTTGGTATGCCCTTAACATCTCCTTGGCGGAGGGATATTGGCACGCTCCTAGCATACGGATATCCAATACTTAATTACTTTATTTCATTATCCTCATTAACACCTTTCATTCATTTTTAAAAAAGAAAAAAAAAATACGAATATTTCGTACTTAATTAATTCATTTAGAAAAAGAAAAAAAAATCCCAACTATCAGAAAAATCCCAAGTTTTAATTCTCCTTTTCGCCGCTAGGGGGCGCTGATGGTTTCATACCGCCTTCCGTGGTGTTGCCACCTCGAAAAAAGTTTCTACCCCACAGGTGTTGCTATGGCAACCAAAACAAAAAATATATCTAAGTTCTATCCCCGATAGTTCCACTTTACGCCGCTAGGGGGCGCTGATGGTTTCATACCGCCTTCCGTGGTGTTGCCACTCTCAAAATAGTTTCTCCTATACTTATAAAAAATATCATTCAAAAAATTTATTTCCCCCTCAACCCCTCGTACAAGACTACGACATCGTTGCCACCCGACAAAAAGTTTCTCCAAAATTTTTACCCCCACCTTTTTTCATTTTCCCCCCCCCTTTTACACCCCCGTCCAGGATTACAGAAATCCAAGATGGCGGCCCTACCGCATACCGCATACCGCACATACCGCCTTCGTTGGTGAACGCCCCTTTCTTTTCTACTTGTCAAGACTGATATATAGGTGTCGTCATGATCTCGAACAGGGGAGGGAGGTCGACGATCAAATGTGGTTGTTTACAGTGTTGGATTTAGTACTCCAATATAGGCTCTATGAAGAACATAATACAATTATATATGGAGAAACAACGTAATCATTATCAATGGATAGTTATGACGCCCCCTACATAACTGCCGATACACGATATATCTCATTCGATACTACATTAACGTCATAACTAATATATGCACTAAAATTTGTCAAAATATGCATGAAAATATGCACCTAAAATTCAAGAAGTAATCACTTTTAAAAGAAAATACATGTATTTATATATTTTGTTCGAATATCATTTATGCATCTGAAAGCATTTAAAAACGGGGAATTTCATCCAAACTCAAGCAAACTATTACTGAAAAAGTTCTTATGTCATTATTCAAGTTAAAAGTTTCATATTATTGTAAGTAAATTTCATTGCTGTAACCAACTAATGTGCTTTTCTGAGTTCTTGACGCGTAGACTTTGTCGTTCATCATCTAAAAGCATTTTAATGCTAAAAATGTTCTTTTAATATCAACTGATATTATTGGACAGTACTTGTAATCTTTTGAATTGAAAGTGATATTTAGTTATTCGATATTCCATTCTGAAAACAACTTAGTTATAATTGAGTATCCACTCTCCTTTTTTTGTTTTTTTTCTCTGAAATGTGAATAGCAGTTTTTACACGCTGATTTATCGGATATTTTTCTGAATAATTTTTTCTCGCATATTACACAATATAATAACACCACATGTAGTCAGATTTTCCTATGATTATAAATACATGATTTTATTCGGGTTAAATTACTAGATTTAATTTTAGGCATTTTTACTGACAATGCTTATACAGAAAATTTTACATAACAGCTCTTTGAAAAAGGCGTATGTAAAACGTCAGGTATAAGTTGACTTTCCATCTCTTTTACAAGACCTGTCTCTTGTTATTTTATCCTGGAAGGATTTATCTGCATTTCTTGTGATATTTGCATGACCTTAGTAACTCACGTAATTTGAGTGTTGAATGAGAAATATGTTTAGCTTCTTCCGATGTTAACTTATCTAGTTATTTAAAAAGGGTAAAAAAATAGTTAAAATATAAAAAATACAAGGTAAAAGAAAAAAAAGTACTTGAAATATGAGATTAAAGGCCTTTTATGCATTTATATGCTCTATAATTAAGTGTTCAAATATGCAATTGCATGTATATATATATGCGAAATTGCATATAATTCGAGTTTAGTCATCATCTTAAACAGTATATTAGTTTTATAAATTAATATTTTTATAAAATATTTTGACTACTGTGATTGTTCTTTAAACGTGTTTTTAAAAATATTTTTAAATGGATTTTTAATAAGGCATTTAGTTCAAACTATCATATTTTGTAAATGATAGGAACTGCAGAAATGCAATAATAGTTGCCGAATTTTGCTCTTGAAGGATCCCATCACATTAACTATTTTTCAAAATACCTATAAGTGTATGTATAAGTGTATTCTAAATGTCTATAATAATAAGTCCTACAAAACAGCCAGTTCTAGCATTCTAAAAATCGGCACACTTATTTTCTTGTTAAAAATTGTGCATAAAGTAAATTTTTACGAGCTAAATATAAGAATAATAATTTTTTTAATTCTGATGTGAACCGGCCAAAATGGACGCCACTTTTGTAGTTTAGTCAATTTCTTTCTGTGAACATCTTAAAAAATGATCAACACTTTTAAGACTTACAATAGAATGCATTCACAAGCATCTGAGAGAAAGAACTGTATGGATACCTATCGATCGCTAAAAGTCACAAAAAGTTACAGCAGTATTTACAACCAAATGAGTGGTAAGTGTAACTGAACAGAAGTGTAACAGATGTTTAAAGTACCTTGACTGAAAACCACTAGCGGCATCCTTCGCCCTTTGTTAGCTTCCTCCCCCTCGCAGGGTTAGCTTCCTCCCCCTCGCTTCCTCCCCATCGCATTTCTCTGGGCTTGACCACTCAAGATAAGCGATAAACTCCCTGTTATTGTAAAGGGTTTTCATTGTTCCCCATGCCTGGAGTGAACATTCATTTCTCCTGTCCCCAACCCAGGTATTAAAATTCCCACGTGGCGATTCAATTTGAAAAACTAGCGGTTAAAGAAATGACCGGGCAAACTCCGTAGATATCCTATCCTTAGACATTTCGTCTAATATATCCGTTTTATACTTTTTAGCCGTTTAACTCCGTAGATATATAGGAAATCTACGCCAAACTCTATTATAGCCTAGAATGATTTTAATTCTAAACAATCCTTTCTGTGGAGCGAGGAAAATATGTCAACAAACTCTACCATACTGCTACAAATTTATTGCACTTGTAGCCGAGAATAAGTCCAGTCCACATTCCTATTTTCTTCCTATTCGTGATTACCTATGTTTTCTGTATTTCATCTATATTTTCTTCTAATGTAGTGCCATATCTTTCGAACAAATTGCATAAATCGAATAAAGTTCGGTGAGTATTTTTCAATCGATGAACATCATTCAGACACCTATTAATTTTCGGAGTAAACAAATCAAGTAGGAAGCTATCTAGTTCTAAATAATCTTTTTTTGAAAAATAATTCATTTAAAAGGTTTAAACGTATCGTCCGCGTTTTAAAAGTGTATATGCATTGTCCGCGTTTTAAAGGTGTATACGCATGGTCCGCGCTATTATCAAATGAGTGAATGCTTTATGAACAAACAGCTTAAAACCGAAATGAATGGACATCATTATTTAGAAATTATCCCGATCTGCTCTCGAGATATTAAAACATTTATTCATCTATATTTTCTTTTAATGTAGTGCCATATCTTTCGAACAAATTGAATAAATCGAATAAATTTTGGTGAGCATTTTTCAATCGATGAACATCACTCAGACACCTATTAATTTTCGGAGTAAACGAATCAAGTGGAAAGCAATCTAGTTCTAAATAATCTTTTTTTGAAAAATAATTCATTTAAAAGGTTTAAACGTATGGTTCGCGTTTTAAAAGTGTATATGCATTGTCCGCGTTTTAAAGGTGTATACGCATGGTCCGCGCTATTATCAAATGAGTGAATGCTTTATAAACAAACAGCTTAAATCCGAAATGAATGTACATCATTATTTAAAAATTATCCCGATCTGCTCTCGAGATATTAAAACATTTATTCATCTGTATTTTCTTTTAATGTAGTGCCATATCTTTCGAACAAATTAAATAATTCGAATAAAGTTTGGTGAGCATTTTTCAATCGATGAACATCAATCAGACACCTATTAATTTTCGGAGTAAACGAATCAAGTAGAAAGCAATCTAGTTCTAAATAATCTTTTTTTGAAAAATAATTCATTTAAAAGGTTTAAACGTATCGTCCGCGTTTTAAAAGTGTATATGCATTGTCCGCGTTTTAAAGGTGTATACGCATAGTCCGCGCTATTATCAAATGAGTGAATGCTTTATAAACAAACAGCTTAAAACCGAAATGAATGGACATCATTATTTAGAAATTATCCCGATCTGCTCTCGAGATATTAAAACATTTATTCATCTATATTTTCTTTTAATGTAGTGCCATATCTTTCGAATAAATCGAATAAAGTTTGGTGAGCATTTTTCAATCGATGAACATCACTCAGACACCTATTAATTTTCGGAGTAAACGAACCAAGTAGAAAGCCAATCTAGTTCTAAATAATCTTTTTTTAAAAATAATTCATTTAAAAGGTTTGAACGTATGGTCCGCGTTTTAAAAGTGCATATGCATTGTCCGCGTTTTAAAGGTGTATACGCATGGTCCGCGCTATTATCAAATGAGTGAATGCTTTATGAACAAACAGCTTAAAACCGAAATGAATGGACATCATTATTTAGAAATAATCCCGATCTGCTCTCGAGATATTAAAACATTTATTCATCTATATTTTCTTTTAATGTAGTGCCATATCTTTCGAACAAATTGAATAAATCGAATAAATTTTGGTGAGCATTTTTCAATCGATAAACATCACTCAGACACCTATTAATTTTCGGAGTAAACGAATCAAGTGGAAAGCAATCTAGTTCTAAATAATCTTTTTTTGAAAAATAATTCATTTAAAAGGTTTAAACGTATGGTCCGCGTTTTAAAAGTGTATATGCATTGTCCGCGTTTTAAAGGTGTATACGCATGGTCCGCGCTATTATCAAATGAGTGAATGCTTTATAAACAAACAGCTTAAAACCGAAATGAATGGACATCATTGTTTAGAAATTATCCCGATCTGCTCTCGAGATATTAAAACATTTATTCATCTATATTTTCTTTTAATGTAGTGCCATATCTTTCGAACAAATTGAATAAATCGAATAAAGTTTGGTGAGCATTTTTCAATCGATGAACATCACTCAGACACCTATTAATTTTCGGAGTAAACGAACCAAGTAGAAAGCCAATCTAGTTCTAAATAATCTTTTTTTGAAAAATAATTCATTTAAAAGGTTTAAACGTATGGTCTGCGTTTTAAAAGTGCATATGCATTGTCCGCGTTTTAAAGGTGTATACGCATGGTCCGCGCTATTATCAAATGAGTGAATGCTTTATAAACAAACAGCTTAAAACCGAAATGAATGGACATCATTATTTAGAAATTATCCCGATCTGCTCTCGAGATATTAAAACATTTATTCATCTATATTTTCTTTTAATGTAGTGCCATATCTTTCGAACAAATTGAATAAATCGAATAAAGTTTGGTGAGCATTTTTCAATCGATGAACATCACTCAGACACCTATTAATTTTCGGAGTAAACGAACCAAGTAGAAAGCAATCTAGTTCTAAATAATCTTTTTTTGAAAAATAATTCATTTAAAAGGTTTAAACGTATGGTCCGCGTTTTAAAAGTGTATATGCATTGTCCGCGTTTTAAAAGTGTATACGCATGGTCCGCGCTATTATCAAATGAGTGAATGCTTTATAAACAAACAGCTTAAATCCGAAATGAATGCACATCATTATTTAAAAATTATCCCGATCTGCTCTCGAGATATTAAAACATTTATTCATCTATATTTTCTTTTAATGTAGTGCCATATCTTTCGAACAAATTGAATAAATCGAATAAAGTTTGGTGAGCATTTTTCAATCGGTGAACATCACTCAGACACCTATTAATTTTCGGAGTAAACGAACCAAGTAGAAAGCAATCTAGTTCTAAATAATCTTTTTTTGAAAAATAATTCATTTAAAAGGTTTAAACGTATGGTCTGCGTTTTAAAAGTGCATATGCATTGTCCGCGTTTTAAAGGTGTATACGCATGGTCCGCGCTATTATCAAATGAGTGAATGCTTTATAAACAAACAGCTTAAAACCGAAATGAATGGACATCATTATTTAGAAATTATCCCGATCTGCTATCGAGATATTAAAACATTTATTCATCTATATTTTCTTTTAATGTAGTGCCATATCTTTCGAACAAATTGAATAAATCGAATAAAGTTTGGTGAGCATTTTTCAATCGATGAACATCACTCAGACACCTATTAATTTTCGGAGTAAACGGATCAAGTAGAAAGCAATCTAGTTCAAAATAATCTTTTTTTGAAAAATAATTCATTTAAAAGGTTTAAACGTATGGTCCGCGTTTTAAAAGTGTATATGCATTGTCCGCGTTTTAAAGGTGTATACGCATGGTCCGCGCTATTATCAAATGAGTGAATGCTTTATAAACAAACAGCTTAAAACCGAAATGAATGGGCATCATTATTTAGAAATTATCCCGATCTGCTCTCGAGATATTAAAACATGTATTCAGCTATATTTTCTTTTAATGTAGTGCCATATCTTTCGAACAAATTGAATAAATAGAATAAAGTTTGGTGAGCATTTTTCAATCGATGAACATCACTCAGACACCTATTAATTTTCGAAGTAAACGAACCAAGTAGAAAGCAATCTAGTTCTAAATAATCTTTTTTTGAAAAATAATTCATTTAAAAGGTTTAAACGTATGGTCCCCGTTTTAAAAGTGTATATGCATTGTCCGCGTTTTAAAGGGGTATACGCATGGTCCGCGTTTTAACGGTGTATATGCATCGTCCGCGTTTTAACGGTGTATATGCATCGTCCGCGTTTTAAAGGTGTATACGCATAGCCCGCGTTTTAACGGTGTATATGCATTGCCCGCGTTTTAAAGGTGTATACGCATGGCCCGCGTTTTAATGGTGTATATGCATCGTCCACGTTTCAAAGGTGTATTCGCATGGTCCGCGTTTTAAAGGTGTATATGCATGGTCCGTGTTTTAAAAGTGTATAAGCAAGTTTAAAGGTGTATATATTAAAGTCAGAACAACATTTTTGCTTTCAGACTGCTTACATTTAAAATAAAGTACATCCATTTTTCCGATTTTATGAAGTCTTTTTAAAACTCGTATTAACAGCAACAAATAAACTGTTGAACCATCTCAGGCGCGATGTTTTTCTAACTCACTGAAGAGAAAATGCTGTACCAAGAGTCTAAGGATTAAAAGAAATTAAAAAAAAAGTGTTTGAAATATAAGTTTTAATTGAATTAAAAAAAAAGTGCTCTTCGCGGTTTGAGTTAATCGTGTTTTGAATTTCGAACCTGTGCTCCATTTATTACCAGGCAAATGCTTACAGAGGTACAGAATATACGTATAGAGTGAAAGACTGTGTTTTAAAATTACACACAACTCTTCAAAAACTAAATCACACTGTATTTCTATAAATGCTATGCAAAAATATGCTGTGAAGATGGTTGTATATACTTAATTTCTAAACATTTTTAGCTTCCTGGACGGGAATATTTCTTGACATATCGGAACTAATAAAAGACAGTCTGTCTAGAATCTGTTTCTTATAAGATTGGTTCCCAAACTATAAATGGGACCTCAAAAGAAAAAAAATATTTACATTAGTTTCAGAAGTGTAATATTTTTCTCTTTTGGCGAGTTAGAAATATATTTCAAAATCAAAATTACAACGATTTGAGGAGGGGATTGTGCCTGCTAAAGGAATGCATGCATATGTCTTTGGGGGGGGGGGGGGGGTCCTTTAGGGGGCCTTTTGTGGTTCTAGGGGCTCCCAAGATGCTAATACCTCAATTTGATAGTTCTATGAGTTGTCCTCGGTTTCCCTCAAATACCAACACGGGTGTTTCGCAGATTTAGCTAGAGGGCAGTTAACGCCTTCCCTCTGAAAACCAGTTCCGCATACACACAATATGTTGCAATTCTGATAAACCGCGGACGTGTCTTTTTGCATGACACACACAGATATTCGCGAGCTATACACAGTTATACACAGACTATATACATATACTACCTAACTGGGGACCTATGCCAAAAGTCAACCAAACTTTTTTCAGAATATTATCTGTCATTAAATACCACATTTCTGCAAAAATCCAAAGCGAGGACGTCCCCACTTGCCGGTGCGTCCCCACTTGGAAGGTGTGTAAACATATGAATGTCCCCACTTCCCACCATACGCCAACACACACACACACACACACACACACACACACACACACACACACACACACACACACACACACAGACATCACTTCAAAAATGTTTGGTTCGTGATCAGGGATGCTTGAAACGAGCTCTCCCGTCGAAAACTCGATTTCGAATTTTCGACCCCGTCACAATACTTTCCTTATACATTAGGTATATAAGGAAAGTAATAAAAATTAAGTCGAAATAATAAAATACATTCAGGGGTGTTCTTGGACTTGCCAGGAAATAAATCTGTACCAAATTTCTCAGCGGGATGTAATTCACATTTTTCCCGATATCCAAATTTATTCATTTTATTTATGTACAATGTTCGAACCACATTTTTGAACAGTCTTAAAAATATCATTTTTGAAATTCGCTACGCTGTAGGCGGAATAGTCAAATCAGGGATCTACGCTACATTAACATACAAATATAATCTATATAAATAAAAATGAAAATCTGTCTGTCTGTCTGTCTGTCTGTCTGTCTGTCTGTCTGTCTGTTTGTCACACCATCACGGGAGAACGGCTGAACCGAATTTGATGGAATTTTGTGGGTAGCCCAGAAATAGCCCCACTTAAAATTATATCCGTGTTTTGAGTTTCTACGACCAGTGGTTCTCGAGATATTAGTAAAAAACGAAATTTTCGTTTGTCTCATCATCACGGAAAAACGGCTGAACCGAATTTAATGAAATTTGGTGAATAGCCTTAAAATATCCCCCCATAAATTTTGACCAAGTTTCGAGTTTCTAAGACCTGGGGTTGTCGAGATATTAATGAAAAACGGAACTTTTTCCTAGGAGTTCTACTCCCTAACTCCGTGGTTTATCCAAACGAAAAGCTTGAAAATCGTTTGAAAGTGAATTAAAATTTAATCTCTGTGTTTGATGGGAGATTTTTTGCGTTAATTAGTCACTTTCTGAAAACATGAATTGTTTGAAACATGATTTAAAGGGGAAATCTATCTCCATGGTTCATGGTTTATTTAAAATACGCTTTTACGGAACAATGAGAAGTATAGAGAAATCAAAATTGTTATTTAATTTCGCAGTTTATGTTATAAGACATGACATATTTAACATGTTATAAGATTCTATCTTATATCATGTTACTCAGAAACGCAATTAAATTAAATCTGTCTGTTAACTTTAATAATTATTTTTTCGATTTGAATAATAAATAAATGGATATAAAAATATATTTTAGAAAAGAACGATTTGATTTTTCTTATAGCATTTTTGACTGGATAATATCAATTACGGTCTTCAGGTTTAAAAATTATTATTATTTATATTTTCGGGGATTATTGCTTCAAGGATTATTGATATTTTCAAGTTATTATGCAATTATTTTATTATGACAAAAATTGTTTAAACTCATATATTGTATGTTGTACGAATCTTCTACAAATACACGTGTATATCTTTTAATCTACGAGAATATAAGTAGTACAGGTATATTGACATATGTTTTGATATATATTGGCATATATTGGAATCAATTACGACCTTCTGGTATAAAGAGTACGGATATTATTGATGTTTTCAATTTATTACTTCATCTCTTTTATTTTGGCAAATATTTTTGAGACGCATATTGTAATACGGGTAATCTTCTACTAACACATTGGCATATTTTCTGATCTGCGACAATATAATTAGTACGGGGTTGCATATATTCATTCAATTCCTATTTTTTCTTCTGTAAATTTGCTTACAAATGGGGGCAGGATGTTTTATTCTTCAGATCTGATCGTGAAGATAATTTTGCATAGTGAGAACATATATTCTTAAACTTCTCTTTAGGAGCAATAAATTTAATATTTTAACAGAATTTGCACATGATTGCGAACTTTAAGTTTCTTTAAATTATACACTCCGTACGAATAACGGGTGTGCTGTTAGTGGCTAATAAATTTTAACATTTTAGGAGGATATATCATGTTGCTCGGCATCGCAATTAAATTAAATGTGTTTGTTAATGGTTTTATTATTTTTTTTCGATTTAAATAATAAATAAATGGATAAATGGATATAAAAGTATATCTTATGAATGGACGGTTTGATTTTTCTTTTAATTATATTAATTGCTGACTGCGTACATCAATTGCATTTATTTTGGCAAAGAGTTTTCAAGCTTATATCGTATTTAGCTACTAAACTCATATATTGTGTTTAGCCAATAAATTCATATAGCCGATTGTTGAAACAGAAAAAGAGTAGAGCGGGTATATCTTCTAATACAATTGTAGTGTTTTCATTTAGTATATTGAAACGGGATAAGAATGTTTCATTCAGATCTGCAAATTCAAAGCTACGAATTTGGAGGGATATCGCTAATTTGACAACTTTTCTTAAACTTTGCCAAATTGACGGAAATGTCGCCAAATTGATATAAACGACACACAAACAGCTGCCATAAACCTTCGGGTTGGTCGTGTGGCTTGGGTCTTCTACATATCAATGAAATATTTTTTTGTTTTGTTAGAAGAGAGTACTGAAATGATGTTTGGTTAGCATTTATCTGTCAGACCAACCATCCTACTTAGTAATACATTTAGCGAATTTTTAAAATGTCACCAAATTGATAAAAATGTTTTCAAATCTATAAAAATATCTTGAAATTGATAAAATTGCGCTACATAAATGATATTAATTGTTTTTTGTTAGGGGATAGTATTGTGATGATATTTCGTCAATTTGTCGCAAAGTGGAACTGTCAGTTCTACTGTCCCACTTGGCGATAAATTTGGCGATTTTTTAAAATGTCGCTAATTTGACGAAACTGTCGCCAAATGTTCCATAGAAATATAACTATTTAGACGATATTTTTTCTACCAATTTATTTGAAGCAAATGATATCATGTCGCTTAGCAACGGATTTAAATCCAATGTGTTTATGCGGCAGACGATTTTTATTAAATCCTTTCCGATTTGAATAATGAAGATATGTATATAAAATAAATTTCAATGCCATTTCATTTTGGACTGGATAATATCAATTATACTCCTCAGGTTTAAACATTATTATTATTGATATTTTCCGGAATTATTGATTCAGGGATTATTGATATTTTTAAGTTATTACGCCATTGTTTTATTGCGGCAAAAATTGCTGACACACGCATATTGTACGTTGTGCGAGTTATCTTCTAGGAATGCACGGGTATATCTTCTAACCTACGAGAATATAAGTAGTACAGGTATATTGGCATATATTTTGACATATATTGGCATATATATTGGAATCAAGTACAGTCTTCTGGTATGAAGATTAAGGGGATTAATTATATATTCAATTTATTACGTCGTCTGTTGTATTTTACCAAAAAACATTTGTGACTCATATTGCAAAACGGGAAATCTTCTACTAATAATCGGACATTATAAGTAGTACGTGTATATCTTCCCATATAATTTTAGCACTTTAATTTTGACATATATTGGAATAAATGACTGTCTTCAGATTTAAAGATTACGGGTTTATTGGTATTTTTAATTTATACATGTAATCTACTAATACAGGTTATATTTTCTAATATTCGCGTATATAATTAGTACGGGTCCCATACAATTTTAACGCTTTTATTTTGCATATATTGATTCAATTCCATATTTTTTTTTATATTTGCTTACATAAGGGGTCCAAGATGTTTTATTCTTCAGATATATCCATGAAGATAATTTTATATAGCGAGAACAGAGATTCTTAAACTTCTTTTTAGGAGCATTATATTAAATATTTTAACAGAATATTTTGATTAAAGATGTCATTTAGTATACTATAAGAATTTGGGCATGATTATGAATTTCAAGTTTCTTTATATTATATACTCCGTACGAAGAACGGGTATGCTGCTAGTCTATATAAATAAAATTGAAAATCTGTCTGTCTGTCTGTCTGTCTGTCTGTCTGTTTGTCCCATCATCACGGGAGAACGGCTGAACCGAATTTGATGAAATTTTGTGAGTAGCCTAGAAATAGCCCCACTTAAAATTTAGTCTATAGTTGGAATTTCTACGACCAGTGGTTCTCGAGATATTAGTAAAAAACGAAACTTTCGTTTGTCTCATCATCACGAGAGAACGGCTGAACCGAATTTAATGAAATTTTGTGGGTGGCCTTGAAATAGCCCGAAATAGCCCCCCATAAATTTTGCCCAAGTTTCAAGTTTCTAAGACCAGGGGTTGTCGAGATATTAATGAAAAACGGAACTTTTTTTATAGGAGTTCTACTCTCCAACTCCGTGGTTTATCCAAACGGAAAGGATAAAAATCGTTTGTTTAAAGCGTCAAAGGGAATTAAAACTTTATTTTTGAGTTTGATGCAGGATTTTTGCATTAAATAGTCACTATCTGAAAGCATGAATTGTTTGAAACATGAATTTAAAAGGAAAAATCTACCTCCATGTTTTTACATGTATTAACCTCCATGTATTTCACAAGCTTTTACTCAACGATAAGAAGTATAAAGAAATTAAAATGGTTATTTAATTTCGCATTTTATGACGAAGATTCTATTTTATATCATGTTGCTCGGCAAAGGAATGGAATTAAATGTGTTTGTTAATGATTATTATTATTTTTTCTATTTGAATAATAAATAAATGGATGTAAAAATATATTTTATAAATGAACGGTTTGATTGTTCTTTTAATTATATATATTGCGGACTGCGTACATTACTTTTATTTATTTTAGCAAAGAGGTTTCAAGCTCATATATTGTGTTTAGCTAATAAACTCATAATAAATGAACGGTTTGATTGTTCTTTTAATTATATATATTGCGAACTGCGTACATCACACTTTTATTTATTTTAGCAAAGAGGTTTCAAAGCTCATATATTGTGTTTAGCTAATAAACTCATATATTGTGTTTACCCAATAAATTCATTTAGCCGATTGTCGAAGCAGAAAAAGAGTAGAACGGATGTATGTATCTTCTAATACAATTTTAGTGTTTTCATTTAGTATATATACAGACGGGATATGGATATTTTATTCTTCAGATCTGTAAATTTAGAGCTACGAATTTAGAGAAATATCTCTAAATAACTTAGTAACTTTTCTTAAACTTTACCAAATTAGAGGAAATATCTCCAAATTGATAAAAATGACCCAAATCAATGAAATTAAATTTGTTTTTTTAGAATAGAGTACTGAAATGATGTTTCTGTAGCATTTGTCGGTCAGTCCATCCATCCTACTTAGTAACGCATTTAACTAATTATTTTAATATCACTAAATTGATAAAAATATTTGTAAATCCATAAAAATATCATGGAGGCGAAAATGGCGCCAAACCTTCCATGAAGATCACATTATTCAGTCGACATGATTTCCATCAATTTATTTGAAGCAGATGATATCATGTCGCTTAGCAACGGATCCAATGTGTTATGTGTCATACGATTTTTATTAAATCTAATAAAAATATGTATATAAAATAAATTTCATTGACATTGCATTTTTGACTGGATAATATCAATTACGGTCTTCAGGTTTAAACATCATTATTATTGATATTTCGGGGACTATTGATTCAGGAATTATTGATATTTTCAAATTATTATGCCATTGTTTCATTATGACGAAAATTGTTGAAACTCATATATAGTACGTTGTACAAGTAATCTTCTACAAATGCACGGGTATATCTTCTAATCTACGAGAATATAAGTAGTACAAGTATATTGGCAAAATTTTTATATATATTGGCATATATTGGAATCAATTACGACCTTCTGGTATTAAGATTACGGGGATTTTTGATACTTTCAATTTATTACGTCATCTTTTTAATTTTGGTAAATATTTTTAAGACTCATATTACAATATGTTTAAGCTTCTACTAACACACTGGCATATTTTCTAATTTGCGACAATATAAGTAGTACGTGGTTGCATGTTTTGATTCAATTCTTTTTTTTGTGTGTGAATTTGTTTACAAAAGGGGTCAGGATATTTTATTCTTCAGATTTGCCCGTGAAGATAATTTTGCATAGTGAGAACAGATATTCTTAAACTTCTCTTTATGAGCAATAAATTTAATATTTTATCAGAATTTGCACATGATTGCGAATTATAAGTTTTTTTATATTATATACTCCGTACGAAGGACGGGTATGCTGCTAGTATATATTAATATCCCTGTTGCGCTTGAGGAAAATGGCCATACAGATTGTTACAAATCTGACTTTTACTTTATCATTCATAGTATTGAGAAATTATTCGATTAATTCAATTTCAAGATTTTGATGCCAATATATGTTTTAATAACTCCTAAACACGCTTTGACTATTTTTGGAGTGATGCATGTCTGCCTGTCTGTCTTATGTTCTTGGTTGATTAGTTGTGTACATGTTTGTAGATACAAATATTAGTGGATTTGTAAGAAGCGTTATAACCGGTTTTGTTATAAAAAATGTAGAACAAGTTAGATTTATTTTAAATTCGAGAAATAACGTTATTCAAAATTTTATATTTTTTTTCAAATGACAGTATAGGACAAAAATTAACATAATCAGTCATAAAACGGCTTATTTATGATTAAATAATCACTAGACTTAATAGTTTCTATCATTGCAAATGCAAAATAGCTGTGATACAAAATTTATCGCTCGTTTTGTGATTAGCCCTCCTCGGAAGGTAAGTTATCCCCTTTCCTCTCCGGGATGGTGCAATTTCAAGTTTGGTATCAATCGAAATATTTTGAAGACATATAAAGTGAAAGTTAACACGCTATATAGTTGTAATCATTTGTCCAATCGAATCACCAATATCGAGTCGAACCGCACTAAAGTTATTTTATACACTGTTTCCATCAATCACAAAATATGCCGAGTTTTGTAAAAACACACTTTTCCTTGCACTCAATTACCCCATTACTTTTATTGCTTAGTTCGTTTATCTTCCTGCACATAAAAATAAATAACAATTCATTCAATTTTTCTTACGATAATTTTAGTAAAATAAGATTATATCCTACTCTCTATTAATTTTAAAACGGTTGGAACACTATACGTTAATTGGATATCGTAAACTGTCGGTTTATTTCATAAGATTTTTGAAATATTGTTAAACGATCATTCAAACTATCATCACCATTATGTGCATTATATACATTATTTATAGAATTAAATGCAAAATCCATTTCACTTGGAACAACACATTTTTAAAGCCCAAACAATAGTTTAAATATACTATATTTAAGCTGATATACAAATACAAAGAAATTTAATGGATGTATTATATGCAAACTTCATTCCAATTCTCTTAAACAATATTTGCAACTCTGTGAGAAATTTGTAACGTTCCGCAGATGGGAAATAATAAATGTTTTCTTGTTACAGTCCTTAAAATGTTATTTATAGTGGATTTCTTAAAATGCAATTTACATACTCCACCTGCAAAATCAACTCTATAGAATGGAAACATGCCAAATGTACGTGTACGTAATGTATTTGTACGTAATGTACTTGTACGTAATGCACTTGTACGTACTTAATATTTGAAATGAAAAATGTGATTTTCAAGCGTAATCTGCAGGTTTCTGCCGTAATTAAAATAAAAATTCTGATGTGGCCAACACATGACTTCCCTTATATAATGTAATTAATTTACTACTTTTACAGTAAAATAAATAGGTTTTTCTTATAGTAGATACTAATTCTCTTTCCAAGATATTGCATTTTTGAAAATTAGTTGTCATTTTCATGCATTTGGCGCGATTTTCGTTAATTTGGCAGCATTTCAAAAAGTCGCCAAGATGGCGACTTTCCGCCAAATTCGTCGCCAAAATTACCCCGAGCGTTACGGACAAAGAAATAAGTTATTCTTACAGTAGATAAATGACTATTGGAGTTCAAATACAAAAGTATTACTCAAAGTACCTTTTTTCATGAATGGAACAAACTAGATCCACGAGAATGATGTCATCCAATTTATCGTATGGTATTACATATGAAAAGTGAACATGTTTCTCAATAGGAAATATTTTTTTTTATTTTATATGAGTTTTTGATAATTTTTTTGAAAAAATGTGATATATCTAGAGAACGGTTCATATTAGCGTTCTAAAATTTATGTCAATCGTTTTCTAATGAAAAATTACATAGGAAATGCCTATTTGTGTAACTTTATTAGTGGTTTTGATTTTTTGACGATTTTTTCAAAATTTCATTCGAAAATTTAAAGGCTCTAAACATTCGATTTGGTATAAAAACAATAGGCTTCCAGTGTTTACGGATTGTTATTTTTGTACCAAATTTGGTTCAAATCGGTCCATTCGTTCGTCAGTAATCGTCTCCACAGATTCACTGACACACACACACACACACACACACACAGACATCACTTCAAAAATGTTTGATTCGTGATCAGGAATGCTTGAAACGTGCTCTCCCGTCGAAAACTCGAATTCGAATTTTCGACCCCGTCACAATACTTTCCTTATACATTATGTATATAAGGAAAATAATAATTAATATTTTAGTTTTAATCAGTCAATAATAAAATAAAATTTGAAGTGAACCTGACTTTTCCTAGAGATGCAGAATTGTTTTCTGTTTATTTGTTTAATAATGCATTATTAAATTTATCTGCACAAAATAATACACGTAATTTTTTGAAATTACACTGAATTTGCAATTTTAACTCAATTTCAGTTTTCATTTTGATAACTGAACGTTATTTCAAAAGTAGTGTAGTGAAAAATGCAAAAAAAAACAAAAAAAAAAAACGAAAAGAAAATATCTTGAGAACGACTAGACCTAAAGTAATAGGATTTATCGTAATGGGTAATTCCATCGTCAAATATTACGTATAAGAAGATTTTAATTGATACATTTAAACATACTTAGTCTTTCTTGTTATTTTGACGAATTTTACGGCCATAGAAACAGGCCATTTTTTCCCGAATCATACCAAAATCTGATTAGCACCATGTTACCCCTTAAGTAACTTACACATAAAATTTTATTCGGCCAATTTATTTTAGTGTTTCGGCCAATTTATTTTAGTGTTGGAGTAAATACATACATTGCACAAGCACCCACACATTCACACAAACACGTCACAGTAAAAAAAAATTTTTTTCGTGTTCTACAGGTCCTAAAACGTATAGATCCATCGAAAACTCGAGTTGCGATTTTCGACACGATTCCAATACGTTCCCTATACAATACTATGTGTTTCAGGAAAATAAAAATGATAATTTTGCTGTAGAAAAATAAATTGTGAATTAGCACGTATTTGTATTTATAACTTCTAGATATTCTTTTTCTGGATTTGTCTTTCTATCTACTAGTAAATTAGGACGTATTTTTATTTTGAACATCATTAATTATTTTACTTTATCATATATTAACTAATTTTCAAATCCAATAAACCCACGAAAATGCATCATGCCATTGAATAGACGCATGTTATGAATAGAGGCATATAGTTTAAAATAAATATTTGTTAAAGCAAAACAGTTCAATAAAACTATTTACAAAACGAAACAACACAATATGATTATAGAACTAGATATTATTATAAAGTGAAATGACATTTCCATATTTTCAACTTGGCCAATTTAGGAAATTAGTTGATATCTCAGTATCTGTAAAAATGTGAATTTAATATATATTCCAACTCCTGCCGCTTTGTGAAAATTAATAATTCTGTATTATGGGTTCCAAATGTAGTAAACTTCAATATTCGTGTGAAAGTAGCATATTACTTTGATCGTATAGAATTTTAATTTCATAAGAAAGGGAGACTAAGAGGTGTAAAATATTTTTCTTTTGCTATGGATGTTGAGAATTTAATTCTCTCTCCTCATTGATATAGATGGCGCTACGACACTCTCCTCTTATGCTAATTTTGTTTGTCTGTTATACTGATTGAATAGAGCGGATAAGTCGGAATGTACTCCTGATTTAGATGAATGTAAAATGCTGTGGAAGGTAGTGGAGAGAGATAGCTTGTAAGCCATGTACGTTTGAATAAAGAGTTGTGTTTTAATGATGGTGCGTGTGTCTTAATGCCGGAATTGCCCCAATTGGTTTGTGCCGAGAACAAGTGAAGAACCGTACGAGTCCTATGAAAACTATTTCACAAATGCTATATTTTCTAATTATGATATGTTATGGGGTTAGAAAGCCATATTAATATTGATCGATATATTTTATGTGATATACTCAGGTTCGATAATTTTAGCAGCCCAATATCTGCAGGAAGACTGAAATATTTTACACACACACACCGCATTACGCACAGCATATGGTGTAAGTGTCAGATATATAATCTCTGTGTGTGGCTGTCTGTGTATGTGTTTGTCTGTGTGTATGTCTGTATTTTATCCACTCTAACTAAAGAACTAATTGACCGAATTTCATAGAATTTTGCAGGTGTGTCACTTGTGGGTGAATCTGGTGCTGATTAGTTTTGGTTATGATTCAGTCTTCTTTTTGCGAAATGGCATGCAAAAACCGTCAAAATATAAAATGAAAACTACGTATGCTTAAATATATCCATTAAATGTTTGTTTCAAACGTACATCTTAAAGATAAAAATAATAAGATCAACCCCATTACACTAGGACTAACCGTTCTCGAAATATTTTAATTTTTTCGTATTTTCACTACGCCACCTTTGAAAATATGTCCAGTTACCAAATGAGAGCGAAAATTGAATTAAAACTGAATTAAATTTAATTAAAATAAAGAGAACGTAGATATAAGTCTGCAGCGAAAGTCATGTGCTGTCCACATCAGATTTTTACATTCCCTACAATACATGGTAAGGTATAGGCAAAGTACTTGAATCATACTAAAAATCACAACTCGAGCTGTCGAGGGATCTACATGTTTCGAGACCTCTTGAATACGAAAATCTATTTTTAACGTAACGTCTGTATGTGTGTCTGTGTGTATGTCTGTGTGCCTGTCTGTGTGCCTGTCTGTCTGTGCAACGTATGTATCTACTCTAGCTAAAAAAATAATGGACCTAATTTCATAAAATTTCGTAGATAAGTCTCTTCGGTGTAACCCTGGTGCTAATTAGTTTTTAGTTCGATTCGGGATAAAAGAACCCGCTTTTTTCGCGAAATGGATCGCAAAAATTCCCTTTATCCACTTTAGCTGAAACACTAATGGACCACATTTCACAAAATTCGGTAGATAAATTACTTGTGAGTTACCCTGGTGCTGATTAAATATTGGTGCGATTCGGAAAAAAATAACCTGCCTTTTTTTGCGAAATAGCCATCAAAAATCGTCCAAATCTAAAATAAAATACTACGTATGCTAAAATATATCCATTATATGCTTGTTTTATCTGTAAATTTTAAAGATGAAAGGAATAAGATCAGACCCGTTACATTAGGAATAATCGTCCTCGAGATAATTTATTTTTTTCGTATTTTCTCTACGCCACCTCTGAAAATAAGTCCAGTTACTAAATGGAAATTACTAATTTACCACAACGGAAATTGAATTAATAGTAAATTAAATTTAGTTAAAATAAAGACAAAGTGAATATAAGTCTGCAGGGAAAGTCATCTGCTGCTCACATCATATTTTTTTACTTACTTGTAATGCATGGCACTGTATAGGGAAAGTATTGGGATCATGCCGAAAATCTCAACTCGTGTTTTCGACAGATTTACACGTTTCGGGACCTCTAGAATACGAAAAGCCTAATTTAAGCGTGACGTATCTGTGTCTGTCTGTATGTCTGTCTGTCAGTGCAATGTATGGATCAACTCTAAATCAAAAACTAATAGAGCGAATTTCATAAAATTTGGTAGGTAAGTCTATTGTGTGTTACTCTGGTGCTGATTCGTTTTTGGTACTATTCTGGATAAAATGACACCGCCTTTTTTGAGAAAAATTGCCTGCATCCACTCTAACTGAAAAAACTAATTGAACAGATTTTACCAAATTTGGTAGATAAGTCACTTTCTGGGTGACCCTGATGCTGATTAGATTTTGATATGATTCGAAAAATACGAACCTGTATTTTTTCACACGCGCAAAAATTGTATATATCCACTCTAACTCAACTAATCGAATAAATGTAATAACATTTGATAGACAGGTGTGGTAGATACCTGGTGGGCGACATTGGTGCTGATTAGATTTTGGCACGATTCGGGATAAATGAACCCGCTTTTATTGCAAAATGGCCAGTAAAAATAGTATGTATTCACTTTAGCTGACAAACTAATTGATAACATTAAGAAAACATTGGTAGATAAGTCGATCATAGGATACTGGAATGCTGGGTAGATTTTGGTACAGTTCGGTAAAAAAGAATGTTGTCCTTTTTTTGCAAAATGACCCTCAAAACTCATATATTCGATCAAAAATAAAATGCTACACGTGAAAGCTACACACTATGCTACACACTAAAATTTATGTCAATCGTTTTCTAATGAAAAATTACATAGGAAATGCCTATTTGTGTAACTTTATTAGTGGTTTTGATTTTTTGACGATTTTTTCAAAATTTCATTCGAAAATTTAAAGGGGGTCTAAACATTCGATTGCGTATAAAAACAATAGGCTTCCAGTGTTTACGGATTGTGATTTTTGTACCAAATTTGGTTCAAATCGGTCCATTCGTTCGTCAGTAATCGTCTACAAAGACTCACTGACACACACACACACACAGACATCACTTCAAAAATGTTTGATTCGTGATCAGGGATGCTTGAAACGTGCTCTCCCGTCGAAAACTCGAATTCGAATTTTCGACCCCGTCACAATACTTTCCTTATACATTATGTATGTAAGGAAAGTAATAATTGATATTTTAGTGTTAATCAGTCAATAATAAAATAAAATTTGAAGTGAACCTGACTTTTTCTAGAGATGCAGATTTGTTTTCTGTTTACTTGTTTAATAATGCATTATTAAATTTATCTGCACAAAATAATACACGTAATTTTTTGAAATTACACTGAATTTGCAATTTTAACTCAATTTCAGCTTTCATTTGATAACTGGATGTTATTTCAAAAGTGGTTTAGTAAAAAATGCAAAAAACAAAACAAAAAAAGAAAACGAAAAGCGAAAATCTTGAGAGCGACTAGACCTAAAGTAATAGGATTTATCATAATGGGTAATTCCATCGTCAAAAATTACGTATAAGAAGATTTTAATTGATACCTTTAAACATACTTAGTCTTTCTTGTTATTTTTTTGATTTTTACGGCCAAAGAAACAGACCATTTTTTCCCGAATCATACCAAAATCTGATCAGCACCATGTTACCCCTTAAGTAGCTAAAACATAAAATTTTACGAAATTCGGCCAATTTATTTTAGTGTTGGAGTAAATACATGCATTGTACAAGCACCCACACATTCACACAAACACGTCACAGTAAAAATAGTTTTTTTTTTCGTGTTCTACAGGTCCTAAAACTTACAGATCCACCGAAAACTCGAGTTGCGATTTTCGACACGATTCCAATACGTTCCCTATACAATACTATGTATTTTAGGAAAATAAAAATGATAATTTTGCTGTAGAAAAATAAATTGTAAATTAGAACGTATTTGTATTTATAACTTCTAGATATTATTCTTCTGGATTTGTCTTTCTATCTACTAGTAAATTTGGACGTATTTTTATTTTGAACATCATTAATTATTTTACTTTATCATATACTAACTAATTTTCAAATCCAATAAACCCACGAAAACGCATCATGCCATTGACTAGAGGCATGTTATGAATAGAGGCATATAGTTTAAAATAAATATTTGTTAAAGCAAAACAGTTCAATAAAACTATTTACAAAACGAAACAAACACAATATGATTATAGAACTATATATTTTTTATAAAGTGAAATGGCATTTCCATATTTTCAACATGGCCAATTTAGTAAATTAGTTGATATCTCAGTATCTGTAAAAATGTGAATTTAATATATATTTCAACTCCTGCCGTTTTGTGAAAATTAATAATTTTGTATTATGGATTCAAAATGTAGTAAACTTGAATATTCGTGTGAAAGTAGCATATTACTTTGATCGTATAGAATTTTAATTTCATAAGGAAGGGGGACTAAGGGGTGTAAAATATTTTTCTTTTGCTATGGATGTTGAGAATTGAATTCTCTCTCCTGATTGATATAGTTGGCGCTATGACACTTTTCTTTTATGCTAATTTTGTTTGTCTGTTATTATTATTGAATAGAGCGGTTAAGTCGGAATGTACTCCTGATTTAGATGAAAGTAAAATGCTGTGGAAGGTAGTGGAGAGAGATAGCTTGTAAGCCATGTATGTTTGAATAAAGAGTTGTGTTTTAATGATGGTGCGTGTGTCTTAATGCCGGACTTGCCCCAATTGGTTTGTGCCGAGAACAAGTGAAGAACCGTACGAGTCCTATGAAAACTATTTCACAAACGCTATATTTTCTAATTATGATTTGTTATGGAGTTAGAAAGCCATATTAATATTGATCGATATATTTTATGTGATATACTCATGTTCGATAATTTTAGCAGCCCAATATCTGCAGAAAGACTGAAATATTTTACACTCACACACACACACCGCATTACGCACAGCATATGGTGTTGGTGTCAGATATATAACTGTAAAAGTATATCACTAATCCTCTGCAAAACTATAAATATCACTGTGTTGTGTCAGGTGTAGAATGGTATACTGTGTATAAGCGCCTAATTTTGCACAATATATGTGTATAATACAATAATTAATACAATAATTAATCAATGTAATAATTAATCAATGGCTTTGCTGTGGGGTCCATTTCCCCTATAACACAAGAATTTCATAATAGCAGGTTATTAGATAGAACATCTTCTGGTCAATTCGAAACCCAATTGAGATGTAATATCCTTACTTTCCAAAGGTGATTGAACTTTATTATAACGACATCATCCGGAATTTAAATGAAAAATTTTCAAACTGGCCAGACGATAATTTATCCATTCAGCTACGATAATCAAAGTGTTGTGTTATAGTGGAAACGGCCCGCACAGTAAAGTCATAGATTAATTATTATATAGATGTCTTATACATCGATATATTGTACGAAATTGATATTTTAGGCATTTATACACTGTTCCAGTCATATAACTGACACAACACCGTGATATTGATAGTTATTTTATAAGGGAAAACCTAATAAACTCTAATAATGAATGGGAAATATATTTAATGCCACATGCTTTGTTTCTTTGCTTGCTTTACCATCCAATTTGTAGTTACTAAAATTATTTTACCACGCGCGTGCATTGTTTTCCCTAATATCAAACTTTCATATTCTTCTTAGGAAAGAAAAAACCTGATGTGGGCAGCACATGACTTTCCCTGCAGACTTATATCCATGTTCTATTTATTTTTATTAGATGTAATTCACTTTTAATTCAATTTTCGTTCTCATTTGGTAACTGAACATATTTAGAAAATGGCGTAGAGAAAATACGAAAAAACTGAAACGTCTCGAGAACGGCTAGTCCTAATGTAATGGGGTTGGTCCTATTCATTCCTTTCTTTAAAATTACGTATAAAACACGCATTTAATGGATATATTTGAGCATACGTTGCTTTTTATTTTAGATTTTGACGATTTCTGCGGGTCATATTGCAAAAAAGGCAGGTTATTTTTTATCGAAACGTGCCAAAATCTAATCAGCACCAGGGTAACCTACAAGCGACTTATCTACCATATTTTGTGAAAATATGTCCATTAGTTTTTCAGCTAGAGTGGATACAGGGTTTTGCGGGACATTTCGCAAAAAAACGGTGGGTTCTTTTATCCCCAATTGTACTCAAAACTAATTAGCACTAGTTTCGTCCACAAGTGACTTATCTACCAAATTTTATGAAATTCGGTCAATTAGCTCTTCAGTTAGAATGGATACAAAATATGCACAGACAGACAGACACAGAGCCACGCACACAGACGTCACGCTAAAAATAGTTTTTCGTGTTCTGGAAGTTTCGAAAGGTGTAGATACGTCGAAAACTAGAGTTGTGATTTTCGGAATGATTCTAATACTTTCATTATACATTACTATGTATTGCAGAGAAAGTAAAAATGCAAAGGGAGAGGTTATTTGTTATAACTTTTACTTTTGACCGGACGATCTATTGTTGATTTTATTTTTTAATGTTTTCTTATTTCCTTCTACTATTGCATGGCGTCAGATATTTTACTTAAACTGTGATTCATTTTTGCATTCCATTATATATTGCTACCACCAACTTTTCGCAAAGACTTACGGTCCCACATAATAATTATGCCCGTACTCCGCGTGAACAAGGAGACAGTTTGGGCAGGGAAGGGAATCGAACTTTGGACGTCTGATTGAAATCCCAACGCGATAACCACTGCTCTGTCCCACCCGCTGTGTCAAACCTTGTCAAAAATCATAATAAATTATACCTCTAACATCCTTTAACTTAAATTCATACCTCATTATCTTCAAAATGGCGCCGTAAAAATTATTTAATAGCATTTTTCTCGTTCTTTAACAGACGATGTTCATGTTAAAATTCAAATTTAAAAAAAAATTGACTGCACTAAAAGCTGTTATTTTTGGAATTGCCACATTCCAAAACTTAAGTACTAGCTTTCGTATATATCTTTTTCTTTTACTATTTATATCTATTATATATTTTATAGTTTATTATATATTTTGAGTGCATTAAGAAAAATATAAAAAAATCGCTCCGTGAGCTAATTTTTGAAGGTTTTCGAAAGAAAATGTTCAAAATATTAAAATATTAAAATAAATTTTATATAGTATTAATCTGAACCGACAAAACAAGTAAAATTATTTACAATTTTATCTATTAGGTTTGGAGGTATAAGCGTCCTAATTGTTTATTACATTTTTCGTAACTTTCCGGTTTTCGCTAGCGAAACCCCAAGCATAGATGTTACTAACATGGCTGTTACCATAGATGCTATTAAAATTAAAATGTTATAACGATAGATGTTATTGACATAGATGTTATAACATAAAATGCTATCGCCATAGATGTTATTAACATTAAAAAGTAATCGCTCTGTCTGTACATGGATTTATATTGCCCAGTACCATCAAACGCAGCTCAGTCATTGAAATAACTGTGGACTGATGTAAAAATATTAGTTCAATTTCACGAGTTCTGACATTAGTTATCTTCTCGAGTTCAAACGCAAAACAACGTGATAAATGCAAGTGGAAACTTCAACAAATAACTTTTATTTATACAGATTCAGTTCTCTCTTTTTTCCAGAACATTGGATGTTCTTGTACAGTGGCAGTACACTATAATAATTTAATAACACATGCAAAGGAACTAATTTTAAACAGAACCATTTTACACCCACAGTGACTGCCTATATGGGGAATTTCTGAATTTAGGTTAGTTGTTTTGATTCCAAGTACAATCCATCCATGGCAGTAGTGACTCCCATCTTTCTTTATAACGACATTTTTACTTCTATGTAAGGATAACTCAATTAAAATACGATCGATAACTTGAAATTTAAAGTAGATAGACGTACGAAAAAAGGATTGTAAACATTTTATTTTACTACAAATAATAAAAAATATTATATTGACATTACTTACGTAGAATTAAAAAATTTATTTATTATCTTTCAATTCTTTAAAAAAGAGCTTCTTTTAAAGATCATTTATTCATTTCTGTTTTTTTTTGTCTTTCCGCGAAAAACAAATCCTGCTTGAGTCTTGAATTTTGTTAAATATACATTTTCTTTGCAAATCCATGTAAATATTTTATGCGTATTCTATTATGTTTCAGATGATGAGAAATCTTACATTAAATGCACGTAAAATATAACGGTAGTTGTGCAGTTTTTATAATATTTTATTCAATAACACCTGGAGAAATTAAGGTAACTTTTGAATACTGTGGTTAAGAATAAAGTTGAACTGTATGTATGTAAAATTTTAACAGGTACAACACGCTAGAATTTGATTTAAACATATCTACCTAGCTCGTACGAAATGATTTGAGAAAATTCTGAAATAAATGCAGATGTTAATTTCTTGTCAATTTATAATTTCTTTCACATACAGTTGATTCCTATGCAGCAGTCAATCTGTAACTGATTTAAAATTAAGGAACTTTAAAATATTTTTTCTAGTTTTTTTGTGAGTATATTTACATGTAAATATGAATTAATAGCATTAAACATAAAATATTACTTATTTGAGTTGAAGTATTATTTAAGTATGCATGAGCATATCTCTATCATAAACATAAATAATTTACATTAAACCTTAAATATTCATTAATTCAGCAACAACAGTATCTCTAATATCTCATAGTATCAATAGTTTTATATTTTGTTTCATATTAAATGTTTTGTTTTCCTTAATCCTTCAAATCGAGAACTTTTTGTGGTCGTTTTCAATGTATGAGTATTTAAAACTTAAAATAAACTGACCTTAAGATAATATTTTAGCTTATACATGATACATATAAAAATAAATTAATTACATTAAATATTCTTTAATTTAATTTTAAATCAGTATTTCTAACACCAAATAAAATCAATATTTTTACTTTCCCTGCAATACATGGTAAAAAAAGTTATAGGGAAAGTATTGGAATCATGCCGAAAATCGCAACTCAAGTATTTAACGGATCTACACGTTTCGAGACCTCTAGAATAGGAAAAATTATTTTTAGCGTGCCATTTGTGTGTGTGTCTAAAAATAGTATGTATTCACTTTAGCTGACAAACTAATTGATAACATTAAGAAAACATTGGTAGATAAGTCGATCATAGGATACTGGAATGCTGGGTAGATTTTGGTACAGTTCGGCAAAAAAGAATGTTGTCTTTTTTTTGCGAAATGACCCTCAAAACTCATATATTCGATTAAAAATAAAATGCTACACGGGAAAGATAGTGAAACTCTGAAATAAATGACTAAAATTGATGAAATATATTAATTAAGTATTTGTTCGGCATGTAAAACTTGACAAGCAAACGAATAAATCTGTCCCCATGACTGTAGGACAAACAGCTCCCGAGATATTGTAGTTTTGGGGATTTTAAGGAATTTAAAGTAAATTAAGTTGCCAAACGAAACGAAGATGCAATATAAATACGAATTGGATATATTATCAGAAAATTATCCATATTATTTTCGGCAATTAAACTCAATTTAATGCATAATGAAACAAAAAATTACAAAATGAATTTGAATCTGCAGGGAAAGTCATGTAATGCTCATATCAGATTTTTACATCTAGTTTAAATTAGAAATATATTTTAATAATTTTCTTTATAATTTTATTTGTTTTTAGAAAATCTAAAATTGAAAAATAGAAAGAAAAATTAAATTGCAATAATATTTTGTAGCGACTTAAAAGAACTTGACAATATAAAAAAAAACTGTATGAATAAGCCTCTTATAAATGATAGAAAAGTCAGCTCATTTAAGAAATTAATTAAAAGTAAATATTCAGGAGGTTTTTAAAATATGTTTTAAATACCGAGAAATATAGTTGATTTAATTCCCATATTTCATATTAATAATCGAGTGAGAATATGAATAAAAATATTTTTACTGAATTCCGTTTAAAAATTCTACAAAAATTTCGATTAGTGAATCTGAGAAATAGTATTTTTCTGTTTTCATTCTGCAAATTAAAATCACCCTGATATTTAACTAATACAAAGAAAAATAAATATGTTTCATTTTTGTAATAAGTATATTTTAAAGAGTATTGTAAGAGATTAAAATATATCACTTTAAAATGTCCAAGCTGCGAGTAAAAGTTTTTCAGCATAGACTTAAGTGTGTGGAATTCACTGTTTGCGTCAGATGTTCTTGCGTATAAATATTTCAAATATATGAGATATATTTAATATTATTTCAAAAAGTTTTAATTGTGCAAGAATGTATAGATAAGTTATCCCATTTTGGAATATACCATATCTATTGACAATGACATCACAACAGGTGAATGTACTTCCTACCAGATCTGTTGACAGGAAAAATCGTTTTGCCGTTTAATGTTAGAGTATGCGTCTTTTTCTTTTTAATTTTTTGCCTGCATAGTGGTGCATGTACAACGGTTATAAATTATTATACGTTGCAGTTCACAAAATATACGGTGCAATGTTTCAATATTACTTACTGGAAAGCATGTCTTCATATATTTTATCGCATCTAGTAACTATGTCATGGCTGGATCCGCAACCATATCAGAGTTTATTCAGTCCAATATGACGACGTCAACTACTGTGACACACGTACAAATGGTCGATCTTTGAAAATGTTCTATTCTGACCTTCATAGGCATATACGAAGTTTTATGTGGTGAAATTTCTCAATATAACTTTTTTGGTAGACTTACATCCATATATTCCATAGTATCTAGTATAACGATATCATGGCTAGATGTGTTATAACATCACCGTTTATTCCGACCAACATTTGCCACCGTATTTAAAGTATACGTATAAATAAGTGACGTCAGATTATGACGCACGTCACATTATGACACGTCACAAATGATCAATATTTAGAAACGATCAATTTTGGACATCACAGGCACACTTATAAATTTTCTAAATGTCATAGCAGATTTCGACTATATCGCGCTGACGAGGGGATAGTAAGGGCGAAACCGTTCCGTGGATGCTGTTATATATGATGGGAGGATATCCTTTTAAATACACATGTTAATTTTATATCTCCTTGGTTATTTACCACTTTTATATGTCCAATTCAATAGAAACTCGTTTTAAACCTTTTTAAGATAAATGTTTAGCAACAAGGAATTATCGCTTTGTATGATTCCCAGTCATTTCCCAGTTCTATAAAAAGAAATAAAAATATATGTTCGCATCGTTACAGAACTTGGAAACATAATTTCCACTCAGCTACATTTACAAAATTTAAATCATAACAAAAAGCATCATCCATTGACGACTCAAAATGAAAATGTTTTTTTCCGGAACAGAATGATGCCCTGGAGTTACAAAAAGTTCCATGTGAGATAACAGGACGCACAAATTCCGTTTCAGACAGTTAATGATAGAATTTTATATTTACATAGTATCAAGAATGTATAAAGTGCTATTAGTGGAGAAAAAATATAATTACTGCACATTCTGCAGTTTATAAATGTATTTAACCGTTCTAACGATAGGTGGTTTAGCAATTTATATATTTTTATACTTTAGATTGGATGTTACGCATGTATTTTTCATTTAATTATATGTTTCAAACTTTTTATTAATCTGTTGTTTTGATAGTCTGCTATTCTCTACGACTATTAGATTATTGTAACGGAGGAAGTAACTAGATTTTTTACTTTGGAAGCAATTGTTGAGTTGGAAGGAATTTACAGGTTTTGTGTATCGATTTATTTATCTGTCAGCCTACTTTATTAAACTATAAATATTTTTAAGCTTAACCGATGTATTTTTTGGTTTGATATAGGATGAAAATTAATATTTTACAGACAAAATTCATTTCTAAACGTGATCCTATAAACATTGCGTCTGCTACGCCATCTTTACTAATATATTATGTTCGTAGATATGTCTCACAGTGAGTCCGTGGAGACGATAACTGACGAACGAATGGACCGATTCGAACCAAATTCAGTACGAAAATTACAATCTATAAACACTGGAAGTCTATTGTTTTTATACGCAATCAAATGTTCAGAACCCCCCTAAACTTTCGAAATAAATTTTGAAAAAATCGTCAAAAATCAAGACCGCTAATAAAGTTACACAAATAGACATTTCTTAAGCAATTTTTCATTAGAAAACGATTGGAATAAATTTTTAAAACGCTAACATGAACCTTTCTCGAGATATTGCACATTTTTCAAAAAAATTATCAAAAAGTTATAAAAAATAAAAATATATATATTTCCTATTGAGAAAAATGTTCACTTTTCATATATAATGCCATGCGATAAATTTGGTGGCTTCATTCTCGTGGATCTAGTCGTTCCATTCATGAAAAAAGATAATTTGAGTAATACTTTTGTATTTGAACGCAAATAGTAATTTATCTGCTGTAAGAATAACTTATTTCTCCGTCCATAACGCTTGGCGAGATTTGGTGACGAATTTGGCGACATTTTTAATTGTTGCCAAATTAACAAAAATCTCGCCAACTTGATAAAAATGACGCTAAATCAATGAAAATGACGACTAATTGAAGAAAATTCAATATCTTGGAAAGAAAATTAGTATCTACTATAAGAAAAACCTATTTTTTTACTGTAAAAGTAGTAAATTCATTACATTATATAAGGAAATTCATGTGTTGCCCACATCAGATTTTTTTTTTATTTTGACATTTGAAGATGCTATACTACTTTCCATACATGAATAGTGCAATGTAGAGAAAGTATGGTGAAGAGGTCAGAAATTCGAATTTTCGACTGAAGAGTAAGTTCCAAAGATCCCTGAACGCGAATTAAGCTTCTTTGAGGTGATGTCTGTGTGTATGTGTGTGTATTTGTCAGTATTTTTGTGCGTGTGTATATGACTGTGTTTATGTGTGTGTATATGGCTGTGTTTATGTGAGTGTATGTGGCTGTGTTTATGTGTGTGTGAGTTTATGTGTGCGTGATTCTATGAATGCGATATCTCATAAACAAATCTGAAGTTTCGAATGTAATTTAGTACAATTATTAGGATTAATTTCGTACGATTAAAGACAATAGAATTTTCGGAAAGACGCCAAACACCCTAAATTTTCGAATGATGTTTTTAAAATTTCAAATAAAAATTGAACATTTAAAGATGTTACATAAATTATCATTTTGTACATAATTTTTTATTCTAAAAGTAATGACCCAAACTTTAGAACGTTCTCGAGTTATTGCACGATTTTTAAAGAAATATATTTGAAAAATTACATAAAAATGAACAGTACTGAATATTATCAAATACGTAAAACTTGGCGTTAAACTCGACTCCTTTGCAACTAATTTGGAGCAATATTGCCAATTCGGTGACTTTTTAATATAATGTCAAATTTAAAAAAACATCGCCAAATTCGCAAAAATGACGCTAAATTTAAGAATCTTACGCGAAATTGATGAATTAATAAGTACATTATTTAAATATGATTTTGTATATTGCTTAGCAGATGTTATCAATATTTCCAATTTTCAAGATATAATTTTCAGAAATATAATTTAAGTTGGTATTTTCATCTGATTTTACATGCTGTCATCTTGAAAAACGCCAAATGTCAGTATACTTTTCAAAGCAAGCCGCGTTGTACCATGGATTATTTCGCATTGAAAGAAATAAAATATTTCCATTATTATAGCGGAAGTCAGGTGTGTACATTTATGAGTTTTTTAAATGCAATTGATTTCGGAATGGTATATATTTTTGCATTTGACGGTAAATGCACCTTACATTCTACCTTTTAAAATTTGATGAAGACAAAGCACTATGATTTAAGTTAAGGTCATTTTTAAACTTTTAAATTGATAACTTTTTACTGTACTATTAAAGTAAAAATTTATGACAAATCAATTTTGTAAATTTGGAATTGTAAAGGATAATGAGAGTATGTAAAAATTAATTTTATGCATATATAGCTTTAATCGTTATACAAGTTTTTCGTAACCGTAATTTTACTAAGACCTCCTATCTATATATTGAAACGGCAATCACCAACTTATCCCGAAAATTTCACAACTCCTTAAGTTAAAACTTTAATTTGCTTCAGAAATATTTTACATGTAACCACACAAACGCATATTTCCATAACAAACTCCTGTAAAAATTCAGGTTTACAGCTTGAGAAGAGAGTCGAGATGAGGGTATGTGAAAAGGGGAGATTTGAGAGTGACATGCCCATTACAAAGATTGTCGATCGTTTTCCACATAAATTTCCTTCCATTGGAATACCGTACGGTGTTATTACAAGGGCAATTGGGCAATTTTTATTGCCGGCAATTCCTCCCGTCAATCATGATTCAGACCCCTCCACTCTAATGCCGCCGAGTTTATTCCAGAAAGCATTCTTTAGTGTTTTTTCGTAAAATTTTGATCTTTTATATCCCATAGGTGTCTGCAATTTGGTAGACGTTCTATTATTTTTTCCACTCCCAGATTCCAAAGCAATTGAGCTACTTGCGATGTGTTTACAATCGCCATCGCTATCATTAAGGGTGTACATCAAAATAATTGCTGCAATGATATTTCGTAAAAATTTGGATTTCAAGTACTTAAAATATAGCTAAATTTTCAAAATTCAGGGATAATGTACATAAAAAAAAATGATAAATTATATGTGTGAAGGACTTGGTGAAATATTTACAATTATGTCAGAAATCTTGAAATATTGATTTTGCGCCAAAATTGAATTATTCTGCACAAATGCTCAAATTAAAAAAACAACTATCCAATATTATCACTGTCGGCTTACACGCCCTATTGAAGACGATTTTGTGCTTGGTGAAAAATAAATTAGAAGTGTATAAACAGTTTTCTTCTATTTTTAAAGCCAATTTTTCAATATAATTCAAAATTTGCATATTTTTTTAGGTTTGTCATTTCTATTTTTCTATTGCAGGTGTCACTGCTAGTCATTTTTGGACATTTTGAAGCAGAGGGTGATTTCAAGGTCTGCTTATTTTCTGAGTAATAGTTGTTAATCACCGAATTCCTTTTTTCTAGGGAAAAGGATGTTGTGGTTATCTTAAAACTGGTTTCCGTATTCGAGACTGGTCAGATTGACCCTTGGGCTTTTTGCGACAATTCCCGTTTTGGATATGTTTGTTACTGATCTCGGGGAACAGTAATGCACGAGGTTGCTTTATCTTGTTATCTCTTTGGTATTTTATGCTGAAATTTGTGTGGATGTTAGTAGCAATGAACTTGTAAAATCTGTTTATGTGGTATAGTCAGTATGGGTCTCTCACCTTTTTAACTTTACATATTGTGATTTAAGTATGGTTTACTTCATTTTTCGACAGTTTATCCGTTTTTCGACAGTTCCGCAGTTTATATTATATATTATTTTTCGACAGTTTATTATTATTATTTCCGACAGTCCGGGAGTGTCGTCATAACATTAAGCTGACTTAACCGGGAAGTTGGGGTCACAATCCCCTCCGGCGAAATTCTGATACATTGTCGTTCTTTCTTTCTTCTCTTTATGTTGTATATAAATGTATTTGGTTGAGCTGCATTGCGCCTAATGGTATATATTCAAAATGTTGTTTCTTCAGAGTAGTTGATACATTTATAGTTGGATATATATATATATATATATATATATATATATATATATATATATATATATATATATATTCATTCATTTAACATCCAAACATCATTCCATCATATCGTTTCAATTAACATCCAAATCAACAAACTTTCAGATTAAATTACTTTCACTAAAAGCTTCTTTAAATACAGAATTATTTATTTTAAGTGATTAGCACAGTATATAAATAGTAAACAGCGAAGCGGAAATTGCTACTTGTTTTTCATTCAATAAAATGTTTCTGTTTATCCATTTAAAAGGGGCACTAAAACATACGGCTACGGTCTGTTCATTTATTTCTAATTTGTGGTTTGATGTGCATCCTTTCCTTTATGTGTGTTTTTTCTACTTGTGACCTGGATTACATGAACTTCTAATTTTTTTTTTAAAAGTATCTCTAGTTTTAAAATTTTTATCTAGAACGTGGAGTTTATTTTGAAGAGAGGTTGGACAAATGGAATGTTACTGAAAATTTACCTTTTACTATAAAAAGGCGGATATGAACTTAATTTCCCTTTTGGAAAAAAATATATGGGGAGGAAGATAACTGAGCTTTAATCACCTGGATTTTAGTGGATTTATTTCATAGATTTGGATGGATTTAAATGAATTTTGCGTTAGTAAACATGAGCTAAATATAAGGTAGTCAAACTGTGAAAATATGGATTGATAATTTATATAATAAAATTAGCTGGAGTGTGGGTCTACTCGACTTTCTCATACCAGAATTCATTTTAGTAGCTTTTATGATTTTTTTTCAAATTTTCAAATTTTTTTTTTTCCTTGAAAAATTGGTAATGAGGGTCCAAATTATTACAATTATTGCGTATTACCCTTCTCTTTAGAGGACTTGAAAAGTCTTTCGTTTGATACCCATTTGAGAATGTACGCCCTTGGGGGGTAACTTGCCCCCCGATGGTGAGCAAACAAAACTGACAAAATCATTTACGTCACTAAAAAAAACAATAAAAATGTGTCATACACGTTAATGATCTAATTTCGTCATATATATATATATATATATATATATATATATATATATATATATATATATATATATATATATTACAAAAGAAAGATCCAGGAAATGTTCACGGAAGATTATGAAACACAAGAAACAACTGAAACAAATAAACAAATAAAGGAGTGCAAACGGGGTATCAGTAATGTCTAGGGGGGTTGTGACCCCTATACCTGGTTAAAGCGTGCTTTTATTCCCGGGAAACACTCCCAGAAACAACCGATCGCCCGAAGCAGCACCAATCAAAACTGACGGTAAAAGCACGCTTAAACCAGGTATAGGGGTCACAATCCCCCTAGACATTACTGATACCCCGTTTGCACTCCGTTATTTGTTTATTTGTTTCAGTTGTTTCTTGTGTTTCATAATCTTCCGTGTACATTTCCTAGATCTTTCTTTTGTAATATTTTTGAGATGAGAGTTAAGAGCTGCAAATCGCGCCTATACTCAGTTCACCTTTTATATTATACTTTGGATTGTGGTATTTTATAGGATATATATATATATATATATATATATATATATATATATATATATATATATATATATATATATATATATATATATATATATATATATATATATCATATAAAACGAAGTGAAAACTTTTATACAACGGAAATTCTTATACTTCAAGTGTTGGCGCAAAGCAGCACATGCACAAAAAGTATCATATAAGATTCAAATAAAAGAGGGAAACGACCAATTGCATAGCATAAATGGCAGAGGTGGATTGCGACACCTCTTTCCCGGTTAGAAGCGTGCTTTTAAGCCCGGGCAACACTCCCGGAACCAATGCCATGCAGTGGCCTATCTTCCGGATATGTGTGAAGTCAAAGACACAGAAAAAAAAGAAAAAAAAAATGCGAAGCAAACCATCTAGAAGCGACCACAAGACCAGAAACGACCTCAAGACTAGAAGCGACCATTGCAAGACTTTAGAAACGACCATTGCAAGAGAAAGGGATGGAATGTAATCCGTATGAAGTGCATGCTGACGCTTAAAGCAGAAATCTGTTATCAACGTGCACCAGGGTGCGCTGTCCACACATGCGCAATGGTCCCACTAAGAACTTACAGTGTTACTGCAAACATCCGCTATATCTCTAAAGTATGCATTTTTTTCTCTTTCTGTATTGAAAATTAAATTATAATAGTATTTCAAGAAGTTTTCGGGATAATTTCTTTTTATTGCTTCTTGCATGATATTTCTGTTATGTATGATACAATCAGTCTTGAAAGTATTAATACGTTGATTGCTCTTGAGGTGATTGATGACAACATTTCTAAATATGTTTTTAGTTAAGTTGGATTTCCAGTCAATAATGTGGTTAATTTTAATATTGAAGTTGTTTCTTTTGTCAAATAAAACAGTATATGTGCCATATTTACTATCTTGCTTTAGTGTGATATCTAAAAAATCAACACTGTTTTCTTCCGTTCCTTTATTTTCAATCAATTCCAGTTCTTTAGGATAAAAACTAAAATCAAACGGTGGCATATTCGTATATTGTCCAAAAAGGACATCGTCAACGTAACGAAAGTATGGTAATTCATGTAAGATGTGAGTGCCCTCTTCAAATTTATTCAATTAAAGGTCGGCAAGCAGGGAGGAACAGCCCCCTCCCATGGGGATACCTTTTATTTGTTGAAAATAGTTTGTTCCATCAAATAAAATATTCTCAAACAGCACGATGCGTAACAAGTCTTGATATTTTCCGATAGTAATGACCTCCTTTAAGTCATATATTGCATATATCTCCTTCAATATCTCATATAAATTTCCTAGATTTATATTGTTGAATAAATCCCGGAAATCAAAACTTTTAAAACGTAAGTCCTTATTATAAAATTGTAGTCTGTTGATTACATCGTAACTATTATTTATCATTACTGTGCCATGTTTTTTGAGTTGTGTCATTACACTTTTGAGAAGTGTTAAAAGTTTTGCATTGGCTATTGTTAAGTAGGATCCACATCCCACTGTATCAGGACGGAACTTGACAGGATTTTTGTGAAGCTTCGGTATAAGTACAAGATAAGGAAAATTAACTGTTTTTAGATCAATATCAATTCGTTTATACAAAGCTTTTATTTTATTTTCAAAAGGAAAAACTTCAATATTAAAATTAAGTACATTATTGACTGGAAATCCAACTTAACTAAAAACATATTTAGAAATGTTGTCATCAATCACCTCAAGAGAAATCAACGTATTAATACTTTCAAGACTGATTGTATCATACATAACAGAAATATCATGCAAGAAGCAATAAAAAGAAATGATCCCGAAAACTTCTTGAAATACTATTATAATTCAATTTTCAATACAGAAAGAGAAAAAAATGCATACTTTAGAGATATAGCGGATGTTTGCAGTAACACTTTAAGTTCTTAGTGGGACCATTGCGCATGTGTGGACAGCGCACCCTGGTGCACGTTGATAACAGATTTCTGCTTTAAGCGTCAGCATGCACTTCATACGGATTACATTCCATCCCTTTCTCTTGCAATGGTCGTTTCTAAAGTCTTGCAATGGTCGCTTCTAGTCTTGAGGTCGTTTCTGGTCTTGTGGTCGCTTCTAGATGGTTTGCTTCGCATTTTTTTTTTTTTTTTCTGTGTCTTTGACTTCACACATATCCGGAAGATAGGCCACTGCATGGCATTGGTTCCGGGAGTGTTGCCCGGGCTTAAAAGCACGCTTCTAACCGGGAAAGAGGTGTCGCAATCCACCTCTGCCATTTATGCTATGCAATTGGTCGTTTCCCTCTTTTATTTGAATCTTATATATATATATATATATATATATATATATATAGTTCTCGATTCTTGATAACAAAGCCGGATATAAAACTTCTTGAAAATCCATTGATATTTGTAGCCGTTATTGTGCACACAAGAAATCGACCACAGACATACAGACAGACGGAGAGATTGACACTTCTAAAAAATATTCGTATTGTGTTCAGGAGGCCTTAAAAAACATATTGGCATCAAAATTTCGAAATCGAAAATTTTCCTGAAAACAATTATTTCGCAATACTACGTATGAGAAAATAAAAATGGTACGATTATTGCCAACGGCTAACTGACATTCAAATGTTTGAGCAAGCAGAATTTTCTCAGTTTCTTACAAACGATTTATCGAAACCATTTCGAAAACATTTATAAAATTCAAAAACATTTATTATGTGTAACTTTTTACTTAACAACATATGGCACCAGTGACAGTAGTCAAAATGTGTGTTTTTATAGACTTCCAATATTTTTTGTCCAAATCGGAAGATATCATGAAAAAGTAACCATGGTTTTTATTCTAAAATCTGTAGTAGTAAGCACTCTGAACTAAAAGCAAATACAAAAATTAATATCGATTACTACGATATGTTCTTAACATATTAGGAGATTTACTTTTTACTTTCCCTGCAACACATGGTAATGTATAAGGAAAGTATTGGAATCATGTCGAAAATCGCAACTCGAGTTTTCGACGGATCTACACGTTTCGAGACCTCTAGAATACGAAAAAACTATTTTTAGCGAGACGTCTGTGTGTGTGTGTGTGTGTGTGTGTGTGTGTCTGTGTGTCTGTCTGTCTGTCTGCGTGTCTGTCTGTCTGTGTGTCTGTGTGTCTGTCTGTCTGTGCAGATTTTGTATCCACTCTAACTAAAAAACTAATTGACTGAATTTCATAAAATTTGGTAGGTTTGTCACTTGTGGGCGAATTTGGTGCTAATTCGTTTTGAGTACGATTCGGGATAAAATAACCCGCATTTTTGGGCGAAATGGCCCGCAAAGGCTTGTATCCATTCTAGCTAAAAATCTAATAGACCGGATTTCACAAAATTTGGTAGATAAGTCGGTTGTGGGTCACGATAGTGTTGATTAAATTTTGGTATGATTCGGAAAATAATAACTTTTTTTGCAAAATGTATCTCAAAAATCGCAAAAATTTAAAATAAAGAACTGCGTATGCTTAAATATATCCATTAAATGCTCGTTTAATACGCAACTTTTAACGAAGAAAAGAATAAGACCAACCCCATTACACTAGGACTAGCCGTTTTCGAGATCTTTTAGTTTTTTCGTATTTTCTCTACGCCATCTTTGAAAATAAGTCCAGTTATCAAATGAGAACGAAAATTGAATTAAAAGTTAATTAAATTTAATTAAAGTAAAGAGAACGTGAATATAAGTCTGCAGGGAAAGTCATGTGCTACCCACAGCAGATTTTTCTATTTGCCGCACATCTTTTGAAAAAATCTAGTAAATTCCAAGACATTTCTTACGCTTATTTCAATGGGTATTAACAAAGGGTCTATCAAATTTTATCAAAATCGCCTCATAAGACGATTTTTATCTTTGCACAGTTTTGAAAAGGTCAAAAGTTATTACAGTAAAATAAATAAAATTTAGGCAGTTAACGTTTATTAGATGAAGATTCTGCCTTTTCCATCATAAGTATGATGACGTCACGTTTTCTTCTGTTTGGAAGGGCGGACGGGGATAGGCCTCGCCTTAAATTTAGACTATTCTAACCAAAATCTAATGGAATATCTATTTGTCATAATAACTTGTTTGTTTTTAATTTTACAGGCTATTTTCAAAATTTTAGTCACCATTTGGCGACTGGCGACCAACATTCAGCAACCCTGAAGTCAGCTTATGAGGCGTACGTTCCATTTCTTAACACATTACAACAAAGTTGAAAAGTGTTTATAACTTTGTTCATTCTGTCTGTCTGTTTGACTGTCCGTTCGTACGATAACTGCCGTAAAAATGACTTAATTTATTAATATTTATTAATATTAATATTAATAATAATTAATATTAAAATGTGATTTTAGTATGTTGTTGAGATGGTCTGTGGGACATATTGGAATGTAAATTAATAATATCACACAATTAGTTTTGGATTAAACCCGGGTTTATAAAATTAGATACATCGAACCCTATGGGACCTAATTTTTCAAACATTTTTAAGTAAATTTAAAAGTCCAATTGCATCGAAAATTTTAGGAAGTATTCAAGTTATATCATGAAATATATAAAAAAAGTTCAGCTAAATATGTTCAGTAGTCTTTTACATTAACATTAAATTAATAAGTGCACTCATATTATATGAAGAGATCACGTGACCCACTTCAAAATAATATATGGCATCCATCCTTTTTCCAAATGTCAAAATTGTGATTTTAAAGTTCTTTTTAATTTATATTTATTATTGCCTCAGTCCTGAAACCCCATTATGTTTGTGTCATTTCTGTGCATCTATATACTGCGCCAACACAATTACACTATTTTTGAGTTTAAAGGATCATCAAACTTTGTTTGTTTCTACAACGAAGCCAAATTTTAACGAATGCAGAATGTAAACACATCAAGTTGTAAGATGTGATGTATAAAAATTGTTGGATTATATTAACGCAAAATTATTCAGCTCTGGAGATTGGAATATAACTGATATGAATGAAACATTAATTGATTTTACCTAGAGAAGCAGACGATTTTTTAGTATTGCTTTTACGATGGAATTTTAAACATGGAGTCAGAAAGTATTTTTACCTACATGGTTTTAAGATTTTGTAAAATAAATTGTTGTAGTATTGTGACAATTTTAAAAATATCGCCACTGATTGAAAGGAATGGAATAAAAGTGAAGGAATGAAATATTCACTTATTTTATATACAGAGCCAGGCGATTTATATTTCGATGAAGTCTTGAGTTCTCAATTATATAAAAATTATTGTAGTATTGTGATAATTTTAAAAATACATAATTTTAAAATATATCAGCGCGGAATGCGTTGCATTTTAGAGATGTTTAAATAAAGCTGCATTGCAGATGGAAAGTGTTTCATAATCAATGCTTTATACATGATTGACTTTTCTGTTCTTCATATTAAATTGGTTGGCCGCGATTAATAGTTTTGAGTGGTTTTCTAATACCGACATACGTCTATTATTGGGCTATTCCTACACGAAATGACACTCCACTTTTTCTATATTTATATGTACTCTATATCTAGTGAAATATATTTGTCTACCGTCAAGAAGTAATGAAATGCATCAGTGAAACCACAGTGTACTTATTATTGTAATTCCTATTGAATAGGTAAGTTAAACTGGAAATATTGATATGGGGCTGCAGAAACTATTAAATGTGTTATGGAATCTACTGTCTGTACAATTAAGAAACTCTGCATATCTGTTCTATTACGTTGATATCTGCACCTCAGGATTATTTTTTTAATTGATGAACTAACTTATATTTTTAACAACTTGTGTTTATAGTATAAATAAAATAATATATTTCGATAGAGTCATTTTTCTACTGTCAGATTTGATGGATCGATGAGTTTAGCAAGTATAGACCTATCAAATACGATTCAACAATTTCCAACCTCTGAATATTATTTGCAATGTATTCTATGATGGTTGTGGGGTTGCTTGTCCGTCTACGTGTACGTGCGTATCTGGAATCGATATATCTTGAACAAGGTAGTATCGATTATAATATCGATCGTCAGATTCGTAGGATCCTACAATGTATCTTTAGGATTTATACGCCTAGTATGGTCAGTAAAGAGCTTTATACATGTCATGGGGTTGAGGGTGTTAGGATTTTATTACAGTACTGCAACTTGCTGTGTGAGTGTGCCGTAATATCGGCATAGTGGAATTATGTGTCGTAATGAACAACAATGAAGAATTCTAGAAAATTTAGGTTACATATTCAGGCACTGAAAATAACATCGCTTCTCGGCATATTTGCCCAGATCAAGTGTAGTTTCTGTTCTTATCAGTTTAACCTCTGATAGAGGGTCTACGGGCCTTCACCAAGTTAATCTAATTTTTGAACAGTGGTTTGCGGTCCGGAATTTATTACGCCCAAACCGTGGGTTGCTCCGAACTTGCACTGCTATCGGTAGCGGCCCTTTTTAAAGCATATAGCTACTCTAAACCCAATATGTGAGTCGCACGGTCTGGGGTCTTCAGGCACTGAAAACGACGCAGGGTATTGGAATCATTTTTAATTCATTTACAACAATGGATACTATAATACCTCCTTGGGACTACGCATACAGTGATTGAGTGTTGTATTTTACCTCAATATATAACCCATGAATAAACCGATTTTCTAAATTACTCACGAGCAGAATGCCAGTGGACCTTGCGTGTTATCTAAATAATAAGTTTTATTTTACTGGTATATTTTTGCTTTTTATGGAGCTTACTTCTTTCTTAGTAACAAAGGCATGTTTGCAATTCATGACGACAAGATTGATCAAATCGCGTCATTCAAGTATAGAAAATTAAATAAACATTTATCTCCATTCTAAACAAGTTTTGTGACTGAAATTGGGCTTCAGACCTGGTACGGTTTAAAATGTATATGTTGCAAAAATGATGTTAGTTGCATTGCACACAGGAATTTGTACGTCATTAGTTTTCAAAACATACTGCTCCTACAAAATTGTTCACGCTTTAGTAGTTTAAATGCAATCGATACAAGTGAGAGGTAAGGAAACTAAACCAATGCAGTGATCCTGTTTTCTATATTGAGAGTGGGATCATATCGAATGCATTGTGTTTTGATGATGATGATGATTATAAATTGTCTAAACTCTGCTTTATTTAATTGAAACATTTTACTATGAGTGCAAATGGTCAAAATGCGCATAGAAATGTAGAATATTTTTCCATAATAACCATTCAATAAATTATTCTCTCCGCGTAAATGAGAACGATTTTTAACTGGCTGTGCCAGCATTTGTTAATGATTTTTCCATTAAGACTCACTGGAAATTCAATGAACGGCTTATAGCCGCGGCAACCGCAAGAGAATATTCGCATCTGCTAATTATGGGATATTTGTTTCTATAAATGCAATGCACAGATAAAACTTTTATATACAGTTATATACTATTTGGAGATTATTTTGCGAAAATCTCGATATGTCTTTATAAACATTATAATCTTGGCACATAGTAACATATATCTTGGCATCTAATAGCATATATACTCGTCGATTTTTGTGATTTAAAATAAATGAAAATTCTAAACGCTTTCATATTGCTTTAAAAAAAAATCATTGAAATTTTAAATGTCATTCGTCCGTAGCAAATAAAGTACTAAAACAGAGGCACATCTGCAGAATAAAACAACTTGGTTATATAGTAAATAGAAAATGAATATATACACAATAGATAATATAAAAATATAAAGTTTGGTTCGACAAATTAAAGGTTCTAAAATTTTAACAAAAGTTATTTCCGAAATTTTATTTTTCCCTGTTGCAACAAAATTTTTAAAATTATGTGAAAATTTTAAACGCATTCATAACTCTGTTCAAAATCAATCCAGAAACGCATGAAATTCAACTCCCCTCTAATAAATAAAAATAATGAGCGTAGGCAAATCTAAAGACTAAAACATCCTAGTCCAACCAATATACGAAAGCAATATACAAAATAGGTCAAAAATAAGTTTGATACGACGAAATGAAGACACTAAAATTGTAACAACATTTATTTTTGAAACATTTTTAACCCCGTTGCAAAAATCGTATTAAAACATGTGAAAATTCTAAACGCATTAATAATTATTTAAAAAATATACAGTATAACATTCAATTTAATTTCCCTATAAGAAATAAAAAGTATAAGTGGATGGAAATCTTAAGAATAAAACAGCCTGAACCTGTTTGTAAAGCAATGCACACATATATGAAATTTGGTAAATATACGACAAAATGTAGACTTTAATATGGTAGCAAAATGTTATTGCCTAAGAATATGTACAACGTTGCAACAGTCTTTTAAATACATTCGTAAATATATAAATTTAAAAAATATGTTTTAAAATATTACCGTAATCATATTGTAAGTATATATAATATGGTCATGAAATATATTTCATGACCATAACTGAAATAACAATATAAAATATTATACGCATGGAAGTAAAGATACCGGATTAAAACGCCATAATGAGAAAATGTCAATATCATTTGAGACAATAATTCATGTGGCGCTGCGGTACAATAAGCGCCTCTGTATCGTATGCATTTCTTTCCAAATGCTTAAATTATTTGTTAAACTGTCAATTTCACAGAAATATATTAGTAGCGAAATGCAAATTTGAACTGAAACAATAAGGAATACTCCTACATATTCAGAATTATTTCACGCTTCAATTTATTTTTATTTGTCTACATTCTAATCTCTGTCCAATAATTGTGAAAAAATACTAATTAATTTTACTGATAATAATAACTTAAAGATAATCAAACATACATATACTCAATATTATACTTCTCTATTGTGTAAAAGAAAACAGAGGGCGTTTTACTAGCACTAGCGGCACCTAGATATATTTTTCAAAGCATATGGCATTTTCAAGCGTTTCATCCAGTTTTCATCAGCATTTCATTCAGTTTTATCTTTTCTCTAACTCCATAATAATAATGTTTGCTTTGCTAAATGTAATTCCCTGAAAAGGTGTATAATTTCTGTTCTCGCTTTACAGACAGACCTTTCAGTATGGCATATAGGTGATTTCTTTGTATCTTCTTTCAACAATCGGTTAAACACAATACAGTACATGAAGTTCAAAAATATTTGCCAAAAACAAATCAAGAAAACGTAAAATTCTTTGGTTATTTATATTTAGACAGAAAGTTTTATCCATTTTTTTGGATAATATACGTATAATTAAAATTTACTTGATCTCAAATTATTTGGAAAGACGCTATCTCCCTTGTCAGTTATAAAACCAAAATAAATAAAATATTTCTACAAAATAACCTCTTTATAAAAACTTAAAACAAAATTGTAGCATGTTACATATATGCAGAATTGGTTTTTAAAAGAAATGAAAAAATCAGTGGTGTGCAATGATATGTTGCTTTAAGCAAGCACAACATTTAATTCTGGTATATAAAAACAATAGGAAACATATATTACAGTCAACCCTCTTATAAGGCGGTACTCTCATAATGCGGATTCTATATGATGTGCAGCAAAAATTATATTAGTCCTCTCATAAGGCGATACTCATAAAATGCGGTAGTCTTACAACGCGGTTTCTCTATAATGCCACTCAGTTAAGCAGTCTCCCTATAGTATGTATTTTTCTATTACACTTTTACGGTTCGAAATTATTGGAGAATTCTCCTGTTTTTTCTTCCATGTGCATCACCTTATTTCAATTCCAGTTATCAGGGAAATCCCCTGTAAAGGAATTAATACATTCATCTCAAATGCTTTGTTAGACGAAAATATGGGTAAAGAATGAGTTTCAAATTTCAATTTAAGTGATGAGGAAAGGGGACTGGGTTTGGGTAAACAATGAGAAATTACTTTATTGAAAGTGATCCTTCATCAGTACGAAGTGCAAAGTTTAAAAAATAATTCCAAAATGCTTAGCTCCTTTTAGATAGATGTTGGCAGAGTTAGAAGTTAAAACTACATTTGAAAAAGAAATTGAAGGTATGCAAAGTGAGAGTACATTAAAAGAATTACGCCACTGTTATTTAACAGCGATGATGAATAGTAATAGGATTTTTGTTTGAAAAAGTTATTAAGTTTATATTTCACATTGATTTTTTTTTTAATTTTCTTATAAAGATTTCAGAAAAATAATTTGAAATATGGAAACATAAAGTTATTGCCTTTTGTATCTATAAAGTTATATTTCATAACCATATTCATTATAATCTGATACTCTAAAAATACAGTTTTATATAACATATAATGAATCAGCCTGATTTATATGTTCTGATTTCCACGTAATGCGGTTTTCGTGTAACACGGTACAAACTGTTCTCCATTGTACAAATTCCGAGTTTCTTATAACGCGGTATGCGTTTTCCATATAACATGGTGCGAATTAATCTGATTTGCACTAATCTGAGTTTCATATAAAGCAGTATGGATTAAGACTAGATGGACGGAAACTGGCATTTTGACCGCATAACATACCTTTAGAAATGATTCCTCCAAAATGGCTAATCCCTGCCCATTGTAATTTTATGACTTTTCTTATTTTCTTTGCAAAAAATGTGTCGAAGAAACATCCTAAATGCTGTAACTATGATGTTTTGTTTTGAAATAAAGATATGTTGTACTTTTTGTATGGCGGTCCAATTGACCGCTGTCCTTCGTTCTAGGTTGTTCAAAATATCCATCTTTCTTGTGTTAATCGCATTATGGGAGGGTTGACTGAATTGGTGAACCTATTTGTATATAAATTCCAATCTTCTACTTTTTTTGCAAAAGCATTAATGACATTTTCGTGGAAATTAAGAGTTCTTATTTCTCAAATTTGAAGAAAACGTTATAAGTTACAACAAACATTTGTATTTCTGCTATTGGATTATGCGTCGTCACATATTAATAATAAATTGACAGATTGCTTCTCTAATCAGTTTATTTTGTGCTAATTAGACTTTTCTGCTGGCTCTGACATTGCAAACATGCAAAGCAACATTGATATCGGGAAGATTAATTTGAACTTGGTGACCTATAATCTGTCATCCATCACCGTTTCACAAATTCTGTTGAAATATATTCTAGTAAGGCAATTATACATTTTTAAACGGATGTTAGGTAAGCAATGCTTAACTTGCTTCTATGGACTGCATACCACTGGACAGAATCTAACTAAAACCGATAATATTCGGGAAACATTTGAAAAGTTTCTATAATTATGACAGATGATCACCTGTCATGGCTAGATCGTTTGAAAACTTTTTCATAACCACTGCCATTTGAAAATTGGTTTTGGTCACAGTGAAGTTATAACCAGAACGACCAAAGATTTTCTCCATCGATAGCATGTGTCACATGATACATAGGATACGTGTTTTGCTTAAAATGCTGTGTAGAACCGTGGAGAATAATCATACTATATTTTTCTCTAGTCAGTGACCTGATAACTGATAAACAATTGTTAACGGAGATTACCATTCAGTTAACTTTTCAAACACACCCTTGACGTGTGTAAAAGTTTTACAATAAAATCAATGCGCAACTCATTGATTGTGTCAAAGCTGGAACAAGTCTTCTTTAACATAAATGATAAAACAAAATTAATATCGCAACAAAATTACTTACTTCTTCAAAAGAAATCTTGTTGAATTAAAGTTTGTCCAAAAGTACATACATAATTAGTTAAAATATATCTATAAGTGTGTGTGCCTGCATTCTGTAACTATTTATTACCAGACACATGGGGTGGTTTGTGTGAAAAGGTGCTGTGGTTAATGCGGAGAATAACCCACCACACCTTTACCACATTGATTAAATTGGAGAATAACCTACCACACATTTACCACATTGGTTAATGCGGAGAATAACCCACCACACCTTTATCACATTGATTAATGGGGAGAATCACCCACCACACCTTTACCACATTGGTTAATGCGGAGAATAACCCACCACACTTTTACCACATTATAAATGTTCAAAGTGTGGTGGGTTATTCTCCTGCTAAACCAATGTGGTTATCGTGTGGTGGGTTACTCTTGGGATGAACCGATGAGGTAAAAGTGTGATGGGTTATTCTCCGGATAAACCGATGAGGTAAAAGCGTGGTGGGTTATTTTCCTAATTAACTAGTGTTGGTATGAATTGTTATAAAGATTATCAAATAAATTTCATATTTTTATCTGCTATAGTTGTTACGTTAAATCCTAGATTAAAGGAGGAAAAATATTTTCTCAAATTTCTAAAACATTACGCGACAAATTTTCTTCAATTGAAATATTACATAGCAACTTACGATCTTTTTTTAAGAATTTGTCCATATATTTTTGCTCGTAACATTTTCCTCTTTGCATGGTCTTAACAATTGACAAATTTTCTAAGTTTGCATCAGACGTCGAACTACGAAATTGTGTCTAATTTTTCTTTATTTGACTAAACATGCGTTCGCATTCAGCATTTCCACATGGCAGAGTTAAAATTGATAACATAACTCTGCCAAGTATATTTTATTTTAAAGCACTATTTGCTGATTGTATGTCTTTTATGTACTGAGACCATTTAGTATCTATTCGTTCCTCTTTAATATGTTCTGGTATATCATCTACCTGAAACGCAGAAAACTGAGCATGCAGCTTGTCTATCGCTTCTTCTTCACTCTCACTATCTCTGATATGCAACATAATAAGGAATCTGTCTACTTAACACCTGCAAATGAACGATTCTCAAAAGACAAAGTATCTGCAACCTGTGCACGTTTCAAAATCTCGTTATCAAGAGGGAATTTATGTAAAATATATTCGCAACTCTTACTGAAGTACGAGCGTATTGAAGAATAAAACCTTAATTTTTCTGAAGAGGTAATGTCCTGAACGACTTTTGAAATTGCACTACTTATCATTAATTCAGAATCATCCTTTTGATTACATCTATCATTGTATTTTACTTCAAGTAACTGGCAGTTCTTTAAAAATTCTGTTTTTACAAATTTCACTAACAAGTCCCTGTACACGTCCATAAAGAGTGTTTAAACACTTGGGAATATTTTTAGGCTTTACTTTGGACATTTTTCAACAAGACACGATCACTATAAGTGAATTACAGAGAGTTGGATCCACATACGTAATTTTAGATGCAAATGGCGCCACGGCGACTGAGTTGTTTACTCCGTGAGGCAGTAAGTTACCAGAAACCCAATGAATCACTCCGTCAGTTTGGTTCTCGAGTTGAGGCCTCTTCGTATAAGACTGTTCTACTTGAGCTACTGAATATTAAGATAGCCAATCAGCAAATACTTGATACCTTGTGCTCAGTTTTTATTGAGGGTCTAAAGCCTCAAATCAAACGGCTAATTATACCTCAAAATTATAAGAGTTTTTATTCGGCAAAGATGCATGCAGTGGCAGAGGAAGAGGTGTAAAGCAAGCAACATGGGGATTCCCCCCAGTCTGTAATGAGTTTTAGGGAACCTGAGAATAAGCAGCTCCATGATGAGCTTAAGAGAAATAGAGTAGAGGTAGGGAACCTCCCTAAAAGTTTTGCAGAGTTACAAGCTAAAATTGATAACATAAGTGTTAATTGTAGGAAATATTCTCAACCACACAGGCTCAAAGGACATCCTGGGTCTTTCTCTACACAAATGTATCAACAATATTTTTATTTTGAACAGCATACACAAATCTACCCATGCAATGCTCCGCAGCAAATTCAGGGATTTCAACAGCCAACTCAATTTTATTATCAACCTACTCAAAGTTAGAAGCAGCCAAATCAAAGCTTTCAGACTAATGTAAATACAATTAAAACTAAATACAATACATTTTATGCCCCTAGGTAGGATAAGAATTGCAGAGAAAATCAAAAGTTATAGTAAATATGGGTGAAGGTTGCACAACTCCAACATACTTTCTGAATCCCTTGGAGTGTTACCTATAGCGCAAAATTCGAATTTGATTTATTCACATAATTTGTCTCTACCAATGATTTTTGGTACTATTACTAATGTTGTTATTCCTATACTTATTGATTCTGGTGCGTCTATTAATGTGATGTTTTCAGATGTTTTAACTAATTTAAATAGCCAGATAGCTAATTAACTAACTGTAATATTAAAATAAAAGGTAAATTAAAAGCTACATTCAAACTTAACAAAAATTGTTCGTATCACAGTCTTCTTTTTCAGTTAACTATATTACTGAGTCAAATGCAGAGAATGATGATGATTTTGATGTTTTGGGGGGAGATTTTGATCTTTCACACTTAAATTATAATGAAAAAAGACAAATAGAGTCTAATTAATTATTATAAACATATTTTTGTTAATTCTAGTCCAGTTATATGGAGGTGTGACACAATTTTTCATAACATTAACTTAAAAGATGATAGTCTTGTTAAACGAAAACCTTATAGGTTTCCCTATCTTGTATGAGATGAATTAGACAAATGAACGAGCTTCTTGAGAATTATATGACACAAGAAAATGATTTACCATTCTCCGCACCTATACTGTTTGTTAAAAAGGCAAATGGAACATAAAGATTAATAACATATTTCAAGAAATTAAATGGCAAAACTATTGATGATATTTTCAATATCAAGTATCATAGAATTAATTGATAGTTTAAATAGTGCAAAATTATTTTCTACATTAGACTTAACATCTGGTTTTTATCAAATGAAATTGTACCAAGACAACATGAACAAATGTGATTTTTCTGAAACTTTTTGCCACTATGAACGGAAGAGTCCCCTTTGGTTTGAAAAATGCCCCTAATTCCTTTCAAAGACTTATAACCATCGTCCTAGCTAAGTTTTCTCCTTTACAAATTTCGATTTATATCGATGATATTGTTATTGTATCTAAAGGGTTAAGGAACATTTAATGAAATTAAATGTAGTGCCTGATAGATTATCTCATCAAAAATTATGTTTAAAGCCGAGTAATGCAATTTTTTTTAAACTTTAATAAATTATTTAGGTTTTCAAATTTCTGAAGGTATTGCCCAACCCCATCCCTCTAATTTAAAAACTGTTAGAAATTTTCAAAAACCCACCTCTATTAAACAAATTCGCCAATTCTTATCAAAGTATCAACGGAATGTAATTAACTAACTTCAATTATTTTGTTTGTGCACCACAATTAAAAAAATACATTTTCCCGATTTTTAAATTATGTGTTTATACAATGAGATCTATTATAAAAATATTATAAACATTCGAATTTTTATACAAAACTGTAAGCTTTGTTTTCACACTAGTGTTCCATATTATAATAATTAGGTACATTGCTGAAGAGTAAACGTAAATACAAACTCAGTTTACTTGGATAGAACATAAATGCTATGATCCAGAGAACATTTAAGTAATGTCTTAAATGTAAAACATAAAATCTGATAAAAACAGACATAATGAGTGTATTGTGCTTGAACTTCATTCCAATTCTTTTAAACATTTTCTGCATTTCTGTGAGAAGATTTAAACATTCAGCAGATGGGAAATAAAAGTCCGCTGTAAATGTTTCCTTCTTATAAGCTTTTAAAGGTTATTTATAGTACATTGATGGATTCTTAAAATGCAGTTTACGTTCTACGTCTACAAAATTTGTAAGATAAAAGGAAACACATGATTTTATTTATTGAATGTAGTGAAACTGCATAATAAAATTTAGGAGTTTACTCGACCAATACGATGTATTTTACAATAAAATAAAGACGGGGAGTTTCAATGGTGATCAAAGTTAGAAATACGAATCTAATGTTTGATGAATAAAATTGAATTTTAAACTATAATATACTTAATCAACAAGACATCGACTGCAAACAGATACGCAGACAGGCAGCCGAACATCACGCTAAAAATAGTCAAAACGTATTCAAAAGATCCTAAAATATACTAGCATTAATATTTTGAAATCGATGATTTTCGTGAGAACACTGTACTATATTCTCTGTACTATATTCTATAGTGTGAGAAAGTAAAAATGTTTACTGTTTAAGAGATCAAAATTTACCTCATCTCAATATTGAATATATCTAGGGATTAAATTGTTTTTAAAGCAGAACATGTTTAAATTGAAATGTTTTATTTGTTTCAAGTTAAATAGATACATAAAATGTATGGAATTGTTCACCACATAAGTTAAAATGAAAATAAATTCCTACAAGTAATTGAAATATTATTTCGAGTTATATGAACAATTTCTTCATGAACTGCATTTGAAAATATCTCTATTCAAATGCAAATGGAGAAAACCTGAAGACACTTGTTTGGAGAAATGAATAGGCAATTATCGCCATTAGATCATAAAGACACATTCGAATCATCCTTTGGTACTGAAATGGTTCAAAACAGGAGTGTCTGCGGGAGATTTCCCGCAAGCAATTTAAATCCTTAATAAATCAGCATTAAACGTTTAATAGTTATGCATTTTCAAATGAAAATTCCTTGGAATATAATCCGCAATATTAAGACAGAAGTGGATTATAACACGGGTCGATTAAATTGTTTTGAAAAAATAAAATCCATTCCTTGCAGTACTTGATCCAAAAATCTTCCAGAATCTCTTTGAATACAAAATGTCTATGTAAAATCTTAAATTGTGTGTGACATACGCATATTTCATTTACGGAAACGGAGTATTGAGAAAGTAGTTGAAAATGCAAAGAACGAAAATGGATCAATATTACTGATGCATCTCTATTTACAACATATTTTTCAATTAACATTTGAAGACTGTTTATTATTTTCGAAAGTTACCTGTAAATAATGATGTATAACAAACACATGTATAACCAAATTTCACTCCAAAATTTATCAGTTTGTTGACTAGGGTATTTATTAAAGTTCTTAAAATAATAATTACTTGGACAAATTGAAAATAATAATGTAGTTGAAGGCAATTTAAAATAGTAACTAAAATTCTGAAGCACAATTTTACATTCTCATACGTAGTATTGAGAAAGTATTGTTTTCTCGAAATTTTTCATCTTCAAGATTTTGATACCAATATAATTTTTATGATTACCTAAACAAATTTTGACTATTTTTGGAGTGATGTCCATTAGGGTGGACCGAAACCAGGGGTCAAAAAAAAATTTTTTTTTGGCTTAGCGATAGTGCGGAAAAGGTGCCTCTTCCTTCCAAATTTAAGATCCCAAAATTTAGAAGCGATAAAAAAATGTCTTCATGGGGCACCGGCGACCAGAAATTTAGCTTTTTAAAAAAATTATGCTTTTTTAAGATTTTTTCTTCCCTAAAAATTTGAAGTTATATAACTCCTCGACAGTGACTAAAATATATCTTTTGTAGTACTATTTCAAATGCCAAAATTATATCTTGACAGAAAAATACCCTGAGAGTCTTCTGAGGAACACAAATGTAGTGCATGAAACCAATATTTTGCAATTTTTCAAGCTTAATTTTTCTTCGACTGGAGAAGTTATATTTTCTCCGCTCGGAGTTTTAAATATTCTATGATGAAATACTACAGTATTAAAGCACATAATTATGAAAAAACACCATTTTGAAAGTATTTTAAGTGCCAAAATATTTTGCAATTTATCCATTTTTGGTAATAAAATAAGTAAGTACATATACTAGAATTGAAAACAAATTGTCATCAGAAAGTTTCATAAAATGGAAACATCCGTCGATCAGTTAGTTATACATTTTCAGGAAATATAATTACTAAAAAACACTTATATACACTTACTTACTCTTATCTATTCAATTTTAAAATCCTTTTTAGTACCAAATACAGGAAAAAGAGACAGGGTTCCTTTCCTTGCGCGGATAAATCCATCCTTCGCCTCTTGGCCACAAACCGCTGCTGCTGCTTCCGTGACAATCTTTACTGTTCTCTCAACAGCCTGAGTATGGCATGGAAATTTTGTGAATTGTACCAGAGACCATTGATCAGAGTTGGTTGATGACTCTTCAAATAATTGCTTGAGTTCTTCGTTTTTAATTTCCATCGTTATTGGAGGCTCCGTTAAGTGTGGCTTTTGCCATGAAATCTTTTCCACATAATCAGTAGCTCGGAAATTTATAGCAGGGCTGACGAACTTTCTCAGTTTGTTCTTATCTGAATCCTTATTGTTCCTTACTTTAATAATACTTCGTAGGCCGAGTTCTCAAATAAATTTTCGTTCATCTGTTAACATTCCCAGAAGAATATTCTCTAAAGAGTGAAAATATCCATTCCTCTGTATAACAGGATCAACTACTTTTTGAAGTTCTACTGGAAGGTAACAAGAAAGTTGCATCAGTTTAAATAGATGCCTGGAACCATCAATACAAGAAGGCTTGAATTTAGTGTGGAACCATATAGGTGCATATACCTTCATTACATACGTCGCCAATGTCTTGAGACTCTCTGAAGGATTTTTCTTGCTGATGTAAAGCCGAAGAATGCGGTTTGCTCTTGTGAGCCATCTTGAATAAGACAGCTTACCAGGGTTCAGAGCAGCTAAATCAGGGGTGCAAATACCACTCGATACTGCCAGACATATTTCAAGAAGATACTTCTGATCACTATTGAGGTCTGCTAGTGTTCGCAAATTATCTAGCAGATTACCTTCAATCCGTTGAAAGTCAATAACTGTTTGTTTTTTACAGCTCTCCAAAACCTTTCCAATGTCACCCGAGTAAATTCCCTGGCACTGTAGTTTTTCCATCTAAAAATTTATAGAGATGTCGCAAAGGTAGTTAATTTCCATGGAAAAGACAAATAAGCCATTGTAGGGGTGTCCTAGCTTATTTTTCCAACAATGTAATAATTCCATTTTTATTACCTGTGTTAGTAACAGTTCCATCGCATCCAATGGTTGTGAGACTATTTATATTTTTGTCTTGATAAAAAAAAACGAAAAATGCTTTGCTTGATATTCAGAGAGGTGCATGATATCGGAGTCACACGACCCAAATATCTTGATTCTGGTTCTTCAATTAGAGAGATATGCTCTTCTAAGACTGTTGCACTGTAGATTTGGTTTCCCTTTTTTTCTTAAATCATTGTAACATCATTCCTTCCATCAAAATACAAACCTTTTATAAGTCTTTTTCCCAGCTCATTGTAGGATTTCTTAGCAAACTTCTCTCGTTTTTTTCGCTCCCTCCTGATTTTATTCTTGTCAATTACTTTACCCATATCAGATGTTATAATTATTCCTACATCCAGGAGTACAGAACTCGCTATCGTTGCCGCTGCTTTATATGAAACACCTGTTCTGTCACAAATAGGTGCTGCAGTTGGCAATTTTATTCTCATTTGGGACGTTGAAGGTTTAGGATTCTCGGTTTCCACTACCATAAGTTTATTGGCAGTCCGCCATGTGCAATTGTGCGATTGTGCGATCCCGTTGCTCAGACAGGCTGGCGCTCGCGCCTGCAATCATCTCCCCCCCTCCACCTTTCACTCACAATACTTTTTTATTACATAAATATTGCAACAAAAGGCCAATTGACGATAGGAATTATAAGAAGCCATTCAAAGACATGCTACATGATATTTTGAACACATATATACATTAAAGAAAGAAAAGCTGAAAAATTCGACAAAATTCGAAAATTTGGGGGCCCGGTGCCTCGTGAATTTTTTTTTTTAATCTGGCAAAATTTTGAACACTTAGATGAGAAGAGGCACCTTTTTGGCACTATCGCTAAAGAATTTATGAACTTCTATTTTTTTGGCTCACCCTAATGCCCATCCGTCCGTCTGTATGTCTGTCTGTCTGTTGTCAATGTCTTGCATACACGATAGATGCCACAAATATTAATATATTTTCACTAAACTTTATATTCTGATTTGCTAACAAAAAAATCTAGAACTATATAAAAATGTTTAAAGATTCGAGAAAATTTCGTATTTTTTTACATGACAGCATAGGATAAAATTTATCACTATTCCATTTGCTGACTGGCATATTGATTTTTTTTAGCAAGAAATCTGTAACAAACCTAGAGATAATCTACCAACAAAAGCTAGAGAACGTCAAATTTACAAATAATCTACAATAAGGCTGCAAAAATATTACATAATTTATTTTCAGATTTGTTTGCATTTTTACTTTCCTTATATACATATTATACTGAATAAGGAAATTATTGTGACGGGGTCGAAAATTCGATTTCGAGTTTTCGAAGGGAGAACAAGTTTCAAGCATCCCTGAACACTAATCAAACGTTTTTGAGGTGATGTTTGTGTGTGTATGTGTGTATGTGTGTATGTGTCTGTATGTGTAGGTGTTTGTGGGTGTGTGTGCGTATGTGTGCGTGCGTGTGTCTGCGTGTGTACCTGTGTGTGTCTGTGTGTGTGAGTGTGTGGGTGTGTGGGTGTGTGGGTGTGTGTCATTGAGACTATAGAGACGATATCTGACGAACGAATGTAGCAATTCGAACGAAATTTGTTACAAAAATGACAATAAATAAAATTTGGAAGATTATTGTTTTGAAACTCAATCGAACGTCTAGAACCACCCTAAATTTTGAAGTAATCTTTAAAAAATCATAACCTACCTACCTATTGTGAAATATGTTCACGTTTTATATGTAATATTATGCGATACATTTGTTATCGCCATTTTCACTAATACAGTTGGTTCCATTCACGAGAGAAGTTACTTTGAGTAATAGTTTTGCATTTGGAAACCATTGTGTTTCTCTATTATAAGAGTAACCTATTTCTCCATCCATAACACTTAGCGGCATTTTGGCTTCGAATTTTGTTAAATATCGCCAACTTGGCGATTTTTTCAAACGGCCTTGTTGCATGCCACCCAAATCACATAGTGAAAAGCTATATTTTAAAACAACTCTGCCTGCGAAACGAATGATAACGGCGATAAATAGCCAATTTGTGGACCGCCCAACAGCAACACCCAGTACCAAACTGTGACATTTGCGGATATATATTCACCAACGGAAAATGTTTGTTTTAGTGTTCCCTATTTTCTATTAAAATTTGTGTATATAATTTTCAATCATCCTGTATACCTTGCATATTTTATCATCTTAAAATAATCTATGTACATATAATTATCTATTACATATTTATATATTACATATAAAATACTTATCTATTACATATTTATATATTACATATAAAATACTTATCTATTACATATTTATATATTGCATATAAAATACTTATCTATTACATATTTATTGACTTACATAAAATACAAACAAATTATGGTTACTCCGTATCTGCTGTACTAAATTTTCAATCAAGATTAACTTTCCTAAAATCTGTAGTTACTAAATCGGCGGATTCTACGGCAAATATACCTGCATTAAGAATCTATGTTTTATTACTTTTGGAGAGTTTGCTTTCCCAAACATGCAAATGCACAATGTAAGTGGCACTTCAGGAATTGAGGCAGTCTCAGAAGTACGCAAATGGGGATTTGAGTCGATAGAAGAAAGATTTTTTTTTGTAAATGTATATTGATACGATGGAACAAAATGAAAAAGGGATTTCGAAATATTCCCTATTCTATACAACTCTTTATAAATGTAACGAAAGGGACTGAATGCATTGAATCCAAGATTTAGCATTATTTTGATTATGCAACCGTATATTTTGGATGCATGAAACCGTTTTCACCATACATATTGAAGAGATTAGGAATCATGTTCCCAAATGAACGATCAGCATACTTAGACTTGTTTCTCTAGCGCGGTTTATCATGGAATCCTTATAATAGTCGTAATAGCTTAGACAACTTTCTTTTTGCCGGGATTTGGTGATATTTTGTAGTAAACAATAATTACAGTTATTGTTACTTGATATGTTTATGTTTTATTCGAATATAATTTGATTGTAGTTGATGAAGTTAATTCATAAAATTTCCAAAATCTTTATTTAAATTGTGTTGTTGAATATTGCTCATATTGTACCTGTAATATTGAACCACGGAACAATGAGAGCCCAGCGGTACGTTCATGTCATATTTCAGCCACATATGTTGCCACTCATGCAGGGTTCCCAGGAGGCATTTCTCAACAGGACAATGCTCGGCAACACACAGCAAGGGTGTCACAGGAATGCCTCCGCATAATTACTACCTTTCCCTGGCCTGCCCGATCACCAGATTTATCACCGATCGAGCATATTTTGGATCAATTGGGACGGCAAGTTGGACAGCCTACGAGTTTGGTCATATCGCATCATGTATTCAAGCTAGATGTGGTATTTTATTTTGCTTTTATTTTGCTTATATATATATATATATATATATATATATATATATATATATATATATATATATATATATATATATATATATATATATATATATATATATATATATTTTATATACGACATTCATCAGTTACTGACATTAGAGTAATCTTAGTTAGTTCTAATAATTTTATCTATAGCCATTAAATGTGATACAGCAGCTTATTACTGATTTATAGTCACATTGCATTCCTCAAATATATTAATAAAATTGTACCTATTCCCTTTGATCACACACAGAGCAGCAATATATTTCACATTTTTCAAAAGGCCTATCTTTTGCACTGAATTAATACTTCTACATAAACTGCTCTTCTTGCGCCCAATATATTTTCGAAGAGCATTTTTGTCAACAGGCATGACGCATTTTTGTCGAAGACGTTAAGCAACCTCATCGAAGTCATAGAAGAATAAAATAAACTTGCAACTCTACAACTGGAATCGTCACAGAAGTATAGCTCCGGAATTATTTAACAAGAATACTTATCGAAGTCATGAAACGCAATTTAAGCAAGAGAAACATATTTTTCCAATCATGAAATATACTTTAAGTAAAAGAAGCATCTTTATCAAAATCATAAAACGCATCCAGATAAATAGCAGCATCTTCTTCAAAAACATAAAACGTACTGCACATTTGCACAAGTCAGTCAATCAAATTGATTAACAGGCATAAATTAAATTTACTTACATAAGTGATGAGACAAACTTTGGCAAATTTGGGGGTACTATATGGGTTGCCCCATTCTTCTCATTGGCTTTCCGCGATTCGTTTACCTATTGGCTTCAAGCATGTGGGTGTAGCTTATATTGAGCTTCATTGGGTAATCTCCTATATCCCTTGCGGCTTTGCTTGCACGCATGAAACGCACGTGCTATGAGGTCATAATAATTTTTCTTGGCCATAAATGACTTCCCTCCCCATCATAGAAATTGGCATCCTCATGTTTGGAGAATGGTGTCATCTTGCTGCTTTTGCTTCTGTAGAACATGTAATGCCTTTCATTCGCGCAGTATCACTAAAAAACCAACACCAAATGAGTGAATGCTATAAAAGAGCATTTAATTTGAAAATAATGTGCATAATTATTAAGGCGATAGATACAACGAGCCACTTCGATAATATCAAGGGACTACTTCACTTTAGTAGACATACTTCACTTTACCAAGGCGGACATGATAACACCCGTAAGAGTCAAACAATGTGAAATTTGGTATGCCCCTTATAAGAGGCAAAGAGAGAAAGGCTATTAATTTCAATCATTAGCAATCTTGGATTATTATCTACCCACAATCACGATTTTTTATTCTGAACTGAAAGTAATATATTCGATACAACTGTTATTTAATCACAATTTGGTAGTCCTAAAACTCTCATTGGTATATCTACACTTAAAAGGTTTTATATATAATTTAGCATTATCATAGTTTGCAAAAGTACCGGCAAGTGTATTGTATGTTTTCAGTGTTAGTACGCATATATATATATATATATATATATATATATATATATATATATATATATATATATATATATATATAATATATATATATATATATATATATATATATATATATATATATATATATATATATATATATATATATATATATATATATATATATATATATATATATATATATATATATATATATATATAAATATATTTATAAAAAATAAATATATAAAATATATGGTCTATGGCATAAAGAAGAAATTCTTAAGAAAATTATGGGAGACGTGGAGCGAACAGCCCATAATACCGGAACAAGAAGGAATGAATGACATCAGTAAAACTAACCTGGCTACTTTTTATGACTATTTCAAACTACGGGTCAAAGTTATGAAAATCCAATTGGAAAAACGAAAACTACATGTGAACAAGGAATTTTTCATTATTATTTTTAGCAATAAGACTTTTGATCATATGCAATTCAAACATATTCTTAAAACTTTTAATCATCTTTTACCGACACAACAAATTATTATTGATGTATCATTTCGTTATATCATGATTCATGGACGCAATATATGCAACTATAGTAAGCTATGTAAGGACTTATCTGAATATGTACAACAGTCATGTCAATGTATTGATGATCCATTATGTAACCAAGATCACGGTCATATCGTCACAGGAGACATTACACTTGCAAAAGACCTTCCTTTACTGCAGTTTTTAAAGATGGGCACTAAATTTCGACATCAAGTATTCAAGGGAGAAGTAGAAAGTAATTTTAATACGGATCTGGAAGCCTTTATTTACAAAACGGCAATAAAATACAGTTATCCATTGTCCACTTTTAATGAATGGCGTTATAACGTATTTAACGCATTTAAATCTCAATATAACCTGCTTAAACAATTTACGAAAACAGAAAAAAACAGTAAAGCAGTTTTGGAGACATTTCGCAACAGCTATGGCATCACCTATATGGATAAAGTCATTAATAACTACGCCTTTACTTGCAAATCGTATTACGTACAACTCCTACTGGCATGCTATAAAGACATCAATATGTATTGTCCAATTAAGCAAGGATATACTCCTAATGTTAATAGAATTATAGCCCTCTATAAACAAATTGGTATTAATATTACAGTGGTCAAATTTCCATATTTAGTGCTCATACCAAAAATCCATAAAAAACCTATTAAATTCAGATCTGTCACTGTAGGTTGTAATACCTATTTAACCAAATTGAATTCCATTTTATTAAAACTAATAACACCTGTTATGAAGAAAATACGAAAAGAGGGCTCAGTTATGATTAAAAATAGTTATGAAGTGGTCGATAGATTGAAAACCTATTCTGAAAGATTTTATTTTAGAACGTTTGATTTTAAAGACCTATTTAACAATATCAAATTACAAGATCTCTTTGATATTTTAATGGAAATTTATTTTACATCGGATTTACACAAACATGTGGAAACCAACAAGTACAAAAGCCTCCTTAAGATTGTCATATTTGAGAATATTCTATATAATGGAATCGCATTTTATAGACAAATCAAAGGTATCCCAATGGGAGGGGGATGTTCCTCGTTACTTGCGGTATTTTACTTACATCATTATGAGAAGGGCACGAATTTAATTAGTGAAATACCATTCTTTAGATTCGTTGATGACGTCATGATTGGAGTGGATGATCAATATACTATATTTGATTTTGCATTCTACCCGCCGTGTCTTGAACTAATCGAATCGGGGTCAGCGAATGTAGGAACAGTTGATTTCCTTGACATCACTATTTATTATAATTTGGAACAGAAATTATGTTATAAATTATTTAACAAGAGACATCTATATGACTGCAAGATCAATTATTTTACCCACTGGAATACCAACTTGAGTTTAAACGTACAACGTAATTTAATCGTAAATCACTTGAACAGATACAGATTATTAAACTCATCTATTACAGAATTTAATAAATGCATGATGCATTTAATCAACGGAACTCGGGAACAATCATATCCCTTCCGCTTTGCAGCACTATTATGATGTTTTTTGCAGAAATTATTGTGATAAAAATTATGTTAATTTATCCGACATCCTGGAATACAACTCAACTCTTACCTAGGATTATCTGATTGTTTCACATCCAGATGGCTCTATAAGTTAGACGCGACTTTTTTATGTATGCTTTCCTATTCGAAGTTTATACGCTTTATGCAACACTTCCATGATTCTCGTCTTGCTGGTTAGTAAAAGTTCCAAATATTTTGTTATTTTGATCATTTTTATGTTGTCTGGGATTTGGCCATTTTTTCCCCACGGGCATGATCGATTGTTGTTTCGGGCATGCAGAGTCTCTGGGACAGTTTTCTTGAAGTCAAAGCTGGCTTCTAACCAGGAAATAGGGGTCGCAATCCCCTTGACCTTTCTGCAACCCTGTAAACACAGTCATCCCACCTATATATTTTCTTTTTTCATTTTAAATCCTATATTTCAAGACTCTCATAGTGCGGCAATTTGCGCCTTTCTCTTTCTTGAATTTTATACTTTTTGGGATTGCATTTCTTTATATATATATATATATATATATATATATATATATATATATATATATATATATATATATATATATATATATATATATATATATATATATATATATATATATATATATATATATATATATATATATATATATATATATATATATATATATATATATATATATATATATATATATATATATATATATATATATATATATATATATATATATATATATATATATATATATATATATATATATATATATATATATATATATATATATATATATATATATATATATATATATATATATATATATATATATATATATATGTATATATATATATATATATATATATATATATATATATGTATATATGTATATATGTATATATATATATACATATATTCATATATGCATACATATATATATATATATATATATATATATATATATACATATATACCGGATGGTCAGAATTGAATTACCCCTACTCTGAGCACTCTATACATCGAACTACTCAATATAAAGGCTAAAAATTGTTGAACCTACTTTCCAAGACACCGATAGAAACGGAACACCGATAGGTGGCGTTGTACAACAGAAAATATGCTGTAAAAGACACAAGATAATCACAAAAAAACAAATACATGCGATAAAGAATTTTTTCTTTTTGATTTCTTTTGCTGATATGAAAAAAAAAGAAGATAAAAAAGTGCAGAAACTTAAACTGTCAGTATAACTGCAATTTCGCACTGTAAGCACTAAAATTTTAATAAACCCTTGGATTGCAGCTACTATGTTCTGGGCTTAAAAGGGGATAAAACTGGGAAATTTTCATTCTGATCAGCGATGGCTGTCACACTGCCAGAAAGCGCTTTGCTTGTGAAGGTGTTTTATGAAAACAAAGGGCATGCTGCAGCTGCACTTCGAGAGTTTCGTCGACTTAAGAATTTGCGCAAAGGACTATAACTTCCACAAGCTCTCAAGAGAATGATCGCTCGATTCGAGAAAACTGGACATCTTGGAGTTCAGCCTGGTCGACTCGTTCAGTAGTCGTTGACGATGTGGCCACCGTTATTGTTGAACAATCAATGGATAACGTTATAGTCTGTAGTAGTGCACGTTGAGTGTCACGACACTTGGATGTTCCCTACAGCACAGTGCGGAACGTACTGAGAAACATAGTGCATTTTTCCCGTACAAAATTAGTCACAATCACCACTTGCTGACCATCGACAGGGAGAAGCGACTGTCCTTTGTATTGACATTTCTGGCAAGAGTTGAAGTGGATACATAGTGGCCATGGCAGATTCTATGGAGCGATGAAGCGCATTTCTATCAAAGTGGAACAGTCAACACCCATAACTGTTGCATTTGGGACACGGAAAACCCTCGTACCTTGCAAGAGATTCCACTTCACTCACCGAAAGTTACAGTCTGGTGTTGTTGTTGAAACCCAGACCGTCCGACCTACCAGAAAGGTGTAAGGTAACTGCTTGGACGGTCGGGAAGTGCCACCCAATTTAGACCGGAACCCAGTGGGGGAGGCATCCACAGGGACCGTACCCTCCTTCCCCTACCACCAACCTCTCCAAGGACTTCCGTATCCACATGTTTAACGTGATCGTACTCCGCATGAACACGGCGGCAGTTTTGGCAGTGGCTGGAATCGAACCCGGGCCAACCGAGTGCAACTCCAGCGCGCTAACCAATGGGCTACCGCGCCCCTACAGTCTGGTGTGGATTCACAGACTGTAACATTCATTCTTGGACCTTTCTTTTTCGAAGAGGCTACTCCCAATGGCCCTGTGACATGCACCGTGACGACCAGAAGGTACAAAAACATGCTCGAAAAGCCTACTGTTAATTCAATATGTTGCTATATAAGCATTTTTAATTTTAAATCCTATATAATTAAGTTATTTCAGAGTTAATGTTTAGAATATCTCCACATTACCAGATAATTGACTTTTGTTTACTACAATTAATGAACTACAGATATGTATACAGTATTTATACGGCACAATTATAAACATGTTAAAACTATTTGAAAAAATACGCGTATATTTTATACATAAAGGGGAACACAGGCGTTGTAAATAGAAATTAACTATAACTGTTTTCTAAGCAGCCGCCAATATATGAACAACTTCTATGTATTTATTGATAACTTCTACTCATTTTTGAAGAAAGATAATTACATATTTTATCGCATTTCAAACACAAGTTTCATAACTTATCTAGAGTGTGAGTCTCCAGCAGAATTTCTCACATATTCATACTCTGATCGAAGATAGATGGCGCCACTCCGATTCAAGGACTTGCTTTTCGACTCTATTGTCACGGCCTTGCCACAGGCCAATTGAATGGCTAGCATTTGTCTGTCGCGTTTGCGTGTAATGTTAATCCTTATATTTGCGTGTAATGTTAATCCTTGCCAGTGCAATGTTAATCATTAAACTTGCTATAATTTCGGAACTCCTGTGCATCATCTTGCATTCTAAGTTGCACGTTTTCAAACTCTATAAACTTTAAAGTATAATTTTTTCTTGGGAGAGACTTGCGTCTTCTTTTCGGTCTTTTCGTAAATCTGTTAATTTCAAACACTGTAATTATTTTATTTTGACTCAATTTTAGTAATATTGTCTTAACTTGTAATTGTAAATTTTAACTCAGGCTTGCCTCTGTCCAATCATTTCTGATTGGCGGACTCCTAATCTTAGCCCTTCCCCCTTCCCTTTCCTACCTACTTGCCAGATCACCCATTCAAGACAGAATCTCCATCTCATCTATGTTCAAGCAAGCAACCACTACAGACCACCCTTCAATAGCTGAGTGCATATTTCTATACTCCAACATCGCAGTAAACAAATGGACTTGCGTCACATTACATGTGGGGTTACGGGACAGTAGACACAGGGACCTCGTAAGAAGCGTCTTGACTTAGCTTGGAACATATTCATATACCATAGTGTGTTATTCTTCTTGCATCACAGTTATTATTAGAATTCACGAATTATGTTTCAATTTATATTTTTCACTCATGATATATAATTTTTAAAGGTCTAGTCCTTAACTATGGCAACAATGTAATGTCACTTTTGGATACGTTTACAATCTGTGTGTATAAAATATGTTATATTACTATCACAAATAAATACATTTTTACACGTAAAATTATATTCATTTAGATTTGCAAACGTATATCACAAAAAAGTATAATTTTATAGGATTTGAAAGAGTGACCATTGACTATACTCTCCTAAATCCATTCTGAATATATGGCTTTAAGCTGAAGATATCAAAAGAAATATTCTTCAGCAATTACATTTTCTCAAACTTTAATAAAAATGCACATTTACAAAAATTTAAATTTATGCTTTCTATAAATTTATACTGTGTTATATTTCAGCTGTCTATGTATTCCATGTTAAAATGTATAAAAACATTAATAATTGCACCTTTTTATACAGAATTGCTTTCCATGCATATATTTAAAGAGTTATTTTTTTAAATGCTGGTGGTACAAAATATTTTTGAATAATTAGGACTGTTAGGAGTTTTTGTGTTTTCAAAGCAATTGTATGTATTAAATATTAAATATTGTTCGTAGAATAAACAAAAATATTTTCAAGCAAAATAATTTTACACCTATTTCCTTTAACATAAATATATTCCAAAACGAAAAATCAAGAAATTTTTAAATTGCAGTAACTGCACTGTCATAACCATTGGATTAATTGCTCGAATAACAGATGCATTATACTAAACATTTTATGAGACGTACTTTAGGGCGGAGCGTAAAAATGTTTTTTTCGAAATGTTTCTTTCCCGCTGGTGTAAACAAGTTGTGGAATGGTTTCAGAAACACACACAATTTCAGATTAATCAATAAATATTTCCCGGTTCCACTTTGGTGTCTAAATATGCAAAATTAGCCGAAAATGATGTAAATTTTCACTTTTCAGTGGTTTTTTTAACATCCGATTTTCTATTCACGCTAGTTCGGAAAAGTTGGAATAACATGTAAGAAACATAAGTGCAAAAATTTACAGCAATCAATAAATATCTTTCGGTTCGCCTTTTGCGTCTAAAACTGGACAATATAGGGCACTGCCCTAATCTAATAAGATTTCAAAGAACGTCTTATTGATTTCACTACACTGTTAGCATTAGGAGGTGATGGGACCTCAGTAAACACAGGAAATAAGGGTAGCGTTTTCCGCCGTATAGAACTATTTTGTAAGAAATCCTTAAACTGGTTCGTGTGCCAGGTTCATGGTAACGAGCTACTGCTCTGGCATCTAATGCAGCACTTGGATGGCGATGCAACTGATCCTAAAACGTATTGTGACCCAATTGAAAAACAGCTTCAGAATTGTGACAGCTTCAGAACCTATGTAGACTTTAAGAAAATTGACACCACAGTTCCTTCTGCAGACAAAACTGATCTGAGCACAGACCAGAGATACTTGCGAGATATTTGCACTACAGTGACAAATGGTGTTTGTCCTGAGAATTTGTCCCATAAAAATCCTGGAAATATTTCCCATGACTGCTGGATGACAACTGCTAACCCAATCTTGCGTGATTATTGGTACACAGGATCCCTTCAATGAACTACAGGCATTGGTTGAGTTAGTTTATCATGAAGGTTTACGCACCTGCGTAGTTCAGAATCAAATCGCATCTCAATTGTACAGTGGGATCACGAAATCTTTGGAAAACAATTGAAGCTTCACGTTACCTTACAGGCAAGCTGAAGCCAGTTGTGGATCTCGTCATCCAAAGAAATGGCTACTTTGGTCATCCTGAAGCAATAATCCTTGCAATGCTTCTTGATCCAGACCAGAATATGCGAGAACTTATTTTGAAAGCAAGGAAAAAAACGGGAGGAGTTTTTGTGTTCCAAACTCCTGAACTTAAATTAAAAGCTAAATCTTACGTGAATCTCATAGACTGGCAGAATTGCCAACGAACTGAACCTCCGAGTAGCACTCACTTCTCGAACGAAGCCATAGTGCAACTGATAAAGTCTGTCGAATGTCCAGTGCAGGCATTGGGAAACATAAACTTCCGGTGCCACACTCAATGTGTTGAAAGAGGAGTAAAACTGACAACAGAAGCTTCCCTTGCATTCATCGGAGAGACCAAGCGTGATGGATACATTAGATCCAGAATATAGTCAAGGCATGTCACGCCATTGTTTGAAACCAAAAACCAGTATAGAATGAAAAATATGGAAACAAGTGAATGAAATACGTTTAATACATATTTGCAACTTTCACTCTGGAACTTTCACTCGAAACACACTTATTTATACAAAGTATGTGTATTGCGTGAATAATAAGATTTGTTGTTTAATGTTTATAATTATTATTTACAAGTTATATCCAAGTTTGGTAAAAGAAATGTTTAAAGCTTCCAAAAATAAATTTTTAAGTAAAAGTTTTCCACTTCTTACTAAATTTCAACCCCTAAGTTTTCTACACTTTTGCCTAATTTAGCATGTATAGACCCCAAAGTAGATTCATAAGATATTTATTGATTACTCTAAAATTTTGTACTTATGTTTCTTATATGTTCTTTCAACTTTTCCGCGCTAGCAGGAATAGAAAATCGGAAATTAAAAAAATCACTGAAATGTGAAAATGTACATCATTTTCGACTAATTTTGCATATTTAGACCCCAAAGTGGAACCTGAAGATATTTATTGATTAATCTGAAATTTTATAAATATGTTTCTGAAACCATTCCACAACGTTTTCGCACTAGCGGGAAAATAATTTCGAAAAAAAAACATTTTTACGGTTCTCCCTAATGTACTTTATGCGTATTACTCTTATTCACCCACACGGTTAACAAGCGAGTTCCACTGAATGAAACTGATATTTACAAAATTTTATCGCTCATTTTCGGTTGTACTTTCTTCTACAATTAAATTGAGTATGAATTCATAAAAATAATTTTTATTAAAGTATTTAAAGAATGAACGACAGGTATTTCAGTTATTTGAACTGGTTCTAATTTAAAAAAATAAATAATTTTTAGTGCTATACTTATTTGGTCTGTCAGTTGGTCAAAAATCATACTCCTACAGCTCTGATCTTCTGTCCTGCTTAGTCTATATGCGAGCGAGATATTGACTACCTTCAACCCGATATTGCCACACAGCACATTGCAAAGCAGAGAGGTAAAACCTACGATGAGAAAAGAATTCTTCTACCACTAGTGTGCAGGCATAATTTTCCATATCATCGTTTTTAAAATCACTTGTGATCACTTCTAATTTTGATCTAACGATCAATGGAGAACCAGTGGACTACAGCGAAAGACATGTTTACTTCACTAATAATGCAGTAAAATTTTTGACTCAATTCTTTCTTAAGAGATTAAAAACATATAAATTAGGAGAATAAAAGACATATAAAATAATAGATTAGAGTCATATAAATTTAGAATAATTGCAAATGTAATCTTTGATACATAAACTTTATATTTACTTTTATTATCCAAATCCGTTCCTTACTAAAGGACAGTTGTGTCAGTACTTTTTACACACCTTTTGATCATTTTCCAAAACCAAACCTTGGCTACTTCCAGCTTGACAGATATTTCCGAATATAGAAATAGAAAATAGAAATCCAAAAGGAAATCCAATATAGAAAACATGTATGATTATCACCTACATTATGCCTCATTTTCGGGATCAAATGACTTTAATTTGATCTACATATAATTGCTCATCTAAGCCAATTCCAAAAATTTTACAAATTTCGTGACGCAAAAGCCATTATTTTTTTTACAATATACACACTAAAAGGCATTAAACACGCGAAACTGTCCTCTATGTTCCGTCACCCATCATCAGTGTTGTGTAAAACGCGTTCCCAGAAAGCTATCCTTTTTTTCAGAACGTTAGAACATAGCAAACACCGTTTTAATAATCGGAACTTTGAGCGGAACTGACTTAAAAAGAAAAATGGGATTTGAACGTCACGTTCACGTTCTTTTAAACGTTCCTTTTCAAGTGTTTCGTAAAAAATATGCATGCAGAAAAAAAATCAACCGTTATTGGATCTATTCAAGAATGAATTATGTAATTTTCTAAATATGTTGTAAGGAAATTTGTGTAAGTCGGAACTATTCTTAAACCGAATCATAATAATATTTGCCTAATATGGGAGGTACTAAAAGAAAAATACTATTCAATGCTTAATTTGTTTGCTATATATATTAGCAAATCTATACATGTCTTACATAAATTTTTGTAGTCAGCAAATCTGTCGGAGACAAGACTATTATAGACATCTATATCAACACATAGAGGGGTTCAATCGATTCATATATACAGTAGAATCATAGTCTATACGTCTCTATGTACTTGAAAAACATTATGAATATATATGCACTGATTGTACTATATTGTATTGCACGGTATAATGCTTCTTAATTTTCACTTCCTATTTTCGGAACAAAAGTTTATCAATTCACAACAGAATAATCCACAATTTATCTTCACATCCATCTTATTTATTACAAACCCGTATACATTAAAATTGCCTTTCGAATTCGATATTAATTTCGATGTTTCAACTTCATTCTTTTCAGACATATTTTACAAACTTGAATCAATATTACTACACCAAGTCTTCAAAATTTGATCTTTTTTACTTCAATCTAACTGGTTTAATCGCGTATTTATGAGATATTTTGCAAATTTGAATTCATTTTCTTCACATTTACCTAGATTACTTAGCGAAATATTTACGATTATGAATCAGTTTCTTTACCTTTTACTTTGTGTACTACGGAATTACATTTTAACAAAGAAACCACTTCATTTCCATGTAGCAGGTGCAATTCCCAATCACCTCCCAAACTCCCAATTTTCATCAACATCAGATTTTTATAATTTCTCCATTCTTCTTCAATATCTTCGGGCTAACATGACATCGCGATTGTTTTCGAAATCTTCCCATTCGCTAATACCGGGAAATCGTTTTCTCGATTCTAGAAATATCCTTAACAATATGTATTTTGCATTATTCCAATAATTTATAGCAAGTTTCTCTTTAAACGTCAAACCCATAAGCAAATTTTCCCTTTAATGCAAGTTACAACAATGCAAGTTTTTCCTTATCATTTCACGTCCCTGTTGAAAAGAAATGTTCTTACTCTTGAAAGCATTCTTATACAGATCTGTTTCCATTGTACGTATAACTACACTGTGATATCTTTGCCATGGCTTCTCTATACTGGCTACATAACCTTCCTTCCTTTACTTTCTTTACTACAATTACAAATATTGTTCGAGCAGCATGTTTAAATTTCATAACTGTAGCGTTTTTAAACTGCAAACCTGTATATATGCATACACTTTACATATCGCGCATCAGTGTACCTTCCTGCACCAACTTAAACTGTATTTTACCCGTGTGTATAACTATTAAGGTTAGGCGCCATTATAAGGAACTGACCTTCAGTGATATTAAAATTGTAACTCTAAAGTCACAATAGCAATTAATCAACTCCTAATAACAAAGTAATGCACAAACTTATATTAAAATAGTAAACACATTTATTAGACTATTTTACAAACTCCTCATTTTGATTTTAAGAAATAAAGTTGATAGAACTTCTAACATGGACTGACCCTAATCAAACATAAACACTAAGCGTAATGTGACAATACCCGTATCTAATATTCCTCTTTTCATACCCGTGTGCAATCCACAATGAATCCGAATATTAGTTTTATATGTGGACAATTTGCTCTTAATAAATCAAGATATCCTTGTTCGATGTGATTACCATTGTCGAACAAATGTGTCTGGATATCCACATTTTTGTGATCGATTAATTAATGAATTTCGGTGCATCTATATTCTAAAACAACGCAATTACAATATATTTGAGTTTAAATGATCATCAAACTTTGATTATTTCTTGAACGAAGCCTAATTTTCCTTTATGGAGAATGTAAACACATAAAGTTGTAGGATGAGTTGTATAAGAATTTCTGAATTTCCTTAATGCAAAATTATTTAGGTCTGAAAACTGCGATAAATCTGATATGAATGAAACATTAATTGATTTTACATAGTGAAGCAGAATCTTTTTTCTATGAAGTTTTAAGTTATAGCTTTAAAGTTAAATTACTTGTACTTCCATGGTCTTAAGTTTTTATATAAAATAAAGTATTGTAGTATTGTGATGAATGAAAGGAATGAAATAAAAGTATATGAATGAAATATTTACAGCTTTGGCATACAGAGACAGGCAATTTATATTTCAATGACGTCTTTTGAATAAAGTTCATTTTTTTTCGATGAAGTTTTAACATTTCAAATATAATAAATTATTGCAGTATTATTAGTCATATTATTGTAGTATTATTAGTAATATTATTGTAGAATTATTAGTGTTTAATAAATTATTGTAGTATTATGATATTATTATTTTAGGTTCCAGTATGTTCCACAGACCGTCTCAACAACACACTAAAATTTCAATTTGATGAAGTCATTTTAACGGCTATTATCATGCGAAGGAACAGACATACAGACAGAATGAAGAAAGTCATACATATTTTTCAACTAATTATTGTAGTATTATGATTATTGTAAAATTATCATAATTAGTATAACCAAATTATTGTAGTATTATGATATTATTATTTTAGGTTCCAGTATGTTCCACAGACCGTCTCAACAACACACTAAAATTTCAATTTGATGAAGTCATTTTAACGGCTATTATCATGCGAAGGAACAGACATACAGACAGAATGAAGAAAGTCATACATATTTTTCAACTAGGTTGGAAAGTGTTAAAAATCAGGATAATGAACTGAACAGAAAGCGAGATAAATGAAAAAATCAATTTACAACGTTATTGAACATTGTCTATATATTAGTCATCGGCACCAAAAATGAAGTAAACGCGTATAAAGAAGGCAATGTTTATATATATATATATATATATATATATATATATATATATATATATATATATATATATATATTTTTTTTTTCAAAAAGAAAAGAGGTATGAATGGAAACAATATACCAAAAGATGGCCGGGGGGAGTTGTGACCCCCTCACCCCGGTTAAGCATGCTTTGCGCCGCGACAACACTCCCGGAGAGCCGGTATATTGCAAAAAAGAATACGAATGTATCAAATTGTAAGATGTAAATAGACAACATACACAAACAAATATAAGAAATAATTGTCGAGATCCAGCCCTATCGAAATTCATCAACAGTAAATGTTTGAAATATATTTAAAAAGTGTTTGAATAAAGTTTGAAACTTGTTCACAAGTATAAATTATCAAAATTACTTAGCTTCTACTTAAAGAAGACTTTAAATATTGACACATAATAGAACAATAATAACAAAGTATATTTCTAAAACCATATACCTGAATGACAATCAATAGCATATTACATGCATATTACATATATATGTATACTTATATATATATATATATATATATGTGTATATTTATATATATATATATATATATATATATATGACTCGTCTACTTTTAATAATTTATTGCATTTTGTGCTTTTTCACAACTATCTTGTACATGGTAATGCTGTACACCTCCAAACGATTGGAGTACCGCAAGGATCCACTAGTAGTTCCATGCTCGCCAATATTTATCTTTACTTTTACGAAAGGCAATCCACTCTGTTCACTCGTAACATTTCTATTTTTCGATATATTGATGATGTTTTTCTTTGTTTTCATACTGCACATGTTTGTTTGTTTCATACTGCACTTCTTTACCCACACTCAATATATATCCATCCAATCTTGAATTAATACCGAATGAATCCCACTCTTCCAAATCTGCAAATTATCTTGACATTACCATTGATATACATAGTAACTCTTTCAACACTACTATTTATGATAAGAGACATCAATTTAAATTTAATGTAACATTCTTCCCTCATTTTTCTTCTTGCCTTAGTAACCAAGTTTTTAGAAATCTAATCATTAGCTATTTGCTCCGCATTAAACGCCTGGATAGTAATAAGTGTACACTATCACACATTAATCGTCTCAAAAATCATTGCTATATGTACAACTTTCCCACCTTATTCGTAGATCGCAGTATAAGTACGGTATTGTATAGTAGTGGAAACACCATAAAATAAACACCGCCCCAGCGGGCAAAAATAAAAATGTAAAAATATGAAAAAACACTAATTTCGATAACACTAAAAACGTAAATTTTATTTTTAAAAAAACACCGCCTCGGCGGGTAAAGAAAAAAAATTAAAACATTCATAAAACCGTTAAGGCGGATATCTAAAAAGCAAATAAAACAAAAAACAGGCTACGGCTCCAAAAAACTGTGTTATCCATACTTTAAATGATTTCGATAATCGTGGCCTGTTCTCGGTCAGTTTCTGAACTCTTGGGTTTATCTCACCGAAAGTATGTTCCACTACTTCCACTTCCTCTGGTCTGGTTTTTTCCACGCGGTATTATGCGAGGTGAGCGTTCAGGCTGTAGCATGTGGTGTACTCATTTGAAGATTATTCACGGTGGCGACCTTTCGACTTTTAATTTGCTCTTTTTTGCAAGTTTGTATATTTGTGCGCTATATTTTTCATGTTCATGTTTATGTTGTACTTTTTTATATTTCATGTTTATGTAGTATTTTATGTTTTATATCTGGTTTTTTTCTGTGATTCACGTTATTCCGTTGTTGGGCACAGATTGCATAATATTTTAACCACGTGTTTTTATGCAATCATAGAAACAAAGAATTTTAGTATATCTGCCTAGAATGTGCCCCTGAAGACGTTTCTGGCAGATATACTATTCTTTTATATATTTTCCTAGTCCTGGCCTCTCCGTTCTCTGCTTTTACGGCCCTTTCTCGTTGCTTTTTGCTATTCACGACACGCTTTTATTGCCCGCGGTTTGATACTGTGATTACTGATTCACACTCCTGCACTTTTGAATTTGTTATTTTAATATATATATATAATATATATATATATATATATATATATATATGTCAAAATATTGTATCATTAAGGCCTCTAACAGGGTGTTATTTGAAATTCTGTCTATCATTCAATTATCCATTGCCCCTTGGAGGATATTTTAAACATGCTTTACTCTAGAGTTCTGCCCATGTCAGTACAGTCTATTGTATCATCCGTGATAATGTAAGCAATTCGCCAATAGCCATAATAAGTAAAGCTAATGATTTCTGTAACTACTTTGTTATTGATTTATCATAAATAGACAATGTTCGGCAGCCTTGTAATTGGATTTTTATTCTAACTCACCTTGTTGTTGAGTTCGTTATTCTAAACTTTTATATTCAACTCATGGAGTCCTGCAATATATATTATTCTATAAAGCATAACCATTTTAATATAGATGAACCTAAAGTGTATAATCATGGACCTTTTCTTATAAAGTTATTGTGGTGCTTAAGGACATTCCTAGGCACCCTGGATATTTTAAACTGACTAAATAATTTAAGGATGTATCATTTATTTATTTAAAAAATTGCATTACAGGTGTCACAAGAAAGCAATTTATTTTGGACATGCATAAATTAGATAATATGCCGATATTTACAAACACAACTGGGATGGATCTAACATTATTTCGTTATCTTTCCATTTTTCAAATGTCATTTTAAAGCGTATTAACTTCCAATCACATTTTATCATTTTCTGATAAACAAATCCAGTTTAAATCTCGCATTTGGTAAAATACGTTATTTTCTTTTGTGGAACCCATGTAAAATGTTTTTATGCGCAATTATTCGTGTTTTGGGAGATCAGAAATTCTGAAATTAAGTGCTCATAATACCTAATGGCTGTTGCACACTCAAACAATATTTTGTGCAAGAACACGTGTTGGAAATACGAAAACTTTTACATAATGTGGTTATGAATAAAGATGAAATATAAATTCTTAAAATCTTAATAGATGGTGGACTGCAAAATTTAATTTAGATTTTCTTATCTATTCGAGAATTTACGTGAGAAAGTTGCAAAATTATGAGGATATTATACTTTTATTATCGATGCATTTTATGTTGTTTAAAAATGCAGTGCAGTATTTTTTAAGCATTTTGGTACAAATATTGTTCCTGCACATTAAGCATATCCTGAGGTATTAAGAAATACAAAGCATCTAACCGGATATTATTAGTAAAAACTTATAATTTGACCGTATTTTCCTCAAAATACTGATTTTGAAAATATGCACATTTAATTCAAAAACAGTTTAATGTATTCTTATAAAATTGAATTTCTATTGTAACAACAACATTGTGCAAAACTTGAACAACAATCAAATCTGTTCCGTAAATAATATTATCAATTGTTGTTAAATAATTTAAAAATAGCACTTAAGTATTGTATTCAAAATTAAAATAATTCCAAAACTCAACTTCATAAGTTTATTATTAATGTTTTCTTAAAAACCCAAAAATAATTTTATTATATTTGTAACAAGAAAGATCAATCATGCTTAAAGCATTGATTATGAAACACTTTCCAACACTTCAATTCAATTTTATTTAAACAAGTCTAAAATGCAATACATTCCTCGGTAATATTTTAAAACTTATCACAATAGTACATTAATTTATCATATTTGAAAACTTGAAACTTCATTGAAAAAAATTAACTTCATTCAAATGACGGCATTGAAATATAAATTGCCTGGTTTAAACATCTCTAAAATGCGATACATTCCTCGATAATATTTTTAAAACTATCATAATACTACGATAATTTATTATATTTGAAAACTTCATCGAAAACACCTGAAATTCATTCAAATGACGTCATAGAAAAAATAACACGCCTGGATCTCTCTATAAAAACAGCATTTCATTCATAACTTTTTCCCATTCATGCCATTCATCACAATACACTAATAAATTATTTTATTTAAAAATTAAGACCATGGAGCTACAAGTAATTAAACTCTATGTTTAAAACTTCATAAAAAAATCGTCCCTCTCTGTGTAAAATCAATGAATACTTTATTCATATCAGCTATGCAGAGACTAAATGGGCTAAATGATTTTGTGTTAAAAAAATACAGCAATTCTAATACAACTCATTCTACATATTTTGCTGTTTACATTTTACATAAGTGAAAAATAGGCTTTGTTGCAGAAATAATCAAATTTGAATGATCATTTAAACTAAAATATATTGTAATTGCGTTGTTTCAGTCAGTAGATGCACAGAATTTAAGCAAAAATAAAGTGGTTTTAGGACGGATACAACACTCAATATGAATTAGAAAGAACTTAAAAAATCACGATTTTGAGACAAGATAGGTGTCATATATCATTTTGAAGTGAGTCATGTGATCTTTTCATATCATGGTCGCGTGATCGCTTCATATAAGAGGTGTAGTTATTATTTAAATTTCTATTTATAAAAACTACTGACTATATTTCGTTGATTTTTTTTATATATTTTATGGAACAATTTGAATACTATCTAAAATTTTCGAAACAATTTGTGAATTTTAAATCCGCTTAAAAAATGTTTGAAAAAAAAGGGCCCATAGGGCTCAATGTATTTCATTTTTTCAACCCGGGTTCAGTCCAAAACTAATTGGGTGATATTATTTATTTATATTCCCATATGTCCTCCTGACCGTTGAACAACGTACTAAAATTTCATTTTGATTAAGTCATTTCTACGGCAGTTATCGTGCTAACGGACAGACAGACAGATAGACAGAATGAACAAAGTCATAAACACTTTTCAACTTTGTTGTAAAGTGTCAAAAATAGTTAGAAACTCTATTTGTAATTATAGATTGTAAAACACCATTTCTTCCGCATATTTTAATGTGAAAGGATTCATGAGTATTGTGTGTGATGATGGTACAACGTCGGTAGGGATTAATTCGAAATTTTCTAGGTATATTTAAATTTTTTAAGATGGAACCTTTGAATATTAAGTCTGCAGTTACTAATGGCAGATAGGGCGCTCGCAGCAAGCAATAAACGCATATGTTGATGGCAATTTTGCTCTTCTGGGTAACTCTCTTAATGATATTGATGCTATTTTGGATATTACGGATTTCATTGATCCTTGCTTTCAATTTGCAACAACTCATTTTTATTGTTTCCACATCTATGAAATGCGAATCACCAATCGCCTTGTATTTATGAACATATTGGTTACTCGCAACGATGAATGATTTTTATCTCTAACACTTTCTTGAATATTTTTTGGTTTTACATCCACATAAAAATTCCTGTCATCTTCCAAACCAGAAACTGTCTGCTTTCAATACGTTTGTCCATCATGCAATAAGCATTTGTGCTACTATAGATTTGCTCAATTGTGAGATCAAATATTTTTAAGTTGTCGATATTGGTTTCTCTCTTGGCATTGTTGATCGTCCTAGTCAAATTTTCTCTAATAATTCTTCTAAACATGCTTCGGTAAAGTATTTTAACAGCACTAAAATTTTATCATTTTTTCCAATCATCAGACAACAGAGTGCTAAAATACTTACAAAAGTCAAATTTAATATTTTGCTTTCAACTTTGTCAGAATTAAAAGTTCTATAAACATGTCCAATAGTTGGAACATTTGCAATATATCTTACCAGCATGGTCTTTCATATACCGGTCAAATCAAACGTACAACATGCCATATTAGGCAACTTGAAAACTACATCAGAAAAAAAAAATTTAATAAATCAAAATTGCTCAACATTCCAAAATTTTTACCACTGTTTAGAATTTTCTTCAGCAAGGATCACACAAAAATACACAGCAATCTACGATTTCGCCTTTTTCAAGCTTTTCATATCCAGAAAAAATCCATCAATTTAGTTAATGGCCTTGTCCAGTACTCCATTTCTCTCCTCGGTCTGACAGAGTACCCTGCATTTTTTTTATTGAACTCATTTGCTCTATGTGTTAGCTTTTGTGGGTCTTTCGTTTGATTTATATTTGTTGGGTCTCATTTACTCTTGTTCGGACTTGACTCTTCTTGTTGAGATATTGCTGCTGCGTATTGGCGCACGTCCATCTAGTGTGTCACTTTTCGTTTCGGATTGGTTGGGATGTTCACCTGTTTCCTGATTGACACTGTCAGTTATACTTTTAATGCAGGACTTGAGAATATAAACCCTCTGTTTTTAATGGTTCTTCCTATTTCGTATATTTATCTTCAGGCTTGCTGGTTCTATTGAACTAACGAAAGAGATGCTGTGTATACTCGAAAAAGCCATATGGTGCATTATTACATTATTTGTGCTTAAATATATTGCTCAGATTTTCCTTGTGATTATTCTCTTCTTATCGGCAGTAATTTGCCCAATGTTTCGAGTTTCTATGAACAGGAGTTGTCGAAATATTAATGACGAACACAAAATTAAATACTTACATAAGAAAAACAAGAAAGATCAATCTTGCATAAAGCATTGATTATGAAACACTTTCCAACTTCAATGAAATTTTATACAAATATCTCTCAAATGCGATACATTCCTCGGTTATATTTTTAAAATTATCACAATACTACATTAATTTATTATATTTGAAAACTTCATCGAAGAAAATGAATTTCATTCAAATGACGGCATTAAAATATAAATTGCCTGGTATAAAAATCTCTGAAATACGATACATTCCTCGATAATATTTTTTAAATTATCATAACACTACAATAATTTATTATATTTGACAACTTCATAGAAAACAAATGAACTTTATTCAAATAACGGCATCGAAATATAAATCGCCTCTATATAAAAGCAGCATTTCATACATAATCATTTTAACTATCGTTTAATTCATCACAATACTATAATAATTAATTAATACAGCAGCACATTTTGTAAATGTACGGAACTATATCTTTAATTGGGAGATATAGATTATGGATTATTATGGAAAATTACAATATAGGATAAGGAAATTCATTAATACATTACTTTTTTCAAACTTCTTTAATTTCTAGGGTTTTTTACCGATATTCGAAACAGGATAAAATTGTACTTATATATCATCTACCATTGTAGCGTATGTTGAACAAAACATCTTATTTTTATGATAAATTGGTTTACAAACGGGAGATTTTTTTTATTATTTGATTATCCTGTGTAGATTATTTTGAACAGAGATAATATTTCGATGGCTCTCACCTTACATCAACACGCTGTGTTAGTCAAGTTGTATTATCAGCGGAAAGAGAATACCAATGTTGCTCTTGATGAATTTCGCCGGTTGAAGAAGTTACGACGAGGACCGATGAGCTTAACAAACTTGCAAAACATGATTCAATGATTTGAAACTACCGGTGAAAAATGTCGTAGAACGCATGGAGTTCTTGGAATATCACAATGGCGGTCATATTGAAACTCATTTGTAATTAACTATAAACATTGTCATGCATTGTTAAAAAAATTGATGTGTACTGTCTCATTTGGCATTTGATAATTCATTATTCGCAATACTGCGTATATATATATATATATATATATATATATATATATATATATATATATATATATATATATAATATAAAATATATAAATATATAATATATATTTATAATATATATATATGTATATATATATATATATATAAATATAAAACATAGATTTCTAAAGGAAAATATTGAAATGAATTTTAGTGTACTTGCGCACAGCAGCATAAACACACTAAAAATATATAAAGGGTTAATATATAAAAATATAAATGGAAATAAAAATGAAGAAGGAAGGCAAAGTAAAGTGCTTACACAATGGCGGTAAGGGGTAGTGACCTTACTCCCCAGTTATCAACATGCATGTTTTAAATGCCGCGGCACTGTACTCCTGGACGACAGCACTGACTGTAGCCAACCTCCGGAGTGATAATCCAAATTATCACAAGACCTTTTTTAAAGGAAAGTGATATTAAAAAGTATTGATCTAAGCCTCAGAGACAGCTAAGTTCATGCCTATGCTTCCTCTTTATAACATCAAAATAATCATATTCAGCAGTTTAGATGTTTGTGATGTCATTACTCTCAAAGACGTATAATCAATGTCCATAATGACCTCAAATATTCACACAAACTCAACCCATATTTTTCATTTTTTCCGTTGTAATTTTTGATGTAATGGATCATAAATTGCATTGGATATCTTGGCCTGAATGCCTGTAGTAAGAATTTACTGTCACTTTCCAATCTGGTGACGTCACTGCTTACAATTCTTTTTGATCTCGCTAGACCAACAATAAATACATTTCTAAATATATTCAAGTGTAAATTAGATGTCCAATGTATGATTCCAGTTGTAGGAATATTATAAGTTATTCTTTTATCATATATATAGAATGACAGTAAATTATGGCTGAAATCAATACTGAGATCTGGAAAATTTACGACATTATTCTGGGTTGGTGGATTTTCTTCCAATATTAAATTTGAATGATAAAATTCAAAATTCATTTGAAAACTTTCGTTTTCATAACCTATTAACAAATCATCAACGCAACGCATGTAAATTATTTCATTGTTAATATGGGACAATTTTCAAAATGATCAAGATATATATCTACTAAAATTGAAGAGCATCCCCCACCCATGGGGATGCCTTTGATTTGCTTATAGAAATTCAGTCCGTTACGTAGGTAGTTTTCTTCTAAAACTATCTTAAACAGAGATCTATATTTGTTGATTTTTATATATTTTTGCATTTCAAATTCCCTGTACAAAAAGTTCAGTATTCGGTATAATAACTTGAGTTCAATATTGTTAAATAGTTCTTGAAAAAATCATATGTTCTGAAACATAATTTTGTTTGATGATTCCTCAAGATCTCTATGACCTCGTAGCTGTTCCCAACAATATACCATCCCCGATCTTTAATTTTCTTTAATATAAGTTTCAATATTGCGAGAAGCAATTTGTTAGCTTTAGTGAGGCAAGTTATGAATCCAACTGTTACTGGTCTGAAGCTTTTTGGAGTTTTATGAAGCTTGGGTATATTTATTAAATATGGGTATTTTATTCTTTCTGTATACTTAATTCCTGCCTTAAGATATAAGGCTTTGATTCTGTTATTAATCACTTGGTGTGTCATGGTTATCCTGCTGTATAAAGCTTGATTTTCATAATTTGCCATAAAGGTTTTTATATAAAGGTATTTGCAAGTAAATGTATAATCACCAGGTACTTTATCGGTGTAAGTTATTATATATTGTTCTTGCAATAACCCTAGATTCTTTATATCCAATTTACATCCCGTTTGATAAGTATAATACGTTTTGTAATAATACTCAAAATCATTCAATACTTTGGATCTCCATCTGTTGAATGTAAAATCTGGGATGCTGAATTTTATAGGCATCTTATATATAAATGCCTCTATATTCTTTGTGAAAGTATCAAGAGGATTTCCTTGATGCGGATTCTAATTTGAAAGCCCTTATTAAGGCATTATTATTGATTATTTCAAGTTTACCTGTAACTATATGACCTATAACAGGATCTTTATAAGGATTGGTGTTATAATTACATATTACATTATTTCCCGTCAAAAGGTTTTTACTTAAATAGTTATAATTGTAAATTTTTCTTCCTAAAGGAATTTCGTAACTGTAAGTTGTTCTAATATTTATATCAGTTATAAGAAAATGCTGTTGATGTGTTTTCAATATCTTTCCAAATGGGATACAATTGAATGTTTTATTTTGAAATAAGATCGATAGATATACCACATCACTTTTTTCTTTGAGCTGTGCGTCCATCAATTTCATGTTTAAAAAGGTGGATCGTTTTTTGATCCAGTCACTCATGGTAGCCAAGTTAAATTTCTGGTATGAGTTTAGTTAGTTTGTAGACCATATTTTTACTTGTTTAGACCAGATATTCCACATATGTTGCAAATATATTTTTCGTATGTTCAAAACATATAATTTAATAACCGTAATGTTATGTTCTTCAAATTGATAAACCTGTTGCATAAAATTGGTGAAAGATTCTTTGCGATCGTTAAAATATTGTTTTTTTCTTCTGTTTCTACTTCCTAAACCATCTTCTACGTTTTTTGTTATTGCTTTTTTCTACAATAGCTGTATTCGAAGTATTATAGTAATATTAGTTATTATATAACTTGTTAAACATCATTGAATTTAATCCATATGGATATATGGAATTACTTTGTAGTATGTGCATATTTTCACACCAGATGCGTTCTTCCAGTGTTACTGCAAAATCAAAGATTGTAATTGATATATTATTAAAAGAATGAGATTGAAAGTGAGAGTATAGAAGATGGTATTCCTGATTAGTGGCTGAATTTCTCTTAATTTGGTTAGGGTGAAGACTTACTCTTAGATTCAGAGGATTCTTTGTTTGACCTACATAAGTTAAATCACAAGTTTTACATTTGATCATATATACACACTGGTATGCTTTACAAAATAAAATGAATTTACTTGAATTTCCTATAATATGAGGATCTGCACAAGGGCACAGCTTGCATCTTTTTGAGATGCATTTTTTGAATTTGAAGAAAGGCATGTAACTGAAATTATGTCTGTATATAGGATCGCTATAATGATTCGTTGTCAAGTTATTGGTAGGCCGAGTTGTTTCATTAATAATCAAGACGCTTTTTTCTTTTTCACCACTTCTGACGAGAATCTTAAAATATATTTTTATAGAGTTGGAGTCAGGTTGCATGGTGACGGTCCTACGAATTCCTGATATCCGTATTACCGGGCAATTTACGTAAATAAAAGTTTGATCGCAAATATTTGCCAGGCGCTATAATATATATTTTGTATTCATCATAATTTTATAGTTTATACTCTTATAAAAAGTGGTGCTTTTTTGAATCGTTATATAATCTCACCAAAACGAATAACAGGCATAGTAACTCACATTATCAGGACAATCCTATTTTCCCATTTTAAATATCATCAAAGAACTAACCTAACTCTCTCAGTCGTAGTGGAAACCCCAGGCCGTCCGACTCGTCCAGAGGACTTGAGTAACAAAGTGGACGACCGGACTGTCAGTCGTAGTGTACTTTTTTAACAATATCTTTTACTTTTATATTGGCAAGTTTTAATTTTATATGATTTTTATGTTTTTAAGTTATTTTAAAGGTACAATATTCACACAACACAAGCACTACAACATAAACTATACATATATAATAAAGATACACATATGATATTCAACTCCGCCCCCTCAAATGCAGCTATTATCAACATACCGAAGGCCAACTCCAAACACGCCTGCAGCCCGTGATGAACCCCGCTGACACCAAAACACACATATCGATTCCAAGAGGAAAAAGGTAAAGAAATTTAAAGAATTTTAAAGTATTTGAACATCAAAATTGGCTCACAGCAGCCAGATCGTAATATTCATAAATATGTAAATATAAAAGATAGATTTCTAAAGAAAAATATTGAAATGGATTTTAGCGTACTTGCGCACAGCAGCATAAAACACTAAAAATATATAAAGGGTTAATATATAAAAATATAAATGGAAATAAAAATGAAGAAGGAAGGCACAGTGAAGTGCTTACACAATGGCGGTAAGGGGTAGTGACCTTACTCCCCAGTTATCAACATGCATGTCTTAAATGCCGCGGCACTGCACTCCTGGACGCCAGCACTGACTGTAGCCAACCTCCGGAGTGATAATCGAAATTATCACCAGACCTTTTATAAAGGAAAGTGATATTAAAAAGTATTGGTCCAAGCCTCAGAGACAGCTAAGTTCATGCCTATGCTTCCTCTTTATAACATCAAAATAATCATATTCAGCAGTTTAGATGTTTGTGATGTCATTACTCTCAAAGACGGATAATCAGTGTTCATAATGACCTCAAATATTCACACAAACTCAACCCATATTTTTCATTTTTTCCGTAGGAATTTTTGATGTAATGGATCATAAATTGCATTGGATATCTTTACCTGAATGCCTGTAGTAAGAATTTTCTGTCTCTTTCCAATCTGGTGACGTCACTGCTTACAATTATTTTTGTTCTCGCTAGACCACCAATAAATACATTTCTGAATATATTCAAGTGTAAATTAGATGTCCAGTGTATGATTCCTGTTGTAGGAAAATTATATAAGTTATTCTTTTATCATATATATAGAATGAGTAATACAGATATAGTAGCTAATCTATAGTAGCTAGCTTCTAATACAGCTATAGTAGAAACAAGTAATAACAAAAAACTTAGAAGATGGTTCAGAAGTAAAAAAAGAGGAAAAGAACAATATTTTAACGATCGCAAGGACTCTTTCATCAATTGTATACAACAGGTTTATCAATTTGAAGTACATAACATTACGGTTATTAAATTATATGTTTTGAACATACGAAAAAAATATTTGCAACAGATGTGGAATATCTGGTCTAAACAAGTAAAAATATGGTCTACAAATGAACTGAACTCATACCAGAAACCTAAATTGGCTACCATGAGTGACTGGATCAAAAAACGATCCACCTTTTTAAACATGAAATTGAAGGACGCACAGCTCGAGAGAAAAAGAAAAAAGTGATGTGGTATATCTATCGATCTTATTTCAAAATAAAACTTTCAATTGTATCCCATTTGGAGAGATATTGAAAACACATCAACAGCATTTTCTTATAACTGATATAAATATTAGAACAACTTACAGTTACGAAATTCCTTTAGGAAGAAAAAATTACAATTATAACTATTTAAGTAAAAACCTTTTGACGGGAAATAATGTGATATGTAATTATAACACCAATCCTTATAAAGATCCTGTTATAGGTCATATAGTTACAGGTAAACTTGAAATAATCAATAATAATGCCTTAATAAGGGCTTTCAAATTAGAATCCGCATCAAGGAAATCCTCTTGATACTTTCACAAATAATATAGAGGCATTTATATATAAGATGCCTATAAAATTCAGCATCCCAGATTTTACATTCAACAAATGGAGATCCAAAATATTGAATGATTTTGAGTATTATTACAAAAAGTGTTATACTTATCAAACGGGGTGTAAACTGGATATAAAGAATCTAAGGTTATTGCAAGAACAATATATAATAACTTTCCCCGATAAAGTACCTGGTAATTATGCATTTACTTGCAAATACCTTTATATAAAAACCCTTATGGCAAATTATGAAAATCAAGCTTTATACAGCAGGATAACCATGACACACCAAGTGATTAATAACAGAATCAAAGCCTTATATCTTAAGACAGGAATTAAGTATACAGAAATAATAAAATACCCATATTTAATAAATATACCCAAGCTTCATAAAACTCCAAACACATTGTGATACTGATTTTTCATTTCTTTTTTTTGCTGTGAAAGGAGTAAATTTATTGCATTATATAGAAAAAGGCATGTACTGTCCGCATCAGAATTTTCATAAATGTTTTTCCATACTTCTAATGGATTCTTACACTTTTTGGTATCACCGAACGCACTGCGGTTTCACCCTTGGTTACAATGAGTGGCTAGTGGCTCCGAATATGCTTATTATATGCATCTATATGCTCGCTATATCACAATGTGATATAGCGCTATAATGATCTGTGCAATGTACGTTTCCACACTAGCTCAATAACAAATCCAAATAACTTTATAAAATGTGGTAGGTAAATCATTTGTGGGTTACCCTGGTGTTGATTAGAAATTGGTATCATTCTACAAGAAGAACTTTTACTTTTGTTCGTCAAAAATCGTGTTAACCAAATGTGTCGTCAAGGTTTTTAAATATATCGCTAAACAGACATAAAGACTGAAAGAAGGGTTTTTCTTATATATAAACTAAATCCGCAAGAGTGGTGTTTACATGTACATCACTTACTATTGTATATGGAATGTGAACATTTTTTATGGTAATTATTAATTTTTTATTGAGTACAATTTTTTAAGTACATTTCTTTTAAAAACTTGCAATATGTCAAGAACGCTTCTAAATAGCGTTCTAAAGTACGTTACATATTTCCTAATAAAAATACGTATTAAATGAATGTTTATTTAACATTATTGAATGTTCTGATATTTTTATTAGTTATTCATAAATTTTGAGCCTTACGAATATTTTGATCACGTTTAAAATCAATAGGATCCAAGTATCCATTTATTGCAATAATCGTACCATTTTTTTTAAAGTTTTTCGTGATATATCTCGTCCACAGAATCATTTATATATTAATATGCACACACACACTCAAACACACATACATACTGACAGACACCTCCTCAAAAGCATCACCTCAGAACCGAGCAGCATGGGAACTTGAAGCGTGTTCTTCCGTTGAAAATTCAAATTCGAATTTTCGACCTTGTCGCAAGTTATATACATTTGCATTAAAAATCTTAAAAAATCATTTAAACATTGAGTACATTTTATAATTCTAGTATTCATTTCGTATAACATTTTCGATTTAAATTACAGTATTTTTAAATATTTTTCAAAAAAATGTGTAGAAAAATATTCTATATAATTTAATATTTATCCAATTAGCCATATCTTAATTTTGTACGCAGCTATAAAAGCTTATATTTTCATGCTTAACAAAACTCTGGAACATAATTGCCACTCAGCGCCATTTTTACAAATTTTAAATAAAAATAAACGGCTATATTAACCGACCACTCAAACCGTACGTGCTTTTCCTAACAAAAAGATACCCTGCAGCGAACAAGAATGCCTTTTGAAATACTGGAATTATCAAATGCGGCTGCAGAAAGCTTGTGATTCGCATTTAAATCTGGTAAAATATAAAAAAAAATTGCTAATAGTTGAAGACGCTCCTTTTTTGTTTAACATTTATGTTTTAGAACGCATTTAAATATTTTGAACAGGGGTATTTCAGACATTTGTGCATTTCATAAATATTAAATATTAGATTAGAATAGGAAGCCATGCAAGCTTTCTTCTTTTCATTAGTTTGTTAAAAATTAATTTATTGTTATTTTGACATTTTTATTCTTCTCGACATTCATAACGTATGCAAAAAGATATAGATAACTCATGCGGTTAAAACATCACTTTTATGTTTTATGTAAATTACTATAATTATCTGATTTGTTTATTATTTTAGTACTTAATAATAATTTAGTACTTAATTTAGTACTTAAAAATAATTGTCTGTGTATAATATTATGATAACATATTATAAATAGACAAAATAATACATGAATAAAAATTAAAAAATAGTAATTTGGTAAACTCCTAAAACTGATTTTATAATAATATTTTTTAAATACCAACAAATCAAATACGTGTTTTTAACATCTTAAAAACAATCATCTTTGAAAACACTCTTTCTTGTCTATGCTTAGCAAGAAACAGCGGATACATTTTGAAAACAAAACAAACTAGGCTGGACTATTTTCCTGTGTTGACATGTAAAATTCCAAAACAGTTCCATGGATCTTATAGATGTAAGAAGAACGACATGTGTATTTAAAGATTCCTCAACACCTAACTGCAGATTTAATTCCTAACTCCTTAAAAGAAGATTCCATGACTTTCATGACGAAAAATCTGATCATATTACTCTTCCCAGTGACGTGCATTTTCAAATGATTGTATCCTATATAATATTAAATGGTTATGTTTTACATAATTCCTCATCATTGTTAGTTTTACAATTGGACTTTGAAGCTGTAAGTAGTATGGCTAATTACTGTGAATCATAAAATAGTAAAGCAGATAAAAATTGAACCGAACTTTTAGGCTGTCCCAATACATTGAGTGATATTCCCGGATAAAAATATATGTTTTATATTAACTAGTTGTAAAAAATACAATTGTTTTCTCATACTGCAGTACAGAGAAATATTATTTTAACGAAAATTTCCGAATTTAATATTTTGATACTAGTATATACGAGTATCTTAAAACCTCCTGAATATGCCTTGAAAATTTTTAGAGTGACTGTCTGTCGTCTGTAGTATGTCGACTTATGGTGCTCGATTTTTGGTATACACGGTAGCTGACCCAAATATTAATAGATTTTCACGAAACATTTTTTTCCGTTTTTAATTTATTAATGTAGTACATAGTATAATGCACAAGTAAAATATTGAAAATTCGAATTCGCGTTTCCGACGGAAGAGGTCGTTTCCAGCACCACTGAATACAAATTTAACGTTTTTGAGGTGATGTTTGTGTGTGTGTGTATATGTGTGTGTGCATTTGTGTGTATATATACATGCATATCTTATATACACACACACACACACATATATATATATATATGTGTGTGTGTGTGTGTGTGTGTGTAAGTGTGTGTGGGCGTGTATGTGTGTTTGCGCGTGAGTGTGTATGGCGTGTATGTATGTGTGTCTGTGAGTCTTTGGAGACGATATTTTATGAAGGAATGATGTAATTCAAACGATATTTGGTACAAAAATTTGAATAAGTGAATTCTGGAAGCCTATTGTTTTTAAACTCAATCAAATGTTTAGAACTCTCTCAAATTTTGAAATGAAAATTTGAAAAATTCATCAAAAATTCAAAACCATCAATTTAATAGCTACTGTGAGACCAGAAATTGTTCTCACATGAGACATTTTTATTTGATTATTTATGGTGGCCAGAACGCCGAACAAACCTTGCAGACTAGCTGGCACCGAAGTTTACGACAACTTGAACTTTTAGGTCAAAAGGACTATAAATTTAGGTGTGCAAGACCAAAGGGGCTGAGAGGGGCTTTGCTATATGCGAAATGATGTCATTGGGCGCCATTGAGAAGAACCAATGAGCGCCAAGGGGAAGAAGGACGGAGCTACCCCCCCCCGCCGAAGGAATCACAGCTTGGATGAGAGGAAATAAATTTGACTTCGGAGAACCACACCCCAGAGTTGTGGACGAAATACACGAGTTTCAAAGTTAGACAAAATGAGAGTGCAGTAGCATACAGAAGACAACGAGGAGCAGAAATGAAGATCAGACATGAAAAGAAAATAATTACGAATTTTGACTTAAAGTACGAGTAGATCTTGAGTGTCCCGTAAAGGACTCTATGTGCGAGTGCATTAGTAGTACGAGGAGGAGCCACACACCACAGAGTTATGGCAGTATAAGACTGATGCAAGCTGATAAGCCCAAGATTAAACTGGAAGGTATGAACTCTGATTGTTACCGGTCCTAGACACCAACGGTAAAACTAATATTTCTGGTCGCATATCTCCCTTTGCTAAAATAATAAAATGAAAATTGAAAATAATTGAAAGTTGATATTTATGAAAATTGGTGCTTTTGATAAATTGATGTTATTAATAAATGATATTGTTTGAGTTTTAAAATAGTCTAATCTTTTAATATTAATTAATAATTCTTTTCAAGACTTACACAAAAGGTAAAAATAATTGGAGGGTTTATTGGGGCACAACAACGAGCAATGTACGTTTTAATGTTAATTCCACTTTATGAGATCAACGGCCATGACTTTAATGCTTACTAATAATTAAAGTTAAACTTTAACTTTAAGTTACTTTTTCTATTCTGGTTGCCACAGCTACCAACTAAATAATTTCATTATATTTTAGCAACAATCATCAAGTTATAAAATATTGTTAGTCATCTAAAATGTGAGGACATTTTTATATTTTTATATTTTATTAAAACATGAATCCTTCTCAATTACATATTGCAGTGCATAAACGAGTTAAATATTTGAGACACATTAAAAAAAATCTCATGTGGGCAACACATGACTTTCCTTATATAATTTAATGAATTTACTACATTTACAGTAAAAAAATCTGATGTGGGCAACACATGACTTTCCTTATATAATGTAATGAATTTACTACTTTTACAGTAAAAAAATGGGATTTTCTTATAGTAGATACTAATATTCTTTCCACGATATTGAATTTTCGACAATTAGTCGTCATTTTCATTGATTTAGCATCATTTTTATCCATTATGGCGAGATTTTCATTAATTTGGCAACATTTCAAAAAAGTCGCCAAGTTGGCGACATTCCGCCAAATTCGTCGCCAAAATCTCGCTAAGCGTTATGCACTAAGAAAAAAGTTATTCTTACAGCAGATAAATGACTATTGGCGTTCAAATACAAAAGTATTATTCAAAGTATATTTTTTCATGAATGGAACGAGCTAGATCCACGAGAATGATGTCACCCAATTTATCGCATGGTATTACATATGAAAAGTGAACATTTTTCTTAAGAGTTGATATTTTTTTTTAATTTATGGGACTTTTTGATAAATTTATTTGAAAAACACACACAGAAAGACAGACATATATATTTTAATTATTATTATTATGGAATTTTACTGAATACAAATTATCTATTTCCGTTAATAAGCATCATGGCTTAATTTTCTTTAAATAACAATATCGTCTCAATAATGCTATTTCCATAGAAGTTGCATTTAATGCGTTTTCTATTTGAATAACTACAATCTTTATAACTAGACACCAGAAGCATGGACAGTGTCTACTTTGTGGGGGTAAGATTTCTTTAATTTTGCATTCTATATGACTGAAGCAATAAGGCATTTGTGACTTCAAGCAACAAGTACCAGAATGTGGCAATACACGTTGTAAACGCCATACAATGAACGCAGTTAGACGGTCGCCAGTGGTTGACAATTGGTTCGAATAAAGTTATGTATGGGCTATAAATAATTCCCGCACACATCGAGAGGTCAGGTGGTCTTTGAACCGCAAGCATTTGCGTCCAATGTATCTCCGTTTACTGATAATTTTCACGGACATATTCAGCATCCGATGGGCCCAAGTAGGAGAAGGGAAGGGAAAGGCAATAGAGCAAGTCAATTTTTCGTACAAAAAAATCGGAAGATAATTGGGAATAATTTGAAGAATGTTGAGTCGAAGTTTTCAGACTTGAGTAAAAGGTCGATGGTGAGCATCGAAGATAAATCTGGAGATAAAAGTCGATATATACACAAGCCGAAAGTACCAAAGATGACCAAGGTCATTACAATTCACTCAATGTAGCCTGCATTACGTATGACATTAACTGCAAGTACTCCTTTGCTCTCATGAAGAGTTCGCGTTTGTTAAAAATCAGTTTATTGTAACTTACACTTAGCCATCACACTTGTCTTTAAGTTAAGTTGAAAATGAATACAAATTGCAAGATTATTAATTGAAGATATTGGTGAAAATTACATATTTATTGAAATAAATAACTATTAAGGAAAATGAAAATTAATGTTTTTATTTTTGGAATTATGTTTATTTATAGCTGATCGTCAGACTTCAGAAAATGTGGGTTATATGTTGGGCGCATGATTTTGTATATTTAAATATATTTTGAATATTTAAAGATTGTAAAATATATTTAAATATTTAAAGATATATCATTGATCACACTGTATGAACTTTTACTATTTTTGATTTGTCTCCTTAATTACTGCCTTTTGTTGTGCATGAAGTTGTTTAAGATGTTAGCACTAATAAGAAAAATAATATGTATATATATTTTAAATATTCAAAGATCGTAAAACGTATTTAAATATTTAAAGATATATCGTTGACCACATGAACGTTTACTATTTCTGATTTGCCGCCAAAACTATTGTCTTTTATAGTGCATACAGTTGTTTAAGATGTTCGCAGTAATAAGAAAACTTATATATATATTTTTCAAACAAATAGTGAAACAAATAATCGCGAATATTTGTTTTTTCTTAGTGCCGCAATCTTGAATCAAAATTTGAATAACTTTTGAACCTTTCAATCTAAATATTAAATTAACTTAATTATGAGTGGAAAACATTTATGCATCGTAATTTTAAAATTGGGACTATTTTTATGTGCGCTTAGAAAAACAAATGATATTATAACCTATAACATAAACTGAATTTTTCTTATCTCCAAGTTGACGTCGTAATATTGATTGTATGTATTATATTATCATTGTTTATTTGCACATAGTAAATCTTAGTTAAATTACATCAAATTTGATCCGGATTTCTTAGGTTTGACAACGGTAACGAAATTTGATTTCTGCATACACGATACATCTCCGTTAACAACGCATTATGTTAAATATAACTTATTAAATGACGAGAAAAATAATGAAAATACTGTTCTATTCAACTTGTATTATGTGAAATATATTGAATAAAATAAAACGTATTACCAACAATATTTATTTTCATCATATGATTTATATTTCCAAACAAATATAAACATAGTAAAATACCAAATGATATATATTTAGGTTTGTTGTATACTATTATAAATAAAAATGGGCCTGTGAAAGTATTTTTTTTCAGCTTGGTCTATAAAAAACATTGTCACCATATTGGATTATTTATGTCTGTCATTGTATAGAACATTTTTGAATGATTCAAAATGTATAAATTTTATTGTTAGAAAATAAAAAGGAGATTATAGAAAAACTGCCTTAAATTTCCTTGACAATTGTTTCAAGAAATAAAGAAGTTAGAAAAGTACTTTGCTTTTATAAATAATAGAGCTACCCGAACCCAGAAATCCTCTTAACAAGAAGAAATATCTCTCTAGGTATCTGTAAGTATTAGAAATGTATTTTAAGGTTTTGAATCTTGGAAAACATTGTCATTCTACTACAAGGTCATTTTCATTGGTTTCACAATTTAATTTTCTATTTCACAAACAGAAAATGCCATATCCTTTAACATTTTCAGGAGTCGGGTTAAACTGTATAAGTAAAAATAAAATTAGGATATAAATTTTCTTTAACATATGTTGTGATACAACATCTTAAGAAATATAATTTGTTCTTTCTACAAGTACAAAGGTTTTATTGAAAAACTTTCAAGATATGTATTTTTGAAGTTCCTTGAATTGTGGCGTGTTTGAAAGAAAGGAAATACTAAGTAAGAAAATAATATATATATATATATATATATATATATATATGTATATATATATATATATATATATATATATATATATATATATATATATATATATATATATATATATATATATATATATATATATATATATATATATATATATATATATATATATATATATATATATATATATATATATATATATATATATTATATATATATATATATATATGATGCATAAATTTTAAGCCCTTCCCAATAACGCGCCATTTTCTTTCATAATTAGTATTCTTAATTCCTATTTCATGTCCAGCACGTATTGCAACTATAATGGAACTGTAGTGCAACTATAATGGACGTATTGCACTGGAATTCCGTCCCACGCCACTAATATTAACAAAGTCTGCCAGCACTTCTCCTTTTCCTCGTCCATACCATATATCTTAGGTTCTGTGTAAATTTTCTCATATGGAACTGAATTCCCAATCACATTTTTAAAGCATAATGTATGCGATGGCAACATCATTCCCATACCACATTACCCCCCCCCCTCCGATGTAAATGTAATTTATTGTTGTGAAAAACGACGCAGACTGCATTGAGATTTGGTGAGAGCTGGTCGACGATCAGGAGCTCGGTAAGCCTGTGTAACTACCTCTGTTTGAAGTGCCCTGTAATAAAGTAGTTTTTGGTACGTAAAATGCCTCTTACATTGACTATTTCAGACAATATTACATATATATTAAAAAAATGCAAAATATATGTCAATTTGCAGCATTATCATTTAAAGGTTTCTGTAAAATACATAAGCCGTTTGATTAAAACGCATACTCATTTTTGCCATCAACTTCTGTCTTTGATCTTCTATTTGTTCATTTTTCCAGTTCAGTAATTCCTCCTAAAACTTTGTTCTTCAGAAATGCTATTCTTGACTTATTTTGTGTTATTAATCTTCTATTTAACACTTTCCAACATTAGAGGGTTTAAACTTTTAACTAAAGCGGTACAACAGTTATGCCACTGAACAGTTATGACGGTTCAACTACTGTAACAGTCTTTTCCACCCCCAGTTTTCTGGGAAAGGAATGGAACGCCTATTATACATGCCTGCAGCCCTTCCTCCAAGTTTCTCCTGACAGAAAGAGAAACGAGTTACGAACAAAAGACAAGTTAATTGAAGCTATTTATTTACGGGAGTGGCATTTTCAGTTATTTTGCCGTTTTGGAGTTGAAAAAGTGCATTCTTGGAGCCGTAACGTAATGGTGTTTTTATACAGAGCAATTTCTTCCAGCAACTTTTCAGCATTACCATACATTTCAATGGGAAGAAATCATGCCGCCGAATTGTCGCAATTCGTTCGTACTCGGCAATAAAACTTGCTCAATTTCTAAGAGGCGAACCAATCAGAGGACGATAAAATTGAACGTCACTCCGATCCGCCTTTCCTCTCCTCATTCGCATTTAAGATGGAGATGACGACTGTAATGCAAACACATCGAAGCAGCTCATTTACGTTAGAATCTGGAGATGGAAAAAATAATAGAACTTGCAATTACATCGATAGCCTTAAGATTCACCGGGGCCAACTTTAAATCGTGGGTGCTTACAGAAATTTACTGTTATATGTACTACCAGCTTCGCTTATACCTACAGAGAGCCTACTACTTTAAACAGCTGCTTTTAGTTATGTTAGTTCGCTGTACCCGTAGGCATGGTGCATTCAGTAAAGTAATAAACCCATTCTAGTGTCGCAATCATGCACCTATGAAACTTTACTAATAAAAATTTTAATTGTCAAAAAAGCATTCTATTTACTCGAGGGGAAAGGACATTTTTCAACTTGCGAAGCAAGTGATTGGAGTATTTAATATTTTAGGAAAAATATAAATCATTTTCCATTGTGTCATATGTAGTCCATTTGATGAATTTGAAAGTATATTTACAGGCATATTTCATATAAGGGATATAATAGGTTATATATAATTTCATAGGATAAATTCTAAAGAGTAATTATTTCGACTATGTATAAATATAAAAACATTAGCCATTTTCTTAATTATTTAGGTATCAATTTGATTACACAAAATGTAGAATTTCCATTTTAAAAACGAATACCTCGTTTTTGTCAAGATAGTGTATGTATACAAAACACGCGAGAAACCTATATTTAAACGAATTTAAAATATTATTTTTAAATGCATAATTTGTAATTCTGATTTAATTCTGTAACACCAACGATGTCTATGTCACCACAAACTTTTCTCTGGATGCACAAGTTGGTATAAAAGGCGGTTTAATTAGTACTTACAAGAATGATAGATTGGTAGAAAATTATTATAATAATAAACGCCGGCTTACCACTTTAATTACTTAACAACATGGTAGATATGCGGTTAGGAGTTGGTCGCTCAAATTCTAAAGGTTATTATGCATTGTTTAGAATAACGTGTTTAAGAGGGGTTTAAATTATGAAAATCGGTTTTTAAATATAAATTCGATGGTAAAAAGGTTAAGTATTGTCATAAAAACTCCCTTACTAAGAGATAATTATAGAGAATACTTGGAAAAAATATTTTAACAAAACATTCAATTAGCAGAATTTATAAGAATAAAAACCAGAATACATTTAAGACATAAAAAATACTCACTGTATTTTCCTTCCGTAAAAATGGTTTAAAAATGGTTTAAAAATTAATTAAATTTAGCTTACGTTTTCTTTTGTTTAAAAATAACGAAAATACATATATATATATATATATTTCAAATTTAACTTATTTTAGTATTTACATATAGATCATGAATCAAAGTCTAGACAACACCTTATTTTATATGCAAATAAGAAATACAATTTTTAAGCATGATATATATCTTGTTTTCATTTCTTCGGAATTTATTAAAGACAGAAAATGTTTTTTCTACTACATTGTTTGAAGAATGGTCAATGTAACTTCGTAAATCATAAGCATATTACTTTATGATTGTCAAAACTGTTAATTAAATAGGTATATATAATTAAGTAATAAAAATTAATATAATAAAATCGAACTCATTTTATTGATTCGTCGCATAAAATTTTCGGTGTTACATTTCAAATATAGTTTCATTTCCTTAGTGCATATTTTTTTGTGTTGATGATTATTCATTTAAGGGTGTCTCTATTAACTTCTTTATAAAATGCAAAATTTATAATGCAGATTTCCGTAACAGTAACAACATTTTAAAGCATGGATTAGTCGGTGTATTTGCGAGCAAATTGTCCAATAGGTTACTTATTTTTAACTGTATCGCGAGCGATTGTAGTAATCTAAAAGTTGATCATTTCTTTTCATCTGTTTTATACCCAGGTCAGTGTAAATCCACTTTTAATGGAAAGAAACTCTGAAGTATTTTAACAAACGAGAATAGAGCATTATAAGAAGCCTACATACAATTCTGTTTGAACATACCTTCTCACATACTCTGAATTCATTACGATAAACTAGAGGAGCCCCTACGGGTCATTCGTTGCATAAACAACCTGAAGTTAAAGTTCCGCCATTTATCAAATAATGAACGAAATATTAACATAGTGTCATCTTGGATCTACCGACATCTTACAACAACTACAGTTATTATAATTTTATATATTTCAGTTGCATATACAAAAATAATTGAACTATGGTTCAACTTGAATTTTTCATACCAAATTTTTTTTTTATATTTTAAATTTTACAAAAATTATTTTTTTTTTATTTTTCAAATTTTACAAAAATTATTTTCTAAAATTGTTATCGTGGGTCTAAATTACTAAAACTATGGCGTGTTATCCTTCAGTTTAAATAACCTTAAAATTTTTTTCGATTTGATACTATATTCAATAAAAATCTGATGTGGGCAACATGTGACTTTACTTATATAATGCAATGAATTTACTACTTTTACAGTGTTAAAAAAATGCTATTCTTATAGTAGACACTTATATTCTTTCCAAGATAATTAATTTTCTTGAATTAGTCGTTATTTTCATTGATTTGGCGTAATTTTTATATATTTGGCAACATTTAAAAATGTTGCCAAGTTGGCGAAATTCCGCAAAATCGTCGCCAAAATCTCGCCAAGCGTTATGGACGGAGAAATAAGTTATTCTTACAGCAGATAAATGACTACTGGCGTTCAGATATAAAATTATTACTCAAAGTATCTTTTCTCGTGAATGGAACGAGTTAGATCCACGAGAATGATGTCACCAAATTTATCGCATGATATTACATCTGAAAAGTGAACATTTTTCTTAAGAGTTGATATTTTTTTTTTAATTTATGGGACTTTTTGATAAATTTATTTGAAAAATGTGCAATATCACGAGAACGGTTTATGCTAGCATTCTAAAATTTATGTCAATCGTTTTCTAAGAAAAAATTACACAAGAATTGTCTATTTGAGGAACTTGATTAAATGTTTTGATTTTTTTAAGAGTTTTTCAAAATTTCACTAGGAGGGTTCTGAACATTCCATTGTGTTTTAAAACAATTGACTTCCAGTATTCATGGATTGTGAAGTTCGTACCAAAATTCATTCGAATCGCTCCATTCGTTCGTGATAACAAAGCAGGATATAAAGTTTCGTGAAAATACATCAATATTTTTGGCTGCTATAGTCTACACAAGAAATGGACCACAGACAGACAGACGGACTGACATCACTAAAAATAGTCAAAATGTGTTCAGCAGGTCTTAAGAGATATATTCGCATCACAATATCGAATTCGAAATTTTTTTCTGTGCAGAATACTTTCACCATACTACGTATGAGAAAGTAATAATAGTTAACATTAAAGCATGCTATTTTATTGATGCAATCCCTTTCTTAATGTATTTGATGAAAAGCATGGCATTTTTAGTATATCTTACTTCAATACAAGAAAGTTAAATACTGAAACATTCCGTTTCATTCATATATTGTGTGCTAAATAAATTCAACTCTTTAGGTGAACTGCTTTAAATAAATTTAAAATAGAACACATTTGAGAAGATTATGTCTCTGTGTTATTTATGTCGCAAGTATAAAATTATATGAGAAGATAAAAGGAACCTCAAATAACGAGTAACAAATAAAGGAATTCCAGGATACAGCTAGCTGAGCTTCTGTTTTAGTGCCGCTTTAAATGGTTATAAAGAAACATTTTATCGAACGAAATATCAAGTAGTAATTTCCGCTTCTCTGGTAACTAGTTATGTTCTGCACAATTCAACAAAACGAACAATTACGATTAATTAATCTTTGATGAAAGAATTTAACCTCAATTGGCGTTCGATTGTGTATTTATTTTATTATATGTGTATGTACTGTCTATAGCGGGCAATTAAAGCGTTGTAAGAACAGGAAATTTGGTACACCTATACTTCAGCACACTAAAAGGTGATGTTTGGCATTATATGTTTGTAATTTCGAATCAGGTTTTCAGCGTTATAGCGACCAAAAATACCAACAGAGAGTTTCCATTTTGACACCATCTGAAAGACCGAAAAATCATCTTAAAAACAGATTTTGAATGGAATCCATGCGATTAATAGAAAATATATATATATATATATATATATATATATATATATTATGAAACCGAATAGAATCTTGTTTTTACTTTTCCCCTTTTTGCGGACAAAATTTGGATGAGGTAAAGTATCTCAGACCCCACCCAAAGACCCCATAGGGGGCATGAATGGTGCGACAGCGGGTATGATAGTCAATGACAAGAGGGAAATATATTTAGTAAAACTATTTACCCATTAAATTCCTATCCATTCTCTGACCAAGTAAAATGCTAAGAAATCTACGAGGACGAAGGAATCGTCAGGCCCACATGTAAGTAATACACAAAGTATGCCAAAAGCATATTTTATTTCTTGTTTACTTTCGATTTTTAAAGTGTTGGAATTTAATATGGAATACTTGTGTGGCTGCTGAATTTACACACAGCATTTACTTTATTTTTCGTATTGAATTGTTAATAACCAATTTAAGCCTCACAGAATTTCGATGTAGTGTTACGGATTCAAAGTAATTACCATTGAACCTCGTCATTTTTTGGCCCTGTGTCTAGTCACTGCATATTTTACAACATGAGAGATCTAACCATTTGTTTGACGGGTTCGTAGCGTCATTTTTTTATCCTATGCAACATAAATTGTTCTATTGTTCTTGTTGTGAAAGTTAGTTACAATGCTCTCATAATGCCGCTTAAACCCACCATAAATTCTTTCTACGAGTTCCTTAAATGTAACTTATTGACATAATATATATTTAAATTCCCCCATTTCAAACTTTAAAATAAACATTATTTATTAAACATATTATAATTGTGATTTAATTACAATAATTATACATATATATTCAAAGAGAAGATTAGGTGTTGACGTGTTGAAAACCCAGACCACACGACAGACCCGAAGGCTTACTGTTGCTAAGTGTGTGGCCGGGAACTTTATTTTAGATCCAAAAAATTTCAATACAGGTTTAAATTGAATCACAACACAAGACGTTACATCAAGACAAGCAAAAGATTGGCAACGACAAAACAAAACATAAAAACAATACAATACAAGAGAGACATAAGACAGAAAAAAGAAAAGGGGGAAAACCACGAAGGGAAAAAACCCTAGCACAAAATACAAAGAAGTACGCAAACAGAGAAGACATAACAAAAAACATAACACATTACACGAAACACGGACCCGACATTTATTAGCCTAAAATCATTATGACCTTAATGTAAGACCTTAATGTTGTTAATTGGCACATACATATTTTGTTGCCTTTGGACGTTGAAACACAAGTTGTCCCTTTATTGTCTTTTGTTATAGGTTCTCAAATACACTATCTATCTATACATACTCCACTCTATTTGTCACGAACTCCTTCGGCGATCACTGCCTCAATTCTATGAAGCATACTACTGATACACAGACTCATGAGTGTATGTCTATCATTAGAGACGCATGACTGCCTGTGTGTATCTTGATAGAAGATCTAAACCTTGTCTGTTGAACCTTCTGGATGTTGCCACATCGTTTTGCCTGAGATCCAGATACGCTCACCGTATCTCATTGGCTATACTCAAGCCGATGCAAAAACACTTACTCATTGATTAAATCTTTAACCAATCTGCATGGTTTCAGTTTTGAATTATAGCAACTTTTCTGTCTCGACGGCACCTGTAATTTACGTGTTTTTATTTATTGCTTTCATGACGTCTCGGGCCAAGGCTGTTGTAAACTGATGCCTACGAGTCTGGGCTTTTTGTCTGGCTTGGTAGATATCATACAATTTTGTACATGAACACTACCTAAATGTCTCCTGGCCTCCACATATACTCCGATCACACAAGTAAAAAAAAACACCAAAACAACGGGTATCCTTGGCAACTCTATAATTATCATTTTTCATCACTGAAAGCTTGTGATGGATAGCTGATGCAAATCTAAAAAATCTTGTTGTATACATATGAAAGTATTTTTAAATACCATATATAAATATATCAGTTATATATACTACTCAACATTATATTATGTCGAGCTTTAAAATAAAGAAAAATTTAAATTTTGACTAATTCACTATTTTATATATGCACATGCACTCGCCTAATATTTATACAGTCTTTTAACAGTCTTGTTTCAATGTTATGTTTAAACATAATTCTTTATTTATAGATTTAAACCTTGATATTTTCAAAAACTACATCATATTTGATTAGCATTTAACATCACAGTACATAACTATTACCCCTTTTTTTAACGTCAGATATATTTAAATTACTTCAAAAATTTCTACCGCATTGTATTAAATGCCATGCCCGAAAACGCATCCTTTAAAAAAACAAACAGACAACAAAATTGAAATTAATCCTCGAACCTCGACGGAACTGACTTTCGCAGCAGGTTTGACAAGTGATGGATCTGCTTAATTACGATGCTGGGACCTTCGAGGAGTAATCTAAGTAGAGAAAACCTGGGCAACCTTAACGAAAGACCGAACACTTTGTCATATGACTTGTGGGACTCTTCCCGTCTAGAGCGTTCCGTTTCCCTTGTAATTCAATGGGAGAAGGTGAATGTCAAAGCGTCCTTGAAAGAAAAAAAATATTTTTTTAATTATTTCTGCTCCCCCTAAGCTTTGGAGGATAAATAATTGTAGGAGATATTGATGAGCTTCGTGCAGAAATTTTTCCATCAATGCATTTATCAAAAACTATTCATTAGAACATCATAAACTGCGTTTTACTACATTTTGGCGATATTTGGCGGTTTTTGAAAAACGAAATTGCGAGATCGCTCCCGCGCGCTTTGGATGCGCTAAAGATATAGTTTGTACTTCCTAAGATATAATTTTGAGATTGCAATACATAGTATTTTTTACATCCCGGGATATCGCAAATTAATTTTTTTTAATTTCGGTATCCCGCGGGGTTCAAATATCCGTTTACTTCATTTAATAGATAAAGAAGATATATTTTAATTATCTTACGTTTTGATTTATTCGTCTATATATATTACGTGTATGTGAACCATAATAGCATGTTGAAGTTTTCTTATAACAAACTTTTGGTATAACGGAATTTTGAATATAACGAGAACATTTTTATAAAAAAACAATGCCTTTAAGTAATTTTTCGCATTTGTAATAAACAATGATATACTTCTAAAGAGCATTAGACAATAGCTAACTGTCTGAAATAATACACCTTTAATTAGGCAATATTAAATAAAACTAGTATAATAAATGTACATGTGTAATTTGACATACGTAATGGAAAATGTAACTGATTGATATCGAACAAATTGCATATACAATTTATAAATAAAAATATCCTAAGTTAATAAATACATTGCATTTGGCATACTCTATAAATTTTATTTTAAAATAAGTTTGGTATGCAGTACGTCCCTGTTCTCACGACTTCCCTCGCATTTTGACGTCTCTATGGACAAAAATTCTAGTTTTCAAATCGTAGTTTAGGCATATCGCATTGTCGTCAAAGTAATAAAATAGCTCAGATCAAGTTATTTTAATATGTTTTTATTTGGACTGAATCGAAAACAGAAAGAAAAATAAGTGGTACGAAAAGTATGTAAGACCTCATTAACACAATTTAAACACTTTCAGCAAGATATTTTTGTTATTGTTATGTGCATATATATATATATATATATATATATATATATATATATATATATATAGTAATGTACTATTGCTTAATCAGAAACAGGCATTTGTTTGGGTTAATTAGAATTAAATACTCAGACCTGAAGATGAATTTAATTCTGATTAATCTCTTATCGGCATTATGGCCGTGAATTTGCTTCTATGGTGATGTTAATATTACTTGAATTATATTTTTATTTTTTTATTTTTACATAATTCTTATTATTACATATTTCAAATATATATATATATATATATATATATATATATATATATATATATATATATATATATAAATATATAGGTGTGTGTGTGCGTATATATATGTGTTTGTTTCTGTTAATGCGTAATATGAATATGTATTTGCCTGTGAAATGTGGTTAACATAACTTACGAGCGCAGGTATGTATTGTCATGGAATTTCATGTGCGGATGCGTTATGTAAAATAACTGATGAGAATCACCTACATTTTTTATAGTTAAAGGTGCAGTAATGTTTTTCATCAAATGAAATACATTAGTATTAGTGATATACAATGCCATCTTACATTTTTTTAAATTAGAAGTATTATGAAACTAAAATAACTTCGTTAAAACAACATGTAACACAATAGTAGCGTCTGTGTTGTATGTTGCTTTTAACGATTTTATTACGTTAGCTGTTTGGGTTGTACATAGAAATATTGTGTTAGAACCGAAAATGTTATTGTAAATTTTTCGATGTTGGGGCATCTCTAAATATGAATAAACAGTGAATACTGTAAAACTTAACTATGATTTGTTCAATTATTACCTACATCTCGTTAACAAAATGTTATCTATCGATACATTTTTTTTATGTTTTATGATAAAAAAAAACTTAAATATTAATTAAACATAATTTGAAATCATTTTCTTCGGTGATAATTTGAAAAAGAAAGCTAAAACAGCACTAACAAAATGTGAAAGTAAATGTGTAAGAAAAGAAAGTGTTGCAGAATTTTAATCCACGCATTTTGAACCTGTATATTTTAGGGATTTAAAAATACCTAGATTAAGATTCTGGAAAAAGAAAGTTGTGTATAACAATGAACAAACTACCACAATAGCACACTTTTAGAATTTTCTGGAACTGCTATAATGCGCCGTTCTAACGCGTACGTGCCAAATCTGGGCTCATTCGTAGAAGCAAAGGGGGAAATTCCCTGACATACTTGTCATGCTTTTAAGATCACTAAACAAAGGAAAGGCTACCTCTAGTGATACTAGCTCTTTGGCTGGGACACCTCCCTATCTGTTGCGTGGGAAAAATTTCCTCCGCCAAGTCGATCTTCAATCGACCGGTTCTATACTCAAAAACAAGCACTACAAATATGATACCGAGATTTACGTCAATCTGCTGCATCATGCGCGCCATTGAAGACTTGAAAACACCGGATTTTTTTCATCAAGGATTTCTGCATTTAGAAGTACCGTAAAAAATGTCCTTACCCTTCCAGAATGTCAAATGTTGGACTACCGACATACCTTATCTTAAAATGCATTTCCCCTTTACTTTGAAAAATCATTACTTTTAGAATAATTCCTACCCCCCTATTATTACTGCACTTATGTATACACGTGCAACATATTGTGACTCGTACTTGTTATTGACTTTATGTTCTGCACGTATACTCTCGTACCTTCGTATATTTATATTATTTATATCATTTCTAACCTCCAATACTTTCATTTAGATGTCAATTATTTATTTCTTATTATTTGTCAATTTGTATAAAGTATCCTATTTTACATCATTTTCCCGCACTTATATCATGCAGTTTTTTCAGTATCTACTTCCCTTCTTACTTTAATCAAACCTCATTTTAAATTCTCAACCTTCAACTACCTTCTCTATTATCAAACTCCTTCCTTAAAACTTGCATATATTTAAATTTTTAAATTTAATTTAAATTTTTTGAAATTTTATTTTTGTTTACATTTTTTAAAGGTATTTAAAATTAATTCCTTACATCAATTTATATACTTAAAATTATATAACTTATACTCATTGAAAACATCACTTTTATTGCAATCCTTTCGCTAAGCGATGTTTACCTTTTAACATTACGCTAACGAGATAAGTAACACTTATCCTGTATCTCACCTATAATTCCTTACATACTGATGGATCTTTATTGTCTTATGTTATAGGCACTCAAACGCTCTCAATATCTGTACATACTGTTCTCTATATTTGTCCACGAACGCGTCTTCGGCGATCATGGCTCAATTATGATACAGATACTCATGGCTGCATATCTATCATTAGAGACGCATGACTGCCTGTGTGTATCTTGATAGAATATCTGGGATCAAGATACGCCCATTGTATATCATTGGCAATCGTCAGGGAGATGCAGCAACACTTCTTCATTGGTTAAATCTTTAACCACTCTGCATGGCTTCAGCACTAGCCTCCAGTAACTTTCATGACTCGACCACATCTGTGATTTAAGTCCCTTTATATCGCTTTCATGATTTCTCGAGCCAGGGCTGTTGTAATCTGGTGCCTATGACTCTGAGCTTTTTGCCTGGTTTGGTAGATGTAATAAATGTTCGTATATTAACACTGCCTATATGTCTCCTGGTCTCCATAGTTCTCTAATGACAACTGTCTCTTGTTTGCATTTAAGCAGAGTTATGTGATGTGTGCATTTTATTAAATGTGATCTCTCAAAACTTGTGTTTTTGAATAAAATAGTCATGTATTAATTATCTTGAATTACGATTATAGTATATTTTTTAATAATTCCTGTGTAATAATATACCAACTTTGACAATGTGCCGAGATTACGCCATCGAAAAAATAGGACAGCCATATCTTGGCCGACGAGAAAATAAATATTCTTAAACATACAATGAATAGTATTAAAACTTCTATTTACACTTTATCTGCGTAATTTAAAGCATGTATGATAAATATTAAAATGCACCACTATGAAATGAAATGCGCAAACATAAATAGGCAGTGGAAAAATAATTTAAAACTCACACACTGCAAAAAAATATTTAAAAATCATGAACAACAATATGCACACGTATAAAACCATAGATAAAATGCATCATATAACTGCATTTTAAATGCAAAACGATACCAGCAAATCTGTAACATGAGATATTATTTGAGTATTTAAGATATGTATGAGGATGCATAATAGAATTAAGTTATTTTAAAAAATACGCTTGATAACTGATGGGATTTTAAATACTTAAATATTTCACATAATCCATTTCCCTTTAATAGCTTGCATGCGGATCAGTTGACTTAGCATGGACGTTCTGCATTCTTTAATGAATCTGCATGTATTAATAGGGAATTAATAAAAATTACTTTTTAATTGGTGTCATTACTGAAAATCGATATATCACATTCGTAATCGCTTCAAAACAAATATATTTCTATAATCTATTTTCCGAAATACACTGATATTATAATAGGAGAAAATCCTCCTCTCCCACCCCAAAAAAATAAATTGGTAAAAAAACAGAAATTTCAACAATATGTTACTTTTAAATCTTAAAAGGCAATATCAATAATCCCAAAATATTTGTCATTTTTTTCACATTCATTTTTTAAGCGTATTCATGGATTTCACACCGATTCTTTTATTTGTGATTAAAAAGCTTATGTCCAAGTCTTATATATACTATCCGGACTTCAGATATTGCAATTTTCTATAAATTTTGATCGAATCTGTAATGTATTCACATTTATGTTTTAAGCGTATTCATGGATTTCACACCGATTCTTTTATTTGTGATTAAAAAGCTTATGTCCAAGTCTTATATATACTATCCGGACTTCAGAGATTGCAATTTTCTATAAATTTTGATCGAATCTGTAATGCATGATCGAACAGTATTTGAATCTAAAATAAAATGTGATAGAAGCCAAATGGAAACCATATTGAAATATTATTGAGACGATATCGAGATATTAAAGAGCAATTAGTTTTCTCTGGCTTATAAAACGTAAAATCCAACACTGTTATTTGAATGAAAATATTTTGTAGATTTTGAGATATTCTTTTCAAAAAATGTAAGTCCCCAAGTTGCTAAAATTTGACATCGCGAAGTAATAGCCAAAAAGGCTGCTTCGAAGCAACCTACGCCAGATGGCGATTTCTCGCATGTGATGACAATGAGCAAGATCGGTGAAGCTTAAGATATATAATAGCACCCGCTGGTCAGTATATTTGTATAAGATATTACAGATTCTAACGATTTTTACTATTTTCTAATTTTTATAAATAAAATTTAGCACAATTCCTGATTTAAAACCGTTTGATCTTTTAAGCCACATATTTAGTGCACGAGTTAAAGTGTAATTTTATGTAACTTATTTTTAAAAGACAATGTCACAGTTTCTAACGTTTAATATTTCTTTTTAACCAATTATTTTTGTCGAGTTATATAGCAATGTTTCAGCTGGTTTCACTAATATATTTAAAATCCGACAGATTGTATCAAATTGCACAGTGAATCACCATAAATCTATAAATTGAATCAAATTTCATAGTGAATCAACATGTCTTTGAAGGGTTTAATTTATTTACCAAATGAACAAAGATGTACAAACTTCGTTTCTTAAAATATATTCATCACAGATCAAGCGATTTATGTAGCGGAAATATAATTTAAATTTGAAGGTAATGAAACTGACGACATGAAATTTTTATCACTTTTTCATGAAAATAGATTCAACAAAATAACAAGCATGAAGATTATTTTATTTCTCTGTTACTATTGTTATACTTCGGTCTTTCTTATAACTGAAAAATATCCTAAAGGAATGAAGCTAAGAAATTTTATTTCCAAGAAGAAAAGATGGAGAAGTTCAGATAACAACTTCCTTTCAAGGAGTTTCACTATTAAGTGAAATGAAAATAGTATTTCTTCTATTCAAGAACGAAATGCAGTTTATAATAGTAATTTGCTTTTATATACCGACATGATCAATAATTTACATATTTGTATTTTGAATGCAGTATGTATGCATTTAATTATCTGATGCAAAACTATAAAAGGTAATATTCAAAGAAAAATAGTTTATACATTTCATTTAAAGGTTAGAAAACTTAGATCGCAACTTCCTTTCCTGTCTCTGAAACATTCTCTCGAGAAACGTAAAACCATTCCTGCTATATATCAAATAATGAAGATGATTTTCTGTTTAATTGCGAATGCATGAATTGGAATATACAATATTCGATCATTTTATGCTTTAACTATATACAAATTTAAATATTATATTTAAAATATACAATTCAATGCAAGCATTACATTTTATTTATTAAGTAATAATATACCCGTTCTTCGTACGGAAAATATAATATAAAGAGACTTAATATTCACAATCATGTTTAAATTCCTATAGTTTTCCAAATGACTTTGTTATTCAAAATTTTCTATTAAAATATTTAATTTAATTCTACTAAAAATATGTAAGAATTTTTGGGCTCGATAAAAAAATATATATCTTCTAATACAGATCTTTTTGTTTTAATAGCCAGGCACTTGACTTTCATCATTCGCCATTCGTCAGCGGCCAGAACGTGAACCATTTAGACTAAGACGTTGCCCCAGGTGCACCAGAGGGGGGCGGAACACACTACGCCCACAACACAAACCTCCATGCCTTACGTGGGACTCGAACCCACAACGTGGCGGTCGAGCGATTGCTGTGGAAACGCTCGCCGTGACCACTCGACTACTTCGTCGACTTCTAATACAGATCTCTGATAGCAGATCTGAGGAATAAAGCATCCTGCTCCAGTTTATAAGCAAATTTACTGAAAATATATTTTTTAATTCTCACAAAACGACAGAGTTTTGCTAGAAAATCATGCTTAATTACGCAAAATACAGAATTTTCATCGATACGGTTTCATTTTGATAAATTTAGCACCATTTGATAAATTTAGCGATATTAAAAAAAAAGCAAATTTAGCGCCAAGTGGGACTGTAGAACTCATACTCCCACTGGGTGACAAATTGACGAAACATCATCACAATACTGTCACCTAACAAAACACAATTAATTTCATTTATTTAGTCCATTTTTAACAATTTCAGGATACTTTCATGGATTTACAAACATTTTTTATCAATTAGGCGACATTTTGAAAATTCAATAAATGTATTAACAAGTAGGAATGTTGAACTGACAGACAAATGCTACCGAAACATCATTTCACAGTACTCTCTTCTAACAAAAGAAAATTTATTTCATTGCTTTAGCATCGTTTGTATCGCTTTGACGGAATTTCAGTCAACTTGGCAACGTTTAAGAAAAGTTGCCAGGTAAGCGATATCCCGTCAAATTCGTAGATTTGAATTTGCAGATCTGAATAATAAAACAACCTGCACCCGTATGTATATACTGAATGAAAACACTAAAATTGCATTAGAAGTACATTGCATTAGATATACCTGTTCTACTTTTATTCTGTTTCAACAATCGGCTAAATTAGTTTATTGGTTAACACAATTGTGGGGAAAATGTGACTTGTTTTCCCACAATAACTCAAGCGGGCTGTATCACTTTTAATTCAAAAGATGATAACGGAATGCGAACTCTCGAATCGCTTCCAAAAGATGATGGAATGCAAACTCAAGAATCGTTTCAAGATGATGATGGAATGCAAACTCTCGAATCGCTTCCAGAAGATGATGGAATGCAAACTCTCGAATCGCTTCCAGAAGATGATGGAATGCAAAACTTCTGAATCGCTTCCAGAAGATGATGGAATGCAAACTCTCGAATCGCTCGCAACATATACATCATCAGACATAACAATACACATACCGAAGCGCTCCCTCTCGCCTTTTACAAGATAATACACATGGGCTTCAACAACAATATATGATTTTATTGGTTAAATACAATACATAAGTTTGAAAACTCTTTGCCAAAGTGAATAAAAGTGATTTTCGCAGTCCGAAATTAATATAATTAAAAGAAAAATCAAATCGTTCATTGAATAGGTATATTTTTATATCCATTTATTTATTATTCAAATCGAAAAAATAATAATAATTACCAGCGATTTGCAACCTTTTCCGTTTGGATGATCCAGACAGTTAAAGAATAGAACTCTTTGGAAAAAGTTTCGTTTTCCATTAATATCTCGACAACCCCTGGTCTTAGAAAGTCGAAACATGAAATAAATTTTAAGTTGGCTATTTCAATTCTATCCTCAAAATTTCATCAAATTCGGTCCAGCCTTTCTCCCGTGATGATGGGACAAATGAAAGTTCTCTTTTTGATTAATATATCGAGAACCCCTGGTCTTAGAAACTTGAAACATAATTAAGTCGGGTATTTTAAAGTTAACCACAAAATTTCATCAAATTTGGTTTAGCTGTTCTACCGTGATGCTGAAACAAACAGACAGACAAATTTCCAATTTTATTCATATTGACAATTGATACCCAGAGACTTGATTATTACTTCCCCTGCAATACATGGTAATTTATAGACTAAATGAACTAAAGAGAAGAGAAACTAAATGACCAAATTTCATAAAATTTGGTAGAAAAATCACATGTAGGTTAAGCCTAGTGCTGATTAGATTTTGGTATAATTCGTGAAAAATGAACCTGCCCTTTTTTCGCGAAATGAACCTTAAATATCGCCAAAATCTAAAGCAAAAGATAAGTTATGCTCATATGCTTTAATTAATTTTTAATTATATACGTATTTTTGAAAATGAACATAATGATATTAACCTCATTTCTCGAGCCAGTCAATCTCGAGATATTCTAGTTCTTTAGCATTTCTGTGTCCCCACCTTTGAAAATATGCCCAGTTAAATTAAATCGTTAATTGAATTAACAGTGCAAATTCAGTTTAATTTCAAATAATTATGTGTGTTATTTTGAGCAAATAAAACTAAATTTTATGAAATATTATAAAGAGTTAAAGGGAAAATTAATTTCAGTAGGAAAAGTCATGTTGTCATTTTGCTGTTGACAAAAGTTCTGTTATACTATTGTTTTACAAAAATCATATATATTTTGGGCTCAGTATTAGGTACAGTTTAAATGGTGACTGATATAGATTCAGCATCAAAACCTCGAGGAGGCATTGTTGATCACTAAAAATTTCCAATTTCATATTTTCTCACATTTCTGGTTCAAAAATATGCATTTGTTCTTGAAACATCTATTTCTCAAGATTGGCTAGAAATGGTGCTTAGGTGATAACTGCTGTGAATGTAGCATCAAATTCTGGAAGAGATAGAGTGGCTTAAATAAATTCACTTCCAGATCTTATCCCACGACCAGTTTATTTTTCTTGATATATTTATCTCACAAGATTGACTATAGAGCATAGATGATGACTGTATGACTATAGAGCATAGATGATATGAATTCAGCATCAAAATTTGCTGAGAGTAGACGTTTGCTAAGGATTTTTAATTATGTTTTTTGTCACATTCAGTTCTAAATATTTGTTTAAACATCTATTTTTAAGAATTATCTACAGATAAAGCCTAGATGGTGATTGATATGGATTCAAGATCAAATCCCAGAAGAGTAAGGCGTTCACTAAATATTACCAATTCCGTATCTGAATATGTCTATTCCGTTTCATTCCTAAAATTATGATTATACAAAATTAATATGCAAAAGACAATAAAAATAATTAACAATTTCATTGAAGTGAAGTGCATATACCATTTACCACCATACGAAGTCCCCTCCATAAATTTCTTGTATAATCGCAATCTTTGAAATTTTAAACATTGAATTTGAATAAATATGCCCAATGTGTTGATTAGTTGTCTGACTCAAAGCGATGAAAATCATCAAATAGTTATATGAGAAAATAATGTAGGATTTATAATTAGAAATGATCAGAGTAATCAACTGAAATTCTATCCACCAAGGACATTATTATTTGTAGAACTCATTACCATCTCCGTTGTATTAAGGAACTAACATCTTTCCAATAATTTCGCTCTATTAAAACTGCATTTTGTGTTCAGAAAGCTATTTGGAATCCAAGCAACTTCTGACGATTACGGATTTACCCATTAGCTTATCTTCAAAATTCGATCCAGCGACATCTGCTGCCACTCTGATGTTCGCTTTATAACTTGATATCCCTGTCTTAATCACAAATGTTCGAAAATTATTGCATTTATATTTCAACTTCCGAAAATGATCAAATGAAATGGATGTCTTTTGGATGCTTTGAGATGAAAAATGGGAGTTATAAAAATGAAAATAAAATCATTTAAATATATGGAATTTGCAAATAAAAATTACAATGCATTTTGATAAATCTTGGAACTTTAAGTTTCTGATAAATCCGTAGAATGTTAGTATTAATAAAATCGTCAATTCCATTTGAAGCATTCTTAAATATTCTTGCAAAGTTTTTAGTTATTTTCTACGATTAATGATTTTGAACACATATTTCTGTTTGAGTACTCGCTAAACAACGCCAAAAGATAATTAAACTTCTTATTAATCTATATATCCATTTGAGAATGAGTCAACTTCTTATAAATGATATGGTTTATTAGACATTTACGTCCCCGCTTAATGTTTGCAAAATATCCAATGTGACACCTATATAATGTGACAACTAAATATCTAAAGGTCTGAATATAAAAAATTTCAAATTTAAGCATAAAAATTCCGTACAATTTATTGTTCTATTACCATGGAAATTGCGATTTATGCAACAATATATCATCTTCGACCAGTCTATATATCCATTGTTGTCAGCATTTCTGTACAAATCTATTAATTATAGCGTTGATTTTCGAATACGTTTTGTAAAATTAAATTTGTAAAATAGCCAATAAACGATTTTGTTACAAGAAACGCAACTCAGATACCATAGTTACCACAATTAAATAAGTCATTCTAAATAAATTCACTGATAAAATAAAACAAAAACATTGTCTGCTTCAAATATACATCAAAATATTTCAAGAAAAATGGAGGTACAATAACATACTTTAGTAAAAGAAGAGGGCGTTTTTTCTGCGCAGATTGGTATAAAATAAATAATTGTGTGTTCCTTCCTTATAGAGTTATGGATGTGCTTTTGTGTATGTAAGAGCAAGAAATGTCTTAGTACTTGCACATTTCACATTCTTAGACTCTTGTTGAATTTAGGAATATGATTCTATTTTCATGCATTGTTTCTAAGTACGGATGAAAATTCTCAAACCTGTGTTTAATTTAATTAACAGGCAAAATATTTAAATCATATTCTGAACTATAAATTAGCTTCCATTAAAGCTCTTTTTGTGACAAAATAATCCCCGATGGCATAAATGATTTTTAACTGGTCGTGTCAGCATTACTTAACGATTTTTCCATTAGGAGTGACAGTAAATCCAATATAAGTCTTTCAGATTCGACTGCCATAAAGGAGAATTCACGTTAGCTAATTATGTGCCATTGGTTCCAATAAAAGTAACTCACATAGAAAGCTTTTTTGTAAATAGAAACAAACATTATTCGAGGCAACGTTTCATAAGGTTGCTTCAAATATATATATTGGATGCACTGCATACATTTTTACTTTCCCTACAATACATGGTAATATATAGAGAAAATATTGGAATCATACCAAAAATCACAACTCGAGTTTTCGATGGATCTACACGTTATGGGACCTCTAGAATGCGAAAAATCTTTTTTTAGCGTGACGTATGTGTGTGTGTCTATATATCTGTATGTGTATCCACCTGTCTGTGTGTGTGTCTGCCTGCCTGTGTGTCGTATCCGCTGTAACTCAAAAACTAGTAAATCAGATTTCATAAGATTTGGTATTTTATTCCCATGTGGGTGATCCTGGTGCTGATTGGAATTTTGTACAATTTGGCCCGCAAAAATTGCATGTATCCACTCTAACTAAAATGCAATTTGACCAAATTTCACAAAATGTGGGTGGATTAGTCATTTGTGGGATGCACTGGTGTTGGTTAGATTTTGATATGATTCAAAAAAGAAGAATCTGCATATTTTTACTAAAAAGCCCGTAAAAATTATATGTATCCACTGTAACTCAACTAATGGAAGGAATGTAATAAAATTTAGTAGATAAATAACTTGTGGATGACCCTGGTGCTGATTATATTTTAGCATGATTCGGGATAAATGACCCTTCCTTTTTTTACGAAACGGCCCACAAATATTGTATGTATTCACTCTAGCCGAAAAACTAATAGATGAAATTTCACAAAATTTAGTTGATAAGTTACTTGTGGGTTACCCTGGTGTTTATTGGATTTTGGTGCGATTCGGTAAAAAGGTACCTGCCTGTTTATGCGTAATGGGTCCCCAAAAATTTTATGTATTCACTTTAGCTGGCAAACTAATTGCACGAATTACACTAAATGTTGTAGACAAGTCGCTTGTAGGGTACTGTGATGCTAGTTAGGTTTTGATACGATTCTGAAAACAGTAATCTGCCTATTTTGTGAAATGGCCGTCAAATCTAAAATATTCGATCTAAATTAATATACTGTATTTGCTCAAATGTATCAATTAAATCAGCGATTCCCAACCTGTGGGGCGCGCCCCCCTAGGGGGCGCGAGCACACTAGAGGTGAGGCGCGAGAATATCCAAGAGAAAATATTATTTAAAAAAATTGATTAGCTGACTGAAAGGAAAGTACACATATACATAGAAAACAAAATACCTTTCGACATATTTAACAAATAAAGTAAAACAACTTACTAAATCAAAACTTACTTAATCAAAACATACTAAATAAAAAACAAATTTAATAATTATTAGTGACTTCCTTTGGCCTATCTTGCAGAGCAAAGTTTTTCGAAGGAAGGCTTAATATTAGAAATAGGCACTGTCAGTTCTGTTTCTATATTTAGCCGAGATCTATATTTTGTCTTCAAAGAAGCCACAGCAGAAAATCCAGTTTCACAAAAGTAGGATGTTGAAAATGGTAACAGAATGCGAAATGCCCTTGTTTTTAGTGCAGAAAAATCATCCTCTACTCCTGCCCAAAATTCAAATAGTGATTTATTACTATATTGTCTTTTGGTTTCGCCACCTGTCGTGAATTCTATGGATTTTTCTTCCTCATCAATTGAGAGTCCTTCGGGAGTCTTATGAAATGGATCCCTAACCCACTCGTAACTTGCTATCAGTTTGTCGTCAGCAAGAAAATACTTTTTAAAATTCGTTGCCAGCATGGCTAAATGATTTTCAATGGTTACAAAAACAACTTTTACATGTTCTTCTTCAGCCTTGTAAGTTTTAGTACAATCATCCACATTTGCAAACATTGTTAGGTTTTTTTTGCTTTAAATTTCTGCTCCACAATTCCAATTTTCTACAAAAAGCATTAACTTTATCACTCGTATCCAACATATGTGTATTTGCTCCTTGGAGTTGAAGATTCAAGTTATTTAATTTCTCGAATATGTCGACGACCAAGTAGCTCAATTTCATCACAAATAAACCATCGCGAAAATTCTCGGCTTCCGGTCTGCTTTCTTCTTCTAGGGAAATGGCGATTTCTTCTCTTAATTCATAAACACGTTGCAAAAATTATCCACGTGATAACCATCTTGCCTCGCAATAAATTAGTAACGCTGAATGCACTGAACCCATGTCTTTACAAAGTGCAGAAAATATTCTCGATTTCAGGGGTCTCATTTTTATATAATTTACTACGGTTACAACCGTAGTTAACACAATATTCAGAACAGGACTCATTTCTTTCGAAGCCAAAGCTTCTCTGTGGATCATGCATTGTGTCCAGACGCACTGAGGCGATTTTTGTGTTACAATTGCTTGTATACTTTGAAATCTTCGAGAAATTGAACGAGCACCATCGGTGCATATTCGACGAGCAACAGTATCATTTGAAAGAGGTATGGACTGCAATAGTTTTGAAAAATTATCTCCAAACATAGTTTCTACAATCTCAATTGCTGCTGGCAAAATAAGCTCTTCACCAATTGTGTGAGGTTTTTTACATCTGGCTATTTTATATGAAACTTTGTAAGATGCAATTAAAGCTTTTTTATTCACAAACAAAGTTTCTTTAAAAAATGATTTTTGATTTGTATATGATTTTAATTTTAATTAGAAGAATTATCTGGGTTTGTTGACGTGCTCACTATGAAGCGCTTCCAAATGTCGTTTAAGTTTATTAGGTTTCATGCTGCCTGCGGCCAATATTTTTGAGCAAATGATGCACAGGGGCCTTTCTTCTTCATTTACTTCAGTACTGGTAAACCCAAAATTTAAGTATTCTTGAGAATATTTTCATGATTTTATTTTCGGAACCACGCTCGTCTGTGTACTTGTTCATGCTTGACTATCGTCTAATCCTCGCTTACTTCCGCTTAAAAATGTATCCACGAGTCTGCATAAATCTGCTGCCGTGAATAGTTAATATGGTGAATTGCAATTAACACGAAAACATATATAACATACACATTCACGATAGATTCGATAGTGATAGAAGGATCGACTCGAATGAAACCGGCTGGAATTGAAACTTGTGTTATCGAACATTTTCCCTCTTCCTATGAGAAAACATTTGCTCTGCTCATGCTCGAGACGGCATCGGTCGTGTGGATTCCCTTCCACAAACATTACTTATTTTTTTCTCTTTTGTTTAGTCATGCTTCTGTTTTATTTCTATTTTTATTCGAAGAAATGTATTCCCAGTTTCTAAATTTAGCTCGCCCTGTCTAGGTTAACTTTCATTAACGAATTTTTCTACTTTCATATTCTTTTAACGTTAACTCCTTGTTTGGCTTTCATTTCAAATATAATATTTAAATTTTCTCCGCTTTCATTCGCTTCATCTGTTCACCGCCCGCTTGGAAAAATGCCAGATGTGGTTTCTCGCCAACGTTGGCTCGCTTTTATTCTTGTTTTGGCAGTTAGTTAAAAATAATTTAAAAACAGAATCCAAAATACTCAATATACATTATTGTTGTATACATTTTATTATAAGCGGGGGCGCGATGGAAATTATGATTAAAAACTGGGCCGCGAATACTGAAAGGTTGAGAAACACAGAATTAAATGCTTGTTTAATACGTAATTTTTAACGACAAAATGAATGAGATCCACTCTATTATATACTCTGAGATGGAACATTCTCGCGGTATTTAAATGTTTAACTTTTAGAAAATGAAAACGATATTCACAGTAGCTAAAAAACTATTTAATAAAATTCCTTAAAACTTTAGTGAAGCCCCTGTTGGTTATCCTGATGCTGATTTAATTTTAATATGATTAGGAAATAACATACTCATTTTTTGTGAAATGGCCTGCAAAGATAGTGTAATTCTGAAATAAATGACTAAAATTGCTGAAATATATTAAATAAGTACTTGTTATATTGGGAAAATTTGACAACTAACCCATGACTCGGCATTTCATAAACCCCATGTAGTATTTTATAGTTTTAAGGACCTGAATAATTTAAAGTGAATTAAGAAGCCAAAACATAAAAAAAGATGCAATAAAAAGACAAATTGGATATACTAATAGAAAATTACCCTTATTATTTTCTGAAATTAAACTCAATGCATAATGAAATATAAAAATTTCAAAATGAATTTAAATGTGCAGGGAAAGTCATGTGTTTTTCACTAAAAAATGAAGACTTTTACTTTCCGTACATGGTAATGTGTAGGGAAAGTATTGGAATCATGCCGAAAATCGCAAGTCGAATTTTTGACGGATCTACACGTTTCGACACCTCTGGAATACGAAACAAACATTTTTAGCTTGACGTATGTGTGTGTCTGTTTGTCTGTCTGTCTGTGCATTATATGTATCCAGGCTAACTAAAAAACCAATTAACCGCATTTCATATAATTTGGTAGGTAACCCTTGTGTGTGACCCTGGTGCTGGATATATTTTGTCGCGATTCGGGAGAAAAGAAGCGACCTTTTTTGCAAAATGGCCAGCAAAAATTACTGTATCCACTCAAGCTGAAAAACTAATGGACTTAAGTTTACAAAATTTGGTGGATAAGTCATTTGTGGGTTATCCTGATGCTGGTTAGATGTTGGTATGACTCGGAAATAAATAACCTACTTTTCTTTTCGTAATGATCTATGTATGCTCAAATATAGCAATTACATGCTTGCTTTTTTTATACGCAATATTTGATGATGAAAATAATAATACCAACCCCATTACACTAGAACTAGCCGTTTTCGAGATATTTCAGCATTTTCGCTACGCCACCTTTGAAAATTAATCCCGCTGCCAAATAAGGACGAAAATTGAGTTAAAAGTGCAAATTCAGTGTAATTTAAAATAATTATGGGTGCTTGGGTGCTATTTTGTGCAATTAAACTGAATTTAATGGATCATTGAGGAAATAAAGCGAATGTAAATATGAGTCTACTGAGAAAGTCACGTGCTATCCGCATCAGATTTTTTATTCTGGTAGCGATTGTGACACAACTAAAAATAAAATCTGACGCGGGCAGCTCATCACTTTCACTACATAATTTAATGCCATTGCTTATTTGACAGCTTAATAAATATATTAAAATTCCCCTGTAAAATTCACGGTTTTAGTCTTGAGTTGAGAAATAGGCTCTTTTACGAGTGACAAGATATAAAACTAATTCGAAGTAGAAAATTAACGAAAGGCAATGAACGATAGCAAATAATAGCTAAAATTCTCCATTGATAGCATTTAGAGCATTAAATATTAAAAAAATAAATACTCCATAACGACAAAACGAATGACAGTGCCACATTGTATGTTGTGCTTAATTTTTAGCTATGCAGAAAAACTGATGATGTCAAAGTTGATAAGTTTTCGTTGATTTTCTTGACATATTATCGTACGTACTGCACATCCTATGAGCCGTAATAATAGTAAATTGAAAATCGCTGGTTCTTTGAAAAAACAAGCTTTGTTATATTCAGAAATTAATCATCATTGCATCTATACCATTTGGTTAAGTTATTTGGTCCCATTTATAAAGAATTCGATTTCCTAACTGAATTCGAATATCAAATATTCGAACTGACCAGTCAACATTTTAATAAATGAGTTTCCCGAACGAAATTTTTAAGCATTTATAGCAGAAGCGGACTTTGCAACATGCATAATAACGAATTTACGCTCAATTATAAGAAAGTACATTAAAAAACTCGGTTTTTAATCACAATATTATTTTTTTCTTTACATGCAAATTGCATTATAAATTGGATTTTAAAATACAAATGTTCGAGAACCCTGGATATGGAACATACTTATAATGTAAAGCAATATTCAGGTAAAACCCTATCTTTAAAAATATTTAAATCATCGACATTTCTTGGAAAATTCGTGATTATATAATATCAGACATTGGCTAGATTCCTAAAATACAGGTATCTGAAGAAAAATTTTACTGTTTTTCATCTTTAAACGACATAAGTTTGTAAATAAATAAATGTAATTTTCAATACAAAACGATTTTATTAAATATGTAAATCTGAATTATCTGTATTAATACTTTCTTTACCACTGTTTAAAGAATTGTCAATTATGGCGAGGAGATGGTATTAGATTCTAGTAATATTAGATTCTAAGCTATTTAAAAATGCTTTCGTTACTTTGTGCATTAACTCTCAGATTCTAAAAAAAGTGCATGTCAGTTCTGCTTTTTCTCTCTTCAAAAAGCATAATTAAAACAAAATACGTAGGAGAATTGGCACTACAAAGCAAAAAAATCTAATATGGGGAGCACATGACTTACTACTTCTGCAGTAAAAACAAAAAATAGATTATTCTTATAGTAGATATTTATATTCTTTCCAAGATATTAAATTTTCGTCAATTTGTCGTCATTTTCATTGATTTAGCGTCATTTTTATCTATTTGGCGAGATTTTATTAATTTGGCAACATTAAAAAATCGGCAAGTTGTCCACATTCCGCCAAAATCTCGCCAAGCGTTATGGACAGAGAAATAATTTATTCTTATAACAGGTAAATGATTATTGGCGTTCAAATACAAAAGTATTACTCAGAGTATCTTTTCTCATGATAGGAAAGAAACTAGATCCACGAGAATGACGTCACCAAATTTATCGCATGATATTACATATGAAAAGTGAATACATTTCTCAACAGTTAATATATATATTTTTTAATTTATGGGATTTTTTGATAAATGTATTTGAAAAATGTGCAATATCTCGAGAACAGTTCATGCTAACGTTTTAAAGTTTATGTCAATCGTTTTCTACGGGAAAATTACACAAGAAACGTATATTTGCGTAACTTTATTAACGGTTTTGTATTTTTGGTGATTTTTTTCAATATTTCACTGGAAAATTTAAGAGGGTTCTGAACATTCGGTTATGTTTAAAAACAATAGGCTTCCAGTATTTACGGATTGTAATTTTTATACCAAATTTCGTTCGAATCGCTAAATTAGTTTGTGAAATATCGTCTCCACAGACTCACACACACAAACATTATCTCAAAATATTCGATTCATGATCAGGATGACTGAAACGTGCTGTCCCGTTTAAAACTCGAATTCGAATTCACGACCCAGTCACAATACTTTCCTTATACGTTATTCTATGTATATAAGGAAAATAATATAATTTTGTACTAAGGTCAAATCCAGTTATTTGATTGAAAATTGAACGTTCTTATAACGATAAACTTCAATTTTTTTAAAACGTTAATATAATTACAATATGTAAACTTATACCATTAATACCACTGATACCTTTCTGAATAAATTCGGTCATCTGTGGCATTGATATATTCATCGTCTAATACGGCAAATTTGAAAGGCGTGTGGAATGTTTTAACATGTATTCAAAATACGATCATTCACGTGTCAGCGTACGAAGGTTTGAGAGTTTGTGAATAATTCAAAGGGTTTTGGCACTGCACAGAATATATAGATAACACAGGTCGTGTAAAACAATATCTTCAATGTTTAGACTGTTTAAACAATCAAATATAAGCAGATAGAAACACCATCCAAAATAAATTTGTTTAACGGTGTGTTATTTTACACTAGTACGAATCGCTCGTTGTTGCTCAGGTTCTTCATATATATATATACATATATATATATATATATATATATATATATATATATATATATATATATATATATATATATATATAAAGAACCTGAGCAACAACGGGTGATTCGCTCTTCGTTATAGTGTAACAAATTTAAACAAATTTTGGATGAATATATATATGTAAATAATATTATTAATAATTTCAAATATACCACGCAATCATTTTACACATGCATTATTTATCTTTGATTGGATAACTCAATTTTCAGAATTCACCCATTCTTATCACGCACTAGGCCTGTGTCTAATACTGTTTACTATTCTCGGATGAATGTTTTCCACTTTTCCTGAGTCCTATACTGATTACTATTTTTGAAAGTCTCCATACATATTATGTATTCATTCCGGTATTCACTCAAATGTATTCATTCCGGTGCCCACTCGCATTGACGAAGTGAGGTGAAATGATCAGTCGCTTGTTCAACTTGCACGCGGTGGCAATGCTTGTGAGTTCATATTTCTGTTCGAGGAAGTATTATTTTTTTATTTGTAATTCAATTGATTTATTTTTCTCCTTCCACTAGCCAGTAGACAGTTCCAATGGTGTCTATAAGTAAATACTATCGCCATTGTCTGAAACTGGCTATTCTATCATTTTTAATTCGAATTGTATGGCTGTTCTGATGAGAATGCAATTTCGAACTAACCGCCATCTTTGTGTAATTTCAATTGATTGTTCTCTATGTCTTAATCTTTTATCTTGAGCTAAGTATTATTGCCTTTTCTCAATTTTGCCGAGTTTTATTTTTATTTTTATTTATATTTATATTTATATACTTTTACTTGTGAATTTTGTATCCTAATATTCTTCTCATCCCCCTTTACCATTGTAGTGATATGTTACCTTCTATCTTTATCCTTAGTCTTGGTCTATAGTTACTTATTTGTAACAGATATGCTAGTGATGGGTTTTTTTGTACATACAGTAGTTTATGCGTAATTTTCGATTTAAATCTTTCAATTTATATATATATATATATATATATATATATATATATATATATATATATATATATATATATATATATATATATATATATATATATATATATATATATATATATATATATATATATATATATATATATATATATATATATATATATATATATATATAAATATAAAATTGTAAATCCAATGGTAGAATGTAAGTAGTAACTCTTAATACAATATCTTAAAATTTGCCTAAAAATATAAGAAGGAAAAGTAGTAAAAATATAAAGAGGAAATTATAATAAGTAATGCAGGTCATAAAGACAAAAACAATCAACAAATTTCAAAGGAGAAGAATGAAAATAGGAAAACAAAAATATCAAGCAAAAAAGCTAGCACGTGGAAGAGCTCTAGGCTTAAGAATAGTTCATTTCGAAAAAATTATTTTTCAAGTCCATATATCCCTTCGAAATGAACACAAATATGCTTGTTTCTGAAACACAAGTTATTAAATTAGACAGTCAAGGGTGTTCTTGGACTCGACAGGAAATATATTTGTGCCACATTTTTTGAGCGGGATATAGCTCAGATTTTTTCCGATATTCAAACTAATTGTTGAACATTCCTAAAAATATAAATTTTGAAATTCGCTACGCGGTATGCGGATTTTTCTGATCAGGGATCTCCGCTACAATAAAATACAAATATATTATATGTTAATATCCCTATTGCGCTTGAGTAAAACTGTCGTACGGATTGACACAGATTTGATTTTTACTTTCTCATGAACAGTATTGATAAATTATGCGATTCATTTGATTTCTACGATTTTATTCAAGATTTTGATACCAATATATATTTTAAGACCTGATAAACACGTGTTGACTATTTTAGAATGAAATATGTTTGTCTGTCTGTCTTATGTCTGTGGTTGATTACTTATGTACACTAAAGCAAACACAATTATTAATGGATTGTTATAGGACAAAATTTGACATTATCAGGCATACAAAGACTTAATTATAGCTAAATAATCACGAGACTTAATAGCTTCTATCATGGCAAATCAAATTTAGCCGCGATACATATTTTATCATTCGTTTCGTAATTAGATCTCCTTGGAAGATAAGTTACCCACACCCCCGTTCAAGGATGGTACAATATCAAGTATGGTATCAATGGAAATATATTTTAAGCGTTATAGAGTGAAGGGTAACACACTATATAGTTGTAATCATTTATCCTATCGAGTCATTAAAATTAGGTCGAACCGCACTAAAGTTATTTTAAATACTGTTTCCATCAATAAAAGAAATATGTCGAGTTTTGTTAATTCAAAATCATCCTTGCACTCAATTACCTCATTGCTTGTTTCGGTTAGTTTGTTTATCTTCCTGTACATAAAAATAAATAACAATTCATTCAACTTTTCAACTTTTCTTACGATAATTTTAGCAAAATAAGATTATATCCTATTTTCTATTAATTTTAAAACCACTGGAACAATATATATTAAATGAATATCATAAACTGTCGGATTATTTCATAAGATTTTGAAAAAATTATTAAACGATCATTCAGACATATCATTGCCATTATGTACATTATGCATACATAGAATTAAATGCAAAATCCATTTCACTTGGGTGCAACAGGTTTCTTAAAACCCATACAATAGTTTAAATATACTATATTTAAGATAATGTACAAATACAAAGAAATTCAATGGATGTATTTTGTTCGAACTTCATTCCAATTCTCTTAAACTATCTTTGTAACTCTGTGAGAAATTTGTAACATTCCGCGGATGGAAATGATAAATGTTTTCTTGTTACAGTTCTTTAAATGTTATTTATAGTGGATTTCTTAAAAGAAAATATCAAAACGATAGAAGAGAAACATGCCAAATGCAGTTGTACGTAATGTACTTTTACGTAACGTACTTGTGCGAAATGAACTTATGCTTAATATATTGAAATGAAAAATAAAATTCTAAAGGGTAATCTGCAGGGTGTTGCAGATTTATTTGCACAAATTAATACACATAATTATTTGAAATAACACTGAATATGCACTTTTAACTCAATTGTTGTTTACATTTGGTAATTGGACGTTACTTCAAAAGTGGCGTAGCAAAATGCAAAATAAAAAAAAAACTAAAATATCTATAGAATGACTAATCCTAGAGTAATGGAATTGATTGTAATGGGTAATTTCAGCGCCAAAAATTACGTATAAAACGAGGATTAAATTGATACATTTAAAGGTACTTAGTGTTTTTATTATTTTGACGATTTTTGAATACACTTATGAATAACAACAGGATATAGAACTAGATCGTATTAATTGTATAAAGTAAAATGCCATTTCTATATTTTCAGCTTGCCCTTTTTAGTAAATCGCCTCCGAACGGTTAATATCTCTGCACCTGTGAAATGTAAATTTAATGTATATTCGAATACCTGCCGTTTTGTTAAAATTAATAATTTTATATTCTGGGTTCAAAATGTAGCAATCTTGACTATTCGTGTGACAAGAGCAGTTTGTTTGGATCGTATAAAATTTTAATTACAGTAGAAGAAGGGAAGGAAACTATTTTTCTTTTGTTATGATGTTATTTTGTAATTATGGGGTTGGAAAAACATATTAATATTGATCGATATATATTACGTGATAAATGCATGTTCGATAACTTTAGCCGCGCAATATCGGCTGGAAGACGGATATATTTTACACACACACATTACACACAGCATATGGTGTACTTCCAGTGTGATGTAAAGCTGTAAAAGAGTGTATCCACTGCATTCACTGCATCTACTTTCTTCACTGTAAAACTGTAAATATTACGATGATGTGTCAATTGCAGAATGACATATTGTATATAATTGCTTAAAAATATCAATTTTGTACAATATCTAAGTATAATACATCTATATAATAATCAATCAATGACTTTGCTGTGTTCCACTATAACACAAGAATTTCAACCATGTAGTTTACTGTATATAACATCGTCTGATCAGTTCGAATCCCAGTTAAGATGTATTATCTTTACATTCCAATGGTGAATGGACGGATATAAACCTGAATTTAAGTAAAACATTTTCAAACTGACCAGTTGATGCTTTACCTATTTAGCTACGATAATAAAATATTTGTGTTATAGTGGAGACTCACCCCACAGCATAGATAAATTGTACAAAATTGATATTTTAAGCATTTATACACTATTCCATTCATATAATTGACACAACACCGTTATGTTTATAGTTTTTTAATGGATAAAACTAATAAACAATAGTAATGAATGGGAAATATATTTAATGTCACATGCTTTGTTTTGTTGTTTGCCGTACCATCCAATTTGTTTCTAATAAATTATTTCTCCCCGAGCGTGCGTTGTTATCCCCAATATCAGACATTCACATTATTCTTGAAAAATATAAAATGCAATTGGGACGGCTATTTGTTGCTACTTTTATTTTTGACTAGATTATCAGTTGTTACTTTTATTTTTGACTTTTATAATATTTTATTCTGTTATTGAAAGACGTCAGATATTAAGCGTTCACTTTGATTTATTTTCGTATCTTCAGTAGTGTTGTATTTCACTAACGTTTAACTTACATTATAAAACTGTGTTTGCCTTCTTGTCTGTCTGTCTGTTTATTTTATGACGTGTGTAGCGGAAAATCTGACCATCGAACAGCCACGACATGGGTTAGCAGAGCTCTCAGTAAAACATACGTAGACGACATTTTTCAATTAGAATTATTTTTTTCTTATGTTAAAGCATGATTTTGGGCGTTTTTTTAACATATTGATTCTAAGTAACGATCGAAAATATTGCCATAAAGTTTTAACCTTGACATCATCAGAAATATCGAAGAAAGGTATTTCCAACAATCTGTGAACCATATTCGTAGAATTCCCTTGTATTTATTTATGCATACATAAACACATCGAAATCTGCATTTTTTTAAAAAGCTTGATTCCTCAATCTTCGTATCCCAAAGTGAAAGATATGAAATTATGTTCTTTTTTCCTTTCTTTTAAAGGGGCCTTTAAATATTATGTACATTTTAGACAGATCTAGAAAATTTTTATACACATTTGAACATTTATTTCGTACATTAGTACACATGTCGTGAAAAATCAAAAGTGACATCTCCCGAAGCTGTAGTGAAAATCCGCAAAGAACCCTCCTCATGTCCCTTTCAAAATTAAATGATAAATCTTACCAGGCACCATCTAGTCTTTGTATATATACAACCAAGAGAAGCATATATTTGAAGAAAATATTGTGAACTGGAAGTGCAAATAAAATTGTAAGTTGAAATTTGTAATGAACCACCTTATCTCCTCTAAATGCTGATACTGAATCCATAGCAGTTATCATCTGAGTTATATCTATAGTCAATGTAAAGAAATAGATATTTGATAGATTTTAATGACAAGAATCTTTAAACAAACAATGAAAAATTATTTCAAATTTGTACAGTCGGGACTAATCGAAAACAAGACTTGGAAGTCTATGCTTAATAAGAACTCCAGTCTTCCGAGATGTCATGCAGTAGCCGCGTTTCGCCTGGAAACTGGCCACGACTGTTTAGCTAAATATCGTCATAGATTTAATCTAATTCCAATCTAATTCCAAGCCCGAACTGCATAGTGTGTGGTACTAAGGCAGATATGGACGCTGATCATCTAATGAACTGTCCAGGACTCTCTGGTGACATGTACAAAAGGTATTGGCGAGCAAGGGAGAGGATGCAGGTCCTTCAAGCTGTCTGACTGTTTTGGATTTTTGTTTTTGGCTACCGTCCATGTATCTCCTATGTTTGTTCCATTGCTGTTTTTGTTGCTTGTTCATGCTTCTTGTTTCTTGTAATTGTTTTTCTCCTGTATTTTTGGTGTTGTGTATTTGTGCACCAATCAATGATTTGTATCAAGTGCTACTGCTAGAAATAAAATAAAATATTTCATAGAAAATGAAAATTATTGAACTGAAAATGAAAATAAGATGAAATGGAAGTCCTTAGTAAACTCAACTACCTTCTGTGGAATTTGATGCTGAGACCATAAATGCTATTATCTGAGCTCTACCTATATTAAATTTTGAAATACAGATAATTTAAATAAAATAGTAAAAACAAAAATATCTCAAAATTTTGCGACCGGCTGCATTTTTTATTTAATTCTTGAACAATAAATGTAATTTCACAATAAATATAAATATAATGTAAACTATATTATAATTTATAGTTTTAAATATAAAGATAAATACTTCCGATTGTTAATTGATTTCACTTATATCACTATATAACTAAAACAACGCAAACGATTTATGCTATCTGTGTTATTATTTAATGACATGTGCATTAAATATTTTAATTATTAAAACAGAAAAAAAATGTTTCCTTAATTCCAGTTAAACTTTAATGCTTTTTAAGTGTCTATATAAAGTGTTGTCCTTTTTATAAGTGTTGCTATTCTAAGTAATACTAGACAGAATATGTTTCGAGATTTACTCATTTCAGCAAAATAACTATGCATTTTATGTTTTAAATAAACACTAAAATCTTTCATGAACAAAATTGTTTTAAAAATTGTAGTTTTTAATATGAAAATGGTTCAAGAAGTAAAACAAGTTTTTATTCTATGCTTTCAACAACATTCTTATAATGCAGGGATACTATTTAAAAAAATAGTTGCTACAACTTTTATGAGCAGTACGTGTTGTTTATTATTCGTATCTACAGACGTGTAGGTTTCATTTTGTCATTTATTTTATGTCGTAATTTTAAATATTACAGTGCAATACGGTTTTATATCCCACCCTAAAGAAAGTATTACATTTAGATATAAACCTTATTTTGTTTAAATATACAATTTAGATGAAAAGAAGCGGCGTTGTCTCCAATCCGATGGCGTCGAAATTATCCTTTTTGAATAACATTCTGTAAAATGAATGGCAATTTTTGTAATATCAAAATAAAAATGATAACCTGATTCAAAATCAGATTATATAGAATTTTGTTTATAGATATCACTTTTATTTTTAAAAGAGAAGAATCACAAATTTCATATAAATAAAACTTTCACACTTCTTCAACTTAACAATAAGATTCCTCCAGAATAATAAGAGACTTTTTGAAAATACATATTGATTTAGAAAATAAATTTTTTCATACATATTTTGTCGCTTTCTATTTATATCTATTTTATAGTCTCGAACATATTTCGAGTGAAAGTATGAAAACTAAAAAAAAAGAAAAAATATAGAAAAAAAAGCCGGTATAGCTACCTTTTTACAGTTTTAATTTATTTTTAAAATAAAGCTTTATAGAAAGTCCAAATATATGTACTTCTAAGGATTTCAAGGAGCTATAATTTAGTGCATACTAGCAGCGAATACCCGGCGTTGCTCAGGATTTACTACCATGCAAAACTATGATAAAAATTACACCGGAACATATAGGGTCGATTGTGATACGTTACCCCTAAATGTATCGCATTTTAGAGATGTTTAAATAAAATCAAAGTTGGAAGTGTTTCATAATCAATGATTTATGTATGATTGATCTTTCTTGTGATTTCTTAATACTTATCGTTGTTGAGTAAGCCTGTGTGAATTAAACCATGGTGGTAGTTTCCAATTAAATTTATATCTTAAACCTGCGATTTTCAAAAGTGATTAATAAGTTTAATAAACTCCCACAAAACTCAGAAATTGAATTGATTTTCACGTTCTAAACCAACTATTTCCAATCTTTATTGTTGGGAATCATGGAGGAACTCCTAGGAAAAAGTTCCGTTTTCTATCAATATCTCGACAGCCCCTGGTCTTAGAAACTCGAAACTTGCACTAAATTTATGGAGGGCTATTTCAAAACTATCCAATAAATTTCATTAAATTTGATTCAGCCGTTCTCCAGTGATGATGAGACAAACACAAAAGTGTGGTTTTTCACTAATATCTCGAGAACCACTGATCGTAGAAACTCGAAACATAGTCTGTGTTTTATGTGGGGCGATTTCAAGACCACCTACCAAATTTTAGGAAATTCAGTTCATTCCTTCTCCATTTACGGTGGATCATACATACATACATACATACATACATACATACATGCATATATACTTTTCTTCTTCATATATATAGATTATAGGTCTTTTAGTTTTTAGGATATAAGCATTACAAACTTGAAAAACAGAAAATGTTCAATCTTCTCCAGCTTGTCAAAACGTATACTCAAAAATTAGAAAAAACATTTTTTTAATAATAAATGTAGATTTTAATATTGATTTTTCTTGTACGGAGACTGGTATTCATTTTTTTAGAAAATTGTACAAAAATAGTTCTGTATGGAAATAAAACATTTTATTGTTTTCTAAAATATTAGCAATATTAGCAAATATTCGCTCCAATACTTTTTTCATTTGGATAAACTACTTTTCAAAACAGTTATACTAATCAACTAATCAGAAGTTGGGATTGCAGAATTATGTGAATGATATGCTTCAACTGCTTCTTCTAGGCTGTTAAAGTTGAAAACTAATTTTAACATTGATTGTTAGTAAAAAAAATTATTGAGTGATAATCCAAGCGAATAAGGACAATGATACATCAAATCAATATATTTATGCTTCAAATAATTGATAGTGTGAAATTCAGTGTGTGCTCTTGTATTGTCATAATGAATGATGATGCGGCGTTCCCTATACTTTTTTTTCTGATTTGAGCAACAATTTATGGCAGACAATTTGTGATATACTAATCAGCATTTACTGTTCAGCAATCATTTTCTTTGAAACACTCCGTGTACGAACAACTTTTGCACCTTTTTGTTCATTTTGAAACACGCAGACAGTAGATTGTTGATCGCTTCTGGCTCATAGGAGCAAATCCGCATTTTGTCACCTGTTACAATGTCAAAGAAATGTTTTGAGTCATCAGAATTGAATTTTTGAGATTCTCTTCACATCATTTGACACAAGCATCTCTTACAGCTTGAGTTAAATTGTGTGAAATCCAACGCGTGCGTACTTTTTTGACTTGTAAATGATCATATAAAGTTAAATGCCTTGAATTTATGCATATAAAGTTGAACCCTTGAAATGTTCAAAGATACCTCAACTTCATGTGTTACATGATGATCTAAAGCATTTGTTACACAACATCAATGTTTTCTGGTATGGCAGTAATTTTTGGTTGATCTTTACAGAATTTATCACCGAGTCTCCTGCGTCCAAGATAGATTTCTTTAAACAAGTTGTAAATTTTTGCTTTGAATGATGCTTCATTACCAAAATTCGATACTATATGTGAGATCAGAAATAGATCTCACACCAGATTTAAGTGAGACAGTTTTGTGTTCAATATTTATGGCTGGCTGCAATAGATGACAATGCTTCAGGTGAAACGACGCCATTCTTTACAACACCCTGACCCAAAGTTCTCATAAATTTAGGAGCGTCAAGGCAAGTGGGTCGAAGGACTCTTGAGGATAAGGTGAGGCCACAAGAGTGGTCAAAGATGTTGACCAATGTGCAATGTCTCTGGGCTCAGTGCCCTTAGGTCACCCAATCAGATCCAAACAGGCGGGTCAGATCTCAGGCGAAAGAGTCACAACCAACGGAGTAAAAAAAAGGTGTAAAGTGCAGTAGACACAGAGCATCAATAAGAAATTTGAGAGGTTAAATAAAAGTTAAACTATAACGTAAATCATTAAAATGATTTAAATTATTGGATAAAGTTATTATAAAAGGGATAAATTAAAAGTTTAAATAGGGGATTTCGTGAGGAACATTAATGCAATAATGAGTGTTTCAAGTATCACGTGTAGCATGCAATAATAGAAAGATGATAGGCAAAATAAAAGCATAATGATAAAATAATAGGTAGGAAATGTATATTTAAATTATGTTAAGTCTACGTTTATACACACGTCGAATGGGATATGAAAAGTTTGTACGATACTTGCTCATATAGAATTCTATGTTGACAGCAATATAGTTTTCAGGCAGCGAGCATGCCAGCACGGCGTCCTCAAACTGCCGGGTCATTCTTCAAAGTAGATTTGAGAAATCTCTTTTCGCGAAATCCTTCGATTAGTGTCATAAGGTAAAATTGTCCTTATCAAAATTACCACAATAGGACTTACCTATGATGCCGTCGCTAGGGGTGGAGCATGTAAGCCCCAGGTTCTCAAACTGGAGAGACGAACACACAAAATATAAATAATTACACTTGACTTAATTGATCAATTTATTTTAATGTTTTAAGTTATAGATATCCATTGTATCTTGAGTAATGATACTATTATTAAATCTATTATTAAAAGACATATAACACTGACAATATTTCATTAATACATATTTACACACATAGTAAAATGGACATATATTTTTACAACAGTTTCTTTTAAGCAAGCGATACTCAAAATAGTTCTTTTAATTCAATATCTAAGAACTCGTTAATAGAATCTACTCTTACGAGCTGATTGTTCATTATTTGAATAATCGATAAAAGAGTGTGCCTTCCGTGCTAATTAGTGACAATTGAAAGTGGATTTACCTCTACTCTTTGTGTTAAGTACGTATTCGTGCAATCTCGATGATGTACGAAACTATTGCACATCTCATAAGTGCAACAAGCTTCCATTTTATCGCTCACGTTCGATATACCTTTTTTCACAAAAACCAAGAAACATGATGTTATCTCGTTCGAAAATTTGAAGTCGACTGAACTTTTTGGAATACGGCTTTGGGGCGCTTTTTTCTTTCCCCCATTGATTCCCTATCACATCTACCATTCGTTGTTGATGCAGACGGGGATGACCACTGCTTATGTATGCATGTGTTTTCATTGGCTCCCTCTGCAGCATTTAGATTGTTCATTATTTTGGTTGGCATCCGTAATTGAAATTACAAAATGTCGTGCACGCCGTACGACAATTAGCAAAAACGATTTAAAAAGAAATCGAATGGGATGCAGTGATTATCAGCGATCAGTCCCGCGCTAGAAAAGAGTCGGTGAGTTTTTGAACGCTTCCTCCCGAAAAGGGAAGGAGATAGTAATCTTGTCAGTAACAAACATATCGATCAGATCTGTCACCCGGTCCGAAGAAGGGTTTTGTTTGTTTACAATTCGAAGTTAAAGATGACACTGTCATAGAGCACATTGTCAATCTCACAGACGTATGCGAAGTATGTAAAAGTAGTCTTTTTTTAATGGCTTTTTATTGTTAGTTGGAATTTTTTGTTAATGACTATGTAGTGTGGTGTTAAATACTAAGTAAATATGATGTATTGTGCTGAAAATTGCAATGATGAAAATTTTGTTGTAAATAAAAAATATATGTTAAAATAATAACATGGGAATGATATTGATGTGTAACTTGAAAAAAAGTTGGTATTGTTAAGGTATCAGTTTTGTGTATAAGTGTGTAATATTGCCAGGTGAATGTGCATATCCAAATAAGTCATAAATTAGTCAAAATTCAAATTTTGCTTGATTCTAAAGCAACCTGATATAATGTTGATAAGTACATACCTTATATACAAGGTGAGTCGGAATTGTTTTTACTAAAGCAGAGGGGAGATAGTACCCCACCAGACGAGCAATACTTACTATGGAACATAGGGTCGCATTGCACTCAGAAAAGCAGAAAAGTGTAAAATTGGAATACGAACCTGCACGTACACCAGTATTGAGAAAGCGAATGAACCATACCAAAAGTTGCATAAACAGATGTATTGCGCAGCGACAAACACACAGAAAGTGCTCAAAGTGGCAACCACGCGTGTCGTTGCACCGTTCACACCGGCGAAGGAATGACTGGCGCACCCTCTCAAAGATTCCGGGTGGTGTGTTAATGTGGTTTGCGGCAACAACGATGCGCGCGACGAGATCTTCCGCCGAGTCCACAGGCGTCTAGTACACGCCTAGATTCACTAGTAACAGTACACACAACAGGCGTCCAGTTTTTATTACACGCCACAGGCGTCTAGTACACGCCTAGAGACAGGCGTTTAGTACACACCTAGTAGGCGTCTAGATTTCATGTGGCCCCAGAAGAAAAGTCCAGTGGGTTGAGGTCTTGTGAGCGAGGAGGACACGCCACAGGTCCACCACGTCCGATCCAGCATATGTGACATTCAAAAAGGGGATCCGGGATATGTGACATTCAAAAAGTTTCGAACAGTGATGGAAAAGTGTGTTGGGGCTCCATCGTGCATAAACCACATGTCGTTCTGGATGGTGAGCGGAACGGACTGCAATAAACTGGGCAGCACGTGTTCCAAAAAGATACGGTATGTTGCGCCGGACAAACTGTCTTGCAGGATATACGGGCCGACCAGGTAATCACCAAGAATACCTGTCCAGATGTTCACGGCAAATCGGGGCTGGTGTTTACGATAGGTTGTGCAGTGAGATTTAAAGACAGACCATACTTGTTGGTTGTGCATGTTGAAAATGCCTTCTCTGCTGAACGTGTCCTCATCGCTAAATAAAACTAATGCAGGCAATCTTGGGTCGGTATTCCTCATTCCGAGCATTCGTTGCATAAAGTCTGTCCGGTGGGAACAATCATATGGTTGCAAAAATTGCACCTGTTGCACCTGGTAGGGGTGCATGCGTTCCTTGTGTAAAATACGCCAGACCACTTTCTGAGAAACACCCATTTTGTCTGCCACCGCTCGCGTACTGATGGACTGAGCTACTGCAAATCTCGTCAGGACTCGCACTTCCAGTTCAGGCGTTCGTGCAATTCGCGAACGTCCTGCATTGCTGTTAGCGATAGCGAACGACCCGGTTTCTTGCAGTCGTCGATCGACACTGGCAAAAGTAGGATGACTGGAAATACGACGCGTTGGAAACCGCTTCTCGTCAAATCTTCTTGCTGCGCGTCCATTCCCTTTGGCTTCACCGTATGTGAGGTGCATGTCGGCCAATTCCTCGTAGGTGTACTCCGCCATAGCATTTACGCAACGTGTCGGAAGACGTTATCACGGGAATAACTTGCAGCGTTGAAGTTGTGCAGGTGTTTAAAGGGCAACGTATGCTCTGATTGGCTATCGCCGGAACCTTCTAGGAGCCAGTTATGCTGATTCTGTCCCCTGGACATTTGCATACGGTAACTGCGTTCGTGTCTGGCGTAGGTCAAGCAAGAATCCTGGTTAAAGCCTTATGTGCAATTTAACACTGAGAAGAGAATGCTAGCAAAACATTCTTTTGAAAAAGATCTGTTCAAACTTATGAACAACGCAGTTTTTAGTAAGACGATGGAAAGCATGAGAAAAAGAATATATGTTAAACTAGTACAGACTGACAAGAGATTAAAAAAAATGTCTTGCATCACCAGCCTTTCACTCTTTCAAAGTATTTAATGAAGATCTGGTTGCAGTTCATATGATTAAGACAAATTTAAAATTGAATAGACCTATTTATGCTGGTTTTTCAGTCCTAGATTTGAGTAAAACACTCATGTATGAGTTTCATTATAATTTTATTAAGAAGGTATATGGAAGAAGAGCTGAATTACTTTTCACAGACACGGATTCGTTGTGTTATGAAGTTGCAATAGATGATATTTATAAAGATTTTAAAAGTCATCAAGATTATTTCGACTTTTTGGATAATCCATGCGATCATCCACTTCATTCCAACAAAAATAAAAAAAATTATTGGAAAAATGAAAGATGAGTTGAATGGCACTCCTGCCCTGGAGTTTGTAGTGTTAAGATAAAAAATGAATAGTAGAAAAACATCCTTCATGGAAAAGAAAACTGCTAAATGTGTTAATAAGAATGCCATGAAATAATTCATTCATCATCAAGATTACTACAACTGCCTAACAAGACGTAGATATAATATAGTTGAGCAAATGAAAATTGATAGTAAACGTAAGATTTATACTGTGAAACAAATTAGAATGGTGTTATCACCCTATGACGATAAACGTTATATTTTAAATGATGGAATTAAGAGTTTAGCATGGGGCCACTATCAAATTTAAATGATAAAGCCATGCTAAATTAAAATTGTAGCGGGGTAGTATATACATCGGTGGTGGTGGGACTACAATTTTTTAGAGAAAGTGAATTCATTTACATACATTGCAAGAAGCTGTCTATGATCAAGTAGAATCATGATGAACTATATTAAGATATATTACTTTATACATGTATACTGACAGAATCCTTTATAATTAAAGGTACTCTAACATGGTGAAGATGCTTTTGGATCGTAAATATGGAATGAATGAAAAAAATTTATATATACATTGAATATTTAAGATATACAAATGAAATGAAATTTACAAGATTACATTTATACTGTGAAGAGAAAAGCTTCATATCTACCTATTGTTTAATAACATTCTTCTTACACTTATCTGACTGATAAAAATCTCCATTCATAGAAAAAACTCACATGGAAAGATGAAGCTCCACCCCTCTCCACCAGGAGCTATGTTTAACATGGTGAAGTATAGCTCCTGCAGGAGCCCCATGTTAAAGTATAGCTCCTGGTGAGCCAGGATCTCCGAATTTACGCTACTGCAGTTCGTGTCTGGCGTAGGATACTATGTAGGCAGGTACAAAATGACGTCCGAGGCACTGACTGCGTCATGCTCGACGTGCCTCTTTTCTGCCTCTCAGATTCCAATGCGATCCTATGTTCCATGGTAATTATTGCTCGTCTGATGGAATAAAATCACCCCTGTGCTTTTGTAAAAACAATTCCGACTCATCCTGTATATAGTGTATAATCTGTGTTTACACACTTTTGTGTTCACAAGACTTTGTTTGGACTTCTATGACGAACTGTCAGCATGAAAAAATGCCAATCGCCGGGTTGTCAAAGGCACAAACTTTAATCGAACTTTGTCGGTGGTCTTTTGCTTTTTTTGTTTTTTTGGGGGAGATTTGTGAGACCAGAAATAGATCTCTCACCAGATTTAAGTGAGACAGTTTTATGTTCAATATTTATGGCTGTCTGCAATAGCCAACAATGCTTCAGACGAAACGACACCAGTTTTTGCAACACCCTGACCCAAAGGTCAGCAGAAATTATAAACGTAGGGGTGTCAAGACAGGTGGATCGAAGGACTTTAAGGGTAAGGTGAGGCCGCGAGAGTGGTCAAAGATGTTGATCAATGTGTAAGATGTCTGGGATAAGTGTTGTTAGGTCACCCAATCAGAGCCAAAGAGGCCGGTCAGACCTCAGGCGAAAGAACCACAACCACGAGTAAAACTCTGAAAAGTTCAGTAGACAGAGAATATAGAATAAGAGAGATTGAATTAAGAGTTGCAGATCGAAAGTCCCGCAGAGCCTGTGTTCCAGCCTGAGATCAGTATGCAGGATGATCTCTTAAGTCCAGAAATATTCCACACAGCAGTCCTAATACACAAAAGGTGATATATTCCTATGCTACGACAGCAGTGTCCTAGTTCAATACTCCAAATGTACAGGTACAATGTACAATGATACTATCGTTGTGTTCAGGTATGTGCTTATTAACTTCTGTAACAGGTCATAGATCATGTGATTAGAAATATAATACCTGGTCTCACACGGCAGATCTCTCACTTTTTGCTCTCTCCTTTGCAATTAAATTAATAATTGAGCAAATAAGTATTCTATGTTGTTATTAAATGATTTTATTTGTAAAGTTAACAATGGTGCAATTAATAGAATAGTATTATGTTAATAATAATATTATTTTACAGAACTAGCCCTAAAGCTAAAATAATGTGGGCAATAGCGGCATAATGCAAGATTCCACGAATACGATAATTACGGCCATGTTAATTATAGTATAATTAATAATCTAAAATCCCAGCTTTAAATTTTCATATTTTTGCACCACACTATACCCATTTTCTTCTTCTTAAACCAGGACAGTCTAACTGATCCGGAAGTATAAATATGTAATCTATTTTAACGACCGAGAAGTTCCATAAAATTTATATCTAATCATAGTGGTGCCGGCCTCCACACGGACAGAACCCTTCTTTCCCCACCACCAACGTCTCGATGAGACTTGCAGACTCACATATTTAAGGTGCCAGTATTTCGCACGTTAATTGCACGGAACACGGGACACGTTATGATTCCGCACGTTATGAATACGGGGCCAGTTTTGAAGAGCGGGAATCAAACTCTGGTCGTCCCAGCAATCGGTCGAGAGCAATACCAGTGCGCTATCCACTGGTCTGTCCCACCCGCTGTGCCACCCCTTGCCGAAATTCATAATAATCCTTTGACAATGTTCGAAAATACTTTGACATAAATTCTTACATTATTAACTTCAAACCGACGTTGAAAAAATAATTTTATAGCATTTCCCGTTCTTTAACAACCGATGCTCATGTGAAAGTTCAAATTTAAAAAAACAATGACTGCACTAAAGCTGTTATTTATGGTATTGCCACATTCTGAAACTTAAGTACTTCAATTGTATACATGTTTGCCGTTTATATATCAATATTTATATTTTATATTTTATTACATATTTTGGGTGAATTTTAAAGAAATTAAAAAAAAATCGTTCGGGTAGCTTATTTTGAGATTTTTCTGAAGAAAATGTTCAAAATATTAAAATAATTAAACATTAAAATTATTTTATATATTATTAATCTGAACTGACAAAACAAGAAAAATTATTTACATTTTTATTTATTAGGTTTGGGGGTATCATCGTTCAAAATATTTATTATATTTTTTGCAATTCTTCGTTATCCGCCAGAGAAACCTCAACCATAGATGTTATTGGCATAAAAAAATGTCATAGCTGTGTTAGTTGATGAATTTATGTAACCCAGTACCCTCAAAGGCAGCCATTGGACAAGCAGTAGACTGATGTAAAACAAATAGTTCAATTTTTACGATTTCTGGCATTCACGTAAAGCAACGCAAAAACATAAAATACACGTGAAAACTTCAACAAGCAAATTTCATTTATACCTATTCAATTCTCTATTTTTCCCAACATTGAATGTTATATTTCACTGACAGTACACCATAATAATTCTCGCGACCTAGGGGCAGGCACTAATTCTAAAGATACCAAATGTAAACTCGCAGTGACCAATCATATGGGGAATTTCTAAATTTAAGTTAGTGTTTTGATTCTAAATATAATCAATCCTTCCATTGCAGATGTCACTCTCATCCGTCTTTATAACGATATTTTTACTTTTATTTACGGATATTTAAATTAAAATATGGTCGATAACTTGAAACTCAAATTTCATAGACGTAAGAAAATATGATTTTAAACATTTTATTTTACTACGAAGAATAAACAAGACATATTAATAATGCTTAAAACATTGATTACGAAACACTTTCCAACTTCAATGCAATTTTATTTAAGCATCTCTAAAATGCAATACATTTCTTGGTAATACTTTAAAACTTATCACAATACTACATTAATTTATTATGTTTGAAAACCTAAACCTTCATCAAAAAAACCTTCATCGAAACTTTCATTCAAATGAAGGCATTAAACATATAAATTGCCTGGTTTAAACATCTCTAATATGCGATACATTCCTTGGTAATATTTTTAAAACTATCATAATACTACGATAATTTATTATATTTGAAAATTTCATCTAAAACAACTGAAATGCATTCAAATAAAGTCATAGAAAAAATAGCACGCCTGGATCTCTCTATAAAAACAGCATTTCATTCATAACATTTTCCCATTCATTTTATTCATCACAATACTATAATAATTTATTTTATTTAGAAATTAAGACCATGGAGCTACAAGTAATTAAACTCTATGCTTGAAACTTAGTCGAAAAAAAGGGTCCTTCTCTTTGTAAATCAATGAATATTTCATTCGCATCAGCTATGCAGACTCCATGGGCTAAAAAATTTTGTCTTAAAGAATTACAGCAATTCTAAAACAACTCATTCTATATATTTTGCTGTTTATATTTTACATAAGTGAAAAATAGGTTTCGTTGAGGAAATAATCAAATTTGGATGATTATTTAAACTCAAATATATTGTAATTGCGTTGTTTCAGTATGTAGATGCACAGAATTTAAGCAAAAATAAAGGGGTTTTAGGACGGATACAACACACAATATGAATTAAAAAGAACTTAAAAAATCGCGATTTTGAGACAAGATGGATGCCACATTTCGATTTGAAGTGGGTCACGTGATCTTTTCATATCATGGTCAAGTGATCGCTTCATATAAGAGGTGTAATTATTATTTTAATTTTTATTTAAAAAATAATTGTATTAACATTACTTACATAGAATGAAAAATTTTATTTATTATCTTCCAATTCTTTAAAAAAAGAGCTGCTTTTAAAGATCAGATCTTTATTTATTCATTTTTATTTCTTTGTCATTCCGTGAGAAACAAATCCTGCTTGCGTCTTGAATGTTGATAAATATAATTTTTTCTTCTTTGCAAATCCATGTAAATAGTTTTATGCGTGTTCTATTATGTTTCAGATGATGAGAAATCTCAAATTAAATGCACATAAAATATAACGACAGTTGTGCGGTTTTTAAAATATTTTATTCAACAACATGTGGAGGTATTAATGTAACATTTGAATACTGTGGGTAAGCATAAAAGTTATTTGTATGTAATTAAAATTTTAATAGTTACAACATGCTAGAATTTGATTTAAACATATCTAACTAGTTCATATGAAATGATTTGAGAGAATTCTGAAATAAATGCAGATGTAATTAAATAAATCTTGTCAATTTCAGTTTTCCCTCACATACATTTGATGATTACTATGCAGATATCAAACTGTAACTGATTTAATACTTAAAATACACAAAAACGCTAAATAATTTTTTTAGGTTTGTGGAGTATATTTACACATAAATGTAAATCAATAGCATTAAACATAAAATATTATTTAATTGAGTTTTAAATCAATAACTTTATTACCATAAAATTAATATAATTATTTCCAGTATTTTTTATCACAAATGTATGGTTTTAATTTTTCTTTAAACTTTCAAATATAGATTATTTTGTTGTGCTCACCTTATAACTGGGTGTTGTTGTTGGTGTTGAGACCCAGACCGTCCGTCCTACCAGAACTATACAGTATTGTTGAAATTAATTGAGAAATGTCATTTTTTTCGTTTTATCACACGTAAGCTTAGGAAAAAGCACTCCAAATTAGCTCACAGTTCAAATTGCAGTTATTATCAAAGTAGCAGGTGTTCGTATGCACCTGGTAAGTAGCAGGTGTTCAAATTCCTCCGCCAGGTGGCAGGTGTTCCGCAGTGGTAGTTTCTCAGTTGTTGCGGGACTCATTAGCGTCATGGATATCAGCGCGGAAACACGTGCTAAAGTGATTGCGCTTAGAGAACACACTTCTAAGACGTTCGAGGAAATAGGTAAAATATGTGGAGCGAGTACAGCAAGTGTTGGGAGGATCTGGAAGCGGTTTCAGGAAATGCTGGAACCAACCGCTCTGGAAGATGCGGCCGAAAAAGATCAACTTCGACGCGTGACGACAAAACTTTACATCGAATGAGTGTTAAAAATCCTCGATTAACCAGTTTTGACCTGTCTAAGTCCATGGTGGCAGCTGGTGTTGATATTGCACCTTCAACAGTGCGATACACCCTGTTAGAACGCAGACGGAGAGCACGTCGACCGTACAAAAAGCAGCTTCTGACGCTTCGCATGAAGAAAAAAAGGTTGGAATGGGCACGGAAATACAAAACATGGACTGAGAAGGACTGGGAGAAAGTTCTCTTTTCTGACGAAACAACTTTTTGTGGTTCAGGGATTTAGATCTATGTTCGTGAGAAGGAGCCAAGGAGAACCTCTCAATCAGCACCACATCAATCAAGCTCCCAAGCATCCGCCCAAAAAGATGTTTTGGGGTTGTTTCAGCGGTTTGGGGCAGAATCTCTTGTTCCCGTAGAGGGAATGATGAACAGTGCCAGTTACGAAGTCATATTGACCCAAAAAGTGCTTCCAACCATGGCTAAACTGTGGCCGAACGGAGATTGCGTTTTCCAAAGAGACATCGCGCCATGTCACACTTCGAAGCGAATCAAAAATTTCTGCTCAAAAAAAATATTACCGTACTGGATTGGCCCGGAATTCACCAGACTTGAATCCCATAGAAAATTTGTAGGCTATTGTCAAAAAACGGCTTCACAAATTTGACTGTACGACGATGGACAAGCTAATTTCGGCCGTTATTGACATACGGTTCAGAGACATTGAAATTAAAACTACATGTGCTAGTCTAGTACATTCCATGCCGAAACGTGTCTGTGATGTTATAAAGTCTCGGGGAGGTCATAGCACTTATTAGTTTTAAATGTATCCATAGAAAACTTGAATAAAACTGAATTTTATAAAAAAAATTGCATTTCTCAATTAATTGCCACAATACTGTAACTGCGTGCTGTTGTTGAGACCCAGACCATCCGTCCTACCAGAACTATAACTGCGTGTTGTTGTTGAGACCCAGACCGTCCTATATACCAGAAAGGTGTGAGGTAACTGTTTGGATGGCCAGGAAGGGCCACCCAATTTAAACCGGAACCTATTGGAGGAGGCATCCACAAGGATCGTACCCTCTTTCCGCTACCACCAACCTCTTGGAAGGACTTACGGTCCCACATGTTTAACGTGATCGTACTCCGCGTGAATACAGCGGCATTTATGGCAGTGGCGGGAATGGAACCCGGGTCTACCGAGTGTAATTCCCGCGCGCTAACCACTGGGTTATCGCGTCCCTATAACTGTATGTGAAAATTTTTAAAATGTTTAAAAAATAGTTTTAGCTTAAGCTTTATATCTATCATAAACATATATCAATTACATAAAACATTACATACTCTTTAATTGACTTTTAAATCAATATATTTAATACCACAAACTCACTAATTTTATTTCCAGTGGTTTTTTTTTTTATTAAAAATATATTTGTTTCTTTAAACTATAAAATCCTGTTAATTTTGTAGTACACATACTATACTTCTGAGAGGATATTTTTCCAGTTACTATTTAAAGCTTAAAATAAGTTAACCTTAACGCATTTTTTTAGCTTATGCATGAGCATATTTATCATAAACATAATTCATCCACATTAAACCTTAAATATTATTTAATTCAGCACAGACAGGGTCTCAATATATCTCAGGAAATCAATAGGTTTATTCCTAGTTTTTTATCAGATGCTTCGTTTTCTTACTAAACTAGAACATTTTACGTTGGTCAATCTACGACTATGACTTTACATTTTCAATTTGTAAGTATTTTTAAGATAAACTTATCTTAAGATAACATTTTAGCTTATGAACGATATATAAAAAAATAAATCAATTATATTAAATATTCTTTAATTTACAATTACATCAGTATTTCTAACACCAAATAAAATCAATATTGTCATTTCTAGTTTAAATTAGAAATATATTTTCAATTTTTTCTTTTCAAATTACATTTCTTTTAAATTACATTTCTGTTAAGAAAATCTAAATTTGAAAATTAGAAGAAAAAGTAAATTGCAATAATATTTTGCAGCGACTTAAAAGAACTGCAATATAAAAAAACTGCATGATTAAGCTCCTTACAGATGAGAGGAAAGTCAGATAATTCATTTAAGAAACTAATTAAAAGTAAATATTCAGTAGGTTTTTAAAATATGTTTTTAACACCGAGAAGAATAGTTTATTTTATTCTCATATTTTATATTTTTAATCAAGTGAGAAAATTAATACACATATTTTTACTGAACTCCGTTTAAAAATTCTACAAAAATTAATATTAGTGACATCGAGAAATAGTTTTTCTCTTTTCATTCGGCAATAAGTCTAAGATTTAACTAATATACAAATAAATAAAACTGTTTCATTTTTATACGAGTAATAAGTCTATTTTAAAGAGTAGTATAAGGGATTATAATATATCACTTTAAAATGCCCAGTCCAAGTTGCGAGTTAGAGTATTTTAGCATAGCCATAAGGGTGTGGAATGTACTATTTGGAGGCACATGTTGCTATGTATAAAGGTTTCAAAATGGTGAAGTAAATTTAATGTTATTTCAAAATGTTTTCATTGTACAAGAATGTATAGATATCAGTTCGTCCATTTTAGAATATACCATACTTATTGACAATGACGTCACAGCAGGTGAGCTGTTGGCAGGAAAAATCCCTTTGCCGTCCCATGTTAGAGTATGCTTCTCTTTCTTATTTAATATCTTGCCTGCACAATTGTGCATGTACAATGGTTATAAATTATTATACGTTACAGTTCACAAAATATACGGTGCAATGTTTCAGTATAACTTACTGGAAGACAGGTATTCATATATTTTATCGCATCTAGTAACGGTATCATGGTTGGATTCGTTACCATAACAGAGTTTATTCCGTCCAACATGGCGACGTTAACAACTGTGACATATGTACAAATGGTCAATATCTGAAAATGTTATATTTTGGGCTTCATTGGCATACACAAATATTTATGTGTTGCAATTTCTGAATGTACATTTTTTTCAGACTTACATTCATATATTTCATAGTATCTAAGATAACGATATCATGACTAGATGCTTAATTAACGTCACATTAACGTTTATTCCTACCAACATGTACAACCGTATACAACATATACAACCGTGACGGCACATTATGATGTACATGAAAACTGTCAATGTTTAGAAACGTTCTATATCACGCTGACGTGGGTATATTAAGGCCGAAACAGTTCCATAGATGCTCTTATATGCGATGGTAGGATATCCATTTCAATTTCTACCACCTTGGTCATTTACCACTTTTATGTTCCCAATTTAATAGAAACTCGTTTTAAACCTTTGTAAGATAAATGTTTGGCAACATGGAACTATCTTTTTTATATGCTTCCTAGTCATTTACCTACTCTGTACAGAGAAATAAAAATATATATTCGCATCGTTAGACAACGCGGAAACATAATTTCCACTCAGTTATATTTACAATATTTAAATCATAACAAAAGCAGCATTCATTGACGACTGAAAATGAGCGCGTTTTTTTCCGTAATAGAATGATGCCCTGGAGCTACAGAAAGTTCCATGTGAGATAACAGGACGCTCAAATTCCGTTTCAGACATTTAATGATAGAATTTTACACTTACATAGTATCACGAATGTATAAAGTGCTATTAGTGGAGAAAAAATATAATTACTACACATTCTGCTGTTTATAGAATGTATTTAACCATTTTAAAGATAGGTGTTTTAGCAATTTGTGCATTTTTATACTTTGAATTGGTCGCTATGCATGTATCTTTCATTTAATTATATGTTTCAAACTTTTTATTACTCTGTTGTTTTGTTAGTTTGTTATTCTCTACGACTCTTAGATTATTAAAACGGGGGGATGTGACTAGATATTTTACTTTGGAAGTAATTGTTGAGTTGGAAGGAATTTAATGGTTTTGTCCGTGTATCTGTTTATCTGTCTTCATACTTTATTAAACTTTAAACCTTTTTAAAATTAACTGAATGTTTTTATATATGATAAAAATTAATATTTTACAAGCAGAAATCATTTATAAACGTGACACTATAAAAATTGAGCGTGGTACGCCCTTTTTACTGATATATTATGTTCGTAGATTACTTCTCTACAACAGACTGATATTATTTTTTTACAACTTGAATAGGTAGTGATACATGTTTTACAGGTCGAGTTTGTTGATAAACGTAGTTGAATAAGCCAACAAAAATGCGCTTAACTTGTTCTCAATACTGCAATACATGAACCTCTTATAAACAAGACTATATTTCAATTTATTTTGCTGCAATTTTTTAGTTATATTTAGTTTAATGATTTAAAGATTGTCTTCTTTAATGGAAAATGCCTCATTGAATTTGCGTATGCTATTTCCCAAAATACATTAAGGAGATAATACTTTCTCAAAGATGCAATTATTTTTATTTTGACATTTGAAGATTCTTACTACGTTCCATACATGAGTAGTGTAATGTAGAGAAAGTATTGTGAAGCCATCGGAAATTCGAATTTTCGTCGGAAAAGTACGTTTCAAGTATCCCTGAGCACGAATCAAACGTTTTCGAGGTGATTCCTGTGTGTGTGTGTGTGTGTGTGTGTGTGTTGAGACGAACGATTAGAGCAATTCGAAGGAAGTTCGGTACAAATATTGCAATCCATGCATACTGGAAACCTTTTTTTTAAACACAATCGAATGTTCAGAACCCCCCAAAATTTTCGAGTGACATTTTGAAAAAATCATCAGAAAATCAAAACCTTTAATAAAGTTATGCAATTAGCCATGTCTTATTTAATTATTCATTAGAAAACGATTAACATACACCTTTAGAAAGCTAGGAAGAACCGTTCTCGAGATATTGTAAAATTCACAAATAAATTTATCAAAAAATCACAAATAAAAATCAATTTTTAACTATTGTGAAATATGTCCACTTTTCATATGTAATACGAGGGTCACACTGAAGTTTTTGAGACAGAGGCAGAAGATATGGGCTAGAAAAAAAATATAGGTCGGATATTTACATGTACACTCTTTTATGTTTGCAGACGATAATTTGTGGCAAAAATTACAGTTTATCAATCGTAGAATAAATTTTGAAAGAAAAGAAAATGGAGTTGAAGCGAGAGCATTATCGAGTTATCATTTTCTGTGATATTAAATTGGGGCAAAATCAAGAAGAATGTTTTCAACATCTACAATTAGTATGTAGAAATGATGTCCCATCTAGTACCACTGCATTCAGATGATTTACAGATTTTAGAAGAGGTTGAAATTTTCTCCTTTATGAAAAACGCACAGGGAGACTTTTGTCAGCTGCAGTTCCAGAAAATATGTCGGTGATTCGAAAAACGCTAATAGATGATAATCGTTATACCTACCAAATAATACAGAAGGAACTTAACATTGGATCAGCAGCTATACATAAAATTATTCATGAAGAACTGCATAGGATACAATTAGTTTGTCGTTGGGTCCCCCATAATTTAACAGAACACCAAAAAGGAGAGGGTGTCAGAATCAGTAAAGAAACCATAAAATTACTTGATAATAGTGGTCACCGCATTATTTCTAAAATCATAACTAGAGATGGAACGTAAATAACCGTTTTTTGACGTTCCAATACGTCAAGTAAGTAATGTATGGGTCTTTGAAGATGACCTCAAACCAGTAATGGTGAAAAGACATCGAGCAATGAAAAAAGTAATGTATGCCGTGCTTTTTAGAAGTACAGGTCCAGTCAAAGAATTGAAGCTAGAGGGACAAAATAGAGTTACAGCTAACTGGTACACCACTAAGTTTCTTACAGAAATTCTTCAAGAAGTGAATGTTAGGGGAGACTCATGCTTCATGATAGCAATGCATCTTCTCATTCAGCAAGAATGACAGTCAAATTTCTTGAACAAAAATACATCCATGTGATGGAACATCCCTCCTATTCTCCTGATCGGACTATGTGCGATTTTTGGCTATATTTTATCTAAAACAAATTACTTAGGCTTCGTTTCCATTCCGAAGATGAGATTGATGAGGGTATAAAAGCATATTTTTCATCGATTTGAAGAAATGGATATCTTGAAGCATTTAATCTTTGGAAAATTCGCCTACAAAAGCGCATTGATGTTGGAGGGGTGTAAGTGCTTTGACCAATCCTAAGAGTTGGTAAGTATAACTTGTACCACTTAGCCTTATCTCAAAATTTTCAGTGTGATTCTCATATAATGCGATAAATATTTTGCAACATTCACATTGATCTAGTGGATCTATTCGTGAAAAAAATATACTTTGGGAAATAGTTTTGTATTTGTACACCAATAGAGTCATTTATCGACTATTCGAATAACCTCCATCCATAACGCTTGCTGATATTTTGGCGACACATTTTATGGAATGCCGCTACTTGGAGACCTTTTAAATGTTGCCAAATTAACCAAAATTTCGCCTTATTGATAAAACTGATGCTAAATCAATGAAAATGATGACTAATTGATAAAAATTCAATATTTTTAACGGGATATTGCCAACTTGGCTACTTTTTAAAAAATTGACTTAATGTATCTTTTTGACTTAATGGAAAATTAACGAAAACAAAATTAACAAAATGGATAAAAATATCGCCAAATTGATAAAAATTGCGTTAAATGGGAGGTATTGTTTTGCAAATTTTAAATTCCGTTATATCATGGGCATACCTTCAAGTATACTCATACTAGAAATATATTTTCCCCACTTCTCCAGTACTTGGCGATACATTTAGCGAACTTGGTAATTAATATAATATAATATCACCAAATTATCAACTTTTAGCCCCAGATCGACGAACATGTCATCAAAATTCTAAAAATGACGCCAAGTTAATGAAAATAACGCCTAATTAATTAATTTATATTTACATATATTAATATATATGGATTATACTGCTTATTGTGGATGAAAAGAATATTGATAATTATTAATTTAGAGTTGGGCGACATATAAGTCAATTGGGTACAAAAATGTTTTGCATGTTGTCATCTGGAAAAGCCGCAGGTGTACAACTCAACGTTAAATACAATGTGTCATGGATCTTATACATCCATTTCGACAAAAAGCGCTTGCAATTTCGCCCCGAGTAGCTCAAAGGTAGGGTGACGTCTGGCCAGTTCGTAGATCCAGGTTCTATTCCCGGTTGGGGCAAGGTTCTTTACGATCTTATTCATAAAAAAAAGTAAATCCATTGCATTATATAACAAAGTCATGTTTGCCCACCTCAGATTTTTGGATTTAATGTTTTTTTTCAAATTCTAAATTTATAGAGTTTTACAATAATGTTAAAGTGAAACTTAATGTCAAATTCATTTCGAAAATTTAGAATTGCAAAATCATATTTTTATACCAGATGCTATATAAATATTCATTTTATACATATACAGCTTTAATTGGGATATATATTTTTCATTAAATTTTCTTTAACCGTATTTTTCTGATTGCTCCTATCTACATATTGAAAAGGCGAAGGCACATACTCGCAGAATCATCACAAAATTTCCACAATTCCTTAAGTTAAAACATTAATTTGTTTCAAAAATATTTTTAGGTAACCACTACAAACGCAAATCTCCTTAACAAACCCCTGTCGAAATCTAGGCTTATAGCTGGAAAAGAAAGTCAAGATGTGGGAAAGTGAAAAGGGTAGTTTTGGTGACATGTCCATTTCAAAGAGTGGTTTTCTTTTTCTACATAGATGTCCTGCAATTGGAATACCTTATGGTGTTATTACAAGGGTAGTTTTTATTGCCGGCAATTCCTCCCGTCAATGATACTTTAGATCCCTCCACTCTAATGTCGCCGAATTAATTCCAGGAGGTATACCTTACATTTTATTCGTATAATTTTGATCTTTTATATCCCATAGGTGCCTCTAATTTGGTATAAGTTGTATTAATTTTTCTCACTTCCAGATTCCAAAGTAGTTGAGATACTTGCCATGTGTTTGCAGTCGCCAACGCTAGCTTTAATGCAAAAGAGCAGAAGACAGGCTGAGACTCGATTGCAAGATTTCTTCCCATTGACATACGGTGTTGCTAAACAATTGCTGGTAGAAATTGCTTCAAGTAATAACATATTTAGGCTCCTAAAATTATATGTTTGAGTTCAACCGGCCCATATCAGTTATCGGCACCTTGTGTTTTTCCAACGGCGCGCACTTATCTATATATACCAATTGCCAAGTGTCCATCTGTCTGTCTGTCTGTCCGTCTGTCACGCTTTTTTAGGCACTTACCGAATAGATAGATACTTGCAATTTGGTACACGGCTCTGTCGTTCGGTAAAATCCCCCTGGAAAAATCGAATTTTCGAAAACGTTCTTTAGAGGGGTTCTCTCTCCACACCAAAACGTTCGAAAAGTGAAATGATAGGAAAACATGCTTTGCGATAAGATAGAGATTTCAAATTTGGTGTATTGGCAAATCGTTTGATAGGAAGAAAGTGTGCAATTTCAGATTCCCAATATTTTCTACTTAAGGGGGTGCCGCACACCAAAATATTCGATTTACCGAATAAATAAGAAATGACTCCTTTAAAATGTGATAGAGTTTTAATTTGGTATATGGGCTAATCATTTGACGAAAACGCCCAAGACGAATATAGTTTTTCAAAAATATTTGTTTAGGGGGGATGCTCAAGAGAAAAACTTTCGAAAGGTGAATTGATAAAAAAAACATGCTTCGGTATGAGATAAATATATCAACTTTGATGTACTGGTAGATAGTTTAGAAGGAAGAAAGTGTGCAATCCCAGTTTACCAATATTTTCTACTATAGGGGATGCCGCACACTAAAATATTCGATTTTCTTAATAAATTAGAAAAATCCCTTTTAAAATGTGATAGAACCTTGATATTTGGAATATGGGCGAATCATCTGATAGAAAACACAAGAAGAATAGAGTTTTTAAAACATGTATATTTAAGGGGGTGGGTACTCCACACAAAAACGCTCGAAAGGTGAAATGACTGTAAAAGCATGCTTCGCAATGAGATAGAGACTTCAAATTTGGTGTACGGGAAAAAAGTTGGAAAGGAAGAAAGTGTGCAAATGCAGTTTTCCAACCTTTGATATTGTGGGGGTGCCGCTCACTAAAATATTCGATTTGCCGAACAAATCAGAAACGACTCCTCTGCAATGTGATAGAGGCTTGAAATTTAGTATATTGGCTAATCATTTGATAAAAAAACCTAAAATTATTACGGTTTTGCAAAAATGTTCATTTAAGGGGGTACTACATAGAAAAATGTTCGAAAGATGGAGTGATAGAAAAACATACTTCGCCATAGGACAGAGACATAAAATTTGGTGCATGGGTAGACAGTTTGAAAGAAAGAACGCGAGCTACTTCAAATTTCCAATATTTGTTACTTTACGGGGTGCAACACACCAATATAATGGATTTTCCGAAAATCGAAACACTTTTCCTTTTAAATGTGATAGAGGCTTGATAATTGGTATATGGGCCAATCATCTGATAAAAAACCCAAAACGAATAGAGTTTTTCAAAAATGTCCATTTATTGGTGTGCTCCACAGAAAAACATTCGAAAGGGGAAATGATAATATAGTATGCTTCCGGATCAGATATAGACTTTAATTTGGTGTACGGGTAGATAGTTCGAAAGAAAGAAGTGCGCAATTTAAGATTTCTAATATTTTCTCTTTTAGAGGGTTCTGCACACCAACATATTCGATTTGCCGAATAAATGTGAAATGCGAATTATTAAAAAATGTGCAATATTCAGGGGTTGTTTATTGCGAGACCGTTGATATTCAACTGGTATTCAGCTAGTCTAAAGTCTAGTTATGTTAAAAATGCCTACTTATGTTACAAATGGAAAATTAAGCAATTTTGTGGGGGTTACGATAGTTTGATTATACTTTTGAGAGACTGGTGTTTGACTATACGCAGATTAGATGTAAAATAAGTGCTACTGCTTTCAAAAAATGTTATCAATGATTCAAGATAGTGCATCTCACAGTGGTCTTTAGAGTTGTAATTTTTAGAGGGGTGAAGTGAAAATAATTTTACTTTGACACTGACAAATGACATAATAATGTCCGAAAGCGGTATTGTTGGGATTTTTTGTAAGTCGTGGATGGAGTTTTTAATTAAAATTTTTCAATTTTTGGATTATGGATTCAAGAGAGTTGTCTAGAATGTTTTGATTTTTTCGAGTTCGCGAGAAAAGGACGAGGAAGTAACCGTATTTTCGCCATATATAAACATGTCTTCAACTGAGAGTCAAGATGATCGATGTTGTGCAGTCTGTATATTGAGAAACTTTAGGTTTACCAGTAGTCCAGATAACTCATTCCAATACACCCGGGCTTGGTATTCCTGTGCAGCGAAGCAGCGGAGTTTTATTTTATTCTTTGTCGGATAGTTTACTGTTATTTTTCATTTCTACAATTTTTAAATGTCAATTTAGAAATTCAGATATACTTAATTTCTGAACATTATTATTTCTAATTATAAGAAACGTATATATACATATACAGTGAAACCTGTATAGTTAACCACCATTGTAAGTTGACCACCTGTCTAAGTCGACCTAATTGACCAGGAACGGAATGGCTTAATTAATTTAACATTGAGTGAACCCTTTATAAGTTAACCACCTGTCAAACTTTTATGTTGACTAGGTAATTAGGTAGAATTTATCACAAAACATAGCTCAATACCTTTGTAAGTTGACCACTTCCAGAATTTTCCATGCTGCAGAAAATTGTGAGAATATGGCAAAATTTGTCAAAGAAGTGACAGTCTTAGACGCAGTCCGATGCATTTATGAAGCATGGAAAATCTATCAGAAAACACGACTGTTAAGTGTTTCAAGTATGCTGGATTTCTATGTGATCTCATCTCTTCTGCGTGCCAAGTGACAGACTGCTTCAAATTGGATTCACTGGATGAAGAACTAAAGTGCCTTCCTGAAACGTGCAGAAACGAGTTATCCGATGCTTGTCAAAATTTTGCATCTGTCAAATCCTTGAAACCCATGATATTGAATCTCCATTTGCAGCTACATCGAGCAATAGTGATTATGACAGGTTTTCTTCGTAGGAAGAGGAAAACACAGATGTTGAACTTCCTACAAACGAAAGTGGAATGCAATGCGTCAAAAAATTAGAACTGTATGCTTATATGCAAAATACGTCAGAATACATTAAGGCCGTGTTTAATCAGCACTGTAAAATAGAAATACAATGGGCATCTGGAATCAGAAGAAATGAAACTCTTCTGACAGAGTACTTTTCTGAACAATAGAAGTGGATTACTGCATCAATCTGATCCAATGAATTCAAATACAGCATGTGAGTAGCCGTTACATATTACATATAAAAGTAGGTGTATGCAGATTCCTTGATTCACATTTTAAGTATGTACGTACATACATAAGTATTTTGTAACAGTAATTACAATATTCAATTAAAACCATTGGCTCATTAGTCTTTTATATATGCTAAATGGAAAGTATTTTGAAATGCTTTATTGAAGGGAAAAATAAAATTTCTTCACACTGTCTATGTTGGACACCTGTCTAAGTTGGACACTTTTAGGGTAACCGTGAGTGTCCAACTTATACAGGTTTCACTATATATGTACAGACGCGGAAAAGAAACGACCCACCCTCTGTTAATCGAGCATCGTTCATCGTAGAGAAAATTGAATAATACCATTCGATTAGGAATAACATCCTCTACAAATTAATGTGTGTAAAATTTGCATAAAAGGCCGTCCTCATACCTAAAAGCGCACACACTTTGAAATTTTTAATGACAACAGCCAATTTTGACGTCACCCACAAGTTCTAGACTCCCAAATTAATCCAAACTCAAATTTTTACGACGTTTCTATCTTTATATCAGACGATATTTAATATTCCGGAATGTGCATTTTTCGGGGATCAGCTTCATATTGAAAGTCGCAATTTGAAGGGCGGTATTTCGTTGATTGACCACGGCACTGTTATAAATTATTGAACTATCCTCTTGACATTCAGCATTGATGGCTTACCTCACAGCCAAAGGGTCGCAGGTTCGATTTCTTCATGAAAGGGTGAGCCGTTTCATATCTGGATGTGGTGTTGTCTTGTGTGTGTGTGTGTGTGTGTTACTAAGGCAGTAGACCTGTAATGGGTAGGATTATGTCAGCCTCAAATAGGGCACGATTATTAGGGGTAAAAAGCAGTACAGGGTACGCTGCTAAAAACTAATGAGGCATTCGTGCCAGGGTCTATAAAAGAAAGAAGAAATAAAGAAGACTGAAATGTTTATTTTCAAATGTTATTTTATAATGCTGTTTCAAAAACAATTTATGAGATTAACAAATATCTGCAGATCACGCAACAAAACAACTCCGTTGAAACTTGATGACGAATTTAAAGGTATCAATACGGTGTGCAACCTCCGTCATTATGAATCACTGCTTGAAGTCTTGTTGGTGTTTAGTATCTCAAAATTTTATAATTTGTTATAGTTTTATATAAATAGTTTTTATTATAAATTATCCCATTTTGTGGGCGATTTTAACTCGAAGTTAAGCCGGAACTATTAATCGACAGTAACATAAATATGTCCCATTTATAACAATAGAAGTTTTCAACATTCAATACAGTAACAGAATTATGTTAATTAGGTTGAATATATACAAAACTGTTTTTATTAAAACTGGATAAAAATAAATACCCGTTATCTTAAATAAATATTAACTTACAATTAATATAACTTTTTCAAATTAGTTATTCTTTAAACTAATATACGGCCCCTAAAATCATTGTGACGCTGAATATTTAAACATTTCGAAAGAACTAGAGAGAGGAAATACCAGGAATTTTACATACACATATAACAATTCTTTGTGAATCAATTTTTATCAAAACATGTCCAGGTTTGAATTCATATTTTTTAATTATTGATTTCATAATTAATATTTCATAAAAACAATTATTTCCACAAAAATAAAAATAACGTAAATGTGTTTGGGTTGTTTAGTGGAACCGTCATGCAAACAATCAGCGTGAGCAGAAAATTATTACTGAAGATATAAATGGAAGTTTTGGAAACTAATTTAATATTAAGAGCTCAAAATTTTACATATTCACAACTCAGAAACGCTTCATCCAAATGACTCGAAATTTGGTATCATAGGTTGAATTTTGCTCTAGATTCTAACTAAGTTGTCAAACTTGTTCGAATTATTTGCCCCTATATTATATATTGTCAAATATAATTTCAATATATTATAATTTCAAAGTTTGTGAGCGTTTCCCTATGAAGACGAAGCCTTATGCAAATTTTACGCACATTAATTTGTAGAGGATGTTATTCCTAATCGAATGGTATCATTCACTTTTCTTTGCGATGAACGATGCTCGATTAAAAGAGGTTGGCGTGTTTTTTTCCCACGGCTGTACACACACACACACACATATATATATATATATATATATATATATAAATTTGGTATCAATATATATATATATATATATATATATATATATATATATATATATATATATATATATATATATATATATATATATATATATATATATATATATAACTATATATATTACTTTCCCTGCAATGCATGGTAATGTATGGGGAAAGTATTGGTATTATGCCGAATATTGCAACTCGAGTTTTCGACGGATCTATACCTTTCGGGACCTCTAGAATACGAAAAATCCACTTTAGCGTGACAACTGTGTGTGTGTCTATCTGTGTGTCTGTGTGTCTGCCCATGCGATGTATGTATCCACTCTAACGCAAAAACTAACGGACCGAATTTTATAAAATCTGGTAGGTAAGTCACTTGAGTGTGACCCTGGCGCTGATTAGGTTTTGGTTCGATTCTTAAAAACAGAACCCGCTTTTTTGCGAAATGGCCCGTAAAATTTTCATGTATCTACTCTAGATAAAATAATAATTGACCAAATTTCACAAAATTAATAGAAAAGTTACTTGTAGGATACTATTTTGCTGATTAGATTTTGGTATGATACGTAAAAGAACAACCTGGCTTTTTTACGAAATGGCCTCCAAACATTTCATGTATCCACGTTAGCTGAAATACTAATTGACCAAATTTCACAAAATTTGGTACATAAGTTACTTGAGAGATACTCTGGTGCTGGTTAGATTTTGGTACGATTCGGAAAGTCCAACCTGCCTTTTTTACGAAATGGCGTCAAAATCGCTAAAATCAATATAAAAATCGCTAAAGTCTAAAAAAAAAAGACTACGTATGTAAATGTATCAATTAAATTCTTGTTTTATACGCAATTTTTGACGAGGAAAAGCATATAACACACTCCATTATGCTTTAGGACTAACCGTTCTTAAGATATTTGAAATTTCTTACATTTTTTTTACGCCGCATTTGGGAAAATTACCAAATAAAAACAAAAATTGAATTAAAAATGCAAATTTAGTGTTATTTTGTGCAATTAAACTCAATCTAATAAATTATTAAAGAAATAAAGAAATATTAATTTGAGTCTGCAGAAAAAGTCATATGCTGCCCACATCAGAATTTTTATCTTTATTTTATTATGACACAAAAAAGGAAAAGTTATCAAATAATTCGCAGTTCATCGTCATTTAAATGCATTTCTATTAACATGAAAATCAGCAAACATTCAGCTTAAATTAGTTTCACCAAAATCTTCTTTGAGAACAGAATTATTTGTTTTAACTGAATAGTACAGTACATTTATAGTAAACAACGAGGCGGAAATTGTTACTTGCTTTCAATTCGATAAATTGTTTCTGTATATACATTTAAAAGCGTCACTAAAACATAGGGTTGTGTTCCTTTCTAGAATTCATTTATTTGTAATTCGTGGTTTGAGGTGCATCCTTTCTTTTATGTTTCTTTTTTCTATATGTGACCTGAATTACATGAATTTATAAATAGAAAAATCCGATGTGGGCAGCACATGAATTTCTTTGCAGACTTATATCCACGTTTTCTTCATTTTAATTAAATTTAATTGACTTTTAATTTAATTGTCGTTCTCATTTGGTAACTGTACTTATTTTCAAAGGTGGGGTAGAGAAAATACGAAAGAACTAAAATATCTCGAGAACTTCTGTTCCTAGTGTAATGGGGTTGGTCTTATTCTTTTCTTCGTTAAAAATTACGTATAAAACAAGCATTTAATAGATATATTTAAGCATACGCAGTTCCTATTTTGGATTTTGACGATTTTTGATAGGTCATTTTGCAAAAAAGGCAGCTTATTTTTCTCCGAATCGTTCCAAAATCTAATCAGCACCATGGTGACCCCCAAGCGACTTATCTACCTAATTTTATGAAATTATATCCATTAGTTTTTCATTTTTCAGGTAGAGTGGATACAGACAATTTTTGCGGACCATTTCGTAAAAAAAGGAGCTTTTTTTCTATCTCGAATCGTACCCAAAACTAATCAGCACCAGATTCGCCCACAAGTGACTTATCTACCAAATTTTATGAAATTCGGTCAATTAGTTTTTAGTTAGGGTGGACACAAATTCTGCAAAGACACACACACACAGACGTCACGCTAAAAATATTTTTTTGTATTCTAGAGGTCTCGAAACGTGTAGATCCGTGGAAAACTAGAGTTGCTATTTTCGGCATGATTCCAATACTTTCCCTATACATTACCATGTATGGTAGGGAAAGTAAAAATTCAAATTTAGTGCTATTCTGTGTAATTAAACTCAATCTAAAGTGCAATTAAACTCAATCTAATGTGCAATTAAACTCAATCTAATGTGCAATTAAACTCAATCTAATCTAACTCAACTCAATTAAAGAAATAAAGAAAATGTGAATTCGAGTCTGCAGGAAAAGTCATGTGCTGCGCACACCAGATTCTTTATCTTTATTTTAATATTACATGAAAAAGGAAAATTTATCGAAAAATTTGCAGTTCAACTTCATTTAAATGCATTTCTATTAACATCCCAAACAACAAACATTCACATTACATTACTTTCACCAAAAGCTTTTTTGAGAACATAATTATTTGTTTTAACTGAATAGTACAGTACATAAATAGTAAACAGCGAGGCGGAAATTGCTATTTGCTTTTCATTCGATAAATTTTTTCTGTATATGCATTTAAAAGCGGCACTAAAGCATACGGTTGTGCTCCGTTCTAGAATTAATTTATTTGTAATTCGTGGTTGGAGTTACATCCTTTCTTTTATGTTTCTTTTCTCTACATGTGATCTGCATTACATGAATTTATAAACAAAAAATTAAGGAGTTCCAGTTTTAAAATTTTATTGGTTGCATTTTTATCTAGTGTGTGAAATATATTTTGAAGGTAGGTTGAACATAAAGCGAATGCTACTGAAAATTTGCCTTTTATTATAAAGATGTGGATATCAATTTAATTTCCCTTTCGGAAAGAAATATATGGGGAGGAAGAGGACTTGGATTCGATAACCCGGTTTTTGATGGATTTAATTTATGGATTTGAATGGATTTAAATGAATTTCGCGTTACGAAATATGAGCCAACCATGAGTTAGTCAAAATGTGAAAATATGGATTGATAATTGATATAATAAAATTAGCTGTGCTGTAATGTTGGACTACTCGACTTTCACATACCAGAATCCATTTTAGTAGCTTCCATTTTTTCTTCAAATTTTACAGAAGAAATTCTGAAAAATTTGAATTGAGTGTCAAAATTATTACAATTATAGCTTGTTACCTTTCACGTTAGAGGGCTTGAAAAAAATTTTTAATTGATACCATCATGACAATGTACTCCTAAGGGTGTACCTTGCCCCTCCAGGGGGTTTAGTGACGTCACGAACAAAATACATGTATCGCGACTTCTTTCACAGCAATGATTAATCAAACATAACAGTGTATCATGATCATTGAGCCATGGGGAGACCCGTTTCTGCAGTATTATGTCTAATATTGTCCTATGTTGTGTCATGTTAAAAAAATATAAAATATATGTTTGCGCTAGAATTAAAAATAATTCCATTTATTTCGAGATTTTTGGTAACAAGGCCGAATATAAAATTTCGTGAAAATCCATTGATATTTGTCTCCGCTGTCATGTACACAAGAAATCGCCCACAGAAATACAGACAGACGTGTACTACTCAAAAGTAGTATGAATGTATTCAGGATGAATTGAAACCTATATTAGCATCTAAATCTAGAAATCGAAAATTTTCGTGGAAACAATACTTTCGCAATACTCTACGTATGAGAAAGTTAAAATGTTACTATTATTGAAATCAGCTATCTGTCATTCAAAAGTTTGAGCAAGCGGAAGGGTCTCTGTTTTTCGAAAATATTTTTCAAAAATCCGAACATATTTATAAAATACTTATTTTAAATTGCAGTACATAGCAGTTTTATCTGTAACATTTTACTTAATATCATATGGCATCATTGAAAGCAGACAAAATGCATGTTTTTTTTAGATTTCCAATATTTTTTATTCAAATCGAAAGATATCATGAAAAAGTAATATTGATTATAATTCTGAAATTTGCAGTTGTAAGCACTATTAAATTAGTAAGCAGAAATAAATATAGAATTTAATATCAGTTATTACTAGATGTTACTTGACTCCTAGCCTTGATACATTTCAATAATTAAATAGAGCTAAAAGAAAGTTTACATAAATTGAAATATCACTTTGTTAAAATACTAGCAATTTAAAAAGTAAGGTGTGAATTGATATGTTATGTATGTTATAGTAATATTAACGTTAATTGGAGGATCGTTAATTAGGCAGTTAGCGTTTATTAGGTTAAGCGCCTACCTTTGCCATAAGTAACATTCACATCACGTTTTCTTCCGTTTGTTAGTGAGAACAGATATCAGCTTCGGGTTAAACTTAGACTATTCTAACCAAAACCTCACGAAATATCTACTTATCATAATGACTTTCTTTTTTTAATTTTTCACCCCGTTTTCAAAATTTTAGACACCATTTTGCGACTGGCGACCGACATTCAGTAACTCTGCAGTTAGCTTGTGAGGCGTGCGTTCAATTCTTGCTTCATATAAATTTGATTGGCTGCGGTAAACTAGTTTTGAGTGGTTTTCATATACGAGCAAACCTCTATTATTGGGTTGTTCCTCATAGAAGGTTCACCGCGAAAATACAATCCACTTTTTGTATATTTATATGTACGCCATGTTAAGTGAAATTCATTTTTCTACCGTTCAGATATAATGAAATGCTTCAGACAAACCACAGAGTACTTATTATTCAAAGTGTCCCGTTTAATTCCCACTGAATAGGTAATTTAAAATGCACACTTTGAAAAATAATGCTGCAGAAATTGTTACATATTTTATGGAATCTACTCTCTGTAAAATATAGAAACTCCGCATTTCTTATCTATTTTGTTGATATCTGCACCTCAGGATTATTACTTTCCTTATATACGTTGTACAATATATAAGGAGCGTTTTGTGACGGGGTCGAAAATTCGAATTCGAGTTTTCGACGGGAGAGCACGTTTGAAGCATCCCTGATCATGAATCTGACACTTATAGGGTGCTGGCTGTGTGTGTGTGTGTGTGTGTGTGTGTGTGTGTGTATGTGTGTGTGTATGTATGTGTGTGCGTGTGTGCGTATGTATGTTCGTGTGTGTGTGTGTGTAAAAGTATATGTGTGTCAGTGAGTCTATAAAGACGGTATCTCACGAACGAATGGAGCGATTCGAATGAAATTTGGTACACAAATTACAATCCATGAATACTGGAAGCCATGAATACTGGATATTCATTTATCTGCTATAAGAATAATTTATTCCCCCGTCCATAACGCTTGGAGAGGTTTTGGCGACGAATTTGGCGGAATGTCTCCAAACTGGCATTATCTTTAAATGTTGCCAAATTAAAGAAAATATCGCCAAATGGATACAAAATGACTCTATATCAATGAAAGTGACGACTAATTGACGATAATTCAATATCTTGGAAAGAATATAAGTATCTACTATATATATATAAGAATAACCTATTTTTACTTTCGTTATATACAATAATGTATAAGGAAAGTATTGTAACATGGTCGAAAATTCGAATTCGAGTTTTCGACGGGAGAGCACGTTACAAGCATCCCTGATCAGTAATCGAACATTTTTGAAGTGATATCTGTGTGCGCGCGCGTGTGTGTGTGTGTGTGTGTGTGTGTGTGTGTGTGTGTGTGTGTGTGCATTTAGCTGATGTATATTTGCTTTTTTGGAGCTTACTTCCTTCATCAAAGGCTTCCAACAAAGGCTCGTTGACAATTCATGACGACAAGATTGATCAAATCGAGTTCATCCTGTATTAAAAATTAGGTAAACATGTCGCTCATTCTAAACATGTTTTGTGACGGAAATTGAGCTTCATACCTCGTGCGGTTTAAACTGTAACTGTTGTAAAAGTGATGTTTGCTATATGGTACAAAGGACTTTGTGCGTCATCAGATTTCAAAACATACTGTACCTACAAAACTTTTCATGTTTTAGTAGCTAAAAGACATTTGATGCTAGTGAGCGGTAAGGGAACTAAACTACTGTAGTAATCCTGTTTTCTATATTGAGAGCGGTTAAAAATTGAATACATTGTGTTTTGATGATGATTATGATCATATATTGACTAAACTCCGCATTATTGAGAGTTTTTTTTTTCTTTGATAGTGGTAGATTGAATAGTTAAGATTGAATACAATGTGTTTTGATGATGATTATGTTCATATATTGACTAAACTCTGCATTATTGAGAGTTTTATTCATTGAAAGAGGTATAAAATTGAATACATTGTGTTTTGATGATGATTATGGATATATATTAACTAAACTCTGCTTTATTTAATTGAGACTTTTAACTATGACCGCAAATGACGGAAATGAATATAGAAATGTAGAATATTTATCCATAATAACCATTCCATTAATTGCTCTTTTCTTGGAAATGATAACGATTCTTAACTGGCTGTGCCAGCATTTGTTAATGATTTTTCCATTAAGATTCACTGGAAATTCAATGAAAGGCTGCCATCCGCGACAGCCACAAGAGAATATTCACATTTTCTAATTATGCGATATTTGGTTCCATAAATGCAATGCACAGATAAAACATTTAAACACAGTTGCACATTATTTGGAGATTATTTTGCGAAACGTTTGATTATTTCTTTATAAACATTATAATATTAGTATTATATATTCACTTATTACTAGCAGATATACCCGCCGTTGCTCACGATTTAAAGTAAGTTCAAATTTTAAAAGCTTTCCATTTCTTTTCATAAATACTCCATTGAGACATTAAATCCATTCACCCTGTAACAAATTAAAGGTATAATCGGAGGCAAATCCTAAAAATAAAATATACTGGTCCAGTTTGTTAACCCATATACAAAAATATGAAGTTTGATATAACAACATGAAGACTCAAAAATTGGAACAAAAATTATTAACGAAACATTGTTTACCCTGTTGCAACAGACACTTTAACATATGTGAAAATTATATAAACCCGTTCATACCTCTTTTAAAAATCAATTCAGTGAAGTATGAAATTTAACTCCCCTGTAAAATATAAAAATAATAAGACTCGACAGATTTGAAGATAAAAAACATTCTGGTCCCGTTTATAATCCAATATTCAAAAGTTGTGAAGTTCGATTCCACATAATGAAGACGCTAAAATGGTAAAAAAATTCATTCCGAAAACATTTACAAACCTCGCAACAATCATTTTAAAATATGTGAAAATTATAAACGCATTCACATTGATGAAAATATTATTCATTGAAATACTACATTAAATTTTCCTATAAAAAACTAAAATGTATAAGCAGATGCAAATCTGAAGACTTAAACAAACTGAGCATGTTTGTACACTAATGTACACATATATGAAGTGTCAAAAATATGCAGCAAAATGTAAATTTCAAAATGGTAGCAAAAGTTATTGGCTAAGAATTCATTTACCCCCTCGCAGCAGTCATTTAATCACATTCGAAAATATATAAATTATTTTTTTTTTCAAAAGCATTACAGTATTCATCCCATGACCGTAACTAATATAACAATATAAATACATTGTACCATGGAGATCGCCTGTAAAATATAAAAATAATAAGTAAGAAGTTAAATTTTCATATTAAGAAAGCTAGAATTAGAGATAATATTTCAGGTGGCTCTGGGATAAGTTAAGTAGTTCTGCATTGTATGCTTTTCTATGGTGAGAGGTCTAAAATATTTATTTAAACTGCCAATTTTAATAAAGTAAATTATGAACGCAATACAAATTTGAACTGAAACAAAAATAATATTTCTATGTCTTCAAATTTATTTTATCTTTCAATTTATTTTTATATCCAGGTTATTTTGTATTCAATCCTACAACTATGAAACAGTACTGGTTAATTATACACTAAGAGAACATTTATTTAAAAATAATCAAAAATACATATACTAAATGTTGCGCCTTTGAGTTGTATCAACTAACAATAACAGCTACTTTACTAACACTAGCTATACCTATATATAATTCTGAAAGCATTACGGTATTTTCAAAAGTTTTATCTCCTTCTTTCTACTCATGGAGGTAAAGATACGGTGTCCATATTGAGAAAATTCCACTATTATTTAGGGCAACAATTACGGTGGCAATGTGATACGATAAGTGCATCTGTATTGTACGTATTTGTATGTTAAAGGACTTAATATGTTTATTTAAACTGTCAATTTTGTCGAAATAAATTAGTAAGGCAATGCGAATTCAACCTGAAACAAAAAGGAACTTTCCTACGTATTCAATATTATTTTATATTTCAATTTATTTTTATCTCCTTATATCCTGAACTCTATCCCATATCTGTGAAAATATACTTATTAAAATACTGATAATTAGGGAATAGTAATTAAATATAATCAGAACATGGAGTTAGGAAGAAGGAGATAAATCTCCTATGGGTAAAATGCTTAGAGATGCATAATTCTTTGAGAATTATACTTAGGTGTCCCTACTGTTATTAAAGTAGTCGCTTTTGCTAGCTGGGACAACATAAAAGCGTAATATTTACCATATGCATTTTTGATTATTTTTAAATTAAAGGTTCCCTAATTATGAGTATTATTAAACAGTATTTTTTTCAAAGTTGTAGGGTGGAGTACAGAATATATGGAGATGAATATAAATTAAAAGGTAAAATAATTTTAAATACGTAAGAATCTACTTAATTGTTTCAGTCCTATCCGCTAATTATGTAGTGTGATAAAATAGACAGTTTAAAGAAATATTTTAGGCCTTTCGCTATAGAAATGCATACAATACAGATCTACTAATCTTATACAAGCGCCACCTCAATTATTGTTTCGAATGATATTGGCGTTATCTTAATATGAAGTTATATCTACTTACATTTACCTCCATGAATCAAACATACATATACTCAATATTGTGATTCTTTATTGTATTAAATAAAAACATAAAATGCTATACTAACACTAGAGATGCCTAGATAAAATTTTAAAAGCGTTATGGTATTTTTAATGATTCCATCCACTTTTCATCTACGTCCCATTTAACTTAATACCCTTCTTTCTAATTTCAAAATAATACCGTGTTTATTAAATTTAATTCTCTAAATAGATGCATAATTTATATTTTCGCTTTAAAAATTATCTTTATGGACAGACCTTGCAGTAAGATATACCGATGTTTTTTCGTTTTTTTATCCTATTTTATCCTTTTTTATCGATTGAACACAACAAAGTACATAAAGTTAAAAATATTTGTCAGAAAAAAATCAAGATGACTGAAAGTATCAATTGGAGCTATAAAAAATGCCCTTAATCTTATATCCATGGAACTGGAAGGATACTTCTAACTCCATGTATATCCCAAGGGCATAACAGAATACAATCGAAAATTCAATACGGGTTTTCCATAAAAGTTATTTTCATATCCATATTTTTATTATTAAAACCAGATAAGTTAAGCAAAAATAAAGGTGTAAACACATTTCAATTAATTTTGTTGCTAAGCAACTTGATAATTTCTTTAAATTGATTTTCTGGAAACATATCGCCTGTATAATAAGTTTTAATTTTAGTATTTTATTAATATATAATTTTTTAATAAATCAAATGATTAGAGATTTAGAGTCATAGTGTTTGTGTGGGCAGCGCATTTTGAACATCTGTTTTGCAGAGAAAAATACAGAGTTTAAATACAGAGATGTAGCGGAACGATGAAAATAGTCTATGGTTGCCTGCAGTGGTACGAGTTTCAGGTTAAACCACTGTGGCTCTACACGACGGAGGGCGTCATATTTCGAAGTGTTAACGAAGACGAATGATAGGCCTTCGTCAAAGGTTTTTTTCTTATCATGTTGGAAATATGAATAGCAATGGCATGGCAGTGAGGCGAGTAGTATAAAAACCGTGTTTTCTAATATATATACATATATATATATATATATATATATATATATATATATATATATATATATATATATATATATATATATATATATATATACATATATATATATATATATATATATATATATATATATATATATATATATATATATATATATATATATATATATATATATATATATATATATATATATATATATATATATATATATATATATATATATATTCGAAAAATGTAATAAAAAAAATAAGAGCCGATAAGAGAAAAGAACAACACCGGCCCAGATTCGATGATAAATCAGAATTAAATTCATCGTCAGATCTGAGTACTTAATTCCAATTAACCCAAACAAATGCCTGTTTCAGATTGAGCTATAGTACATTACTATAAATACTCAAATTCAGACTACAGACATCAAAAGTTGAAAAAATGAAGATAAGAAATACTAAGGAAATTTTAGCGAATATATATATATATATATATATATATATATATATATATATATATATATATATATATATATATATATATATATATATATATATATATATATATATATATATATATATATATATATATATATATATATATATATATATATATATATATATATATATATATATATATATATATATATATATATATATATATATATATATATATATATATATATATATATATATATATATATATATATATATATATATATATATATATATATATATATATATATATATATATATATATATATATATATATATATATATATATATATATATATATATATATATATATATATATATATATATATATATATATATATATATATATATATATATATATATATATATATATATATATATATATATATATATATATATATATATATATATATATATATATATATATATATATATATATATATATATATATATATATATATATATATATATATATATATATATATATATATATATATATATATATATATATATATATATATATATATATATATGTGTGTGTGTGTGTGTGTGTGTGTGTGTGTGTGTGCGTACGTGTCAAGTTATTGTTTCAATGTAGTATAAATTCCAACATATATTTAATACAAGTATGCAATTGTGGATACTGATAGCTTTCTATATAAATCCGTACAGGCTTACAGCATTAATATATATTCATCATCTGGTGTAGCAACTTTGAAAGGCGTGTGAGATGGCCAACAGAATTGTAAATGCATTCATTCACGTGTCAGAGTAACAAAGCTCAGTGAGTTCATATATAGTTCAAAGGGTTTTGACGCTATTTGAAATCCATAAACAATATGCGTATTACGATGCGATAAACCCTATTACCTAGATAGCAGAAGCAATCAATTGGAAAATGAAAGCACCATGCGAAATTGATGTTTAGAATAAATCTGTTTTATGTTTACACTATAGGTGGAATGTAAATTGAGTACAATTTGAACGACCACGAAGAACATAAAAATTTTAATAGAAAAATGAATTATGTGAAAACAACTTTTTGCAATGTGCAGTGTCGATATATTACACTAGCACACGGAAAAATAGATAATTAATTTCAACTATACAAGAATGATGAAACAAATTGAGGATTCATGCAGATTTAATCTCAATAATACTGTATAATTATAAGAATTGATATTATGCAAAATTGACAAAGAAAAATGTGGGTGTAGATATATGAAATATTTTTGCTAAATTTACATAATAACTATTTTAGATAATGATATAATTTATATAATTTTGTTTGGTTAAATCTGTCTACACGCATGTGTTCCTTCAAAAGATGTAAATAATATCAAATTAAAATAATAAAAAAATTATAGAGTATTATTTTGAACTAAATCTGCTTACACACTTATATGGTTAAATATTGCATTAATTAAAATGCATTTCCTACTTTTATGTGAGCCCCTGATGTGTTGTGGAGGGAATTGCAAATCATTTTTCCTCATTAACTTTTTTTCCATTATATTTTGCGTTCGCACCTATGCTGTATCACACATGGATTGACGAGTTAAAATGAATAAATTATTTCATTTTGAAAGCACTGAACTTGTTTTATCAAAGAAAATGCTTGAAAAGGGCAAAGTGATATTCATGACATTCATAAATGACGTAACAAAGTAAAGTAATTGACGTAAAATTTGGATAGATAGAAATTTTCCTCAAAACAATACTGTTTTTGGAGACTTACCTCTCTATGTGCTCTAGGTGCGGAGAAAAAATGACGGATATTATGACTTAACTACGTAACGTAAGGATGTGGAAATTTTATAGATAAAAATGTTCATTGATATGAAACTGCATGCCACGCTTTATCTTTCTATATGTTCAGGAAGCAGAAAACAATTCCGCCAAAGATGCTGAACAAATGGGCAAAGATAATTAAATGGAAGTTAATAACAAGACATATCAATCCTAAATAAGCATTGATTATAAAGCACTTTCCATCTGTCATGCAATTTTATTTAAACATCTTTAAAATGGGACAAATTTGGCCCTGATATATTTTAAATTATCACAGTACAAGAATAATTTATTAAATTTGAAAATTTAAAACGTCATAAAAATTAACTTTATTCAAATGACGTCATCGAAATTTAAATCGTCTGGGTCTCTATGTAAAAGCAGTGGATATTTCATTCATATCACTTCTATGTTCCAGAGTGCAGATCTAATTAATTTTGCTTGAAAAAAATTCTTATACAATTCTTATACAATTCATTTTACAATCACTTGTTTACATTCTGCATCCAATAAAATAAGGCTTCTTTGTAGAAATAATTAGAGTCTGATTATCATTTAAACTAAAAGATATTGTAGTTGCATTGGCGTAGAATATCGATGCACAGAAAATGCGCAAATATAAGTAGGTTTTAGGATGGATGCAACACTGTATATAAATTTAGAAGGAATTTCAAAATCACGATGTCTACACTGAGAAAAAGGATTGATGCCACATTTTATTTTGAAGAGGGTCATGTGGTCTATTCATATAATATGAGTGTAATTATTATCTTAATTTTTATTTAAAAAACTACCGAGCATGTTTTGCTGAATTATTTTTATATATTTTATGGGATAAATTGAAGATTTCCTAAAATTTTCAAAGCATTTTCTGAATTTTACTTTGCCTTAAAAATTTTTGAAAAATTATGTCCCATTGGGTTCAACTTATGTATTTGACTCTTTCAGTCTGTGTTCAGTTCAAAACTGATTGGGTGATTATATTAATTTACATTCCCATATGTCCCACAGACCGTCTCAACAACATACTAAAATTTCATTTTGATAAAGTCATTTTTACGGTAGTTATCGTGCCAACGGACAGACAAACAGAATGAACAAAGTCATAAACACTTTTCAAGTATTTTGGAAAGTGATAAAAACGACTGATTGTGTGAATTTGACAAATAAAAAAATTCAATGCATTATATACCACTTATATGCAGTGTAGGAATGTCCAAGATTTAGAATAACTTATTCTGCATCAGAGTAAGTTATACTAAACAACAAAGCTATTCACACAATTATATGCCAAATATATATTTGTGGTCTAATTACACATTAGTAGGAGTCAGTATCAGAACAAAATAGGTATATGGATGACCAGTCGAAATTCGTGTCATCAGAATTTATAACACAGTGACACCTGCAGTGATTATTAAAACAAGCTGTAATGTTCTTTCTGAAATTCAAATATGTGTTGTTGGCGTAGGACATATTAGACTGATTGTATAAGAAATTCAGTGCATTCAACTGTTGCTAATATTTGCATTTTTGAGTAGAACAGCAATTTTTCCAATAACCGTATTATGTCAAAAATGCTTTCTGTACAAGTTAGTTGTTGATTAGTACCAACTTGACAATGATGTATAACTTTATAACCCAGTTTTCTTGTCTATTTCTTTTCGTTGTTCAGTTCAAATTTTTGAAATTCTTTAAATTTTCTTATATGTGAAATCAATCACTTTTATTAAATCAACCATGGTCATTTTACAACAGTTAGATTTAAAGTGTACAGTTATGGATTTGAGGTGTACACTCATGGACAGGTCAGTGGTTAACGTGTGAGAGACCCGAATTCGATTCCCGTGTCTGTTGAAACTGCCGCCGAGTTCACGCGTAGATGTGCATGTTAAATACCCGAGATATTTGGGGTAGGGAAAGCGGGTATGTTTCCTGTGGATGCCTCTCCCACTGTGTCCCTGTCTACATTGGGTAAAACTTCCCAGGCCTCAAAATATATAACTTAGATGTTCAGGTATGTCGAACTCGCTTTAAGAATTACGATGTTTATACTGGATAAAAAAGATGGATGCCATATTTTATTTTTAGTATCACGCGTGAACTCTGCATATAATATGGGTATGATTATTATTTTAATTTTTATTTTAAATGCTACCGGACATATTTGACGAAATTTTTTTATATCTATTTTATTGGATAATTTGAATATTTCCTAAATTTTTCTAAGCAATTTGTGATTTTAACTTTGCTTAAAAATTGCTTTAAAATTTAGGCTCCATTGGATAAAATATATTTCACCTTTTCAACCAGGCTCCAATGCAAATCTAATTGGGTGATATCATTCATTGGAATTCCCATATGTTCCACAGACCGTCTCAACAACATATTAAAATTGCATTTGGATAAACTCATTTTTACGGCAGTTATCGTGCGAACAGACATACAGACAGGCAGACAGACGGAATTAACAAAGTCATATACACTTTTCAAATATATTGGAATGTGTTAAAAAGTGCAGGAAAAAAGCGTAGTTCGTAAACAATTAATAGATGGAAATGAAATTTAAAGCTATCAGAACAATGTGCAATATGTACATATTATTGTACCCAAATATAATAAATACTCCTGTAGTCTAGTTAAATATACGGTTTTGTTCAAACATCAGTTAGCACTTGTGACTGAGTTGGACAGGTGCTTAACAATATTTAAAATTTATAATAAATATATTTATTTATATTCAATCCTCAAAATTATTTTCTCGACAAATATTTTCCGGATGTTTAAACTATTTGTTTATTCAAAGAGATCTATTATAAGAATATTACGAACATTTTAATTTTTGTTCAAAAGTGTAAGCATTGTTTTCACATGAGTATTTTATGTTATAATAATTAGGTATATCACTGAAGAATAAACGTAAATGCAAACTCAATTTGTTTGGATTGAACATAAATGTTATGATCCAGAGAACAGTTTTAAAGTAATGGCTTAAAGGCAAAACATGCAATCTAATAAAAACAGATATAATGGGTGTATTGTGCTTGAATTTCATTCCAATTCTCTTAAACATATTCTGCACTTCTGTGAGAAAATTTAAACATTCAGCAGATGGGAAATAAAAGTTTTCTGTAAATGTTTCCTTCTTATAGGCTTTTAAAGGTTATTTAGTACATTGATAGATTCTTAAAATGAAGTTTACGTTCCACTTCTACAAAATTAGGAGGAGAAAAGGAGACACATGATTTTATTTTTTGAACGTAGTGAAATTGCATAATAAAATTATTGAGTTTGCTCGACCAATTCGATGTATGTTAAAATAAAATAAAGTCAGGGAATTCCAATGGGGATCAAAGTTAGAAATCCGAATCTGATACTTTGATGATAAAAATTGAATTTTATTGTTTGATATATTATTACAGTTTACAAAATGATTTTATTAAAATTTGTAAATCTTTTTAGTTTTTTTTTTCTCACTTCCTTCGACCTACATCCCCACACCCCTGGCTAATATCCGGGCTGTTTTACTTGGTAAAACGGTCCTGTTATTATCTGGCAACTAAATTTATGATTTAAGTGAAGCGAGTATTTTAAGTGTACATGTATTTTAGGTATATAGCAATGCTTGTTGCAATATAAGTTGAAAAATTTTTCCTCTTTCACCTTTGCTGCTATTATAAATTTATGTGATTGTGTTAACTGTGCAGCATATGTTTTTTACATAGGAATCATAAATAATTTATTATTTTGCGATTTTAGAAGTTGAAGCATATCTGCACTTCTCATAGATCATATCCTTGAGATTGGTTTGGTTAACTTGTAAAGGAAAGTTTCTGTTGTTGTATTTTTGGAAATATACAGAATATTAAAAATGATTTTTGAGCCTGAAGAATACTTGATAAATGATTTATTAAATAGCACAACTGTAAAATTTTTTTCAGGTGAAACTTTTATAGGCTGCAAGAGCAAAGTTCAATTGGGACAAAACGGTTTATTTTCATGAGCACCCCATTCATAAGAAAGGGTTTTGAATTTCTCCCACGTGTGAACACTGTGTATGCATATAGGCTAACAAATGTTTGGAATTTTCTTTAACGTCTTTATCCCATTTAAAGTAGATTTGGCGTATATAAAAAACTGCAGGGCGTAAAACAATCCTATAAAATCAATGTACAGAGATCTAAATGTTGAAGAAACAATGTTTTCTGGTTAAATTGTGTAATCAGAAAACTTTATTCGTTCTTCCGAGCAGCTGAAATTTAAATTCCTACAGGATAGTTCTGGGCATATATTTGTATTGCTCAATATCAGAACCTGTACCTTCATTCTTCCTTCTGGAGTCGTGACTTTTTCATTTATTGTACCTATACATAAATAAATATTATATTTCATATTTGCGATATTATCGTGTTTCGAATGGCAACAAGCACATTTACACCACGGAACACATCCAAGACCTGCTTGACAATATGTTGTTTAGGTTATCCGTTTTGATATGGTAGGCAATTGTGTTATTTGCATTAATAGTTTTTGATATTTGCATTTATGTAACTGATATTGGCATTACTAACACTTTATACACATTTATTTAACCGATTTTACAACATTTAGCTGATTAATATTTCACTTAAAGCTCAGTAGATGTACCGTACATTTATTCACGTATCTCTGAAAGCGTATCTTATAAACCTAACTATTAGTTACGGCATCCACCATTACTGGCCTGTCACTAAAGATAGATAATATTGAAACGGATTGTAACTGAAAAAGAAAATATAGGAACGGATTGGAAGGATTTTTCCACTTTTTCAACCTCGACCGACCAACCTATCTAAAGGTGTGTTGTATATGTCTGGAAGGCCGGTACTGATCCACCCAATTTTGACCAGAACCCAGTAGGGGATGCATCCACAAGGATCGCGCTCTACTTCTTCTACTACCAACAATCACGGAAGTACTTACAAGAACCACGTATTTAACTTGTTTGTACCCCGTGTGAACACGGGATAAGTTCGGGCAGAGGCGGGAATCCCTGCTCGCTAACCAATGGTCCGTGTCACCCCTTAATGTAAGGATTCTACATCAGCGACCCATGCCGTCAGAGCTTCCCTGAGGTGTAAGGTGTCTGTTTGAACTGCCGGCCATTGGAGTGATTGAAACTAATCATTAATCTTCCCTAAATGTTGTAAATATTCGTGATAAAGTGAAACGTGAAAGTATATCACTTTTATTTAAAAAATCCCAAGTAACTACGCCAATACGCTGACGTCATATCTTCAAAGCTGTTTGCTCTTCCAGCCATTATTGAAGATTAATTTCATCATTCACCAAACAAATGCTGTCTTTTTATCTATATAAATAAAAATGAAAATCTGTCTGTCTGTCTGTCTGTCTGTCTGTCTGTCTGTCTGTCTGTCTGTCTGTCTGTTTGTCACACCATCACGGGAGAACGGCTGAACCGAATTTGATGAAATTTTGTAGGTAGCCCAGAAATAGCCCCACTTAAAATTATATCCGTGTTTTGAGTTTCTACGACCAGTGGTTCTCGAGATATTAGTAAAAAACGAAATTTTCGTTTGTCTCATCATCACGGAAAAACGGCTGAACCGAATTTAATGAAATTTGGTGAATAGCCTTGAAATATCCCCCCATAACTTTTGTCCAAGTTTCGAGTTCCTAAGACCTGGGGTTGTCGAGATATTGATGAAAAACGGAACTTTTTCCTAGGAGTTCTACTCCCTAACTCCGTGGTTTATCCAAACGAAAAGCTTGAAAATCGTTTGAAAGTGAATTAAAATTTAATCTCTGAGTTTGATGGGAGATTTTTTGCGTTAATTAGTCACTTTCTGAAAACATGAATTATTTGAAACATGATTTAAAGGGGAAATCTATCTCCATGGTTCATGGTTTATTTAAAACAAACTTTTACGGAACAATGAGAAGTATAAAGAAATCAAAATCGTTATTTAATTTCGCAGTTTATGTTATAAGACATGACATATTTAACATGTTATAAGATTCTATCTTATATCATGTTACTCAGAAACGCAATTAAATTAAATCTGTCTGTTATTTTTAATAATTATTTTTTCGATTTGAATAATAAATAAATGGATATAAAAATATATTTTAGAAAAGAACGATTTGATTTTTCTTATAGCATTTTTGACTGGATAATATCAATTACGGTCTTCAGGTTTAAAAAGTATTATTATTTATATTTTCGGGGATTATTGATTCAAGGATTATTGATATTTTCAAGTTATTATGCAATTATTTTATTATGACAAAAATTGTTTAAACTCATATATTGTATGTTGTACGAATCTTCTACAAATACACGTGTATATCTTTTAATCTACGAGAATATAAGTAGTACAGGTATATTGACATATGTTTTGATATATATTGGCATATATTGGAATCAATTACGACCTTCTGGTATAAAGAGTACGGATATTATTGATGTTTTCAATTTATTACGTCATCTCTTTTATTTTGGCCAATATTTTTGAGACGCATATTGTAATACGGGTAAACTTCTACTAACACATTGTCATATTTTCTGATCTGCGACAATATAATTAGTACGGGGTTGCATATATTCATTCAATTCCTATTTTTTCTTCTGTAAATTTGCTTACAAAAGGGGGCAGGATGTTTTATTCTTCAGATCTGATCGTGAAGATAATTTTGCATAGTGAGAACATATATTCTTAAACTTCTCTTTAGGAGCAATAAATTTAATATTTTAACAGAATTTGCACGTGATTGCGAACTTTAAGTTTCTTTAAATTATACACTCCGTACGAATAACGGGTGTGCTGTTAGTGGTTAATAAATTTTAACATTTTAGGAGGATATATCATGTTGCTCGGCATCGCAATTAAATTAAATGTGTTTGTTAATGTTTTTATTATTTTTTTTCGATTTAAATAATAAATAAATGGATAAATGGATATAAAAGTATATCTTATGAATGGACGGTTTGATTTTTCTTTTAATTATATTAATTGCTGACTGCGTACATCAATTTCATTTATTTTGGCAAAGAGTTTTCAAGCTAATATCGTATTTAGCTACTAAACTCATATATTGTGTTTAGCCAATAAATTCATATAGCTGATTGTTGAAACAGAAAAAGAGTAGAGCGGGTATATCTTCTAATACAATTGTAGTGTTTTCATTTAGTATATTGAAACGGGATAAGAATGTTTCATTCATATCTGCAAATTCAAAGCTACGAATTTGGAGGGATATCGCTAATTTGACAACTTTTCTTAAACTTTGCCAAATTGACGGAAATGTCGCCAAATTGATATAAACGACACACAAACAGCTGCCATAAACCTTCGGGTTGGTCGTGTGGCTTGGGTCTTCTACATATCAATGAATTTTTTTTTTTTTTTTGTTAGAAGAGAGTACTGAAATGATGTTTGGTTAGCATTTCTCTGTCAGACCAACCATCCTACTTAGTAATACATTTAGCGAATTTTTAAAATGTCACCAAATTGATAAAAATGTTTTCAAATCTATAAAAATATCTTGAAATTGATAAAATTGCGCTACATAAATGATATTAATTGTTTTTTGTTAGGGGATAGTATTGTGATGATATTTCGTCAATTTGTTGCAAAGTGGAACTGTCAGTTCTACAGTCCCACTTGGCGATAAATTTGGCGATTTTTTAAAATGTCGCTAATTTGACGAAACTGTCGCCAAATGTTCCATAGAAATATAACTATTTAGACGATATTTTTTCTACCAATTTATTTGAAGCAAATGATATCATGTCGCTTAGCAACGGATTTAAATCCAATGTGTTTATGCGGCAGACGATTTTTATTAAATCCTTTCCGATTTGAATAATGAAGATATGTATATAAAATAAATTTCATTGCCATTTCATTTTGGACTGGATAATATCAATTATACTCTTCAGGTTTAAACATTATTATTATTGATATTTTCCGGAATTATTGATTCAGGGATTATTGATATTTTTATGTTATTACGCCATTGTTTTATTGCGGCAAAAATTGCTGACACACGCATATTGTACGTTGTACGAGTAATCTTCTAGGAATGCACGGGTATATCTTCTAACCTACGAGAATATAAGTGGTACAGGTATATTGGCATATATTTTGACATATATTGGCATATATATTGGAATCAAGTACAGTCTTCTGGTATGAAGATTAAGGGGAATAATTATATATTCAATTTATTACGTCGTCTGTTGTATTTTACCAAAAAACATTTGTGACTCATATTGCAAAACGGGTAATCTTCTACTAATAATCGGACATTATAAGTAGTACGTGTATATCTTCCCATATAATTTTAGCACTTTAATTTTGACATATATTGGAATAAATGACTGACTTAAGATTTAAAGATTACGGGTTTATTGGTATTTTCAATTTATACATGTAATCTACTAATACAGGTTATATTTTCTAATATTCGCGTATATAATTAGTACGGGTCCCATACAATTTTAACGCTTTTATTTTGCATATATTGATTCAATTCCATATTTTTCTTATATTTGCTTACATAAGGGGTCCAAGATGTTTTATTCTTCAGATATGTCCATGAAGATAATTTTATATAGCGAGAACAGAGATTCTTAAACTTCTTTTTAGGAGCATTATATTAAATATTTTAACAGAATATTTTAATTAAACATGTCATTTAGTATACTATAAGAATTTGGGCATGATTATGAATTTCAAGTTTCTTTATATTATATACTCCGTACGAAGAACGGGTATGCTGCTAGTCTATATAAATAAAATTGAAAATCTGTCTGTCTGTCTGTCTGTCTGTCTGTCTGTCTGTTTGTCCCGTCATCACGGGAGAACGGCTGAACCGAATTTGATGAAATTTTGTGGATAGACCAGAAATAGTCCCACTTAAAATTTAGTCCATGTTTGGAGTTTCCGCAACCAGTGGTTCTCGAGATATTAGTGAAAAACCAATATTTCGTTTGTCTCATCATCACGAGAGAACGGCTGAATCGAATTTATTGAAATTTTGAGAGTAGCCTTGAAATAGCCCCCCATCAATTTTTTCCAAGTTTCGAGTTTCTAATACCAGTGGTTGTCGAGATATTAATGAAAAACGGAACTTTATCCTAGGACTTCTACTCTCTAACTCCGTGGTTTATCCAAACGGAAAGGATGAAAATCGTTTGTTTAAAACGCCAACGTAAATTAAAACTTCATTTCTGAGCTTAGTGCAGGATTTTTGCGGTAATTAGTCACTATCTGAAAGCATCAATTGTTTGAAACATGAATTTAAATGGAAAATCTAACTCCATGGTTTATGCTTCACAATCATTTACTAAACAATGAAAAGTATAAAGAAATCAAAATGGTTATTATTTTTCATTTTATGGGGAAGAGATCAAAATCGTTATTTAATTTCGCAGTTTCTGAGGAAGATTATTTCTTATATTATGTTGCTCAGCAACGCAATTAAATTAAATGTGTTTGTTAATATTTGTTATTATTTTTTCTATTTGAATAATAAATAAATAGATGTAAAAATATATTTTGTAAATGAACGGTTTGATTGTTCGTTTAATTATATTAATTACGGACTGTGTACATCACTTTCCCTTATTTTGACAAAGAGTTTTCAAGCTTATATATTGTGTTTAGCTAATAAACTCATATATTGTGTTTAGCCAATAAATTTATTTAGCCGATTGTTGAAACAGAAAAAGAGTAGAACGGGTATATTTTCTAATGCAATTTCAGTGTTTTCATTAAGTGTATGCAAACGGGATAGGATGTTTTATTCTTCAGATCTGCAAATTCAGAGCTATGAATTTCGAGGTATATCGCTAACTTGGCAACTTTTCTTAAACGTTACCAAATTGACGGAAATGTCAATATATTGATAAGAACGACACAAATCAATTAAATTAAATTTGTTTTCTCAGAAGAGAGTACTGAAATGATGTTTAGGTAGCATTTGTCGGCCAGTCCATCCATCCTACTTAGTAACACATTTAGCGAATTTTTAAGATGTCACCAAATTGATAAAATGTTTGCAAATCCATAAAAATATAATAAAATTGATAAAATTGCGCTTAATAAATGCAATTAATTATATTTTGTTAGGGCATAGTATTATGATGATTATTCGTCAATGTGTCGCAAAATGGTTCTACAGTCTCACTTGGTGATAAATTTGGCGATGTTTTAAATTGTCGCTAAATTGACGAAAATGTCGCCAAACCTTCCATGTAGATAGAATTATTCAAACGGTAAGATTCCCATCAATTCATTTGAAACAAATGATGTCATGTCGTTTAGCAGCGGATGTAAATCCAATGTGTTTATGCGGCATACGATTTTTATTAAATCTTTTCCGATTTGAATAACAAAGATATGTATATAAATTAAATTTCATTGACATTACAATGTTGACTGGATAATATCAATTACGGTCTACAGATATAAACATTATTATTATTGGTATTTTCGTGGACTGTTGATTCAGGGAATGATTGATATTTTCATATTAATTCTATGGCATTGTTTTATTATGACAAAAATTGTTAAAACTCACATATTGTACGTTGTGCGAGTAATCTTCTATAAATGCACGGGTTATCTTCTAATCTACGAGAATATAAGTAGTACAGGTATATAGGCATATATTTTGATATATATTGGCATATATTGGAATCAATTACGACATTCTGGTATAAAGATTAGGGGGATAATTGAAATTTTCAATTTATTATGTCATCTGTTTTATTTCGGCAAAGATTTTTTCGACTCGCATATTGTAATAAGGGTAATCTTCTACTAACATACAGGCATATTTTCTAATCTGCGACAATATAAGTACGGGGATATATATATATATGTATATATGTATGTATTCCCATATAATTTTAGTGCTTTCATTCTGTCATATATTGGAATCAATTACGGGTTTATTGATATTTTCAATTTATACATGTAATCTACTAATACAGGTTATATCTTCTAATATTCGAATATATAAATACTACGAGGTCCCATACAATTTTAACACTGTTATTTTGAATATATTGATTCAATTTCATATTTTTTGTATATTTGATTTCGAAAGGGCCAGGATGTTTTATTGTTCAGATCTGCCCGTGAAGATAATTTTGTATGATGAGAACAGATATTCATAAACTTCTCTTTAGGAGCAATAAATTTAATATTTTAACATAATTTGAATATGATTCTGAATTATAAGTTTCTTTATATTATATACTCCGTACGAAGAACGGGTATGCTGCTAGTGGTAAATAAATCTATATAAATAAAAATGAAAATCTGTCTGTCTGTCTGTCTGTCTGTTTGTCACACCATCACGGGAGAACGGCTGAACCGAATTTGATGAAATTTTGTGGGTAGCCCAGAAATAGCCCCACTTAAAATTATATCCGTGTTTTGAGTTTCTACGACCAGTGGTTCTCGAGATATTAGTAAAAAACGAAATTTTGGTTTGTCTCATCATCACGGAAAAACGGCTGAACCGAATTTAATGAAATTTGGTGAATAGCCTTGAAATATCCCCCCATAAATTTTGTCCAAGTTTCGAGTTTCTAAGACCTGGGGTTGTCATGATATTAATGAAAAACGGAACTTTTTCCTAGGAGTTCTACTCCCTAACTCCGTGGTTTATCCAAACGAAAAGCTTGAAAATCGTTTGAAAGTGAATTAAAATTTAATCTCTGAGTTTGATGGGAGATTTTTTGCGTTAATTAGTCACTTTCTGAAAAAATTAATTGTGTGAAACGTGATTTAAAGGGGAAATCTATCTCCATGGTTCATGGTTTATTTAAAACAAGCTTTTACGGAACAATGAGAAGTATAGAGAAATCAAAATCGTTATTTAATTTCGCAGTTTATGTTATAAGACATGACATATTTAACATGATATAAGATTATATCTTATATCATGTTACTCAGAAACGCAATTAAATTAAATCTGTCTGTTAATTTTAATAATTATTTTTTCGATTTGAATAATAAATAAATGGGTATAAAAATATATTTTAGAAAAGAACGATTTGATTTTTCTTATAGCATATTTGACTGGATAATATCAATTACGGTCTTCAGGTTTAAAAATTATTATAATTTATATTTTCGGGGATTATTGATTCAAGGATTATTGATATTTTCAAGTTATTATGCAATTATTTTATTATGACAAAAATTGTTTAAACTCATATATTGTATGTTGTACGAATCTTCTACAAATACACGTGTATATCTTTTAATCTACGAGAATATAAGTAGTACAGGTATATTGACATATGTTTTGATATATATTGGCATATATTGGAATCAATTACGACCTTCTGATATAAAGAGTACGGATATTATTGGTGTTTTCAATTTATTACATCATCTCTTTTATTTTGGCAAATATTTTTGAGACGCATATTGTAATACGGGTAATCTTCTACTAACACATTGGCATATTTTCTAATCTGCGACAATATAATTAGTACGGGGTTGCATATATTCAATCAATTCCTATTTTTTCTTCTGTAAATTTGCTTACAAAAGGGGGCAGGATGTTTTATTCTTCAGATCTGATCGTGAAGATAATTTTGCATAGTGAGAACATATATTCTTAAACTTCTCTTTAGGAGCAATAAATTTAATATTTTAACAGAATTTGCACATGATTGCGAACAATAAGTTTCTTTAAATTATACACTCCGTACGAATAACGGGTGTACTGTTAGTGGTTAATAAATTTTAACATTTTAGGAGGATATATCATGTTGCTCGGCATCGCAATTAAATTAAATGTGTTTGTTAATGTTTTTATTATTTTTTTTCGATTTAAATAATAAATAAATGGATAAATGGATATAAAAGTATATCTTATGAATGGACGGTTTGATTTTTCTTTTAATTATATTAATTGCTGACTGCGTACATCAATTTCATTTATTTTGGCAAAGAGTTTTCAAGCTTATATCGTATTTAGCTACTAAACTCATATATTGTGTTTAGCCAATAAATTCATATAGCCGATTGTTGAAACAGAAAAAGAGTAGAGCGGGTATATCTTCTAATACAATTGTAGTGTTTTCATTTAGTATATTGAAACGGGATAAGAATGTTTCATTCAGATCTGCAAATTCAAAGCTACGAATTTGGAGGGATATCGCTAATTTGACAACTTTTCTTAAACTTTGCCAAATTGACGGAAATGTCGCCAAATTGATATAAACGACACACAAACAGCTGCCATAAACCTTCGGGTTGGTCGTGTGGCTTGGGTCTTCTACATATCAATGAAATTTTTTTTGTTTTGTTAGAAGAGAGTACTGAAATGATGTTTGGTTAGCATTTATCTGTCAGACCAACCATCCTACTTAGTAATACATTTAGCGAATTTTTAAAATGTCACCAAATTGATAAAAATGTTTTCAAATCTATAAAAATATTTTGAAATTGATAAAATTGCGCTACATAAATGATATTAATTGTTTTTTGTTAGGGGATAGTATTGTGATGATATTTCGTCAATTTGTCGCAAAGTGGAACTGTCAGTTCTACAGTCCCACTTGGCGATAAATTTGGCGATTTTTTAAAATGTCGCGAATTTGACGAAACTGTCGCCAAATGTTCCATAGAAATATAACTATTTAGACGATATTTTTTCTACCAATTTATTTGAAGCAAATGATATCATGTCGCTTAGCAACGGATTTAAATCCAATGTGTTTATGCGGCAAACGATTTTTATTAAATCCTTTCCGATTTGAATAATGAAGATATGTATATAAAATAAATTTCATTGCCATTTCATTTTGGACTGGATAATATCAATTATACTCTTCAGGTTTAAACATTATTATTATTGATATTTTCCGGAATTATTGATTCAGTGATTATTGAGATTTTTAAGTTATTACGCCATTGTTTTATTGCGGCAAAAATTGCTGACACACGCATATTGTACGTTGTACGAGTAATCTTCTAGGAATGCACGGGTATATCTTCTAACCTACGAGAATATAAGTAGTACAGGTATATTGGCATATATTTTGACATATATTGGCATATATATTGGAATAAAGTACAGTCTTCTGGTATGAAGATTACGGGGATTAATTATATATTCAATTTATTACGTCGTATGTTGTATTTTACCAAAAAACATTTGTGACTCATATTGCAAAACGGGTAATCTTCTACTAATAATAGGACATTATAAGTAGTACGTGTATATCTTCCCATATAATTTTAGCACTTTAATTTTGACATATATTGGAATAAATGACTGTCTTCAGATTTAAAGATTACGGGTTTATTGGTATTTTCAATTTATACATGTAATCTACTAATACAGGTTATATTTTCTAATATTCGCGTATATAATTAGTACGGGTCCCATACAATTTTAACGCTTTTATTTTGCATATATTGATTCAATTCCATATTTTTTTTTATATTTGCTTACATAAGGGGTCCAAGATGTTTCATTCTTCAGATATGTCCATGAAGATAATTTTATATAGCGAGAACAGAGATTCTTAAACTTCTTTTTAGGAGCATTATATTAAATATTTTAACAGAATATTTTGATTAAACATGTCATTTAGTATACTATAAGAATTTGGGTATGATTATGAATTTCAAGTTTCTTTATATTATATACTCCGTACGAAGAACGGGTATGCTGCTAGTAAGGCAATATATTTAAAACCCGGAGCCACTTAAACTGTTAAATTCACAATGTTGTTATTAGAGTTTTACAAGAAGATAAAACTTTATGGACTTCTTCATCTACGTGAATAATTTACATACAGAACTCATGCATTTGCAAGATATGATTGCAAGTATTTCTGACTATATGGAGCTAACTTCCACAATAAAAGTTAATAATTTTACCACAGTGATAATTAGTTAGAACGTCATACAACCCATATTGAATTCTGGTTAAAACTTGATTTTCTAAACTGGGGCTAAATAGATCTTAGTTAAAACATATTAATCTGCAAGTTATACGCAGTGTTTATTGTTGTTTAAAAGATACCAATATTAATTTTTTCCGGGGACTTACATTTTATAGCCGCAATTTTCCTTTCGCAAGTATTATGATTAATAATATGCCAGTTTGTATAATAAAAGTAGAAAAATTTGATGTGGGCAACACAAGACTTAACTACTTAATGCAAATTATTTATATATTTCAGTATGCGAAACAATGATGGAAAATATCTAAGGCACAAAAATTTTACAGTTGAATAGTAGACTGACATTTAGTGTTTACCAAAACTTACGTATAATTATTTTATATGTAACTTATGTATAATTTGGCAATTGGAAATAGTGCTAACAATTGCTAAGCAATATACCCCATTATATTAAAACATTTTTATAATTTCATCAATTTAGCATCGTTTTCGTAATTTTAGCGTTATTTTTGCCACTTTGGCGACCTGTCCGCCAACTTGGACCCACATTAACAAGTCATTACGCTAACGATATTTGCCAAATTAATCGCCAATGTCCGCAATTTTTTTTTGCCAAGTGTTAATTATTTGATGATATTTACTACTATTTTTTTATGTATTTTTTAGATACATTTTTTTAAAAGTACCATATATCGATATAGGTTTAATCTGGCTTTCTAACTATGTGTCATTCATTTTAGAATGACAAAATATATACAAAATGGTTATTTATTTAATGTTATTGAATTTTTGTATGATTTTTCAAAAATGAACTCGAAAATTTGGGGATCTCACGAATGGATTTTGTGTCACATCAATAGGGCTCCTGTATCCCCTGATTAGATTATTCGTACCAAATTATGTTCGTTCGAAATTGTCTATTTATTCGTGACATATCGCATTTTTAACAGCCGCCTCACGAACGTACAGACTAACACACACACACACACGCACATCACCTCATAAACTTTCGATTCGAGTTCAGTGGTGCTTGAAATGTGCTCTTCCTCCAAAAACTCAAATTTTCAACACCATTACGATACTTTACCTATACATAATACTATGTACGTACGTACATAAATGATGTGGTCAGGACTGTATGAAAAATCTATATAATAACTATTTAACCTGTCTATGTCTTTCTAGGCGGAATCTTAGCACACTCATTGCAACAGTCACGGGACAGATAATAACGGAACCGAAATTTAATTAATCCCTGAGGCGGAGAAAATGGTTTATTTTAATAGCTTTTCAGACATTCCAGAAACTATTCTATTGACCTAGAAAGCGGAATCTATGCATGTTTATGGAATCGACCAACCTACCTAACGCAGCCGTATTTTCGATCTAGGCGGAGAAAGTTTGGTTTTTAAGTCATTTAAGAGGTTTTACCCACCAGGTGATTAAGAAGCTTGGCTATTTATTTGCACACTTATAGTATCAGACATTTCCAGATTTTTGATTCCCCCCCCACGGCGGGTGGAAAGTATATAGGCAAATTTCCAAAAATCTTTACAGAACATCATACATCCCCCTTGGAAGACACCGCATGTCAGGTAATAGTATCAATAGACCGATTTCGCGTATTCATGCTGTCATCAACATGGAATAACCATAACTGTGTAAAGTACGTTCCTTCCCCAATCAGGAATCGAACCCTGGATCTCCGAACTGGCCAATCGACACTCTACCGTTGAGGATGAAATTGCAAGCTCTTACTGTCAAAGTGTACTCTGCATTCTCCACCCCCTAATGTCGGATTGGCGGGCACATGACAATCTGACTGACAAACTCCTGCTATTTTTACCTCAGGTTAACCTCCTGCTATTTTTACCTCTGGTTAACCTCCTGCTATTTTTACCTCAGGTTAACCTCCTGCTATTTTTACCTCAGGTTAACCTCCTGCTATTTTTACCTCAGGTTAACCTCCTGCTATTTTTACCTCAGGTTAACCTCCCGCTATTTTTACCTCAGGTTAACCTCCTGTTATTTTTATCTCAGGTTAACCTCCTGCTATTTTTACCTCAGATTAACCTCTCGCTATTTTTACCTCAGGTTAACCTCCTGCTATTTTTACCTCAGGTGAACCTCCTGCTATTTTTACCTCAGGTTAACCTCCCGCTATTTTTACCTCAGGTTAACCTCCCGCTATTTTTACCTCAGGTTAAACTCCTGTTATTTTTACCTCAGATTAACCTCCTGCTACTACTATTTTGCTCAGGTTAGTATCCTGCGTCCTGCGTGATCGTTATCCTCTCAATTTGAAATCGGTGATCAATCTTCCAGAGTTCACAGAATCCGTACTAGTCGTACTACAGAATCACTTAAAAAAAAAGCTATGTTAACTGTTTTATTTTCTCGGTTGTTTCTGTTTCTTTTGACTCTTTTTATTCGTATTTATTCTAATTTTTCAATTCTAATTTTTCTAATTTTTTTTTTATTTCTGTTTTTGTTTTTCATGTGCCTATTTTTTTTTCTTTTCATATATTTTCCTTTTATATATTTTCTAAATTTTACTTTTAAAATTTAATTATTTTCTTTAATTTTAATCTATTTTTCATTATGTTAATATGCCTCACTCTAAATTTTATTTTTCAATGATCTTTTTATCTATATTCGCAATAATCCTTTTACCATTTTTGAAAAATGGACGTACTTGTCAAGTTCAAATACAATGTAAAACTGTCTGTTTAACCACAATATTTTTCATCAATTGTCATCTTTTTAGACCTAAATAAATTTTCGTTTGGAGGGATGGTAGACCTTGGGTGCCTCCTGAGTGCAGGAGGTATCCTTTCCCGGATGTGCAACTAGCTACTCTAAACCCATTATGTTTGTAGCAAGATCTGGGGTCTTCAGACCTCCTACATCTTTGCACTAACCTACTGCGTTGATTTTTTCGGGCGCCATTGTAAAGAACCTTGCAGCCTCAACCGGAAATCGAACCCTGCTTCTCCGAATTGGCCAGCCAACGTTCGACTGTTGAGCAACTGAGAGAAATTGCAAGCTCTTATCATTGAAACGAGCGCTGCAACTGTAAAGAAACCAACTATCAAGTTTTTTTGCTTTCATTTCATTTATCTTATATTCTATACTAACCAATGGCTAACCGATCCATGACTACAGTCATCTGTAATGGGAGTGCTTCCCTTATTTTAGGGGAACGCTCCTTCCTGGCGGACTCTTGAGGCATCTGTTATGTGGATATTAACCACACGTCCGGTCAGAAGGCATAATTCAGTAATATTGTTCATTAAAACAATCTCCGACATTGGCCATGTCGAATAAAAATACATAAAAATCAAATTTATGGAAAATGAGGACAACGGACATGATATAAAACATTAACAATATATTTATTAACAAAAGGAAATTAAAAATAATACTAAAAGGACATATTTAATTGATTCAATTAACAATCTTACTAAATCATAATCACTCTCCATTGACATTCGTGTTTGACATTTTCTTAATTATGAATATTTAAAGTATATCATTAAAATCTCCTTCATTTAAGTTTACAATTAAATTCATCCTGATTATTTCACTCAAGTGTAAATTGAATAAGATGTCGAGAGAGTGCGAAATTATCTAAATTAGTGTCAAACAGACTTAGTATAAGAGACATGCATTTCGTACCTTCGATACATCGTTGAATCGTCACTGGATGCGGGGCACTTCGGCGGAGGAAACGTCGGTCATCGCTGCAGACGTATTTTTTGGAGAACTTTCTTTCCGAAGCACAAAATCAATTTTCTTCGCTATTTTTGAAAAATCTAACACTCTCTCGAACATCCGAAAAATATCTCCTCCCACGCAATTAAGCCCCAGGTTTATTACTGGTTCCACCAATTGAAGCCCCTGGTATTTTCATTGGATATTTCAGAATTATGTCCAGCTATTGGGTGCTGTGATGACAGGAGGACGGCGATTACCCCAGAATTAATATCTGGCAGGTGGGCCAGCGTTCCCACGACCCTGGATGCACGTGTCGCGGAACCGGACAAGGGTCAGCTCTCCCCAAGAACGCCCTGCTGTGCGCCCCTCTGTAACTGAGCCATCGCTGTCCATATTTCCCAGAAACATGGCTTGCTCATCCTTTTGCAGGTGTTCTCTTAGGGAACTGTATATGAATTGTAAGAGAAGCACAGGGACCATCTTTGTAGGTTGTGCTCCCTCCATAATTCGCAATGTTCCATATTTGCCTTGGAACAGCATCGAACGCCCAGCCCCAAGATTACTACTGTCTGCTCGTTGCGTTGCATGGCTGTCGAAGGAACTTTCGGATTCATATATTTTCTAGCAACCCAATTCTTAGCGCTTTGGCGATATTTTAATGTATTGAACCGTCGTAAATTCTCATTAGAACGGAGCTTTGTTGTTTATGCCTATTGCCTATACCATGGTAGACGTGTTTGAAAAGGATATGTTTTTATTGAAGATACAATATTAATATAGCAACACTAAGGACGTCATAGAGTATAGTGTCATATAGAACTAATAAACTTATTTATAGCAATATATATATATATATATATAGTATATATCTTTTCAGTTTTTATCTAAGAAATAACACATCTGCTTCATCTTATATAGAAAATATTTTTTCTTAAATAGAAAATTATTTTCTCATTTATTTACCCACTTGTACCAAATTAAAGTACAAGATATATTTTCAATATAATGTCATTTGTGTTGGATATTTACTAATGATTATAATGCTTAAAACCAGACAAATAATGTGTAGTTTTGGATACTGAAAATGTGCTGCTATTAGAGCATAACTAAGCTAAATAAAATAATTAAATATTTTAAAATACATAAAAATATGGAATATTATAAATCTTCGAATAGATTTAAAAGTCCTAAAATGTCGGTTTTGAATATCTTCTGGGTTTTTACATTTTGTATAATCTTATTACATCCTTTAACATCAATTTCGGAGTTTAGAGTTTTAATGGATCAAGTACAAATAAATAATTGTTTAATTCGGTGGTGCACTATCCTATCATACATATTAAACTAAAGAAAAAAAATCAATATTTTTAAACTGTTTAAATAGGAACTGTAAAGAATCGTTCAATTATATATCATAGATGGTGCCATAACTTTGAAAGTAAAACACAGAAATTAAAAATTTCAAGCTACACTTCACACAAACCTTTAGATGCAACTATTATAAACTATTCTATGAACGAACTTTTTAATTAAAAAAATCCATTACAATCCGGGAAATAGCATTTATATAATCTCTAAATAAGCAACGTAGAGTCGACATTAAAATTTCAGAAGCTGATTCTCAAAATTTTGTTTTATTGCATTCATTTTTATATTTGTTTGGAATATCTGAAAGATGACTAATCACGTACTATGGAAAGTTCAAAATATTTTAGTATATACATTGCAGTAAAGTAGCAGTCAAAATATACATCGCCAAATAAGCGATTTTGTGACAAATATGTTTTCCAACCTGCAAAATTTCTTTCCTTCCAACTCCATGAGAATGCGCAGTATAGGTTTTCATATCGGCCAGTCAGCGCAACGGGCAGCCACTAGTAATCTATATAAATAAAAATGAAAATCTGTCTGTCTGTCTGTCTGTCTGTCTGTCTGTTTGTCACACCATCACGGGAGAACGGCTGAACCGAATTTGATGAAATTTTGTGGGTAGCCCAGAAATAGCCCCACTTAAAATTATATCCGTGTTTTGAGTTTCTACGACCAGTGGTTCTCGAGATATTAGTAAAAAACGAAATTATCGTTTGTCTCATCATCACGGAAAAACGGCTGAACCGAATTTAATGAAATTTGGTGAATAGCCTCGAAATATCCCCCCATAAATTTTGTCCAAGTTTCGAGTTTCTAAGACCTAGGGTTGTCGAGATATTAATGAAAAACGGAACTTTTTCCTAGGAGTTCTACTCCCTAACTCCGTGGTTTATCCAAACGAAAAGCTTGAAAATCGTTTGAAAGTGAATTAAAATTTAATCTCTGAGTTTGATGGGAGATTTTTTGCGTTAATTAGCCACTTTCTGAAAACATGAATTGTTTGAAACATGATTTAAAGGGGAAATCTATCTCCATGGTTCATGGTTTATTTAAAACAAGCTTTTACGGAACAATGAGAAGTATAGAGAAATCAAAATCGTTATTTAATTTCGCAGTTTATGTTATAAAACATGACATATTTAACATGTTATAAGATTCTATCTTATATCATGTTACTCAGAAACGCAATTAAATTAAATCTGTCTGTTAATTTTAATAATTATTTTTTCGATTTGAATAATAAATAAATGGATATAAAAATATATTTTAGAAAAGAACGATTTGATTTTTCTTAATAGCATTTTTGACTGGATAATATCAATTACGGTCTTCAGGTTTAAAAATTATTATTATTTATATTTTCGGGGATTATTGATATTCAAGGATTATTGATATTTTCAAGTTATTATGCAATTATTTTATTATGACAAAAATTGTTTAAACTCATATATTGTATGTTGTACGAATCTTCTACAAATACACGAGTATATCTTTTAATCTACGAGAATATAAATAGTACAGGTATATTGACATATGTTTTGATATATATTGGCATATATTGGAATCAATTACGACCTTCTGGTATAAAGAGTACGGATATTATTGATGTTTTCAATTTATTACGTCATCTCTTTTATTTTGGCAAATATTTTTGAGACGCATATTGTAATACGGGTAATCTTCTACTAACACATTGGCATATTTTCTGATCTGCGACAATATAATTAGTACGGGGTTGCATATATTCATTCAATTCCTATTTTTTCTTCTGTAAATTTGCTTACAAAAAGGGGCAGGATGTTTTATTCTTCATATCTGATCGTGAAGATAATTTTGCATAGTGAGAACATATATTCTGAAACTTCTCTTTAGGAGCAATAAATTTAATATTTTAACAGAATTTGCACATGATTGCGAACTTTAAGTTTCTTTAAATTATACACTCCGTACGAATAACGGGTGTGCTATTAGTGGTTAATAAATTTTAACACTTTAGGAGGATATATCATGTTGCTCGGCATAGCAATTAAATTAAATGTGTTTGTTAATGATTTTATTATTTTTTTTCGATTTAAATAATAAATAAATGGATATAAAAGTATATCTTATGAATGGACGGTTTGATTTTTCTTTTAATTATATTAATTGCTGACTGCGTACATCATTTTCATTTATTTTGGCAAAGAGTTTTCAAGCTTATATCGTATTTAGCTACTAAACTCATATATTGTGTTTAGCCAATAAATTCATATAGCCGATTGTTGAAACAGAAAAAGAGTAGAGCGGGTATATCTTCTAATACAATTGTGGTGTTTTCATTTACTATATTGAAACGGGATAAGAATGTTTCATTCAGATCTGCAAATTCAAAGCTAAAAATTTGGAGGGATATCGCTAATTTGACAACTTTTCTTAAACTTTGCCAAATTGACGGAAATGTCGCCAAATTGATATAAACGACACACAAACAGCTGCCATAAACCTTCGGGTTGGTCGTGTGGCTTGGGTCATCTACATATCAATGAAATTTTTTTTTTGTTTTGTTAGAAGAGAGTACTGAAATGATGTTTGGTTAGCATTTATCTGTCAGACCAACCATCCTACTTAGTAATACATTTAGCGAATTTTTAAAATGTCACCAAATTGATAAAAATGCTTTCAAATCTATAAAAATATCTTGAAATTGATAAAATTGCGCTACATAAATGATATTAATTGTTTAATTGTTTTTTGTTAGGGGATAGTATTGTGATGATATTTCGTCAATTTGTAGCAAAGTGGAACTGTCAGTTCTACAGTCCCACTTGGCGATAAATTTGGCGATTTTTTAAAATGTCGCTAATTTGACGAAACTGTCGCCAAATGTTCCATAGAAATATAACTATTTAGACGATATTTTTTCTACCAATTTATTTGAAGCAAATGATATCAAGTCACTTAGCAACGGATTTAAATCCAATGTGTTTATGTGGCAGACGATTTTTATTAAATCCTTTCCGATTTGAATAATGAAGATATGTATATAAAATAAATTTCATTGCCATTTCATTTTGGACTGGATAATATCAATTATACTCTTCAGGTTTAAACATTATTATTATTGATATTTTCGGAATTATTGATTCAGGGATTATTGATATTTTTAAGTTATTACGCCATTGTTTTATTGCGGCAAAAATTGCTGACACACGCATATTGTACGTTGTACGAGTAATCTTCTAGGAATGCACGGGTATATCTTCTAACCTACGAGAATATAAGTAGTACAGGTATATTGGCATATAATTTGACATATATTGGCATATATATTGGAATCAAGTACAGTCTTCTGGTATGAAGATTAAGGGGATTAATTATATATTCAATTTGTTACGTCGTCTGTTGTATTTTACCAAAAAACATTTGTGACTCATATTGCAAAACGGGTAGTCTTCTACTAATATTCGGACATTATAAGTAGTACGTGTATATCTTCCCATATAATTTTAGCACTTTAATTTTGACATATATTGGAATAAATGACTGTCTTCAGATTTAAAGATTACGGGTTTATTGGTATTTTCAATGTATACATGTAATCTACTAATACAGGTTATATTTTCTAATATTCGCGTATATAATTAGTACGGATCCCATACAATTTTAACGCTTTTATTTTGCATATATTGATTCAATTCCATATTTTTGTTATATTTGCTTACATAAGGGGTCCAAGATATTTTATTCTTCAGATATGTCCATGAAGATAATTTTATATAGCGAGAACAGAGATTCTTAAACTTATTTTTAGGAGCATTATATTAAATATTTTAACAGAATATTTTGATTAAACATGTCATTTAGTATACTATAAGAATTTGGGTATGATTATGAATTTCAAGTTTCTTTATATTATATACTCCGTACGAAGAACGGGTATGCTGCTAGTATTATATAAAATTGATACTAAAACTATTCTTTTTGAAAATACCTTTGACATAAAAGATCAATCTTAAAAATATTTTATATTTACTGACTTCAAATAAATAAAATATTACATGTGATTTTCGCAAATATACGTATAACTAGAACTGTGTTTTTATATTATTTTAATGAATGATACAATCCGTTCTGTGTGCATTATATTGCTGTGCATTACGATGCATATTATTTTATATAATATTATCTGCCATTAAACAAACATAGATGTATACAAATCTAGAGCAAATGTAGAAATAGCGATGACTAATTATATGATTTGAAAATTCTGTTAGAAACACTTATGTAGTTCTTTAAATAATTTTGTAGTTCTTCAAATTTATTTTCCATTATTTCACTAGAAGGTTAAACGAGCATTTACCATTGTTGAACATTTTGTATGCAACCATTTAACAAATGTTTTGTGATAACAAAACGTACGTAATGCGTACGTCATACAATATATGGTAATGCATGAGGAAAGTATTGGAATCGTGTCGAAAATCGGAACTCGAGATATCGACAGATCTACATGTTACAGGTACTGTAGAATATGAAAAACATATTTTCAGAGTGACGCTTATGTTTGTGTGCGTGTGCGTGTGTATATCTATGCAACGCACATATTCACTCTAACTCAAAACTTTTCAATGGAAATATTGGGCTCTCATTTTTAATACGGACATCGGAAGTGAACTATGGGGCCGTTTCATGAAATATATGGTTGTCTACATACATCTAGTATATAGCGCTGCCAATGAGAACGAAAGAACTGCTGTAAGATTATCGTCAAATCTTACAGAATCACTTCCGTTTCGATTGGCAACACCATACGCAAGAAGCATATCATTTGTACTTCAAAGATATGTTCTCTAACCGTCAGACCGCGAAGGTGTTGGGTATATGTTTTAATAACCAGAAGAGAGCCAAACAATTATGTTCCTAACCTAGATCGTAACATCCTTCCCCTAAAGTATCCCAAACCTGATGGATTGTTGGACATACATAATCTTAGTGCTAATATTCCGCTTAGACAAGATTGTTGTTCTGTTCTTCTTCCATATTATCTATCATAGCCACTGCGTTTCCAGTCTAATTACATGTCAGCTAAATCAAATAGTGAAAAGCTCGATTTTAAAATTACGCTGTTTGCGATATAAATGACAACAGCGATAAATAGGCAATTTGCGAACCGACAGCGACTCCTAGAACCAAACATTGACATCTGAGGACATACATTCACCAATTAAAATGTTTATTTCAGTGTTTCCTATTTTCCATTAAAATTTATGCATAACGTTTTCAATCACACTGTATATCCTGCATATTATATATATAAAAATACTTATACTGATCTATTTCATATTTACCCATTTACAAATAAAATACTTATCCATTGCATATATTATTATTCTTACAAAAAATATTAACAAGTAACGGTTACTCCATATCAGCCGTACTAAATTTTCAGTCAGGATTAACTGTCCTAAAAGCCGTAGTTACTCAGTTGTATGTACGGCAAATATACTTGCATTAAGAATCTACATTTTATTACTTTCGGGGAGTTTGCTTTTCCAAGCATGCAAATGCACACTGTAAGTGGCACTTCAGGAATTGGATCAGTCTCAGAAGGACGCAAATGGGGATTTGTGCCGATAGAAGAAATATTTTTTGTAAATATTTATTGATACGACGGAACAAAATGGAAAAGGGATTTCGAAATATTTTCTATTCTATACAACATTTTATACATGTAATGAAAAGGGCTGAATGCATTGAATTAAAATTTTAGCATTATTTTGATTATGCAACCATATATGTAGGAAGCATGCAACTGTTTTCATTGTAAATATTAAAAAATTTGGAATCACGTTCCCAAATGGACGATCAGCATACTTAGACTGGTTTCATAATTTTAGCGCGATTTATCATGGAATCCTTATAATTGTCGTAAAATCTTAGACAGCTTTCTATTTGCGAGGATTTGGTGACATTCTGCAGTACGTAATAATGCTAGTCATTGTTACTTGAATTGTTTATGCTTTAATTGAGTTTTATTTGATTGTAGTTGATGCAGTTATTTCTTAAAGTTTCCAAAACCTTTATTTAAATTTATTTGCTGAATGTAGCTCATACTGTTCTAAAACCGGCCAATTTATTCACTTTTTATATTATTTTTAAATAACCTGTCTTTTATTTGCTAGTATTTTATATTGTTTGATAAAAAGTTATTAGATATTATTATTGATGACGTTAACTTATGTAGCATCAAAAATCGGGTGTTTATTGTTTTTAGTTATACTATAATAAAAAATGACAAACTGCGTCTCTAGTAATACATGCTACTTTTTGTGGTTTCATGCTACGTTTTGTCGTACTCTGTTTGACTTCCAAAGCTACTCTGTTTGCCTCTTGAAAGTACACTGTTTATCACCCGAATCTACTATATTTGATACCCGAGATAATTGCGAGTTTCATTCCAAAAACGTATTGGGTTTAAAAGTACATGAATGATCATCTTTAACTGTATCTTGGATATCCCAGAAGTAAAGAATCTCAATCTTCAGAAAACTGGTTTTCAACTACTATCTGTTATTTAGAATAATTTACTTTTGTGAATTTGATTTCTCTGTAATGCAATTTTTCAATTCAATCCTCTGTATAGCCAAATGAGTAAGTTTCTCAGGACTGTACCTTACAAAATGTCCATGAAACGCGCAGGCATATATCAGTTAGGTGATAACCTAACTAACATATGCCTGCTATAATATATCATATCTTTGTTACCTAATTGACAAATACCTGATTTGGTCACGGAAGTTTTGTAAGTTATTGTCTCCCAAGTAGCAGCGATTTATTGTTTTAGAACTGTTTCGACATCCATCCAGACATGTAACTGCAAAATTTTTTATCTGCAAAAATAAAGACTCAATCAAAGTCATCGTTAAGCAGAGATTAAGGATATTCTGCTTTGGTGAGTAGGGCTACTATATAGCTGTCTTTTTTATCATATATAAATTCAATTTCAAAATAAAATTTTCTTCGGCACTTGAACATTGAAAAATGTATGAAAAATAATTTTTGTCGCATTTTTTTAAAAATTACATACACCTGTACTATGGTTTCAACAGTCATTTATTCACTATAAATGTTTCATTGCTGTATCCCATGTGTTAACTTGTTGTTATCTTATGTTATCTTATTGTTATCATATGTTACTTGAATTTAATAGTTGAATTTAGATCACATAGCTTACGAAATCGATATTGGAATTTAGTTAAGAAAGTTGGATCCAACGGCTTTCAAAATAGTTTATCCCATTCCGATTTTGTTGCGAATCCCCAATTCCACGGTTTTTTATTCGATATTATTGTTGATTGTTATTTTACCACACATCCTGTCCGAGACGCGAGGAGTGACTGTGATCGAACATAAATACAATTAAACTATAACTGAAAATGAGGACAAATTTTAAATATTTTAAAACATAAAACATTTTTTGACACCTCTATATTAAACACAAAAAAACGCAGTATTTTACCTAGTTACAACTCCTGCCTATCAACTACCCTCTGCTTTAAACACATTCGGGGACACTTGCGTGTCCTACGCAACATTGTGTGTCTTACGCAAAAAGATCACCCTCTAGTAGAGACAGGAAAAATGCATTTCACGTGACCAGAAAGAGAGAGACAGAAAACTGAAGAGGAGCTGTATATTGAATTGTCCTACCATGGCTGTCGATTGCTGTTGCGTGGCACCGGCTTCAGGCTGTCTCACACGGGGATGATCAGATTCCTCGGGTCATCATCAGACTCCTGGTAGGTCTTTTCACATTTCTATCACAAAATCTTCTCCTCGCTCCTCCAAACTTCTCTCTCTTTCTTCGAAAAATAAAACTGAAAATTCACACTCGTCCACGCTTTTCTTAATTGGCCTTTGGGCTAAAAGACAACTTCCAGGGCGCATACAATTGGACACAATGACCCCTTTGACTATCAACGACATTTTATCCACTCGTGATCTCTAACCCCACTGCGCCTGTGATGTCTGAGTGTGCGTGCGTGTGTGTGTGTGTGTGAAAGTATGCGTGTGTGTGTGAAAGTATGCGTGTGTGTGTGAAAGTATGTGTGTGTGTGTGTTTCAGTGAGCCTTTGGAGACGATAACTGACGAACGAATGGACCGATTTGAACGGAATTTGGTACCAAAATCACAATCCGTAAACACTGGAAGTCTACTGCTTTTATACGCAATCGAATGTTCACAAACCCCCTAAATTTTCGAGTGAAATTTTGAAAAAATCGTCAAAAAATCAAAACCGCTAATAAAATTACGCAAATAGACATTTCTTATGTAATTTTTCATTAGAAAACGATTGACATGAATTTTATAACTTTAACATGAACCTTTCTCGAGATACTGCACATTTTTCAAAAAAAAATATCAAAAAGTCATATAAAATAATAAAAAAATATTTCCTATTGAGAAACATGCTCACTTTTCATATGTAATACCATGCGATAAATTGGGTGACTTCATTCTCCTGGATCTAACTCGCTTCATTCACGAGAAAAGATACTTTGAGTAATACTTTTGTATTTGAATGCAAATAGTCATTTATCCGCTATAAGAATAACTTATTTCTCCGTCCACAACACTTGGCGATATTTTGGCGACGAATTTAGCTGAATGTCGGCAACTTGGTGACATTTTTAAATGTTGCCAAATTAACGAACATCTCACCAAATGGATAAAAATGACGCTAAATTAATGAAAATGACGACTAATTGTAGAAAATTTAATATCTTGGAAAAATATATGTATCTACTATAAGAATCACATTTTCTAGCTGTAAAAGTAGTAAATTCATTGCATTATATAAGGAAAGTCATGTGCTGCCCACATGAGATTATTTTATTTGCTGGTATGTTTAATTTGTTTGTTCGAATGCTATTTGAATTTAGTTGTTGTTGTTGAGACCCAGACCGTCCGACCTACCATAAAGGTGTAAGGTAACTGTATGGACGGCCGGGAAGTGCCACCCAATTTAGACCGGAACCCAGTGGGGGAGGCATCCACAGGGACCGTACCCTCCTTCCCCTACCACCAACCTCTCGGAAGGACTTACGGACCCACATGTTTAACGTGATCGTACTCCGCGCATGAACACGGCGGCATTTGTGGTAGCGTGCAAAGAATTTAGTTGTTAAAATTGTTCATGTTTCTTTACCTTTATCTTTCAACTATTGTCATATTCTTTTTTCTAGAGTTTACAATAGTAGTTTTCTCCTTGTTTTAATTTAACTTATTTATTTTCAGATACCATTTCTTATTTTATTTTTCATCATAGGTTTCGGGGTTTATTGCTCATTGTAATGGTATTCATAGTAGTTGTGCTCTAGCTTTAGTATACCTTTTGCTTTCATTTTTCTAGTTTTTCATTTTAATTTTTTCTATATTCTATTGGAAATAATGAACTTACTGAGTCACGTGATACAACTATATTCCAACAGTTGCGATATTACCTTTATTGGCACAGGTGATATTTTTCACCTAACCTAAAAAAATTATATTCCATTTGATACATTTTTCAACATTTTCATGCTGTGTTCCAAGCTCTACTAAACTTTCTGAAATAGGTTAGATAGATGTATTTTGCATTTTTAATACTTTACAACATAGTTGAAAAGTGTTTATGACTTTGTTCACTCTGTCTGCTAGTCTTTCTGTCTGTCTGTCTGTCCTTTAGCCGATAACTGCCGTAAAAATGACTTTATCAAAATGAAATTTTAGTATGTTTTTCAGACGGTCTGTGGGACCTATGGGAATATAAATAAATAATATCACCCAATTAGTTTTTTATTGAACCCGGGTTGAAAAAATGAAATACATTGAACCCTATAGGACCTAATTTTTCAAACAAATTTAAAATTCACCAATTACTTCGAAATTTTTAGAAAATATTAACATTATCCCATAAATTATATAAAAAAATTTCAGTAAAATATATTAAGTAGTTTTTTAATAAAAAATTATTTAATATAGGGGAAAAAACTAATTCAAATAAATTCTGACTTTTGGGAAATCCTCCAGAAAGAAAAAAGAAATATATTATATAATAAATATATTTCCAAGATTTTAATCATTTTGTATATAAGTGAGGCTTCACATTTTAAAATAAATTTGGTAGATAATAATTTTCAAATTTGTTTTTAATTTTATATAACTCTTCGTGATATACTTATTTGATGGCATTTTTAATGCACTTTCCTAAGTCCTAGAGAGTTAAAATTTGGTACACAGCTTAAATTTATTGAATATTTTATTCTACTAAAATTTGGTGGATCTTCGAAATGACCCCGCAAATAATCCCCGTTCACTTTTATAAATCATTGTAGTAATATTCTTAAAAATTCTGATGTGGGCAGCACATGTCTTTCCCTGCAGACTCATATCACTTGACCCACTTCAAAATGAAATATGGCATCCATCTTGTCCCAAAATCGTGATTTTTTAAGTTATTTTTAATTTTTATTGAGTATTGTATCCGTCCTCAAACCGCTTTATTTTTGCTTACATTCTGTGCATCTACATACTGAAAGAACGCAATTACAATATATTCGAGTTTAAATCAACATCCAAATTTGATTATTTCTACAACGAAGCCTAGTTTTCACTTATGCAAAATGTAAAAAGCAAAGTATGTAGAATGAGTTGTATAAAAATTGCTGTATTTCTTTAATGCAAAATTATTTAGCTCATGGATTTGTTTAGCTGATATGAATGAAATATTCATTGATTTTACAGAGAGAAGTACAATTTTTTTCAATGAAGTTTTAAGTATAGAGTTTAATTACTTGTAGCTCCATGGCCTTAATTTTTAAATAAAATAAATTATTATATGATTGTGATGAATGAAATGAATGGGAAAATGTTATGAATAAAATGCTGCTTTTATAGAGAGAGCCAGGCGTGTTACTTTTTCTATGATGTCATTTGAATGAATTTCAGTTGTTTTCGATGATGTTTTCAAATACAATAAATTATCGTAGTATTATGATAATTTTAAAAGTACTACCGATGAATGTATGACATGTTAGAGATGTTTAAACCAGACAATTTATATTTTAATGCCGTTATTTGAATGAAGTTCATTTTTTTTCGATGAAGTTTTAAGTTTCGAAATATAATAAATTAATATAGTATTGTGATAAGTTTTAAAATATTACTGAGGAATGTATTGCATTTTAGAGATGTTTAAATAAAATTGTATTGAAGTTGGAAAGTGTTTCATAATCAATGCTTTAAGCATGATTGATTTTCTTGTTCTTATATATTATTATCTGTATAAAACGATGAAAATATTATTATGAAAATATTTAATATTTCTTTATAATTTTTACAAAAATCAACAAAATATCATGAGCTATGTATAGTGAAAAATAAAAATTAAATGCAATGTTGCATAAAAAGTAATATTTCATTCTAGTAATTTAAATAGTGTGGTATATATTTATATATATTCAATTAAAGTATATTTAGATTGAACGTAAATTTGAAATTATATGATTTGAGGAACATTTTATAAACATATTTACTACAGCGGCACAATTTATCCGTCATTTGACAGAATGTTGAACATATGCACTATATATCCTAACATGTGTTCAAAATACAATCATTTACGTATCAAGCGTTCCATAGCTTTGTGAATGCATGAATTATTTAAGAGGTTCAAACTCCGTTTGCATTTAATAGAAAACATCGAAATCTAGGTAACATATGCAATTCTTATACTTCAATATGCAAAATATAAGATACACAGATTTGGAGTTGACTAAGTGTATGTAGATCCAAAATCCCGAATATATTTTTTTATGCTAATAAAAATAACAAATGAAAGTCAGCAAATAAAAATATTTTCAAGATTACATATTATATATGATGTTGTAAATATTTTGATGCTTTTGCAATTCATTTATATATCAGCAGTATACCTGTTCTTTGTACGGAATATATAATATAAGGAAACTCATCATTCACAATTATGTGTAAATTCTTATAGTATTCTAATTGACGTTGTTATTCAAAATATTCAATTAAAATATTTAATTTAATTCGTCTAAAAATGTATAAGAATCTCTGCGCTGGATATACAAAAATATCTCAAAGGCAGATCTGAAGAATAAAGCATCCTGGTCCAGTTTCTAAACAGATTTAGAAAAAAATATTTTTTAATTCTTTTAAAACGACAGATATTAAATAGAAAATCGTACTTAATTATGCATAATGTTTAATTTTTGCCGATTCGGTGTGATTTTAATACATTTAGCGTGATATTATCAATTAGAAGGTATTTCCGTCAATTTAGAGACATTTTAAAAAATCGCCAACTTTATCGCCAAGTGGGACTATAGAACTGACAGTCCCACTTGGCAACAAATTGCGAAACATTATCACAATACTATCCCCTAAAAAATACAATTAATTTCATATATGTAGCTCAATTTTATCAATTTCAAGATTTTTTTTTATTTCCAATGGCAGGGAAGAAGACAAACATAATACAAACAGAACAGAACTCTGAGAACATATAACGTGAAAAGTCAATATCTCATATACACCGGCCAGAACTGTGAACCTGTTAGCCGTCACATGACGTTGCCCTAGCACACCAGTTGGGGTCGGAACACACCGCGTCCAACTGCACAACATCCATGCCCGCAGGTGGGACTCGAACCCACAACCCGGCAGCCGAACGATCGCTAGGAAACGCTTGCCTTTGACCGTTCGACCACCTCGTCGGCCAATTTCAAGATATATTTATGGATTTAAAAACATTTTATCAATTTGGCGATATTTTAAAAATTCACTAAATATGTTACTAAGTAGGACGATTCGACTCGCACACAAATGCTAATGAAACATCATTTGAATATTCTCTTCTAACAAAACACAATTTATTTCATTGATTTAGCGTCGTTTTAATGCATTTGGCGACACTTCCGTCAATTTGGCTACGTTGGCAAGAAAAGTTGCCCAGTTAGCGATATCGTAGAATCGATATCGTACCGTGAAATTCGTAGATCTGATTTTGCCGATCTGAAGGATAAGACATCTTAGTTCCGTCTGTATATACTAAATGAAAACACTAAAATTGTATTTGAATATATACCCGTGCTACTCTTATTCTGTCTCAACAATCGGTTAAATTAGTTTATTGGCTAAACACAATATATTTAAGTTTATTGATTAAATACAATATATATGAGTTTATTGGCTAAACTCAATATATAAGTTTAAAAACTCTTTTCAAAAATAAATGAAAGTGATGTATGCCGTCCGTAATTAATATAATTAAAAAAATCTGATGTAAACAAACAGCAAATGACTTCCTTATATAATGCAATGAATTTACTACTTTTACAGTAAAAGAAAATAGGTTATTCTTATAGTGGACACTTATATTATTTCCAAGATATTAACATTTCTTTAATTAGTCGTCATTTTCATTAATTTAGCATCATTTTTATCCATTTGGCGGGATTTTCTTTAATTTGGAAACATTTAAAAAAATCGCCAAGTTGGTGACATTCTGACAAACTCGTCCCTAAAATCTTGCCAAGCGTTATGGACGGAGAGATAAGTTATTCTTATAGCAGATTGCCGTTCAAATACAAAAGTATTACTCAAAGTATATTTTAGTAGTTTGCAAGAGTATCGCCAAGTGTATCGAATATTTGTCATGTTTGTTTGTACATTTGAATGTACTCTTTCACTCTATATATTTATTCAACGTAAGTAGAAATATGTATATATGTATTTATACAAAACATTGCAAATATTTTCGCTACATTAGTAGTAATAATAGAACTCTTTAAAACCAAAATCAACTGTTAAGTCAATATATTAATATATTTATTTATCTTAAATAAAAATATATAAATTTTTGCAAATATTGACAACACTTAAAATGGTGGTGGTATTCATTAATCTTATTAATTCAACTTTTCAATACCAAAACCTACTGTTAAGTCAATATGTTATGCTATATAAGCATTTTTAATTTCAATTTCTGTATATAATTAAGTTATTTTAGAGTTAACGTTTGGAGTTTATTTACATTACCAGATATTTGGCTTTTGTTTACTACAATTAATGAACTGCAGGTGCTCCTTTATACGGCATAATAAAAAAAAAATGAAAACTATTTGAAGAAACATGTATATATTTTATTAAGGGGAACACAGATGTTGTGAATATAAATTTAATATAATTGTTTTCTAAGCAGCAGCCAATATATAAACAACTTATATATATTTACTGATAACTTCTATACATTTTCGAAGAAAGAAAATGACTTATTTTATTGTATTTAACCTTCATACGTTGTTCAAATTTAGTATACACCTAAGGTGTTCATGTCAAAAATGACCCATTGTGTAATTTTCAATATTAATGAATTGAAGTCATATTTTATAAATATTAATGTAAATATATAATATATGTAATGTAAATATCTAATATATATAGATGTAATGCAATATATAAATATATAATGTAATTCAATCATTCATTTCTGCAAATCACTGTAAACTATCAAATACAATACAATGAAGTATTTTTCCTGTATTTATTACATATATTTATTTTTATATAGTAGATAATTTTATATTTTAGAACATTCGTTTGATGAAAGCAAAATTACACAGTACAGACTAAATATTTGTGAAATATTTAGCTTACCGCCAACAATACAATTCTGGAAGTTGGTCCGTTTATATACAATTGTTATACACTTGAAATGTTTCTCGCAAGTGAGCTGTCCTCATTTGAAACACTTTACATAGCTTGTGTTGTGAGTCTGTGGGTACAAGTGGCATCTTCCCCTTTTGTCAGCAGTTGCTACACTTCCGGATGCTTCAGGTCGGGATTCAGGTTGTCCTGAGTTTAGAATATTCACCGCCAATTCTCGGGCTGCCTTTGCTCTTGGCAGATGTTTTCTTCCGTCAATGTGGCGGGTTACCAAAGTCATGCCAAGCTTCTCAATGAAGACTTTCCTTTTGCAAAATGTCCACATCTTCCATGCTGGATTGATCTTGATAAACAATAGGAATGCATTATACGCGGAAATGTCCAGGATGTTGGAGAAAACTACAATAGGCTATCTGTTTGTCTTCCTCCGACAGGAATAGTGGGGCACCGGTTTATCTAACGTGTCTACCCCGCCTTTGGTGATGTTATAGTCCAAAATGATTTGAGGTTTCTTTGTGTCTGTGTCTACTATTTTACTGTCATGGTGAAGAGTGCTCTGAAGAACGACACATTTGCCTCTATTTAGGGCCAACGGCCGTACCGTGCTGAAAACACCGGTTCTCGTTAGATCACCGAAGTGAAGCAGCATCGGGCGCGGTTAGTACTTGGTGGGTGACCACCTCGGAACGCCGCGTGCTGTTGGCCATCTCGGGTGCGGTATCCCCGTGGTTTGCGCGCTAGATTTGCACGCTGCCACAAATGCCGCCGTGTTCATGCGGAGTACGATCACGTTAAACATGTGGGTCCGTAAGTCATTCCGAGAGGTTGGTGGTAGGGGAAGGAGGGTACGGTCCCTGTGGATGCCTCCCCCACTGGGTTCCGGTCTAAATTGGGTGGCACTTCCCGGCCGTCCATACAGTTACCTTACACCTTTCTGGTAGGTCGGACGGTCTGGGTCTCAACAACAACATTTGCCTCTCTTTGGGATGTACAATACAAGAGTTGTATCCTTCGTGAATGCAAATCTCGATGTGTAGTTTGGGGCCCCTTTTGCAACCAACTGTGGAGGAATTGTTGGCTTATTCTTTCTCATTGTTCTAATAATTGTCAGTTTTTTTTTCAGACGAGGCTGTTCAAGTTCATACGACGTTAAAAAGTTATCACATGTTACATTATGTCCATTCGAACCTTGAACGAGATCATTGACAACCCTGAAATCTTGGTTTCGTTCTGGTGCAGAACCAGGCTTCTTTCCAAGGTACAGCTGCATATTCCAGACATAATTGGTAGTATTGTCTCAATGTACCCAACATTTTATGACGTACATGGCTGGTTTCATGGGCATGTACTGGCGGAATGAGCACCTTCCTCGGAAAGTTACCAGTTATTCACCCACACTAACGTACATTTCAGGGTTATACAAATACCACAGCAATAATAATTAATAGGGGCATTGTCACAGTAATAATAATTGAATAATATATTGGATTATATATATTTTATCTTTCCTATGCACTAAAAATTCAACACGGGTCAAAATTGACCCGAACGACTTATGTGTTACAATTTTTACTGTAAAAAAACTAGCATTTGAAAAAAAAATACACATAACGGAATATTTACTATGACTATGAAAACAAAGTAACAAAATATTTTTGAAAAATTCCCAGAAATATAATAGATCTATAAGAAATAAATTTAATATGGGCCAAAAAAGACCCGAACACTGTAGGAAGGTTAAAACACAAGTTTCATAATTTATCTAGAGTGTGAATCTCCATTCGAATTTCTCGTATATTCATATTCCACAGTGTATAATTCTTCTTGTATCACAGTTATTATCAGAATACAAAAATATGTTTATATTTATGATTTTTACTCATGCTATACCTATATAATTTTTAAAGTTTAGTTTTTGAATATGGCAACAACTTAGTGTCACCTTTGGATACATTTAACATGTGCGTGTATAAAATACGTTAAGTTTCAATCACATGTAGATACTAAGTCCATTCCGAATAATTGGCTTTAAACTCAATATATCAAAAGAAATATTCTTCGCCAGTTACTTTTTCTGAAATAAAATGAAACACATTTACAAAAAAATGAATGTATACAAACTTATCTCTTATATTTTAGTTGTCTATGCATTCCATATTAAAATGTATAAAAATATTAGTAATTGCATAATTTTCAAAAGCTAAATATTTTCATGTATATATTTCAAGAATTCCATTTTTAAAATGGTGGTGGTATAAATCATTTTTGAATAATTAGGAGTATTGCGAGTTTTCATATTTTCAAAGCAATTGCTTTAAGTTTTATGCATTAAATAGTCTTCGCTGAATAAACAAAATATGCTGATAAGCAAAATAATTTTATGGCTGTTTCCTTTAATATAAACATTTTCGAAACTCCAAAAAAGAAGTAATTTTTATGCAGCAACTGCACTGTTATAAACATTGGATTAATTGCTGAATAACAGACGCATTATACAGAACATTTTATGAGATGCACTTTATTTTTATTACTCTAATTCATCCACAATAAGAGCTAGCTAGTTCCACAGAATGATACTGGAATTTACAAAATTGCATCGCTAGTTTTCGGTTGTACTTTTCGAAAGTTCTTCGGTTGTACTTTTCGCTAGTTTACGGTTGTACTTTCATTTAAATTGAGTACGAATTCCTAGAAATTAATTTTCCTTAAAGTAGTTAAAGAATGAACGACCGGTATACATCTATCTTTCCTTGCAGATAGAAAATGCTGATTTTATGTCAAAAATATTTTTCGGCTAAATTGAATTTTGAGTTATTTGATGTGTATCTGATTTCAAAACATCTGATGTGGGCAACGCATGACTTTCCTTATATAATGCAATGAATTTACCACTTATACAGTTAAAAATAGTGTTATTCTTATAGTATATACTTATATTCTTTCCAAGTATTGAATTTTCTTCAATTAGTCGCCATTTTCATTGATTTTGCGTCATTTTTATCTATTTGGCGAGATTTTCGTTAATTTGGCATTAAACATTTTAAAAGTCGCCAAATTGGCGGCATTCTGCCGAATTTGTCACCAAAATCTCGTCAAGCGTTATGAACGGAGAAATAAGATATTCTTATACCAGATAAATGACTATTGGAGTTCAAATACAAAAGTGTTACTCAAAGTATATTTTCTCATGATTGGAACGAGCTAGATCCACAAGAATGATGTCACCAAATGTATCGCAGGATATCACATATGAAAAGTGAACATGTTTCTCAACAGTTAATATATTTTTTTTATTTATGGGATTTTTTGATAAATTTATTTAAAAAATGTGCAATATCTCGAGAACGGATCATGTTAGCGTTCTAAAGTTTATGTCAACAGTTTTCTAAAAAAAATTACATAAAAAGGTCTATTCGCGTAACTTTATTGGAGGTTTCAATTTTTTGATGATTTTTTCATAATTTCACTCGAAAATTTATGGAGATTCAAAACATTCGATTGGGTTTAAAAGCAATAGGCTTCCAGTATTCACGGATTGTGATTTTTGTACCAAATCCTTCGTGAGACATTCCTTCGTCTCCACAGACTCACTGATACACACACCCACAGACCCTTCCCGGCCGTCCAACTAGTTACTCTAAGTCCTCTGGACGAGTCGGACGGTCTGGGTCTTCAACACACCCACAGACATACTTTCACATACACCCCCACACACACGCGCACACACACATACACACACACATACACACACACACACACACACACACACACACACACACACACACACACAGACATCACCTCAAAAATATTTGATTCGTTATCAGGCATGCTTGAAACGTGCTCTCCCGTCGAAAACTCGAATTCGAATTTTCGACCCTGTCACAATACTTTTCTTATTCATTATGTATATAAGGAAAGTAATAACCAAATTTAGTATTCTATCAATAAGATCTGTCGGTTGGTCAAAATCCATACGCCTACGTTTCTGATCCTCTATCCTGCTTATAATATGGGAGTGATATATTGACTGCTGTGAACCCGATGCTACCACATGAATGAGAAAAACAATCTTCTATCACCAGTCTCCAGTAATTACCTTTTATATGATTATTTTAAAATACCTTGTGATCACTTCTAATTTTGGTCTTAAGATTAAGAAAAACCTATAGTCTACAGGAGAAACAAAACGCGTTTACTTCACTGAAAATGTGTTTAAATTTTTGACGTAAGCCCGTCTGAAGTAGATTACGAAATAAAACAAATTTTACTTATACATTTACGATAATTGCAAATGTAATCTTTGGTACATAAACTTTATATTTACTTGGTTTATCCAAATCCGTTCGCTACTAAAAGGACATTGTTGCAGTACTTTTTACACTTTTGATCCTTTTATTTTCCAAAACCGAACCTTCGGCTGCTTCCTTTATGAAGCTGCTACTCCTGTTTTTCAAACCCAATTCAATATAGTACACATATATGATTATCACTTACATGATGCTTCAATTTCTGCTTCAAATGACTTTAATTTGATATTCATGCAATTGCTCACCTAAACCAATTCCACTAGATTTACAAATTTCGTGACGCAAAACCCATTTATTTTTTACGAGACAAATAAAAACTATTATCAAGCAAATCTTTCTGCCATGTTCCGTCATCCATCACATCATATACTAGAAACACGAAGAGAAGTTCATTCGATTAATGTATGCAACATAATCACTTTTTTATATTTTTTATACTTTAAAATAATTATACATATGAATGCACTGGTTGCACTATATTATATTGCACTGTACAATGCTTCTTAATGTCCGCTCTAAAGTTTTGGAACAATAACGTTGTCAGTTTAAAACATTACTGTTTTATCTCCAATTTACCCAATAACCATAAAACAAACAAAGTTTGTCGACAAACTTCTTTACAAACTTGCTTTACAAACATAGATCTAAAATGTTTATTTTACAGTTCGTTTAAAAGTCATAGCTATTTGGAGACATTATTTCCACATAATGCAGCTTACAGTTTTACAATCATTTTTTTAATGCGTTTTTTATTTATCTTCTTAAATTTTGACGTTTGACAAAATTATTTCACATTAGCCAGTCTCCGGCCATCCAAAAAGCTGCTCTAAATCAACGGACGAGTCGGATGGTCTAGGCTTTCGACATTAGCCAGTCTGTCCTAGGACGAGTCGGATGGTCTGGGCTTTCGACATTAGCCAGTCTGGATTATGGAACCGCATTCTTCTTATTCACAGATGATGTCCTGTCCATGGAGACTTATTTTTCAGTTCAGGATATTAAGACTGTTGGCGCAAGTATGGATTTTTTCCATCCTCCTTCTTGGTCTTTTCTGGGATAGGTGGACTGCCCATCCTTCGATGTTCCTTCTGTTGACCCACTAGTACTCTTGATGTGCCTAATTTAACATATAAACAATAAGTGGGCCTAATTTCGCATACTACAATCTCTACTTAAAAATCTAACCAAACTCATTTTCTGTTTCCTAAGAATTCATATTTCACCTTTGAATCCACCTTATTAATTGCTGCCTAATGTACTTTAAAATTGCATTTCAAACCGAATTTATTTAATAGGTTTCAACTTCCTGCAATTTCGTGTATGATGGGATGACATTCTAACTCCGAATCCACTCCATTTGTAAGTAACAGGTGCAATTCCCAATTACCTTCAAAACACCCAACTTTCTTCAACATCGGATTTTCACAATTTCCCATTATTCTTCAATATCGTCTGACTCAGATACATCTCTATTTTATTTCGAAATATGCTCATTCGATAAATCCCTGCAATTATTTTCTCGATTCTGAGAATATCCTTGTTGTTGTTGTTGTTACTAATCCCCCGTGGTGAAGGTGCGAATATGCACCACGCCCACTAGACCCGTGGTCCCATGGTGAAGGGGAGAGAATATACAGCTTCACTTTATTGAGGCTCCCCAAGGGCAGAAGTCTGACTTCGCCTCGACAACACAACATCCATGCCCTCAGGCGGGATTCGAACCCATAACCTGGCAATCCAGCGATCAGACAGAAACGCATGCCCCTGACCGATCGACAACCGGATCGGCGAGAGAGAGACAGTATGTGTTTTACATGCTTCCCACAATTTACAGCAGTCTTCTCTTAGTACGTTCAAATCAATACCCTTTAGCCTAAGTTTAGTGCAAACTATTTTAGTTTCTTCAAGTTACGTCAATGCAAGTTTTTGCTTATTATTTCTCGTCACTATTAAAACAAATGTTCTTACCCCTGAAAGCATTATTATACTGATTTGCTTCCATCGAACGAATAACAACACTATGCTATTTTTGCCATCACTCCTATATACTGGCTCAATAAACTGCCATTTTTTACTTTCTTTACCACAATTTACAAAAATTGTTCGCACACCATGTTTAAATTTCCGGTGTAACTGTAGCGTTTTATGTTAAACTGGAAACCTGTATCTATGTATAAACTTTACATATGTGTACTTTCATATGCGTACGCACCAGTGTACTTTCCTGTGCCAAACTAAACTCCATTTTATCTGTGTGTATAACTATTAAGGTCATTATTTACACCTTTGTAAGGAATTGACCTTCAAGGATATTAAAAGCTTAAACCTAAAGCAATAGAAAGTAATACACTCCTAACAACAAATTAATTTAGAAACACATATTAAGAGGCCCAATATATTTATTAAGGGGACGGTGGACGTTGAATTTTTTTTTTATTTATTGACTTAAAAACATGAAAATTTGTATAAATATTCTTCTTAACATTACTATATAAAATAACATTAAATTTTTTCAATGTTGTTATAATTTTGTATTTTTTTTAATTTAATTCCTTTTAAAAGAAATTGAAAATGCTCCTTGCGTTCCATTTGTTCACATGTTTAATTAAATTTACATTATGATCACTCAAAAACACATGAACAAATTAGGAAAGTCATTTTTAACTTCCATAGAAAGTTAATTTTTTAAAAATATTGTTCTGCATTAAAACTTAATTTGCATCATTTAATTGGGTTTTTATTCACTTTTAATTATTTTAACGAAGTCCAATTATAAAATGCATAGCCAGTTTCATTACAAGGTGTGAAAGATGTCTTCTTGCCAAATTTCATGCATCTAAAAAAAAAATAATTATGACGAGGAAAAATTATGACGAATTATGACATGGAAAATTTTAAAAATGTAAAACCTTTAAAAATCCCATTTCGAAAAAAAATTCATGTAACCTTTTGCTTACTGGTGGGACAGCGTCAATTCAAAACGAAGAACCTCCCAAACAGACAAGTATTCGATAAACCCTATCCCAAACAGTTCGACCTTCCACCCTTTGCACGCATTGGCATCCATGGAAATCTGCGAAAGGAACATTGCACCTATCGCCGATTTCCATGGACGCCAATGACTATAAAGGGGGATTCGAACTGTCTGGAATAGGGTATGTCAAATACTTGTCTTTTTGGGAGGGTTTTCGTATGGAATTGACGCTGTCCCACCCGTAAGCAAAAGGTTAAATGTGTAAAATAATGTTATATATTAAAAAACAACTTTTCAGTCGATTTTTGCTCATTTCAAAGTCCACCTTCCCCTTCATATGTTACAAACTCCTCGTTTAAACATACAGAAATAAAGTTTAAATTATTTCTATCATTCAGATCCTAACTACTCATAAACACGTAACGTAGTGTGACAGTACCACTATATATTATTTCTCTATTCATATCCGCTTGCAATTCACAATTAATCTGAATATTACTTTTACATATGGATAATTGACCCTTAACAAATCACGATCTCTTTGTTCCATGGGATTACTATAGCCGACCAAACGAGTCTAGGTATCCCTTTTTTGTAATCGTTTAATTAATTCAGTAGAGAACACGATGTAGCTGGGACGGGCTTCAAAAGCCGATCTAAGAATTGATTATTTCCCATTTGTAGAATATATAATTACATAGATAATTACATATGTTTATTTGTATTAGCAACAATTTAAATATGAATATTTTAATGCGTTAAATTGTCTATAGTGTAAAGAGTAACATTTTATATTAGTAAAACTATTGTGCAAAAATCAGTAAATTCTTTAAAATACATAACATACATTGCTTAAAAGTATGACAATATATTTTGTACAAAGTTAAAACAATATCCTTACGCATTCAGGAAGAATCCTCTACTGTTGAGAAATCCGACATTGATATATATCTCGTTTGACATCCCACATTTTGAAAGGCGTACTGTATATCCTAACATATATTTAAAGTACAATCATTTATGTATCACGGGTGACAATGCTTTGAGAATTCATGAATAATTGAAAGGCTACGCTGTATCCGTCATTTAAAACAGTATTGCATTTTCGATATTCCCGTTTACGATATTACACAATAATATCATTTAAAAACCGTGTTTAAAATTAAAAGGACAAACTAACATTTATGGATAGGGTTTTAAAAATATAATTCAAATTATTTTCAAATTTAAATAACATAAAAAGTACTTAGTTGCATGAAATGTATAACAATGAATGGTTTTTATACATTCCGGATTTACTTTTAAATAAATATATTGCGTCAATTTTAAATAATACAAAATTATTTCATGATCAGAAAATATGTAACAAAGAAACCTTAAAATTTTCGCTATTATACATCTCACATTTACTTTTACAGAAATACAGTGTTTCGATTTTTAGTAACAGCAAAGTCCTTCTTAATGGCCTTAAAATATATAACAAGAAAACTTAAAAGATTGCTGTTATACGTACTACATATATTTTGTAAAGAAATATAGTGCATCTATTTTAAATAATACAAAATTATTTTACGATCCAAAAATATATAGTAATAACGCTTTTAAACATTTCTTTTTTGAAGTCTAAAATTTTTTCAAGGAATATATTGTGCATAAAATCCCGTAATTTAACAACAAATTTTACAACAAAAAAGTTCAATTTTACAACAAAAAGTTGGAGATAGAAATTTTATAAGATTGTAATTTCAAATGTATGATTCGAAACAAACTGTAGCAGAAAATATAACGATCTGCTACTTTAAGGGTCCGATAATGTAGTATCAAATATCTTCAATCGCAATTTTGTACGTGTCAATAATTTTAGAATATTTTCCATGACAAGATACATAGATTCTTCATATGCTGCTAAGTATTATATAACATGCCCAAAGTTTCTAAAAGAAAAAAAGGTATCTGAGTATTAAATAAGCCAAGCTCGCTTTGTATTCTTATTAAATGATTTGTTTGATTTTTACAATTTTATTAACCGTATGTAATAAATTACACCTTGTGTATGTTTAAGATTTCCGGAGCTCGATATTTTGTTATCTAAGTAAATAGATTTATAAATTTTAATAAATTCGTCCAAACTGAAAATAAAATTAGTAAAAATAAAAACACTGACAATAAAGACGATGTAAAAATAAAGACAATGGCATAGCAGATTTGGGTTTTCTTGTTGTTATGGTTGAGTTATTCCAAAATAATTGTACATTCCTAAGACGTGGCCTGGGAGGACTATTCTGGTAAGACCCCAAATCCCCCCCCCCCCCCAAAATAAAATATTCCACAAAACGCAAAATACTAAATGTGGACTTTTAGCTGAGTTAGTCTTCGAATATTTTTTAAAATATAGGCGAATTCGTTTATCGCTAGCACAGGACTGGGTAGCCCAATAAGGAGCAAAAGGAATAAATTTACCATGAAGGGCAACAACAATTTTATGCCACTAAGATGAATGGAACCTTATTAGTTAGGATCTTAAATATTTAAATAACACTGCCAAACAATAATCATATAAATTTACATTACAGGATATAAAACACATTTCAAAATTACGAAAATATTATTTGAGCAGGATAATAAACCACGTCCAGTCGGAATATATTCAAAGTAACAACCGGATAAAAAATGTCGCTCCTTTATTTTTTTCCTTAATCATACAGTTTTTATCAAATGTTAAGTGGTCATGTATTGAATTAGAATTGTTACATAAGCATAATTTTCTTCATTGAGTATTGTTAAGGTTGTCTAATAATGAAATACCGAAATCAGCGTATAACGACCATGAAAATCAAAAGTTGGATTCAATTGCAACACTTTGCACTAAGTACATAAAAAACAATTTTCAACGATGACTTTTAGATATTTCCTATAATAGTGTTTTGACATATTTGGTTTCAAAACAATTTATTTTACTTGATCTGATGTTTGATTGTTTGAAAGTGTGGTTCAATTTATTGAGGCTCTAACTAATTAATTTTTTGTTAATCAAGTACACCAAAAACGGTTTTAAACAATTTACATCTGTATGTTTATCCTAATAGTGTTTGAACATTCTTGTGTTTATCACCCAAACAGCAATGTCAGGTATTTCTACAGAATTTCAAAAGAGTCGGTTACAACCATTAAAAAAGATTGCCAGCTATGTACAGAGAATACATTTGATTATTATGATACAACTATTGTAAAATCCCAGTTAAATGGTCGTAATATTTATACGATCTACAGAATTTGTTGAATAATGAATTAGGCTTCACATTTTTGACTCAAAATTTGTTTTACAGCATAGAGTGGTTTCTACGCTCTTTTCTAAATTGATTGCTGGATCATAACAGATAGGCATAAAATTTAAGCCTAGACATCTAGGTATTATGACTGATAGTGTTTAAAAATATTTGTTCAATATCCAAAGTAAAATTTGGCTATATCTTGGGGTACGCATTTTTGAATATCAACAGAATATTACTACGTCTAGTCATATGAAGCTAGTTCGAATGATATGGACTAACAAATAATGCAATTACAATTTTTCACTCATTGTATCATGCTTTATTATTGCATATTTTACGTACATATACGTACATGCACCAAACCTGGTTCTTCTATTCCATTCTTTTAAGAAATAAAATATATGATAAACTACATTTTAAATACGCTCTATAAACATAAATATTTATAATTTTCATTACATATATTTATATTAACTGTGCTTTCTAGAATAAGGTCATCATTTTGCTTGTGGTGGAAATTTAATGTGTTTTCATATTTTCTAAATTATATATATTAATACATGTATGGATTGTAAAACATATTTCAAGTGTTATATCATCGCTAGAGGATAATACTATTTTAAATTCTGTAAATTAAATATAGATCTAGGAAGCCTTTACAGAACTGTAGTTATGAAGTAGGTAGCACGAAGGAGCGCATTCTGCAGAATACTGGCGTAAAACTCTGTTACGGAAAAATACTGTTTGGTGGTGAGACTGAGGACAACGACTTTACAGAGTTGTTTGTGTATGTTCCACATAAACAGTCATATTGGCTTTAAAAAAAGGTGTGTGACTTTTGGTTAGTGGTCCTCGTATTCCCTAGCCCTTGATGGTGATTGAAAAATAGCATATGCAATGAGGACACCAGAGTGACACATTGATGGCGAAGATATGAATAGGTGATCAACTTCTAGCTTACACTAAGCAAATCAATATTATAAAACAGGATCATATCCACAGATATACTTAGTACTTTATGATACCTCGGGATTTGGGGATAAAATTGGAATGGGATACAGTACAATAAAGTGTCTCTGGCTACATAAACTGATTTTAAACACTAAAATATTTCATCAAATTTGCGGAGAATATATAGGGTACTAAGGAAACCTCTTAAGCATTATCAATAAATATTTAAGGAAAGCTACATTCCTATTAGCATGCCGATATTGGCTCTTATTGTCAGCTAATGTAGACACAATATTGAGCCAAAACGTGCACATTTTCAATATTGGCTGACTATTTAGAGCCATTTATATATCGTGCCGATTTATACCCAGATTTATACCCATCGACACCAAAAATTAACGAAACGCGTATACGGAAGGCAATATATACCTGCCAAAATGTTGTATCATCAAAGTCTCTAACAGGATAACATTTACAATGGTCGTCAAAGTACGCATTAATTTTCTGTCTGGAATTCAAATATCCATTGTCCCATGGTTGGCATGTTAAACAAGCTTTACTCTAGAGTTCTGTTTATGTAAGTGATGTCTATTTTATCATCCGTGATAATGTAAGCAATTTGCAAATTACCATAATAAGTTAAATTAATTATTTCTGTAACGATTTTATTATCGATTTATCCTAATTAGACAATGTTCGACAGCCTTGTAATTGGATTTTTCTTCTAGATCCCGTTGTTGTTGAGTTCGTTAGTCTGTTCTTTTACATTGTACTCAAGGAGTCCTGTAATATATTTTATTCTACAAAGCATGTTCACTTTAATATAGATGTACCTAAAATGTACATTCATGGGCTTTTTTTTATAAAGTTATTGTGCAGCTTATGGGCAATCCTAGGCACCATGCACATTTTAAACCAACTGAATAATTTATTGACATATCAGCTATTTATTTAAAAAAAATTCATTACAGGTGATCATAAGAAAGCATTTCATTTTGGACATGCATAAATTAGAAAATAAGTCGATATTTACAAAAACAGCTGGGATGGATCTTACATTATTTCGTTATCTTCCTATTTTACCAATGTCATTTATAAACGTATTAACTTCCGATCACATTTTACCATTTCGCGATAAACAAATCCTGCGTAAATCTGGCATTTTGTAAAATACATGATTTTCTTTTCTGGAACCCATGTAAAACGTTTTTATTCGTGATCCATTCTGTTTCAGAAGAACAGAAATCCCTAAATTAAATGAGCATAATATCTAATGGCTGTTGCACACTTAAACAATATTTTGTGCAAGAACACGTGTTGGAAATACGGAAACTTTTACATAATGTGGTTATGAATAAAGATTAAATATAAATTCTTAAAATCTTAATAGATGGTGGACTGCAAAATTCAATTTAGGATTTCTTAACTATTCGAACATTTACGTGAGAAAGTATAATATCCTCCATAAGTTGCAAACTTATGGAGGATATTATACTTTTAATATCGATGTTTTTATATTGATTGAAAAATCATTGCAGTCTCTTTTTTGAGCATTTTATACAAATATTATTCCTGTGCATTAAACCTTTCCTGAGTTATTCAGAAATACAAGTCATCTAACCGCATATTAGTGGTACAAGCTAAAATTTTGGCCGAATTTTTCCCAAAATGCTGATTTTGAGCATACACACATATATAATTCAAAGACAGTTTGATGTATTCTTATAAAATCGTATTTCTATTATAATAACACCATTGTGGAAAATTTGAGCAAGAATAAAATATTTACCGTAAATGATATTATCAAAAATTGTTAAACAATTAAAAAATAATACAATACTTAAATATAGTAATAAAATTAAAATTATTCCATAAGTCTACTTCACAAGTTTTTTATTAATGTTGTCTCTAAAAACCCAAAAGTAATTTCATTGTATTTATAAAAATAGTGTGTAACTCTATTACTTATTATATATTGTGAAACACCACTTCTTGGACATATTTTAATGAGAATGGATTCATGTGTGTTATATGTGATGATGCTACAAGGTACCTAGAGGATAATTCGAAATTTTATAGGTATATTTAATTTTTTTAAGATGAAACGTTTGGATATAACATTTGCGGCTACTAATGCCAGAGCGTGCGGTCGCACAAGCAATAAGCGCATATTTTATATTTGTTACGTTGATGACAAATTTGCTCTTTTGGATAACTCTCTTATTGATAACTAGCCGCCTTTGGCGACCAGCCTGTTCGCTACCCTTGAAAATTCTGACCGTGGCAAACTCGTTGGCGCGACCTACCAGAAAGGTGTAAGGTAACTGCTTGGAAGGCCAGGAAGTGCCACACAATTTAGACCGGAACCCAATGGGGGAGGCATCCAAAGAGACCGTACCCTCCTTCCCCTACCACAAACCTCTCGGAAGGACTTGCAGTCCCACACGTTTAACGTGATCGTACTCCGCGTGAACACGGCTGCAGTTTTGGCAATGGCGGGAATCGAACCCGGGCCTACGGAGTGAAATTCCCGCGCGCTAACCACTGGGCTACCGTGCCATCCGCGACAATCTCCATAACTTTATTTTTATTCGGCAATTTTGGGAATCGAACCCGGGCCTACCAAGTGAAAATCCCGCGCACTAACCACTGGGGTACTTCACCCTCCGCGATATTCTTCATAACTTTCTTTTTATTCACCCAATTTAGACCGGAACCAAGTGGGAGAAGCATCCACAGGGACCGTACCCTTCTTCCCCTACCACCAACCTCTCGGAAGGACTTACAGACCCACATGTTTAACGTGATCGTACTCCGCGTAAACACGGCGGCAATTTTGGGAATCGAACCCGGGCCTACCGAGTGCAATTTCCGCGCGCTAACCATTGGGCTACTTTGCCCTACGCGACAATCTCCATAACTTTCTTTTTATTCATCCAATTTAGACCGTACCCTCCTTCCCCTACCACCAACTTCTCGGAAGGACTCACGGACCCACATGTTTAACGTGATCGTACTCCGCGTAAACACGGCGGCAATTTTGGGAATCGAACCCGGGCCTACTGAGTGCAATTCCCGCGCGCTAACCACTGGGCTTCTTCGCCCCCAGCGACTATCTCCATAACATTCTTTTTATTTACCCAATTTAGAACGGAACCCAGTGGGAGAGGCATCCACAGGGTCCGTACCCTCCTTCCCCTACCACCAACCTCTCGGAAGGACTTCCGGACCCACATGTTTATCGTGATCGTACTCCGCGTGAACACGGCGGCAGTTTTGGAAGTGGCGGGAATCGAACCCGGGCCTACCGAGTGCAATTCCTGAGCGCTAACCACTGGGCTGCCTCGCCCTCCGCAACTTTCTTTATATTCACCCAATTTAGACGGGAACCCTGTGAGGGAGGCATCCACAGGGACCGTACCCTCCTTCCCCTACCACCAACCTCTCGGAAGGACTTCCGGACCCACATGTTTATCGTGATCGTACTCCGCGTGAACACGGCGGCAGTTTTGGAAGTGGCGGGAATCGAACCCGGGCCTACCGAGTGCAATTCCTGAGCGCTAACCACTGGGCTGCCTCGCCCTCCGCAACTTTCTTTATATTCACCCAATTTAGACGGGAACCCTGTGAAGGAGGCATCCACAGGGACCGTACCCTCCTTCTTCTACCACCAACCTCTCGGAAGGACTTACGGGCCCACATGTTTAACGTGATCGTAGTCCGCGTGAACACTTCGGCAGTTTTGGCAGTGGCGGGAATCGTACCCGGGCCTACCGCTAACTTCCCGCGCGCTAATTTACAATTTAAAATGACCATATGCTCTCTAAGCTCTTAATTCCATCATCCTCATTCTATTGTTCCATCATTTAAAATATCCATAAAATTTAAATATCCATCGTTCCATCATTTAAAATATCCATAAAATTAAAATATCCATCGTTCCATCATTTAAAATATCCATAAAATTAAAATATCCATTTAAAAAATCCATATCGTTCCATCATTTAAAATATAAATATAATAATTTCTACAGTGCATATGTTAAGCTCTTATTTCATTTAAAATCGGAAGCGCGGGAAACGGAAAGTAAAATCTAATTCGGTTTCTTATTGTCCCACCCATCGCTATGCATATACAGAACCGTGACGTCACCTCCACCTTGACGTCCCCACCCACCACCTTCCCTGCTTCAGCGGGGGAGAAACGAAGCGTCACGCCGAGCGGAACGGGGAGAAATTTAAAATCATGACGTCTTTAAAATTGCGATCCTGAAGGCAATTTTCATTATTTCTGGACCAGAGTAGACTTGTAAGAATGCCAGATATTTCAGCTTTCTAAAAATGTAAATTATTAGTCGAAATTATGAGTACTTTTTACTATGCGAGAATTTAAAAACCAAAAATCGTTTTTTTGAGCCAAAAGTGACTTTTGTTTTAAAATCTTTAAAAAATATTAGAAATCGAAATGGAGATTTGAAATTGATATATTTTTACTCGCAATTGTCTGCTCTTTCCGATGGTGTGAGTTGTTTTTTTCTACGACGTCTGGATCGTGGAGAAAAAAGGGCAAAAAGGGCAAAAAAAGGTCGAAATCGCATAAAACATTAAATAAATAAAAAAATAATTAGAATTTTGAAAATCGGTTTTTACGTGTCCCCTTCCCTCCCCCCCAGGTCTCCGATTGCCAAATTTCGTAGCTCTCCGACGCGCGGTCGCGAAACGTATAGTGTATAAGACAGACACACAGACACACACACACACACACACACACACACACACACACACAGACATTGCCTTTCAAGAATCGCATTGCATTTATGGCCATCTTCGTCACCCGGAACAATGAATAATTTTTCATCTACCACTTTCAGGAATATTTTTTAATTTTACATCCACATAACCATTCCTGTCATCTTCAAATCAGAAAATGTCTGCTTTCAATACGTTTGTCCATCGTGCTTAAAACTATTGTTCTATTATGGATTTGGTCAATTATGAGATCAAATATTTTAATGTTATAGATCGTGGTTTCTCTCTTGGCATTGTTGATCGTCCTAGTCAAATTTTTTTCTAATAGTTCTTCTAAACTTGCCTCTGAAAATGATTTTAACAGCTCTGTGATTTTAAAATTTTTTCCAAACATCAAACAGAAAAATGCTAAAATCCCTAAAGAAGACAAATTTAATATTGTGTTTTCAACTATGTCAGAATTAAAAGTACTATAGAAATGTCTAATAGTTGGAGCATTTACAATATTTCTTATCAGCGGGGTCTTTATATTGGTCATATATTGGTCAAACTAAACATACTTTAACATTTCGTATTTGGAGACTTGAAATCTATGTCAAAAATAAAAAATTAATAAATCAAAATTGCTCAACATTCGTATAGTTTTACCACCGTTTAGTGTTTTCTTCAACAAGGATAACACAAAACTACACACCAATGTACGATTTTGACTTTTTCAAGCCTTTCATATCCAGAAATATTCTAGTAATTTAGTTAATGTCCTTGTCTCGTACTCCATTTTTGTCTTCGATCTGGCAGAGTACACTGTAATTTTTTTTTTCATTTCTTGTATATTTGCTTCATATTTTAACCTTTGTGGCTCTATGTTTAATTTTCTTTCCCTTTTGTTGGGTATCATTTACTCTTGTTCGGACTTGAATCGTCTAGTTTAGATATTGCTGCTGCGTGTTGCCGCACCCCCATCTTGTTTGTCACTTTTCGTTTCGGATTGGTTGGAATGATCTTCCTCCTGGTTTTTTTATTTGATTTCCCAGGTATACATCTAATCCAGGACTTGGGAATATAAACTCTCTGTTTTTAATGCTGTGTCCATTTCGTCTACTTATCTTCAGGCTTGTTTGTTCTATAACAGATCAAGAGTATCCTTTAAAAAGCAATATGCTGCATTATTAATTTTTTGGGTTTAAATACATGGTTCCGATTTTCCTTATGGCTATTCCCTACTTAATGGCAGTAACTTGGCCAATGTTTCGAAATTCTAGAACCAGAAGTTGCCAAAATATTAATGAAGAAAGCAAAATTGAAAAATTCCATAAAAAAAGCATTATGCTGTCGACTATTTCTCAAAAATTTATTTCAAGAAAACTCTACTATGTTGCTTAGCAACGGAATTGAATCAAACATTTTTCATACAGAAGACGATTTTCACTCAACTTATAAATTGAAATGATAAATAAATCGATACAGCAGCATATTTTACAAATGAACTAAATTATATGTTTAATTGGGATATAGCAATTGATGATTATTAAGGACAGTTATAATATAGGTTTAAGAAAAACATTAATATTTTATTTTTTTTCAAATGCGTGTAATTTCTAGTGTGTTTTGCCGATATTCAAAACAGGATAAAATTGTACGGATATATCTTCTACCATTGTAGCGTATGTTGAACCAAACATCTTATTTTTATGATAAACTAGCCGCTTTTGGCGACCAGCATTCTCCATAACTCTCTTTTTATTCACACAATTTAGACCGGAACGCAGTGGGAGAGGCATCCACAGGGACCGTACCCTCCTTCCCCTACCACTAACCTCTCGTAAGGACTTACGGACCCACATGTTTAACGTGATTGTACTCCGCGTGAACACGGCAGCACTTTTGGCAGTGGCGGGAATCGAACCCGGGCCTACTGATCGAAATTCCCGAGCGCTAACCACTGGGCTACTGCGCCCTCCGCGACAATCTCCATAACTTTCTTTTTATTCACGCAATTTAGACCGGGACCCAATGGGGGAGGCATACACAGGGACCGCACCCTCCTTCCCCTTCCAACAACCTCTCGAAAGGATTTACGGACCCACATGTTTAATGTGATCGTACACCGCCTGAACACGGAGGCAGTTTAGGTAGTGGCGGGAATCGAACCCGGGCCTACCGCGTGTAATTCCCGTGCGCTAACTTCAAACTAACTTTAAATTTTATAACTTTAAATTTTATAATGACCATATGCTAAGCTCTTAATTCCATCACCCTCATTCCATCGTTCCATCATTTAAAATTATTATTTATACATATTATTATTATTTATACATATTATTATTATTTATCCATATTATTATTACTTATCATTATTATTTATCCATAAATTTAAAATATCCATCGTTCCATCATTTAAAATATCCATAAATTAAAACGTTCCACCAATCATCCATATCGTTCCGCAAATACATAAATGTAATAATTTCAAATACATCACCACAATTCAATCTACCATAATTCAATCATTTAAAATATCCATTTAAAACATCCATAAATTAACATATCCATTTAAAATATCCTATAAATATAATAATTTCACCCGCTGTATACAACACATATCTTAATTCATTTAAAACCGGAAGGGCGGTCTGCATGGAGACGGGGAAGAACTTTAACGGGTGAAAACACGGTTAGTCGAGAAATTGAAAAGAAAGGTCATTAAAATCGAAAAGTCATTAAAATCATCGAGAAAGGTCATTAAAATCGCGATCCTGTGGATATTTATAATTATTTCTTGACCATATTGAATTTGTAAGAATGCGAGATCTTTGACTTTTGTAAAAATGTAAATTATTAGTCGAAATTATGAGTACCTTTTACTATGCGAGAATTTAAAAACCAAAAATCGTTTTTTTTTTAGCCAAAAGTGACTTTTGTTTTAAAATCTTTAGAAATATTAGAAATCGAAATTGAAATTAATATATTTTTACTCGCAATTATCTGCTCTTTCCGGTGATGTAATTTGGTTTTTTCTACGACATCTGGATCGTGGAGGAAAAAGGCAAAAAACGGTCGAAATCGCATAAAACATTAAATAACTAAAAAATTAATTCAAATTTTAAAAATCGGTTTTCACGTGTCCCCTCCCCCCCCCCGGGTCTCCGATTCCCAAATTTCGTAGCTCTCCGACGCACGATCGCTGAACATCTAGTGTATAAAACAGACAGTCAGACAGACATTGTCTTTTATTATATAGATTATTTTACAAACGGTAGAAGGATTTTTATTATTTGATTATCTTGAGAAGATAATTCTGAACAGAGATAATATTTGTAAGTCATTATATTTACTTTCAAACGATTTAAATTAAATATTTTAACATATTTTCATCCTAATTAAAGATACTACTCAAATTTGCACATATTTTAAATCACGAGCAACGTTGGGAACTAGTTCTAGAATATTTGCACGAAATAGATATATCGAGCATAACAAAATTATTTAAGCAATATAAATTGTATTTCTTGAGTTAAATTCTAAATTTTAAATTACCATCCAACACCAATTATTTCTCTCTTATATAACATATTCAGTCAATTAAAATGATTTGGACTTTTCTGTTATCGGAACAAAAATAATAGGATATACATCACGTTGCGGTGTAAATGAAAATCATGCAAATATTTAGATTCCGTTAATTGGTTTTAAATTTAAAGCCACATTTCCACATGATAATAACATATTTCTTTTACTTTAATTTTAGCAATAAAAATAAAAATGCAACTCTTTCCCAATACTTTCAAATAGTTTTTAGAACTAGGAAAAAATAAATAAATACTTAAATAAATCGTTCTTTTTTTACATCTTAAATGCTTAACACGTTTTGAAATACCAAAACGTTACGCAAAAAATTCCTTTAGAAAATTTAGCTCTTGAATTAAAAAGAAAACTAATTAAAAGTAAACATTCAGATTGAATAAAAAATATTTTTTAGAACGAAGAAAATAATATATGTATTTTCCAAATTTTATATTTTATCCTTAATTATTCAGCCGAGAGCATTTACAAAAACATCTTTATTAAATTACTGTTAGAATACTACTAAACCTATGAGAGTATATTTCAGAAAATTAAAATAATTTACTATTTCCTGTACTGGAAAAGTGTTCACAGTTTATTATTTTATTTTTTTATTTTTGAAAATAATAAGTTAGGGGAAAATTGTTATTTAAAAATTTTTTTTTTTGTTTGCTAATAAACATCTTAATAAAATAGTTCCTTTCATTTCAAATTCAGGTGTTCCAACTAGAATTTGACTGTATATGAGCGGCGAGGCCCTTCTGTGTTCATGGCCGGGAGTCTAGGGTCATAACGCACAAGTTTCAAGCCCCAGCGCAAGTTTTGAGCTCTGGTTCGTAGTTGTTAGAAATGCATTTTAATCTTCTGATCCCTGTTGCAGAATCTTCTGTGGACATGAGAGAAGAAACCCTGAACAATCCTTATTCGTCCAACCTGTATGATGTAAACTGAAAATGTATTTTTAATTCGCTATTAAAGTAGGACATTTTCCTCGTCCAAACGAGCTGTTGAATTTCAGTTTTCTACACACCTTGTAAGGCAGCTGGGTACATATAAACGCTCTAACACAGTATCAGTATATCAGAGTAGCAAATGGAACCCTGAGGGCTGAGAAAATTCGTGTATTAGACCAACATACAACACATAACTGAAGCCATGCTTCCGTGAAGCTTCGTAGGAGCCAATTGTGGGAGCTGGGTCAGTACAAACAGCACCTACCGACTCCACCACCCACAACTTCGTGATCGTAATTTCAAAAAGCCAAAGAGACATATATTTGACATATCTAGTCTCAAAAATTTATCAGCAAAAACACCAGGTTCAAGATTTAAAGGAGTTCCCAGTTTAGGAGAATTAATCCTAAATGAAGTACAGTGAGTAAAGTAAATATGCAGACACAAATAAACAGGCTCATTTTTCACACATATTAAGAATTTATTTTAGATTTTCCAAAGAAATCAATATATGCATTTTTATCTTTCAAATAATAAATCATGACTTCAGAGCTTCACTTATATTAGACATATTCAAAACTAATGCTCTGGTAAAAATCATATAGCAACCAATAATCAAATTATTTACTAATCATATGATTTTAAATCATTTCTAACTTAACTATAAATATTTTAATATGAGCCTCTTACACTTATTAAATTTAGTTTCATCATGCCAGTGCCGCTTCGGAAACATTGGTTCCGGATAAAGGGGAGAAATTACCTTGACTCTTAGTTACAAACTTTGGAGCAACAGATTCGCATCAAGTAATCACGGACTAAAGCTGAGTCAAAAGTTCCAATGGGGAAAATGTCGAGGAAAAGAAACCCAAACTTTTGCACAGGACATCAGTCCATTTTTCACCGGTCCGAATCATTTTTCGAATGAACACATCAAACAATCCGGGGGTTTGATGACGGATATATACCTGGAATAAAAAGAAAGATTTAGAAAAATATGCACATCAGAATATTTAATAATGGTTTCCAGGCTCCGCTTCTTCAGCTCCAGAAAAGGCAAGCCATTTAGGCTAAAGGCCTTTGTCTCATTTCGACAAACTTTCGATGCGACCTTTCAGTCCAAGTGTTCCAGCACGAAGAGAAAAAGTATGGGTCGCAAGAGCCCACGCTAAAAAGTTCTCCTTCGCAAAAAATGCGCCTCTTCCTGATTGGACGGCGCGCTCTCCTCGGTAACAGCGAGCAAACGTCACGCATCCCGGGCAGACACTAAGTCCAGACAATCCAACGATTTCACGACGAAATGCGCTTTTTAATGTAATTTCAATGGAAACAAGTGTTAGTAAAAACACTGCACAGGCACGAACGGAGAGAAGGATGTTTCTCTCGCAGAAAATACAAAAAGGCTCATGGCGCAGAATTGCGACATGACAGCTCTCCCCTTCTGGGAGGCAAAAATTTTCAGAACACAGTGAGGAAAATTTTTCTCTCACACAAAAACACACAACACAAAATTACAAAAATTTACAAAGAATCTTAGGAACCTGTAAGTGTAAAATAATTTAAAACAAAAATTTTGGGCGAGAAAGGTGCGTACGTCACGATTCTCAAAACAACAGCACTGTAGATCTGAATGACTGGCCAAGCCACTCATCACTACAGGAAAGGACCAAAAGAAAACCAAAAGGATGACAAGGCGTCACCACATCTTAAAGGAACCTTTACAAAAATACACATTTAAAAGATTCAAGGAAAAATTTGTCAAGGCACTTTGCCTGACAACACAATATCTCAATCGACAACATTGAGATCAACCAGGTGATATGAAAAATAAAATATGATGTAATATGAATTTACAAACTTAACAATATAAACAATTAAAATATTCAAACAATTTCAAACAATTGTCACTTTCAAACACACAAGTGACACAAATTCTATTTTTTTTTTTTTTTTCAAAAGGCTAAATATTTTGAAAATTAATTTCTAAATTAAATTTGTCATATTCAAGATAATGAGATCCTTCACTCATTCAAAAATTGTCTCACTCTTTGAGAACAAAGTCACTTTCAATATTTACATTTTCCAATTTCAATTTTTCATTTCAAAACTTTTCATTCAATTTAACTGACTTTAATTTACTTTCATTTTAACACATTAACTTTAAATTACATTTATCTTCAATTTTTCAACATTTCAACTTTTTATCATTTATTCAACAATTTCAACATTAACTTTAATTCAACTTATTTTTGTCATCAAGACAATTCAGAATTTTCTCATTCTGACACACTTTCATAATTTACTTTAAATTATTCATTTATATTTACATTATTTAATTTATCTTAAAATTTCAATTTACTTTAGTTTTAACAAATCTTTGAAATAACTCAACAAGTGACTACTTCATGTCACAAAAGAAAAATTTACATTTATATACATTTGTCTACTGAGAGAGAGAAGAGGAGAAAAATTTCTCCTGAAATTCACGTCAGTTATGTAAAAGAGCAGGAACACATCAAAAGAGCAACTCGGCGGGGACTAACGAGTTGCCAACACTAAAAAAAAAGGGGTGTAGAAAAAAGAAAAAAAATACTCGCGTGCAGGAAGCGATTGCAGCAGAAACAGGACGCCAGGACATGCCTCAGAAGCACGGATATCATCAAAATTTTTGGGCAGCTTGCGCTGATCCCAACATCATCATCATCTTCTTCATCATCATCCTCATAGCTTCACCAGTTTCCCACCTGGCCAATCACAACCGTCCTAGGTAGGCTCGGAGCAAGTTGTCGTCCAGGACTCCAGTCCTGCCACAAAAGTTCGGACAATTAATTTGCTAAGCTGCTTCTTCATCTGTGATTCGTGTAGATTTGTCCAATGTTTGCGTCCACCAGCCAGCTTTCAGAAAAAGGGGTTGCAGCATAAAAATATGATGTCTAACTGAAATTTGTGTAGATGTTTGAAAACTGCTGGTCAAAAAAAACAATAATGTGAAATGGAATTTCAAGAGAACAGAATTTCAACAACACATCAGCCAAAAATTTCACCTCTCTCAGCAACAAAGTTTCAAAAACATTTTTCAAAAGAGATCATTTATTTTTGATCTTCAAAAAAAAAAATTCATTAAATTTTCAAAAATTTTCAAATTCAACCTTTTCATTTTCACTTTCAAATTACTTAATTTATTTCAATTACTTAAATTCTTTATATTTACTTTATATTAATTTCACCTTTAATTTCAATTTTATTTTAATAAAATCATTTACTTTTTCCAAAATTCAAAATTTCCTTCAGAAAATCAAGATTTCCTCCCTTTTACTTAGGGGAACAATTAAATTACCAACACCATTTTAATTATTTTCATTAATGAATTTAAACAAATGATCAAACATTTTTACATTAAAACACATCAATATAATCAAAGTCAATCAAGACAGGACTCTCGAAAAATTTTAAAGTCCAAGGAGAGTCAATTAACAAATTTACTTATTATTAAAATTATGATATAAACATTCATAAATTATAGTTCACAAATCAATTACTTATTTACTTTTTTAACTTAATGCAAGATTTCCAATAAATTTTAAAATCACAACAATTTTTTTCATAAATTCTATTTTAAAAGACAATATTGAAATATAAAACTTAAACAAGTATAAACTTTAACTTAAAATGAAATCTTTTCTTGCAAAATTTAATTTCTGAAAAATTGTGAACTCAACCAAAATTTAATATTGTGAAAATCTTTTATTTCTAAGATTATATGGTGTACGTGTATTTCTGTTTGTCATGTAATACTGATTTTGGTGTGGTGTATAACTATTTCTAAAGTTATTGTTGTAAATGATTCTTCCATTTCCTCTATTATCAAAGTTATTTGAATTATTTCTCTGAACATATTGTTGACTTCTATTAGCATGAAAGTTTGATCTAGTATGAACAGCATTTTCATTTACCCTTTTATTTGGCAAATTAAATCTTACTCTTTTCACAGTTTTTTTGTTTTGAGATCTTTCTGCAGGATTCGCTAAACACGATTTTAGTTTCACAGAGTCTTTCTCAGCGGTGATCACTGGAGTAAGTTTATTTGACTTAGAGTTCAATTTTTGACTTTCAGTAGTTTGTTTTGAAAATTTTTGCAATTCCTCTCTTCTTGGAGGTAAAAGAGTCAGTCTGTTCACATGAACCAGTTGTTCATTTTTGGGATTCATCACATGTCTGATCAAAAAGTTAACAGCAGAAGTTTGTTTTATCACTTTAAAAGGACCTTTATTAAAGGAGCTCAGATTTCTTGACTGGCCTTGAGGCAAAAAGGGAGTGTAAAGATACACTAAATCACCAACTTTAATATTGGGCATCTTTGCTTTCTTATGCTGTTGTAAAATTTGTGAATTTTCAGCTTTTTCTAAGTTACTTTTTACTACATCATATGTTCTTTTAAGTCGGAATCTCATGTCTTCTCCATAATCATATGTTGATTCATATGTCGGAGGTTTAAATCCAGTAATCAAAGTATTTGGAACTGTTAAGTCTCTACCATAGAGTAAATAAGCAGGCGATTCACCTGTAGAAGCATGTATGGCATTTCTATGTGCCAATAAAGCAAAATGTATCAGATTGTCCCAATTATCTTTATCATTATATGCAATATTTTTCAAGGATCTGATCAAAGTACCATTTAATCTTTCAACACAACCGTCTACAGATGGCATGTAGGCAGTAGTAGTATTCTTTATTATTCCTAATTTCTTATAGAAACATCTTGCTGTTCTAGAAACAAAATTCGTCCCTTGATCCGAGACGATGAATTTGGGTATACCATGCTGAGCCATGTAGTGCTCTAAGCAACTTAAAATGTCTTCAGTTTTAATTGAAGCTAAGGGATATGCTTCAGGCCATCTTGTAAAATAGTCAGTTATGACAAGTATGAATTTATTTCCTGATCTTGATATAGGTAATGGTCCGACACAATCCATGGCGATACGCTCAAATGGATATGTGGATCTTGAAAATCTTTGTATGGGTGCTTTGTTATTTCTAAAACCACGATTTACCACACAAATTTCGCATGATGCAACATAATTTTGGGTTTGGGAATACATTCCCTGCCAAAAATATTTTCTACTTACAGAAGCTAAAGTTCTTCTAAATCCACAATGTGCGTAAGTAGGACAATCATGATGCAGCCATAAAATTTCAGACACAAGTTCCTGCGGAACAACAACTCTTTCTTGTTCTTGATGTCTACGCTTAGGATACCTGTGCGTACACCACAGTATATCATCTTTTCTAAAAAATACCAAAGTTTGTGGGTACGGTTTTATGTTTTTATCTAAGAGATCTATAATTTTATTGCACCTTGGGTCAGATTTTTGAGCATTCTTAATTCTTATGAGCAAGGTAGGACAAGTAAATGTTTGTTCCAATTGACCAATTTGTATGTTATTTTCATTTTGCATTTCACTTTCATTATTATTAACAGCACAAATTTCATTTGCTTCATTTGTATTGACTGGATTCAAATTGATTTCTGATTCTCTTCTATTGCTACTATTAGTATTGTTTACATTATTAGAACTTTGAGAATTTTGATTTACACTTGGAAAATTTTGATTAACATTTTGATTTATAACTTTATATTGTGACACAAATCTTTGTGGAATATTGTCAATAGTATTTGTACATTCATCTACATTTCTTGACATATAATCAGCAACAACATTTGCTTTTCCTGGTTTATGTACTATTTGATAATCAAATTGTGATAGAGATGCAATCCATCTAGCCAATCTAGATGTAGGATCTTTTAATTTAAATACAAAGGACAGAGATTTTTGGTCACAAAAAATTGTGAAAGGTTTTCCAATTAAATAGTGTTTATAATAGTTTGTAGCCCAAACAACAGCTAATGCTTCTCTTTCGACAACACTGTATTTACATTCTGCTTCGCTAAGCTTTCTGCTTGCGTAAGATATTGGATGCAAAATTTTATTCTCATCTTCTTGAGACAAATAGCTACCTAAAGAGTGATTTGATGCGTCTGTATGTAAAATAAATGGTTTTCTAAAATCTGGAAGGGTCAAAATAGGTTTTGATAGAAGTTTTCCTTTTAAAATTTCAAAAGATTTTTGAGCTTCATTAGTCCAAATAAATTTCTTTTTGCTTTCATTATTCTTAGTTTTCAATAATTCTGTTAATGGCAAAGTCAGTTCTGCATAGTCTTTTATGAATTTTCTATAGAATCCGGTGAGTCCAAGAAATTGTCTCACATTCTTAATTGATTTAGGGATTTTGAATTTCTCTACAACTTCCAAATTATGAGTATCAGGTTGTACTTTTCCATTTGATACCAAAAATCCAAGATACTTAATTGTTTTTCTGAAAAAATGGCATTTACTTGGTTTCAATTTAAGACCATGTTTACTTAATCTTACAAAAATCTCTTCTAGTTTTTTCAAATGTTCTTCGAATGTTCTTGAAGCAACTATAATGTCATCAATATAAATTCCAGATATGCCAGCCAGCACCAGAGACATCAGTCTCTGAAAGGATGCAGGCGCATTCTTAAGACCAAATGGGGTTCTGGTCCATTCAAAGTGGCCATCAGGTGTTGAAAAGGAAGTCTTTGGGTAATCATCAGGATGTAAACACAATTGGTAAAATCCACTGGTTAGATCCAGGGTAGAAAAATACAAGGCTCCAGACAAGTTATCGATTAATTCCGATATATTTGGAATCGGATAGTTCTCAACAATAGTGATCTTATTGAGCTTTCGAAAATCCGCTACCAAACGGTAACTTCCATCAGGTTTCTTAACAAAAAGCACTGGAGTATTGTAAGGTGATGTACTGCGCTGAATGATTTTTGCATCAAGGAGTTCGTTTACCTGGCGTGAAAGTTCTTTCTGTAAATTATGTGGAATGCGGTATGGCTTTTGCCTAACAGGTATGTTAGATTCAAGGTTAATTTCGTGCAAAATAGTGTCACATCCAGACAATTCTTTCATATTTTTAGCAAAAACATGTTTATATTTACTTAGTAATTTCAAAAGCAAATTTTTTTGTGCAATATTCATATGTTTCAAATCAAAATCTCCTCCCCATGCATCAAATGTTTCATTTTCTTCAATACAGTTTTCAATGTCAACTCTATTATTTATGTCAATATCAGATTCATGGATGTTTTCGAAAGTTCCCAATTTCATACCTTTGTTTATATAAACAACTTTTTCAGATGGATTTGCAACTTTTGCATACAAAAAGTCATTTTCAGGAATTTTGTGGATACTTCTGGCTACGAAAATTTTGTTTGCAGAAAATTCTTTATTATTGATAGGTTCAAGCAAAATTGTCGTGTCTTTTTCAATTTTGTAATTTCTTTTTAATTTAATAAAAGATTCTGAAAATGGTTGTAGAACACATTTGTTGAAAGCTTTGGCAATCCCTATTGCCTGGTTTTGTTGTGAACTTCCTCCATCATGTTTATCACAATCTGTCTGAAATATTTCATTGTTACTGGTATTGTCTTTTGTCAAAAATCTGTCTGTATGTACATTGTCATTCATTTGTCTTTCATGTAAATCATTTTCACATTCATAATTTGACCTTTCATTTCCATTTGCATCAAAATTTCTAAAATCAACATCTCTAAATTCATTGTGAAAATTGTTTTGTTCAAATAAATATCCATTATTATATCTATAATCTACATCATTTGTAAAATTGTAATTTCTTCTGTCAAAATCATGGCTTATTGCATAACTCTCGACTGGTTTAAATTGTACATCATCAGAAATCACAGTAAAACTTTGTGATTCGGTAAATTCAGTAAAAGGAATACTACAGTACAAAAAATTCACACGTTTATGTCTATAAGTAATTGTCACTTGTTTCTCATGTAAAAATGTATTTCCCAAAATCATGTTGTACCTTCCTGGGGCAGGTGTATTCAAAATGCAGCATTCAATCATATCTCTTTCATTTCCAATAATAATGGGAAAAGAAGCTTTTCTCTCAACCAAAATATTTTGACTTCCAATTCCTCTCAAAATAGTGGATGTATGCTTTAATTGTACTTTTCTCGGATTGATTTTGTGTAAAGCATCACTATAGATAATGTTTATAGAACTTCCAGTGTCGATTAAGGCATTTAGTGTGACATCTTCAACAAAAACTTGAATAATAGGAAAATTGTTTTGGCAAGGATCCTCTATTTCCGTCATGAAACTAACTTCAGAATTTCGTCTATTAACTAGTGGAGATTGAAAATTTTGTGTTCTAAAATTTTGTCTTCTAAATTGCCTTCTATTACCAAATCTATTATTAAAATATCTGTTATTTCTTCTATATCCAGAATTATTGAAGTTTTGAAATTTATAATTATCAAAGGAATTTCTAAAATTTGAATTTCTATATGAACTGTTACGAAAAGGTCTTCCAAAAATATGAGAGTTCTTTCTTGGAGAATAATTTTGATATGGTCTTCCAAAAATATGAGAGTTCTTTCTTGGAGAATAATTTTGATATGGACTTTTAACGTACCACTCTTCTTCCTGTGAGGCAACTGGAATTCTTCTTTGACTGAAACGGTTTCTACTTTCAGATTTTCTGGATGGTGTAGAAGTTCTGAAAGATGTTGATGGTTTATGTTTCTTCTTTACTGGAATATCTTCCCAATCTTCTTCTTCCAATTCATTTTCCTTGTATCTGCTTGTAGAGGGCGTATCCAGGAAAGATTCTTCAAAACTGGAATTGCTCTTTTCCAGATCTTCTCTTATTTCATTCAGTCTTTTCTTTCTTTTTTCTGAATTTTCACCAAATTTTCTTCTTAATTTCTCAAATTCTTTCTTCTTTAAATTCAATTCTTTCCTCAGTTCTTCAATTTCATGTTTAGGGTCATTTTCAATTCTCACAGCATTTATGTCTTCTGTCATTTCTTCTAGCTCTTCATTCTGCACTTCTTCTTCCAGAATGGCAATTTCTTTTGCAGCTTCAAATGACTGTGGATTTGCAGATAAAACAGCTTTTCGAATACTGATTTTCAACCCTTTCTTGAATGAGTTGATCAAAATAACAGTTCTCAAGGAATCTTCATTATCAGACACAACATCTTGCGGAAAGGCAACATATGATTCGGCCTCTATTCGATTCGCATAATCACGTACGCTTTCATTTGTCATCTGTTTACAGTTGACCAGGGAAGCGACATTCTTGGCAATATTTTCTTTTTTCATAAAATTGTCCTTGAGTGTATTCACTAATTCTGAAAAATTCGTGCTTTGGTTTAGTTTCGGGATGGATTTTATCAGTCTTTCAGCCCTACCAGATAACTTCAACTTCAGAACGAAAATTTTATCTCTATTAGACCATTCGGCATGGTCAGCGACAAGAAGAAATTTCTCCAAAAATTCGTGAAAAGATTCATTTGCATTTCCAGCAAAACTTGGAATGGATCCAAGGAACTGTGATCCAACTCCAATTTTCATTTTGTTAGAGTCTCTGACAGCGGAAGCCGATCTGCCAGCATTTGGAGAAAGTCGTGGTGGAGACACCGAAGGGATACGGTGGTTGGACACACTTGGTTGAGCAGAGGAGTCTCTACTCCTGCTTGTTCTCGTATTTCTAGATTTAGGCATTCTAGCACAAGGTTTTTCACCAGAAAATTTCAAATTTATCACGAAGCACAGTTTATTGTGGAAAATTGGTTTCACTTTTGCTTAAATCACTTATTTATGTATAGGCAGAGCACCGAAAAACACTACGTGTAACTTTTTCACTTTTTGTTCATTATCATGAACCTCGAATCACTTTTGCATGTGCACAGAACTTTTGTATTCACTTTTTCACCAATATGTGATCAACAAGAGGATCTGACTTGATCCATTGAGTAACACAGTTCTTGTGAAGAACAAGTCAGAAACACAATATTTGTGAAATTGCCAGAACTTTTGCAACCAGCAAAATAATCTGTATGTGAAGATAATGTCAGAAAACAATCACTGAATTTTTGTGTGACAATGCAGTGTCCAGCCAGGTGATAGTAGGAAAACAACAATATTGTATGTAAATGTGCCAACAACTCTGATTTTTATAAACTATCAGTAAGACCAAAACACTGATGATTGTGGCTACCAGCAATACTAACTGTATGTGAAATATGTCGTTTCTCTGATTTCCACGCACTATCAGAAAACCGAAAACTTTGATGACTGTAGCGACTAAGGGTGCTATCTGTATGTAAACTATGTCAGTATTTCTGATATGCAACCAGTGTATGTGAAACTGCCAGATCGAGTTTGTATTGATAACACAGTATCGAGTCAGGTAACTGTTGGACAACTAATCACCTCTGTCAACATAGGTGAGTAACCAAATGTATGTGAAATATGAAAAAAACAGTTTGTATAACATATAATTTCACTATTTCTGTTCCTCAACAGATTTGTCAATGTATGTGTTTTTGAAAATTTTAAATTTACTTTTATCATATAAAACTTTGTGTGTATGACATATGAATTTGAGAATATATATGCAACAAATATTTTTCAAATACACATATAATCAGGTGCATATGGGCTTCTGTGCTTTTGCACTTTTTCTTAATAAATGATACATAAACAAAAATTTTCATGCCCATTAACTCAAATATTTTGCACCACAAAAGAATTTTTCAACTTACTTCGACATATTAGTACTGCAATATATATAATCACAATAAAATATTTGCACTCTTTCATAAATTTATACTCCACTCACTGTAATACTCTGGGAAAGGGATACGGCACCAATTTGTGGGAGCTGGGTCAGTACAAACAGCACCTACCGACTCCACCACCCACAACTTCGTGATCGTAATTTCAAAAAGCCAAAGAGACATATATTTGACATATCTAGTCTCAAAAATTTGTCAGCAAAAACACCAGGTTCAAGATTTAAAGGAGTTCCCAGTTTAGGAGAATTAATCCTAAATGAAGTACAGTGAGTAAAGTAAATATGCAGACACAAATAAACAGGCTCATTTTTCACACATATTAAGAATTTATTTTAGATTTTCCAAAGAAATCAATATATGCATTTTTATCTTTCAAATAATAAATCATGACTTCAGAGCTTCACTTATATTAGACATATTCAAAACTAATGCTCTGGTAAAAATCATATAGCAACCAATAATCAAATTATTTACTAATCATATGATTTTAAATCATTTCTAACTTAACTATAAATATTTTAATATGAGCCTCTTATACTTATTAAATTTAGTTTCATCATGCCAGTGCCGCTTCGGAAACATTGGTTCCGGATAAAGGGGAGAAATTACCTTGACTCTTAGTTACAAACTTTGGAGCAACAGATTCGCATCAAGTAATCACGGACTAAAGCTGAGTCAAAAGTTCCAATGGGGAAAATGTCGAGGAAAAGAAACCCAAACTTTTGCACAGGACATCAGTCCATTTTTCACCGGTCCGAATCATTTTTCGAATGAACACATCAAACAATCCGGGGGTTTGATGACGGATATATACCTGGAATAAAAAGAAAGATTTAGAAAAATATGCACATCAGAATATTTAATAATGGTTTCCAGGCTCCGCTTCTTCAGCTCCAGAAAAGGCAAGCCATTTAGGCTAAAGGCCTTTGTCTCATTTCGACAAACTTTCGATGCGACCTTTCAGTCCAAGTGTTCCAGCACGAAGAGAAAAAGTATGGGTCGCAAGAGCCCACGCTAAAAAGTTCTCCTTCGCAAAAAATGCGCCTCTTCCTGATTGGACGGCGCGCTCTCCTCGGTAACAGCGAGCAAACGTCACGCATCCCGGGCAGACACTAAGTCCAGACAATCCAACGATTTCACGACGAAATGCGCTTTTTAATGTAATTTCAATGGAAACAAGTGTTAGTAAAAACACTGCACAGGCACGAACGGAGAGAAGGATGTTTCTCTCGCAGAAAATACAAAAAGGCTCATGGCGCAGAATTGCGACATGACACAATCAAGAGTCATCCCAACATCACACAAAGGCTAGGCCAATGGGAGTCAAGAAAGGCGTATTCCTCCGAAGCATGCAAGTCATACAATTGCCTAATAAAACAGTGAGAAAACATAAGAGACATGTATGATATCATTAGAAGAGACAGAACGTCTTCAAATTTGCGTTTTAAAAAATGCAATAAATGCAAAGTAGATAGAATGGTTGGATCTGAATTGTACGAATCATAAATTTAAGGATAGTTAGCCCTATGATACAAAGTTCATTCTATGGTGCGATTAGATATTGAAAACTTGAGATTAAATGTTTAAAGTATTAAACTTGATAAATTAAAACCTTCAATAACATTACGGAAGTGACCATTTCTTATGTACTTTTTCCTGGAAAACGATTAACACATACTTTAGAATGCTAACAAGAACCGTTATTGAGATGGTATTCTTTTTGAAATAAATGTGTCTAAAAACCACATTATATTAAAACGAAATAATTACTATTGTAAAATATGTCAACTGTTACATATAATATTGTGCGATAAATCCGTTAACATCATTCTCGTGGATCTAGTCTGTCTCATCCACTGGGGAAAATACCTTCTGTATTAGTTTTGCATTTTGATGCCTTACATTAGTTCCCTAACAATCATTTAAATTTGTGAAATACTTTCCTCCCCGTTTGTCTCTGACGCATAGCTATCAGTTTGGCGAACTCGGTGAATCATTTAGAGAAATATTGCCAAATTGGCACCATCTCGTTCTAAATTGATAAAAATATGGGTTAAATTGCATAATTGGCACTATGTCAATTAAAATAACTCAAAAATTATAAATTATTTGTTAAAATATTTTTAAAATATGGACTATATTGCTTATTGCATATACTATCAATATTAATATTTGACCCCTTTAGAGTGAATGATATATAAGTTTATTTTATATTTCCCAATACTTTTGCATGCTATTATCTGGAGAAGCGGCAAATGTGCAGTTCAACATTAAAAACATTCTGATACAGGTTTTATACATCATTTTTTGCTGTGAAAGAAGTAAATCAATTTCATTATATAGAGAAAGTTATGTACTATCCCTCTAATGAATCTCTACAATTTATGATATCACCGAATGAATTGCGGTTTCCTCCAACCTTTCAAAGGCAGTTGGCCTTAGTTACAATGAGAGGCTCGTGGCTCCGAATATACTTATGCATCTCGCTATATGACAATGTGATATAGAGATATAATGATATGGGTTCAATGTATATTTCCACACTAGTTCAATATCTAATCAAAATAATTTTACAAAATATGGTAGGTAAATCATTTGTGGGTTACCCTGGTGTTTATTAGATTTTGGTATCATTCTGAAAGGAGAACTCGTATTTTTGTTCTCGACACAGCTAGCAAAAATCGTCAACATAATATTAACCAAATGTGTCGTCAAAGGTTTTCAAATTTATCGCCAAACAAACAGGCCGATTGAAAAAAGGGTTTTTCTTATATGTAAACTAGATACGCAAGAGTGGTGTTTACAGATACATCGTTTAATATTGTATATGGAATATGAACATATTTTACTGTAATCACTACTTTTTATTGCATGTAAATTTCTAAATGCATTTCTTTGAAAAGGAGACAATACCATAAACGCGGTTCTAAATAGCATTCTGAAGTATATTACTCATTTTTAATAACAATTACGTTTAAAATGATTGTTTATTTAACATTACTGGATGTTTAGATATTTTTTATTAATTTTTAATAAATTTTTATCCTTAAGAGTATTTTTAATCACGTTTCAAATCAAAAAGATTTAAGTATCCGTTGATTGTAATAATCGTAACATTTTTCTTTTTCATGAGATATCTCGTCCACAGAATCACTTATACACTAATATACACACACTATCATACACGTACACTAACATTTACACAGCAGACACACACATACATACTGACAGATCTCACATCAAAACCGAGCAATAAGGATCCTTGAAGCTTGCTTTTCAGTTCAAAACTTAAGTTCGATTTTTCGATCACAATTAATATACATTTGCATTGAAAATCGTTTAACTATTTTAATAATAAGTACAATTTTTAATTTGAAACATTTTATAATTCCAGTACTTATTTTATATAACATTTTCGATTCAAAAGACAGCATTTTAAAATAATTTCCCAAAAATGTGTTGAAAAATTTCTAACTAATTTAATGTTTATCCAATTTGCCATATCTTAATTTTGTACGCAGATGCAGAAGCATATATTTTCATGCTTAATGAAACTCTGGAACATAATTGCCACTCAGCGCAATTTTTACAAATTTTAAATAAAAATAAACAGCAATAGTAACCGACCACTTAAAACGAACGTAAATTTTCTAACAAAAAGATGCCCTGAAGCGAACAAGAATGCCTTTTGAAATAGTGGAATTATCAAATGCGGCTGCAGAAAGCTAGTGATCCGCATTTAAATCTAGCCAGTTATTAAAAATTACTAATAGTTGAAGAAGACACTTTTTATCTAATATTTATTTTTTTAGAATGTAATTAAATATTTTGAACAGGGGTATTTCAGACATTTGTGCATATCATAAATATTAGAGTAGAATAGGAAGCGTTCTTCTTTTTATTAGTTTGTAAAAAATTATGTCTTGCTATTTTGACATTTATATTTTCTCCGCAGTTCATAGCGAATGAAAAAGGGGTAGACAACTGATGCGATTAAAAATATCACATTTTTCTGTTTTATGCATGTTACTATTCGTGTCTCATTTCTTATTTTTATATTATTTCATTAGAAATTATAGACAGTGTCTAATACAAAAATAAATTATAGTAAAATGCAGTAAAATATGATAACATATTATAAATAGGTAAAATAATATATGAACAGAAATGAGATAATAGTGATTTGGTGAACTCTTAAAACTGGTTTTATAATATTATTTTCAAATATTAACAAATCAAACACAACTCAGTGCTATCAACAGTGTTATGGCGGAATCCGGACCTTAATTTAGAATTTGGAAGATACACACAAGCACCAGCATCATAACAAACCCGTGATCGAATAGGCCACAAATAATCAACTTGGGTTCACCCTCCTGTCCAGAGAAGTAAATCTCCAAGATGGTCTCCAAGCCTGAAAACACAGAAGAACCAAAACACTTAAAACAAAACCTCACCTTGAAGGATCATCATCATCTTCATCCAATAATTGAAAATAATGAAATCACAGTAAAACAAACAAATACACAAATATTTGTGAAGTTAAAATAAACAACATTATTTATTGTTGACATAAATCATCATGGAGTTATTAAAACAACATCAACTGAATCCATATTAGCAACACCACTGGACCCAGGCGCACAAAGGCCTTAGTTAACATACCACAAGCTTTCCATAAGCTTCAAAGCCGTAATAATCAAATTGTAAATAAACAGTGGCAAACATTAATAATTATAATATTCATAAATAGTGGTATGGTCAAATAAACAGGGGCGAGCACTCGAAAGGGATTCAATTTGAATTTACTGATTTCAAATATAAATTAATATAGTGAAATTAAATATTATTTTGAAGAAAATAAATGAGCAGGTTTATTTAGTCGAGCCAGCAAAAGCTGTCAATCATGCTCAGCTGGCAATTCGTTTGAGTGTTCATCGGGTGGTATCAAAATGCCGAGACGCCGGGGGGAACATCAAGGGGCTTACCTTGAGCCACGCTGACGATCTCGCAACAGAGAAAATTCCCAGTCCGAGCAGTAGAAGGGGGTCTCCAAACAGACCAGCGGAGACCCGATCCTTGTGAATAATCGCCCCTTATAAAACGGGTCCAGCACACTAGCGGTGCCACACAGGTGATATTGTCCGGACTGGAGCGGTCACGAACAGGGAATCGCTTCCTTCTCCCAGACAAGAGCAGCCAGCAGAAACCCGGCTTCGTCAGCAGCCACCCGGCATGGTCTCGGCTCATCCTTCGGTCATCAGCTCAGGCGTCATCGTAACATCTTCAGATTTTGATCCGGTATGGCCTCGGATCGTTCAAGACAACTCATGGCCACATTTCCCGAAACATAAGCAGCAGGAAGCTTCTGCCCACGAGCCCCAGGGCCATCAGGCCAAGTTCCCGAGACCCGGAATGAGCTTCGAAAAACACCGGGGTCGGAGCCAGGACAGCCGTCAGTTGTCAAGCAATCAAAGGGGGAAATGCTCGCCGTAAAATGGTGGGCGAAGCTTTTATACACACCTCATGGACGTTATGAAAGCTTCCAATTTAACCATTAACCGGCAAAATTATTCCCACGACATCAACACAGATGCCACTTAGTCGCGACTCCAAACGGGTAAATTCCGCCGAGACGCGCTCATTTACATTCCAGCATGATACACATATATCGAATGGGAAACGAAACTTGAACTTCTGATTTCCATCAGCGAAAATGGTGACCTCGATTCAACGGAAATAAAAGGCCTTCGAATGCTCACTCGAAACATTACTTTTAGATTGAATTCTAATTAAATACTGATTATGGTTTAAAGGGATGATTGATTCTAAAATATACAAATTACAAAAATAAATGACTAGAGGGGGTTTCCAACACAGTTAAAACAGTTAAAAAGCTTTAAATAAATTAGATGACCAGAAATATATTAGATGAATTTATAACATATATACAGAAGTAATGCGGGTTCGAATTCCGACATTACAACATCATTAAAGTAAACATTTTTGAAATCTTGTTGAAATTATTAGTAAAAATAATATGTTTATAATCGAAAAGATGTTTGAATTTTTCTCATATGTATCGAAAATCAATGCATTCGAATTGCAGAAATATTTCTAAATATTTATTAAATTTTTTTCAAAAAGCACAATCATTTCTTTCTTTCTTCTCTATGTTTAGCAAAAAACAGCTGATAAATTTTGAAAACTAAACAAGCTAGACTGGGCTATTTTCCTGTGATAACATGTATAATTCGAAAACAGTTCCAAGGATCTTACAGATGTAAAAAGAACAAAATGCTTATTTAAAAAATCAACTCTTAAAAATAATCCCGTCTAAACTGCTTAAATAAAGATTCCATGACTGGAGTGAAATCTTACTTATAATTCAAAAACATTCATCAAAAACCTCTTCACAGTGGCATTGACAAATGATTAAATCATGTTAAATATTAAATGGTTATTTTTGCATAATCCCTCATCAACGTTAGTTTTGCAATTAGACTATGAAGCCGTAAATAGTATGGCTAATTACTGTGAATCACAAAATATTAAAACAGATAAAATTTGAACTGAGCATTTAGGCTGCCCCAATACACTGAGTGATAATCCTGAATAAATATATATATATTATATTAACTAATTGCAAAAAATACAATTGATTTCTTATACTGTAGTATAAAGAAATGTTGTATTCACTAACATTTTAAAATTCAACATCTTAATATCAATATATGTTTTAAAACCTTCTGGATCTGTTTTGAATATTTTTAGAATGATTGCCTGTCATCTGTAGTCTGTCACATGTAGCCTAATGGTTGTCGATTTCTGTTGTATACGATAGCTCCCCCGAATATTAATAGATTTTCATGAAACATTTTACCCGATGTTTTTAAATGAAAAATCTAGAACATGATGGACTTTTATATTTACTGAACAAGGCCGTCTGCAACTCTTGAAATTTTATTTGGATTGCACCCGCTTTACATGCGTATTGAAGCAGAGGCACTCATTTGCATGGACAGACTTAAAAATCTAAAACACTGGAAAAATTACTCAAGGTATTTATATTGGCGTGATCTTAACAGTAATGTTGCTGGCTCTGTAATGTTTCTGTATGCTGCCAGATGGCATTCATGTCAAATATACGTTTGACAAGTCTTACGAAATTCAGGTCCCCTCGCGGGATGACTGGAAGAGGACTCCCACCTACAATAAACAGAATTGTATTGTATGGTATACGGATGGCTCGAAGATTGGCACAAGTACTGGTGCGGGTGTGTGCTGTCTGGATGATGATGATGGCACGGAACTGTCTTATCCGCTTGGCAGTTATGCTACTGTCTTTCAGGCTGAGATCTTTGACATCCTTATGTGTTGTACAATTTGCTACGACAGGAAGTATAAGAGCAACCAAATACTTATCTGTTCCGACAGCCAGGCTGCTCTTATGGCTCTTGGGATGTCCACTATGACATCTTTCCTGGTCTGGGAGTGCTATAATGCACTCTGTGAATTTGCTAGCAATAACGAAGGCATTCTTTACTGGGTGCCTGCACATTCGGGCATTCCTGGAAATGAGTTGGCTGATGAATCAGTTAGAAAAGACCCAAGTACCCTTTTGTTGCCCCTGAGCCGCCCTTGGCTATTCCCAATGATCTTACCAGAAGAATTGTTTATGACATCTTCAGGAAGTTTTAATGTATGAACTGGCGTAATATTAAGGTTCAAAGGCAAGCGAAAATTCTCAACTGCAATTGCCCTAGTGCACGTCAAAAGGAACTGTTCAAGCTCAGCAGAACTGGCATCAGGAGGGCTGTTGGGCTCTTTACTGCGCACTGCACCCTCAAGAGACACCTCAACATTATGGGTGTCACTAAAGATTCGCTTTGCAGGGGCTGCAAATACAGCGAAAAAACTGCTGCTCACATTCTCTGTGAATGTAAGGTTTACTCTGCTCACAAATTCGAATACATTGGTCGACATGTGATTGAACCCTGGGAGCTGAATGACATTCCTCTCAAGTGCCTGCTGATCTTTGCGTCGGCTACTGGTCTCTTTTCGTAGAGATCTGCTTTGTCGGGGGTAGTACAATATACCTCTGGTCGGTATCTGGGCTCTTGTTGAGCCACCCGACTCTCATTTCATTTCATAACAAGGCGGCAAACGACCATAATACACGTAATTGTCGACAATAATACCAAATACGACATAATCATGCATAAAATGGGTTATTTATGCCTCAATTATCAAATTATCAACATAACGGTTTAAGTATGTGCTAAATAAATTGCTATTATTATCATAATAGTATAATGACTAAAACAACATGACAGCAATAACCCCCAGTTATCCTTAGTACGAGCCCACTTTCCATATACAACATATAAACACATTACTCCTGAGCTATATATATATATATGCTATATATATATATATGCTATATATATATATATATATATATATATATATATGCTCTTTCTCTCTCTCTCTCTCTCTATATATATATATATATATATATATATATATAAATATAAATAGTATAAAAAGAATTTTAGAATTGAAAAAAGAAGGAATGCTTAGCGAGAAGCTTACTTAATGGCGGTAAAGGGTTGTGACCTTACACCCCAGTTGTCAACAAGCGTGTCATAAATGCTATGCAAGCAGTTACAAATACTATGCAGGATTGGCTTTCCGTGAGTCGTATCACTTCGGATGTTGGCTTCAGCCAGGGCTGGCGTCCAGGAGTGCAATGCCGCGGCAATTATGACATGCATGTTGACAACTGGGGTGTAAGTTCACAAACCCTTAGCGTCATTAAGTAAGCTTCTCGCTTAGCCTTCCTTCTTCTTTTTTCCATTTTTTTACATGCTATTTATACTTTTTATATATATATATATATATATATATATATATATATATATATATATATATATATATATATATATATATATATATATATATATATATATATATATATATATATATACTTGTTCATTCCGGTGCTTCTAGATTAAGTTGTTGAGGTTGATCGTGTATACACGTGGTAGAAGAAGAATGATTCATGCCGCATGGTAATACAATTTTCTTAATGTATCCTTTTTTCATTTTTTTCATTTTTTGATGCCTGTAGTCTGAGTTTAAGCATTTATAGTAATGTACTATTGCTTAATCTGAAACAGGCATTTGTTTGGGTTAATTAGAATTAAATACTCAGACCTGAAGAGGAATTTAATTCTGATTAATAATCGAATTTGGGAAGGATCTGTTCTTTTCTCTTATCGGCATTATGGCCGTGAGTTTGCTTCTATGGTGATGTTAATATTACTTGAATTGAATTTTTATTTTTTATTTTTACATAATTCTTATTATTACATTTCAAATATATATATATATATATGTATATATATATATATATATATATATATATATATATATATATATATATATATATATGTATCAGTGTGTGTGTTTGTGTGTACTATATAAACATTTAATGGAAGAAGTACAATTCATGAGATACGAACAATTAATATTTATCATAATTTGGACTTACCATATTAGTTCAAAATACACTGTATGTCTGCACTTAAGCAATAAAAAATATTATCAATTAAATGATATAGATCAATTTAGAAGATACAAAGTATTTACGCATGAGAAAAACTGTATAGCCTCAGAAATTAGGTGTTTGCGAGGTGCATTTGTATTCATTAGAGCTGACGTTTGTTCCTCCGTTCTTCACCTAACACGACATTTACGGAAGAAAAATTGTCTTTTTTTTTTCTTCTGCATATTACTGATGACCTGCGTATACCTAAATTACCATTGAATACTGATAAAAATACCTTCTAATTTCAATGGTATAGCATTTTCCTCAATTCCGTGAATGATATTTTACGACATCTATTTCTTTTTTAATAAGATAGCAATGCATAGAAAACAGTATTGGAATGAAGTGGAATATTGGAGTTCATATTTATATATATACCCGTACGTTTCAGGCACTACATATGAATCCACTATTAAATATCATGAGGTTTTTGTTTGTGCCTACGTATCCTATATGCATCAGAATAAATTTCATTATCAATATATTCATTATCAAATTAATTTCAGATTCAACGTACTTTGCCAATTGCTGCATTAAAAATATTATATATACATATATATATATATATATATATATATATATATATATATATATATAATAAAAATTGATAAAGCACTATAAGATTAAAATGTTCGAGTTAAAAATCATATAAATGAAAAGCGCAATGCAGCATTTTCCGCATTATACGAAATATAATAAATTAAGATAGAAAAAGGATACAAATGGAATAAAAAATAAAAAATGGATGGGAAGGCTAACGGGCAATATGCTAAAAAGGCCTAAGGGGGGATTGTGACCCCTTAAATCCCCGGTTACAGCATGCTGCTAGGCTGCGGCACACTCCCGGTATGGCCACAATTACCGTAACAATTCTCCAATGCCTGTAGCTCGAATGAATAGACCTTGATTTTTCAAAGGAGAAAGGAAAAAATGATATCTAATTCCTATAGAATGTTGTTAAAATCCAAAGACAATATAAGAAGAATTCATCCTTCCCCCCCAATATTAAAAAATTATAAACAGTCATAAACCTTACCATGTTTTTCTTTCCCATATCATATCATTAGAACATTCTGTTGTTTCTTCTTTCGTCCTGAGTGAAAGTAGTTGTCATAAAATCGTGATCCATCGCTATTTCTTTTTGTTGCCATTTCGTCATTACAAACTTCTTTTTAAAACGTCAACTGTGTGATCATTACAGGGATAAATATTCACACGTACATAACATCATGGAAGTTTTTAATGTTTTAATCTTGTCGAAACGAAAAAATATTAGAAATAAAAATTTAATTAGAGTCAAATGAAAGATATATTTATGATCTCAAAATCGTTTTGAACATAACTCGTTGTAAAAAATAACTGGTTGTAAAAAAATAAGGGTGATTCGACAAGAAAACACAGAGAAAAAAATATACAATTAACCTACTTTGCTATTATCTTTATCATGTTTAATAATGAAAGATCGCTAACAAAGATTATAGAAGTGAAAGAAAACAATATACCTACGGAAATAAAAGAAATAATATACTTCTATATAACAATGTACCTATATTCATTTTCAAGGTTAATTCATATGTAAAACATCATACAAATTCACCACAATCGAATAATAATTGACTTTTCACACCCGTGAATATATACTTATCCAATAAATATATATTGTTTTATAAGGGAAGCAAAAATTGTAATAAGAAGTCATGATTAGATGATTATATATATATATATATATATAAAGGGTTAATATGTAAAAATAAAAATGCAGAAGGAAGGCAACGTAAAGTGCTTACACAATGGCTGTAAGTTGTAGTGACCTTACTCCCCAGTTATCAACTTCCATGTCTTAAATGCCGCGGCATTGCACACACATATATATATATATATATATATATATATATATATGCATATATATATATATATATATATATATATATATATATATATATATATATATATATATATATATATATATATATATATATATATATATATATATATATATATATATATATATATATATATATATATATATATATATATATATATATATGTATGTAAATATAAAAGATAGATATCTAAAGAAAAATATTGAAATGAATTTTAGTGTACTTGCGCACAGCAGCATAAAACACTAAAAATATATAAAGGGTTAATATGTAAAAATAAAAATGAAGAAGGAAGGCAACGTAAAGTGCTTAACACAATGGGGGTAAGGGGTACTAATGACCTTACTCCCCAGTTATCAACATGCATGTCTTAAATGCCGTGGCATTGCACTCCTGGACGCAATCACTGACTGTAGCCAATCATCACACATCACAAATCAGATCATCCACGTAACGTAGGTAAACCTACGTTATGTGGATGATCTGATAGTCGGATATGAAAATGAAGATTATAGTATGAATTTCGATTTCTACCCACCAAACTTAATTTTGAAAGAAAATCCTGCTGCACTTAAAAATGTAGTGGAATTTTTAGATATAAGTATAGATTTCAGTAAAATACCTGTAAGTTTTACTATATATGACAAAGGAAAAAGTTTTAATATACCTATAAACGGTCTGATCAATTGGAATTCCAATCTTCACTTGAATATATTTAGGAATGTATTCTTGGGGGGATTGGCTAGAATCCGACGAATTATCTACAATGAAGACATCCGTATTGATTTTGATAGAACATTTCTACAGCAAGCATATCTACAGCAATACCCCATTCCTTTTATGCTACATTTTATTGATAATTTATACAGTAAAAATCAGGATTATTGTTCAAAGTTAAAATCTATTGTATATCATTTAGCAGATGAAGGTTCGCATAATATGAATAACAGGACCGCAGAACGATAACACAAAGTTATATACAGGTCATTGTGGTCTAAAGGACTAGTTGCTCATCCAGTGAAGGTCTTCATATTACCATTGGACTTTTCTTTTTTAACGGTCTTGTGATAATTTTTATTGTCACTCCGGGGGTTGGCTTCAGCCAGGGCTGGCGTCCAGGAGTTCAATGCCGCGGCATTTATGACAAGCTTGTTGACAACTGGGGTGTAAGGTCACAACCCCTTACCGCCATTAAGTAAGCTTCTCGCTAAGCCTTCCTTCTTTTTTCCATTCTAAAATTATTTTTATACTGTCCATTTAAAATGGCTGATTGTAATATGATTTCGATTTCTGTTTATTAAATAAAATGAAGCACAAATACACAACTTTGGGGAATACAAGTCTTGAAACCTCCTCAGTCCAATACTTGAGTTATCAGAACATATAAATTTCAGAACATATTTATAATTTCAGAAATTATCCCCTTTCTGATGACATTTGTATTCATTAGAGGACTGTAATGACGCCTCATCTTGTCTAGCTAGCATGCCAATTTTATGAGACAGTTTCTGGATTTTCTATCTTTCCTTTATTGATGCACTTGATAGTCACTTGTCCATGAATTGTTTATTAAAAATGGGACAGGATATTTTATGATTTTGAGACAATTTATAAATTTTGTATAGTGATTTTGATTAGATTGCATATATCTGTTTGAAGAACGTTTTTTTTTGTTATTATAAGTGTGTCTGTGTCATAACCGTGATACTATAAATATTTCAGTATCATGACCGTTTCATTATCATTAATATGTCAGTATCATAACTGTTTCTTTATTATAATATTATAAGTATTTCAGTATCATAACCGTAATATTATGAATATTTCAGCATCATAACCGTTTCATTTTTATTATTATGTCAGTATCATAACTATTTCTTTCTTTTAAGTATTTCAGTATCATAACATTTTCTTTATTACAAGTTTTTCAGTATCATATCATTTTCGTTTTATAAGTATTCCATTATCATAACCGTGATGTTATATATTGCATGATAACTATATCACTAATAAATAATTGCCATAGATGCTTAACGTGCTTTCTTTTTTCAAACCACTAGAAGTCCCCAAGTGACATAGAATGCTGAATCTTTATACACTTATAGTGTTGACTACGGTTTAGAACTTAACGGAGTCTAAATTTAGATTTACGTCCATGGAGGTTGAGAAACAGGGGATCATTGAAAGAGATTGAAAATTATTGGCAGACACCCGAGGAGCGGCACTTGTGATCTAAAACTTTGAATTTTTGAACACCTATGGTAATGAGATGGGACAGAACTTAAGGTTGACAGATATTTTATTTACCCTATGGGGGACGGAGCGAGATTTTACGAAAAAAAGTTTCAGACCCTTAGAAAGTCCCCTGGAAACCTAGAAGGCTGAATGTTTGCACATGTCCATCGTACACAACCTAACATTGAAAACTGTATGACTCCCTATTGCTCAAATATTTTGGGATGATTTAAATTCTTTGCAGACACTCAAGCAACCCTCTAAAGGCCTGAAAATCTACATCTTTGCACATTTAAATTATCGATATCATTAAACCAAATCTAACAAATTTTCAATATTTTTCCCAGTGTGAACAAAGTGTGAACAAAAGTTGGCAAGGCGATACGCACCATGTATCTTTAAACAAAATAAAACGTAGAACATCAACAGTGTGCAAAATTACTGGAAAATAATAAATTGTCTATCGCTTGTCATTGTTGGATGACTATTTTCGGATTTAATATTTATTCTGCCTCCATTATTTAAAATTGCTCTATGCCTCGACCATGACTCCATATTGCCTCGTCGAAGTAGGGCAAGATCACTTCTATTTCTGTTTTGCGTCTTTGAGTTCATATTCTCTGTCTCTTATTTCATTCACAGCACCTGAAAGTCAAAGAAATAAAAAATGTGAACAAATAATAACTCAATTACACCGCCAACTTGTGAAAAAAAATAATGCTCTGTATTTATGTACGTTTTGTATTGGATGTTTTCAACTCCCTTCGACTACTACAGCAGGACCAGAATTGTCGCACCTCATCCAGAGCACCTGAAATTCAAATAAATACAAAATGGGAGCAACAAATAGTAACTCAATTCCAACGCCAACTTCTGAAAAAATTAATGCTCCGTATTTATGTACATTTTGTATTAAATGTTTTCAACTCTTTTCGACTACTACAGTAGGACCAGAATTGTCCCACCTCATGCGGAGCACCTGAAATTCAAATAGATACAAAATGAGAGCAACAAATTATAACTCAATTCCAACACCAACTTGTGAAAAAAGAAGAATGCTCTGCATTTATGTACATTTTGCATTACATGTTTTCAAGTTCTTCCGACCACTATAGTGGGACCAAAATTGCTCCATATAATCCAGAGCACAATGAAGTCAAAATAAATGCAAAATGCAAGCAGCAAATAACTTCATCTATTCTAAGCCCAATTGTGAAAAAAATATAATACACTGTATTAACATACATTTAGTATTAGACATTTTCAATTCGTCTAGGCTACTATAGCAGGGACAGAATATGGCAAGTACAAATTGAATCGAAATAGAAATTCAGAATCATTGTCATTTGTTGCTAGACTTTGCCGAATATGGAATGACTCATTTGTGCTCTACGTTAACAATGCCTTTTAAAAAGCTTTGAGCACAGATTAAAAGTATAAAGAAAAATCTATCTTTTAAATTATTTCGAAGGAAAAGGAACAAGAAATATTACTTCCAACATATTGTCCGCTGAAAGGTAATTTTTCAAAGAACACCACTTTTAGCTTAAAGAAAAATCCACGATTTACCAAAACCAGTTGATCGTTGATTAGCTGATTTCTGACGTAAATGGCCATTCTAATAAATCTTTGTCTAATGGCTTTTGTTAGCCTCTTTTTCTTTTAATTTACTTTCTTTGTTTTGAAAGTTATGTTTTGGAGTAATTCGAGGAAAGGGAATGTGATTTATTTATTACTGCATTATAAAATTGCCTTTCTTTCCGAAGCTTAAAAAATTTAAATTAAGTGTAAGAACACACTGGATTTCAAAGGGTATATTTAAAAGCACAAATCATACTTTATTTTATCCTAAGCATAAATTATGCATTATATTACGTTGCATTTGCATTAGAGAGTATTGATTTTTCTGGTATAATTAATTATAATGTTTACTTTAGAAATATATAATTTTTTATGTTCAATTTATCTAAAATTTATCGCTCAAAAATGTGAATATATGATGATATTATAAGCATACATTTTAAAATATGATGTGTCTAACACCTCATCGCATACTTTAAAATATGATGTGCCTCATATATTTTGCTATTCTGAAACTAAAATAAACTATTTATATGTGGCTCGAGTACTAAGCTTACTTTTGTTACTACATATAAAAGACGTGAAAAATGTCTTTCAAATATCTGTGTAGATCGTCTTTACCAATGGATAAAATACTACATCTAACATCTCGACAACAGCTCGAGAAAACGTATCTCGAGAACGATTAGTACTTGAGAAATGGGATTTCTCTTATTATTTTTATTGTCAAAAATGTCATATAAAACATGCATTTAAGTCATACATTTGAGCATACGTAGTATTTTAGTTTAGATTTTAACAAGTTTTGCTGTTTTTTTTTGTAAAAAATGCAGGTTCTTTTTTCCCGAATCGTAGAAAATTGTAATCAGCATCACATTAAATCACAAGTAAGATATCTAACAAATTTTGTAAAAATTAGTCAATTACTTTTTTGCCAGAAAGGATAAATACGATTTTTGAGGGTCATTTCGCAAAACAGACAGGCTATCCCAAATCGCGCCAAAATCTAATCAACGCCAGTGTAACCCATAAGTTGTTGTTGTTGAAACCCAGACCGTCCGACCTACCAGAAAGGTGTAAGGTAACTGTTTGGACGGTCGGGAAGTGCCACCCAATTTAGACCGGAACCCAGTGGGGGAGGCATCCACAGGGACCGTACCCTCCTTCCCCTACCACCAACCTCTCGGAAGGACTTTCGGACCCACATGTTTAACGTGATCGTACTCCGCATGAACACGGCGGCAGTTTTGGCAGTGGCTGGAATCGAACCCGGGCCTACCGAGTGCAACTCCAGCGCGCTAACCAATGGGCTACCGCGCCCTAGTGTAACCCATAAGTGAATGACCTGTAACATTTTATAAAATTTATTAAATTATTTATTGAGTTAAAACGGATACATACATTGCACACATTCACACACATACACACACGCACACACACACACAGAGAGAGAGAGAGAGAGGGGGGGGGGAGATAAGTTTTGCAATATTTTATTTTCTTCGTGTGGTAGAAGTCCTAAACTTCTCCGTCGAAAATTCGAGTTGCAATTTTATACATGATTCCAATACTCCCTCTATACATTACTATGCACGGTAGGGAATGTAAATATTGTCAGATAATGAATTGATACGCTTATATATTTCTGTCTTATTATGATGGCTCCTTAGTAACATCCCTATGCTTAAATATGTTCAGAAAAAACTATAGTAGAAGGCGTAAAATAACTGGCACTGTAAAATAACTGGAATGCGGTTCAACTCAACTTTCTCTTACCAGACTACAGTTTTAGTTGGGTTTTTTTTTACAAATTTTGCAAGAAAAATTATGAAAACTATGTATTGTTACTCCAAGTGATTACAAATATAATATATTACACTTCATTTTAAAGGGCTTGAAAAAATTATTCCTTTGATACCATGTTTGATGATAAACCCTCTTGGGGGTAATTATTTCATGAACTTAAAACTAGTGTTGTGGCTTTTTTTCAGTACAATGATTAAAAATGTAAAGTTTTGTTATTACAGTGCCATAAATAAAACCGTCGATCATGCATAATTATGTAAAATAATGCTATCCTTTTCTGCCATATTAAGAAAGTAATTTCTCCTGAATGTCAAAACAATCTATCTAGTTCAATTTTTTCCGGTAACAAAGCCGGATAAAAAGTTTCGTGGGAATCCATTAATATTTGTAGCAGCTATCGCATACGCAAGAAATCGTGCAGAGACAGATGACAGACAGGCAGGCAGACATACTGCCATTACTGTAAAAATAATAAAAACGTGTTCAAGACGTTTTAAAACATACATTTGAATCACAATTTCTTAATCGAAAATATTCATGGAAACAATATAATGTATCCTTTAGAAAGTAAAAATGTCTATTATACAGAACTCGCAAATAAAAGTCTTTTGGCCCAATTCTGCTGATCAGTCACATGACAGGGAAAATCCGTACGCTCGAATGTCTTTTTCGCTCCTCATTTTGTTCTTAGCAAAAATCTGTTAAGACGATGGCTTACTGCCTCCCTGCTCTAAATCGTTAAAGTGCTTATGATGTTATGATACATAGGTTGGACCATAAAATCTGTTCGATGTCGTACATTCGTTGCAACTGTTTTTTACTTTCCCTGCAATACATGGTAATGTATAGGGAAAGTATTGGAATCGTGTCGAAAATCGCAACTCGAGTTTTCGACGGGTCTACGCGTTTTGAGACCTCTAAAATACGAAAAAACTATTTTTAGCATGACATCTGTGTGCGTGTTTGTCTGTCTGTCCGTGTGTCTGTCTGTGTGTCTGTCTGTGTGTCTGTGTTTCTGTGCAATGTATGTATTCACTCTAACTCAAAACATAATGGTCCGAATTTCATAAAATTTGGTAGGTAAGACCTTGGGTGTGACTCTGGTGCTGATTACTTTTTGGTACAATTCGAAAAAAAAAGATCCCGCCTTTTTTGCGAAATGGCTCGCAAAAATCTCATTCACTCTAGCTGAAATACAAATTGACCAAATTTTACAAAATTTGTTAGATAAATCATATGCGGGATACTCTAGTGCTGATTAGATTTTGGTACGATTCGAAAAAGAACAACCTGCTTTTTTTTACGAAATGGCCCGCAAAAATCGCCAATATCTAAAAAAGACTACGTATGTTCAAATGTATCCATTAAATGCTTGTTTTATGCGTAATTTTTGACGCTGAAAATAATAATAACAACTCTATTACTCTAGGAATAACCGTTCTCGAGATATTTGTGATTTTTCACATTTTTATGCAACCTTAGGGAAAATGTCCAATTGCCAAATACAAGCAGAAATTGAATTAAAAATGCAAATTTAGTGTCATTTTGTGAAATTAAACTCAACTTGATGAGTTATTAATAAAATAAAGAAAAAATGAATTTGAGTCTGCAGGGAAAGTCATGTGCTGCCCACATCACATTTTTTCCCTTTCTTCATATATATTTATGTATTGTTTTCACAAAACTGCACAATTCATTTCAGATCCTTTTGTCTGTTTCTCTATTTACTTTAATATTCCCTTTACTGTTGTATCATGCTTGGCTTGCTTATTGAATCAGCTGATGGCTAACTGTTAAAGCTGAACGAAACCAGTTGTTCGGTATTTCTGATTCACAACTTCTTTCCTCTTTCTGCTTTTTGATTGGCTATTTTAAATGGACTGTGAATCACCCCTTGGAGTCTGATGTTTCTTAATTAGTTGCGCTGTTATTCCACATAAAGTGCAAAGTTCCAACCTGGAGTAGAATAAAACTCAGTCCAGTCAATCCAATACATAGATTTTCGCATTCATGGAATGCTTAATTATATATTCAGCTGTGATTATCTGTCCGTCGTCTCTTCCATTTGTTCTTATTTAGTTTTCGGTTTAATTCTGGCACGATGGTATACTTAGAGCTGACGATTTGTTTCTAACTTACCTTCAAAATTGTTGTATTTTGCGTTGCATAATTAGCATAGGCATAATTATGCTGCTTAATTTTCATTATTGTTATTGTAACGTATTTTCATTTTTTGAATAAAATGTGTTAAAAAGCTGCAATCCATACATGTGAAATATTCTCGTAATGCGTTGCAATTCCAGACTAGTAGAAATTTGCTTTCTGTATTTTTTCAATTATTGTATTTTAGTCTACCAAAAGCTCAATTATATGCTTTTTAATGACTTACAGACTGTCCGTTAAATGTTATTTTTCTCACATATGTAACAATGTACTGGCGAGCTGAAAATAGAATGAATGTCTTTGTTATTAAGCTTTTAGAATTTACCATGTTAAAGTGTGGCCGACATATTTTATTCTGATAAAATATTGAGTCTTAATTCTAGCCGCCATTAAGATAATGACATTTCCAGAACCCAAGATATTTGAACATTCTTCATAAACAGTTTCTACTTTTTATCGCCCTCCAGAATAGATTATAAGAGATAATTACTCGACTAATTCCTAAGTACTGAATATTCAACTGCAGTTTTTCTGTTGAAATATGTATAGAAGTTCTTGGGCAAATTAGCGAAGATGCCAAATTTTCACTTTTATCTAGAATAACCGTTTCTTAACCACTTGCGTAAGTTAAATGTTAGCGATTTTCTGATTTCAATTAATTTTAAAGATACATTTTTGAATATTTGAATTAATTATTGTTTTAACCTTAACTGTGTTCCGAAAATGTGTCGCTTTAGTCTTCAAAATTAATTAATAAAAGCAAAACACATTAACTTTCATTTATAACACTTTACAACATAGTTGAAAAGTGTTTCTGACTTTGTTCATTCTGTCTGTCTGCCTGGCTGTCTATAACAGCCGTAAAATCGACTTTATAAAAATAATATTTTAGTATGGTTTTCAGATGGTCTGTGGGACACAGAGGAATGTAAATGAATAATATCCCCTATATACTTTTGGATTGACCCCGGGGAAAAAAATGAAGTACATTGTTGGACAAAATTGAAATACATTGTTGGACAAAAATGAAATACATTTTTGGACTAAGGGACCAAATTGCTCAAACATTTTTTAAGCAAAGTTAAAATTCGCAAATTGCTTTGAAAAAGTTTAGGAAATATCTAAATTACCCCATAAAATATATAAAAATGTTCAGCAAAATATGCTTGATATTTTTTTTTCAAATAAGAATGAAAATAATATTTACATCCATATAATATGAAGAGATAACGTGACCCACTTCAAAGTAAAATATGGTATCCATACTTTTTCACAGTGTCAAAATCATGATTTTTAAAGTTATTTTTAATTTATATTTATTGTTGTATCAGTCCTAAAACTGCTTTATTTTTGCGTATTTTCTGTGCAGTTATATTCTGTGCCAACGCTAGTACAATATGCTTTAGTTGAAGTGTTGAAGACCCAGACCACACGACCAACCCTAGGGTTTACGGTAGCAATAGGTGTGGCCGGGACAATATGCTTTAGTGTAAATGATCATCAAACTTTGATTATTTCTACAACAAAGCTTAATTTTAATGAATGCAGAATGTAAATAAACGATTGCAAGATACGTTGTATAAGATTTGCTTAATTTTTTACAAACAAAATCATTTAACTATAGGGTTTGGAATAAAAGTGTATAAATACAATATTCACTCCTTTTACATAGAGAGCTAGACGATTTATATTTCGATGATGTTATATGAATACAGTTCATTTTTTTGCAATGAAGTTTTGAGTTTTCATGTAAAATAAATTATTATAGTTCTGTGATAATTAAGAATATATCACGGCTGAATGTATCGCAATTTAGATGTTTAAATGAAATTGCATTTCATTTAGAAGGTATTTAATAGTCAATGATTTATGCATGATTGATCTTTCTTGTTCTTTGATCAGTTTTGATTGTGAATTACAGTTCCATAATATGTCGGAATACGGACTGCATAATAAAATGTGAAAAAAACTAACTTCTAAACTGAAGTTTCTATAAAAGAAAACTAAACTTAAAACCGAAAATATAATTTTTCTAATTGAAAGACTTTTATAGAAAAAAAACGCAGCGCCGAAATGAATTCGATTCAATATAGACGATTTGGAAATAAAATGTTATCTGTCTGCAGTATGTATTTCACTGGTGCTTATTTATAATTGGATTATCCGCTCTCATATGAAAATAATTGAGGTAAAAGCTAAATTACTATTGTGTTTCCTTATGAATTTTATTGTGCAGCATAATAAGGAAATATATAGAATTTTTATTATGTACATCATATATTGGGAGAAATATACCTGATAAAAACAAGACCGTATGCATTTTATTGGTCAATATGAGTAGATATAAAAATGTAAAATGTTTGATATGTACAATAAATATTGGTAGAAATATACCTAAAAATATAAACTTTAGCACTAAGTAATTAAAATATAAGCTTTGTCATTATACTATGACACTGAGAATATTCTGAGGTTATTCATAACTGTAATATAAAAGCCCTATATATATACATGACTTGCAAAGGTATACAGGAATTGCAAAGCTATACAGGAATTGAAGGGGAATTGCCCTGTACAGGAATTGCAAAAATTAACATATTGTAAACTATCTGGTTTTGATAAGAATTTACTTCGTTGAACATCCCCAATTCTGAAACATATTTGCTCAAACAATAAATTTATTTCATAAAAAATATTTTTAAATGTTTATGACTTGCGTAATGCATGTATATTAAATAGTTTAAGGTATGTCAAACCTTATTTAAAGATAAACCACAAATTCTATTATGTGAAAATACAATACAGTTGAAATTAATTACTTCATGTTTAAAAATAGTTCAAAAATAGTTTTACAAGTGTTTTATTTACTTAGAGGGTGGCCTGGGTTTTCGACACTACTTCAACGGGTTTTATTTACAGAAAAACACAGATTGGGACATTTTAAAATTAAAAAAATGAAATAATAGTAGAATTCATTAATGTCATATATAGACAATCTTCTAACTTTTTAGTAGAAGGAAGTTGCTGATGTAGGGTAATTCCAACAAATGTGCCGGAAATTTTGTGTTTTTATTTCAATTTAACGATACGTGGTCAGCACAGAAGAAAACACACCGACTGTAGGGTAAAACAACAGTTTGAGGAGCAATAACACAAAAAAAAAAATCTGATGTGGGCAGCACATGACTTTCCTTATATAATGCAATGAATTCACTTCTTTTATAGTGAAAAAATAATGTATCAGATCCACGGTGCTGTGTTTTTATCGTTGAATTGTACATTGGGCTATCTTCAGGATGACAACATGTAAAACAATTTCAAAATACTCAATTAACTTATACTTTGCACAACTCTAAACAATCATCAATATTGATAACATCCTCAATACGCTATATAGTACATAAATTAAAATACTTTAATAATTACTTCATCATCTAGTCATCATTTTCATTGATTTAGCATAATTTCTATAAATTTGGCGACATTTTCGTTAATTTGGCCACAATTAAAAAAGTCGCCAAGTTGGCGACGTTCCACCACATTCATCGCCAAGCGTTATGGAAGGAGAAATAAGTTATTTTTGTAGCAGGTAACTGACTATTGGCGTCCAAATACAAAGATATTAACTAAAATATATTTTCTCACGAGTGAAACTAGCAAGATCTACGAGAATGATGTCATCCAATTTTTCGCATGATGCTACTTATGAAAAGTAAACATATTTCAACAATAGGAAATATTATTTTAAATTTTGTATGATTTTTTGTTAATTTTTTTAAAATGTACAATATCTCGAAAACGGTTCATGCTAGCTTTCAAAAATTTATTTTAATCGTTTTCTAATGAAAAATTACATAAGAAATGACTATGTAGATTACTTTAGTTCAGGTTTTTATTTTTTGACGATTTTTTTAAAATTTCACTCGAAAATTTAGGGGGTTCTAAACATGCGATTGTGTATAAAAACAATAGGTTTCTAGTATTCAGTGATTGTAATTTTTGTCCCAAATTTTGTTCGAATCGGTTAACTTGTTCCTCAGTTATCGTCTCTACAGACTCACTGACAAGCACACACACATACTTTCACACACACACACATACATCATCTCAAAAACGTCTGATACATGTTCAGGGATGTTTGAAATGTTGTTGCTCTCTCGTCGAAAACTCGAATTCGAATTTTCGACCCCGTCAGAATACTTTCCTGATACATTATATGTATATAAGTAAAAAATATAAGTAAACATAATGTATATAAGTAAACACAATAGAAAATAAGTTTCTCAATTGGAAATTCTGGTTTTTGAAATGCCTCCAATTTTAAAAACCACATATATAAATGAAATTTTTTAATTACAATTAAGGTTATACATAAAACTAACATCAGAATGAAAAACAAAATATTTCATTATGCTATGTGAACTTTTATAGACTTAATAAATAATATGTAGAAAATAAAAACATTTTTACTTATTACCCAAGCAAAAATGAGCATACAGTTGGCTAAAATTTTGTTTTAATTAATGTAAAATAATTTGCCTCCAGCGGTACCTAATTAAATTCAAATGTGTATTCAAATTCCCGGATAGTTTTTAATACGCTAATTAGAATGCAGTAGTACCGCTTGACCTCCTAAAATGAAAAATGTATTTTTATAATCTTACATTCAACATTTTCAGAGTTTCTGGTTCCCCAGTCTAATTTTACTTTCCCTACAATACATGGTAATGTAACTGTGAATTTGTTATAATCGTATCGAAAACAGCAGCTCGGGGTTTTCATGGTTTTCATGGATACGTTTAGAGCACACTAGAACCCGAAAAATATATTTTACTGTAACGTCTGCGTATGCGTCGGTCTCTGTGTATGTATGTATGTCTGTCTATGCACTGAACCTAGACACTGTAGCTGATAAACTATGGTACCAAATTGCTCCAAAATTAGTAAATAACTCATATATGGGTTAAACTGATGCTTATTAGACTTTGGTGTGATTCGAAAAAATTGAAAATGCTCTTTTTTAACGAAATGTTCGCAAAAATCGTCAAAATCTAAAATAAGAACGATCAATCATGCATAAAGTATGGATTATAAAACACTTTCCAACTGAAATGCAGTTTTATTTAAACATATCTAAAGTGCGATACATTCAGCGCTGATATATTTTAAATTATCACAGTACTACAATAATTTATTATTTTTTGAAAACTTAAAACTTCGAAGAAAAAATTAACTATACTCAAGTGATATCCTAAAGAGATGTAAATCGTATGGCTCTCTACGTAAAAGCAATGAATATTTCATTCACATCATTCTTATTCCAGACGCCAAAGATAAATAATGTTGCGTAAAAAATTCAGCAATTCTTATACAACTCATCTTACATTCTCTTGATTACATTCTCCATCCATTGAAAGTAGGCTTCGTTGTAGAAATAATCAAAATATTTTAATTGCGTTGGTGCAGAATATAAATGTACAGAAAATACACAAACATAAAGCGGTTTTAGGATGGATGCAACCCTAAATACATGCGTTGATATAGTTTAAATTATCATAGTACTACAATATATTATATTTAAAAACTTAAAACTTCATCGAAAAAATTAATTATACTCAAATGACGTCCTAAAGAGATATAAATCGTATGGCTCTCTACTTAAAATCAATCCATATTTCATTCACACCATTCTTATTCCAGACGCCAAAGATAAATAATGTTTTGTAAAAAAATTCATCAATTCCTATACAACTCATCTTACAATCTCTTGATTACATTCTCCATCCATTAAAATTAGGCTTCGTTGTAGAAATAATCAAAGTGTGATCATTATTAAAACTCAAAATATTGTAATTGCGGTGGTGCTGTATATAAATGCACAGAAAATACGCAAACTTAAAGCGATTTTAGGATGGATGCAACCCTAAATACAAATTTTAAAAACTTTAAAAGTCACGATTTTTACACTGGGAGAAAAGATGGATGCCATATTTTAATTTGAAGTATATCAAGTGATCTCTCCATATTAAATGGGTGTAATTTTATTTAAAAAATTTCCGAACATATTTCGCTGGAAATGTTTTGTATATATTTCATGGAATAATTTGAATATTTTCTAAAATTTTCGAAGCGATTAGTGAATTTTAACTTCTCTTTAAAATGTCTGAAAAATTAGGTCCCATAGGGTTCAGTGTATTTCATTTCCACAACCCGGGTTCAATCCAAAACTAACTTTGTGATATTATTCATTCACATTCCCATATGTTCCATAGACCGTCTCAGAAACATACTAAAATTTTATTTTGGTATAGTCATTTTTACGGCGGATACCATGCGGATGGATAAACAGACAGTCAGGCAGACAGGATGAACAAAGTTCTAAACACTTTTCCATTATGTTGCAAAGTCTTAATAAAAACTGCATAGGATCAAATGCATAAATTGAATGCTTATATTTTATGTAATTTTTGAAAACGAAATGAATAAGACTTGCCACACAAATCTAGGACCAACATATTTCGATATACCTCCCCCCCCGCCCACACATACACACACGTTTCTTTTGAAAATGCGTCGAGTCGCCAAATGAAACGAAAATTGAACTGGAACTACAGATTCAGAGAAATTTTAAATAATTATCCGCGCGATTTTATGCAATAAAACACAATTTAATGAATTATGAGGGAAAAAAAGAGAAACTTAATTTAAGTCTTTAGGGAAAGTGATGTGCTACCCAAATCACAATTTTACATTAGCTTTCCATTCATAAACATTATATCTAAAATTCAATGCAGTGATTTTCGCCATGTAAAATTTCGATATGATTTTCGTCATGTAAAATACAAAATAGAAATTCAACTGAAGTTATATATTAAAACAGAAAATTTCGTCGAATATTTCGTAAAGTTTAGTGAGCATTTAAAATAAAAAAATATTGCAATTGCGTTAGGGCAGAATTTTGGATACACAGATAATACGCAATAATAGGGCAGTTTTATGACGAATGCCACACTAAATATAAATTTAAATGATCATTAAAAATCCCGATCTTTACACAGCGGAGAAAAATGGATGCCATATTTTATTTTGCAATGAGTTACGTGATCTCGTCATAGGTTGTAATTATTTTTTCAATTTTTTTAAAACTATTTAACATATTTTTCTGAAAACATTTTTTATACAATTTATGTTGCTGTTTGAATATTTACTAAACCTTTCGAAGCAATTTGTGAATTTCGCTTTAAAAATGTTTGAAAAATGAGGTCCCCATGTATTTCATTTTTTTGATCAACATTAAATCCTAATGTAATTGGGTGATGTTATTCATTTGCATTATCGTATGTCCTACAGACCGTCTCAACAACATACTAAAATGTCATTTTAATAAAGTCGTTTTTACGTCAGTTATCATCTGAACGGATAGACATAATGACCACAGTTAAACACTTTTCAACTATGCCAGAAAGTGTTAAAATCATATTAAAAAGAGTGAAATGTTTTCCAGCATAATGATATTGATATACTGCGCAAAATAGTCCTATATAAATTTCCTTGTTTTTCACAAGATCCTTATAAATACTCGTCTTGGGTTTTCTAATATGCACAAGCAAAGCTATATGTTCATCCTAAGTGTATGTACCTAATTAAATTAAAGACCACGGTCTCTCTTCAGAAAGTAGCCCATTTGTTATTAAGATTAAATATTTTTCAGACTGAAAGGTATCTGGAATGTTTTCTTCCGACAAACTACTGAGGTAATGGCATTCCATTAACACGAGGTATTTAAAATAATTTCCTGAACAATTTACTCTTTTTTATCCTTCACCAGAAAATCTTATATCGGCTAATTAATCTTCAGATTTCGAAAAATTGTTCAAGTACTAATTATTCAAATTAATTTTTTTATTATAATCGTTTAAGTTTCGAAACAAGTAAGTACGTCATTTTATAATTTTCTTTTTTGTGTTGTTTACGCATAACACTGCTTTCTAAGAATGCCATTTGAAAACGGATTTTGTTTGTAAAACTGTGACATTCTTTCAGTCCAATGTTACTTTTACGGTTATAGAGTATTCAGCATTTAGGAATTCAGTATATAACTGCATAAACAATGATTTTCATGCAACACTGATTACATAAAGCACTAAATTAGGGCACGTGTAACTTTTCCATATATGAAATACTATAAATGAGATACCTAATTCGTAAAAGTAAAATAAAAAACTCTGAAGTTGGTAACAGGGACTTTCTCTATGAAATGCAATGACAAACTCTTTCACAGCAAACTAATCATGTAAAAGATTTATCCGCTTTAGATCCCTCTAATAAATCTCCAATGTCTCACAAACAGTGGAACGCATTTTTTATCTTTATATTTATTTTTCTAATTATCATTTTTTCATTTTTTCTTATTATTATTTTCTTATTACTCTTTCTTAATTTTTATCTTTATTTTTTAATTAGTCTAATATATTGTAATAAAAATATTTCTGAAATGGGCAGAAATTGCGAAAAAAGTGAACGTCATGTTCCAAAGTATTGAATTTTTGCCATTTCTTTAATTAAGCGCCATTTTTTCCAAATGCATGACATTTTCGTCTATTTGGTAATTTTTTACAATAGGCTCAGAGCGACATTTCGCCAAATGTATCAAAGTTAACAATTAAGGTTACCTGCTACTTATTTTAATTTTACGTAACATTTTTGATAAATTTATCTGAAATCACTATGTATCCCAAGAAAAGCTCATCTTAGTCTTTTATAGTTGGTAACATTAATTTTCTAATCATAAGTACGTAAGAAATGATTATTCAATTAATTTTATTAAGGTTCTACTTTTTCAATGTTTTTTCCAAAAATTCAATCACTGACACACACACGAACACATACATACAAGGATATACATACATACATACACACGCCCACAGACGCACAAATATCACCTCAGAAGCGTTAGATTCGAGCTCATGTTTGCTTGAAACGTGATCTTCGAAACAATAATTTGAGTTTCTGAAACAGCAAATTTACCTATACATTTATTATATGTGTAGGGAATATAAAAATGATTTAATTAAAAAAGTCAGTTCAAGTAATCATTTTCTTGTATTACCATTTTTACAGCTATAGTGTGATTGAAAAATCGTATACATCCAATAACTCGAAATAGTGGAATCTTTCAATTAGGTTGCATCAATGTACCCTCAAAATATATTAGAAATATCGTCTGCGGTTTTTATGCATCAGTCAATCATTACAGACTTCTTCTATATTAATCGAAGAACATAGTGTTACCCCAGAAATAAAGAAATTTTTAAAGTCATTTATTTGTAGCCATTCTTATGAAAATTTCAGAAGAGTTTATTAAAGTTTTTTAATAATGTTGTGTCTTTTTCAGATGGTTTTCTAAGTTAAAATGAAAGTCATGTCTGTTCTCGATTTGTCTGCAACAAATTCAGGTTCTCCGAAACGGTTTGCTAACCTCGTAATTGCTGAATTTTATAAAGGGGCTTATAACACATGTATTTCCTCTTAAACTCTTAAATGACATTCTCAGAAGAATGGTCAGAAAATAAGTTTTTGAAATAAAAAAATATCTTCTCTATTGAAACACCATATTCCTCAATGGATACAAATATGTCTGTAAATGTCGTCTGGCGTATTAAAAACAGCAGACGATGTTTATGATATTTTTTCGACAGTATATTAGTTTCACCTAACTGAAAGAAGAATAAACTACACTGCCCGACACAGAAAATCCAACACCATAAAAGAGCTAATAGAGTTTGATGATAAAAGACACAAACAGAGATATGGCATATATAAGTAACTGACGTTAATTCCAGCAGGATAATGCAATACAGTAATGGTATAGACAGGGTGATCAATAGGCAGTAGGCTAGTTTGCGGGGATACATGCTGCAACCCTACGAGGAACAGATGCAATGAGCGCGCGGATAATTTCTTGAGGGATGGATGACCATACATCCCAACCTGTGGATGACCACCAATAATCATCCACAGGTCGTCCTCTGTTTGAGACGGGGAAAGGACAGTAAAACGACGGTCAATCACATCCCATACATACTCAATGCGTGAGACATCTAGAGACCGCAGAGGCCAAGGAAGCTCCTGGATACCTTGCAAGACTTGCATATTGGTGATTGCCATATGCGGTCGCACTTTAACTTGCTGGAAAACAACATTTTGAATCCCCTGAAGGTAAATCAGTTTAACTAGATGCAGCACCTCATCCACATATCGTCGTGCTCTCATTGTGCCTCTGATAAGAGCCAGAAGTAAACAGGTATCGGAGCTGTTGGCATCAAAACCATGATTACGCGTTGCCGAGCAGTATGGCGTTCAGCACTCGCAGTGAAATTGGATCTGCTTCTACTTCGCATTCAGACTCTCACGCGGTGACTGACATTCGAGAAACAGAACCGAAACTTTTCGCTAAGCATTACCATGCCTCATTCAGTCGTCCAAGAGGCTCTGACCTGACACCATTGAAATCCATTACGCTGGTGTCTTGTTGACAATGACAGTCTTCTTAAAAGACGGTTTGAGTGCAAGCCGATTTCTTCCAATCATCGAGAAACTATTGTCGCTGATATTGGAACATCCAATTTCCCCGTAAATTCTACAGAATGTCATCAGTAATCGTTTATGGGGCCGCCACCGCATGCCTTCGAATGCATCGATTTAAGCGTGCTGACGTACGCCTGAATGGACCTGTACCAATGCGGCGATTCACTTGCCCTTCCTGACACCATCTTCTCGAAATCCTTTGCTCAACGTATGCATCTATGCGTGTTTCAGCGGCGATACGGAGGTACGACCACACAGTATTACGTATGCCTAAAATAATTCCCCTGACACAATCGTCCAAATGTTGAAATGGACTTTGCCGTCGCCGGCCAGGCATCTCTTCAACAACACGTGTGTTCTGGGATGTAAAACAGCCCAAACAGGATTCCATTGGCGACAGACCGTATCAACTGTTGGCTAATCTGCCGTTTCCGTCCCTTTTATCCCATGCTCTAATCACGCGACCTACTTGCATTTCTGATCATTTACATACATCTGCCAGATGCGTTTGTATAGTAATTTGCATCATTATACGGTCAACGCTTCATGGTGCTGTATTTTCTACGTCGGGTAGTGTATTTCAATTAATCAGTATATTATATTGGAGATCCGTGACTTTTAATCACACCGTATTATTTACTTCTAGAATTTTCAATATATTACTCATTCAAAAATACATTTGCACGCTGCTCTCTGGATTATTTTGTGAAATGACTTAAACATTCAGTAACATTTAACAAAATCTAATAAAATCTAAACCATTCATAATAAAATAAACGGAAAATATTATATGTAGTATATTGTCCTTTTAGACTTAATTTCTCAATCAATACCCTTTGTAGCATTAAGAAAAATACATGACGTCCTAAAATTACTGGATGGTTGATTAGTTCATTTCTGACGCAAATGACCATTCTAACAAATCTCTGTCTAATGGCTTTTGCTAGTTCCTTTCTCTTTTTATTTTCATTCTCTTTATTATAAAAGTTATTCTTTGAAGTAATTTGAATGAAAGAAATGCGATTTAGCCATTGCTCTATCATAGAATTTCATTTTTCTTTTCAAAAGTCAAAAAGCTTTTCTTCTACTCAACTTAATTTTGTAGAGTACAAATAATCTATTAAGTTTGCGTGCATAAAATTACGTGCGTGTACGATTTACTTCCTACACAGAAGAACTCAATTAGAACTCAACAACTTCCCAATTTTCAACGTAGAAAAACTCCAGAACACCAACAAGGGTTACTTGGCACCCTAGGTTATACAGTTAAACCATTCAATTGTATACATAAACCAAAAATAATAAATATAAATAATGTATGTATGTACATATAAAAATTATCTTTATTTTTTTCTTGTCAGTTAGAAACTATATAAATTGGATTTGAAAATGTTGATAACAACTGTAATCCATAGTCAGCTTTGAAAATATTAATGATGTTTCACTTTACCAAGATATGTAAATTCACCAACTGCGTACTTTATGAAAATACTCGTTCTTCTCAGATTATTAAAGATAAGAAACATGAGGTTCTGTTAGTGATGGATTGTGTGACTTTATGGAAATTGTGTGTGCTCTAACCTTAAATAAAGCCTTTCTGTGGCATTGTGGTCTGTGTCACTTCTGTTCAACACGGGAGATGCACTCGTTGATAAGGTTCATTCTTCAATATTTGATCTAGTAGGCAACGCGAGCATGTTCGTGGTTTCCTCCACGTATAACACAAATATGGACATGCTACCTTTATAGTGTCTTCAACGAAAGTACTCTACCTACTAAAGTCAATTTTGTCTTGAGCATTTTAGTCATGGTCCAACAGAAATTATATTCCCCAGCCCTTCTGTTATTCTTTTGTCATTTTGTACATATTCCTGTATATCTGGAAAATTGGGACAAGTAACAACAACATGATGGCAACAAATTTTCCAGGACAAACAACATTCTGGAAAAATAATTTTATCTTCTTATATTAAAGGATTTATGGACATTTACGTAAAATATCTTCATTCATTATCAGAAAAAATTTACAATTAAAAGATGACTGGCATAATTTATTCTGCCAACATAGTGAGTCCTCAATCTAGTCACTATTAAGTTAATAACTTTTCTAGAACCCAATGCATTCAAATGCTTTTCATAAATCACTGTTTTTTAAGTTTTTAAAAATAGCTTTAAAAACTTACCTTAAAACAACTAAGCTTAAAACAACTAATGGCTTGATAATTTCAAAAATATGAGGATGTATTGAATATTCATCTGAAGGTTTTTGATAATAGGAGAATACGCTTAAGTTGCTAAACAAATGATTGCAACAATTTCAAACTTTAATTTGTATCTACAATTTATGTTGTTTACTTGTCACACTAATTTCGAGCTAAACAGTTTCGGTCCTGAATATTAAGTAGAAACTTTTCTGATTCTTCCATTTTAAACCGTTTCCTTATTTAGATATGCAAATCGAAGGAGCAATTAAGAGTATAAACAAAGTTCTTAAATTTATTATATTTTTTACGAATATTAAACTTAACTAGAAGCTTTCAAAGTAAATAACAAGATCAACCATGCATAAAACATTGATTATGAATCACTTTCCAACTGAAATGCAATTTTATTTGAACATATCTAAAATGCTATACATTTAGCGCTGAAATACTTTAAATTATCACAGTACTACAATGATGTATTATGTTTGAAAACTTAAAGCTTCATCCAAAAAAATGAACTTTATTCAAATGAAGTTATGGAAATATAAATCGTCTAACTCTCTAGGTAAAAGCAATGAATGTTTCATTCCAATTACTTTTATTTCAGATTCCAGATCTAGATAATTTTGAGTGAAAAAAATTCAGCTATTCTTATATAACACATCTTACAATCAGTTGTTTACATTCTGCATCCAATGAAATTAGGATTTGTTGTAGAAATGATCAAAGTTTGATGATCATTTGGATCAGAATATAGATACACAGAATCAAAGTTTGATGATCAGTTGGATCAAAGTTTGATGATCAGTTGGATTAGAATATAGATACACAGAAAATACGGAATAATGACACGGTTTTAGGACGGATGGAGTACCAAATATAAATTTAAAAGAACTTCAAAAATATATATTATTACTTTAGAATAAATAGATGGATGCCATATTTTATTTTGAAGTGGGCCACGGCCACTTGATCTTTTCATATAATATGAGTGTAATGACTGTTTTAATTTTTATTTAAAAACTACAGAACATATTTTGCGGACTTCTTTTATATATTTTAAGGGGTGATTTGAATATTTTTTAAAATTCTCGAGCAATTTGTGAATTTTAATTTCGTTTAAAAAATGTTTAAAAAATTAGGTCCCATAGGTTTCTATAATTTGAGTTTCTGAACCCGGATTCCCTCGAAAACTAATTGGGTTATATTATTCAGTTACATTCTCAGATGTCCCACAGACAGTCTCAAAAACATAATAAAATGTAATTTTGATAAAATCATTTTTACGGCTGTCATTGCTCGAACGGACAGACACACAGAATGCACAGACTCATAAACACTTTGTTGGAAAGTGTTAAAAAGTGTTGCGGCTTTTTATGTCCTTTGTATTTTACTGTCTCTGAAACACATATTTCACGTGTTACATGTCAATATTGTGATTTTGCCAAATATCTTCATAAATTAATGTTTTGAAGAAAGAGTAACAACTGTTCCAACAAAACCTAGTATGTACTGGGAGTAAGTATTATGATTTATTAAGGCATTTCAGCGTCTTACTTGGATAGAATTGCAAATTTCAATCAACCCTAAATATGGATGATATAATATTCTATGAAATCTACCTGTCTTTTTGTTATTTCAAGTTGCAAATGTAATTATTAGAATATATTTTTATATGTTTTTTATGAGCCAAACTTTAACGGTGTATTGTTTTTTTATAATTAAAACAAAGGATGCATCTTTCCTGACATGCTTTCATAGCTGGGATATACATAAATAAAATTAACTAACCATATGATATGTACTGTTTTAAAGGGAATTTATATCAGTTACATGGACTAATAATTACCCATCACTGGGTATTGTAAGTTTTGATCGAAAATAAAGAAGAATTAAAAGTATAAGTACGTTCTTTATCATGAAATGGATAAATTTTATATAAGTACTTTCACCTAGAAATGAATGATTGGTATTATTTAAGATTTGGAATGATCCGTTTACAAGTTATTAGAACTGTAGATTTTCACACATGCATTCACACGAGAGGAGTGTCTAGAAATAATCATGTGATTTCCATAAACGTCGAAATTTTCAATTGGATCACTAATGGTATATCTGGATTCTCATCTATAACATTTTATAAATATGTAGCGACAGTTATGCGATAAAGACCACAACTTTTTAAAATAACGTGCATAGGACTGTGGATACATATTTCGAAAGGTTTTAGCGATTAGAACATAATCGCATCCTGATATTTGAATAAGAGAATGCTAAAAACGATTTATGTCGTGCAAAGTTCAAGCTCTGCTTTATATCAGCTTTTAAAGATAATATATTTCTATCTAAACCAACATCGCTGTTCAAATCCTAAAAACCATCTTGTCTCGAGTACACAGAACGGCAACAAAAAAGAATGCTTTCTCTAGTAAATTGTTAACTTCTTATTACGACTGTCTTAAACCCTTCAACTGACGGACGATGTATGAAAGTGCTTCAAAAAATATATGATTATCATTCTAAGAACACTAAAGGATAACACCAATGAGAACACAAAATTTCAGTATCGGTCTTTCCCACCATTCTGTTTCCTGAATTTTAAAATTTTGAGAATAATTATTAAAATTATCAGATTGAGAAGAGAAGCTTGCTAGTCGAAATATAATGAAATTATTTTTTAAAGTATTTACTGAGAGAATTTCAGTGAATTAGCATACGAAAGTTTGTCATTTTTAACGTGTTATTTTACAATTTAATATTATATAATTTAACTGCCTAACCTGCTCCCAATCTGATCTTAACTAACTACTAAAATGTGCAAAGTGGACTAGACATTTTTTAATTTCACGTATACTTGTATTCTATAATATAAAAAGGGTATTCGCAGATTAGTGAAATTTGGATCATACACACGTCTGATAATGGTAAAGTGAAATCTTTAGAAACAATATTTGCTTAAATTTACCACAAATGTTATTTTAACCTGACACGAAAATCAAGAAAATTAGTAAAACAGGAAACACAAAATATTTTCTTCTCTTTCTAAAAATTAAATTTTGGATTATTACTGAAAGAAGATCTAATATTTTAATTTTTAAAATTCTGACACTACAAAGCACAAAAAAATTAAACATTTATCTGTCCACATAATGTGTCTTTCACTTTTATAAAACAAATTAATTAATAATGAAGATTTCAATGAAAGATCGAGCATTTCTTTTCAAACTTATCACAATAATAGCAGTGTACCTTTTGTAACGAAGAAGTTTAATAAACTAAAGAAGTCAGGAAATGGGCTTTGACACCAAATAGGTTTAGAAAAATGATGAGTAAATTTAAGAAAACAGCAATAAAAGTTAATGTCTTCTTGAAAGAAATAATGAATATTACATAATTAGTCGATGAGAATGTATAGGAAAACGCGGTGGGAAGCCGCAGTGTTCGCAGTGTAGCAATATATTTAGGCTTGTCACATTCAACAGTTATGATAAGTCTTACGGAAAATGCTATTTTATTTGTAAAATGTACCTTGTATAATTGATACTTCCGGATGATCCAGAAACAAGGCTCAAAGTTGTTCTTTGTATCCTCTGATAGAAATTGATGATTCATGTCCACAGGATGTTGTATGGATAAATAACACACAATTAGATTTAAAAGGTTATGTGAACATAAAAAAGTTTAATATTGATGAAGATAATCCCAATAAAGTATATATAGTTCCACTAAGTATTACCAAAAGTTATTGTGTGTTACAGCTTTATACCTGGATATATTGCAAGACTTGTTTGCTGATGGTTGCAGTGTGCGGTCGCGCGTTATCTTGATGGAAAGCAGCATTTTGCAACCGCTGAATGCAGGGCAGTGCAATCTGTCGCAGCACATTATCCATATATATTTGTGTCGTCATTGTGCATCTGATGCGAACCAAATGCCACCGGCTATCGAAGCCAATGGCACCCCAAATCATGATGTCGCGTTGTCGAGCGGTATGGCGTTCAACAAGCGCAACAGGATTGGATCTGTTTCTTCGTTGCCTCCAGACTCTCACACGGTGACTGTCATTCGACAAACAGAACCGAAACTCGTCGCTGAACACTACCATGTCCCATTCAGTCGTCCAAGAGGCTTGAGCCCAACACCATTGCAATCTCACGTCGGTGTCTTGTTATCAACGACAATCTTTGTAAAGGGTGGTTTGAGTGCAAGTCGCTTTCGGCCAATCATCGATAAACTATTCACGCTGATATTGGAACATCCAATGTACCATACAATTTCATAAAAATGTCGACAGTCATTGTGATTAGGGCCGCCACCGTATGCTTTCGAATGCGTCGTTCAACACGTGCTGATGTACGTCTGGATGGACCTGTACCACTGCGACGATATACATGACCTTCTTTAATACATCTTTTCCTAATCCTCTGCACAATGGAAGCTACGTATCTACTCGTGTTTCAGCGGCGATACACCGGTACGATCACCCAGCCGTATGTAAGCTTAAAATGAATTCCCTTGCACGATCTTTTAAATGCTGAAACGGACTTCTTCGTTATCGACCAGGCATAACTTCAACAACACTATTTCCAGAAAAAGAAGCAGCTCGTAAAGCGGGTTTCCATAGGCGACTGACAGTAACAACTGTTGCCTCATCTGCAGTTTCCGTCCCTTTTATCCCTCGCTCTAACCACGTAACCTACTTTTATTTCAGCTCATTTGTATACATTAGCCAGCTGCGTTTTCTAGTAATTTTCATAATTATACAACCAAAGCTTCATGTTGTTGTATTTGCAATATATATTCGATTATGTATATTCTATGTATATTTCTATATGTATATTCTAGTGCATATTCAATTCGGACTTTTACGCATGAAATAACTGTTATTGAAGAAGTGTCTAAGGTAGAAACCTGGAATTTACCTAATGAAATTTATGAATTTTATGAGAATTTGATATTTTTCGGCGTTTCAATTTTTGTGATTGGTGACTGCGAATTCGGCCATTGGATATTCCAGCAACCTGAGCTCAAACTTTCTGACATTTATTGCCGGCTGGATAATAGGTTTAAGTTAGTGAGACTTCATAAAGATTCACAAATTTATGACACTTTTCAAATCTTGTTACTCGCATTGCAGGCATTGGCTATTCAAAACATAAATTCATCTAATAAGCGTGAAGCTGGTTCATACCTGCTGCTATTAGCGGGGGGGGGGGGGATTTTGGAGCTAGATCTAGCTATGCGCCACATATTAACAATTTACCACTAATCCGCATGTCTTTTATCTCCAGTGGTGGTCTCCACTATTGCCTCCATTCTTCTCTCCTTAATAAAGACAAATTATACAGTATGTCCGAAATAGCCCATAAACATTTATCTCAAAAGATACTAAAATAATTTGAGTTAATTTATCCACGAAATAATGTATTATATATTTCTGTCAAATGCCGAAATTTTACATGAGAAAAAATATTTTTATTTGGAACAAATATATTACAGATCGATTTTCCAAATTCTGTTCTACCTGAAATGGAAGTAAACTTCTATATGTGCATTTGTATCAGCATCCTCGTATTAATAATTTTGCATATTTACAATAAATCGATAATAATGGCACAAATACATGATTAAATCGTCTGTTGTCTTTATTGAGACATAATTGAAGAACGATTTTTGAAATGCATATTTTCAACAAAGCAATGTTAAATGTAAGTTTACCATAATTGTTTTCTGCACATTATTTCAAAGCTGATCAAATTATAAATATATATCCATATACCATTACAACTTTTAATCATTTTTGCAGAACTAAAACATATTTACAGGTTAATGTTTCGTGATTGTACTGCCATCTATGGACATAAATGAAAAGTAATTTATAATTTCAAAATTCAAATGCATTCTATATTTTTCAATGCTCAATCAATCATTGCGAATCAAATCATTTATTGATGTTAACTATGTTTCATATGTTATAAAAATATGTACTTATATTTTGAAAATGCATTGTAAGTGAAAGTTGAATTTAATGATATTTTTACACTTTGATGTTTAGATATTAATTCACTCAGGTTATTTCACCACTGGCGTAAATAGGAATTTTATCCCCTTATACAAATTATGTAAAATGGGTCCCTAAAGTTTCAGATTTCTTAAAACTAAAATTTTGAAGCCACAATTTTAGTTTTGTCTTTTAAAATAAAAACACGTAATAAAATGGTCTTAATTTAACAGGGGTGAAATTTCGACATCCCCAAGTTTTGGTTTTGGATCCAAAAAACAAAAAAAAGGTAAGAAAATGCTTTTATTTTGGGGGACATTTACATAAGTGAAAACATTTGATATGTTTCGTATTTTCTTTCATTTCTCTTAATTTCCTTTTGCTTTCATTTTTTTTTAAACTCCACTTGTATCAATTAAATTTCTGTCAGTCATAGGTTAATAGACTGTCAGGCATAAGTAGGAATAAAAATTATTTTAAAATGCGTTAAAATAGTTTGAGACAGTATCCTCTGCTTCAACTATTAAACAAGAAAGATCAATCATGCTTAAAGCATTGATTATGAAACACTTTCCAACTTCAATGCAATTTTATTTAAACATGCATAAAATGCAATACATTCCTCGGGAATATTTTAAAACTTATCACAATACTACATTAATTTATTATATTTGAAAACTTAAACCTTCATCGAAAAAACATGAACTACATTCAAATGACGGCATTGAAATATAAATTGTCTGGATAAAACTTCTCTAAAATATGATACATTCCTCGGTAATAATTTTATAATTATCATAATACTACTATAATTTATTATATTTGAAAACTTCGTCGAAAACAACTGAAATTCATTCAAATGACGTCATAGAAAAAATAACACGTCTGCCTATCTTTACAAAAGCAACATTTCATTCACAAATAATTTCCGATTCATGTCATTCATCACAATACTACAATAATTTATTTTATTTAAAAATTAAGACCATGGAGTTACAAGTAATTGAACTCTATGCGTAAAACTTCATAGAAAAAAATCGTCCTTCTCTTTTTAAAATCAGTGAATATTTCATTCATATCATCTATGCAGACTCCATGAACTAAATGATTTTGTGTTAAAGAAATGCAGCAACTGTAATACAACTCATTCAACATATTTTGCTGTTTACATTTTACATAGGTGAAATATAGGCTTCGTTGTAGAAATAATAAAATTTGGATGAGCATTTAAACTCAAATATATTGTAATTGCGTTGTTTCTGCATGTAGATGCATATAATTTAAGCAAAAATAAAGTAGTTTTAGGACGGATACAACACTCAATATGAATTAAAAAGAACTTTAAAAATTACGATTTTGAGACAAGATGGATGCCATATATCATTTTGAAGTGGGTCATGTGACCTTTTTATATCATGGTCACGTGATCGCTTCAAATAAGGGGTCTTATTATTATTTAATTTGTATTTAAAAAACTCCTGAATATATTTCACTGAATTTTTTATATATTTTATGGAACAATTTGAATATTACCTAAAATTTTCGAAGCAATTTGTGAATTTTAAATCCGTTTAAAAAATGTTTGAAAAATTTGGTCCCATAGTGCTCAATGTATTTCATGTTTTCAACCCGGGTTCAATCCAAAACTAATTGGGTGATATTATTCATTTATATTCCCATAGGTCCTACAGACCGTCTGAACAACATACTAAAATTTCATTTTGATTATGTCATTTTTACGGCAGTTATCGTGCTAACGGACAGGCAGGCAGACAGAATGAACAAAGTCATAAACACTTTTCAACTTTGTTGTAAAGAGTTAAAAAAGATCACGCGTGTGACTTGTCTTGACTCTCGTGTCCCACGTGATAGCCATTTTTCCCACTTGGAGATACATTTTTATTTGTATATAGCAAGTATGGATATTTTGTGTAAAATTGATTTCGTATTTATCATAAAACACAATTTAATAGTCATAAATAACTTATTAGTCATAAATAATCGATTGGTTATAAATAAGTGATTAGTCATAAATAACCGATTACTCATAAATAATTATTATAAGTAGTTTTAAGTAATTAGTCATAAATAAATACTATAATAACATTACAACATTTATATGTTTCCTTAAATTTTTCGAGGAAGAAATTGTTTTGTTCTGAACGTCGCAAATATTCCAGGTCTCTCTGGGCCCTTGCGATACTAATTACGCCAATGGACTTTACTAATACCCTCAAAACAGTTTGATACTCTAAGATATAGCCAAATGAAAACAACATATAATGAATGTACACAAGCAACATTTATTTAAATCTCAAACTCCAATTTCCGCTAAGATACCTATACCCATGTTTTCAATGCTGCACTCCAAATTAAAAAAAAATCTAACACGGACATCACATTAATTGCCTTACATAACGCAATGGATTTTCTTATTTCATAATGCAAAAATGATGTAGAAGATCCTCAACGGTCACAACGGTTTTAACGTTGAATTGTACATTTGGAGTATTTTCACATGACAACATATTAAACTATTTCGAAGTACCCTATTAACTTGATTCTGTGCAACTCGTACTTGACAATTATCAATATTAATACCATTCATAACAAGTAATATAGTCCATATTCATTCATCAATTTCGTGCTATTTTCGTTAATTCAGCGTCATTCTTGTATTTGCGATGAACTTTTCGTCAATTTGGAACCATTACCGAAAAGTTGCTAAGTGTGCGATATTTCGCCAAATTGGTGGCTTGTGTGCCAAATTTATCGCCACTCGTTACATACAGGCGAGAAGAAGAACTTTTTATGTACAAATAAATTATTGTTGGCAAATTGTAAGACGTCAACATACAAATTCACTACACAATGTATTTTCTGTTGTAAACAGAGACTTAACTGCCTCTGTGGCGCCCTGGAGAGAACCAGCTCAGTCTACCCCTAAACAAGGTCCATCCTCAATGACTCATACAAAAGTAACAGAAAATATACAACTACAGTTACACAGCTGTCTTTATGCTTTACCATAAAATTTACGTATGTTTTGGTATTTGCGATAAATTCTCAAATAAAATCTTATAAGAGTACATAAGATTATAAATAACAAAATAAAATCATAAAAATAAAATAAAATCATATAAGAGTACATAAGATTATAAATAATAAAATAAAATCATATTAGAGTACATAAGATTATGTTAAGATAGCCAATCACACACGTCTATGTCTACTTACATTAATGTATTGGTGATTGTTATATTCACACCATTAACAGTCAGGAGTCAAGTAGTGGAAATTAATCAGCAAAGTGAATGTCCAAAATTGCATTTTGCTTTACGTTCTTTAAAAATTGACACTTCTCGCTTTGGAAGTAGCAAAGCGAGTATATATATATATATATATATATATATATATATATATATATATATATATATATATATATACATATATATATATATATCGTATATCCGTTATTCGTGCGGAATATACATTATAAAGAAACTTAAAAGTCAACCTTCATGTGCAAATTCCTATAATATTATAATTTACATTCTTATTTAAATTATGTTTTTGAAATATTGAAATCGATGCTCCTAAAAAGAACTTTAAGAATATTTGTCTTCGCCATATAAAATTATCTTTAAAGGCTGTTCTGAAAAATAAACCATGCTGGTTCCGTTTGTAAATAAATTTACAAAATATATGAAATTGAATCAGTTTATGCCAAAATGAAAGCACCAAAATTGTATTAAGAGATGTACCCGTACTACGCATATACCCGTATATTCGAAGATATACACGTGTATTTGTAGATTACCCGTACTACAGTATATTGAGATTCAAAAGTATTTGCCAAAATAAAGTGGATGACATAATAAATTGAATACATGAATAATTCCCGCAATCTTCAAAACTGGAGGCCGTAATTGATATATTCCAGCCAAAACTGCAATTTCGATAAAGTTTGATTTTATGTAGTATATTTCTTTATTTCTTAAACCGGAAAAAATTAATAGAAAACATCAGACGCATGAACACTTTGGGTGAAAAATCTTTTGCTAAGCGGCACGATATAATTTTCTTCATTCGCGAAAAAATATCGTCTGCGTAATGTTATTTCCATGGAAGCCTTAACTGTGGATTTTTTATTAATAACTCAACAATCCCTGGTCCTAGAATCTCGAAAAGTTAGGTAAATTTAAAATATAACTATTTTACAGCTACCCACAAAATTTCATGAAATTCGGTGCAGTCGTGAGAAAAGCACACATACAGACAGTCAGACAGATTTTCCATTTCACTTATATAGATTTCCTATTTAATTTTTTTAGCTCATACATGTTTATGTTTTAAAAATATAACTTTCATTTTAGGTTTCAGGTGTAACTGGTGTGTACTTTAATACAGACCGACAGACAGATTTTCCATTTTACTTATATAGATTTATTATTTAATTCTCTTAGCACAGACATGTTTATGTTTTAAAAATATAACTTTCATTTTAGGGTTCAGGTGTAACTGGTAATAGTACTTTAACAAAATATTTTTAGTGACTTTTCTCCTTTTTTTATCATCTGACACATTTTTCTTTCATCAATTTTCCTTCCCCATGACATCCTATCGGCACTTGTGTGTAATACTAAATTAATATATCTTTTGTTATTAAACTAAATGACTTTTCCATGTTTAGGGGCGACTGACATATTTTACCCTGACACAATATTGATCTTTCTTGTGTTTCTTCCCATTACTGTAATGGCATTTCTCGAAAACCGAGATATTTGATACCCCATTCTTTTCCTTTTATTTATATTTGTTTTCTATTTTTCAAAGAAAATGCTACATGGACTAATTAATTCAGTATTGTCCAAATTGTTTGTGGACGAGGAGTATGCAGAGAATACTGAAAACTCGTTATTAAAAAGTTTATTAAATGACACATTTTAGCATTTTTTGACTGTGAACATGGTTTAATTTTTGTATGCTTAAAATCTATAAAAGACGTCACCTACATGTTCCAAAACTCTTTTGAAAAAATTATTTTCAATTTCCCTACGTAAACAATAAAAAAAATAGGGAAATTATTGTGGCGGTGTCGAATATTCGAATTTCTCTATTCTATGGAAGAGAACGTTTTAAGTATCCTTGAACTCGAATAAATTTTTCTGAAACTTTTCAAAATATAAGATTTCTGTTGGCTAGCATGAAGCAGATCGAATAAGACATAAACCAAGATTCTATCAGAGTTGAAGTGCTCGACAAATAAACGCCATGTTGAGTTTTTGTTATTATTATTATTCTTTTGCACTGTCATCCTAATTTGTATTTTTAATATTTTGGATTTCTCTCTTGTTCACGAAGCTGAAACGGATGGAAAGACCACAAAACCATGAATCAAGCTATAGCCGAAGTGCTCAAGAATTTTGCTACGTAACCCACTCAACCACTCATTCAATACAGTACTTACTACAAATATTTTTTTAATTATTGACATATATCACTAAAACTATATTTTCACATTTTTTATATCAAATTATCATTATTGAACTAAAAATATTATTAACTCGAATCGGTTAAAGATTACTCTTGAAAATCCAGATGCCACATAAAACTAATCTGAGACCAGAAGACAATTATACAGTTTTGAGATTTATGACTAGTTACAATGAAACAAACCGCAGACTGGTAAACACCTTTTTATGACAGTCTCCGTCCGGAGGGTTATGACCCCAATAAATTCATTTCATAAATTGCAGGTGTGGTTGGGGCAAAGGGCGCCAAACCTTAAATCAAGCATCATTGGATAATCAAGTAGCCAATGAAGAAATATTTCTACATCGCACTAAGGAGCAACCAATGACAGATACGGAGGGACCCTGTTGTCCAAACAGATACCTTATGCCTTTCTAGTAGGTTGGACGGTCTGGGTAAAAGAAGAAGAAGATACGGAGGGCGTATCTATCCCTCAGGCAACATGATGTAGCAACAATGAGATAAAAGTATATATTTAAGCACTGTTTGTGCAGTAGCGTTAAGATATTGAGGCAATGAATGTACAATCGTGCGTTTCATAAGTAATGATGGCCCAAGAAACATTGATATTCGAATGATAGTCCAGAAGCATTGAGATATTAAACAAATATGATTATCCAAAAGTACAGAGAGTCGTGTTTTCAAACAGTGTAGTGGTTATGGTGAAATTTGAGAATGTGTAAAAAAAGGGAAAGCTGACTCCAAAATTTCAGAAAAAGAGAAGGCCAATATTCCTAGTATGCTCAACAACAGACCGATAAGCAAAGGTATATGCCACTCTGCGTATATGTTAGGTCAATTAATAATTTTGGAAAAAAATTCTGAGAATAAAATTCTGGAATAAAATTCTGACTGGTCTCGGACGGTATATTTTCTCTTCCTTAAGCGTTTATTAAAATTTATGTAATTTTAATCATATATAATATGTGTAAATAAATAAGTTCTTTTAAAAGTTAAAAATGTGGAATTCAATGTGTAGTGTTTTAAGTAACGATCGTATTTTAGGAACTCGTGCAATGAGGTAATGGTGGATTATTGCGGCCACCATAGTAATGTTCGAACTATTCGATGCATGATCACTACAAATTAAGAATAATAGTTCAATCCAAAGATTTATTTATAACTTAAAAAGTAAACCAACTTAATATTTCTTAATAATGCAACACAAACTACATTATTGTGCGAAATTGTGTGAAATATATATATATATACATATTTATATATATATATATATATATATATATATTCCAAAAAGAATACCTATGTACAGAAAAGTAAAAGATGAATGTGAAAAACGAAAAGTATCACAAGTGACCGGGGGGAGTGGTGACCCCCACTCTCCGGTTAAGCAATGCTTTATGCCATGGCGACACTCCCGGAAGCCATTACTTATACATGGAATGACCTTAATACCATCAATTACCGAACAACAAAAACCCACAGCAATATATATTATTGCATATATATTATTGCAATATATATTATTGCATATTTTACGTATGAGAAATTTTTTTCATGTAGCTATCTCAGAATACTTTACATTTGTAAATTATATATGTATATATATATATATATATATATATATATATATATACAGTATAAAAATGTAATAAAAAAATTTCAAGTAATATTGACATAACCATAGAAGCGAAATTACGGTCATAATGTCGATAAGAGAAAAGAACAGCACCGGCCAAATTTCGATGGTTAGTCAGAATTAAATCATATATTTATGCAATATATATTATTGCATATTTTACGTATGAGAAATTTTTTTCATGTAGCTATCTCAGAATACTTTACATTTGTAAATTATATATGTATATATATATATATATATATATATATATATATATATATATATATATACAGTATAAAAATGTAATAAAAAAATTTCAAGTAATATTGTCATAACCATAGAAGCGAAATTACGGTCATAATGTCGATAAGAGAAAAGAACAGCACCGGCCAAATTTCGATGGTTAGTCAGAATTAAATCCTCTTCAGGTCTGAGTATTTAACTCTAACTAACCCAAACAAATGCCTCTTTCATATTGAGCAATAGTACATTACTATAAATTCTCAAACTCAGACTACAGGCATCAAAAATGAAAAAAGAAGATAGGTACCATTAAAAAAAATTGTATTACTATGCGGCATAAACTCTTCTTCTTCCACCACGTGTATACACTATCAATCTCAACAGCATAAATTATCTTGAAGCACCGGTTACGAACGTTCACAGTAATACTTCAAGACCCGTGGAAGCAGGAGACCGGAGAAGCAATTCAGAATATGAACATGAATTCAGAATATGAACATGAAGCAAAGATGAAAATTCTTACTAAACAAGTAGTTCATAGAGAAATTGGATAAACGAGAATGCCTTTATACGCCATTATAACGGCGCTCAAATCGTAGTTTCAAAGCTGGCAAAAGTTACAATTATTTTTTAGCGAAAATACAATTCAAAACATTAATATTAATACACCTTAATTTTCCGATTTTTTTATTTTTCTATTTTTTTTAACTTACTTTAATATTTTTCATTTTTATTTATTTATATAATTAATAAATAATTATATATATATATATATATATATATATATATATATATATATATATATATATATATATATAATTGTCGGTATTTTTCAATTTATTCATGTATTCAAGTTCTTTCAATTTTTGACTTTTTATATATATATATATATATATATATATATATATATATATATATATATATATAAATAGTATAAAAAGAATTTTAGAATTGAAAAAAGAAGGAAGGCTTAGCGAGAAGCTTACTTAATGGCGGTAAGGAGTTGTGACCTTACACCCCAGTTGTCAACAAGCTTGTCATAAATGCCGCGGCATTGCACTCCTGGACGCCAGCCCTGGCAGAAGCCCACCCCCGGAGTGACAATAACAATTATCACAAGACCGTTAAATAAGAAAAGTCCAATGGTAATATGAAGACCATCACTGGATGAGCAACTAGTCCTTTAGACCACAATGACCTGTATATAACTTCGTGTTATCGTTCTGCGGTCCTGTTATGCATAGTATGCGAACTTTCATATGCTAAATGATATAAAATAGATTTTAACTTTGAACAATAAGCATTATTGTTACTGTATAAATTATCAATATAATGTAGCATAAAAGGAATGGAGTATTGCTGTAGATATGCTTGCTGTAGAAATGTCCGATCAAAATCAATACGGATGTCTTCATTGTAGATAATTCTCTGAATTCTAGCCAATCCTCCCAAGAATACTTTCCTAAATATATTCAAGTGAAGATTGGGATTCCAATTGATCAGACCGTTTATAGGTATATTAAAACTTTTTCTTTTATCATATATAGTAAAACTTACAGGTATTGTACTGAAATCAATATTTAAATCTAAAAATTCCACTACATTTTTAAGTGTTGCAGGATTTTCTTTCAAAATTAAGTTTGGTGGGTAGAAATCAAAATTTATACTATAATCTTCATTTTCATATCCGACTATCAAATCATCCACAAAACGTAGGTATATGATTTCATTATTAAGATGTGATAGGCTTTCATAAAAATTGAGGTACAGATTGAGGTACAAGTATAGAAGAACACCCCCCTCCCATGGGGATGCCTTTAATTTGCTAATAGATAGAAATTCCATTAAAAAGGTAGTTTTCTTTAATGACAGTATTAATTAAAGTCTTATATTTAATGAATTCTATTGTTTTCTTCAAGTCGTATTCTTCATATAAAAGGTTTAGGATATTAGATAAGTCTTCAAGATCAATATTGTTGAAGAGTTCCTGAAAGTCATATGTTTTAAAGTATAATGGATTTTTGTGATATTTTACAGACTTTATAACTTCTTGACTGTTCTTGATGATGTAACTACCTTTATTATTGATTTGATGCAACAGAGGCTTTAAAAGTTTTAGTAGAATAAATAGAATTAGCTTTTGTAAGATAAGTATTACAGCAGACTGTAACTGGTCTGAAACTAGTAGGGCACTTATGCAATTAAGGAATATTAATTAAGTATGGGTACTTAATTATGCCATTGTATTTAATACCTGTTTTTTGATATAAGGCTTTAATCCTATTAGTAATTTCTTGGTGGGGAAGGTTAACTTTTCGATATAGCATAACATTTTCATATTTTTCTTTTAAGGTTTGAATATAATAGAATTTGCAGGTAAATGCGTAATTGCTTGAAACTTTATCAGTGTATGCAACTATGAACTTATCTTGAATGGTCTTGAGATAAAGTTCAGTTTGCAAATGTCATGTGGTTGATATAAATTTTTATAAAAACACTTGAAGTCGTTGCATATCCTGTAACGCCATTGTTTGAAGGTGAAGTCAGGTATACTGAATCGAATTGACAGATCATAGATAAATTTATCAATATCTTGCTGAAAAGTTTCATATGAATTGCCTATATGAGGATTACGATATTTTGTACCAAGTTGAAAGGCCCGTATTAAATTTCTATCCTCCAGGACAGCACTATCACCAGTGACTATATGTTCAATCAAAGGATCAGAATATGGATTATTTTCACAATTACATGCTGTTATAATTTCAGTTTCCAGATTTTTACTTAAGAAGTTATAGTTAAAAATTCTTCTTCCCAATGGAATTTCATATCTGTAGGCTGTCTTGATTTTTAGATTAAGTATAGGAAGATGATGTTGATGTTCTTTCAAAATTCTTCTAAAAGGAATATGATTGAAGGTTTTGTTTTGAAACAGGATATTAAGATATGCAGAAGATTTAAATTGATCCACTTCATCATTTTTCAATTTAAGATTAAGAAATTTTGATCGTTTTTTTAACCAATCACTGAGGGTGGCAAAATTAAGTTTTTGGAATAAAGTTAATTCTTTAGTTTGCCAAATTTTAATTTGTTTGGACCAAATTGTCCAAAGGGTTTGCATATATTTTTTACGTATACTCAGAACATAAATACGTATGATATCAGCTTTGTGTGTATCAAATCTATAAACACCCTGTAAAAAACTTTTAAAAGATTCAATGCAATTATTTATATTTTTCTTTTTCCTTTTAGTACTACGGAACCATCTTTTACGTCTTGTAACATTGCAGAGCATGCATCTTTTTGATTTACACGTTTGAAATTTGGAGGTCGTCATAAAACGAAAGTTATGTCTGTATAACGTATCAGATGTAGTAGAGCGATTGTTTGCCGCTAATTGCTGTTCAGAGGGTTGTACACAATTTACACTTTTGTGTTGTATATTACTCTCTTCAATAGGTCTAAAATACTTTCTGATAATATTAGAGGCAAGTTGCATAATATCGATCTTACGGTTACCTGATTCCGTATTACCGGGCAATTTAATTAAATATTAAAATATAACTCAAATGTTGCCAGTCGCTAGTTAATATAAGACATTTTTCATCATAATATAAGATTATAGTTTATACTCCCATAATGAGTGAAATGTAGTTATACTTCAACTTTAAAAATAACTTTGACAATAAATGCAATAAAGAAATACTCCATATATCCAAATTCAGAAAGTGTATAAGCAGTTGCTATAGATGTAGAAGTAATATACGTTTTTAACAATATATAATAATTTTTATGTTTAATTTAATATTTTATAATTTTTATATTTTATATTTTTAATATTTTATATTTTTCTTGGGGGGATTGGCTAGAATTCAGAGAATTATCTACAATGAAGACATCCGTATTGATTTTGATCGGACATTTCTACAGCAAGCATACCTACAGCAATACCCCATTACTTTTATGCTACATTATATTGATAATTTATACAGTAATAATAATGCTTATTGTTCAAAGTTAAAATCTATTTTATATCATTTAGCATATGAAGGTTTGCATACTATGCATAACAGGACCGCAGAACGATAACACGAAGTTATATACAGGTCATTGTGGTCTAAAGGACTAGTTGGTCATCCAGTGATGGTCTTCATATTACCATTGGACTTTTCTTTTTTAAACGGTCTTGTGATAATTGTTATTGTCACTCCGGGGGTCGGCTTCAGCCAGGGCTGGCGTCCAGGAGTGCAATGCCGCGGCATTTATGACAAGCTTGTTGACAACTGAGGTGTAAGGTCACATCCCCTTACCGCCATTAAGTAAGCTTCTCGCTAAGCCTTCCTTCTTTTTTCAATTCTAAAATTATTTTTATACTATTTATATTTATATCGTGTATAGTACATGTAGCTGCTTTGCGCATATATGCTGTAACACTTCAATATCTTCAATAACTTCCATTTTCCATCTTATATATATTATATATATATATATATATATAGATATATATTTATTTTTTTTAATACTATAATTTTAGTCACTAGCTTTTTTTTAGCCACTATAATTGGGAACGTTTTCTTGGATGTTATCGAGTGGAAGATGATACACTGAGTTGATAATTTTAATAACGGACTTGGGAGGATATGCATTATTAGTTGCTGTACTCAATACTTCCATAAAATGTTCTAATTTACAATATTCATCACAAATTTTATTGATTCTAAGAGCCTGGTTTATTATAATATTTCTAAATACAGATATATGCAAACAAGAGTTAAAATATAGAATTTGTGATGCATTAAATTTAAAATCATGTCTTTTATGATACAAATTTATAAGCATACTAATTCCATACAATTCTATACAGCATATTCTATATAAATCGTCTATATCAATATTATTAAGCAAATCTTTGAAACCATAAGTATACAGACTATGAATATTAGTAAGAGTTGATAATTTCTTAACTAATTCAAAACTGTTTATCACAATAGGACAATTATTAGAAATTTCATCTGACAAGGATATTTCATGTAATATATATATATATATATATATATGTGTGTGTTTATATATGTATATATATATATATATATATATATACTACAAATGAAATAGAAAATTGAAGAATGACAATGTATCAAAATTTCGCCGGGGCGGATTGTGACCCCCACTTCTCGGTTTAGCCAGCTTTATGTCATGACGACACTCCCGGAAGCGGATACAATGTCGCAAACCTAGTACATATACTAAAACTAAAAATGTATAAAAGTTGAAAGACCCAAACTGACTTTACACCTAAACCTAAACAACGAGATTTACAACATCCAAACAGAAACGCAAAATACATTGTAAATATCAAATATATTAAAGTCATTTCTTTTATCATATAATTTAAAACTTACTTTACCATTAGATTGCTTATATAAGAAATGACTTTAATTTTAAAATAAATTACGTAATTAATTGGCATTCTTGTCTGCATCGTAATGTTTTTAGAAACATTATTATAAATTTTTTAACAAGAAGCAAACGTTTAAATAGCAGTGTAGAAAATCGTTTTGTAGGTGATCTGGGCTATCTAAATGAAGCAATTGCAAAGGATTACCCTCTACGTTTTCTTAGTGACATATTATGTAAATTTTTCAGCATAACCGTAACTGAAAGTTACAACTTATATTCAAATAGGAGTACACTTTCAGTCTGATCTGAAGCTACGCAGCATTGCGGATGTCATTGTTTAACAGTCTGATGAAGGTAAATTTGTATAAAGTATGTGTCTATTACTTTTTGGAGGTTAGAGTGGTGAAGTGTATGCGGGCTTGTTTATATTGGTGTAAGATATTTGATATTTACAATGTATTTTGAGTTTCTGTTTGGATGTTGTAAATCTCGTTGTTTAGGTTTAGGTGTAAAGTCAGTATTGGTCTTTCAACTTTTATACATTTTTAGTTTTAGTATATGTACTAGGTTTGCGACATTGTATCCGCTTCCGGGAGTGTCGTCATGACATGAAGCTGGCTAAACCGGGAAGTGGGGGTCACAATCCCCCCCGGCGAAATTTTGATACATTGTATTTCTTCAATTTTCTATTTCTTTTGTAGTATATAAATGTACTTGTATATAAATGTACTCGTAATGGATTTGCATGAAAGATACGATTTTCAGTCTTTTATAGCATTGAGTAAATACAGAGTATTAGTGGCCTTGGTTTTATATGAAACGATACTATTTGATGAAACGCGTTTTTATAAACAAATATGTGGTATACCTATAGGTTGAAGTTATTCGTCCATTTTAGCAGATATTTATCTAAACAAATTCGAAATGGGAACAGGTCTGCTGAACGAATTAGTGTATACAGGTTACGTCGACGACATATTATTGGCTACGGAGGAAGAGAATTATGTTATGGATTTCGGTTTCTATCCTGATACATCGAGTTTGACAGAGACACTTCAAAACTCTGATGAAAGTACTGATTTTTTGGATCTTAATATAAAAAGCCTGGACGACAAAACAATTTATAAAACATACAACAATAGAGATGGATTAAATTTCAAGATTAATAGTCTAATACCATGGACCTCAAATTTCCACAAAAACGTATTTCGTAATATTATTGTGAATCTTCTCACAAGAAGCTATAAATTGAATAGTTGTAGTGGGGATCGAGATAAATGCATTGGGAAATATGTAAAAGACGCAATAGAACAGGGCTATCCACAGAAGTTCTTAACCGATGTTATTACTGTTTTTTTCAGAATAACTGTAACCGAGTGTTGCATGCGTTTTGGATACAAATCATGGTAAAGGATATAAAGTGAGTGGCGGATGAAAGGTTGAGAGCTAAATGCAGGCTAATAGTGCAGTGCTATGGCGATACATATGAGGTCAAGGAATTTGTGTTCTTAGAGTAGGTATCCTTATGGATATCACCGAAGAGAGTAAGTAATACCTGGGAATGAAGGTTTTTGTGGTAATGGAGTTGGTATTGGTATTTGGGTCTGATTGTTTGAATCAGGGTTTATGCCTTTTTCCACTTTCGTATTGTTTTGTATTGTACTGATTTGTAGTGTATATCAAGTATATATCTTTCTCAAATTGGTACCGGCCTCCGGGAGTGTTTGCCGCGGCTCTAAGCATGCTTTAACCTGGGAGTGGTGGTCACAACCCCCCACGGCCACTTTGTGGTACTCGATTTGTTCTTTTCTCTTTGATCTATTTGGAAATTTCTATGTCGTTTACGAGGGTAATGGCAGCAATGCACCTTATGAATCGTTAACATTTGGTATGGTATAGGGTTTTTAAATTTTATAGCTTTTGTGTGTATATATATATATATATATATATATATATATATATATATAAGTCGTCTTTAAAATGTGCAGTTGCTTACTGCATTTGAGAGTAACATTAAAAGAATGTTCTGAAAAGTTGTTTTCGATTTGAGAAAGAATACATACATTTACAAAATTTGGCTTTTATGACTTAATTGCTTTTCAAAAATCTATCATGTAAATTCATTCACCGACCGACATACAGACAGTACACTGGAAATTAGATTCACGTAATCAACACTGATTGAAATATACATTTTCCACTTAGTGTTGATTTGCTTTCAACACGTAATGAATACCGTTCTAAACGTATAAATTTTTCAATTATCAGAAAATTGTTTTCTACACATAATCGATTTATGAAAGTAAACTACAGCGACGTAAAAAAATGAAAAAGAGTGAAAATTACATGAGTTTCTAAAAACTAAATCACATGGAATCAATACTCCAAGGCAAAATGGTCTCTGAAATAGAGTTTATCTGTTTCGGATAACGATTTTTCCATTCTGGTCGACTAGAGTTAAGAGTAAAAAGTAAAATATGTCTGCAGAACTCGTCATTATTTTACTTGAACACCGTTTATTTATGGTTATGTTTATTTCCGGGTACGTAGAAATGAAATATCGACTTAAGTAGCTGATGGAATGGAACAATCATAACATAAATTAATATTACTAAGAATTACCTTTGAATATTGCATATTTTTTAATTTTAAATTTCAATTTCAATTTTAATTTTTCATTTTTTACCATTCTGGTTGACTAGAGTTGAAATAAAAAATGAAATATATCTGCGCAGCTCTTTATACTTTTCTTTGAACCGTGTATTTCTTAGTATTATGTTTATATCCGGTTACGCAGAAATGAAATATCGTATTGAGTGTAAGTAGCTGATGGCATGGAACAATCATACCACACATTTACATTACTAAGAATTAACTTCAATAATTGCATATTTTTTTTTTCGTTTATATATGTTGTTACGAACGTGTAATATTTCATTAAAGGAGACTTTTCTTTTGAAAACCAAACGAAGAAAACACACGAACAGGCTTTCCATAACGTGAGACTATTGTTGTCAGAATGCCTAAGATTGTAGAAAGTTTGCCAAATTCGGCGATTTATCGCTACTTTGACGAAGTTTGTGCACTTTCCGAACCAATATTCATAACCAATATTCAACGAGATATTAGAGATTACCAGAAGTTTCTATGGAAGGTCTATAAAAGGAATCATCATTCAGTCGAAGAGAAGTTGACGTGGTACTAACTACATTGAATTGTGACTTCCGTCAATATTTTGACAGTTGTAGCTGCTGTTTTGTGATATTACTTTCGTCTATATTTTGAAAATATTATCGGTGACATTGTGAAATTAGTGAATCATTGAAGTCTTGATGTACTGTATATTTTTTTTGTTTACGCCGTGTTTGTGAAGAAACGTGTTAGTTATCTATGAATTTTGTCTCATTCTTTTATCCTGAGTGCACACCCACGATTCTAGAAGGCACGTCGTGGCAATACCTAAACTGCGATCTGCGATCAAATTGTGAACTGCATGCCCGTGGACCAAAGTCTAACTGAAAATCACACATACACAAGAAAGCAGATAATTAAAGTTCCACTTAAATATATTTAAAGAATCAGTGAAAAAACTTTATAACTGTAAGGTAATCGCTGAAAATGTATAAAGAATACTTACTGGATATATAATAGATACTAAGAATACGTAGGAGATAACTTACGTAGAAGATAATAGCGATAGATTGAATATAATATAATAATATTATATAATAACGATAAATAGATACGCAAAATATAATAAGAAATAAGTAGAACACCGTGCAACCGCCTTCTCAATTGCGACGGAAAACACAGGGAATGTAAGGGGGAGGAAACTTACATGAAATTTTGAATCAAAGCAGCAAAATTTGTTTTCGTTAATAAACTTCCTTTATTGGACGGAATTTTTTTTTATTTTTTCAGAACTTTTACTTATGTTTAGGAGGATTGGGTTTTTTCTAGGAATTGGTTTAGAATTTCAAAGGAAACAGCGGACACAGCCACAGGGAGGGCGGATCGATGTAATTCTACATAATCAAAATGTGCATTAATAGTAAGCAATATCTTAAGAACAGCAGAATAAAAATATCTATATAATATTTTTCTAACCAGTACTCAGTAGGACTCCGACGGAGTAAGGCTAAATATTTGCACAATTATTGAATGTAGCAACCATGCCAGTTATCAACTTAATTTTTTATCTCTTCTATGAGAGGAGAAATTGTATGTTTCGAAAAGTAATTCCATACTTTCTAGAAGCCCCTGTCCATACTCAGAAGGTTGAAATTTTTGCATTTTTATAGTATCGCCTACAGCCGGTCGTCCATTCTACTGTTCTAAACTTCAGGTGAGCTGAGTAGAAGCATGTTCAAAGTACAAAGCCTCAAGATGTCGCATTTTCAATACAACCTGAAGGCGGAGGAATTGTAAGGGGTTTAAAATGTATTTCTACCCATTCCAGAAATCTCCCATGGACTTAGAAAAGTATATATTTGCACACATACAGTATAGGTTGTGGAACAGAACTTAGCAGATGTCGGAGTTTCGATTTCTCCCCAGAGACGGACAAAATGAAGGCAGTCGTAAAAGTATTTTTAAATACTTCATAAGCTACTGGTGATCTATAAAAAACTTCAACTTTGCAAATTTACAGTAGCAACTACGATATTGAATCTAATTAAACCAACCGCTTATTATTTTCGACAATTAAGTGTTATTCAGCAAAATAAATGTTATTAAATTTTGTAGCAAATATTTTTAAGAGTGTAACGTACTTAAATACTAATCGATCCATATAAATGGTAATATTAATCATAAAAGCGTATAAATGAGAAACGTATTGTTATAAAATCATTAAAATGGGAGCGTATAAACCGTGCTTTACTGATCGCCCTGTTTATCTATTACTTTTAGCGACAAACGAAGAAATATCGTCAATTTATTTCAATTTTGCACATGTTGACAAATTTGCAGTATTCAATATCTCTGCAAATTAAATTTAATTTTTGGAGGCTTCCTGGGAGTTGTATGGGAATGTTCATTTAGTATCCCTAGTTCTAACAATAGTGTCACTATTCGTTAAAATAAATGCTTTTTGTTAGTGTCTTGTAGGTAAGTTATGTTCTATAGAAATTTCGTTTCCTTAGTGGTGTCAAGAAGGTCATAAAGTAATTGTATTTCGTTAGGGTCCCATAGCAATAATGTTTTACGTTATACGTACATAAGTATTTAGGAACATTGATCGGGGGGGAGTTGTGAGCAGTTCATGTGTCCGTAGATTTTAGGAGCTCCTTTTATGCTTGAGAAATTATGAAATAAATATTTTACAAAACTTTAAACACCTTCTTATATGAAGGTCTCTTTAGCTCAAAAGTGAAAATTGTTTATCAGTTCAAAGGTGAAAATAGTTTATCAGTTTTAACATAATTTCAAACACATCCGATTCGTATGTACTACACTGATTCGCTATAGATAAATATTTTATTCAACTTAATCTGGTGTTTATTTTCCTATCACCGAGATTAAAATCACTGAAGCCCTAACTATCAAGTTCCATAAACAATAGCAATACTACATTTGGTATGTCGTTGTCTATTGTGGTCCATTTTAATTCATTTGATTTTGAACCTTATCGGTATAGCCCGCTTTGAGTCTGCTAAAAGAATGTACTGTTTTTTAGGGGATTACTCGAAAAATAGAGCAACTAGAATAGCTATATGTAGTAATTCATTGTCTTTAGAGTGTACTTTTATTCCGTATATTTTTCTGGTGTCTTTTAATTTCGATTATTATCCGAGCTAGTTCGCTTTGTTCGGCAATATGTATGCACTTGTCTTTAAAAAACTCAAGAACAGGAACAGCTATACAGTCTAAATATTTAGTATGTCGTTATAATTTGAACATTTTATTTGTATACATTTTAATTTGTAAAATTCAATTTTCTAATATTTAAGTTGAATACAGTTAATGAAAGGGGTAGCTTTTAAAAACGATGTCTTTTGTTTAACTTGTTTTATAAATGCCATTCATAAAACAAATTACTTCAAACTAAAATGTTTTCCCATTATCTGTTTTTCATATGAAATTCGAACGTGATTTCATTTTTCAAAAATAATCTATGCAAAATAAGTATATCGATCGACCGATTGATGAACAGTTACAAAATATTTTAATGATCGGCTGCACAGCCACATCTAAATGAATTTCCGGCACTCAAAAAATCGGCTCCCTGCATAACATTATAATGTTGTTTTTCTGTTTGTAATGCATTTATTTTCATTTTTGTTCAACAGAAATATTTATATTTGCTTTAATGGTCAACTTTATTATTTTAAGTATTTTATATTATTACCACAGACTACAGCCGATTCTCAATGTTTTGTCTAAATTTGAAATTATCAAAAATATAGTTAAATAGCCCCCTTCTTTATAATTCGGAAAAAATAAAACAAAATCGTCGTTGAGAAAAATACACGTATTGATAAAATAATATTTAACTAACTAATTATCAAAATAATTAACTTAACTAATTATTTAAACTAAAAATTCCAAGAAAGTATTTTCCCATTGTTGCATTTAAGGGTTCGGAATGGCAGTCGTATCGCACAAAATTTCCAGTTACCCCTATATTTTCCGCACGACACACTTTACGGACAGATTGATTGCTCCTGATACGGTTTGTATGTTTCCAATAGTACTTTTTGTTTAAAAGTTATCTTAGACCACGAAAATTTGAAAAAGTTTAATGTGAATAAAATGTAATCCTTGTCAATTGGCAGTGAACTGTAGATCCCTACGCCAGACTCTCTGCTTCCACAGGTGTTGAAGTAAAATTTCCGTCACCCTATTCTTGTTTATATAAATTCAGTAAAAATCACGAATTGTTCACTGGCAAACTTTCTTAAATAACTATACTTCTCCTCGCAAGCATGATCCATCAAGAATTAAATCATTGCTTACTCAGAAATGATAATACATATATAATCTATTTTCTTAATGGTCATGGCCCATTTCTATATTATCTACGTTATTTTAAAGCCAAATCCAACTGTACCTGCAACCAATATGGAGATGTTGATTATTAAAGATTATAATATAAAATTTACAAATAAAACTTTATAAAAAAACATTTATTTTTTTAAGAAATTGACTCAGAAAGAGATGTGAAACCAAATAATTATATACAGAAACGTTAAATATTTTGCTCACAAGTCAGTTGTTATTATATTAGAAGTGGTACGTAGCTTGTGTGCATTTTAACTGCATTAAAGTCAGCTAACACTTTGCTGGCTTTTGACTTGGGGCACGTGACACTAGGGAACGAATTGTTCGACTCCGGAGTCACACAGCTATTACTTTTAAGTTTACACCCATTAAATATTTTTATGTCTCATCATATCGAACATTATTCCTTTTCTACTTTTCCTATTTTTATTATTAGTTAATCTTTATTTTTATGTTGTATCGGAGAAACACTCTTTCCTTGTTGCCCCCTACCTTGATTGGCCTTGTCTTGCATCCACGATGGCTTAAGACCGGTCATGAGTTAATTCCTCCGTTTTGACGTAGATTTTTTGGATTAGTTGTGGGAGCGTGGGTAACGACCAAATAGACATTGTGACTCTCCAACTTATTGATTTCATCTCAAATTCGAAAATTTATGTGTTGTAAACATTGTGAAAATAAATGTCAAACCTGGTGCAGACTGTTCTGAAACTTTTTCAGCTTATTTCACGCCTGGCGAATTATTTTAAAAATATACTACCTTATTTCATCTCATAGATAGTGTCAAAATTATGATGTAGACAGCACACGACTTTCCATGGAAACTCATATTTACATTCTTCATTATTTCTTCAATAATTCATTAAATTGGGTTTAATTGCATAAAATAACAGCCATAATTATTTTAAATTACACTAAATTTGCAACTTGAATTCAATTTTCGTTTTTATTTTGTTACTGGATTTATTTATAAAGGTGACGTAGTGAAAATGCGAAAACATTAAAATATCTCGAAAATAGTTAGTCCTAGAGTAACGGGGTTGATTTTATTATTTTTATCGTCAAAAATTGCGTTTTAAATAAGCATTTAATTGATATATTTAAGCATACATAGTCTTTTATTTTTAGATTTAACGGTTTTTGAGGGCCATTTCAAACAAAAAGGGAGATTTTATTTCCGAATTGTACCAAAATCAAATAAACACCAGATTAAAATACAAGAGATTTAGCCACAAAATTTTGCAATCTTTTGTCTATTAAGTTTTAGCTAGAGTAAATACAGGCAATTTTTGCTGGCCATTTCTCAGAAAAAGGCAGGGTTTTTAGCCCGAATCGTACCAAAATCTAATCAGAACCAGGGTTAGTTACAGGAGATTTACCTACCAAATTTTATCAAATTCGGTCAATTAGTTTAGATTAGAAACAAAATCTGCACAGACACATACAATCAGCCGTCACGCTAAAAATAGTTTTTTCCTATTCTAGAGGTCCCAAAAGTGTAGATCCGTCGAAAATTCGAGTTGCAATATTTGACACGATCCTAATAATTTCCTTCTACATTACATTGTTTTTTTACATTATTTTTTGTACTTTTTTGGGGGGGATTCAGCTTTTCTTTCTTCCTCTACTTGGTTTAGGCCTTTTCTTTTTAAAGTTAATATTTCATCCTTGTTTCTTATACAATCCAGTTTCATTGCCACTCCGTTTAGAATTTAAAACCATTGATTCATTTTCTATTATTTGAAATAGAATATAATTAACGTATTGTGTGTGTATGTACAGGGTGTCTCAAGAATGACTGACACATTTGCAAAATGCATTAAAAAAACCCAGAAGGCGATAGAAATGTAACGTTTGCTTCATTGCACTTGGAAAAATTAGGGAATTTTATTGAAAAAAATTTTCAAAATTCGTTTCAAAGGTCACCAACAGATGGCGCTGCGGTTATGTGAGAGCTTCAGGAACACGCATACCGTCAGATCGTCATTCTGTACTTTGCTCAGCATTCTGGTAGCGTGTGCTTCTCAAATATTTCAAGTTGCTGTTAGTTTATTCGTTGAAAATGGTTTATTAGTTGAAACAGCGGATATTTCTTGACCGGACCATTCCGGCTGAAATGTTTGCACAGGTGTCTGCGAATTTTGTTCTCAGACAGCGCCATGTTGCTGCTGCAAATGGTGGTTATTTTGAAAATATCGTTTTGCAGTTTTTGCAACATTGTCATACCGTTTATTAATTTTTCCCATTCAGCAGAGCCATCTGTTAGTGATCTTTGTAACAAATTTTGAAAATTGGTTGAATAAGATTCCCTGGTTTTCCCAAGTACAATGCAGCAAACGCTACATTTCTATCGCCTTCTGTGTTTTTAAACGCATTTTTCAAATATGTCAGTCATTTTTGGGACAACCTGTATATTGCTTATGTATTTCTATAGATGTTTATGTGTATTACCTTTCTACGTTTTTCCCTGCCGTCCATTGTAACCAATATCCGTCTTTTGGGTGAACTGTATGGTCTGGGTTATAAATAAATGTAGTGTATCACACGCGTCCAAACGGATATAAAATTCAGGTGTTTATAGACCTTTAATTTATATAGTTTATTTTTAAAAAGTGTCAAAGTAAAAAAAATAACTTTTTATTTATCAGATGGCTGATAAAGCTAAGTATTGTGTAATATTTTTTGTTCAGAATTGACATACACTATATAACCAATAGTGTACCTCAACATAATTTCCTTCCATTTCTTATCATTTCTACTATTTATAATCATTTCTTACATTCATTATCATTTCTATTTCATTAAAAATATTTTCTTCCATTCATTATGTTTTATACAGTCGGGCATAAACCTTTTTATTCATTAATAATGTGACTATGTAATTACCAATAAATACTCACATGCACATTTTCATATTAAGCTAAATACACTCAAGGGCAATGAAAGTTGCGCACCAAGAAGGAAGCATAGGATAGACCTGAAATTTTATTGATGGAAGGATACAGATGAATAATATATATAATAAAAAAACAGCGCAGCAGAACACGTACAGAAGGAGCTGTGGTACACAGTCCGGTCATCCTCAATAGCGCGTCGCACCGCCTCGTGCTGCGATACAAGCAGCAATACGGTTCGGCATGGTGTCGAATAGACGCCTGATGTTGTCCTGCGGCAGATGAGTTCACACCTATTGGACATTACGTCCCAAATCCCGAAGATTGAGGCAACGAGGCAGATGGCTATTCAACTGGTCCTACACATGTTCGGTATGGGACAGGTCTGGAGAGCGGGAAGGCCATAGAAGTGTCTGGACATGACTCAGGCAGGTCTGGAAAACCCACGCTGTGTGCAGCTGGGTATTATCCTGCTGGAATTGCATACCTGGAATCCCAGAAACGAATGAAAACACATGGGACCGTAGAATCTCATCCATGTACTGCTGGGCTGTCAATGTTCCAGGTACCACTACTACAGCGGATTGGCTGTCGTAGGGTATGGCTTCCCAGCTCATGTTGCCTGCAGTGGGGCTGGTGTGGCCCTCGATACCGAGATTGGGACTGTGGCTTTGTGCAGGGGAGCTCCACATCCTGACACGCTGATCGTCAGTCCTCGCTAAACGCCACACATTGCCAATCTGTGGCGTTCCACGTTGCTCTGATCCGGCATCACTGCAACCGGAGCCGCCGATTTTCCCGTGTTAACGGAAGCCCACGTAAGGGACGCTGAGATAGCAGACTCACTTCCTTCAGGCGCATAGATATGGCTCGTTGGCACACAGGAGCCGCTACGTGTGCCTGTATCGAGGATCAGGTCACCGTCCGCTCTATACGTGCCTGCCGCACGATCATTCGCATCTCTCACTCTTGGTATGCCTGATCCGGCAAGAACCGATCCTCCGTGTCTGTGTGGCGTCCCGTGACCAGTGTTCCCAACACCGTCGGACGATATAGTCAGAACGATCGACGTGACGGGCTATCCGGGGCGCTGAGCACCCTGCGGTTTTCAGTCCGATGATCAGGCCTCTCTCGAAGTCTGTCAGTTGCGTATATTGACGTTTCTGGCATCAGCTACCCGCCATTATTTTCACTCCGTATTCGTGCTGGCGTCGGCCGAAGCTTTTCGCATTGATGGGAAGTCGGCAGCTGGCTCATGCTTTCAGTGCCTCTCACGGGTGTGCGGTCATGCGAAATCACGCCAGACTGGGATCATTCGCATACCAGCCCGCTCTCTAGCTATTTACATCATTTCGCGGTTGTACCATGTTTTCATCTTGATGCGCAATTTTATTGTCCGTAAGTGTAATATTACTACTTTGAGATCACAATAATTTGGAAACTAGATTTAAACATTATATTTTTGTATTCCAAAATTAACAATTTTTCAAAATAGCCAAGCCATAAACGGAACGCGAGATATATAATCAGTGTCCATCGGCTCCAACAATATTTTTTAATGTTATACTCAATATCGACAGCCATATAATATATTTTTGATATTAATGTATTTAAAATAAAATGTTGATTTGGACTTTTTAAGTTTTATGAGGCTTAAGCTACACGATGTTTCTTAAAAATTAACTTTGATATAGTATAAAACATTCATAGATGATTTGCTCAAAGAGGAAAAATGGTATCAATATATAGAGTTTCAGGGGAAGCCCTTAAGTATCCCATAGCTTTGTAAGAACATGACTATAATATTAAACGTTAGGTTTATCAAGAATAAAGTGCCAGGGACAATCAAATTAAAATTATTGCATAGTTAAGATACCAAAGTTGGCAGAGCAAAACAAACTTAATAAGTCGATAAATGCTGCTTTAGAGAGAACTCTAACTTGCATTCGCTCTAAGACCATATTTAGGATACAATTGCATCAGTATACTATTGATTCTCCAGCTAGACGACCGTCATACAGGGATAGATAATATAATCTGTTTTATTCCTTATTATTTCCGAGAAAACTGCACATTATCTAAAACTTATTTTAACCTATTATCGTGGTTTTTTAAACGAAAGCATTATTTATGTCCAAACGAGATACTTTTCCTCTTAGTTCATTGTCTCTCAGCACAATCGTTTCGACGAATTAAATTTGTTTTAAATGTTGTTTTAATAATAACATTAAGTCTGCACGGTATCCCAAAAATATTAAAACGCGATTTAATGCTTTACCTGTTGGAGATCAGTAGGCAATGCAAATTGCAAAAATGTTGAATGTAAGGTACGAAATGAGATTAAGTTAATGAAATAGTCCTCCCATTAATTTTCAAAAAGTGACACATTTTAAATTTTTATACGACGATCTTATGCAAATTTGGTCAATCAGATTTTCTTTATTTTTAATACAACAAGATAATTAAAAAAACCGCATATATGTATCTTTAAAATCAACTGAATTATAATAAAGGAAATATCTGACTTATGCCATTTTTCCATACCATGGAAAGGATGTTTTATCATCATTGACAAATTGACGATGGAAATTGTTTAGATCAAAAATATATTAATATGTGTCAAATTTTTTTATCACAAATGCATCTAAATAAAGCATTACACAGACACAGATCATATAAAGCAGTGGTACTCACTACGCGGTTGGGTATCCTATGTATTATCATACAGTTTTAACTTGTTTTGCGATATGTCACAACTTTACATTTCTAATTTGATATATGGTCCCTATTTACGATGTTCAATTTTGATTAAATATTACCCACTCAATTTTAAAGATAAATATATGCAGTTTTTTTAACTATCTTGTTGTATTAAAAATAAAAATTTTCTGATTGACGAAATTTATCTAAGGGGATCGTATAAAAATTTAACAAGACAGATCAATCATGCATAAAGCATTGATTATGAAACACTTTTCAACTTTAATGTAATTTCATTTAAACATCTCTAAAATGCGATACATTCCTCTGTAAAATTTTAAAAATTATCACAATACTATATTAATTTAATGTATTTGAAAACTTAAAACCCCATCGAATAAAATGAACTTCATTCAAATGACGGCATTGAAATGTAAATTGCCTGGTTTGAACATCTCTAAAATGCGACTCATTTCTCGGCGATGTTTTTAAAGTTATCATAATACTACAATAATTTATTATATTTGTAAACTTCATCGAAAACAACTGAAATTCATACAAATGACGCCATCGAAATGTAACACGTCTGGCTCTCTCTATAAAATCAACATTTCATTCATTTCATTCATCACGATACTACAATAATTTGTTTTATTTAAAAAATTAAGACCATGGAGGTGCAAATAATTAAACTCCATCGAAACTTAAAACTACATCGAAAAAATCGTCCTTCTCAGTATAAAATCAATGAATATTTCATTCACATCAGCTATGCAGACTCCATGAGCTAAATAATTTTGCGTTAAAGAAATACAACAATTCTTATACAACTCATTCTACATATTTTGCTGTTTACATTTTACATAAGTGAAAAACAGGCTTCATTGTAGAAATAATCAAATTTGGATGATCATTTAAATTCAAATATATTGTAATTGCGTTGTTTCAGTATGTAGATGCACAGAATTAAAGCAAAAATAAAGAGGTTTTAGGACGAATACAACACTAAATATGAATTAAAAAGAACTTTAAAAATCAGGATTTTGACACAAGATGGATGCCATATTTTATTTTAAAGTGGGTCACGTGATCTCTTCATATAATTGTCATGTGAGAGCTTCATATAAGAGGTGAAAGCCCCAGGCCGTCCGGCTCGTCCAGAGGACTTAGAGCAGCGAGATGGACGACCGGGTTCATGTAATTATTATTTTAATTTTTATTTAAAAACTACTGAATATATTTTGCTGAATTTTTTTATATATGTTATGTGTTAATTTGGATATTTCCTAAATGTTTCGAAGCAATTTGTGGATTTTAAATTCGCTCAAAAAATGTTTGAAAAAGTAGGTCCCTTAGTGTTCAATATATTTCATTTTTTCAACCTGAGTTCAATCCAAAACTAATTGGATGATATTATTCATTTATATCCCCATAGGTCCCACAGACCGTCTGAACAACATACTAAAATTTCATTTTGATTAAGTTATTTTTACGGCAGTTATCAGCTGCTAACAGGCAGACAGACAGACATAATGAACAAAGTCATAAACACTTTTCAACTTTGTTGTAAAATGTTAAAAAGTCCTAAACACGTTTCATCTTTGTTGCAAAGTATTAAAAATTCATAAACACTTTTCAACTTTGTTGTAAAGTTTTTAAAAACAGCATATCTGTATCTTTAAAATCAACTGAATTATAATAAAGGAAAAAATCTGACTTATGCCACATTTCCGTACCATGTGAAACGTTGTTTCTTCAGTGAAAATAGCGATCATAAACAAATTGACGATGGAAATTGTTTAGATCACAAATGCATTAATATGTGTCAAAATTTTTATCGCAAATGCGTCTAAATAAAGAATTACACAGACAGAGATCATACGTTAATATGCGTCAAAATTTTTTATTACAAATACATCTAAATAAAGCATCACACAGACATAGATCATATAAAGCTGTGGTACTCACTATGCGGTTGGGTATCCTATGTATTATCATCCAGATTTATCTTTTTAGTGATATGTCACAAATTTACATTTCTAATTTGATATATGGTCCCTATTCACAATTTTCAAATTTCAATTAAATATAACTCGCTCAATTTTAAAGATACAGATATGATGGGTTTTTCTAATGATCTTGTGGTATTAAAAATAAAAATTTTCTGATTGACCAAATTTGTTTAAGGGAGTCGTATAAATATTTTAAAAGTGTAACTTTTTGAAAATTAATGGGATGACTATTTCATTAGCGTAGTCTTATTTCCTACCTTACATTCAACATTTTTGCAATTTATATTGCCCACTTATCTCCAACAGGTAAAGAATTAAAGTGCGTTTCACTCTTTTCGGGGCATCCTGTATACGATTTGAGATTACGGTTCTAATTTACAACAATTCAATCTTTTGTTAGTCAACAATTGTTATGATTTTAATTGTCACATTAAGTATAGGTTCATTAAGTTAATGTGCTGCAATCATCAACCGACTATGGCGGACTTCACATGCATGATAAATATGTGCTTTTAAAATCTGTACATCTTTACTAAACTATGTTTATTGACCTGGACGATCAACATTGCTTATTTATCTATTTATTTAAGAGTAGTTCAAGGAACAAAACCGTTTTAGAACTTCGATTAAAAATGCTTCGTTTAATAAATAACTATAGAAATAACTATCGAATTTATCAATAAGGATAAAGTAGTAAGTTGTATCAAGTATCACTAGCAATAATTCCGTGCCGTTGTTCAATTTATCTATATAGATAGAAAATCTAATTTAAATAATTAATATATGCAATGGATTGAGTCTCTTGCAAGGAAAATCGCATTATAAATTAAACTATCTGGGTAAAAACTGTTTGAAGGCAAATGTTTCTGGACTTCGATTATTTCAGACTACTGAAACTTTCATGATATAGTGAACAAATGTTCATTTATTTTTCAAAGACATGTAAGAAAATATAAATTGAGCCTAGATAGATATACCATAATACATTCAAGAAAATGTACTCGAGTTTTTATTGATCGGTTGTTGAATCGTCTTGAGATATAAATTTCATAAAACAACAACAGGAAACTGAAAGAAAAATCATGTTCTTGGTTGTTTCTTTTCCTCTTACATCTTTAACAAGCAAAAACACGGTATAGAGTAAATTATGTATCAAATTGCGTTTATGTGAATAGTTTGCGGTCTTCTATTTAAGATTTATTTTTTATTTTCTTAATATTTTGATAATTCAAATTATTAAAGATTCTTTAGAGAATTCAGAATAATAAACATGTTCAAAATGATATAAATATATAAAAAAAAACGATTATTTCCTGGTTGAATAACACTAGTTGCGCAACAAATTTATATTTTATTTCTTTTTGCATATTTATACCGAATATACTAACATTATATACCAAACTAGAAATTGTACCCTAATTTGGTATATGATGTTAATATGCGTAACAAGTTGTCCGTAACAAATTTATGCTTTATTCCTTTATGCATATTTATACCGAATGTATTACCATTATACCCCAAACTAGAATTTTATATATATATATATATATATATATATATATATCAGATTACCTAATAAATATAAATTCGATGTAATATTAAAAATATAAATACATATAAAAAATTGTCCTCCGAATTTGTTCAAACTTTGTTGAAAAGGCCATTTTTCAATTATTTTTGATGGTGTTGAAACGGAAACTTTGTAATAATTATTTTGATCGCTATGGAACCGATTTGAGTTAAAATGCTAAAAACTATATAACCAATTCGATATTTAAAGAAATAATGCTATAGTGCATCTTCCCGAATCCTCAGGTACATGTGTACCGAATTTCATGGCCGTAGGATGCTTAATTCTATCACTACAAACTACACACACAGACACCGTCCTTCAATATATAACATTAAGAATTGTCTTTAATTATATTGGACGAAATATGTCTAATGATATGTAATTGGCTGTTGCAACTAGAACAAATTTGCATTTGGACAATTTTGTCACTTTAATTTCTCAAATTTTATCGGTCCATCTCTTTTATTACTAGTTCAGATCGCGATTTGAACAATTTTCAAAAGAAAACACTGGACTATACATAAATCTCTTACTGAAATAAACCTTTCGATATCAAATTGATTGAATTGGCCCTTATTACTGTTTATTTGCCCTATTTTTTCAAATAATTTGTTTTTGATCTGCTCAACATTTCTGAAATTCCGTACAGGTAGGTCAATATCTATTCCATAAAGCATATTTTCAAAATAATTTTTAAAAGATCGCATATTTGAGGCATCAGAGTTTATACGCATATCTGTTTCCATTATCCGATATTTGTATCCACGATTTTTGATTTCATTCGATTAAAAATTTTTATGTATGGATCAATCAGCATATGTTATATTATTAAAATTATTTTCTATCGATCTGGTTGGCATTTTATCTTCTAGTATTTTAATACATAAATACATTTTAGTTTTCAGTAAGAAAGTACAATCATACATAAAGTATTGATTTAAATACACTTTCCAAACGAAATGCAATTTTTTTAAAAATCTCTAAAATAAAATACTTTCAGCCCTAATATTTTTTTAATTCACACATTACTACAGCAATTTAATATATTTGAAAACTTAAAATTTCATTGAAAAACTTTGCACGAAATGAACTTTATTGAAATGACGTTACCGAAATATAAATTGTCTACTTCTCTATGTAAACGCAATGGATATTCCATACACATCACTTATATTTCAGACTTTGGATCAAATTAATTTTGCATGAAATAAAAAGTCAGCAATTCTTATACAACGTACCTTATAACTGCATGATGTTTTTACATTCTGAATACCTTAAAATTAGGCTTCGTTGTAAATATAATCAAAGTGATCATTTAAAATAAAAAATATTATAATTGCGTTGGCACAGAATTTAGACATACAGATGATGAGCAAAAATAAAGCTGTTTTAAACTGTTGAAGCGGGTCCAACCCAAAATATAAATTATAACGAATTTTAAATATCAATATCCTTACACAGTGAACAAAATGGATGCCATATTTTATTTTGCAGTGAATCATGTGATGCCTTTATATATCATGGGTGTACTTACTATTTCCAATTTTCTTGAAAATCTGTCTGGCAAATTTTGCTGAAATTAAAATTTCCTAATATTTTCGAAGCAATATGTTAATTTAAATTTCGCTTACAAATGGTCTAATTGAATCCCATGAGGTTAAATTAATTTCATTTTTTCAATCCAGGTTCAATCCAAAACCAATTGGGTGATATCATTCATTTATATTCCCATAGGTTCCACAGACCGCCTGAACAACATACTAAAATTTCATTTTGATAAAGTCATCTTTACGGCAGTTATCGTGCTAACTGACAGACATACAGACAGAATGAACAAAGTCATAAACACTTCCCAAATATGCTGATAAGTGTTAAAAATGTGCGTTATAATTTATAAAATTACGAGTGCTTTATAAATTATGAACACTGTAAAAAATACCGATGTTGCAGAAACAATGCATAACATACTTTTATATCTTTTACGTTTATTCCACGAACCGTGGAACATATATTATACTTTTAACATTTTTTTTAATATAAATTTTCGCAGAACACGTATCCATCATTTATGATAAATCTTCACATAAATTTTTCATAAACTTATACTTTCTGAAAAAGTTTCGCGAAAGAAAAACTTACATCCAATATAAAAATAATATTTCGAGAAAAAATAGTATTGGGGAAATTTCAAACTGTACATTTCTATGCATTAGAAAGTAATCGCATAAACTTGACAGGCAAAATCTGGAAAGTTTATGAAATGTTACTTAGAGCTTATATATGTATGGTAAAACAGTATTAGAAATTACTGTACTTAACTTGAAATACTTCAGTAGTCAGTGTTCATCCATTTTAAAGAAAATAAGGTGTATATTTAGTTAATAATGTTTAGAAAATTTGACAAGAGATTATATTAACCTGAAATAATAAACGCAGGATCAAAATGATAAAAATGAAAAGCTCGATTCATTAATTAAAATAAAAGAAATAGTATGTTTGTAACACATAAAAATTAGCTTTATATTTCTTACCAGTCGCGTTCTCAATGACTAGTGGCCACTAAATGTGGCTCCTACGCACTTCTGAATTACAAAAACGTTTAAAATTTCAGCATAAAAATGGAATGGTTCATTTTTTTGAGAGATCTTGTGATGTAAGTGTTTTTAGAATATCTTTGTAACATCACTTCTATAAATGAATGCAAAATGTATGATGTTTTCCTTGATCTAGATGCTGATAAGAATAAGTGTGACATCAAAACAAATAAACCAGCTACATTGGAAGTGATCAAAACTGTTGCTACATCACCCCCTCCCTCACTGAATCAGTCAGTTCCGTACATATTATATAGATGACGGGTTTTCTAATAAAAACGACGAAGTATATAAATGAAATTAAACAAGAAAAATCAATCATGCATAAAGCATTGATTATTAAACGCATTCCCACTTCAATGCAATTTTAGTTAAACATCTTTAAGATGCGATGCATTCCTCGGTAATACTTTTAAAATTATCACAATAATACATTAATTTATTATATTTGAAAACTTAAAATTCCATCGAAAAAATTAACTTTATTCAAATGACGGTATTGAAATATAAATTGCCTGGTTTAAATATCTCTAAAATGCGATACATACCTCGGTAATATTTTTAAAATTATCATAATACTACAATAATTCATTATATTTGAAAACTTCATCGAAAACAAGTGAACTTTATTCAAATGATGTCATCGAAATATAAATCGTCTGGTTCTCTATAAAAGCAGCATTTCACTCATTACCTTTTTACCATTCATTTCATTTATCACAATAATATAATAATTTATTTTATTTAAAACATAAAACCATGGAGGTACAAATAATTTAACTCTATGCTTAAATCTTCATCTAAAAATTTGCCTTCTTCTCTGTGTAAATCAATGAATGTTTCATTCATATCAGCTATTTTGCAGACTCCATGAGCTAAATAATTTTGCGTTAAAGAAATGCAGCAATTTTTACACAACTCATTCTACATCTTTTGGTGTTTACATTCTTCATAAGTTAAAATTTGGCTTCGTTATCGAAATAATCAAATTTTGATGACCATTTAAACTCAAATATACTATAATTGCGTTATTTCAGTATGTTGATGCACAGAATTTAAGCAAAAATAAAGTGATTTTAGATGGGATACACCACTAAATATGAATTAAAAAGAACTTTAAAAATCACGATTTTGACACAAGATGGATGCCATATTTTATTTTGATGTGGGTATATTCATATAATGGGCACATGATCTCTTCATATAAAGGGTGTAATTATTATTTTAATTCTTATTTAAAACACTACAGAATATATTTTGCTGAAATTTTTTTATATATTTTAAGGAATAATTTGAATATTTGTTAAGACTTTCCAAATAATTTGCGGATTTTAAATTTGCTCAACAAATGTTTGAAAAATTAGGTCCCATAGGATTCAATGTATTTCATTTTTTCAACCCTGGTTCAATCCAAATTTATTGGGTGATATGATTAATTTATATTCCCAAAGGTCTCTCAGATCATCTAAACAACATACTAACATTTCATTTTGATAAAGTCATTTTTATGGCAGTTATCGTGCTAACGGGCAGACAGACAGACATTCAGAATGATCAAAGTCATAAACACAACTATGTTATAAAGTGTTAAAAATGTGATGTAAATACCTTAACAAGGGGGTGCATAAGCGAACAATGAATGAAGTCACCATTTTGTTGCATAAAAATGTCCTTTATATACTACTTATGGCGGTAACCAAGACCTCAGTCAGTTCGAGGGAAACATATGACGTAAGAATGATTCCAAGAATTAAGATTTGATCTCAACTGTGATGCTACATCACTGTTGTATATATATTTAATGATTGTTTCCACTGGTCCACACTGAAGACGGATAATGAACTTGCCACTGAAAAATTTTATGGACAGTATGTGATCAAGATGACCACTGCAGATTGCATGTCTTGGGAAAAAGAGAGCAAGGTGTTCGTTTCGTTAACTAGTATTAAATCAGTGAAAAACTATGAAAGACAAATCAGAATTAAAAGGAGAGGTTCTAGGCCCTTAATCTCCCCTTTTATTAAAACTCCAGCCACACAAATATGGTTAAAAGAACCATGTACCGAGGAGAAAGGTAGGAATAATATCCGCTAACAAAAGACTACACTCACCGATTATTTTGAGGACATATTTCATAACCAAGCTGACGCGGTTATCGAACGGTAAAAGGCAAGCGTTTCCTCGTTGTCGTTCGACCGCCGAGTCGTGGGTTCGAGTCCCACTTCAGGCATGGATGTTTGTGCTGTTGGGCGCAATGTGTTCCCACCCCCACTGGTGCGCTGGGGCAACGTCATATGACGGCTAAGTGGTTCACGGTTCTGGCCGATGTATAGGCGAAGATGAAAGAGTCAATGCCTGGTCATTGGAAAAAAAATCGTAATCAAATCCAGACTTCCACTTTGAATATTTCATATGTGGTACGTGTAATACACATTTAGATAATTCAACATCAAGCCATCATCAATTCATGTTCGACTTAGTTATAACCAAATAGCCTATTCGAAAACATACCTAAGTTATTAGAAGCCATGAACATTAGTCACTGAACTGAATTATTGATTCTTCAATTCCTATACACGATCTACAGTCTCAAACTGCCTCTAATAAACATTCGAATCTCTTTCCGCAGTTCAGGTTACGACTATGAAGTGGACATATGAAAATTGGTTTTTGTAATCTTAGAAATCAGTGAAGGTAGTGTGAGACTAGAAATAGATCTCACACCAGTCATTGTGAGACAGTTGTACAATATTTATTGCGTCTGAAACGTCAGACAATACCTTCAGCCTCAATGACGCAAAAGTTTACAGCGTGCTGACCCAAAGGTCAGAAAACCATAAATTTAGGGGTGTCATGGCAGAGGAGATCGGAGGACTCTTTAAGAAATGTGAAGTAATGGCATTAGATAAAGAGGCTAACCAATTGAAAATATGCTTCTGGCGTCGCCATGGAGGCGGCCAATAGGAGCAAAGGAGGAGTATTAGACTTAGGGCAAAACAACTACAACGTGTGACATAAGAACGAGTACGATACTTACCGAAAAAATATACATATGTATGACTACGAGTGTGAATATAAATGTAGAGAACGACTTTGACAGTAGAGATGCAGTTGAGAAGTGTTACGCAAGTGTTGCAGAGTGTTCCGTAGATATTTCAAAAGAATGGCTAGATCAATTTGCAGTGCAGTCAGCAGTACGAGATGGAGCCAAATACGCAGAGTTACGGACAATGGGATTTGCTGATGTAAGAATTGTGGTCTATGGCCAAAGCCGAAAGTGAATGTATGTGGGCTTTAAACATGTACCAAGTTTTAAGTAATTTTAGGTATTTTTAATAATGGTCTCACATTGTGTCTTACCGCCGAAGTAATATGAATAATTGTGTAATGAATTTAATAAGTATGTTATGTTGTTAATAAATGTTTTATTGTTAAAGTTAAAATGGTGCAATCAATGTAGTATTATCGTAATTAATGTTCTTTTACAGAACTCGCGTGGAAGATAAATAATTGGTGGGTTACAGCGGCAAACAACGCTATGTATAAATTAATAATGAGTTCCACGAATACGATCAATTTACGGTCATGTTGAGATATGTTGAAAATATTAATCTAAAATACCCAACAATAACTTAGTTTTTGTGCACCACAGGTAGATATGAAAAAATTAAACAAGTACAATGTGTGGTCTCATTGGCGTTGTCACTGGAAATAAAAGCCTCTGAAATCTATTGACCAATCAAATTGATACTACTTTTATAAACATATAATTATTTTTAAGTACACATTGATACGGCTTGTAATGGAATTTCGAAGTATTGCAATAAAATTATATTACATTTTGTATAGCCTTCGAGTTTTTGATTGGTCGAGTTCTTATAATAATTTACTACGTCATCAAGTAATTAAGTATGTTTAATTGTAGAAATACTTACAATCTATTCTAATGGCATATTTATTATGTTAACCTCCATGTGAAATGTAAAATATTACAATCAAAACTCAATATTATTTGTTGACTTTATTATTAAGTGTACCTAAAATAAAAATGTGCTATTGAAAACTCTAAGAATGCCCACTAATTAAATATTGCGTCATATCAAACTTTACTACACATGGAAATAACAAAAAATGTATCTTTTTTAAATATTAGCCATTGTATTGTATATTTCTAAAAATAATTATTTTTATACATGACTGGACTGTACATGAACTGATGTATATAAAAACTAAATTCTATTTTCATGGTTTTCTGTAATGATACTTTTCTTAAGAACAGCGAACTAGATAAAAAAGGTTCTGAGATAAAAGCAAAAATGCTTTTATATGTGAAGCAAGTATTCTAGTCCCCTGTGAGTTTATAGGCCCAGTAATTTCAAACTGGGTAGTCTCTATGGTGGTTAAAATATAATTTTACAGACATTTAATTGAAAAGGGTTCCCCACGTAAAGGTAATTACACCTAAGATTATAAGATTGTTCTAAAACATTCTTCCTCCTCATTTTGCGAATACAAAGGAAGTTTCTATTTAATGTGTAGTATTTACAACATAAAAGTGTTAGATATTTTAAACATTTGTAAAAAATCGGCTCATTCCTTGATTTTATACAATATTTAAAAATTAAACATACTTCTAATTGTACCTCTGACCAATATGGAGATTTTGATCATTATATTTTTTCTTCTCTCTTTCAAAATTTTTCATTTAACGAAGCCTACTACTGTAAATCAACCATTATGATTTTCTAATATTTGCAAAAAAAGTATCTATAGGATTAAAAACTGTATTCTTATTTTAAAGGTATCTCAGATATTAATTCTTAATTTCTTTTTTAGAAGATAATGCACGCAATGCTGTTCTGATCAATGACTAATTGTTTCACTACGTTGCTCCATTCTGCACTTGTGTTTTAATTTTTATTTACATGTGTTTTCTTTTGTGTTTTGTTCACCTATTATATATCTCTGTTCTTGGTTTAGGTTTTCGCTTTTGAAATATTGCTTTCATCGTTTCTTACATAGAACAAATTAACTTCGTGCATTTATTTGTATAGTATCTAAGTATATATATATATATATATATATATATATATATATGTATATATATATATATATATATATATATATATATATATATATATATATATATATATATATATATATATGTGTGTGTGTGTGTGTGTGTGTGTGTGTATTGTCCTGTTTATGTGTATAATCTTATTTATATGATTTTCCTATATTGTTTTTATGCTTCTTTCACAGACGTTCCTTGCCAGTGCTCTACACCCTTTGGGTGAGCTGGCCGGTCTGGGTTATAAATAAAATAAAAATAATCAGATGAATAAATACTCAATGAAGAGCTAGCTAATTGCATAATATTATATAAGACAAATACTTGGGCAATCGTAAGGAAAAGTGAGGAGAAAGTATTTCCACATTCGAAAGTAACAGTGGTAGTTTCTTATACCAAGTAATGGAGACATAGTTTATATGCCCTACAAGTAATAGAGTTATAGTTTAAAATCCCACCAAGACACATTATGAATAGTCTCTAGGAGATATGTATATATGTTATGAATGGATAGTTTATCATGGAACATGATAATCAGCACATAATCAGCATGGAACCTGACTTGCAAGGACCATGCGAGTTTTGGCCCATTATTACCATTCCGAAACAAATTATTCGATGAATTTCACTTGTGTAAAATCAGTTCAAGTGTTGCTGCTAAAGTCAATCAACATTTAGCACTCATATTTTATTCCGCTAAAATCGTCAACCATAGTGAAGGTCATTTGTTAAACCTTATCGAAGACGCCCAGGTTCTAAGCCCTAATCAAATTAGACGACCGAATAATTGTTGTTAAAATTATAATAAAATTTAACTTATAATTAATAATTCGCGCATGATACTCCTAATCCTAATAACATCCAATTATTAATGATGCGATGTGCTAATGCCATTAATGAATAAATTATGGTGTTCAGTTAATAAGGTGTAAAGTTAGTAATTAGCTGTAAACTAATAAATTACTTATTTTAATTACCTCATAACCTCATCTTTAGTTTAAGTTTCGTCCCCTGCGTACTTCACCTCTAGGTTTCTGGTTAGGTTGTATGTGAAATTGCAGGTGGGAATTCTAGACATATGTAACCACGAAAATTGCGGTGACAAATGCTTCATCACAATTTTAAATAGATAATAACATTTCAATTGGCGTTTGAAATATAAAAAAAACGAAATAATTTTTAGTCATGGTATTACATTTAACAGTGCCTATTTTTTATATTCCTTTGTTTCCAAATAAGTTAACACTTTCTTAAAATTTCTAAAACTGTTATGTCTTACGATATAATACCAATGTTGAAGAAATAGTAATTGACAATATCTTTATTGCATTCATATAGAGATGCATTAAATAACTAGAGAATGTACTGCCGTTGCTCCTTAATTAAATCAAGAAATAATTGAATTCGTTAATTTAATTTATCAAAAGCTGTAGTTACCCGCTGCGAGGTTAAACACGCGGATAGAAAAATAAATGATCTCATATCATGAATCTCGTATAAAGAATAACATTTACCTGATATAATAACTTATAAATTTCTTTTGTATTGAATAATTCATAAACATATTAAAGTCAAATAATTTGTAAACGATTCAAGATTTTTAATCACTTTGTTAAATCTGTATTTTTCTTCAAAACTTATGCTTCGAATAAAGCAACCATTTCAGATGGAAAAGAAATTAATAAAATGTGTTTTTCTTTCATAACTGAAAAATAACGAAATTCTGAAATATATCGCAAAAAATATTTCAAAGAATATCTAAATTCCAATACATTTTGTTATAAATTATTGATTCTACAGATTTAATTTAAAAATGCTCTTATTAATTATTTCATTATTTGAATGAAAACGCACTGTGACTATTATTTAAACAATTTAAATAATTTATAAGACACTACATATCCGTTTTAGATACTTAATAAATTGTATAACATTTATCTCCAGTATTTTTGAAATGCCCGTGAACAGTAACAACGAATTCTGCTTTTAAAGTTATTTGATAACAATGACGTCGGAAAGATAAAAAATCCTACACTTCAAAGGCCGGAAAAGTGTCGCTTAACTCAATAGTTATTATATTTGATTTCAAATATAACCTTTCGGTTGATAAAAGCGGAAACCAAAAACCTGATAAACGAAATAAAAATGGGAAAAATTTAGTAATTTTAGATACGCCTGTAAAGAAAATATTTAATGCTCCTTTATCTTAAGTAAAAACGCAACAAACAAATGATACAAATGTCAATGTTTTATAGTTAAGTTATATAAGTAATTCAAAATATTTAGAATGGAAGTAATTTATAGTTTATCGTATGGAGTGAAGAGAAGTTAGCTTCATATTAAGGAAACGCCAATATCGTTTAAGGCAATAATTCAGATGGCAATGAGATAGGATAAATAGTCCTGCATTGCATGCATTTCTACATATTTTCTTATGCATTTCTTATGCATTCTTATATTTTTCTTATGCATCTCTTATGCATTTTTATGCATTTCTTATGCAGTTCGTTAAATATTTTACTGAAATACAGAAAGCGTTTATGTAAACGTCGAATTCTGCAAAATTAAATTTTTAGTAGTAAAGTAGAACTGAAGAAATAAAAATATTCCATTTAAATTTATTTTTCCTTTCAATCATTATTATCTCCATATTTTTTGTACTCTATTCTATAAATATAAAAAATACTGGGTAAATATACTCATAAATAGAGAACTCACAATTTAAAAATAATCCAAAATACATATACTAAATACTAGGTATTTCTGTTGTGTCAATTATCAATAGCAGCTACCCTCATGTCCAAAAGTTAAGCATAATTCGTAAAATGCAAAAATTTAGGAGTTAATATGGATACAATGGTTCAAAATCAGATGCGAAGAATCGTGGGACGAAGGTAAATCATTGTGCATATGCAAAGCAGTTCCTTCGACGTCGACATGCGCAAAGCACCGGTGCACGTCGGAGTGCGTATAAAACAGACTCAAGCGTTATGAACAGTTGAGGCAGAATTTCGTATTTGATGTTTTGCGGATCGTTGTTAACAAGCGAAAAGGACAACAAATGTCACAATGATGTCTACTGGATATGTTTCTGAGGGGACGAATTATTGGAATGCTTGAATCCGGTTGATCCCAAACAGAAGTCTCTCAAATTCTGAATGTGCCTCAGTGTGTGATCTATAGATTATGGCAGACATTCCAAACCAATAGAGATGTTACCCGTTAACCAGTTCCAGGTCGGCCAAGGGTAACAGCCACTCGTCATGACCGATATTTAGTGATAACTGTGCGACGTCAGAGGAACGGTTTTGCCAGACAACTGAGTTCAGTCCTGTCAGTCGCCACAGGAGTCACTTTTTCGAGACAAACTGGTTACAGGAGACACATATACAATGGTCTCTATGTCAGATGCCCAGAAGTTTGCATCCCCCTAAAGTCTACACAGAAACGCGCGCGTTTACAGTGGAGTTTAGAATATCGGCAGTGGAGTGGACAACATTGGGGCAACGTCGTGTTTAGTGAAGAGTCCAGGTTTAGCCTGTAAACTGATTCTCATCGTACCACGATCTGGAGAGAACGTGGAACGCGTTTTCACCCAGGACACATCACGGGAAGACATCGTTTTCCGTTTGGGGTGTCATGTTCTGGGCAGACATCATGATGGACGGCCGCACAGGCCTCCACATCTTTGACACGGGATTAATTGCCGTTCAAATATACAAAAACGAAGTTCTTGAGTCTACCGTTCGATTGTTTTGAGGTGCTATTGGTCCTGATGTCATAATCATGGATTATAATGCGCTTCCTCACCGTGCGGCCTTGGTCCAAGACTTCCTTCAAACTGAAGCTATCCAGCACATGCAGTGGCCTGCCAACTCTTATCGGAATCCAATAGAACATGTGTGGGATATGCTCGGGAGATATCTTGCATCTATCTTACATCTACAGATCTTACATCTACAAATCTTACATCTACAGATCTTACATCTATCTTACATCTACAGATATCTATCTCGGGCGATATCTCTCTTCCTCCCTTTTATTTGGATTATAAAAATTGTTATTATCCTTGTTCTGCATTGTTTTCTTCTTTTATAACCCTGTCACACCCGCATACCGCATTTCCTTCCATTCCGTTGCGAGATTTCCTGAAATTTTCACATAAACAGCAACTATCTTTAACTTTTGGACATGAGTGTACTTCACTAACACTAGCGAAACTTCGATGTAAATCTAAAAGAAATATGGCATTTTCAAGCATTTCACGAGTAGGAGCTTTATCTCCTTCTTTCTAACTCCATCGTTTATCCATTAGGAGTAAATAATATAAAGTGTATAGTAGTCATCAATATAATCACTGAATCTGTAAGTATATTATTGCATATTAGCCAATTTCCATCCATGCTTTGCGTAGGTAAAATGGCAAGTGGCCACTAAATGTGACATCTACATATTTAATAAAGTTTCTGAATACAAAAATCCATTTCAATAGTAAGCATAATAATTGAGAACATTTCATTATTCTGTTAACGTTGAAATTCCGGTATGTAAAACAGTATTTCAGCTCTGATCACTAGATGTCGCATTATTTTAAATATTTTCAGACATTTTAGGCTAAAAATATTACTTATAGCATTAATGTTCCAATAGTTTTATTTGAAGAATCGCTTATAATATTTAAATATATATTATGGAATCTCATGAGCGGTTAAACGACTAATAGAGTTAACTAAGAAAATGTAGGCTATTTTAAATTTTGTTTATGATGGTATAAAAATAAATTTTATGTATCTAACCGTTCTAGAGTTATATATGAAATAATGTTAGAACAAAAATTTTCACGATTTATAATAATTCTAGAACAAAATAAAAACAATATATTTCTCACAATAGGTCAGTCTCACGTGTTTGTGAGAGTACTTAGTTTCTCGTAATTTACTTCTTTTTCAGCCCATCATTCTCACTCAGTTATGTGACATAGATATTTAGAAAAGTAAGTATACATGAAACATAGAAATGTGTTCCCTTTTTCATAGATAGCAGCATCCTCGAACCTGTTTTGCTGTGATTTCAAGCTATTCTCATAATGAAAAAGCGGGTACCTATAATACCGCCCGAAATATTTTACATGCAACAATTGCGAATATCTCTAGGGAGAGCGACATATTCTGATTTACCATCCAATCGCCATTAAATTTCATAAAAATTCATCTCAGACTACAATGAATAAATATATTTGAAATTAACTTCCGCGATATTTGCATGGTAGAACGGAATATCTTGTTCATAGAGGTTCAGAAAATTGCTGCCAATAGCATACTTTCCTATTGCTACTAAAGGTATCTGTGATTCCGTGTGATTCCGTGCTCGAAAACGATAATTTGCTTTTAAAGTACTGTTATCCGGAATGAACATTGTGGTTTAATACAATAAATGCAACGTTCTAAAATGCTATTGTTCACAAACCTCTTAACCTAGAAAACAGCTAGGTCAAGCCCAAAAGATCACGACGCCCGAAAAAGGATGAGACTATCCACTCCTGGTACTTTACTAAAAGATTTAAATATGCTATCATGTAGTCGATAAGATGAGATGGAGTAGCCGAGGAGGAATAACCGGTACAAGGAGGAATAACTCTGTCTCCTCGTTCAAATTTCTTATCTTTAGTATGACAGCTCTTTAACCTGGCCAACGCTGTCTGAATGCATGTAGAGTCATCATTATTGAGCAATAATCCAGGACTCTTAGACAAGTTCTAATGATGACATGGATTATTGCTATGACAATTCCTACATCTAATCAAAGTTTGTATTTCAGAAACAGTGAGCAAATTGCAAAAATGTGAATTCAGATGACAAGACTCATTGGCTAAGTAGTCTGCAGCACAAACACCGATGTGAGAAGGAATACATTGGATTAAAATGCTTGAAAATATAACCATATATTTGCACAAATTAGTCTACATACACTTATTGGACACTGACATTATTTCATTGGTGGCATCCGCAAAAGCCGATTTCTTCAGAATATAAAATTTTAATACATTATATCAAAATATAGAAATCAAGATTTTTATTTTGAATTTAAAGTATAATAGTCGGTTGATATGCATTCAAACCATTAGTTTAATAAAGTAAAATTTTAGTTTGTAATAATTTATAAAATTTATATATATATATGACTGTATAACTCAATAGTTCATAGTTTTTCATTTCGTTTCCGCAGTCTAGTTTGCTTTGCTACAAGAGTATGTAATTATCTTCATACTATAGCATGGTTGTATTTAGTAAACATTTAGTAAACTAAGTAACATTTAGCAAACTAATCGGAAATACATTCTCATGAACTGTATAAAATTATGAAATAAATCACCACAAACTGCAATAGTAATATGGAGAATGGTATTTTAGAATATTTTATGTTGAAGGAACAATAAATATACTGTTTAAACCCTGCGAATTCTGTTGCACACATTTCAAAGTCTATGACACATAAGCGTACCGTCGTACACCTGTTAAACTCTGTTCTAAAAATGCATAAGCATAAAAATGAACTTTAATATTAAAAGCATGCATTAAAAATTAAGGGGTCAAAATAGCCCAGTGCATGTTAAGACGTTGGAATCACACACTGCAGCCCCAGATTCGTTCCCCGCATTCTAAAACCATTTCAGTGTTTACGCCGAGTATGGGCATGTTAAATATATAGGTCCAAAAGTCCATTTAAGAAGTGATGGGTTAGATGAAGACTGGTACGCCTTTGTGGTTTCTATCCACATTGGGTTTCGATCTACGCTAAAAGGCACTGTCCCGTTCATCCCAATAATTACTTTACACTTTCAGGTAGGTCGGACGGTCTGAAAATGAAGAAAGCAAAAGGAAGATATTAAAAATATATATAATCAAAATTGATATACAAAGTTCAATTTATATGTTACACTATTATATGTCACAATTTAAACTGTCATAAATTTAAACTGACATCAAATCTGTACAAAACATTACAGTACATATTTTTGATCTGAAAAGATTTTTAGTAAATTATATATAAATAAGAATTTAAAGCTTAATCGTGCATTTTTTTACTATCAAAATAAATCATCTTATGCGCAGCAATTTCAATGAACATAAAATGTATTCTATCAGCACAAAAAGAAGTATTTCACTTGGGCAGCACAAACAAAAATCAAAGGATCTCAACCAAAAATAAACAGCGGAACTCAAAATAAAGAACATGTATACAGAAAGCACTGGGGAGAACCGATCGAGTTTGATATCGATTTTGATTTGCAACATACAAAAATATAAATTCAGTAAATATGGCTAAAATTGAAAAGGAAATATTTTTCCTGTGTTTGTTCCTATATCGGTTTAAAATAAACAATGGGAGATATCCGAAAATGTTATCAAAATTATTTTCTAATACAATTGGGATATTTGTTTTGCGTAGATGGATTTTTTAAAAGCAAGTCCAATTTAAAGTAAATTTATAAATTATTTTTTCGAAACAAATACAACTTTTGTATTATGTTATAAGAAAATATAAATAAACTGTTGTAATAATAATGATAATAATAATAACAATACTATTACTACTACTACTACTAATGATAATAATAATAATAATAATACAAATTATACTAATTTATTTATTTTTATTATTATTATTATTATTATTATTATTATTATTATTATTATTGTTATAATTATTATTAAAATTAATTAATTTAAATGTCAAAATCAATGTTAATTATGGAATATTGCTTAGCATTTCAGATATATTTTCTATCTTAAGTATTTAATATTCAGTGGTTATAAAACCAGTACCACAGTTATTGCTATAACTGAAAGTTGTAACGCCCTTATAGAAAAGAAAACGCTAGGCTTAAAACTTCCATACTTGGTAATATAATAAAAGATACGATTAAATTTTCGGCAATAAAAATATTTATTCGTAAAGTACTAAAGTACAAAGTGACAAAAATGCGATTTAATCAGACTTTTATCCGATAACTTTTTTATACAATTTTATTTTGCTATCTGTTTATAGGCCTGTGAATATAGAGCTTATGAACAGTATATGAATTGGTGTTAGGAATTAATTCGACAACATAACGGCTTTACGAATTGCTAACATGAGTCGAATACCTAAGTCAAAACAATTTCGGAGTTTGGGGCACCTTAAAAGCACGGTTTACAATGATAACAACACGCATTTATCGGAGTTTACATATGCCATAAACCGACATATTCGTAATATTCTGCTTGTATGCTACAAGCAACATTAAAAGAAATGCAATACTCCTCTGTCAGAATATTACAGAAAATGATGTAGACCATTAGTCTATTAGTCTACGACAATTTATGACCATTTATGACCATTAGTCAATATGACCATTAGTCTATGACAATGTATGACCATTGGTCTATTAGACAATTAGTCTGTGTTAAATTTAAAATTATTTATGCAGTATTATTGATAAAGCACCATTTTCTTTTTCCTCTGGTGGTGACTTTACGAGCTGCTTTCAGAAAGTGAAATTGTTTCGTTCGTTTTAGAATATTACCAAGTTTGGAAACTTGATTTTCTTTTAAAAGAAGCTAAAATGTGAACTTTAATTATAATCACCATGAATTTGGATATTGCTTTGATAATTAATTATTTTAAACCACCTGAAATATCACAGTTCACTCCTCAAAGTCAAATAAAAATCAGATGGAAAAATCTTAACAGAATTCCAAATGTATCATTTCTAAAAGTCATGTTAAGTAGAATGCAAATAAAACCCTTTATTTTATATCATTGATGTGTCACATTTAAGATAATTTTATAAAAACATGGGAATGTAAATTATTCATCGAAAATATAGATATATCGTATACAACTAACCCAAACTCTGCAACACATTCATTTATATTCTGTATTTATTCGAGTTATTTTATAATACTCTAAAATCAATTACCTTTAATATACTCCTTTAGAATGTGCTGGCTTTTCATGTTTACATATACCATTAAAACAAAGTCATAACAACGTCAATAACTAGGTGGAAATAGCACTTTTACCCAAATAGTGCCGAATATATACAGATTTAATTGGATTAAAATGTATATTTGTTTTGAGGTGTAATTTTGTATTAAAATTGACAATGAATAAAAATAAATTCGTAGATGCACCAAAGAAATAACAAACGTTAACAGCAGAGTAGAAAATATTGAGAAAATGTTCCAAGCGTTCGCAGTTTCCTTGCTTCTAACATAAAGAAACACTCTAAACATTTCAGAAAACATTTTTAAAGAATTCGTAGCAAATATCAACAGTACAAATTACTTGTCCTAAAGGCTCTAAGAATGTTTATCACACTTTCCAAACCCTCCACTATGAAAAACAAATTTTGAGAATATTAATAGTGAAGTACATTTCTACATATATATTTATAAAATAAACTTGCATTCGGCAATTTAAATTGGATTTTATTCAATATTATCTGTTGTTTGACGTAATGAGTACGACTATGTTTGAAATAATTCATCTGTTAAATTTTAGAATGGTATTGTACATGCAAAGCGCCAGGTTCTATTTTAGAGGATTATTCGCTACATAATAATGAGCACACTGAATAGTTTTGATTGAAGAATTCGAGGAATTTTTTTGCCTTTTATATGGATTTTTGTGCGATACACAACAGACATAGATCCAATTACAGTGAAACAAAAAAATGCAACACTGAAAATTTTCTACCCACAATTTCTCGCCTTTTAGAAATTCAACTCAATAGACATCAATAAAATACGATACATTCAGAAGTGATATTTTTTAAATAATTAAAGTAATACAATAATTTATTTTACTTGGAAACTTCACTAAAGACAATCATCAAACAAGGCAATAATATAAAATAATCTGATTCTCCCAGTAAAGTCAATGAAAGTTTCATTCACATCACTTATATTCCCGAGTCCAGACTTAAATAATTTTGCGTTAAAAATTCAGCAATTCTTGTACAACTTATCTTACAATCGCTTGATTTGTTTATATCCTGCATACGTTAAAATCAGGCTTCGTTGTAGAAATAATCAAAGTTTAGTGATCATTTAAAATAAATAATAATGCAAGTGCGTACGTACAGAATTTTGATACACAGATAATATGCAAAAATAAAATGGTTTTAGAACGGATGCAATACTAAATATAAATATGTATAAACATTCTTTAAAAATCACTATTTTCGCTAATCGAAAAAAACAATGACCGCAATTTTTACTTTCCCTGCAATACATGGTAATGTATAGGGAAAGTATTGGAATCATGTAGAAAATCGCAACTCGAGTTTTCGACGGATCTACACGTTTCAAGACCTCTAGAATACGAAAAAACCATTTTTAGCGTGACTTCTGTGTGTGTGTCTGTGTGTCTGTCTGTCTGTGCGTCTGTCTGTCTGTCTGTCTGTCTGTGCAGATTTTGTATCCACTCTAACTAAGAAACTAATGGACCGAATTTCACAAAATTTGGTAGGTAAGTCACTTGTGAGCGAGTCTGGTGCTGATAAGTTTTGGGTATGATTTGGAATAAAAGAACCCGCCTTTTTTTGCGAAATGGCCCGCAAAAGTTTGTATCCACTATAACCGAAAAACTACTGGAACGAATTTCACAAAATTCGGTAGATGAGTCACTTGTGGGTTATCCTGCTGCTGATTAGATTTTGGTACGATTCGGAAAAAAATAACCTGTCTTTCTTTTTGCAAAATGGCCCGCAAAAATCGTCCAAATCTAAACTAAAGAACTAGGTATACTCAAATATATCCATTAAATGCTCGTTTAATACGTAATTTTTAACGACGAAAATTATAAGATCAACCCCATTACACTAGGACTAGCCGTTCTCGAGGTATTTTAGTATTCCGTATTTTCTCTACGCCACCTTTGAAAATAAGTCCGGTTACCGAATGAGAACGAAAATTGAATTAAAAGTGAAATAAATTTAATTAAAATAAAGATAACGTTAATATAAGTCTGCAGGGAAAGTCATGTGCTGCCCACATCAGATTTCTTATTTTGCAATATGTCAAGTAATCTCTTCATTTAATATGAGAGTAATTACAATTTCAATTTTGGTTTAAGAGACTACTCAACATATTTCAATGAAATTTTTTTATACATTTTACGTGATAATCTGATTTTTTTCTAAAATGTTTACACCAATTTGCGAATTATAACTCCGCTTAAAGATATTTGAAAAATTAGGTCCCATAGAGTTCAGTGTATTTCATTTTTTCAATCCGGGTTGAACCACGAACAGCGATGATACTTTTAGAATGGACGTTTCAGAGTTCACTTCTATGATAAGAGCTTGTAATTTCGTCCCAATAGCTCAACGGTAGAGCATCCGCTGCCCAGTTCGGAGATCCAGGTTTTGATTCCCGGTTGGATCAGCAAGGTTCTTTGCAATGGTGCCCGAACAGGGATTAACCCTGTTGGTTAGTGAAAATTTGTAGGACGTATGAAAGTGACCTTAGTACGACTAGTACGAATTCATTGGACTCTGTGATATTGAGCGCCGATTTTAAATTCAGGGGGCACCGACCACGCAGATGCTAATCTGGGCAAAAATAGTAATATCAGGAGGCTGGCCTGAGGTAAAAATAGCAGGAGGTGATCAGTTAGATTGTCAGATGCACGACATTTTGTCTTCAGAGAGTGGAGAATGCCGAGTCCATAGAGCATCGACTGGTCAGTTCGGTCATCCAGGGTTCGATTCGCGGTTGGGGTAGCAAGGTTCTTTACAACGGTAGAGTGGCATTCTACATATTTACTTTTAAAAGCTTATAAAGCTATGAATATGTAAAATCTTTTTGCGGAATGTATACAACATATGGGAGTTGTCACCATGTCTCTGATGTACAAATTGAAATAATTATTGATAAGTTGATGCTTTTTCTCGCAAGTTGAGGTAAATATAAAACAAAACTAAAATTATGGATCAGTAAGTATCTCAATAATTTTCAACATTATGTATCTGTGAAAATGACACACTATAACATAAAAATCGATACATCCAGTGTCATGGGTTCTATTCCTATAGAGCGAGTACATAAAAAAAAGGTAATTTTATTGAAAAATATTTTTAATGTAACAATTGCAACATAACGGTTATTTTGTAAAATGTAAAAAAAATGAAGCTAGCAACGAAACAAATTGATACATGGTGCGGAACAGCCTCATATAATATTTTCATGTTGTCCTGAAGAACATTTGCTATCCGTTCTTTAATTTCTTGGCAAGATCATGCAAATGGTTTGGTGGTTTTAACTGCCGTTCTAGTAAATCTCATACATGTGTGAATTGACAAGAATTCTGGAACTCTGACTGATCTTGAGACTGTAGGAAACCTTGCTGCCCTCACCGGGAGTTGGACCATGGATCTTCGAAATGTCCAACCGATGATCCACAGTTGAGCTACTGGGATGAACTTGCAAGTTCTTATTGCCCAAGCGGACTCTGCTTTCTCCACTCTCTAATGTCATATTAGAGTGCAACTGATAATTTGATTTACTACTCCCTGCTATTTGTAAATCAGATTAGCCTCCTGATGATTTTCTTATTCTACAGTTTTGCTTCTTGCGGGGTTGTTATCCCCCCGATTTTGTAATCGGCGCCCAGTATCCCAGAGTTCTTCTTCTTCGACCCAGACCGTCCGACCTACCAGAAAGGTGTAAGGTATCTGCTTGGACGGCCGGGAAGTGCCACCCAATTTAGACCGGAACCCAGTGGGGGAGGCATCCACAGGGACCGTACCCTCCTTCCCTTACCACCAACCTCTCGAAAGGACTTACGGACCCACATGTTTAACGTGATCGTACTCCGCGTGAACACGGCGGCAGTTTGGGCAGTGGCTGGAATCGAACCCGGGCCTACCGAGTGCCACTCCAGCGCGCTAACCACAGGGCTACCGCGCCCCCCCCCAGTATCCCAGAGTTCGTCGAATCCTTTCTAGTCAAACTAGGATCTCTTTCATGCTTCCGACAATTTTGCACTAACCTACAGGATTGATTTATTCGAACGTCATTGTAAAGAATCCGGCTTCCCCAACCTGGAGTCGAACCCTGAATCTTTCAACTGATCAGCCGACGCTCTACAGTTGAGCTATTGAGATGAAATTGTAAGCTGTTATTGTTGAAGTGAACTCTGCAAGACGATATCAACACTTTAAAGGCAATTTTGAGAAAGCGAGTGTAAAGGAGATATGTATGTACTTATAGTAGACTGTGCTACAAATGCAATGATACTTTTTGTTTGCCTATACGACACAGGTTTATCTATACGACGATCGGTGTTTTCAAAATTATATTGTGTATAGTTAATTATATTGTGTATAGTCGATTGAAATTGAATTACATAATTTGATATGTCAATCAGAAGCTATACAGTCACTGAACACTTGTAATTCAAAATATTTTAGATGTTTTCCTTCGATTAATATAATGGAAAAATATTTTGTCTTTAAATTCGATTTATCAAGTCTTTTACATATGCCTTTTTACAAGTAAACCATTATTTTATCTGATAATAGAAAATGTATATAAAATGCCCCGTTCAATATATCTATTACCTTTTAAATGATTTATTTTAACTTCATAATTATTTAAAATAAATTATAAACATATCTCACATTTTCCCCAAAACATAATCATATATCTATTAAAACTTTAAAAATATATGTTTGAATTCGTATTTCGAAATAAAATTAAAGGTAAATGAACAATCCTGTTAGCAATAATTTAAATGTTTATCCATAATTAAGTTGAATAACTTATACTAATCAAAAGGCAAAGGTTATTTTTATCCTTCACCGCTAAATCCATGTTTCAGTGTTTCACTCATTAAGAGAATGATGTTAGGTGAAAATTGATTTCCTAATCAAGTTATCTCTGCTTCATTATAGCTTTTTATTCACAATTTGAGTCAAAATATTTGAGTCAAAATATATATTCACAATTGAGTCAAAATATATTCCGTTGAATATGTACTATTTAATTATTAAGAAAAAATGCAGACAGATTGTATACTCTAAATATACTTCATACATAAGTAACAAGATAAACATTATAAATATTTAAACGCATGATAATTGTACATTTATAATTTCTTGAATATATTAAAATATGCTTACAATAATGTTTTAATACAATTGAGCTGTATCTATTTAATATATGGTATGGTTATAAATAGTTAATAATAAATGTCGATCATAATTATAAATTTATTAAAATATTAATGTAATAACATTTAATAGTTCAAACAATTGTATTATTCTTTGGATTGTGTATTTAATTAAATATCATGGGATACTAAGCTTCTAAAACATCTTATTATATGCCACTGTTTCAATACCAGCTATGAAAGAATACTCCACAAATGAATATTATTCATAAAGTTTGTAATTAATTTATTGTACTCCACGGTAATGAAGTATTCTGTATTATTAACAGAAGCCATCTGTTAAATCTAATTATACGTATTTGTTATTAATTTCCTTCACTGTATAAAATCTTTAGAATTAAAATAATATAAATCAACAGTCAATTAAATTGTGACACATGAATTTCATATCGCCAATGAGACGGGTTATTACTAAAATATATTATCTTATATTTTAAGTAACAATTATATTTTAAGTAAGTATTTTACATACGTTAATTCAAAATAAGCTACATATAAATTTATTTACATAATTTTTAATATAAAGTATTTAAATATAGATATACCTACATAATTTATATTATAAGGTATTTTAATATGTTTAAAATCATAAATATAACATAATTTTTTACAATGTTGAGCTGGTCGGTAGGCTTGCGGAGCGACAGAAGCGAAGTGCTGATAATCGCCATATGCGAAGAACCGATAATATGACATTGATATGTTTGTGACTATTTTGGCATTAGTTGTAGAAATTCTTAGAGGAGAGTAGAATATTACAAAATTAAAAAAAAATAGTGATTCTATATCGTGATTTAATGGTAGGAAAATAATAATAGATGAATATATATTTTAAATACGAAATTAAACACAGTTGACAAGTTAAAAATTTAGAAAATTTAGCCAACCAACAGCAGTTGAAGAGTCCCCTTCGATAATAAGGGCTTGCAATTCGGCCCCAGTAACTCAATGGTAGAGTATTGCTTGGACAGCACGAGTACCCGCAGCTCGATTATCGATTGAAGCAGCAAGGTTCTTCATTTTGTCAAGAATTTTTCTTCTAATCGAAGATAAATTGATAATATACTAGTGTTTGTGAGACTTTTAGCAGTAGGGAATAATTCCGCTGCAAAAATTACATTTATCACACATATTACTCATGCTGAAATATATAAATATCCATTGCAACATGAATAATCAGTGAGATAAATTTCATTTATCTTGTATAGCACAGCAAATGTAACCAATTGTAATTTACTACATTTGCATAGCTATGCAGGTATGAAGTGAACCCGTGCAGAAATAACAGCTCCTATACGGCGTGAAAAGTTGTAGTTGCTTAGCTGACATGTGTCCCAGAGATGTTTAATCAGGGTTTTGTCCAGAAAACGAGCATACCACGGAACAAACGGAAATATGTATGACTGATTGACCTTGTCAGCCGTTAAAACATTCCAACATCCCTGGTGCTTCATCTGATGTAGAGGTTTCCAGAATTCTTATTATTCGGGATAAGAATAGAAACCAAAGGCGCCCTATTATGTTCAACTGTTATGAGGGTATAATGCTGTTGAATATGCATGGTGGTACGAAAAATATGCTGCAAACTCTTGTTCACCATATTATCTTTGAACATGTGTATGACCATCCCGGTGCAGCAAGTTGAATCATGACGACTCAGAAAACCTGATTTATTGCTAATCATCACGCCAGTGTCTTTAAGACCCCATTAAATCATTTTGCGTTTGTGGTTGATTGTCAACGGGATTCTAACCTATGGGCTGTAAGATACCAGTCCTCTCTTAATTAGACAAATTCGGACAATCAAGGATAAGGTCTGATCTGTGACTCGGTCTGATCGGTGAGTGCTCATCTTCTGTGCAAAAATAGTAGTTGTCGCAGTGCGATCGATCACTGCCATGCGTAGAGGTGCTGGGCATCCTATACAACCGTGTGGCTTTATATACTTACTATATTGGGTCTTACTATATAAGTCTGTAGGGTGTTTAAAATGCAAACTTCTTAGGGGAAAGGACATAGCCAGACACAAGAAACATCCTTTTGATTCAATTCCGTCACTTCACCGATTGCAAGATCTCATTTAAGCAACTTATTTCAACCCCCAATTGCATTGCACCAACTCTCTATGCACATTATGTCCCAACCTGATGGTCATATTAAGGAAGCTTCTAGATTATCAGATCTTCATAACATGGTAGTTTTCATAAATAGAGTAAAATACATAAATGAATATTATTATAACATTTATTTCAATAATCAAAATTATTTTTTAATTAATAAAATTTTCTGTAAAATTTAAAATAATATAAATGTCAGAAAATGTTTTTCATAATATTTGCACTCAATAAACGTTAAAAATCCGAGACGATAAGAAGGAAATTGTAAGGTGATTTTTAAATGCAAGTTTAGTAAACATTTACGATATTAAGCTGACTTCTAATTCTCCTTAACTGATGTAATAAATTGGCAGTCTAATGTAAAATAAATCCCTGCACTTATTATAATTGAATAAAGTGATCTGTGTTCAAAAGAAAATATATTAAATGATAAGATCCTCATATGAAAATATATTTTTTCCATCAAGTCTTTATTTAAATTAGATAAACCGGATTATACGTAAAACGAATTTTCTTATCTGAGGCTTATTTACGGTGATCATTATAGGTAATCAATTTATTGCGCAATATCTTGCTTTAGAAAACAGGCGCGCCGTTAATGATATAATTTTAATATCATTTGAACAAAATAGAGGTAATATTTTAAAAGAAAATGCAAATCACTGGTTGCAAATCTTAGGATATTTAGCAGTTTTAAGATTAAACTCCAATGTTTCCTATACACAATTAACATGACATCTATCTGATACGTTGTAAAACCGAACAACAATAACATGGTATAAAAATTATTCAAATTTTCTTACTGCAAAAAAATTTAGAAATACGTTATTTGTTAATTTGGAAAACACAAAGCATTTTTAAATAAGAAACTTCCTAGACTTGAAAACTATAAATTTGTGGAAAATTCCAGATTGAATATTCGATGCAGGAGCATGTTTCATGTATCGCTGAACTCAAATCGCGCATTTGTGAGATGATATCTTTACGCATGTGTGGCACGCATATGTCGGTGTGGTTGTGTACGTGTTGCTGTGGAAGCGATATCTCACGAACAAGTAATGCATTTTGAAAAAAAGTGTTGCATTTTGAGCAAATTTCCGGATAGAAGTGAAAAAAAAATCACAAAGTTAGTACTGTTAGATAGTGTTGCAAACGTGTAATATTCCTTGACTGGCGTCTCCCATCCTGTCTTTAGTCTTTTTCGCAGACCAACTGGCTCCATCGGGGAGTTTTCTCAAAAAGAGAGCGGTACGAGTTATATCCCTTCTGACGCCGTTCTATGGTTGCCAGATTTCGAACTTCGGAGCAGAGTTGCCAAATTTGGTGATTCATTGGCAATTTGGCGACATTTGGTGACTTCCAGAATCTTCTAAAGCATCTCGATAGAACTATCATTCTTTGAGATACAGAGATTTCCAGAAGTTTCTTTGGCGAGACTATTAACAGTAGTCATCACTGAGTCAAACAGTTCAGTTGACAAGTGGATGATTGTGACTTTTATCAATGTTTTGTGAATAGTTTCGGACGTTTTGTGAGGATACTTTCGTCAACATTCTATGAATTATAATTTCTTATTTTGTGAAATTATTGGATCTTGTAAGTGCTGATTGATTGTATATTATTCCCATTTACTTTGTACTTGTGAATAAACGTGTTTATTTATCCAGAAATTAGGACTCATTCTTGTACCCTGCGTAAACACTCATTATTTCAGGGAATACGTTCGTAACAATAATTATTTCTTACATATTTTTATTAGAATGATATAAACTTTTGAACGCTATTCTCTGATACTAATTTAATTTCGGGACATTAGTCAAATGGCAATGAAATTTTGATGTGAGTTTTGCACTGATTTATGTTGTGTTAATTTAATGCAATAAAGAGCATAATGGTACAATTTTATCATTTTTAAGTCATTCACTCTGTTTGCAAAGTTGGCCATATGTTTTTCAAGAATTTGAAAACCTTAGCGAATGAATTGGCTAAATATCACCAACTTGGCTCTTTTTTTTTAAATATTATAACTTTACGAAAATACAGTTAAATTGGCAAAAACGACGCCAAATTGGTGAAATTTCAATATTTTGTTAAATGAAGTGCAATTTCTTGTGTAGCGCTCGTCTTTTTGTGAGAATTAGTATCCTTGACTCGAAGTACACCGAGTTTCACTATTTATCAGACGAGTACGATTTTGTAAAGGGTAATGGGTGTAGTAAATTAATTTTGTTTTGTATGGAGGATTAAAGTAATTGCGTTACGATAGGGAGTCATATAAGAATATAATAATAATGATTAGAAAAGTTACGTTATTCGCATGTGTCGAACATAATAGTTGTTCCTGTGCTTCTATCGGGGAGATAGGAGGAAACGCTTATGGCTTCATGTACCCAATGATTAATGGTAAGATAGTTGTCATGAGTAACAATATTCGTATTTCCAAATTGAACAACGCAATTTCAAATTTTTGTGTCAGTTTTATAATGAAATGCAAATTTCATACAATATTAAATAAAAAAATAATAAATTTGGCTTAGTTGGTAACAGAAATCCTAATTTAAATACATCAGATTAGTTTTAGATATTTTTCGTTGCATTAATTATTTCACTTTTTTCCTTAGTTTCGTTTTGCTTACGAATTTTTACGAGAAACATGTCCATATAATTTTTATTAGTACAAGCTATATCGTAAAACGGTTACAGCATTAAATTTAATCTTTTTAAACTTATATAACCAATAATACAGCATTAAATATAATTATTCTTTAACTCCGTTCGATATTCCTTCTTTTTCTTTATACTCTTCTGATAAAGTTTTACTACATTGCGTTTTGGTAAATTTCTTATTACTTAATTTAAAAGATTATCTTTTTATGCCACCATAAAATTCTCGTAAAATATGTTTCCATTTTAATGTTCAGTCTGTAAAGAATTTGTAACCAACTATCCACAAAGAACTGGTTAAAAAACTTTATTTAATTATACATCGTTATACAGTATTTTCTTTGAAATTTTATGTATAAAACTGCATCGTTTATACTATTCGATTTCAATGAACTGTTTGAAGGTCATTTATTTAAATATTTGAATCTGTTTACATGGTACGAGTTTGACTCCATAAATTGCAATTTCTAAGTAAATGATTATACAAATACATAAATTTGAAATTATATAAACAACAAGAAATATCAATCATGCTTAAAGCATTGATTTTGAAACACATTCCAACTGAAATGCAGTTTTATTTCAACATCTCCAAAATGCGATACATTCAGCGGTGATATATTTTAAATTAACACAGTACTACAGTAAATTATAATATTTGAAAACTTAAAATATCATTGAAAAAATGAACATTATTTAAATGACGTCATCGAAATATAAAACGTCTGGAATCAATGAACATTTAATTCATATCATTTATATTCCGAACTCCAGAGCTAAATAATTTGAATGAAAAAATTCGTCAATTCTTATACAAATTATCTTAAAATCATTTTTTTACATTCTGCATCCATTAAAATTAGGCTTCGTTGTAGAAATAATTAAAGATTGATGATCATTTAAAATAAAAAATATTGTAGTTGCGTTGGCTCAGAATATAGATGCACAGGCGATACTAAGAAATAAAGCGGTGTTAGGGCTGGTGCAACACTAAAAGTAAATTTAACAGAACTTTAGAAACCACGATTTTTATACTGGGAAAAATAAATGGATGCCATATTTTAATTTAAAGAGGATCGCCTGATATCTTCATATAATATGGGTGTAATTATTATTTTAATTTTTATTTAAAAAACTATCAAGCATAATTTTCCGAATTTTTTGTTTAATATTTTATGGGATAATTTGAATATTTCCTAAAATTTTCGAAGCAATTTGTGAATTTTAAATTTGCTTAAATATTGTTTGAAAAATTAGGTCCCATAAGGTTCAATGTACTCCATTTTTTCAACCCGGGTTCATTTCAAAACAGATTGGGCGATATTATTCATTTACATTCTCATATGTCCCACAGACTGATTCAAAAACGTACTAAAATTTCATTTTGATAACGTCATTTTAAGGCTGTTATCGGAGAGACAAACAGACAGAATGAAGAAAGTCATAAGCACTTTTCAACTATGTTGGAAAGTGTTAGAAATATGTAAATGAATACAAATATGCAAATGTAATGATATACATCCAATTAGTATTTTAGTTTGGCCCAGCTAGCAAAAAAAATTTTGATGAATTGCTGCATTTTTTATTCGAAAATTCATGAAAGACTATGGGAAATTGTGATGCCGTGTTCTAACTACTGAACAGTGTGGTATAAAATAGTAAATGTGTCTTTTATGTCATCACAGCATTCTAAAATTATGTGTTGTTACAATTGATCCTGAAAGACTGTTCGATATTCTTCAAATAGACCTGAAATTGATTTTAAATGATTCCCTATATTATCAAAACGTCGTTATGCTAGCACAAAAATGTTTCCTAACTCACTGGGATTTCCATTCCACAGCAACCCCTTTTTATATCTTCCATCCACTAATTTTGATAATTTTCAAAATGATTCATTACGCCGCTGTTTTTATCCACATTCGATTAAGAATAATACTTCATTTATATCGATTTAATATCTAAAAACCTTTGTAATTCATGACTTCCTTTTCACTTTCGTCTTCTGCTGTCAAGAGTAAAATAGACGAGTGAGTAGCAGATGCTTGTGCAATTATTTCACGGATGGTTTAACCAAACAATGTATCTACCATTGCTAATATCTTTAATAGTAATTGTTTTCATTTATTTCATCACAATATTCCATAACGATGTGCTATTTCAATTGATGTTGAATAGTAGCTCAATTTTCTTCAAATAGATGCGAATTTGCTGTTAGCTGATTCCCTAAATTATCAAAACGTCGTTTTGCTTGCTGAAAATTATTACATAACTCATTGGGATTTTGATTCCACAACAACCCCGTTCATATCTTCCATCAATTAATTTTAGATAATTTTCATTATTCATTACCCAGCTGATTAATTACCCAGCTGTTTTTTTCCACATTCGATTCAGACTACTCCTTCATTCATATCAAATCAATATCTGAAAACAGTTTTAATTGATGACTCGATTTTTCACTTCCATCTACAGTTGTCAAGAATAAGTTAGACGAGGAAATAACAGACGATTACTCAATACTTTCACGGACGAAATAACCAAACAATGTATCTACCATTACTAACAATTTATTTATCATATCCATTTTCATATCTTTTATAATTTGCGAAATGTGTCTCCTCGGATTAATATATTAATTTCCTCATCTGCACTCTAATACAATAAGTTTCCATTTCTCTCTTTCAAAACAAGTTTATGAGGTAACTTTATTGAAAGGGAAAGTTTTTACAGCAGCAGCATATGTTCTCTTTATTTCAGGGACTTTTGTGACATCAATTTTTTTGAAATCCAGGAATACTATGTTGTGTTTGGTGTTTTTCAGAAAATTGCTATGAAATCGGATTGATTGTAGTTCCCTTTTAAATATTTTGGATTTCCATACTATCAAACCTTGTTTTAGGTCCCATACATTTTTTTGCCTCCCTGCCAATGTTAGTCGCATTTTTTAAAGAAAATTTTATGTTTTTAAATTTTACACTTTATATTTATGCATGGATAATAGTGATTTATTTTCTACAACAGAAAATAATTTTAAGAATGTTTGTTTTATAATCTTGCAATGATTTATGCATATTTCATTTTTGTTTTCTCTTATTTTTTATTTTTAATGTGGTTATTATAATTGAAATTACTCCGTTTTATATCGAGAAAATATTAAATGAAATAATTATATAAATAAATGAAGATTTGAATGTTGACGCCTGGCTGTGGTGCTTTTGGGACCGATAGTTTCCACCATTAGGAGAAGTTAAATGTCTACGATTTTCTTGTTATTTTTCGCATTTCGTAATTCTATTTTTGCTATTTAGAAAGCTTTGAGATCAGGATCACGGGAATAGAGAGCCTAAATATGGAGTTTTTCTTTTCGAGTAATCGATACATTCATTTCATCTGCTAATTTTTTGTAATGAAGGTTCGTTCGTTACCATTATCTACAAGAATTATGACCTTTTTAAATTTAGATTTTATTCGAATTAAAACGAAATAAGTTTGCAGATATGCAGAATATGAACTGTATGTAGGAATCGCAGAAGGCGAAACAAAAGAACACCAGCTGAACCATTTAGATTTTCAAAAGGGCCGTGATAATTTTCGAGAAAAACCTGAGATGTGTGCTGCTATATTTTCAAAATATTGCACATAATTTAAATTTAAATACGTCCTATATCTGGTCAATAACTTTATTCATATATTCAGGTTAATAACATTAGACCAAGTAATAACCTCGGCCATCGCTTATTGAGATCGGCCAAGTAGAATCCTAGAACACGCTACAGTTAGATACATGCGATAAATGGCCATAATTCAAATGTGAAGATGCTTTCAGTTTAGACGAAAATATATCTGGATGTTAGGATTTTCAGTTATAAAAATTAAAAACTTTAATTTACAAAATTGTCTAAATAGCCAGGTTTCAAATTTGACAGCATTTTTTATTTAGGCAGAAATTTTGACTGAATCATTTTCTAATAATAATATAATATTTTTTTTAAATATTATATTTTAATTTTAATTTTCATAAACTTATTAATATTTTAAATTTATGTATTTTTATAAAAAATATAAAAATTAAATCATAAGTATTGTGTTTGATTTCATGTTTTACGAAACGAAAACTTTAATATAAATGATAAAACGTCGTACATACTGGTTTATAAATATCATTTAACCAATTTAATGACCATTCGCATTTTAATTTATCAATTATCATTATTTGTATATGTGAAATGAGGTTTTAAAATAAACGTTACTCTTTAAATAAAAATGCATTTCTATGAAACATTTTTCATTTAATGATCCATGTATTATTAAATGCCGACTAATGCAAACATTGACTGCATTTAGAGGATCGTTACGGATCAAAAATATGTTAAATTGCATCAAGTATTTTTATATTTAAAGAATTCAGGAAACATAGTAATTTAAAACTCTATTAAGACATTAAACTTTATTAAGACATTGGTTATTCTTTATCATAGATACGTATCATAGATACATTTATCATAGATACGAAAAAATGTTTTATGATGTTTACCGTCACTTTTATTGTTAACAATACTAAGATATAAAAAATTAACGATTTCGTCAACTTTTTTGGTGTTTTCGATTAGATTTAACCTATTTGGATAAAAACTAAAATCCACCGCGTAATCCTCTTCCTCGCAAGCAGTCAACAAACACATCGTCGACGTATCTTAGGAATATAATTTCATTTGGGATGTGTGTTCCTGATTCATAGCTATGCAAATAGATATCTGCCAATATGGATGAGCAACTACCCCCCATAGGTATACCAAATTGCTGTTTATAAAAATCCATGCCATTATACAAAACGGTTGCGAAAAGAACCATTTGTACCAAGTTTTGATATTTATTGTAATTCAGGAAAGTCTGTAAATCATATTTTTCAAAAGTCAGCATTAAAATATCGAAAAGGTCATTTATGTTTATATTGTTAAAAAGATCTGAAAAATCGTAACTTTTATAGTAAACTTCATCTGTCACTTTTTCCAGCGTTTTTTTCAACTTCAAAACTATTTGATACAATATAAGCTCCTTGTTTTTTTGTAATGGGAATTACAGATTTTAAGATTTTAAGTAATTTGTCATTAGCCGGCTTTAAATATGTTTTATATCCGACGGTTACCGGTCGGAATTTTATAGGTTTCTTGTGAAGTTTTAGTATGAGAGTTAAGTAAGGAAATCGCAGTTGTTTCAGATCATATCCAATTTTTTTATAGATTGCCACTATACGATTTTCGATAGATCTTCTTGATATACTCAGTTGTTTATACATAGTATCATTCCTATAGTGTTCCAACAAATTACTATGATAGAATTTCTTACATGTAATGGCATAATTGGACGTCACTTTATCCACGTAAGTGACTATATACCTATCCTGCAATTCCCCTATCTCCCCGACACCAAATCTTTCACGATGTATATAATCAGAATTCTCCCAATAACACATGTTAAATGCTTTAGCCACTTGATATTTCCATTCATTGAAAGTTGAGATAGGAAAGCTGTATTTAACGGCCATTTTATAAATAAAATTTTCTACATCCCCATTGAAATTTTCGATCACTTTCCAACTTTCCTGAAATCTAAATTTAGGACCTTTTTTCGTAAGCTCTCTCAAGTCCGCAGAACGTATTATATCTAAATTACCTATAATAACATGTTTCAAAGTAGGCTCAATATAATTTTTCATACTATCGCATTCGCAATCGCAATTCCCGATGTCCTCCCTCTTCATTTCAAAACAAAATTTAGTATAGTTGAAAATCTTCCTTCCGATGGGTATATTGTATTTATATGTGACACACACATGTACATTTTTAATAGGTAACACGTTTTTGCAATTGTTAACAATACGTGACAATGGTATATTGTCGTATTTTTTATTACTGAATTTTACCATGAAAAATTCCTTGTATGTTTTAATATCATTCTTAATTTCACTCAATACAATATTCAAACCCTTAGCAGGTAATTTTATATAATCCTGTAGAATAGCCAAATATGTGTGATCCTTACTATGATATAAAACGTCATGATTTTGATCCACAAAGTGCCAAATTTGATTCAGATGTTTTGGTGTTATACCATATATCAAATTTTTTATCCAACCCGGTGGTATATTTCTATCGCTCTTGTTAACACGAAAAAAATTCCTTTAACTTGCTTATAGTCTCTTCCAAACCCAATTTATGTTTTCTTCCACCTCGTATATTGCGTTTCAAGCCAGGTTTGTCCCTTCCTTTTACAATTGTGTCACTGTATAGTTGAATAGTATAGTTATGTCTCCATAATAATCACTATTGAATGTTTTGCCGTAATTCACTGTATTTAGATCATATGGGAAAATGGTACCCATGTTTACAATATGATGGTTCTCCCACCATAATCTTATATTATTGTCAGTAACGATGTCAATAATGGATACCTCGATGTTATCAATTCCATGTTCAGCAAAGTGTCTTAATTCGAAGGTGGACTCGATTGCAGGGTTTTCTATTAACTTATAAACTTGACTTCTATGGAGATTAATTCGAATATTGAGACAATTATTAGTTTGACCAATATATATTAAATTGCATATGTTACATTTAATGCCGTAGATACAGTTAAAAGTTTTACAAAAATTCGTGTGTGTATGCTCTGTAGAAATTTGTTTTGAGTTTGCTTTAGGGCATAATTTACAGCGTTTAGAACTGCATCTCTTATATTTAAACTCAGACATATACCTGTAATAACTCGTCCGTATTCCAGATATGATTTCCTCATGAGTATTCAATTCATTGCAAACCTTAAAATTTTTGTTTTTTTCTTTTCAATTTTTATCAACGACGATTTTTGGTATATCCCCCCTCCTGTGACTGACCGGTCTAAAAAGTTCTAGATAAGGTGAGAGGAATTGTTATTTTTTGACGTTCGGCCATTTACCCTTATATTGGTCGACCGAGCACTCGGCACACAGGTGCCGCAGTTGCCAGTCGCTATATTCATATTTTTTGCCATGTCATAAAGTGTAAAAGCAATTTTAACTCGTGTAATAGAGTATAAATAATTAGTTCATGCCCTCGATTACACCGAACAGATCGGCTACAATACACTGCCGTACTCATTGTAAACAACACGTCACTCCAAAGCATCAACTTAGACCAAGGTTCAAAATCACGACCAAAGGGAAAACTTTTTTCAATATCTTATATTTTTTATGTTGTTTTATGCAAAGATAAAACCAGAATTATATTTTTATTTTTTACCATTTTTATGTTATTTTATTCAGAGATAAAACCGTTTTATTATAAGACAAAATGCAATCACAACATCCAACATAATATTATAATTACAAGATTAAAAATTTACCAAAACTATGGATAGACGTATACATGCATAAACCTATCGCTAAGAAAAACCTCAATGTGATGCCAATCTCCGAAAGTGTCACCCTCACCCACAACACACCTCCAGCAGAGAGTGAAGATCAACAACTTAAAAGAAGACTAAAAAACATTTGATAACTCATGGCGCAATGCAGCTCATTTGAAGCAATCAAACCATATATATAAATATAAACTTTAAAACTTTTAGACTGATGTTTGGAATAATATTACCAATAAGGCAATGTATACCAGTTAAACAATAAAAGAGTATGCGCAAAGCAGCAATTACAATTTTATGCACTATATAAAATACAATGAAAGAATGAATAGTACCAAAAAGTGGATGTGGGGGGATTGTGACACCCAATCCCCGGTTAAAGCATGCTTTGAGTGCCGCGGCAAACACTCCCGGGAAACCGGCACCGTTCAAAGAAAGTCCTTGCGACTATAGGAATTGCCGAAAATATAGACACTGAAATTAAACAAAAACCAAAGGAAATACCTTATGTGAAAACAATCAAATCCACCTCTCGCCAACACCACCTAAACCACTGATAAATTCATCTAACTCAACACACAAACATTCTACCTCATTCCCTTCATCTCCAGAAGAACTCCGAGAACTGAGGAAACTCCGATTATATACTGTATACAGTATACCGTTGCCAGAGATTCAACTAAAAATCCGTTATTCTTATTTTGCACTCGTGTATATCGATACTGTAAACCCCCGATGCGATACCATAAAGGAATCCCCTGGGATTTCCAACCCTACGGGCTTCCCCAAAATATTTTTTCAAACACAAATATTGATCTTATGTCATTGTGTTCAATCTACTTCTGATCAGATAATTTCTAATGTCGTTTCGAAGCACTCGCTTATTGAGATTAGATGTCCAAGGAACAAGATAATTAATTTCAAATTGGAAATCGTTGCGATTATAATAGATACGAAAAATGTTTTATGATATTTATACCGTCACTTTTATTGTTAACAATACTAAGATCTAAAAAATTAATGATTCCGTCATTTTTCTGGTGTTTTCGATTAGATTTAAACCATTTGGATAAAAACTAAAATCCACCGCGTAATCCTCTTCCTCGCAAGCAGTCAACACATCGTCAAGCAGTCAACACATCGGTTTCACGTAAGGTATATCTTTTGGTTTTTGTTTAATTTCAGTGTCTATATTTTCGGCAATTCCTATAGTCGCAAGAACTTTCTTTGAACGGTGCCGGTTTTCCGGGAGTGTTTGCCGCGGCACTCAAATCATGTTTTTAACCTAGGAGTGAGGTTCAACCCCCCCCCCCACAGCCACTTTTTGGTACTGTTCATTCTTTCTTGTATTATATATATATATGTATATATATATATATATATATATGTGTGTGTATATATATGTGTATATATATATATTTATATACATATATATATATATATATATATTTATATATATATATATATATATATATATATATATATATATATATATATATATATATATATATATATATATATATATATATATATATATATATATATATATATATATATATATATATATATATATATATATATATATATATATATATATATATATATATATATATATATTTATATATATATATATATAAACATATTGTTATGTTTGAGCGTAGAGCGAAATATAGAGAATGAAATTCGTAGTACAGCTTCATTGACCTGAATTGGAACCTCATTCATTAAAGCTAGATCTCTCTCACGCAAACTTTATGACAGTGTCCAAGTTTCAAGAGGCAATATGCCTACCTAGGTAAACGATCAGATCAAACGAGTAATATATTTGTGATAAGAGGAGTAAAGTCAAATATCTATTTTCTAGAGAAACGTTCCGTTACTTAGGACGACAAAATTATATTATTTAGGATGATAAAATTCAATCATTTAGAGGACGATCAAAGCATTTATTCCTACTCACTGATATTAATATTTCAGAAAAGCAATATAATAACGTTCTAATATAAATATGAAACAATTATATTTGAATAGAGTGTTATATATTCCCTGTTTTTACTATGCATTACACAATTGATCCTACTTATTCTTGATTATAACTTATAATTATTTATTTCAAAGATTTTGGCAAATGAAATGTATTTAATTTGTTAGAAAAGTCATAAATTCGAAGACTTTTACTTGAGAATATGAATGTAATATGTCACTCTGTTGAGAGCCACAGAGTTTAAAATTATTTCAGAGTATAAGTGTTATTTATATAATGCAGTTGACGATAATTATGTGAAGAGTACCAAATACTATCATTGCCGAAGGTATTAAATCACACACAAAAAATAGTAATCTGAGAGGCAAGAAGTGCTGTAAAGTCGATTAGCGCTCATTCTGAGAATCCGAATCTTACACATAAAATGACATAACCCAAATTTTATCCGGAAAAGTACTAACGAGAAACTAAGTAGAAGCATACATAGACTAGGATATAAAATCAAGCATTTATATGAAACCCCCGTTTATTGTAAAAAGTCAAGTTCTTTCTTTCTGAATCATTCCTAAATCTAACACAGGAGTATCTCTATGACTTATCTAAAAAATGCTGTGCCATTTTGACAAATAGTTTTTCAGCTAGAGTGGATACATACTTTCTTGCAAGCCAACAAAAAGAAAAGCATAACAAAAAATATGCATGATTTTTATTTTTCGAATCGTACCAAAATTTAATCAGCACCGCCGTATAACGCAAGTGACATAACTACCAAATTTTTCAAAACTTGATCCATTAAATTTTCATCTAGTGTTGATAGATACATTTCAGAAACAAATACACACACACGCACACACACACTCACACTGTCAGACATCCCTCTAAAATATATTTTTGGAATTCTAGACAGCTTGAAAAGTGTAGATCTATCGAAAGTTGCTAGGGTTGCGGTTTTTAAAAGGATTTCAATGCTTTCCCTATACAAGGTGTTCAAAAACATTGACCTTGGTTTTATATTGATCTTAGACATATATAATAAATTAGCATTATACCCGTTCTTCGTACGGTGTATATAACATAAAATTATAATTCATAATCATGTGCAAATCCTTATAGTATACTAAATGACATTGTTATTCAAAATATTCTGTTAAAATATTAAATTTATTGCTCCTTAAAAGAAGTTTAAGAATCTCTGTTCTCACTATGCAAAATTATCTTTACGGACAGATTTTAAGAATAAAACATCTTGGCCCCTTGTGTAATTGTGTAAGCTAATTTACAAAAACATATGAAATTTGATCAATACATGCAAAATAAAAGAGCAAAAATTGTATGGGACCCGTACTACATATATACTCGAATATTAAACGATATAGCCTATATTAGTAAATGGCATGAATAAATTGATGATATCAATAAGCCCGTAACTGATTCCAATATATATCAGAATGAAAGCTATATATATATATATATATATATCCCCGTACTACTTATATTGACGAATTTTGAAAATATGCCAGTGTGTTAGTAGAAGATTACCCGTATTGCAATATGAGTCTCAAAATTATTTGCCAAAATAGAACAGATGACATAATATATTGAAAGTATCAATAATCCCCAGAATTTTTATGCCAGAAGCTCGTCATTAATTCCAATATATATCAAAATATATGCCAATATACCTGTACTACTTATATTCTCGTAGATTAGAAGATATAGCCATGCATTTGTAGAAGATTACTCGTACAACGTACAATATATGAGTTTCAACAATTTTTGTCATAGTAAAAATATGGCATAGTTACTTGAAGATATCAATAATCCCTGAATCAACAATCCTCGAAAATATCAATAATAATAATGTTTAAACCTGAAAACCGTAATTGATACAAAACACAATTAATTTAATTTATTATGCGCAATTTTATCAATTTCATCATATTTTTATGGATTTACACATATATTTATCAATTTGGTGACATTTTAAAAATTCGCTAAATTTATTACTAAGTAGGATGGATGGACTGACCGACAAATGCTACCGAAACATGATTTCAGTACCCTCTTCATAAACAATAAATTTAATTTCATTGATTTGCGACGTTTTTATCAATGTGGCGACATTTCCGTCAATCTGGCATTGTTTAGGAAAAGTTGCCAAATTAGCTATATTCCTCCAAATTCGCAGTTCTGAATTTGCAGATCTGAAGGATAAAACATCCTTATCCTGTATATACTAAATGGAAATACTAAAATTGTATCAGAAGATATACCCGTTCCACTCTCTTTCTGTTTTAACAAGCGGCTAAATGAATTTATTGTATAAACACAATATATGGTGCTTAACACAATTTATAAGCTTGAAAACTCTTTGCCAAAATAAATGAAAGTGATGTACGCAGTCCGCAATTAATATAATAAAAAGAAAAATCAAACCGTTCATTTATAAGATATATTTTTATATCCATTTATGTATTATTCAAATAGAAAAAATAATAATAAACATTAAAGAACACAATTAATATAATTGAGTTGCCGAGAAACATGATATCAGATAAAATCTTCCTCACAAAATGCGAAATTATTACATCATTTTGATTTCTTTATGCATTTCATTGTTGAGTAAAAGCTTGTGAAAAATAAACCATGGAAATAGATTTTCCATTTAAATCCATGCTTCAAACAATTCATGTTTTAAGATAGCGGTTAATTGGCAAAAAATCTTCCACCAAACTCAGAGATAAAGTTTTAATTCACTTTTACGTTTCAAACAAACGCATTTCAACCATTTCGTTTGGATAAAAAACGGAATTAGAGAAAATAACGCCTAGGAAAAAGGTTCGTTTTTCATAATTATCTTGACAACCTCCTGCTCTTATAAACCCGAAACTTAGACAAAATTTATGGGGGCTATTCCCAGGCTATCCACAAAATTTCGTCAAATTCAGTTTAGTCGTTCTCCCGGGATGATGAGACAAACGAAATTTTCAATTTTTTTTTAATACTCCGAGAACCATTAATCGTAGAAATTCAAAGCATAGACTAAATGTTAAATGGGGCTTTTCCCAGGCTACCCACGAAATTCCATTAAATTCGGTTCATCCGTTCTCGCGTGAGGATGGGACAAACAGGCAGACTGACAGATTTTCAATTTTATTTATATAGAATACAAAGTTACACAATAAAGGTACATCTTCCCGGCCGTCCAAATAGTTGCTCTTAGTCCTCTGGACGAGTCGGACGGTCTGGGTCTTCAACAATAAAGGTACATAATTTTATGAAATCAATTAAAATTTTCAGGGGATTAAATTGGATGAAATACAAAATTTAAATTTTTATACGGCCCCTGTACAAAAACATTTCCAATGAGTAAATTGTGCCGCATACACTAATAATGTGTGTAACAAAATTTCAGCATTTTATCATAAAAAGTCCCAGAGATATGTTTAAAAAAAGTTGATGAGGGATTATTCAAAAATTAAAATGTAAATGTTTACAGCAAGAGTGCAAATGATGCAAAGCAGAAATGCATCATAGGCAAATAATATCTGCCTCTTATCTGTAATGGATCTTTGGCATGGGTGGCAAACATTTTCAACAAGCTTTGTAATCTTTGTGTAAAGTTATTATTTTTACACAGTGTAGAATTTTTCTTTTTAAATTTGTGTAAAGTTATTATTTCTTTACTATTTTGAAACTTACACAGTGTAGAAACTGTATTTCTACACAATGTAGAAACTTTTGTGCTTTTGTACCAATAAATAGCAAAATTATTATTTATTTATATAATCATGTTTTTTTTTTCGTAATTTGTGTATGACTCCTGAAACGCGATTCGCCGACATGATTTTTCCCCTCTGAGAACCCCCATGGATGCATCAAACAGTGGTTTAATTCAGCATTTTTGTCTTTTCATATATTTGCGACTTTTTATGCGACTTAAAATTCTGAAATTTTGTACATCACCTTATTAGTATATGGAGCACATTTTACTCATTGGAAATGTTTTTGTACGGGGGCCGTATAAAAATTTATATTTTGTATTTCTTACAATTTAATTCCCTTGAAAATTTTAATCGAATTCATGAAATTATGTACCTTATTAACGCTACTTTGTAATTTATTATATATGTCTAAGATCAATATTTAAGGAATAAAAGCCGAGGTGAATATTTTGGGAAACCCTGTATGAGGGGAAACTGAAAACTCTATGTTGATATGTTTCGATTGCTAAGAAGCAAATTTAAGCAAAAATAATTAAAATGACTAATTAAATTAAAAAAGTCGTTATGAAGTATCATGGGACCTGATTCAAAGTACCGAATTTCATAGCTGTAAGTCGTTTAGATTTTCCGCACCTCGATCAACAGACTAACAAACGAACTGACAAATACGCAGATATGATTCATTTAATATGTTGTACTTTTTTTCTAATTTTAAAAGTTTCCATAGCCAACAATCACAGTTTGGCATAAATCACAGTAAGCAATTTCAACTGTATATTTTTATAGTGTATACCAATATTAAACAATGACTGAAAACTGAACAATGATGAATTTGGAGAAAACTTATTCTTGTATTGCTTAATAACTTGCAATTTAATGTTTATGCAGTTTTTTTTTTCTTTTTGCAAATAACTAATTGTCGTGACATACGACAGTTATCTAACGCAAATCAACATTTCTAAATATGAGAAATGCTATTATATAAAATATTACGATTCTTAGATCCATTTGTTGAATTAATGAATGTATTTGATTAGAGTAATGACATTGCGGTGCACAAAAACAGTTAACATCCAGTTAGCTTCTTTATAAATATTAAATAGTGAAATTGGTTTATCTTAGTTATCAATTTCAAATTGCCCTTAAATCATATAGAGGTACACTACATCTTGTCGCATTAAAACCCGCCATTATTTCTAAGTATGTGTTCTTGGAATGAGATTATTATCCATACTACACAATTAACTTCAACCATTTTAATTTTAAAATAAACATAATTTAATAAACACATTATAATTATGATTAAAATACAAAAATTATAATTATATATTCAAGGAGGAAATTGGGTGTGTGAGACCAGTTATATGAATTTCCTAATATTATTATTATGACCTTTTATAACAGCTGCTAGATACATACCTCCTTTGCTGTATTTAGATGTTTGTGGATCATCCATTGTTGCATTTTGGCATTGCCCTCAAACACAAACTGGCTATTTTGTACACTCTGGATTATTTGTCCACAAATGCCTCTTCGGCGATCATTGCCTCAATATTATGAAACACACAACTAATACAGAGACTCATTGAATTATCTCAATAATGACTGATTATTTCCATATAGAGACCCATGACGGAATGTAGCTTACTCTTAAGTGGCTTGTTCACACCACTTCTAAATATGGACTGTTCATTGACCGCATGTTTAATTTATTGAATATGCTATCATGATTGAACTGTATGTGTAATTTGCAGTTCAATCTTATATTCAGTCTATATGTTCTTATATTCAAACTTGTCTCTTGAACCTTCTGGCTGTTGCCCCATCGTTGTTGGCTGAGGTCTAGATACACCAATCGTATCTCATTAGTTGACCTCAGGGCGATGCAGCAATATTTCTTCATTGGTTAAATATTTAACTAATCTGCTGGTTCAGCTTTGGCCTACAGTAACTTCTCTGACCCAACCATTAGTGTAATTGAAACTCCCCTTATTTATCTCCTTACTGACCCTTCGGACCAAGGTTGTGGATAGAGTAAACTGATGCCTACCAGTCTAGGCTCTTTGTCTGACCTGTAGATATCATAAATCTACGTACATTAGAACTGCCTAAATGTATCCTGGTGTCGCAGACATAAACGTTTAAGTTTGTTATTTAATTAAAAATTAATATGATCGATAACTATAAATCTTTTGAAAAAATGTATTTTTTTTTTTTGCTCAATTTCATTTATTGGAACTTTAAATAACATCCTTTATATAAGATTTTGCTTTTCTATCATTCTCGTTACCAAACTACATTTTAAATGTTTATATATAAATATTTGTTTCTAACTGAGATACAAATATTTGATTTTATTACACAAATTGAAGATGGTATTTATTCTTCGTACATAATTAAACTTTTTGAAGTGAAAATAAATGTTGTATTATTAAAGTTCGTATGTAAAAGAATTTCTGAATTATGTGAGTACAAAACTTCCATTCGTATCGTTAATTACTGGTAAATAAATTTAGATAAAGAAAAGTTTTATCAGTAATTAATGGGAATAACTTTCTTGTGTCAAAATGTAAAAGACGTTTTTATACCAATGATCATTATCGAGCGTTGACTGAAGTCATTAATGATAATGATGTTTAGCAAAACTTGATGTGTCTTATTGCTTTATTGAATTACTTTAAATCTGTATGCATATGCTTAAAAATCGTTGTGTTGAATATAATTTATTGTAGTTTTAAAAGAAAATTATTTCTGAACAGTATTTAACATATGAAATCAAAAGATAAAAAGCATAATTAATACAAATCATTTATTTAAATAGTACTTGAATTGCATTTGTATTTTATAATTCAGAATCAGCAATTGTAAATTATTTATGTTTAAAATTATTAAACTTTATTCTTTAATACGAAGTTTTCCTTTTGGTTTTCATTTTGACACTGGTTCCTTTTACATTATTATTATTTAACAACTAACTTTTCTCACATTTCCTTTCTAGTAAAGAAGGCAGAATGAAGTATTTTAGAGTAAAAATATAAAATTAGAATGATTTTGGTAATCGTGTTCATCGCATTCATGCTGCAATAAATTCGATTTTTCGTATGTTGTAATTTAACAGAGTGCGTGAAAATGTATGACACAAAATACATTCTACGAGAATCTGCTACTGTCACCTTGGATATCGCTCCCACTGGGTTTCGAAATTGGGTGGCACTGTCTCGGCCGTCGGAATAGATACCCTACCTTTTTAGGTAGATCGGACAGTTTGTGTCAAAAGATGATAATGACGAGAATAATGACGAGAACAAGCTCCTGAGCCAAGGTTGTTGCAGACCCAGACTGTTCGACTCACCCGATAAAATAGAGCATTCATTTGGACGGACGGCCTGAACTAAGAGTGTGTGGAAACTAATACGGAATAAAAACACTGCCGTGTTTATCTCATTCATGCTCCGATAAATTCGATTTCTCTTTTGTTGATATTTAACAGAATGTGTGAAAATGTATGATATAAAAAAATTATACGAGAATCTGCTACTGTAGCCGTGAATGCCGTCCCCACTGAGTTTCGACCAAAATTGGGTGGCACTGTCTCGACAACCCAAACACAAATCTTACCTTCTTGGGTAGATTGGGCAGTTTGTGTCGAAAGAAAGGAAGAATGGCTAGAACAAGCTCCGGAAATGAGGAGCTGAGGGTATGTGAAAACTAATACGCAATCAAAAATCTTCCGTGTTCATCTCATTCATCTGCGATAAATTCGATTACCAGAATGTGTAAAAATGCATGATATAAAATGAATTCTACGAGAATCAGCTAGTGTCACCGTGAATGTCTCCCCCAGTAAGTTTCGGTCAAAATTGGGTGGCACTGTCTCGGCCACCCAAACAAATATCTTACCGATTTGGGTAAGCCTGACGGTTTGGGTCGAAAGAAAGAGTGATGAGAAAAAGCTCCGGATCTGAGAGTGTGGGAGAATTAATACCCAATCAAAAGCCTGCCGTTACACCAGTGTCACTGATGAGGGGCAAAGCTACACACAATGAGAAACACAAACTCGATTAAGAGGGTTTGCGGAATCCATATTTTAAAATTGTGACTTCCTAAAAAGGGCAAAACTATCGAATCAGTCATAAATAGTGATACGATCTTATACATTCAAATTGAAGGGAAGAAAAATGCTAAAACTAGAATCTGAAAACATATTTTTTGTAATTTTATAGAATTGCAAAAGGTGAGGTTCCTTTTCTCCTCCTCAAAAGCGATGGACACTTCATTATATCGCAAGCTTTTCCTAAGACAGCATTTCTATACTTCTTGTGTGATATATCAACTGCTGAAACAATTTAACCTCTCTTTAATTCAAAATTTAATGTACCAAGGAATCATGACAATTCAAGACAAATAAATACGTAACAGATAATGGCATGGCAAATCATGGTAATTTTAACATTTATCTTTGTCGCTTTGTCGTGAACAGTACATATATGCTCAATTATATAAAAATAACTGTTGAAAATGTTTGTATTTACAAATTAAATATGCAAGAATAACTTCTTATCTTCAAGACAGAATTAAACAATTGAATATTTTCGAACTATATTGTAGTCCCTATAAACATAAATATACGCAAAAATGACTTTTGTAACAAGGTATTAGAAGTCTACATCATATATTCCTTGAATGAAGCACATAAAATAACCTTCTTCATTTTAATCAAATTATTAACAGTCGGAACCTCTTAAAACGATCAAGAATACTCTAAGGTATACAAGAGTACTCGTATATATTTTTTCGATAAATGCTTTTCCTGTCTCATAGCTCAAATGTAAAATAATCAGGAAGACAAACATGACTTTTATACCAAATGTTTACTGTTGTTTCGCTGGATATATATTACAAGATTTTTCTAAAATCGATGAAGATCTCAAGATGACATAAAATGACTTACATGCATGGAAAGACAGTTGCGTTGTTTTTCACGTATATAAACTTTTTGTGTCTTGTTTTTCCCCCGGAGACTAGATTTAAATCTGTTAGTATAAAATAGCTTTATCGATAGACTGATAAATTTCTGTATAAAATTTCACAGCTTTGAAATGTATTCGTAAGTATTTTGTAATGACTATATACTGACATTACGGAGACAGATATATGAAACCGATAAACGAAATTACAAAGACCGATATTTTCTCATTTAAATTATTATAAATATTGAACTACATAAAAATTATAAATAGTACTATACCAGAAATGATAAAATATTTTATATCAATTATTAAAATTTTATTCTGTACTGCATACAACTCTGGATTTTTTATTTCCCAGTGTAATATATGGTAATGTAAAAGGCGATACATGGTACTGTATAAGGAAGTACTGAAATCGTGCCGAAAATCGCTACTAGAGTTTTCGACTGATCTACACGTTTCTGGACCTATGGGAATACGAAATAACTATGTTTAACATGACGACTGTGCGTGTATATCTATCTATGTGCGTGTGTGGGTCTGTCAGTGCAATTTAGTTACTCGTGGGTTACCCTGGGTCTCAATAGATTTGTTTGCGATTCGGTATTAAAAAAACCTGCCTTGGTTTGCGAAATGGCCCGCAAAAATCGTAAGTATCGACACTTGTTTAAAACCAATTGAACAAATTTTACGAAATTCGATAAAAAAAAAAGCCATTTGTGGATTAAACTGGAATCCATTACATTTCAGAACGATTCGGGAAATCAAAATACGCCTATTTTTGCAAAATGACCAACAAAATTTATTAAAATTTAAAATAAAAAGTTACCTATGATCGAAAGTAACCATTAAATGCTTGTTTTATATGTAATTTTTACAACAAAAATATTAAGTCCAACCACATTACGCTAGGATTAGCCGTTTTCGAGATATTAATATATTGTTTTTTATTTACCTTCTTGTTATAACACCTTTAAAAATAGGTCCAGTTACCAAATGAAAAAGAAAATGGAATTAAAAGTGCAAACTCAGTGTAGTTTCAAACATGTATGTGTGTTTTTTGCTGAATAAAATCCAATTTTATGGATTATTAAAGAATTAAAGAGAAAATGATTTCAAGCCAGTAGGAAGCAGTGCAGCTCCCATTAGATTTTTCCTACTGAAGATGGAATTGAGTATATTTTCAATACGATTGTCGAATATCTATTTTATTTGCCCTGCACTTTACATACCGATCTAGTTATTGAATTTTTGTGTGAGATTCAGTCTCTGCATTTTAAATTATATGTACGTTTAATTTTTTATGTATTATCGAAATTCTACGGTAAGGAATGTAATTATTTAATTTCTACAGTTAAAGGAATATAATTATTTAGTAAGTTAAAAACGTGTCTTTAAACAATATCAGTAATAAACTGAATTAGAATGTAAAATGCAACGCAAATGACGATTTAAGTAATCATACGTACATTTCGTAAATCAACGGATTTTCTTCTTTAGTGCAAAACGCTTGGTCGAAAACGGTCACGGTCGTTCGTCACGCTCCCAAATGTACGTTAAACTATGCCAGCCAGTCAGAAAATAGTGAATCCAATATAGTACCGCTATATATTGACATACAATGGAAGTAAAACAGAAAATAAAGGAATTTTGAACTGGAGAATCGAATTAAAATTAATAAATATAACGCAAAGCATATAATCTCAACGTGCAGAAAAATAAATAAAAAAGTGCAAATGGTTATGCCAAACCTCGAAATAGGGTATAGAAAAGAATTCCAATAATCTGATAAATAATAGATCAAGCCGTCATATTTTATCAAGATATGGTTTGCCCATAAATAATGATGTTTGTATATCCTCTTCAAACTTAGTCTATATGACAATCTGCATTTTATTCATTTTTCCTTGTTTGCTTCTATAGTTCATGTATCCTTGATTAACACGTTTTTCTTGTTTTATTTCCACCTCTCCACACTATATGATGATACCATATTAAAATTTTACTGTAGGTATTTTCCGTTTGTCTTGCATAGTTTAAAGATCAGGCTTGCTGCACCGAAGAAGATAAAGTCCATGATTTCTGAAAATTATAATTACCGAATCGCATGCATACGTATCTTTGCGTTGTATTATATTTCATTATAAATTTATTTAATATTTATCATACATTTACATTGGACCGCCACGACAAAGAACATACTTGGATTACTAAGATTTACAGTTTTCTACCACTGGGCTCTTCAAGATTTGGTGACTTAGTGCCCTGAAGGGAACTGTGGCAAAAATCTGTATGTTTGTCAAAAATCTGTTTCTTTGATGTGAGACATATTAGGGATTGAAGTACGGAGTATATTATGAAATAAATGTATCAGGATTAAACGAAGTATGTAACGAAAGTAACATCATATTGCTACACATTCCTGACACGGGACTTTTGTTATAAATTCAGTGACTGGTTCACTTGACCTTAATGACGAATTCGGTGAAATATCGCCAATTTGGCAATAGTTGCCGAATTTTGTAGATTAACTAGGAACTTCCCAAGGTTCGTGTTTTCCCCAAACTATTCTAACTCATTACAGAACCCAATAAATAATAATTATACAAAATATATGCACCAGTTAAAATGTATTATAAAGCGCTTCTGGCAGAAATGTGTAAAAAATGAAATTTTAGACCTTCGAAATCTGTACATCGTCATCTTGACTTATCGCTTTAATCAACCAGACTCCAGACAAGGATAGACGCTACATTTAAACCTTTTATCGTCGATAAATTTGACATCAATAACTGGACGAAAAAATTACATGCCATCAAATCTGTAAACCTATCAAATATCACTATCAAATACTGCATAATTAAACAAAAAATCGACATATGAGAAATGTGTGATATTTCACATTATTCTATAACGACGAATAGAGGTACTCACTCATTTTTTTAACAAAGATTTAGGATTTTGTTTTACCAGTTATATTAAAATATGGCTCTATAAATTGCTATGTTACAATTTGTTTCACGCAAGAGTCATATATGCCTCAACTCAATTTCCTCATACCAGAACGTATGCCATACAATTTATTTTTTGAGAATCACATACCATTCAGTACGATTTCAAACCATTTTTTTTTCAAATATTACAAGAAAAATTTTGAAAAATCGGTATTGTGGGTCCAAATAATGACAACTATAGCGCGTTACAGAAGCGCTTTTAAGAACTTGAAAAAATATTCCGATTGATACTATGCTTGACAATGTAACCCCCAAGAGACGTTGAAAACTATAAGTGGAGTTTGATCAGATTAGAAAACAATTGATTAAATTGGTATGTGATTGATTTAAGAGAATGGTGATGGAGGAAAATTTAAAACCGTTTATCGGAAGAATTGGATTGTATGTAATTGATTATAATAACACTGTATGAGGAAAAGTATAATTATTTACGTGTTTTATTGTTATAATATATGTACATAGATATGTGCTTATCTCATGCTCAGTTAAGAACACACATAAAAAATAAAATGAGTTTAAATGTCAAAGTTTAATAACGACAATGCTTTAATTTTGGAGAAAATGTAAAATAAATTAAAAAATTGAGAGTTTGAATAAGAAAAATAATAATGAAATTTAGATATATAATGGGTATCAATAGTTAATAAAATTGGTCAAGATATAATATTTTTGAAATTGCTGAGGGTATGAGTGCGCAATTGAGAAAGCCTGAGTGCAATGTATGTATATGTTGGCCTCAGCAAATCACGAAAATACAGGATAATACAAGTGAGGATTGCAGTGGTACTACAGAGAAAAAATATGTGGTAAAGATATTTCTTTAATCAATCCAGCAGTGTATCACCCTGTTCAGCAATCATTTACAAACGTCATGGTGTACAGCGAATGCCTTTCTACAATACATCTATTTCCACTTAGTACAAAAGTACATCCTGCGAACCAGTTGTACTATTATACAGTGCCCGTTCGAGTCATCCCATATTTGCAGACCTCAGACTTTGTCATGTTTCACTATTTGACTATGTGTTTATGGTATCACTTTAGATATATTCTCTTCAATTTCCAAAATTTCAACCATTCACATCTGCCATGAACCATAAACCTACACGTAAAATAAATACAATGACTTGAAGTTCAACAAAAAAATATATCACATAGTGAACAATATTCAGGAATACCTGATACCACGATATCCATCCGTGTTTTGCAAACAGCATGGAATGTCTATCGCAAAATCCATTAACAATGAACAGTGCTCAAAAATGAATTATACTTTACAAGGTTATTTTTACATTGGACTTCATACAAGTAGAAAATGCGGTTTCGTGACATGAAAGAAGGCGATTTGCTCCCCAGCAATGTTGTGTTGATAAGTTATAACGAACATTGATTAATCACAAACTTTCAGGTGGTAGTGCATGAAAGAATACTGTGCAACGACACCATATGGAATTCATTGAGATACATTTTGAGTATATATATGTATATAATGTTTTCTTGTACTTTAATTGTTATACAATGCTATATCTAATAGTATGAAATGCTGCTGTGTGTATAATATGTTTTAAAGAAGATCCAATATATGGAGGTTTAATGGAAGTTATGGGTATAATGTAGAGACTTCCACAGCGGTTATGAGTTGCGTTCTTTGTAGTTGGATTTTTCCCGCCAAAATTTGTGGGAAAAAGGGGTAATTGCCACCTTGAATTTTCAATCATAATGTAACATTGCAGTTTCGGAAGGGGAAACTGGACCTAAGAAGATGGTCCCTGAAACAGCGAGGTGATATGTATGACCTTCCCTGGGGCACACCTGCACAGGGCGTGGATCAGGTGAAGAACGGGTGCTCTTGAATTTCAAGGGAGCATCCGATGCTGTCCGAGCAGAAAGGGCTGGCTTGGTCTGACCCGAAAGGTGAAGGAATATCATGGTGTCTATGAAAAAGTCAAAGTGAGAACTTTTCACAAAAGAAACACATATTAGGTTTCTGAATTTCAATAAGGGAAACCAAGCCAATTATATTGCCGTGAGGCTTGTTCTTAATATTTGGCTAGCCAATAGCAGACAAGGGCACCTTGTAGAGGTGACAGACAGAGAGGGTAGGCTTTAAGTTATAAAAATATTAAAACCGATGACATGGAAATAAGTGCTGGCCAGGGAAGGCGCAAGGAGAGACTAGCTGAGCTGACCCCTTCTCCGAGAGAAAGTCCCGTATGGCCCTGGATCCACAACTGTCCGAAGGAGGTAGGCCTCTTATATAACTATACTAGCATAAAGGTTCTGCATACTCGCAGAGTCCTCTATTTAGGTTAGCCTTATTCATAACAGGACGGCAATTTGCCCGGTATTCAAATAGTATTAGGAATGATTATTATATTTAAATTATATGTAAATGACGAGTAGTTAGTATATATAGTGAGCATATTGTTTGAAGAGTATATCATGGTTCCTGGGATAATGGAAATAAAGTAAACATGTATAGTTAAATGTTATTAGTAAATGATCCTTTGATATATGGAATTTCGCAAATAAATGCTATTGATTTAATATTAATTGCGAGCCCTCATATCAAGTGTTTGTGTAAATTGTTTTAATTAGTTTATGTCTACGATCACGGCCTTCTTCGCGTCTATACCAGACGTGTGGGATACCTACGCAGCAGGGGAGAGACTTGTTCCAAAGGAGCTAATGACGTCACGAAAAAAAAAGTATTTCACGGTTATTATTCTTAACAAAAATTGAAACTATTAAACCTCGTATTTATTGTGACAGACTATAACATTTTGTGCATGGTTATGTCAAATTTTGTCCTTTGGTGTTATATTATGGAAGTATAAAATGTCGAATAAATTTCCACGCTTTCGTTTGGTTTAAAAAAAAACTGTATCTTCTAGATTTTCGATAAAGAAACCGGATATAAACTATCATGCACGTAATAAATAGACTACATACATGCATACAGACATCACACCAGAAATAGTCGAAATGTGTTCCAGAGGTCTTAAAACACATACTGACATCAAAATCTTCTCGAATTCGAAAAATTTCGTGAAAACAATACTTTCCCTATAATATATTGCATAGTATGAGAAAATAAAAATATTGAACACGTTGCATCGGTATTATAATTTAGCCGTCTTTGAACACTATAATACATACCAAAGGTATCGCTTTGAACACATAAAGTGGTTTTGATGGCTCACATGTTTTGAGAAACGGAATATAATTTAAATTTTTCGACAAATATGTTTCTACTTAATTTCATAGCAATTGCAGAAGGATACAGTTTTCTGTTAGTATTTTATATAGATAGATATATCATAAAATTGTAAATTGATATATAATGAACTGTAAAATATATATAAATTATAATAATTTCGATTTTAGACACCTTTTTAGATAAAGTTTTATGGCTTTGCACACTGAAAAAATTTTAATATTAGTTATTTCCAAGGGAGTCCAGTTTATGTGTCCATAAAATAATCGTAAAGTATTCTGAGTTCTCGTGAGTCAATAAGTATAATAAATATATCCAAAGCGCTAAAAGTTCCAAACAAAATCAATGACTTTGATTTATTAATGCATTATAAAACTGTCCTGTTTTTATTTGCATCTTAATTCTTTGGGACATTGAATAAATTCTGATCTTCTACTTTATTTTAAATCGTATAATTTTCGGTTATTGAATCTAGTTCTGAATATACCGTGATGTGAATTTTAATGCTTACTTAGCATCCAAATAAGATAATCAAAATTTAAATTTTCCACAAATCTACTGACCGAATAACTTGAACGGTTTATACTGAAAAATTAGCTAGAGTGTGGCTCCACTCGCTTTTCTCATACCAGAATCATATTTTTGTATCTTTATTACAATTATACCGTGTCACCCTTCACTTTAAATTGCTTAAAAATCTTTCGATTGACACAATACTAGACAATGTGTCCCCCCCTCGGTGTATAATTTACCGAAGTGGGAAAATTACGTGACGAACAAAAATATTGCATCCCGGATATTTTTCACAACAGTGGTTGAAATTGTGAAGTTTGGTGATTTGGATACTGAGACATAAATAAACATTATTATGCATGACCATGTCAAATTTTGGCCTATTCTGCCACATTCAAAGTTTCGAAGTTTTCGAATTTAAAAATGATCCTGCGAATTTTTATATTTTTTATAACAATGTCGGATATAAATTTTGTTAAATTCCATTAATTTAGGTGACCAGTATCATGTGCACAAGAAAACGGCCACAGACATACATACTGACTGACGAACGTCACTCCAAAAATAGTCAAAATGTTTTAAAGTGGTCTTAAAACATATATTGGCATCAAAATATCGAATACAGAAATTTTTGTGAAAACAATAATTTCCTTATACTATATTACATAGTCTGAGAAAATAAAAATATAACTAACAGAACACTATTCATATCTATTCCATGTATATGTAACGGTAAAAGGGATACCTTATGAATACTCAACAGTTCGTATTAGTAAATATGATAAATCGAACTTATTAATGGCAATTAACGGACATTACATGATCAAAAGCCTAAGATAATAAACTTGATAAATGATGCATTCTCGTCGAGAAATAACCTTTGTATTAACGGTATTTAATTAATTAGTGTTAAAAAAACCTTGTCAAATAAGCATAGTTGATTTAATTCGGTTGCAAATCAGCATGATGCAGTTTTCTTCAAACACGTTTGTAAACATAGCCGTCTGAATAATGCTACTTATGGAAAATATGATCCTAGGTTTTAATTAATATCAAAACACATCCTGGACCTAGTACCTAGAAACATAGATCGGGTTTCCCTCAGTAAAATTGGGAATAACTACACTGAATTTGTAACCAGAAATTCAATCATGTACAGAGAATTGATTTTGAAACATTTTTCAACCGCCCGGGCGTCCAAATATTTGCTCAAATCTTCGGATGAGTCGGACGGTCTGAATCTTCAACACTTTTCTGCCGCAATTTTATTTAAACAGCTCTAAATTGCGATACATTCATCAGTCGTATTTTTAAATTACTACACTGGTACAAAAATGTATTATACTTGGAAAATTAAAACTTCATAAAAAATGGCATTGCTATAAAATCGTCTGCTTCTCTATGTAAAAAAATCTGATGTGGGCAACACATGACTTTCCTTATATAATGTACTGAATTTACTACTTTCACAGTACAAAAAATAGGTTTTTCTTGTAGTAGATATTTATATTCTTTCCAAGATATTGAATTTTCGAGTATTAGTCGTCATTTCCATTGATTTAGCGTCATTTTCAATCATTTGGAGAGATTTTCGTTAATTTGGCAACATTTCAAAAAGTCGCCAAGTTGGCGACATTCCGCCAAATTCGTCGCCAAAATCTCGCCAAGAATTATGGACGAAGAAATAAGTTATTCTTACAACAGACAAATGACTATTGGCGTTCAAATACAAACGTATTACTCAAAGTATCTTTTTTCATGAATGGAACGAGCTAGATCCACGAGAATGATGTCACCCAATTTATCGTATGGTATTACATATGAAAAGTGAACATGTTTCTCAATAGGAAATTTTTTTTTTATTTTATGACTTTTTGATAATTTTTTTAAAAAATGTGCAATATCTCGAGAACGGTTCATGTTAGCGTTCTAAAATTTATGCCAATCGTTTTTTAATGAAAAATTACATAAGAAATGTCTATTTGCGTAACTTTTTTAGTGGTTTTGATTTTTTGACGATTTTTTTAAAATTTCATTCTAAAATTTAGGAGGGTTCTGAACATTCGATTGCGTATAAAAACTATAGGCTTCCAGTGTTTACGGATTGTGATTTTTGTACCAAATTTGGTTCGAATCGGTCCATTCGTTCGTCAGTTATCGTCTCCACAGACTCACTGACACACACACACACAGACACACACACACACGTACTTTCACACACACACACACACACACACACACACACACACACACACACACACACACACACATACACACACACAGACATCACTTCAAAAATGTTTGATTCGTGATCAGGGATGCTTGAAACGTGCTCTCCCGTCGAAAACTCGAATTCGAATTTTCGACCCCGTCACAATACTTTCCTTATACATTATGTATATAAGGAAAGTAATAAAATGAATATTTCATTAATATCACTTATATCCCAAACTCCAGAGCTAAATAATTTTGCACGATAAAATTTCAGCAATTATTCTACAACCCACCTTACAATCTTTTGATTTGTTTGCTTTGGGCATACATTAAACTTAGGCACCATTGCAGGAATAATCAAAATTTATTGATCATTTAAAATATAAATATTGTAAGAATATGTTGCTCAGAACTTAGATATACAGTTTAAATGCAAAAGTAAAGCGTTTATATGACAGATGCAACACTAAATATAAATTTAAACGGCTTCAAAAATCACGAGTTTTACACAGCGAAAATAAAATGGATGTCATATTACTTTCCTTATATACATAATGTATAAGGAAAGTATTGTGACGGGGTCGAAAATGACAAATCGAGTTTTCGACGGGAGAGCACGTTTCAAGCATCCCCGATTACGAATCAAACATTTTTGAAGTGATGTCTGTGTGTGTGTGTGTGTGTGTGTGTGTGTGTGAAAGTATGTGTGTGTGTGTGTGTCAGTGAGACTGTGGAGACGATAACTGACGAACGAATGGACCGATTCAAACCAAATTTGGTACAAAAATCACAATCCGTAAACACCGGAAGCCTATTGATTTTATACGGAATCGAATATTCAGAACCCCCTAAATTTTAGAGTAAAATTTTGAAAAAATCGTCAAAAAATCAAAACCACTAATAAAGTTACGCAAATAAACATTTCTTATATAATTTTTCATTAGAAAACGATTGACATAAATTTTAGAACGCTAACATGAACCGTTCTCGAGATATTGCACATTTTTAAAAAAAAATTATCAAAAAGTCATATAAAATAAAAAAAAAATATTTCCTATTAAGAAACAAGTTCACTTTTCATATGTAATACCATGCGATAAATTGGGTGACATCATTCTCGTGGATCTAGCTCGTTCCATTCATGAAAAGTGATGCTTTGAGTAATACTTTTGTATTTGAATGCCAATAGTCATTTATCTGCTGTAAGAATAACTTATTTCTGAGTGCATAACGCTTGGCGAGATTTTGGCGACGAATTTGGCGGAATGTCGCCAACTTGGCGACTTTTTGAAATGTTGTCAAATTAACGAAAATCTCGCCAAATGGATAAAAATGACGCTAAATCAATGAAAATGACGTCTAATTGTCGAAAATTCAATATCAAGGAAAGAATATTAGTATCTACTATAAGAAAAACCTATTTTTTTACTGTAAAAGTAGTAAATTCATTACATTATATAAGGAAAGTCTTGTGTTGTCCACATCAGATTTTTTTATTTTGCAATGAGTCGCACGATCCCTTCTTATGTCATGGATGTAATTATTACTTCAATTTCTACTTAAAAACCACTTAACGTATTTTGTTGAATTTTTTTTATACATTTTTCAAGATAATTTGAATATCTTCAAAATTTTCGAAGAAATTGGTGAGTTTTAAATTTGTTTAAAAAATATTTGAAAAATTAGGTCCCATAGGGTTCAGTGTATTTCATATTTCCATCCCAAGTTTTATCCGAAATTAATTGGGATATATTATTGATTTACATTCCCATATGTGTTTACCGTCTCAAAAACATACTGAAATTTCATTTTGTCAAAACCATTCTTACGGCAGATATCATGCGAACGGACAGAGAGACAAAATGAACAAAGTCATAAACACTGTATGACTATGTTGGAAAATGTTAAAAAGAAATCTGTCAAATACCGTGGCTTTGTAAACGGAACAGACAAACATACATACTTTCCATTTTATACATATACATTAGTTTACAAATTAAAGTTAGATATTTTTCAATCCCATAAATTAGGAGCTTAGGCAAAATCAAAATGCAAAAACGAAAATCTTGAAGTTGCATTGCAGTCACTAAAGCAATGTCAAAAGGTGATGTTGAATTTAATCTGATAAGATTATTTGCTCTTCTTTCCGGGCGTTCCTTGCCGAAACGACGTCCAATTTCATATCAGAATCTTACTGTCACATTGTGGTATAATAATGTTTATATATAGTTATTGCCGGCAATTGAATGGCCATGTGTACTACTATGCCGCATCAAAAGGCGGAAACCAACAGTGGGGATATTAAAAAAAAAGTTATTTTAACTTTGTTTTAATACCTATTTATTCCTTATTACTTTTATTACCCTATGATTTTTATTACTCCATATTTAAATATTTAGGTTTTTAAAATATAACATTCATTATATCATTCATATAGCATTCATTTGGATCATAGACTTAACTTATAAATTTTTCCTCATAGTATAACCCCGCACGGCGCCTGTGTAAGCATTCGAATATAACTCGAAATGCCAGTCCACTTACCGCAGCTGAAGAATAACAAAAATGTGGGTCATTTACCACAAAATTTATTATTCTTAAATTGCATTTATTTACGCAACACTCAATCATTAAAATACATTTTAAACAATAACAATTCATTTCTAATACATATTAATTATTAATTAATTTACAATTATCATTAATTAAATCCTTTATTGAAATGACGTATGAGGGGAAGTGAGACCGATTTAGTACAGAACATCAAGAGGATATGCGATCAACCTTTCATTAAATATAATTTTGTGGGCACACACCTGTGTTATGCTTGCTCTGCGCTACTGTTTTTTGACAAACATTTTTCAAGCACTGCCGTCTTCGCGACACAACAATTATTTACCAACTGCTACCATCCTTCTAGTGCGATGACACTAATTACCATCATTCTTGTACTTAGATGAATTTTCTTGTTGTGCCGTTCTAAACTCTTAATTTTATTTTACCTTGAACCGGAAAACCACGGCTTTCCCGATTTTCATTGGCCTCGCTTTTTATCATATTTTGGGATTAGTCCAGATTAGTCCCCCTCTATTCTATAAAGTTTTGTCATTCCTTTCCCGGAAGTATAGCTTATGCTCATGTAACTATCATTACTTCTCAGCCTGATGTGCTTAATGATAATACAACCCCAAAAATAATGATAATTAATCGCAAATTTGAAATTTTAAGTTTCGAAATTTCTCCGGACAGAACTGTCAACCTTGACGTCACTTCTTTATTCAGATTGTTTGAATTAAAACATGCATACTTGTTATCACACACATAGTATAAGAAAAGTAGAATACCCCTTTATTTAAGATTCATATTGAAAATACATAGTACTGTTTTTCAATACATAACTACTAACGCTTATATTTTAAACATCTAATAGTTAAATATGCAAATGGGTAATTTCCATTATGCTGATATGTGAAGTGAATACTTTTTTCTTAATAAAGTACGTAAAAAACCGAAAAACTCTACTTTATATTTGAAATCCCAACAGATTAAATTAATGAATATGTTATCCAATGAAACAAGTTTCAATGGCAAAATATGAAAATAATCTCACTAAACTGTTCTTCATTTTAAGGCCATTATGATTTTCAAACTTTGCTCTTTATGAGCAGGCTGATGGGTATATTTAATGGACTCACTTTGATCTTTTAAAATTCCATTAAAATCCATAACCATCATGGGTTATTTACTTCGATTTTCATCTTGAATAGAAATGGCTATTCAAAAAGTAAACTGATTTACTTAAAATGCGCATGATTTCGAGAAATAAACATATTTGAATAGCCTTGCGTGTACTTATTCAGTAAAATTGCCCTTTCTTGCATTGCCCATTTCAAAACAGAATTTGGAACGCAGAATTTTTAAAAGTAAAACGTCTCAGAAAGAACCATAGAAATGATCATATCTTAAAAGGATCTGATAAAGGAACATATCGCAGAAATAAATATACTAATGTTATTTACATGTAAATATTTATAGAACCTATTTCTCAATAAAATATTTTTATATATTAGTATCGTCACTATATGAACAAGCAAAGCGTAAATGCTTTGGGAATTGAATGAAAATATCGACAGTGGAAAATAAATATTAAAAATATGATATGGCCAACACATGACTTTCCTTATATAATGTAATGAATTTACTAGTTTTAAAGTAAAAATAGGGTATTCTTATATTAGATACTTATATTATTTCCAAAATATTGACATTTCATCAATTAGTCGTCATTTCTAGCGTCATTTTTATCCATATAGCGAGATTTCCGTTAATTTAGCAACATTTAAAATGCCGCCAAGTTGGCGACAATCCGTCAAATCCATCACCAAAATCTCGCCAAGCGTTATAGACGGAGAAATAAGTTCTTCTTTCAACAGAGTGCCGTTCAAATACAAAAGTATTACTCAAAATATATTTCTCGTGAATGGAATTAGCCAGATCCAATGGTGTCACCAAATTTATGTCATTATATTACATGTCAAGAGTGAAAATGTTTCTCAACAGTTAATTTTTTTTAATTTATGGGATTTGTTGATAAATTTATTTGAAAAATGTGCAATGTTACGAGAATGGTTCATGCTTATGTTCCAAAGTTTATGTCAATCGTTTTCTAAGGAAAAATTACATAAGAAATGTCTATTTGCGTAACTTTATTAAAGGTTTTGATTTCTTGCTGTGTTTTTCAAAATTTCACTCGAAATTTTAGGGGGGTTGTGAACATTCGATTGTGTTTAAAAACAAAACAATTGGCGTCCAGTATTCAAGCATTGTAATTTTTGTGCCAAATTTAAATCGAATCGCTCCATTCGTTCGTGAGATATTGTCTCCACTCATTCAGTGATACATACATACACACACACACACACAAATAAACGCGCACACACACAGTCATCACCTCAAAAATATTCGATTCGTGATCAGGGATGCTTGAAACGTGCTCTCCCGTCGAAAATTTGAATTCGAATTATCGACCCCATCACAATGCTTTCCTTATACATTGTACTATGTATATAAGGAAAGTAATAATATGATATGTTATTAAAGAACATTCAGTATAAAACTCATTATATTTTTGAACTTATTTATTTTATAGATCCAGAAATCTTCTGGAAAAAATATTAACGCAGTGTTGTGATGAGTCCTCACACAAATGCTCAATGCCTCCCACGTAGCTGAGAAAAGGCACTATCGAATCTCGCAAGAACGCGATGTTTTCAAATGTGGTAGGATTTGAACGAAAGCCACAACTGCCGATGAAAAGCGGGTTTATGCAAATATGTGCAAAGTCTAACTCAGACATCCTATAAATTCCCTGCTTTTGGAACTGGAAAATAAGTCTCGTGTGTCCTGGGGAAAAGTGCAGTTTGTAGTTAACAGCCAATGGTGGATATCCTTACTTCATATTGGCCGACAGTATGGACAAAAATCCTATGTTTTCCATTTAATGAGGAGTAAGCACACAAGACAGGAGCAGCAGCCTTCTCAAAATACCACTGAATTAGCTGACCAGTTGCAATACTTGTGACAGTATCTATCCCAGAAGGACATATGTAACTTGACAATGCCACACCGAATATCGGCTTGTATAACTGCCAGAGGAGGATTTGTCCCTTATTGAAATATCATCTTCTTTTGAGCCACCATTTCTCAACAAAACGTTTTTTGTTATCAAATTGCAATGTATCCTTAAACGATATATACCTAGGTGCATACATATAATTTGACAGTTTGGATTTTCAAGCATAAATATAAGTTAGAGAGTATAGTTAAATTAATCTATATAAATAAAATTGAAAATCTGTCTGTCTGTTTGTCCCATCATCACGGGAGAACGGCTGAACCGAATTTGATGAAATTTTGTGCGTAGCCTAGAAATAGCCCCACTTAAAATTTAGTCCATGGAGTTTTTACAACCAGTGGTTCTCGAGATATTAGTGAAAAACGAATATTTCGTTTGTCTCATCATCACGAGAGAAGGGCTGAATCGAATTTTTTTATACATTTTTCAAGATAATTTGAATATCTTCAAAATTTTCGAAGAAATTGGTGAGTTTTAAATTTGTTTAAAAAATATTTGAAAAATTAGGTCCCATAGGGTTCAGTGTATTTCATATTTCCATCCCAAGTTTTATCCGAAATTAATTGGGATATATTATTGATTTACATTCCCATATGTGTTTACCGTCTCAAAAACATACTGAAATTTCATTTTGTCAAAACCATTCTTACGGCAGATATCATGCGAACGGACAGAGAGACAAAATGAACAAAGTCATAAACACTGTATGACTATGTTGGAAAATGTTAAAAAGAAATCCGTCAAATACCGTGGCTTTGTAAACGGAACAGACAAACATACATACTTTCCATTTTATACATATACATTAGTTTACAAATTAAAGTTAGATATCTTTCAATCCCATAAATTAGGAGCTTAGGCAAAATCAAAATGCAAAAACGAAAATCTTGAAGTTGCATTGCAGTCACTAAAGCAATGTCAATAGGTGATGTTGAATTTAATCTGATAAGATTATTTGCTCTTCTTTCCTGGCGTTCCTTGCCGAAACGACGTCCAATTTCATATCAGAATCTTACTGTCACATTGTGGTATAATAATGTTTATATATAGTTATTGACGGCAATTGAATGGCCATGTGTACTACTATGCCGCATCAAAAGGCGGAAACCAACAGTGGGGATATTAAAAAAAAAGTTATTTTAACTTTGTTTTAATACCTATTTATTCCTTATTACTTTTATTACCCTATGATTTTTATTACTCCATATTTAAATAATTAGGTTTTTAAAATATAACATTCATTATATCATTCATATAGCATTCATTTGGATCATAGACTTAACTTATAAATTTTTCCTCATAGTATAACCCCGCACGGCGCCTGTGTAAGCATTCGAATATAACTCGAAATGCCAGTCCACTTACCGCAGCTGAAGAATAACAAAAATGTGGGTCATTTACCACAAAATTTATTATTCTTAAATTGCATTTATTTACGCAACACTCAATCATTAAAATACATTTTAAACAATAACAATTCATTTCTAATACATATTAATTATTAATTAATTTACAATTATCATTAATTAAATCCTTTATTGAAATGACGTATGAGGGGAAGTGAGACCGATTTAGTACAGAACATCAAGAGGATATGCGATCAACCTTTCATTAAATATAATTTTGTGGGCACACACCTGTGTTATGCTTGCTCTGCGCTACTGTTTTTTGACAAACATTTTTCAAGCACTGCCGTCTTCGCGACACAACAATTATTTACCAACTGCTACCATCCTTCTAGTGCGATGACACTAATTACCATCATTCTTGTACTTAGATGAATTTTCTTGTTGTGCCGTTCTAAACTCTTAATTTTATTTTACCTTGAACCGGAAAACCACGGCTTTCCCGATTTTCATTGGCCTCGCTTTTTATCATATTTTGGGATTAGTCCAGATTAGTCCCCCTCTATTCTATAAAGTTTTGTCATTCCTTTCCCGGAAGTATAGCTTATGCTCATGTAACTATCATTACTTCTCAGCCTGATGTGCTTAATGATAATACAACCCCAAAAATAATGATAATTAATCGCAAATTTGAAATTTTAAGTTTCGAAATTTCTCCGGACAGAACTGTCAACCTTGACGTCACTTCTTTATTCAGATTGTTTGAATTAAAACATGCATACTTGTTATCACACACATAGTATAAGAAAAGTAGAATACCCCTTTATTTAAGATTCATATTGAAAATACATAGTACTGTTTTTCAATACATAACTACTAACGCTTATATTTTAAACATCTAATAGTTAAATATGCAAATGGGTAATTTCCATTATGCTGATATGTGAAGTGAATACTTTTTTCTTAATAAAGTACGTAAAAAACCGAAAAACTCTACTTTATATTTGAAATCCCAACAGATTAAATTAATGAATATGTTATCCAATGAAACAAGTTTCAATGGCAAAATATGAAAATAATCTCACTAAACTGTTCTTCATTTTAAGGCCATTATGATTTTCAAACTTTGCTCTTTATGAGCAGGCTGATGGGTATATTTAATGGACTCACTTTGATCTTTTAAAATTCCATTAAAATCCATAACCATCATGGGTTATTTACTTCGATTTTCATCTTGAATAGAAATGGCTATTCAAAAAGTAAACTGATTTACTTAAAATGCGCATGATTTCGAGAAATAAACATATTTGAATAGCCTTGCGTGTACTTATTCAGTAAAATTGCCCTTTCTTGCATTGCCCATTTCAAAACAGAATTTGGAACGCAGAATTTTTAAAAGTAAAACGTCTCAGAAAGAACCATAGAAATGATCATATCTTAAAAGGATCTGATAAAGGAACATATCGCAGAAATAAATATACTAATGTTATTTACATGTAAATATTTATAGAACCTATTTCTCAATAAAATATTTTTATATATTAGTATCGTCACTATATGAACAAGCAAAGCGTAAATGCTTTGGGAATTGAATGAAAATATCGACAGTGGAAAATAAATATTAAAAATATGATATGGCCAACACATGACTTTCCTTATATAATGTAATGAATTTACTAGTTTTAAAGTAAAAATAGGGTATTCTTATATTAGATACTTATATTATTTCCAAAATATTGACATTTCATCAATTAGTCGTCATTTCTAGCGTCATTTTTATCCATATAGCGAGATTTCCGTTAATTTAGCAACATTTAAAATGCCGCCAAGTTGGCGACAATCCGTCAAATCCATCACCAAAATCTCGCCAAGCGTTATAGACGGAGAAATAAGTTCTTCTTTCAACAGAGTGCCGTTCAAATACAAAAGTATTACTCAAAATATATTTCTCGTGAATGGAATTAGCCAGATCCAATGGTGTCACCAAATTTATGTCATTATATTACATGTCAAGAGTGAAAATGTTTCTCAACAGTTAATTTTTTTTAATTTATGGGATTTGTTGATAAATTTATTTGAAAAATGTGCAATGTTACGAGAATGGTTCATGCTTATGTTCCAAAGTTTATGTCAATCGTTTTCTAAGGAAAAATTACATAAGAAATGTCTATTTGCGTAACTTTATTAAAGGTTTTGATTTCTTGCTGTGTTTTTCAAAATTTCACTCGAAATTTTAGGGGGGTTGTGAACATTCGATTGTGTTTAAAAACAAAACAATTGGCGTCCAGTATTCAAGCATTGTAATTTTTGTGCCAAATTTAAATCGAATCGCTCCATTCGTTCGTGAGATATTGTCTCCACTCATTCAGTGATACATACATACACACACACACACACAAATACACGCGCACACACACAGTCATCACCTCAAAAATATTCGATTCGTGATCAGGGATGCTTGAAACGTGCTCTCCCGTCGAAAATTTGAATTCGAATTATCGACCCCATCACAATGCTTTCCTTATACATTGTACTATGTATATAAGGAAAGTAATAATATGATATGTTATTAAAGAACATTCAGTATAAAACTCATTATATTTTTGAACTTATTTATTTTATAGATCCAGAAATCTTCTGGAAAAAATATTAACGCAGTGTTGTGATGAGTCCTCACACAAATGCTCAATGCCTCCCACGTAGCTGAGAAAAGTCACTATCGAATCTCGCAAGAACGCGATGTTTTCAAATGTGGTAGGATTTGAACGAAAGCCACAACTGCCGATGAAAAGCGGGTTTATGCAAATATGTGCAAAGTCTAACTCAGACATCCTATAAATTCCCAGCTTTTGGAACTGGAAAATAAGTCTCGTGTGTCCTGGGGAAAAGTGCAGTTTGTAGTTAACAGCCAATGGTGGATATCCTTACTTCATATTGGCCGACAGTATGGACAAAAATCCTATGTTTTCCATTTAATGAGGAGTAAGCACACAAGACAGGAGCAGCAGCCTTCTCAAAATACCACTGAATTATCTGACCAGTTGCAATACTTGTGACAGTATCTATCCCAGAAGGACATATGTAACTTGACAATGCCACACCGAATATCGGCTTGTATAACTGCCAGAGGAGGATTTGTCCCTTATTGAAATATCATCTTCTTTTGAGCCACCATTTCTCAACAAAACGTTTTTTGTTATCAAATTGCAATGTATCCTTAAACGATATATACCTAGGTGCATACATATAATTTGACAGTTTGGATTTTCAAGCATAAATATAAGTTAGAGAGTATAGTTAAATCTATATAAATAAAAATGAAAATCTGTCTGTCTGTCTGTCTGTCTGTCTGTTTGTCACACCATCACGGGAGAACGGCTGAACCGAATTTGATGAAATTTTGTGGGTAGCCCAGAAATAGCCCCACTTAAAATTATATCCGTGTTTTGAGTTTCTACGACCAGTGGTTCTCGAGATATTAGTAAAAAACGAAATTTTCGTTTGTCTCATCATCACGGAAAAACGGCTGAACCGAATTTAATGAAATTTGGTGAATAGCCTTGAAATATCCCCCCATAAATTTTGTCCAAGTTTCGAGTTTCTAAGACCTGGGGTTGTCGAGATATTAATGAAAAACGGAACTTTTTCCTAGGAGTTCTACTCCCTAACTCCGTGGTTTATCCAAACGAAAAGCTTGAAAATCGTTTGAAAGTGAATTAAAATTTAATCTCTGAGTTTGATGGGAGATTTTTTGCGTTAATTAGTCACTTTCTGAAAACATGAATTGTTTGAAACATGATTTAAAGGGGAAATCTATCTCCATGGTTCATGGTTTATTTAAAACACGCTTTTACGGAACAATGAGAAGTATAGAGAAATCAAAATCGTTATTTAATTTCGCAGTTTATGTTATAAGACATGACATATTTAACATGTTATAAGATTCTATCTTATATCATGTTACTAAGAAACGCAATTAAATTAAATCTGTCTGTTAATTTTAATAATTATTTTTTCGATTTGAATAATAAATAAATGGATATAAAAATATATTTTAGAAAAGAACGATTTGATTTTTCTTATAGCATTTTTGACTGAATAATATCAATTACGGTCTTCAGGTTTAAAAATTATTATTATTTATATTTTCGGGGATTATTAATTCAAGGATTATTGATATTTTCAAGTTATTATGCAATTATTTTATTATGACAAAAATTGTTTAAACTCATATATTGTATGTTGTACGAATCTTCTACAAATACACGTGTATATATTTTAATCTACGAGAATATAAGTAGTACAGGTATATTGACAAATGTTTTGATATATATTGGCATATATTGGAATCAATTACGACCTTCTGGTATAATGAGTACGGATATTATTGATGTATTCAATTTATTACGTCATCTCTTTTATTTTGGCAAATATTTTTGAGACGCATATTGTAATACGGGTAATCTTCTACTAACACATTGGCATATTTTCTGATCTGCGACAATATAATTAGTACGGGGTTGCATGTATTCATTAAATTCCTATTTTTTCTTTTGTAAATTTGCTTACAAAAGGGGGCAGGATGTTTTATTCTTCAGATCTGATCGTGAAGATAATTTTGCATAGTGAGAACATATATTCTTAAACTTCTCTTTAGGAGCAATAAATTTAATATTTTAACAGAATTTGCACATGATTGCGAACTTTAAGTTTCTATAAATTATACACTCCGTACGAATAACGGGTGTGCTGTTAGTGGTTAATAAATTTTAACATTTTAGGAGGATATATCATGTTGCTCGGCATCGCAATTAAATTAAATGTGTTTGTTAATGTTTTTATTATTTTTTTTCGATTTAAATAATAAATAAATGGATAAATGGATATAAAAGTATATCTTATGAATGGACGGTTTGATTTTTCTTTTAATTATATTAATTGCTGACTGCTTACATCAATTGCATTTATTTTGGCAAAGAGTTTTCAAGCTTATATCGTATTTAGCTACTAAACTCATATATTGTGTTTAGCCAATAAATTCATATAGCCGATTGTTGAAACAGAAAAAGAGTAGAGCGGGTATATCTTCTAATACAATTGTAGCGTTTTCATTTAGTATATTGAAACGGGATAAGAATGTTTCATTCAGATCTGCAAATTCAAAGCTACGAATTTGGAGGGATATCGCTAATTTGACAACTTTTCTTAAACTTTGCCAAATTGACGGAAATGTCGCCAAATTGATATAAACGACACACAAACAGCTGCCATAAACCTTCGGGTTGGTCGTGTGGCTTGGGTCTTCTACATATCAATGAAATTTCTTTTTGTTTTGTTAGAAGAGAGTACTGAAATGATGTTTGGTTAGCATTTCTCTGTCAGACCAACCATTCTACTTAGTAATACATTTAGCGAATTTTTAAAATGTCACCAAATTGATAAAAATGTTTTCAAATCTATAAAAATATCTTGAAATTGATAAAATTGCGCTACATAAATGATATTAATTGTTTTTGTTAGGGGATAGTATTGTGATGATATTTCGTCAATTTGTCGCAAAGTGGAACTGTCAGTTCTACAGTCCCACTTGGCGATAAATTTGGCGATTTTTTAAAATGTCGCTAATTTGACGAAACTGTCGCCAAATGTTCCATAGAAATATAACTATTTAGACGATATTTTTTCTACCAATTTATTTGAAGCAAATGATATCATGTCGCTTAGCAACGGATTTAAATCCAATGTGTTTATGCGGCAGACGATTTTTATTAAATCCTTTCCGATTTGAATAATGAAGATATGTATATAAAATAAATTTCATTGCCATTTCATTTTGGACTGGATAATATCAATTATACTCTTCAGGTTTAAACATTATTATTATTGATATTTTCCGGAATTATTGATTCAGGGATTATTGATATTTTTAAGTTATTACGCCATTGTTTTATTGCGGCAAAAATTGTTGACACACGCATATTGTACGTTGTACGAGTAATCTTCTAGGAATGCACGGGTATATCTTCTAACCTACGAGAATATAAGTAGTACAGGTATATTGGCATATATTTTGACATATATTGGCATATATATTGGAATCAAGTACAGTCTTCTGGTATGAAGATTAAGGGGATTAATTATGTATTCAATTTATTACGTCGTCTGTTGTATTTTACCAAAAAACATTTGTGACTCATATTGCAAAACGGGTAATCTTCTACTAATAATCGGACCTTATAAGTAGTACGTGTATATCTTCCCATATAATTTTAGCACTTTAATTTTGACATATATTGGAATAAATGACTGTCTTCAGATTTAAAGATTACGGGTTTATTGGTATTTTCAATTTATATATGTAATCTACTAATACAGGTTATATTTTCTAATATTCGCGTATATAATTAGTACGGGTCCCATACAATTTTATCGCTTTTATTTTGCATATATTGATTCAATTCCATATTTTTTTTTTATATTTGCTTACATAAGGGGTCCAAGATGTTTTATTCTTCAGATATGTCCATGAAGATAATTTTATATAGCGAGAACAGAGATTCTTAAACTTATTTTTAGGAGCATTATATTAAATACTAGCAGCATACCCGTTCTTCGTACGGAGTATAAAATATAAAGAAACTTATAATTCAGATTCATATGCAAATTATGTTAAAATATTAAATTTATTGCTCCTAAAGAGAAGTTTATGAATATCTGTTCTCATCATGCAAAATTATCGTCACGGACAGATCTGCAGAATAAAACATCCTGGCCCCTTTCGAAAGCAAATTTACAAAAAAAAAGGAATTGAATCAATATATGCAAAATGAAAGCATTAAAATTGTATAGGACCCGTACTACTTATATACGCGAATATTAGAAGATATAACCTGTATTAGTAGATTACATGCATAAATTGAAAATATTAATAAACCCGTAATTGACTCCAATATATGCCAGAATGAAAGCACTAAAATTATATGGGAATATATATATATATATATATATATATATATATATATATATATATATATATATATATATATATATATATATATATATATATATATATATATATATATATATATATATATATATATATATATATATATATATATATATATATATATATATACCCATACTACTTATATTGTCGCAGATTAGAAAATATGCCTGTATGTTAGTAGAAGATTTGCCTTATTACAACATGAGTCTAAAATATCTTTGCCGAAATAAAACAGATGACATTATAAATTGAAAATTTCAATTATCCCCGTAATCTTTATACCAGAAGGTCGTAATTGATTCCAGTATATGCCAATATATATCAAAATATATGCCTATATACCTGTACTACTTATATTCTCGTAGATTAGAAGATAACACGTGCATTTATAGAAGATTACTCGCACAACGTACAATATGTGAGTTTAAACAATTTTTGTCAAAATAAAACAATGGTATAATAATTTGAAAATATCAATAATCCCTGAATCAATAATCCCCGAAAATATCAATAATAATAATGTGTAACCTGAAGACCGTAATCGATATTTTCCAGTCAAAAATGCAATGCCAATGAAATTTATTTTATATACATATCTTTATTATTCAAATCGGAAAAGATTTAATTAAAATCGTATGCCACATAACACATTGGATTTACATCCATTGCTATACGACATGATATCAGTTGCTTCAAATAAATTGATAGAAATCATATCGTCTGAATAATGCTATCTCCATGAAAGGTTTGGCGATATTTTCTTCAATTTAGCGATAACTTAAAAAATCGCCAAATTTATCGCCAAGTGGGACTGTAAAACTGATAATCCCATTTTGCGACAAATTGACGAAACATCATCATAATATTATCCCCTAACAAAACACAACTAATTTCATTTATTAAGCGCAATTTTATCAATTTCATGACATTTTTATAGATTCACAAACATTTTTATCAACTTGGTGATATTTTAAAAATTCGATAAATGTGTTACTAAGTAGGATGGATAGACTGACCCACAAATGCTACCGAAACATCATTTCAGTACTGTCTTCTAAAAAAACGAATTTAATTTCATTGAAAAGTTGCCAAGTTAGCGATATTCCGCCAAATTCGTAGCTCTGAAATTGCAGATGTGAAGAATAAAACATCCTGATCCCGTTTGTATATGCTAAATGCAAGCACTAAAATTGTATTAGAAGATATACCCTTTCTACTATTTTTCTGTTTCAACACTCGGATAAATGACTTTATTGGTAAACACAATATGAGTTTATTAGCTAAACACAATATAAAAGCTTAAAAACTCTTTGTCAAATGAAAGTGATGTACGCAGTCCGTAATTAATATAATTAAAAGAAAAATCAAACCGTTCATTTACAAAATATATATATATACATCTATTTATTTATTATTCAAATAGAAAAAATAATAACAAATATTAAGACACACATTTAATTTAATTGCGTTGCTGAGCAACATAATATAATAAAGAATCTTCCTCATAAACTGCGAAATTAAATAACCATTTTGATCTCTTCCCCATAAAATGCAAAAATAATAACCATTTTGATTCCTTTATACTTTCCATTGTTTAGTAAATGCTTGACCATGGAGTTAGATTTTCCATTAAAATTCATGTTTCAAACAATTCATGCTTTCAGATAGTGACTAATTAATGCAAAAATCCTGCACTAAGCTCAGAAATGAAGTTTTAATTCACGTTGACGTTTTAAACAAACGATTTTCATCCTTTCAGTTTGGATAAACCACGGAGTTAGAGAGTAGATCTCCTCGGATAAAGTTCCGTTTTTCATTAATATCTCGACAACCCCTGGTATTAGAAACTCGAAACTTGGGCAAAATTTATGGGGGGCTATTTTAAGGCTACTCACAAAATTTCATTAAATTCGATTCAGCCGTTCTCTCGTGATGATGAGACAAACGAAATATTCGTTTTTCACTAATATCTCGAGAACCACTGGCTACGGAAACTCCAAACATGGACTAAATTTTGAGTGGGGCTATTTCTAGGCTACCTCACCAAATTTCATCAAATTCGGTTCAGCCGTTCTCCCGTGATGATGGGACAAACAGACAGACAGACAGACAGACAGATTTTCAATTTTATTTATATAGATTTTAACAGAATATTTTGATTAAACATGTCATTTAGTATACAATAAGAATTTGGGCTTGATTATGAATTTCAAGTTTCTTTATATTATATACTCCGTACGAAGAACGGGTATGCTGCTAGTCTATATAAATAAAATTGAAAATCTGTCTGTCTGTCTGTCTGTCTGTCTGTCTGTCTGTTTGTCACACCATCACGGGAGAACGGCTGAACCGAATTTGATGAAATTTTGTGGGTAGCCCAGAAATAGCCCCACTTAAAATTATATCTGTGTTTTGAGTTTCTACGACCAGTGGTTCTCGAGATATTAGTAAAAAACGAAATTTTCGTTTGTCTCATCATCACGGAAAAACGGCTGAACCGAATTTAATGAAATTTGGTGAATAGCCTTGAAATATCCCCCCCATAACTTTTGTCCAAGTTTCGAGTTTCTAAGACCTGGGGTTGTCGAGATATTAATGAAAAACGGAACTTTTTCCTAGGAGTTCTACTCCCTAACTCCGTGGTTTATCCAAACGAAAAGCTTGAAAATCGTTTGAAAGTGAATTAAAATTTAATCTCTGAGTTTGATGGGAGATTTTTTGCGTTAATTAGTCACTTTCTGAAAACATGAATTGTTTGAAACATGATTTAAAGGGGAAATCTATCTCCATGGTTCATGGTTTATTTAAAACAAGCTTTTACGGAACAATGAGAAGTATAGAGAAATCAAAATCGTTATTTAATTTCGCAGTTTATGTTATAAGACATGACATATTTAACATGTTATAAGATTCTATCTTATATCATGTTATTCAGAAACGCAATTAAATTAAATCTGTCTGTTAATTTTAATAATTATTTTTTCGATTTGAATAATAAATAAATGGATATAAAAATATATTTTAGAAAAGAACGATTTGATTTTTCTTATAGCATTTTTGACTGGATAATATCAATTACGGTCTTCAGGTTTAAAAATTATTATTATTTATATTTTCGGGGATTATTGATTCAAGGATTATTGATATTTTCAAGTTATTATGCAATTATTTTATTATGACAAAAATTGTTTAAACTCATATATTGTATGTTGTACGAATCTTCTACAAATACACGTGTATATCTTTTAATCTACGAGAATATAAGTAGTACAGGTATATTGACATATGTTTTGATATATATTGGCATATATTGGAATCAATTACGACCTTCTGGTATAAAGAGTACGGATATTATTGATGTTTTCAATTTATTACGTCATCTCTTTTATTTTGGCAAATATTTTTGAGACGCATATTGTAATACGGGTAATCTTCTACTAACACATTGGCATATTTTCTGATCTGCGACAATATAATTAGTACGGGGTTGCATATATTCATTCAATTCCTATTTTTTCTTCTGTAAATTTGCTTACAAAAGGGGGCAGGATGTTTTATTCTTCAGATCTGATCGTGAAGATAATTTTGCATAGTGAGAACATATATTCTTAAACTTCTCTTTAGGAGCAATAAATTTAATATTTTAACAGAATTTGCACATGATTGCAAACTTTAAGTTTCTTTACATTATACACTCCGTACGAATAACGGGTGTGCTGTTAGTGGTTAATAAATTTTAACATTTTAGGAGGATATATCATGTTGCTCGGCATCGCAATTAAATTAAATGTGTTTGTTAATGTTTTTATTATTTTTTTTTCGATTTAAATAATAAATAAATGGATAAATGGATATAAAAATATATCTTATGAATGGACGGTTTCATTTTTCTTTTAATTATATTAATTGCTGACTGCGTACATCAATTTCATTTATTTTGGCAAAGAGTTTTCAAGCTTATATCGCATTTAGCTACTAAACTCATATATTGTGTTTAGCCAATAAATTCATATAGCCGATTGTTGAAACAGAAAAAGAGTAGAGCGGGTATATCTTCTAATACAATTGTAGTGTTTTCATTTTGTACATTGAAACGGGATAAGAATGTTTCATTCAGATCTGCAAATTCAAAGCTACGAATTTGGAGGGATATCGCTAATTTGACAACTTTTCTTAAACTTTGCCAAATTGACGGAAATGTGGCCAAATTGATTTAAACGACACACAAACAGCTGCCATAAACCTTCGGGTTGGTCGTGTGGCTTGGGTCTTCTACATATCAATGAAATTTTTTTTTGTTTTGTTAGAAGAGAGTACTGAAATGATGTTTGGTTAGCATTTCTCTGTCAGACCAACCATCCTACTTAGTAATACATTTAGCGAATTTTTAAAATGTCACCAAATTGATAAAAATGTTTTCAAATCTATAAAAATATTTTGAAATTGATAAAATTGCGCTACATAAATGATATTAATTGTTTTTTGTTACGGGATAATATTGTGATGATATTTCGTCAATTTGTCGCAAAGTAGAACTGTCAGTTCTACAGTCCCACTTGGCGATAAATTTGGCGATTTTTTAAAATGTCGCTAATTTGACGAAACTGTCGCCAAATGTTCCATAGAAATATAACTATTTAGACGATATTTTTTCTACCAATTTATTTGAAGCAAATGATATCATGTCGCTTAGCAACGGATTTAAATCCAATGTGTTTATGCGGCAGACGATTTTTATTAAATCCTTTCCGATTTGAATAATGAAGATATGTATATAAAATAAATTTCATTGCCATTTCATTTTGGACTGGATAATATCAATTATACTCTTCAGGTTTAAACATTATTATTATTGATATTTTCCGGAATTATTGATTCAGGGATTATTGATATTTTTAAGTTATTACGCCATTGTTTTATTGCGGCAAAAATTGCTGACACACGCATATTGTACGTTGTACGAGTAATCTTCTAGGAATGCACGGGTATATCTTCTAACCTACGAGAATATAAGTAGTACAGGTATATTGGCATATATTTTGACATATATTGGCATATATATTGGAATCAAGTACAGTCTTCTGGTATGAAGATTAAGGGGATTAATTATATATTCAATTTATTACGTCGTCTGTTGTATTTTACCAAAAAACATTTGAGACTCATATTGCAAAACTGGTAATCTTCTACTAATAATCGGACATTATAAGTAGTACGTGTATATCTCCCCATATAATTTTAGCACTTTAATTTTGACATATATTGGAATAAATCACTGTCTTCAGATTTAAAGATTACGGGTTTATTGGTATTTTCAATTTATACATGTAATCTACTAATACAGGTTATATTTTCTAATATTCGCGTATATAATTAGTACGGGTCCCATACAATTTTAACGTTTTATTTTGCATATATTGATTCAATTCCATATTTTTTTTTATATTTTCTTACATAAGGGGTCCAAGATGTTTCATTCTTCAGATATGTCCATGAAGATAATTTTATATAGCGAGAACAGAGATTCTTAAACTTCTTTTTAGGAGCATTATATTAAATATTTTAACAGAATATTTTGATTAAACATGTCATTTAGTCTATATAAATAAAAATGAAAATCTGTCTGTCTGTCTGCCTGTCTGTCTGTCTGTCTGTCTGTCTGTCTGTTTGTCACACCATCACGGGAGAACGGCTGAACCGAATTTGTTGAAATTTTGTGGGTAGCCCAGAAATAGCCCCACTTAAAATTATATCCGTGTTTTGAGTTTCTACGACCAGTGGTTCTCGAGATATTAGTAAAAAACGAAATTTTCGTTTGTCTCATCATCACGGAAAAACGGCTGAACCGAATTTAATGAAATTTGGTGAATAGCCTTGAAATATCCCCCCATAAATTGTGTCTAAGTTTCGAGTTTCTAAGACCTGGGGTTGTCGAGATATTAATGAAAAACGGAACTTTTTCCTAGGAGTTCTACTCCCTAACTCCGTGGTTTATCCAAACGAAAAGCTTGAAAATCGTTTGAAAGTGAATTAAAATTTAATCTCTGAGTTTGATGGGAGATTTTTTGCGTTAATTAGTCACTTTCTGAAAACATGAATTGTTTGAAACATGATTTAAAGGGGAAATCTATCTCCATGGTTCATGGTTTATTTAAAACAAGCTTTTACGGAACAATGAGAAGTATAGAGAAATCAAAATCGTTATTTAATTTCGCAGTTTATGTTATAAGACATGACATATTTAACATGTTATAAGATTCTATCTTATATCATGTTATTCAGAAACGCAATTAAATTAAATCTGTCTGTTAATTTTAATAATTATTTTTTCGATTTGAATAATAAATAAATGGATATAAAAATATATTTTAGAAAAGAACGATTTGATTTTTCTTATAGCATTTTTGACTGGATAATATCAATTACGGTCTTCAGGTTTAAAAATTATTATTATTTATATTTTCGGGGATTATTGATTCAAGGATTATTGATATTTTCAAGTTATTATGCAATTATTTTATTATGACAAAAATTGTTTAAACTCATATATTGTATGTTGTACGAATCTTCTACAAATACACGTGTATATCTTTTAATCTACGAGAATATAAGTAGTACAGGTATATTGACATATGTTTTGATATATATTGGCATATATTGGAATCAATTACGACCTTCTGGTATAAAGAGTACGGATATTATTGATGTTTTCAATTTATTACGTCATCTCTTTTATTTTGGCAAATATTTTTGAGACGCATATTGTAATACGGGTAATCTTCTACTAACACATTGGCATATTTTCTGATCTGCGACAATATAATTAGTACGGGGTTGCATATATTCATTCAATTCCTATTTTTTCTTCTGTAAATTTGCTTACAAAAGGGGGCAGGATGTTTTATTCTTCAGATCTGATCGTGAAGATAATTTTGCATAGTGAGAACATATATTCTTAAACTTCTCTTTAGGAGCAATAAATTTAATATTTTAACAGAATTTGCACATGATTGCAAACTTTAAGTTTCTTTACATTATACACTCCGTACGAATAACGGGTGTGCTGTTAGTGGTTAATAAATTTTAACATTTTAGGAGGATATATCATGTTGCTCGGCATCGCAATTAAATTAAATGTGTTTGTTAATGTTTTTATTATTTTTTTTTCGATTTAAATAATAAATAAATGGATAAATGGATATAAAAATATATCTTATGAATGGACGGTTTCATTTTTCTTTTAATTATATTAATTGCTGACTGCGTACATCAATTTCATTTATTTTGGCAAAGAGTTTTCAAGCTTATATCGCATTTAGCTACTAAACTCATATATTGTGTTTAGCCAATAAATTCATATAGCCGATTGTTGAAACAGAAAAAGAGTAGAGCGGGTATATCTTCTAATACAATTGTAGTGTTTTCATTTTGTACATTGAAACGGGATAAGAATGTTTCATTCAGATCTGCAAATTCAAAGCTACGAATTTGGAGGGATATCGCTAATTTGACAACTTTTCTTAAACTTGCCAAATTGACGGAAATGTGGCCAAATTGATTTAAACGACACACAAACAGCTGCCATAAACCTTCGGGTTGGTCGTGTGGCTTGGGTCTTCTACATATCAATGAAATTTTTTTTTGTTTTGTTAGAAGAGAGTACTGAAATGATGTTTGGTTAGCATTTCTCTGTCAGACCAACCATCCTACTTAGTAATACATTTAGCGAATTTTTAAAATGTCACCAAATTGATAAAAATGTTTTCAAATCTATAAAAATATTTTGAAATTGATAAAATTGCGCTACATAAATGATATTAATTGTTTTTTGTTACGGGATAATATTGTGATGATATTTCGTCAATTTGTCGCAAAGTAGAACTGTCAGTTCTACAGTCCCACTTGGCGATAAATTTGGCGATTTTTTAAAATGTCGCTAATTTGACGAAACTGTCGCCAAATGTTCCATAGAAATATAACTATTTAGACGATATTTTTTCTACCAATTATTTGAAGCAAATGATATCATGTCGCTTAGCAACGGATTTAAATCCAATGTGTTTATGCGGCAGACGATTTTTATTAAATCCTTTCCGATTTGAATAATGAAGATATGTATATAAAATAAATTTCATTGCCATTTCATTTTGGACTGGATAATATCAATTATACTCTTCAGGTTTAAACATTATTATTATTGATATTTTCCGGAATTATTGATTCAGGGATTATTGATATTTTTAAGTTATTACGCCATTGTTTTATTGCGGCAAAAATTGCTGACACACGCATATTGTACGTTGTACGAGTAATCTTCTAGGAATGCACGGGTATATCTTCTAACCTACGAGAATATAAGTAGTACAGGTATATTGGCATATATTTTGACATATATTGGCATATATATTGGAATCAAGTACAGTCTTCTGGTATGAAGATTAAGGGGATTAATTATATATTCAATTTATTACGTCGTCTGTTGTATTTTACCAAAAAACATTTGAGACTCATATTGCAAAACTGGTAATCTTCTACTAATAATCGGACATTATAAGTAGTATGTGTATATCTCCCCATATAATTTTAGCACTTTAATTTTGACATATATTGGAATAAATCACTGTCTTCAGATTTAAAGATTACGGGTTTATTGGTATTTTCAATTTATACATGTAATCTACTAATACAGGTTATATTTTCTAATATTCGCGTATATAATTAGTACGGGTCCCATACAATTTTAACGTTTTATTTTGCATATATTGATTCAATTCCATATTTTTTTTTATATTTTCTTACATAAGGGGTCCAAGATGTTTCATTCTTCAGATATGTCCATGAAGATAATTTTATATAGCGAGAACAGAGATTCTTAAACTTCTTTTTAGGAGCATTATATTAAATATTTTAACAGAATATTTTGATTAAACATGTCATTTAGTCTATATAAATAAAAATGAAAATCTGTCTGTCTGTCTGCCTGTCTGTCTGTCTGTCTGTCTGTCTGTCTGTTTGTCACACCATCACGGGAGAACGGCTGAACCGAATTTGTTGAAATTTTGTGGGTAGCCCAGAAATAGCCCCACTTAAAATTATATCCGTGTTTTGAGTTTCTACGACCAGTGGTTCTCGAGATATTAGTAAAAAACGAAATTTTCGTTTGTCTCATCATCACGGAAAAACGGCTGAACCGAATTTAATGAAATTTGGTGAATAGCCTTGAAATATCCCCCCATAAATTGTGTCTAAGTTTCGAGTTTCTAAGACCTGGGGTTGTCGAGATATTAATGAAAAACGGAACTTTTTCCTAGGAGTTCTACTCCCTAACTCCGTGGTTTATCCAAACGAAAAGCTTGAAAATCGTTTGAAAGTGAATTAAAATTTAATCTCTGAGTTTGATGGGAGATTTTTTGCGTTAATTAGTCACTTTCTGAAAACATGAATTGTTTGAAACATGATTTAAAGGGGAAATCTATCTCCATGGTTCATGGTTTATTTAAAACAAGCTTTTACGGAACAATGAGAAGTATAGAGAAATCAAAATCGTTATTTAATTTCGCAGTTTATGTTATAAGACATGACATATTTAACATGTTATAAGATTCTATCTTATATCATGTTATTCAGAAACGCAATTAAATTAAATCTGTCTGTTAATTTTAATAATTATTTTTTCGATTTGAATAATAAATAAATGGATATAAAAATATATTTTAGAAAAGAACGATTTGATTTTTCTTATAGCATTTTTGACTGGATAATATCAATTACGGTCTTCAGGTTTAAAAATTATTATTATTTATATTTTCGGGGATTATTGATTCAAGGATTATTGATATTTTCAAGTTATTATGCAATTATTTTATTATGACAAAAATTGTTTAAACTCATATATTGTATGTTGTACGAATCTTCTACAAATACACGTGTATATCTTTTAATCTACGAGAATATAAGTAGTACAGGTATATTGACATATGTTTTGATATATATTGGCATATATTGGAATCAATTACGACCTTCTGGTATAAAGAGTACGGATATTATTGATGTTTTCAATTTATTACGTCATCTCTTTTATTTTGGCAAATATTTTTGAGACGCATATTGTAATACGGGTAATCTTCTACTAACACATTGGCATATTTTCTGATCTGCGACAATATAATTAGTACGGGGTTGCATATATTCATTCAATTCCTATTTTTTCTTCTGTAAATTTGCTTACAAAAGGGGGCAGGATGTTTTATTCTTCAGATCTGATCGTGAAGATAATTTTGCATAGTGAGAACATATATTCTTAAACTTCTCTTTAGGAGCAATAAATTTAATATTTTAACAGAATTTGCACATGATTGCAAACTTTAAGTTTCTTTACATTATACACTCCGTACGAATAACGGGTGTGCTGTTAGTGGTTAATAAATTTTAACATTTTAGGAGGATATATCATGTTGCTCGGCATCGCAATTAAATTAAATGTGTTTGTTAATGTTTTTATTATTTTTTTTTCGATTTAAATAATAAATAAATGGATAAATGGATATAAAAATATATCTTATGAATGGACGGTTTCATTTTTCTTTTAATTATATTAATTGCTGACTGCGTACATCAATTTCATTTATTTTGGCAAAGAGTTTTCAAGCTTATATCGCATTTAGCTACTAAACTCATATATTGTGTTTAGCCAATAAATTCATATAGCCGATTGTTGAAACAGAAAAAGAGTAGAGCGGGTATATCTTCTAATACAATTGTAGTGTTTTCATTTTGTACATTGAAACGGGATAAGAATGTTTCATTCAGATCTGCAAATTCAAAGCTACGAATTTGGAGGGATATCGCTAATTTGACAACTTTTCTTAAACTTTGCCAAATTGACGGAAATGTGGCCAAATTGATTTAAACGACACACAAACAGCTGCCATAAACCTTCGGGTTGGTCGTGTGGCTTGGGTCTTCTACATATCAATGAAATTTTTTTTTGTTTTGTTAGAAGAGAGTACTGAAATGATGTTTGGTTAGCATTTCTCTGTCAGACCAACCATCCTACTTAGTAATACATTTAGCGAATTTTTAAAATGTCACCAAATTGATAAAAATGTTTTCAAATCTATAAAAATATTTTGAAATTGATAAAATTGCGCTACATAAATGATATTAATTGTTTTTTGTTACGGGATAATATTGTGATGATATTTCGTCAATTTGTCGCAAAGTAGAACTGTCAGTTCTACAGTCCCACTTGGCGATAAATTTGGCGATTTTTTAAAATGTCGCTAATTTGACGAAACTGTCGCCAAATGTTCCATAGAAATATAACTATTTAGACGATATTTTTTCTACCAATTTATTTGAAGCAAATGATATCATGTCGCTTAGCAACGGATTTAAATCCAATGTGTTTATGCGGCAGACGATTTTTATTAAATCCTTTCCGATTTGAATAATGAAGATATGTATATAAAATAAATTTCATTGCCATTTCATTTTGGACTGGATAATATCAATTATACTCTTCAGGTTTAAACATTATTATTATTGATATTTTCCGGAATTATTGATTCAGGGATTATTGATATTTTTAAGTTATTACGCCATTGTTTTATTGCGGCAAAAATTGCTGACACACGCATATTGTACGTTGTACGAGTAATCTTCTAGGAATGCACGGGTATATCTTCTAACCTACGAGAATATAAGTAGTACAGGTATATTGGCATATATTTTGACATATATTGGCATATATATTGGAATCAAGTACAGTCTTCTGGTATGAAGATTAAGGGGATTAATTATATATTCAATTTATTACGTCGTCTGTTGTATTTTACCAAAAAACATTTGAGACTCATATTGCAAAACTGGTAATCTTCTACTAATAATCGGACATTATAAGTAGTACGTGTATATCTCCCCATATAATTTTAGCACTTTAATTTTGACATATATTGGAATAAATCACTGTCTTCAGATTTAAAGATTACGGGTTTATTGGTATTTTCAATTTATACATGTAATCTACTAATACAGGTTATATTTTCTAATATTCGCGTATATAATTAGTACGGGTCCCATACAATTTTAACGTTTTATTTTGCATATATTGATTCAATTCCATATTTTTTTTTATATTTTCTTACATAAGGGGTCCAAGATGTTTCATTCTTCAGATATGTCCATGAAGATAATTTTATATAGCGAGAACAGAGATTCTTAAACTTCTTTTTAGGAGCATTATATTAAATATTTTAACAGAATATTTTGATTAAACATGTCATTTAGTCTATATAAATAAAAATGAAAATCTGTCTGTCTGTCTGCCTGTCTGTCTGTCTGTCTGTCTGTCTGTCTGTTTGTCACACCATCACGGGAGAACGGCTGAACCGAATTTGTTGAAATTTTGTGGGTAGCCCAGAAATAGCCCCACTTAAAATTATATCCGTGTTTTGAGTTTCTACGACCAGTGGTTCTCGAGATATTAGTAAAAAACGAAATTTTCGTTTGTCTCATCATCACGGAAAAACGGCTGAACCGAATTTAATGAAATTTGGTGAATAGCCTTGAAATATCCCCCCATAAATTGTGTCTAAGTTTCGAGTTTCTAAGACCTGGGGTTGTCGAGATATTAATGAAAAACGGAACTTTTTCCTAGGAGTTCTACTCCCTAACTCCGTGGTTTATCCAAACGAAAAGCTTGAAAATCGTTTGAAAGTGAATTAAAATTTAATCTCTGAGTTTGATGGGAGATTTTTTGCGTTAATTAGTCACTTTCTGAAAACATGAATTGTTTGAAACATGATTTAAAGGGGAAATCTATCTCCATGGTTCATGGTTTATTTAAAACAAGCTTTTACGGAACAATGAGAAGTATAGAGAAATCAAAATCGTTATTTAATTTCGCAGTTTATGTTATAAGACATGACATATTTAACATGTTATAAGATTCTATCTTATATCATGTTATTCAGAAACGCAATTAAATTAAATCTGTCTGTTAATTTTAATAATTATTTTTTCGATTTGAATAATAAATAAATTGATATAAAAATATATTTTAGAAAAGAACGATTTGATTTTTCTTATAGCATTTTTGACTGGATAATATCAATTACGGTCTTCAGGTTTAAAAATTATTATTATTTATATTTTCGGGGATTATTGATTCAAGGATTATTGATATTTTCAAGTTATTATGCAATTATTTTATTATAACAAAAATTGTTTAAACTCATATATTGTATGTTGTACGAATCTTCTACAAATACACGTGTATATCTTTTAATCTACGAGAATATAAGTAGTACAGGTATATTGACATATGTTTTGATATATATTGGCATATATTGGAATCAATTACGACCTTCTGGTATAAAGAGTACGGATATTATTGATGTTTTCAATTTATTACGTCATCTCTTTTATTTTGGCAAATATTTTTGAGACGCATATTGTAATACGGGTAATCTTCTACTAACACATTGGCATATTTTCTGATCTGCGACAATATAATTAGTACGGGGTTGCATATATTCATTCAATTCCTATTTTTTCTTCTGTAAATTTGCTTACAAAAGGGGGCAGGATGTTTTATTCTTCAGATCTGATCGTGAAGATAATTTTGCATAGTGAGAACATATATTCTTAAACTTCTCTTTAGGAGCAATAAATTTAATATTTTAACAGAATTTGCACATGATTGCAAACTTTAAGTTTCTTTAAATTATACACTCCGTACGAATAACGGGTGTGCTGTTAGTGGTTAATAAATTTTAACATTTTAGGAGGATATATCATGTTGCTCGGCATCGCAATTAAATTAAATGTGTGTGTTAATGTTTTTATTATTTTTTTTTCGATTTAAATAATAAATAAATGGATAAATGGATATAAAAGTATATCTTATGAATGGACGGTTTCATTTTTCTTTTAATTATATTAATTGCTGACTGCGTACATCAATTTCATTTATTTTGGCAAAGAGTTTTCAAGCTTATATCGCATTTAGCTACTAAACTCATATATTGTGTTTAGCCAATAAATTCATATAGCCGATTGTTGAAACAGAAAAAGAGTAGAGCGGGTATATCTTCTAATACAATTGTAGTGTTTTCATTTTGTACATTGAAACGGGATAAGAATGTTTCATTCAGATCTGCAAATTCAAAGCTACGAATTTAGAGGGATATCGCTAATTTGACAACTTTTCTTAAACTTTGCCAAATTGACGGAAATGTGGCCAAATTGATTTAAACGACACACAAACAGCTGCCATAAACCTTCGGGTTGGTCGTGTGGCTTGGGTCTTCTACATATCAATGAAATTTTTTTTTGTTTTGTTAGAAGAGAGTACTGAAATGATGTTTGGTTAGCATTTCTCTGTCAGACCAACCATCCTACTTAGTAATACATTTAGCGAATTTTTGAAATGTCACCAAATTGATAAAAATGTTTTCAAATCTATAAAAATATCTTGAAATTGGTAAAATTGCGCTACATAAATGATATTAATTCTTTTTTGTTAGGGGATAGTATTGTGATGATATTTCGTCAATTTGTCGCAAAGTGGAACTATCAGTTCTACAGTCCCACTTGGCGATAAATTTGGCGATTTTTTAAAATGTCGCTAATTTGTCGAAACTGTCGCCAAATGTTCCATAGAAATATAACTATTTAGACGATATTTTTTCTACCAATTTATTTGAAGCAAATGATATCATGTCGCTTAGCAACGGATTTAAATCCAATGTGTTTATGCGGCAGACGATTTTTATTAAATCCTTTCCGATTTGAATAATGAAGATATGTATATAAAATAAATTTCATTGCCATTTCATTTTGGACTGGATAATATCAATTATACTTTTCAGGTTTAAACATTATTATTATTGATATTTTCCGGAATTATTGATTCAGGGATTATTGATATTTTTAAGTTATTACGCCATTGTTTTATTGCGGCAAAAATTGCTGACACACGCATATTGTACGTTGTACGAGTAATCTTCTAGGAATGCACGGGTATATCTTCTAACCTACGAGAATATAAGTAGTACAGGTATATTGGCATATATTTTGACATATATTGTCATATATATTGGAATCAAGTACAGTCTTCTGGTATGAAGATTAAGGGGATTAATTATATATTCAATTTATTACGTCGTCTGTTGTATTTTACCAAAAAACATTTGTGACTCATATTGCAAAACGGGTAATCTTCTACTAATAATCGGACATTATAAGTAGTACGTGTATATCTTCCCATATAATTTTAGCACTTTAATTTTGACATATATTGGAATAAATGACTGTCTTCAGATTTAAAGATTACGGGTTTATTGGTATTTTCAATTTATACATGTAATCTACTAATACAGGTTATATTTTCTAATATTCGCGTATATAATTAGTACGGGTCCCATACAATTTTAACGCTTTTATTTTGCATATATTGATTCAATTCCATATTTTTTTTATATTTGCTTACATAAGGGGTCCAAGATGTTTTATTCTTCAGATATGTCCGTGAAGATAATTTTATATAGCGAGAACAGAGATTCTTAAACTTCTTTTTAGGAGCATTATATTAAATATTTTAACAGAATATTTTGATTAAACATGTCATTTAGTATACTATAAGGGTTTGGGCATGATTATGAATTTCAAGTTTCTTTATATTATATACTCCGTACGAAGAACGGGTATGCTGCTAGTTAATCTATATAAATAAAAATGAAAATCTGTCTGTCTGTCTGTCTGTCTGTCTGTCTGTCTGTTTGTCACACCATCACGGGAGAACGGCTGAACCGAATTTGATGAAATTTTGTGGGTAGCCTAGAAATAGCCCCACTTAAAATTATATCCGTGTTTTGAGTTTCTACGACCAGTGGTTCTCGAGATATTAGTAAAAAACGAAATTTTCGTTTGTCTCATCATCACGGAAAAACGGCTGAACCGAATTTAATGAAATTTGGTGAATAGCCTTGAAATATCCCCCCATAACTTTTGTCCAAGTTTCGAGTTTCTAAGACCTGGGGTTGTCGAGATATTAATGAAAAACGGAACTTTTTCCTAGGAGTTCTACTCCCTAACTCCGTGGTTTATCCAAACGAAAAGCTTGAAAATCGTTTGAAAGTGAATTAAAATTTAATCTCCGAGTTTGATGGGAGATTTTTTGCGTTAATTAGTCACTTTCTGAAAACATGAATTGTTTGAAACATGATTTAAAGGGGAAATCTATCTCCATGGTTCATGGTTTATTTAAAACAAGCTTTTATGGAACAATGAGAAGTATAGAGAAATCAAAATCGTTATTTAATTTCGCAGTTTATGTTATAAGACATGACATATTTAACATGTTATAAGATTCTATCTTATATCATGTTACTCAGAAACTCAATTAAATTAAATCTGTCTGTTAATTTTAATAATTATTTTTTCGATTTGAATAATAAATAAATGGATATAAAAATATATTTTAGAAAAGAACGATTTGATTTTTCTTATAGCATTTTTGACTGGATAATATCAATTACGGTCTTCAGGTTTAAAAATTATTATTATTTATATTTTCGGGGATTATTGATTCAAGGATTATTGATATTTTCAAGTTATTATGCAATTATTTTATTATGACAAAAATTGTTTAAACTCATATATTGTATGTTGTACGAATCTTCTACAAATACACGTGTATATCTTTTAATCTACGAGAATATAAGTAGTACAGGTATATTGACATATGTTTTGATATATATTGGCATATATTGGAATCAATTACGACCTTCTGGTATAAAGAGTACGGATATTATTGATGTTTTCAATTTATTACGTCATCTCTTTTATTTTGGATAATATTTTTGAGACGCATATTGTAATACGGGTAATCTTCTACTAACACATTGGCATATTTTCTGATCTGCGACAATATAATTAGTACGGGGTTGCATATATTCATTCAATTTCTATTTTTTCTTCTGTAAATTTGCTTACAAAAGGGGGCAGGATGTTTTGTTCTTCAGATCTGATCGTGAAGATAATTTTGCATAGTGAGAACATATATTCTTAAACTTCTCTTTAGGAGCAATAAATTTAATATTTTAACAGAATTTGCACGTGATTGCGAACTTTAAGTTTCTTTAAATTATACACTCCGTACGAATAACGGGTGTGCTGTTAGTGGTTAATAAATTTTAACATTTTAGGAGGATATATCATATTGCTCGGCATCGCAATTAAATTAAATGTGTTTGTTAATGTTTTTATTATTTTTTTTCGATTTAAATAATAAATAAATGGATAAATGGATATAAAAGTATATCTTATGAATAGACGGTTTGATTTTTCTTTTAATTATATTAATTGCTGACTGCGTACATCAATTTCATTTATTTTGGCAAAGAGTTTTCAAGCTTATATCCTATTTAGCTACTAAACTCATATATTGTGTTTAGCCAATAAATTCATATAGCCGATTGTTGAAACAGAAAAAGAGTAGAGCGGGTATATCTTCTAATACAATTGTAGTGTTTTCATTTAGTATATTGAAACGGGATAAGAATGTTTCATTCAGATCTGCAAATTCAAAGCTAGGAATTTGGAGGGATATCGCTAATTTGACAACTTTTCTTAAACTTTGCCAAATTGACGGAAATGTAGCCAAATTGATATAAACGACACACAAACAGCTGCCATAAACCTTCGGGTTGGTCGTGTGGCTTGGGTCTTCTACATATCAATGAAATTTTTTTTGTTTTGTTAGAAGAGAGTACTGAAATGATGTTTGGTTAGCATTTATCTGTCAGACCAACCATCCTACTTAGTAATACATTTAGCGAATTTTTAAAATGTCACCAAATTGATAAAAATGTTTTCAAATCTATAAAAATATCTTGAAATTGATAAAATTGAGCTACATAAATGATATTAATTGTTTTTTGTTAGGGGATAGTATTGTGATGATATTTCGTCAATTTGTCGCAAAGTGGAACTGTCAGTTCTACAGTCCCACTTGGCGATAAATTTGGCGATTTTTTAAAATGTCGCTAATTTGACGAAACTGTCGCCAAATGTTCCATAGAAATATAACTATTTAGACGATATTTTTCTACCAATTTATTTGAAGCAAATGATATCATGTCGCTTAGCAACGGATTTAAATCCAATGTGTTTATGCGGCAGACGATTTTTATTAAATCCTTTCCGATTTGAATAATGAAGATATGTATATAAAATAAATTTCATTGCCATTTCATTTTGAACTGGATAATATCAATTATACTCTTCAGGTTTAAACATTATTATTATTGATATTTTCCGGAATTATTGATTCAGGGATTATTGATATTTTTAAGTTATTACGCCATTGTTTTATTGCGGCAAAAATTGCTGACACACGCATATTGTACGTTGTACGAGTAATCTTCTAGGAATGCACGGGTATATCTTCTAACCTACGAGAATATAAGTAGTACAGGTATATTGGCATATATTTTGACATATATTGGAATATATATTGGAATCAAGTACAGTCTTCTGGTATGAAGATTACGGGGATTAATTATATATTCAATTTATTACGTCGTCTGTTGTATTTTACCAAAAAACTTTTGAGACTCATATTGCAAAACGGGAAATCTTCTACTAATAATCGGACATTATAAGTAGTACGTGTATATCTTCCCATATAATTTTCGCACTTTAATTTTGATATATATTGGAATAAATGACTGTCATCAGATTTAAAGATTACGGGTTTATTGGTATTTTCAATTTATACATGTAATCTACTAATACAGGTTATGTTTTCTAATATTAGCGTATATAATTAGTACGGGTCCCATACAATTTTAACGCTTTTATTTTGCATATATTGATTCAATTCCATATTTTTTTTTTATATTTGCTTACATAAGGGTCCAAGATGTTTCATTCTTCAGATATGTCCATGAAGATAATTTTATATAGCGAGAACAGAGATTCTTAAACTTCTTTTTAGGAGCATAATATTAAATATTTTAACAGAATATTTTGATTAAACATGTCATTTAGTATACTATAAGAATTTGGGCATGATTATGAATTTCAAGTTTCTTTATATTATATACTCCGTACGAAGAACGGGTATGCTGCTAGTCTATATAAATAAAATTGAAAATCTGTCTGTCTGTTTGTCCCATCATCACGGGAGAACGGCTGAACCGAATTTGATGAAATTTTGTGCGTAGCCTAGAAATAGCCCCACTTAAAATTTAGTCCATGGAGTTTTTACAACCAGTGGTTCTCGAGATATTAGTGAAAAACGAATATTTCGTTTGTCTCATCATCACGAGAGAAGGGCTGAATCGAATTTAATGAAATTTTGTGAGTAGCCTTAAAATAGCCCCCCATAAATGTTGCCCAAGTTTCGAGTGTCTAATACCAGGGGTTGTCGAGATATTAATGAAAAACGGATCTTTATCCAAGGAGATCTACTCTCTAACTCCGTGATTTATCCAAACAGAAAGGATGAAAATCGTTTGTTTAAAACGTCAACGTGAATTAAAACTTCATTTCTGAGCTTAGTGCAGGATTTTTGCATTAATTAGTCACTATCTGAAAGCATGAATTGTTTGAAACATGAATTTAAATGGAAAATCTAACTCCATGGTCAAGCATTTACTAAACAATGGAAAGTATAAAGAAATCAAAATGGTTATTATTTTTACATTTTATGGGGAAGTGGTCAAAATGGTTATTTAATTTCGCAGTTTATGCGGAAGATTCTTTATTATATTATGTTGCTCAGCAACGCAATTAAATTAAATGTGTTTCTTAATATTTGTTATTATTTTTTTCTATTTGAATAATAAATAAATATATGTAAAAACATATTTTGTAAATGAAAGGTTATATATTTTTTAATTATATTAATTATGGACTGCGTACATTACTTTCATTTGACAAAGAGTTTTTATTCAGCTCTTATATTGTGTTTAGCTAATAAACTCATATTGTGTTTACCAATAAATTCATTTATCCGATTGTTGAAACAGAAAAAGTGTAGAAAGGGTATATTTTCTAATACAATTTTAGTGTTTGCATTTAGTATATACAGACGGGATCAGGATGTTTTATTCTTCAGATCTGCAATTTTAGAGCTACGAATTTGGCGGAATATCGCTAACTTGGCAACTTTTCTTAAACTTTGCCAAATTGACGGAAATATCGCCAAAACGATGCAAATCAATAAAATTAAATTCGGTTTTTTAGAAGACAGCACTGAAATGATGTTTCGGTAGCATTTGTGGGTCAGTCTATCCATCCTACTTAGAAACACATTTATCGAATTTTTAAAATATCCCCAAATTGATAAAAATATTTGTGAATCTATAAAAATGTCATGAAATTGATAAAATAGCGCTTAATAAATGAAATTAATTGTGTTTTGTTTGGGGATAATATTATGAAGATGTTTCGTCAATTTGTCGCAAAATGGGACTATCAGTTTTACAGTCCCACTTGGCGATAAATTTGGCGATTTTTTAAGTTATCTCTAAATTGAGGAAAATATCGCCAAACCTTTCATGGAGATAGCACGATATGATTTCCATCAATTTATTTGAAGCAACTGATATCATGTCGTTTAGCAATGGATGTAAATCCAATGTGTTATGTGGCATACGATTTTAATTAAATCTTTTCCGATTTGAATAATAAAGATATGTATATAAAATAAATTTCATTGACATTGCATTTTTGACTGGATAATATCGATTACGGTCTTCAGGTTACACATTATTATTATTGATATTTTCAAATTATTATAGCATTGTTTTATTATGACAAAAATTGTTGAAACTCACATATTGTACGTTGTGCGAGTAATCTTCTATAAATGCACGTGTTATCTTCTAATCTACGAGAATATAAGCAGTACAGGTACATAGGCATATATTTTGATATATATTGGCATATATTGGAATCAATTACGACCTTCCGGTATAAAGATAACGGGGATAATTGAAATTTTCAATTTATAATGTCATCTGTTTTATTTCGGCAAAGATTTTTTAGACTCATATTGTAATAAGGGTAATCTTCTACTAACATACAGGCATATTTTCTAATCTGCGGCAATATATGTAGTATGGGTATATATATATATATATATATATATATATATATATATATATATATATATTCCCATATAATTTTAGTGCTTTCATTCTGGCATATATTGGAATCAATTACGGGTTTATTGATATTTTCAATTTATACATGTAATCTACTAATACAGGTTATATCTTCTAATATTCGCGTTTATAAGTAGTACGGGTCCTATACAATTTTAATGCTTTCATTTTGCATATATTGATTCAATTCCTTTTTTTTTTAAATTTGCTTTCGAAAGGAGCCAGGATGTTTTATTCTTCAGATCTGCCCGTGACGATAATTTTGCATGATGAGAACAGATATTCATAAACTTCTATTTAGGAGCAATAAGTTTAATATTTTAACATAATTTGCATATGATTCTGAATTATAAGTTTCTTTATATTTTATACTCCGTACGAGGAACGGGTATGCTGCTAGTAAACACTAAAATCAATTGTTGGAAAAATCTACTCATTTACGAATACAATTCAACTGTCCTTATCGAAATTTATGCAGATTTTTCACAGCCGTAATTTGAATGATGCTTTCAAGTAAAATGATTGCATTTAAAGCAAGGTATTGTGATTTTGTTAGTTCTAAACTCGAGGATAAATTGCACACTATTCTTTTTCGATCATCATTCTCTTTGGCAAATGCTCACGTTCCTTTCTTTGGAGGAAAAATATGATTGATGTTTTCTATTAATGGGATACAGTACCTAAAATGTCTTTAAAATGTCGATTTGTTCTTACATCAAATTAAAGGTACTATATTGCCAAACATGTTCACAAAATATTAGACATAAATTTTCATTATTTCAAACGTTATAGATAGTTAGAGACATTTTTTTGATGCAAGCTGAAATTTAAATGTGCGTAAGCGAGTTCATTTGAAAGCAAATTCTTGCAAGAGTGTACTTAATTGTGTATAATTTATTTGTTTTAAGAAAAGCAGCAAAATAATGCTTTCTAGGGGTGTTCATTGAGAGGAAAATCTCATGGAAGTTTGAAAGAAGAAACTATAAAAATTTATTCGGTATTAAAACACCGTAATAAGAAAATATAAAAAAATATCCTTAACACCAGGACTACAATATATGCAACACAATACTATTTCTACTGACATAAAGCCAATGAATTTTACATGACTACTGGGAAAATATTATTGCTGATTTTATCAAGCAGAATTGGCTAATGATAAAACTACTAGTTCTCATACAAAATATATAAAAACACCTATCAATGAAGTAAAATTATTGCTAATATATATACTAGACTGACCTCCAAATGAACTTCTAATACGTTGTGTAAGTTGCGCACACAGGATTTAAACAAAAGATTGCATAGAATTATTAGAAGCAAATGTTCAATAAAGAGTTGCGCCTCATTGCTTTTAAGCAAAGAACAAATTTTTAATTGGGTGGACTATTAAAACATTTGGCTGTATAAAAATATTATCGAAAGTTGTTTTTAAGGTATGTGATAAAAACAGCAGTATGTACTAGCACAGAAGAGAATTAAAATTTCAAGAATACAACAACAGAACGTGGAATTTAAAAAAGAAAGCATTTCTTATGGAGTAGGAAGCTTTTAAAATGTCAAATATGTAATTAACGTCAAATTCTTTTAAGTATACTTACATTATATGAATGAAAATTGATATAAACAAAGTGCTAATATACTTTAGTGAAAGCCATTATATTAAATTTTGAGTGCTTTTTGAATCTTATAAATATAGTTTTATATGAGTTAAAAATTTTAAATGCATTTTCCCCAGTTTTCAATTTTTCCCCATCAATGGAAATTCAAACAGCTAAACCTTTTTTTTTATAATTAAGATAGAGCTTTGACATTTTTTCTAAATAATTTCAAGTGCTAATGGAACAAAAGTGGATATGGATTAATTTCTGTGTGCTATAGTTATTTTTGTTTTACTTCAAATCTATTTTTTTATTTTGGTAGTTTTCAATACTGTTTAGATAGGAAGATTGATATAAATTTTAATATGTGCTTGATTAAAAAATCCATACGTAGTTTGGCTTTAGTGTTGGTAGAGCATTACTGAGAAAAATATTTGAATCAAAAAATTGAAAATTAAAAAAGTGTAGCGATTAATATACTTTAGACAACGTCCAGAAAGTTAAACTTTTTTAACTTCCACTGGAATACGATTTTTTCTTCAGAATTAACTTTTTTAATGTACTGCATAAAAAAATACTATTTCTATTCTAACATGAAAAATATAAAAGAAAATGTGTATAAATTGCACTGTATTTCCTTAACTCTTTGTGTAAAATTAGCAAAAATGGTCATTTCTTTATTGGAAGGTTTGCAGAAGGTGATGCTAATGTTCCTAAAAGAACTACGTTTGCATTGAAGATGAGGATACAGAAGAGTGTATTGCAGATGAGGATACAAAAGAGTGTATTGCAGAAGAGTTTACAGAAGAGCGTATTGCAGATGAGGATACAGAAGAGTATTATGCAGATGAGGATACAGAAAATTATATTGCAGATGAGGATACAGAAGATTGTATTGCAGAGTGGACATAATAGCTACCCATGCATTTTCTCTACCATGTTCAAAACATAAAACGATACCATTAGTAATTTTTTTTTATTTTCCGAACTGTAGAATAATTAGTACATCTGCCATCAACATTTTCCAATCCACCTTTGATTCCATTGTAGAAATGAAATATTTCCTACTTTTTTGTCTCTTTTTCATCATGATGCAGTTTAGGCACATTTCTATTTCTTAGGAACATGTGCAATTAACGGTGTATCATTTTTAAATCTAAACATGCTGGAATAAACAACCCTTCTTTTTGTAATTTATTGAAGTCATTTGTCGTGACGGAATTCGTCACTCCTTTGTAAACTGCATAACTTCTGTACTTTTTAAACTTTTATTAATTTATATGTGTCCTGGAACCCTCATGTCATTGTATATATTTTAGCATATTTAAACTTATCAAAATCTGTATTGATTGTGGTCATTTTTATTCCATAATAATTCTCGCACACTCGGGGAACGGCGTCCGTTAGTCTGGGTCGCGCCTGTTTGCTGGCGGAGACAAGTGTCTTCGTTCTTCTTGACTTCACGTGGTAGCTGCATGTGCCTTAAACTTTACCGTTGGTAGGGGCGGATCCCTGGATGAATTTGAAATGGAAGGAATTTTGGATTGGCTGAAAGGAGAAGTTGTGAGCCCCTTGATAATTTTAATTGGCCGGGTCCTGGATCCACCCGGAGTGTTTATAAGCTGAGTGATTCTTGATTCGGGACTCTCTCCCTGGAAACATCTTCGAACCCATGACCTGCGCGGATTTCATCCCCCAGGTTGAGTCCCGTCGCTGTGGGGGTCGGGAGAGATGCCACCGTCGCCTCTGCTGAGATCTGATGCCTTGCCCTCGCCGACCGTCGACCGCTGTGTGGATGATGATTGAGAACCTCACATGAATCCGTGACCGGGAATAGTCAAAGCAAATAATGAATCTGGACGTTCCTTGGAGTACCTGATCCGGCACCTTGCCGGAAACTGCGGTTCTGCCGTTCCTGCTGGAGCGGGGCAATGTTTGCCCCGAGGGAATCTGTCAGTGGATGCCTACGCTTTTCCTACCATGAGTCCTTTTCAAGTTTTGTGAGGTAAGCCTTGGTTATTTAGACGTGCTGTTGGCAGACGTCTGGACTTGAGCGTCGACTCTGAAGAACCCTTCGCCTTTGATTTCAGCTGCCTTCTTTAATCATATTATATATTGTTTAACTTCAGCTACCATCCTTAATTTAAGAATTAAATGCATCTAAAGTAATTTACATTATTCGAAGTCTTAGCGTTCCTCGGGTGTGTATTCTCTCTGACCATACCATGTTTTGTTGAATAATTGAAAAGGTGATATTAATATGTATTTCTGGTAAAATTAGATTAAGATTTGATTATCTAAATTCCGGCAAAGAGCCGATGATTCTTTGGTAGAAGAGATCCAGTGGCTTTGAGCTGATAATAAATCAGCATGTGTAATTTATGTGTTCAACTCCATATTTGAGTAATTAATAAATTTGAATTTAAATTTAAATTGAGTTTTTATTTGAGTAGAAATTGTATTGATTTATGTGTTTTCAGCTTCTGGTGAAATATTGAAGGTAAAGGTAATTCTTTAGTATTTTTGGAGTTTGTTGGGTTTCTCCGCAGGTCATCAATTGGAATTCTTCCAATTGACGGGAGGTGTGTTTAGAACCTGGGTTAGTAAAATTTGGAGAAAGTTAGACTTTCTCGGTCTGCCGTGTCGAGCGGGAATCCGTTGCGACTTCTGATGCCCTGGGAATTCCCGTGTTGACACATGAAATATTTTCTTAACTATTACGAATTTATCCAAATTCCACCGAGTTTCACGATTATTCGTCGTGATTAATCTCTAGCAGCTAAGAAAAGATTAGTGAATGGGTGTAAGAAGTGAAATTCGGTATAATTATTTTACGGTAACATCATCGAATCACTAAAACTAGTCTAAGATGATATACGCTTACTACATAAATACAAAAGGCCAAATAGTGTGCTCATCTCCACTTTCATTCATAGTTCTACCAACTCGAATTTGTTGATAATTTGTAGATATTATGTTATTAAAACTGTTGATGCAATTTACAATGTTATTTCTAGCGGTAGAATCAATAAAAATTTCCGAATATTCAAGAGGTTTCATAATTTCCGACGCAACCGATTTCAGTCTTGATAAATGCGTACTATATTTGGTCTCTATGATACGAAATGATATTACACAAACTAGTCCTCACTTTTGGATATGGGGAATATTTTTTTCCCAAATTGTTTATTTTTTCCAACGTAGCTGTCAAGTTCTTGATTAGACTCTTACTTTTTTATTGCCATCTTCAAATTCAAGATCGCTATCGCGACTACAATAAATTCGACAGTCAATTTTATCATCACTAATTGAAACTATTTTTTCATGTAATGTCACCACAATACCCACTAACTTCCTTATTCGCGACATTTCCCTTTAACAGTACGTCGTTTTGTGTTTGAGGGCCATTTTCGAACAGTCAGACAAAGTCACACATTCATCATCTACACGAGCAGGAAACTAAACTAAGAAATTTCAGAATTCAATCTGTGCGCCTGGGGATCGCAGGGTGGTCTTTCAAGAAATGATTGTTCCTTACTAACAAAAGAGCATCTGTTTGAGGCAAGTACTATTGAAAGAAGACATTAAGAAAGTAAACTTCTGAAATGATGATTGATTACATCCAGCCGAAAATTCCAGAATATAATTTTCAACTGGCTGGCAGTGCTTAGGGCCATTCCTGTCAGTGTTTAGGCGTCCGTCGATATATCCTAGTATAATAGCAGAAGCCTGAAAAATGGCCAAAATATGTTTCTCAGGAGTTGGACCTAAAGAATAATTTTTTTTGGATATCCCCTACTTCCGCGAAGTAATTAAGAAAGGATGTCAGCACTTGTGATACGAACGGGAGGTCGACGTTTAAATCCCATTAACGTATGGAATAGATAAGTGGACATTAAGAGCTGACGAGCAGAATGTCAAGAAAAAATACCCCAACACCGAATATTTTTGACACGATCTCGTTAAAGAGAGAGTTCTGAGTGAGATGCTAATCCCTAGATTTTTAGTATTGTAAATGATAGGAAGACTCCATCTACTCATTAAGATATCTACGCATGCGTCATTCCCAGACTAAATCAAAAATTAACATCAGTAAACACATACGTAAGTAAAAATATATGTGTGAAATTTATGACTGTCTGCGGTTGTTTACCAATGACGGGATTGCAAGCTCGTCAAAGTGGACTCTGTATTTTCCACATTTTAATATCAGATTGGCGTGGCAACTGGCAATCTGACAGGCCACATCCTTTTATTCTTATTCGTACACCAGGCTAGGCTCCTGCTGCTGTTTTTATCCTCCAGATTTCCTTCCTGCGTGGTCGCTGACCTTCGAATTTTAAGTCGACTCTAAATATACGAGGGGTCACTGAATCCATGTTGGTTAGTTTCAGACCTTCAACATCTTTGTACTAGCCTACAGGGTTGATTTGATTGGTCTCCATTGTAAAAATCCTTGGTGCTCCAACAGGAGAACAAACCACGAATCTTCGTACTGGCCTGTCGACGCTCTACCGTTAAGCTACTGTGACGGAATTGCAAGCTTTTATCATCGAAGTGGAAAATTATAGAATCAGCATTACTATAATTCTCCAACATATCCAACCTACTTACATATTTCCAAACCTTACAGGAACTCAACTGACCCAGAAAGCTGAATTTTTGAATAATTTAATTCGACTTCGATACAGAATCTAACAGAAATGTATTTTAAAGTTAACCCTTATTGGTAGCAATAATAAGAATTTCGAAATCTCACTAGACTCTCCATAAGCTCCTCCTATTTTAACCCTAGAAGCCTGAAACTTTTTAGACATATAGTATCCCCGGCACACATATAGCAACAGAAAGCCTTCGGGTCTGTCGTGTGGTCTGGGTTTTTCACACTTATAGTATCGACTGCGGTATAGAACCTAACGGATCAGTATTTTCAATTTTGCCTCTACACCTAATGCCGGAGAAATTGTGAGGTCCATGAAAGTTATTTTAGACCCTCCTGTACACCCCTCTTTGCCATAGAAGGAAGAATATTTTCACACATAGTATCGATCATTAGACAAAACTAAGGGTAGCCGGATTTTTGACTCAACATACAGGACGCAAACTATAGTATTTTAAATGTGTTAAACTATAGTATTATTAATTAAACTATAGTAAATACTATAGTTAAAGTATAGTATTTTAAATTATAGTACTTTAAATATTTCCGTACTTGTAGTATTGACCACATACAGAATCCAATGCAAATATGATATCGATTTTTCTCTTAAAGGATTAGGAATCTTAGACAGCCTAGTTACGGATAGAAAGGGCGGGGGAGTAAAGTATTGCAGTACATTCCATAATCCATCACAGGAAAAATGGAAACCTGAAATTCGGCCATGTAGCAGAACCTAACCATGTCAGAACTCCACTATGCGACAGAAACTAACTGTGTCAATATTGAGTTCAGACAATTATTTTTGATTCTAAGTGCTACACATTGGTATATCAAAAAAATATTATTTAAAAAAATGCAGTTTATTTCTTAAGAGTGTTAATTTCATTACTTTTGACTTGCTGAAATAATGGATGTCCTATACTAAAGAATAATATATTTCTTCTAAACACTGTCTAAGTTTTAATCAATATATTTCCAGTCATAGTAAAACTCACATTTTTTTAACTGAAATTGAAATCTTATATCTTTATTTCCTAAAATAACTCTATCCAAAGTCCATGTCCTAATCTCATAAAATCTATTCTAATCTTAAATCTAAGCCCTATAACAAAACACGTTAGCAGATTTAGCAATTAAGCATACACAAGTGAAACATAATATTACCAGGAGTAATACTGATAAACTTCTAAATGAAAGTAATTTACGTCAAATCCCGATAACATAAATTCAATGCATTTTACGCAATGGTAAATATCCAATGATACTAAAACACAGGATATATAAATAAATTTAATTAGCTTAATACAACATTCGGCATAAATATCATTTCAATTGTTATAATGGAAGTACTAATAAAAGTTGGATAAACTTAAGTCTCCTGAACCAGCATTGCTATTACAGTAACCATTATAAGCATGCTCTAGGGAGTTTTAATGTTAGAATAAATCCTCTTAATTATTGAAAATGTACTATTATATTAATTCCCTTATGTATATTTACCTCAGTTATAAATAATCCTCTTGTAACGTGAAATTGTAACTAGTAGATGTGGAGAAATAATAGTTTAGTGTAACTAAGGTAAACGTGTCTACCTCATTTACGATAAAATACTATTTTATAGCATGAGAGAGAAGGTTTCAAATTTCACATTTCACAAGTAAAATAATCATATGCATTGTATTTGTTTACTGTATAATAATTGATTAATATAGTCTGCTTTCTAAAAATATATCTCTTAATTAGAAGATCAATAATATTATTTGTCTGAAAATATACTGGTTTATTTTTACCGTAATATGTTATTACTATTTTAAAGATAATCTTACGACGTAAAGTTTTTTACCTGAAACTAAACTACGACAAATTTTATGTCAGCGAAACAAGCAATGAGGTGAATAAAAGAAAGAAAGTGCTCAACAAAATATATATCACATACAAAACAATCGTTTTGTTGTGACGAGATTTCATAATCTCGCCAAACCCTTGTAAAAATCGCAACTTATATATTAATTATCAAGATTCTATATTTTTGCATCATTTAAAACCCTGTTTTATTTATCCCTCTTGTCTTTGAAATATGTATTATACCAAATATTCTACACTGAAAGGAAAGCTTTTTGCCATTTTATTAATCCGTGAAAACGGCATTCAGAGAGAAGTTTCGTTACTATTTGACCGTTAATATTCAAGGTTCTGTCCCGGGCAGAGCAGATGTTTGGTTCTGCTCGAGGCCTGGTAATATTAGTGTAAGGCATGCACTTTTCTGCACAATAGATTTGGAGAGAAACTTCTGGATGAATTTGAGACCTTGTGGCGAGGGTCTGATGTGTCAGCATATTCATTTTTGAGACCCCGCTCTGGGCTGGCGAGGCTATGCCTGTGAAGTTTGCTATTGGTCAAAAACTGTAAATAAGCTCTCGGGCAGGTCCGAGTGAGTCTGGGGCCTGAATCCGCCTGATTACATAAAAGCTGTTGCAAAGAGTATTCGGGGCTTTCTCCTCCTGTCTAGTTGTCGTCGCTCTCAGGTCGGCCTAGACCATTTTTCAATGTTGCCCACCACGGAGTGCGGGAATCGGCCCCAAGTCGACTTCTGGCCTCTTGTGGGCATGGGAAGAAAAACCGAAGACGTCTACATCGCCAAAGAACATCGATGGAGAGCCCGACGTCTAGCTGAGAGAGCTGCGACGAGAAAGGTACGATGGGGCCCGAGGTCTATGTGCCGGGTCGAGTTGGAATGGTACGGAATGCAAATGTGAAACCAAATTCCCTGCGATATGAGGCGGATGTGTGATTCCGACCCTTCGGCAACTCCGACTGGGGAGGTAAGGTTTGACTGCCCTCTGCATCTACGCCTGTCTTACGGAAGAATAAATATAAAGAATTTTCTCCTAAATTACTTAAACTCTGACTTCCGTTCCTAAAATTATATCAACTTGTTTAATTATCAATTCAAATTTGCCTATCTCTGAGTGCGAGTTTTCTCCCATTGCTTTGAGACCATACCACTTAAATCATGTTGTTTATTATATACTTAAATGTTGCTGTGCCACTTTATTTATATCGTTGATCAACTTATTATTAATAAATTATTTCCGTGGCTCAAAATATATTTTAAGGGATCCTGAGTCCAGTGTCACTGTCACAGTTACTTAGCGTTGTGCTTCCTGATAATGATTCATTTATAATTTTAACTTCTGCTCTTCATAATTACAATATTAAATAAAGAAAGTGATTTATATTTAAACCTGTGTGGTTATTTCACATCTTTGTCTCTTGAAATTGTGCATCTGTGTTTTCAGGTGTGGACGCCTTACAAGGTAAGGGTTTATTGCATCTTTGTATTTATTGCACTGCAGGTCATCCAGGAATATATTCCTGGACGAGAGAACTTCGAAATGGAACCTGGGTTTCAACATTTATGGGATGTGCCAACAAACTTCACGGCTTAGCATATTTGCATCTATCTTATTATTTTCGAATCACATATAACATGTGTGGCGTTTGGCACACTTGGCGCCCTTTTTTCCCCGTGACAAATTGGTGCTTGGCACCGCGATTCCACTATACGTATTTTCCGTCGTCACACTAAAGCGGTGTGACAGTTTCATGGTCATTGCAGTCAGCAAGGTATAGGCATTCAGTTAGCCCAATATAATTAAATACATAATTTTATATTTATTCTGTTAGAAGTATCGAAAACTCGAATCAAGAAACGATATTCGGCTTTACAAAAAACAGTCATTCAGAAGAATATAAGTAAGAAAGTGCTAAATTAAACATCAAAGATCACCCATGTACCACAATGTTATGATCAGTGAGCCCAATACTCTTTAATGAAAGTATTTTAGAAATGTTATGCTAGAATTATCGAAAACTTGAATCCAGATATGTTAGAGAACGTTTACCATGAAAACAAACAATGCGAATAAAAACAAGAAAATGATCAACTAAACATCCAACATCATCCACGTACTATCATTTTGCGGTTATGGCCGTCAGCACTGTCCAGTTGATGCGATGGTCAGGGAACACAATACTCCTTAAAGTAATGATTTTAGTATTTTTCTTGTAGAAGTCTAGTAAATTCGAATCCAGAAACGGAAAAAGACGTTACCCAGGGGAACAAGCAATGAGAATAAAAGCAAGAAAATGCTCAACTAAACATCCAACATCACCCACATTCCATCGTTTAGCTGCCATTTCCTTCAGAACGGTTCAGGCAATGCGATGGACAGTGAGCGCAATGCTCCTTAAATCAATGATTTCAGAATTTTCCAATTAGAAGTACTATATATTCGAATGTAGAAACGGTAGAGGGCATATTTTCTCCGCCCACCATTAATAATATTCTAACCCGTCAGTTATACGATGAAGCGGTGTTTGCCTTTAAGCAAAGGGCTGCATACAAATATGATTCTGGAGTTTAGTGTTTACTGATGCTGATTTCGCCTGCACCGTACTTATGCAAATTAATGATGTGAAATCGTGAATGGTGATGCTGAATATTTAGTAGAACACTTTTTTGGAACACGCTGTTATAGAGCAGATGCGGTCCACTCTAATGAGAAGAGTGTTCATGATTGTTGCTGAAGTCCGGCACAACATTCGATTAACACTTGAAGCTTGTAAACATTGTAACTTGCAGATATTTTGAAATCTGACAGATTGGTTAAATAAAAAGGAACTGGACTTTCTCATAGCAGAATACATTTTCAGTAACATTTTTTTTTTCAAATTTGGCAAGAAAAAAAAAAGAAAAATCGGTATCATGGGGAAATGATTACATTTATATCCTGTACCCTTCACTTTAAATGGCTTTAACAAATCTAAATATTTTCATTGATACCATACTTGGCAATGTACCCTCAGGGGGGCGGGTAATTTGCCCCCCGAGGTCGCAAATGGCGTCATGAACACAACATTGATTTGCGGCTATTTTTTATAAAAGTGATTGAAACTATAACCCTCAAGTGATCATTGAGGCATAAATAAACTCTTTTATGCATGATTATACCAAATTTTGTCCTATGTTGTTATGTTAAATACAATAACATTTCAAATATATTTCGAAATTTTCGCTCGAATATAAAAATATTTATCTATTTCTAGACTTTTCTAGACCAGAGCCGGATATAAATTTTCGTGAAAATTAATTACTATTTGTAGTCGCTATCGTGAGCACAAGAAATTGAGGACAGCCATACACATACTGACAGAGACACAAACATGCGGACATAACAGCAAAAATGGTGGAAACGTGTTAAGGAGGTCTTAAAACATAGTATATTAGCATCAAAATCTCGAAATCTAAAATTTTTGTGATACAAACACTTTCTCAATAGTTTGTATGAGAAAGTAAAAATTGGTCATCACATTCAAATATACATGAAATATGATTCATTGTTACACTATATTGGAAATCTAAACATTGTTATAATATACAGAAAATATAAAAAATGCGATTTTTCATATTCTCTAAAATTTAGTACAAATTACATTTACATCCACAAATGCATTTATTTTTTTAAATAGGAAATGAAAAATAGCATGCGCGAAATGTCAACTTCAAGTTATATTTATTAAAGTAGTGAATATGTTATACGAACAGCAATATCTGGTGCAGTCATAAAGTACTTGTAATTTTATTTCAATGAAAGAGATGTTATTTCACATTCATCAGATTGAGTTTATTACACACAAATATCCATCGTTATGGTTATTTCCTTTTTAACTCGTATCCTAATTTCACAAATTCCCTTTGAATAAATAGCCTGATTCGCGTACATTTCTACAGGAGTTAACGGATCAAATTCTTCGAAGTGATTCTGTTTAAAAGAAGAAAACATTTTAAATTGATTTATGGTAAAGTTTTCCTTCTTCTTGTTTAAAAATACTTTTAAATTGAAACTCGTGTATTTTAATGACAGCTTTTAAACGATAGTTTTCGTCGGTGAATAATAAAACATCTGATATGGGCAGCAAAAACTTTCCTTATAAAATACAAGAAATTTACTACTTCCACAGTAAAAAAAATCATATACAAGTTCCACTGTACAATTTTTAGTTTTTAAACGTTGAATTGTATGCCAATTGTACTACCTCCTCATTTGGCGCTTTTTCGAATGGCAATTATTAATGTATATATTTATATATATATATATATATATATATATATATATTTATATACAATACAATACATGTATATATTTATATATATATATATATATATATATATATATATATATATATATATATATATATATATATATATATATATATATATATATATACATATATATATATATATGAGTGAGTGTGTGTGTGTATGTGTAATATACACATACACATACACACATATATATATGCATTTATAGTTTAATATTTTATATATAGGATATTAGATATGCAATAAATATTTTGAGTGATAAAACCATTGTGACTCATAGTGATTGTCTATAATATAGCGAAAAATATTGTGATATGTCGCAGTTTTAGGAATATCATATTCGTGTCCTACATTTGTCTGGGCTACTAATCATTAAATGCAAGCTAGGTGTTTCAACAATATAGGTATTATCACGAAAATTGAAAATGACCTTCCTAACTGGATTATCTTTTCAAAACCATACCGAGAAATTACCCGTACACGCAATTTTTTATATAATGTAACCTTAGGATTTCTATGCTCTGAATTTCGAAGGAGGGGTTGCCAAATTTGGAAATTTATCACCTCTTTTGTGAAGTCTGCTGACTTTGTGAAAATTCGGGAAACATCTCGAAATAACGAACGCTCTACGACATATGAGAGCGTTCTACACGTTTCTATAGAGAGTTTATGTGAGGAGTCATCGTTCAGTAGGAGAGCAGTTTATGAGAGGCGAGCTATTTTGGACTGTGGTTTACGTAAATGTTTTGTGACTAGTAGCAGCTGTTTTATGAATATGACATTGTTTTAATAATAGTATTAGTTGTTTTATAAAGTTATTTTAGCACTTATTTAATTGTTGTTTTACTGTACATTGTTTCTGTTTTAAATTTTGTTTGTAAATAAACTTGTTCGTTATCCAGATATTTGGACGCCTCCCTGTATTCTAAGCACACACCCACGATTCCTGCGGAAATCATCGTAACAGTATAAATTTGGTAAGCTCTAGAAAGCTGAGAAAATGAAAAAGATTAGTAGCAAGTATACTCCATTGCCACACAGATTTAAATAAAGTTTTTAGAACAAAATAATTTAAAATAGCAATTAAAATTAATAATCATTTTAAGGAGTTTTTGTCTTGTCCGACATTTATTGAAATCAATAAGCCACTTATATTCACAATTTGAAATAATCGTTCCAAGTACTGTTTGTCTAGTTTAATATGAAATGTGGTGTGTCCAGTCTTACAGACAGACATGGAAGTCGATGCAAAAAAGTTGAATTCAAAATCAATGACATTATTTAGCAAATTCATCAAAGTTCAAATAGTGAATTTTTCGCTCCCATCAAAATACTTCCTCTTTTTATACAGTATGTACTCGTGTTATAGGGGGAATATGTCGGTGATCTAAAATTAAAATTTTCATCCTAAGAAAACTTTGCACTTTGCACCTTAAATATTTAACATCCGCGAACTGTTTAAGATTAATTGCTGTTGAGATAAAATTTGAAAATATTTTTTCTCGCTTTTCAGATAACGGTTAATTCAATAAAACATTATTTTTAAATGATTTTACCAAATAAAAGTAATTTTTATTTCCTTAGATATCTACGTTTGAGATAAGACTGAAATTAATAATGTTCTCTGTTCATGAGATATAAAATTTAAATTCATCTGGTCGACCGATTAATGCATTTACACAAAAACTGTTTGAAATATCTTTATCCTATTAATTGATGTCTGCATATGTATGCATATCAAAAATTGTTACTAAGTCCCCCTATTTAAAACGATAATTATTTGAAAAATAATCTACCTGATTTTGAAGTAAGGTGATGATCTAGAAATGAATTAAAATTTCTAGATGATGAAAATTCGAAAAACGAACATTCGAAAGTTAGAAAGTTCAAAACGTATAATATATTATTAATCATTTACAGAAAAGAATCTAAAAGAAAAAAAATCAGCATATAACCGGCGTATATCTCAGAAATTAAGACATTAATTATTGGGCTAAAACTACCGGATTTTAAATGTAATGATCTAGAAATGTACCCAGAACATTTAAAATAAAGAAAAAATCGATTTTCTACATAGACTTTTAAGAATCAAAAAGAAAAAAAATATGATGTAGACCACACATGACTTTTTCTATATAATGCAATCCATTTACTTATTTCACAATAAAAAATAATTTATAAGATCTACAGAACAATATTTTAACAATGAATTGAACATTTGTCGCTTTTCCGGATGACAACATGTAAAAATACTTTACCCAATTTAATTATAATTCAGACAAATCTAATTTGAAAATTATCAATAATGATAGCATCTGTAATAAGCAATTCGTAGTCCATATATAAATTATTTGAATAATTTGATCATCGATTTGACGTCATTTTTGCAAACTTAGCGACATTTTTGCAATGTCGACTATATTTTCGAAAATCCAGACCGAAGAATTACCAAGTGTGAGATATTTTTCTAAATGAGTCGCCGTGTTCTCTAAATTTATTCCCAAGTATTTCAGACACAGGGAGAGAAGAATATTTCTATTAGCAAATTATTATGCGTTAAAATAAAAAAATATTACACAAAGTATCTTCTATCTTGAATGGAACGAACTAGATAATACAGAATGTTGATTTTTTTATGGTGTGTTCAAATTTGTCGCGTAAAATTACATATTAAAATTGAACATATTTCTCCAATAATTAATAATTTCTTAAATTTATCTGATTGTTTTATATATGTATTTGGAAAAGTGCGGTTTCTCGAGAACGGTATATGCTAGCGTTCTAAAATTTATGTCAATACTTTTTTCGAAATTTACGTAAGAAATGTTTATTTACATTACATTAGGGGAAGTTTAAGTTTCTGATGATTTTTTTTCAAAATTTCAATGCGAACATTCTATTTCTTTCAAAATCAAGAAGCTTTCAGTACTCACTGTAAACAAATTTATGCAAATTTCATTCGAAACTCCCCATTCGTTCATGAGATATTGTCTCTACACTAGACACATATCTCTCTACAGAGACAACCAGAAATCATCTTTAAAATAATTGATTCGGGTTCAAGGATGCCTGAAACGTGCACTTCGAATTCGAATTTTCCATTCCGTCACAATGCATTCCTTGTACATTATTCTATATAGGGAAAGTAAAAAATGAGCAGTTCCAACATCGCAGAAATTATTTCTAATGACTCGGTAAAGAAAAACACAAAACGGCTGACTGCATCAGTACACCATTACGAGGTAAAGCCTCGCTGAGTGTTTCACGCTACTTTTTATCTTAGTTGAGACTTTTCTTTTAAAATATATGGTAATCTTAGAAAATAGCATTTAAACGATGGAAGAAATCGTCTGCATTGAAATGTGCGTGGTTAGAAAAAAATGCATTACATTTTCGTAAATGAAAATATATAAGGAATTCGATTTAGTTATTTAATTAACTGTTCCTCCCTCTGTAAACGTATGATACCTTGCATAGTGGGTATTATATGTTACTCTCCAAAAGCTATTTTACATAAAGTTAATATATATAAATAAAATTATAAATCCGTCTGTTGAGTATTTGAATCATCATCAAAGGGAAACGGCTGCATCAAATTTCATTAAATTTTGTGGGTAGCCGTAAAATAACCTCACTTAAAATTTAGTTAATGCGTCGAGTTTCCAGGACAAGAAGTTGTCGAGATATTTATTAAAACGAAAAATAAAGATAGCATTATGAAAACGATGTTTTTCACCCAAGTTTATTTGAAAAAAAAATCATATCATGTTACACACGGAATTTGAGCAACGGAATTAAAACCAACGATTATACAGTAAACGGTTTTTATTAAATCTCTTCCAATTCGAAAAATTAAAAAATCTATATGGCTATAAATAATGTCAGAATTCAATTTTTGACTAGATTATATCATTGCAAACACATACTTTGAAACATGTAATGCATAATACATTTTTTTTAAATACAAAAGGTTTATTTGAAATAATCTGATTTATTTTAACAATCATCGATTGGTTATTTTCAGTACATTCTTTAATATTTATTCTTCCAGTATTCAATATTATAAAACTGTCAAAAATTATGCCAAATCCTGTGACTAGCTATCTGTCGTTATAAAACTAAACCAGAAGGAAATATTTCAAAAAATGCAAAGTCAGAAGTTCTTCTAACGAAAAATATGTTTGTTATTCAATAAAATTGAAGGAAAACAGAGCTGTTTTGAAAGATAAGCAACAGCATATGAGCCTAATGGATGATAACATAATTTAAAAACATTTCGAAATAGCTGTTCTTCTGCAATATAGCTTTATTTTAGTTTTATTTACAGCGACGCATTATGCATTTAAATTTTAAAATGCGTCGTTTTGACTGCAGTGGAAACTAAAATAAGAAAAACAAAATTGATTCGTGTAGACGATTCCATTAAATATGATTATTATCTGCACATCATTTTTACTTAAATTATTTTTTTTTAAAATGTAAAATTTTGTATCCTACATTTCACTTAAAAATATATGTATATATAAATTATGATGTATGCAAATGATTTTTATGATTTAAAAACACTTATTTTATTATATTCATTTACCGTTACCTTATTTGATGTCTACCTCACAAAAGCACATCGTAGAAAGTAAAAATTACCCACAAATTCTTGCAGTGAGGACAGTTAATAGAAAATCAGTAAACACTTTGCTGTCACTCAGCATTTATGTTGCTGAATGTACACACTTGCTAATCATTGTTGTATTACTTTGAAGAGTCAAAATGCAGAGTCAAAAAGATAATTGAAGAGTCATTGTCAGAGATTTGAAGAGTCAAAAAGAGAGTTATTTAAATTACTTTTTTTAAAATAATCATTAATATCATTGTTGTATTACTTTGAAGAGTCAAAAAGAGAATTGAAGAGTCATTGTCAGAGATTTGAAGAGTCAAAAAGAGAGTTATTTAAATTACTTTTTTTTTAAATGTAAAATTTTGTATCCTACATTTCACTTAAAAATATATGTATATATAAATTATGATGTATGCAAATGATTTTTATGATTTAAAAAACACTTATTTTATTATATTCATTTACCGTTACCTTATTTGATGTCTACCTCACAAAAGCACATCGTAGAAAGTAAAAATTACCCACAAATTCTTGCAGTGAGGACAGTTAATAGAAAATCAGTAAACACTTTGCTGTCACTCAGCGTTTATGTTGCTGAATGTACACACTTGCTAATCATTGTTGTATTACTTTGAAGAATCAACTTCAACGATAAAAGCTTGCAATTTCGTCCCAGTAACTCAAGGGTAGAGCGTCGGCTGGCAAGTTCGGAGATCCAGCGTTCGATTCCCAGTTGAGATAGCAAGAATCTTTACAATGGCCCCCGAACAAATAAACACTGAAGGTTAGTACAAAAACGTCGTGGGCGCGGTAGCCCTGTAGTTAGCGCGCGGAGGTTGCACTTGGAAGTTCCGGGTTCGATTCCCGCCGCTGCCCAAACTGCCGCCGTGTTCACGTGGAGTACGATCACGTTAAACAAGTGGGTCCGTAAGTCCTTCCGAGAGGTTGGTGGTAGGGGAAGGAGGGTAAGGTCCCTGTGGATGCCTCTCCCACTGGGTTCCGGTCTAAATTGTGTGGCACATCCCGGCCGTCCAAACAGATACCTTACACCTTTCTGGTAGGTCGAACGGTCTGGATCGAAGAAGAAGTACAAAAACGTCGGAGATCTAAAAATGAGTCCAGTACTATTAATACGGATTCAGAGGACTCTGGAAGATTGAGATCCGATTTCAAAATTGATAGGATTACGACCACGCAGGATACTAACCTGGATAAAAAAATCTGATGTGGGCAACACATGACTTTCCTAATATAATGTAATGAATTTACTTCTTTTACAGTAAAAAAATAGGTTTTTCTTATAGTAGATACTAATATTCCTTCCAAGATATTGAATTTTCGACAATTAGTCGTCATTTTCATTGATTTAGCATCATTTTTATCCATTTGGCGAGATTTTCATTAATTTGGCAACATTTCATAAAAGTCGCCAAGTTGGCGACATTCCGCCAAACTCGTCGCCAAAATCTCGCCAAGCGTTATACACTAAGAAAAAAGTTATTCTTACAGCAGATAAATGACTATTGGCGTTCAAATACAAAAGTATTATTCAAAGTATATTTTTTCATGAATGGAACGAGCTAGATCCACGAGAATGATGTCACTCAATTTATCGCATGGTATTACATATGAAAAGTGAACATGTTTCTCAATAGGAATTTTTTTTTATGTGACTTTTTCATAATTTTTTTGAAAAATGTACAATATCTCGAGAACGGTTCATGTTAGCGTTCCAAAATTTATGCCAATCGTTTTCTAATGAAACATTACATAAGAAATGTCTATTTGCGTAACTTTATTAGCGGTTTTGATTTTTTGACGATTTTCTCAAAATTTCATTCGAAAATTCAGGGGGGTTCTGAACATTCGATTACGGATAAAAACAATAGGCTTCCAGTGTTTACGGATTGTGCTTTTTGTTCCAAATTTGGTTCGAATCGGTCCATTTGTTCGTCAGTTATCGTCTCCACAGACTCACTGACACACACACACACACACACACACACATGCTTTCACACACACACACACACACACACACACACACACGCACACACACACGCAGACATCACTTCAAAAATGTTTGATTCGTAATCACGGATGCTTGAAACGTGCTCTCCCGTCGAAAACTCGAATTCGAATTTTCGACCCCGTCACAATACTTTCCTTATACATTATGTATATAAGGAAAGTATAAAGTAGTATCAGGAGGCTAACCTGTGGTATAAATAGCAGGAGGTAGTCAGTCAGAGTGTTAGTAGCCCGCCAATCTGACATTAAAGTGTGTAGAATACAGAGTCCACTTCGATTTCCTGGGGTTTCAATTTCGCTCCAATAACTCAACTTCAGAGCGCCGCCTGGCCAGTTCGGAGATCCAGGGTTCGATTCCCGGTTGGGGCAGCAAGGCTCTTTACAACTTGTTGATTAGAAATTAGAATACTGATGAAAACTTTTCGTGCATAAAAGCATGGTGCTCATCGGGTTACAGCGGCAATACATATCCCTCGTAAAATCGTGTAGCAGCCAATATGTTTTAATCATAATCCCTTTTTACTTGCTCACTGATTGTTGGATATCCATCGACACAACCACCCTTGCCACTGAGTCTCACTCTGTGGGTGCACAAACTTGTTCATTCACCCTGTAATATCAGACCACCTTTTCTGATTTGTTCTTGGTGAAGGGGCTAGGAGCTGCTTATGTATGTTACGTACACATTGGTCCATGTGAATGCACTACATGGCATGCACTGCCCTTAAATTGCTTTATTACCTTGATTGAGACTTGCAGCCAAAATGTCAACATGTCGTGCGACATAAACCAATAATCCAAAAATTATCAAAAAATACGTATAAATACCAATCAGCTAAATGCATTCAACTAATCAGTCCAACTGATCTCTTCAACTTAAAACAAGAAAGATCAATCCTGCACAAAGCATTGATTATGATACACTTGACCAACTGAAATGCAATTTTATTTAAAGAACTCTAAAATGCGAGAAATTCAGTGGTGATATTTTTAAAATTATTGCTGTAATACAATATTTCTATTATATTTGAAAACTTCATCGAAAACAAATGGACTTTGTTCAAATAACGTCATCGAAATATAAAGTTTTGCATAAAAGCAGTGAATATTTCATTCATATTTTTTCCATTCCTTTCATTCATCGGCGATAATTTTTTAATTTATCACAATACTACAATAATTGATTATTAATTAAAAATTTAAAATCATGGAAGAAAAAGCACTTTCTAACTCCATGCTAAAATCCTCATCGAAAAAGCAATAGAATCGTCTGCGTCTCGTATAAAATCAATTAATGTTTCATTAATTTCAGCAATATTGCAGACTCCACAGCTAAATAATTTTGTGATAAATAAATTCAGTTATTCTCATACAATTCATCTTACTGCTTATTGTGTTTACATTCTCCATACGTAAAAATTAGGATTCGTTGTAGAAATAATCAAAGTTTGATGATCATTTAAACTCCATAATATTATAATTGCGTTGACGTGGTATATAGATGCACAGAAAAAATAAAAAATAAAGCGATTTTATGACAGATACAACACTAAATATAAATTAAAATAACTTTAGAAATCACTATTTTGATGCAAGATAGATGCCATATTTTAATTCGAGGAGGGCCACTTGATCTTGTCATATAATATAGGTGTAATTTTTATTTTAATTTTTATATTAAAAACTATCGAATATATTTTGCTGAATTTTTTTTTCATATTTTTTATGGTATCATCTAAACATTTCATAAAACTTTCGAAGTAATTTGTACATTTTAAATTCGCTTAAAACATGTTTGGAGAATTAGGTCCATTAGGTCTCAATGCATTTTATTTTTTCAACATGGGTTCAATCCAAAAAGTAATTGAATGATATTATTCATTTATAGTCCCATAGGTCCCACAGACCGTCTGAACAACATAATAAAATTTAATTTTGATAAAGTCATTTATACGTCAGTTATCGTGAGAAATGACGGACAGACCGACAGAAGGAGGATCGACTGGCAGAATGTACAAAGTCACAAAAACTTTTCAACAATGTTGTAAAATTTTAAAAAAGGAGATACTTTATGAAAGTTTTAAATGGAAGGCTGAGAATAAAAGCACACATAAATATAATTTTGTATTCATATAGATACTTATTTTAATAAAAATCTACTAAAAAATTATGGACTTCAAATACATGAGAAAGCACAGTGGAGTCTATAAAATTTATTTTCTGATTTGTAAATGCGTATTTCGCATTTTAAACAAAATGCTAATGCTTAAAAGGCCGATAGTGATTTTAAAATCTTCCAATACACAGTACTGAATCAATAGTTTAAGTTCCATTAGTGGCACCCAAACATGTAAACATCAAAACATTGATAATCTATACTTTGTGGTTAAGACGCATTTGAAATACATTTTATCCGCTCCGGATAACGATATTTTCATTTCTTTCTGTTGCAGATTTACCGAAGATAAATACAATCTTTCATATCCCAGGCTAGCTATTTCCTTCCCATATTTCCTATTTAATTCCGATGATGTTGGGCAAAATGCTGCTATTCGATATCTAACATATACACGTTATATGGAAAAGAGCTAAATACAATTTGGATCAATGTATTTCATAAGTTAAATGGGATCAGCTGTCTTTTTCGTTAACGTTAAAACAAGAATAGAAATAATAAGATTTGGGTTACATTTGGAAATTTACTGTTTTATGGAAACCTCTCTGCTGTATGCTTCAATTCATATTGTTTCTTTCACAGGATTAGAATAAGAAAATATGTCACCTATATTAATGTATATTTTCTAAATTGGTTCATAAATGTCTATTTTTCAAAATTAATACTCCGTGGAAATGATGATATTTTAAATACGCAGCTGCATTTCAAAACTAACAAGAAAGATCAATCATGCATAAACCATTGATTATGAAACACTTTCCAACTTCATTGAAATTTTATTTAAAGATCTCTAAAATGCTATACATTCTTCGGTAATATTTTTAAAATTATTGCAACACTGCATTAATTTATTACATTTGAAATCTTAAACCTTCATCGAAAAAAATTAACTTCATTCAAATAACGGCTTTAAAATATAAATTGCCAGATTTAAGCATTTCTAAAATGCGATACATTCCTCAGTAATATTTTTAAAATTACCATAATACTTCAATAATTTATTATACTTGAGAACTTCATCGAAAACAAATGAGTTGTATTTAAATGACGTCTTAATATAAGTCGCCTCTATATAAAAGCAGCATTTCCTTCCTAAACATTTCTCCATTCCTTTCATTCATCACAACACTATAATAATTTCTTTTATTTAAAAACTGAAAACTACAAAAAGGTACAAACAATTTAACTCTCTGCTTAAAACTTAATCGAAAACATCGTCTGGTTCTCTGTGTAAAATCAATGAATGTTTCATTTGTATCAGCTAAATTGCAGACACCATGAGCTAAATAATTTTGCGTTAAATAAATGCAGCAATTCTTATACAACCCATTCTAAATCTTTTCGTATTTACATTCTCCCTAAGTGAAAATTAGGCTTCGTTGTAGAAATAATCAAAGTTTGATGATCATTTAAACTCAAATATACTGTAATTGTATTGTTTCAGTATGTAGATGCGCTGAATTTAAGCAAAAATAATGCGGTTTTAGGACGGATGCAACACTAAACATAAATTAAAAAGAACTTTCAAAATCACGATTTTGATACAAGATGGATATTATATTTAATTTGAAGTGGGTCACGTGATCTCTTCATATAATAGTCACGTGATCTCTTCGTATAAAGGGTGTAAATATTATTTTTATTTTTATTTAAAAAACTACTGAATATATTTTGCTGAATCTTTTTTATATATTTTATGGGATAATTTGAATATTTCGTAAAACTTTCGAAGCAGTTTGTGAATATTAAATTCACTTAAAATCTGTTTGAAAAATTAGGCCCCATAGGGTTTAATGTATTTCATTTTTTCAGCCCGGGTTCAATCTAAAGCTATTTGGGTGATATTATTAATTTATATTCCCATAGGTCCCACAGACCGTCTGAACAACATACCGAAATTTCATTTTGATAAAGTCATTTTACGCTAGTTATGGTGCTAACAGAAAAACATAATGGACAAAGTCATAAACACTGTTCAACTATGTTCTAAAATGTTAAAAATATACTAGTAGTATTACTAGTAAAAATATAATTAGTATTACTAAATTGGGTTAGAGTAAAGCCATAACATGCAATTTTTATTTCATTTCCAACAAATTAAGTTAGTCATGCTAGTATATTAACCGATAAATGTTATTTCAATGTCAAAATAAGAATCAAATACGTTATGAATTGTTTTCATTTTAGTAAGTCCCTTAAGTAATACCAAACTGATTAAATTAGTACATTAATCAATGAACCATATCTCAATGACGAAACAAAAATATAATCCAATAATGTGCTTTTCGTTTTAAGATCATTACGCGTTTCAAAATTAATCTTCTTGAAAAGACATGCGGTTATGAAAAGACAGACTTAATGGACTAATTCTGATCTTTCGAAATTCTATTCAAATTGATATCCATCTTGGTTTATTTATTTCCGATTTTCTTCTTAAATAAAATGTCTATTCAAAAAGCGAACCCGGTTTCTTGAAGTCAGCATTGACTTACTAAATGAACGGATTTGGATAATCTTGACTGCTCTTATTCAGTATCTACACTACAATTTCCATCACTCATTTAAAATCAGAAATTGATACATATAATTTTCATAAAATAAGACGAATGCGTATTTGTGAAATAAATATGCAAATGTTACTTTCATTGAAATATTTTTGGAGAATATTCAAAATTAAATACATTCATTAACTAACTATATTTGCCTTATCGAAATGAAATTATTATCACCAATAGTAAATTTAGACTGAATGTGATGATACGACAGAAGACATAAATATAATATAATAATTCGATCCGTTAAATACTATATCATACTGCGTAAATCAAACCATTTACACGAATTGAAATTTATGATTTTATACGAGATACAAAATTTAACATGTTCAAATCAATATCTATTTCTGCTTAATAATATTCTTCAATATAAAGGAAAATGTATTTCTTTATTTGATATAAGCTGCAATGTTTATTGCATATATTAGGAGAATACATTCATTACTTCTGTGAAAATAACTGAAGTGGGTGTTCTTGATTTATATTACTGATTTACAATAGTAATACAAAATTTTAAGCCTGTAAGTATAACAGCATCTATTTCGTCTTATTATAGAACTCGTATTACTTGCATCAGAGATATTTTATATTGAGTAATGTTAAGTTTTGTATGTATTATGTATATAAGTTGCTGTGTGGACCAGTGTCAAAAACCCAGACCAGTCGATTCACTCTGAGGTATGAGCAGCAGTTTGAGTGGTCGGTTGGAACAAGTGTGTATGTTTGAGTTTAAACATTTTTATGCAACTATGTATAGACCTATGTGTATCTTTAGAAATTATTTTTGATAGTTATATGCAAGGTAAAAATGCCTAACGTATATTATATTATTTTTGATAGATATAAACATATAAGTAAATGTATGTTTCGGTTTATTGTACTGTGGATAGATGCAAGAAAGTTAACTGCTATATCTCATGGTATCTGTGGTATCCTTCATTTTTAAAAAGCAGGTTCTTATTTAATATCTTTATGATCTTACAATGCATATTAAATTATGTGGCGACGCACAGTCAGGTTGTAAGCACAATGGGTCGGCCTCTCACTTGCGCTGATTGATTGATTGGTTGGCTGAACTGTAACCGGAGAAACCTCCTTGCAATCGACTCAAATGCGGTTATGTTATTGATGCTGTTTCTCAGCAACTATTTGACTGCTTTGCGAGGAATTTGGAGCATCCGTAAAATTTCACAAAATTGGAGGTCATGACATAACCCGGAATTTAAAATTCGATTTGTGGATTCAGACAATTAAAGTCGAAGCTCCCTATACTCTGTCTACAGGGAAATATTTTTTTAAAAGTTGCAAGCTCTAAATCCCTAAATAATTGTAATCATTTAAAGTTTTATTTACTATATAGAATATAAGTTTCAATTAATTACAATGATTTTGAATACTTAATAAAACAGGCCATGAGAGATGTGGTAGAGCTTATCTAACAAACACAAACTCTTTAAAGGCTATGTCTAACAGTACTTTTTATTGAAGGATCACCGCTAATTAAAATCATCGAGTTTAGAAATGCAATATTTTAGGATTTATAATGGAGTAATTATATTTCATTTTTAATTTCCTTATATACATATAATGTATAAGGAAATTATTGTGACGGGGGTCGAAAATTCGAATTCGAGTTTTCGACGAGAGAGCACATTTCAGGCATCCCTGATCACGAATCGAACACTTTTGAAGTGATGTCTGTGTGTGCGCGCGCGCGCGCGCGTGTGTGTGTGTGTGTATCAGTGAGCCTGTGGAGCCGATATCTCAAGAACGAATTGTGCGATTCGAATGAAATTCGGTACAAAAATCACAATCCGTAAATACTGGAAGCCTATTGTTTTTAAATACAATCGAATGTTCAGAACCCCCTTAATTTTCGAATAAAATTTTGAAAAAATCATCAAAAAATCAAAACCGTTAATAAAGCTGCGCAAAGAGACATTTCTTATGTAATTTCGCCATAGAAAAAGATTGACACAAACTGTAGAACGCTGAAATTAACCGTTATCGAGATATTGCACATTTTTCAAATAAATTTGTCAAAAAATCAAGTAAAATTAAAAAAAAATATTAACTTTTAAGAAACATGTTCTCTTTTCATATGTAATATCATGCGATAAATTTGGTGACATCATTCTCGTGGATCTAAGTTGTTTCATTCACGAGAAAATATGCTAATATGCATTGAGTAATACTTTTGTATTTGAACGCCAATAGGCATTTATCTGCTGTACGAATAACATATTTCTTCGTTCATAATGCTTGGCGAGATTTTGACGATGTATTTGGCGGAATATCGTCAACTTGGTGACTTTCTTAAACGTTGCCAAATTAAAGAAAATGGGTAAAAATGGATAAAAGTGACGCAAATGGAGAAAAATGGATAAAAATGACGCTAAATAAATGAAAATGACGACAAATTAAAGAACATTCAATATCTTGGAAATAAAATAAGTATCTACTATAAGAATAGCATTTTAACTGTAAAAGTAGTAAATTCATTACATTATATAAGGAAAGTCATGTGCTGCCCATATCAGCTATTTTAATATTAAATTCTGATACATAAACATAATTCTACATAAGAGAATACCTTCTCTATACCTATCTATCTGTAACGCTTAATAGTAAATTTGACGACTTCAAGTAAAATGTCGCCAAATGTATAGGCAGAATCGTCACCAAAATGTTGCCACAATTGCAATATCTCGAAAAATTAAGTTGTCATGAAACATTGCAATATCTGACTTAAAACGTGTGTATTAACCGTGTTGTCAAAATTTAAGCATTCGATGAAAAGTTATTTAACAAAGAAGAATTTTATAATTAATTTGTGTACGCTTGGCACCTGAGTTTCAATTTAGGAGTGAGCTGAAATAACCTTGCAAAGTAGGTATGTGGTTCTATGTCTAGTATAGCTCTATATTTATGGATTTCTGAAAATAATATTACGCATATTTTATATGAGTTTTATATATTAGACAGTGTTCATTATTAAATCCGTCGTTAAATAAACTCAAATATCTTTAAAAAATTCTGTGTGATTTTCAACATGTGTAATATATAATAATTTTACGCATTTTATTTTTTAATAACTCATAAATATCTTACCGTTGTAAACAGTTTTAGGAAATTAATGTTTTCAGATAAATATACTGTCACAAATTTCGGATAAATTAGAATTTTCCCCCTTTGAACATTCATATTTGCATTTCTTCATATAGTCTTTAAACTTTTGTTTTAAAGAGAAAATGGTTCAATATGCAAATTTATATTATGCAAATTTATATTATTGTTTCAAAAATGTATAAAGACTATATAAATACAATTTTCTTTTTAATCTCAACGGAGTAAGTTAGTTTATTACATATTGAGAAATACTGCTATAGTATATTGCTACGGGATAAAGATTTATTGATTTATGTAGCACGTATAAAAAATGTACAAATAAAATTTTGTCAGAAATTCCAATGTATTAATTTAATATATTAGCTATTGAGATATATGTTATTGGTAAAATATAAAATTAAATGTAAAGTGAACAGAAAAGACAAGAAATATACGTGGATGAATGTTAATTACTTTGTTTAAAGAAGAAAATGCTGCAGTACAAATGCAATTTATTCTTTTAATTCTAACAAATTTATACTTTATAAAATTTGTTTTATTAAGTATACATATATATATATATATATATATATATATATATATATATATATATATATATATATATATATATATATATATATATATATATATATATATATATATATATATATATATATATGATATATATATATATATATATATATATATATATATATATATATATATATATATATATATATATATATATATATATATACAAGCAACAAGTTTACTTCTGTCATTTGTATCTGTACTTATTAAAATGTTCCCTTACAATTTGTTTCATAGGAAATAATAAACCGAATTTTATTTCTTTACCATATTAATGCATCGCTAAATAGTAAATATATAGTTACTTATATTTTTATCATTAGCAAAAAGTTACATAAATAGATTATTTCATGTGCAGATGGAATTCTTTCATACTTAATTTAGCCAGAAATAATATTCCAGATGGATTGATTTAGACTAATAGTTAAGCTGTGATCAAAACTAGTATATAGTTTTGACCCAATTGAATAGATCTGTAATATAGATCAATTCATTCATGAATTAAGGTAATGTTCTAAGTCATCAACTTTAATCATTGGAAAACAATCCCTGAAACCTCAACGAATTAAATATGTATTTAAATAAATTAAATCACTACCAATTGCACAGCAATTAGTTCTCTGTTTCAGATGAACACTTAAAAATGTTCAATACTATTTTAACTAATGCATTAATGTGAGGATCATCAATGCTTAGAGCATATACTACATGTTACCATTCTTACAATGTAAAAGGGAAGTATATGTAAAGGAAAGTATTGTGATAGGGAAAATATATATAGAGAGGGAAAGTGTTGTGAAAAAAATATATATCTGAAGTGGAAAATATTATGTTAGGGAGGAATGTTGGAATTTGAAGAATGGACATGTATTTTAAATTTCTGAATACAAATCGACAAATTTTATTTCTGTTAGTGTGTCTACATGTATGCTATTGAGAAAAATTGTATGACATTCTGTTAGCCGATTTCAATTGATGATTGCTAGAGTATTAGAGCGAGCTGAAAGAACCAATGGAAGGTCATTAGTTATTTTTTAATATTATGTTCAAAAATCTTGAAATGTTCTTGAAATTTGCCGTTCTCGAAATAACTTTTGTTATTGATTAAAACTGAAAAAAAATTAAGGGAAATAAATTTTTCTGTATTAAATCGATTACAGTATTTGCAAGTTTTTACAACCGACACCATGAATACACAACATTATATAGGTTTTAGCATGGACCAATTATGGAAATAATGAAAATTATCGTATTTTCTTATATTTTCAATTTTTTTTGCAGTTTGTATAGAGAATAGTTGGATTCTTCTTGAACACATCAAATTAGCAAGTGGAATCCTGCAAATTGAGCGCAATTGGGTAAATCGTATAATTAGTATCAGTTTTTCAATCATTGTCATAATCCTATGGACTTTCATAAGACTCGAACGAGGAAAAGCATTTGATTTTCTAAAGTCAATTTTTAAAATGTTAAAAATATATATAAAAGTAAAAACACGGTAAAATATGTTTCAAAATTAAACGTAATTCATAGTAGCTAATATCATATACTATATTACGATAAAATATATGATCGTGTAATTTCATTTTTAAATTTCAAATGGTGTTAAATTAAAAGCTTAGATATATGTGTTCTATTACCAAATTACTTTGTACATACTGGTAAAAAAAAAATGGAAACTAATATTTTGAATTCAAAATATTAAAATGTCTGCTTTGCTGTATACAGTTGTCTATTCATCACGACAAATGATTATTTGAGAAAGAACTTACAAGATATCTAGTCTACAAATTTTTGAAGTTAAATTAGGAAAATAACAAATTATCTTACTATTTCTGATCTACAGATTATTGAAGTTAAAATAAGAAAATAATAGTAAATTATCTTACTATTTCTGATCTACAATTTATTGAAGTTAAAGTAAGAACATTATAATAAATTACTTTACTATTTCTGATCTACAGATAATTGTAGTTAAAGCGGAAATTTATAATAAATTATATTGCTATTTCTGATTTACAGATTATTGAAGATGAAGAAAGAAACAAATAATAAATTATCTTACTATTTCCGACCTACAGATTATAAATGTTAAAGTAAAAAAAAATAATAAATTATCTTACTATTTCTACTTTGAAAATTTCAAAAGCCTGCGAGCCTCTATTTTGTGATAAACTAGAAATACGTCTAACAACTTAAAATTCTGAGAATCTCGGTATATGCTGATTATATTGAAACACAGCGATTAAACGCGAATGAAATTGATATAAAAATAAATAAACTTTAAAAATATATTATTTTAAGGCAAAACAAATTATATTAAAATTATATATTTTTATTACAAATATTTATGTGAATTGAAATAATTTTTATACAGTTTATATAGATAAGATTAATTCACATAAAATTAGCATCCAACTCAATCAAATTCCTTCCTTGTTTCCGTTTTCATACTCAGCTAAAACGATGCATTTTAATATTCTAATGAAAACCGAGATAACATGTTTAAACCAAGTTATGCAGGTTAGTAGAGGAAGAGATTTGCAACACGGAAATATTTATAAAATATGTTATCATCCATTAAAGGCATATGCTTTTGCTTATCTCGCGAAACAGCTCTGCTCTTGCTCAACTTTATTGAATAACAAACATATTTATCGTTATAACTTTCTACTTTGCATGTCTTTAAATATTTCAGTCTGGTTTAGTTGTTGTGCAATACACTATCAGTCACAGCTTTTGGCATAAATTTTTGAAAGTTTTACATTGAAAATGTAGAATAAATATAAAGCTATTTACTGAAATTAAATACACGAAAATTTTAAAAGTCGACAACATTTAGAGGAATATTTTGCTTTTCTAAATTATAAAAATAGCAATAATTGGAGGCAAAACTTTTACAAGACAATTGTTTTTTATAGAAAATAATTAGGCATATATTTCCCACGATCAATTATAGACAGATCTTAGATGATAACTGATACATATTAAATTTTGAAATATGTAGATTGATACACTAACGGTTTCCATTTCCGGGATTCCTTCTCATATCCAATTAAAAATGATTTATATCCCTTGAAACATATATTTTTTTCTAGACTGTCTATAAAAATAACTCAGATGATAGCTGATATGGATTGAGTATGAAATTATTGACGAGGTACTGCGATTATCAAAAACATTCCATTTACTGTTCCTTTTCTATTTCCGGTTCAAATGTTTTCCTTGAAATATATGTAAATTAGATTGGAGCATAAATATATTTTTTAGAAATACTGATGAAGATTTAGTCTTAAACTACGAGGGAGGTAGAAAAACTCATATAGGATTTCTATTTCCAATTTTAAAGATATCACTCCTGATTAAAAAATATTACATTTTCCTTTCAACGTATAATTTTCAGGATCGTCTATAGATAAAACGTAGATAATGAATAATATGGATTTATGATGAACTTCCACATGAGTTAGAGATGATCACTAAATATATCATATTTTTCTTTTGGTTCAAATTTCCTTCTTTGAAACATTTATTTGTCAGGATTGCTTATAGACATGACTTACATGATCACTTCTATAGATTCAAAATTGAATTTTTGATGACGAAGGCAGTTCACTAAAGACTTCCACTTCCAATTCTGATTTCCAATTCCGGTTCAAAAATTGTATTTTTATTTTTCTTCCAGTTTCTATCTCTTAGAATAAGTTATAGAAAGAGCTTTTATGATGATGAATATGGATTCAGCATCACGTTTTACAAAAGATAAACAAGTTGAATGAAAATGTCCACTTCTAGTTTTGGAGATGTCACTTCTGCTTTTCTAAAAATCGTATGACTGTATAAATAAGTGTGCAAAAGTGTATATAAGTCCTAATAGTTCGGCTGAAATGAAGTGTACACAGCAATTATTACCATATAAATATCTCTTCACGCATTCCTTGTTTAACAAAACATAAATTCATTTTTTAATATTTTGAAATAAAATAATATTTCTATTATTTTGAATATTTCAATAATAGTGATTTTATTGAGTGTATAAGTGTCTATATTAATTTGCATTGATTTCCAGTCTGCTTCATTGCTGTATTGCTCCATTAATTTCATTCTTCTTTGTTGCATGTGGCAACTTTTATATAAACTGTCAATATTGATAAAATATTACGGGATTAAATATTTTTTACGTGTTTTGCCTTTAGCAATTATTTTCTTACTTGCGATTTTACTATCAGTAACCTTAGAAGTTATTTAGATGTACTTTGCCTTTTTCTCGCATATAAATTAACGTACGTGTAATTTTACATTTGGCAATTCACGTTCTTCAGAGGATAGACGGATTCCTGTATTTTATACGAATTTTTCTTATTAACTGATTAAATGCTAAAAATAAATCTTACAAGTATTTGAACACGCATTGATATTCAAGTGGCAAATTGATTTACACGAGTTGATTTAACAGGAGTTGATTGACAAGCCGTATTTTTACTTAAAATATATTAATAAGCGAAAAGTTCTGTAACTATAATTAGAATACGATTTTAAAATTTGAGTGAGAAATTGTACGTTTTATCACAAAATAAAATTTATGCGATTATAAAAATTAGTAAAAATAATTACAACTGCTTTATGAAGAATATTTTTCAAAGTTGAAACTAAATATTACGTATATTCTACAAAAATAAATTTGAATTTTAATTCTATGAAAGAAAGGTATTTATATAATTTTAGGATTTAGCGATGCATCATTTCATACTATTGTACAATTTATAAACTAATGACTTCAAATTATAATGTCATTTATATTTACATTAAATAGACATTACATATGAAACGACAATTTATATAATTGTATAAGCTGTATAGTATGTGCTATTAAAAAGATAAATCTATTTTTCCACAGCTAATTAATATTTGTTGCTGGGGTTAGTCGAATTCTTGTTTTTATACGAAATTGTTAATTAACATTTTAAATATAGAAGTAAATCTTACAACAATTTTTACACCAATTGATATTCAAGTGACAAAATCGAGTCGACTCAAAAGAAGTTGACTTAAAAGGAGTTGATGGGCAACGCAATTTTACTATATAAAATAATTGCATATACGAAAAGTTGTGTAACTGGATCTAAAATTCGATTTTTATATTTTGGTGAGTAATTCTATTCTTCTATCACAAAATAAAAATTTAACGATTATTAAAATCGCTAAAAATAATTACGACTAATTTATGAAGATTTTTACATATTATTTACAGTTTGCACAATTGTATAGCCTATAGTACTTGCTCTTAAAATATAACTCTATTTTGGAAAAGCTTTTTTCTATTTATGCTCTTTGTGTTACCAGGACACATTTATGCAAGCGTTAATATTACTAAAATTAATATATACCAATTGAAACAACGCGCAGATTCCTAGACGCCCTTTTACGATATTCTTGGCTCGGGTGGTCATGACAACAATAAATTTAGTGCACGTAATTGCAGGTGTGGCTGGGTTAGAAATTTCCTTGAGGCCAAGGCTGATCTCTCCTTTGGGCCATGGCACCATGCAGATTGGTACCATGCAGACCAATGAATAAGTTTTGCTGCATCGCCCTGAGGATAAACCAATTAGAGAAACGGACAGCATATCTGGACTTCCGATGAAATTATGTGGCTACAAGCAGAGAAAGTTCAACGTAGAGTCAGTCTATTCAGAAGGAGGCTAAGAGTGCTATGTGTTAAATGTAGATATACAAACAATAACTGCCTGGTAGCGGTTGCATTTTTTGACAGTGAGAATGTATAAAAATCATATATCTGGCCGCATATTATTAGCAGATTGGCACATACCTCTTTTTGTCATGGACACCGTAAACCACTCTTGAATATTCAGGGCTGTTTGACATGGAAACTGAATAGCCTGGACTTCACGTGTCCACGAAAGCACACTTCGCATCTTGAATTATAATTTTCGAATGTCATAACTTCTGCTGCTGGAAAGTCATTCTAATTGTCGAAAAATTCCACCGCTACCGGGTAGTCATTGCTTGCATTTCAATTTTTAAAGCACAATACTCTTAGTCGGTCATTCTTAATTGACAGACTATATGAACTTTCTCTGCTTGTCGCCACATTATTTCGCTTGAGGTCCAGATACGCCCTTCGTATCTCTTATTGGTTGATCCTCAGGGCGATGTAACAATATTTCTTCATTGGCCACCTTGTTAACCAATCTGCATGGCATAAGCTTTAGCCCCAAAGAGATTTCTGACCCAACCACACTCCAATTATGTGCACTGAATTTATTGCGATCATGACCTCCTGGCCAAGACTGACGTAAAATTGCGCCTACGAATCTGCGCTCTGTTTCGTTTGGTATATATCGCAAATCTTCGTAATATTAAAACTGTGTAAATGTTTCCTGGTCTCACATTACTGATAGAATAAATAATGAAAAAAGAAGCTCAGATAAACATTCCCTCATCACAATAATGTGATGCATATCTGATTTTCGACTAATTTACTGCTAGAAATAGATCAAATCTTAATTTATGATTAATTAATAGCACGATATGAATCATAATGATTTGTTAAGGAAAGTAGCATTCTTTCCACAGTAGATGTTAATTTGAAAACTTTTCCAAACTGATGTATAAAAATATATTGCTTTGAAATGTAACTTTAGAAATTTTGCTGCTGAAGATAAATTGCTTTTGCACATATTCTGATCGCAATAGAAACAGTTTAGTACATTTACAGATGTGCTCTGTGTGAGTATTCTGTATATTGCATATGCGTCTATGTCTATGATGTGTATTTAAGATAACATTTTTTATCCTATGCCCGTCTCCGACGCGAGCGGCCAGTGTGTATACCAAGCCAGCCCCTCCGCTCACCATTACACGCGGATATTGGCTGGCTTTCGGAGCGATCGCCAAATGTATCACGTGACGAGCGGAGAGACATGCCTTCTCAAGGTTATTTTGGAGCAAAACACGTGATATTTCTCCTCTTCTATAACGTGGAGGAGGGTGGGCGCGGGTACAAGTGCAAAAAAATGTGAATGAATGATTCAATATACTTCGGATTTGATTAATTTAATGCATGAAAGAGGTTCATTTACGTTCAAGTCATAACTGAATACGTTGTTAAAGTTATAGCTCTAAGGCAATGGATTGATTTTTACTTTCATATATATGGGCGAAAATTTGAATTCCAGTTTTTGTCGGGAGAGCATCTTTCAAGCAACCTTGACCACGAATCAGACGTTTTTAAAGTCATGCATGTATGTGTTTGATGTGTGTGCGTACGAGTGTGTGTCGGTAAGTCTGTGGAGATGATATCTCCCGAACGAATAAAGCGATTCGAATGAAATTTAGTATAAAATAAAAATTAGAGAAAAAAAAATTAGAAAAATTAGTGAGTGCGTGAGTGTGTCAGTAAATCTGTGGAGATGATATCTCACGAACGAATGAAGCGATTCGAACGAAATTTGGTACAAAATTACAATTAGGGAAAACCGGAAACCTGTTGCTTAATGTTAGAACATGTATTAGCAAAATAAGATTTCTTTTAGCAAAATGCTAAATAAAACTAACATAGTTTAAAGCTTTATTTGGAACTTGCATCTCCTTTAGGGAAATTTGGGAAACCAAAATCCAATCTTTATTTTTTTTTTCTCTTCTAATAAATTGCATATTCCACAATTACAAAAAATAGTATTTTTTAACATTGTCTTTAACACATTTGACAAGTATTTTCCATAGTTTGTTCATAAATAAATACTGTTACTGAAAGTATATATATATATCCATAAAAACTGTTATAAAAAGAATTGCTAAACACAGCATATATGTATGTGAACAGTAATGTTTACTTTTGAAATATTTATTAACTGTCTCAGAAATATGGCCCATGCTTATCTAAATAAATTAAAGGTGTACAGTGATGATAATGCATTAAATAGTTTTAAGTTATATTGAATATAAAAATCAGTAATAGTATATATGGTGAAATATTTATCTTTAAATTTGTTATGCTGACAGAGTAAATATTGATGACGGATTTTATCCCCAAACATGTTAATCCAATATCTAGTTAACTTTGTTATATTTTTTGTCATTTTTCAGTCATAATTTTCCAGAATTTAAATCCAATTGAAAATATTGTGGTTTCAGTTTTTTTATAGCTTATTTCTTTGTTATAAATGATTAAAAATGAGCCTACAATATTTTCATGTTACCTATTTAATAATAATGATAATATATATATATATATATGTATATATATATATATATATATGCTGATTTATACCTTTATTTTGTAAGTTTGTTAGAAAGTTAGGTTTTCCGAGTTACAGCTTCTCACTTTTCTTTCATTGGCTTTCAAACTTTTTTTATTATATATATATATATATATATATATATATATATATATTCACAAAAAAAATCCATAAATGTCAAATTAATGAGATCCTACATTCTACGGTATAAATATAATATATTACTAATTTGAATGAACGATTACACATACGTGACTTGCTGCGGCGCGGTAGCCGAGTGGTTAGCGCATGGGAATTGCACTCGGTAGGCCCGGGTTCGATTCCCGTCACTACCAAAACTGCTGCCGTGTTCACGCGATATACGATCACGTTAAACATGTGAGTCCGTAAGTCCTTCCGAGAGGTTGGTGGTAGGGAAGGAGGGTACGGTCCCTGTGGATGCCTCCTCCCCTGGGTTTTGGTCTAAATTGGGTGGCACTTTCTGGCTATCCAAACAGTTACCTTACACCTTTCTGGTGGGTCGGATGGTCTGGGTCTCAACAACAACAACATACGTAACTTGCTGGAAATGTAATTAGCCAGAGAATTTTAAAATGTAAAGTGCATTTAATTTTAACATTTGTTTACCATATTTAAATTAGGAAATATTTTTATTTATTTTCTAATAACATTTAAAATTATTTTATTTAATTATAAAATATATAAAATTAAAACAATTTAAAAGTATAAATTCATTAAAATTTTTTTAACTAAGGCTCTGCAGCATATTCCGTTTAGGCATTAACATATTTTCTAGCAAATTAAATTTCCAGACAGACACTTTGTTAAATTGCTCACCAAAATTTAGACTATTACTTTTGTTTGCAACCTGCATTATTAATTTTTTGGATGGGGTAAGTTTTTATCTATGTTTTGTGCAAGAATGTGTTTTCGTTTTACCCTTGTACCTTGAGGTCACTCAATATCTCTTAAATCAAGAGTATTAATTTCCCCAAAATGATAGGAATTATCAAATAAATTAAACTTCATTTTTCAAGAATATTCATCAATTTGATATCATTTTTATTAATTTAATGTCATTTTTGCCAATTTGGAAACATTTTAAATAAAATGTCAAGTTGACGATATTTTGTTAATTTATCGACAAGCATTACAGACAGACAGACAAACTAATAAATTACATTTGACGAATTGTTTGATGTCAAAATACAAAATTATTGTGAAACAGTGTCTCGTGAATAAAACCTACCAGAATGATGCTAACACCGTTGTCACATAATATTGTACATGGAATGGAAACATATTACGGTAGTTAGTACTGTTTTAATTTCATGTATTTTCTAAAATTTATTTGAAAAACGTACAATATATCAAGAATGGTTCATGCTATTATCCCAAAGTTTATGTCATTCATTTTCTAATAAAAAATTAAATAAAAAATGATATTTTATGTAACAATATTAAAGGTTCTGATTTTTTATGATGTTTTTCAAAATTTCATTCGAAAGTTTGGAGCTGGTTTCCAAATATTCGATTGCTTATAAAATCAATAGTCTTCCAGTATTCACTGATTGTAATAATCGAATTTTTTTTGTTTGCAACGTTCCATCCGTTCGTAAGATATCGCATCTACTGACTCAAGGACGCACACACTAATATACATGCACACACACTAATACACATACACACACTAATATACATGCACATACTACATACATTAATATACATGCACACACAGATATCACTTTAAAAACATTCGATTCGATTTCAGGGATGTTTGAAACAAGCTCTACCGTCGAAAACACAAAGCAGAATTCGAGTTTTCAACCTCGTCATAATACTTTCCCTATACATTATATCAGTATTTTTCAAATTCATTTTGTCACGAAACCCTTTTGAAATTTAATTTGATGGTGGAACCCCAAAATAAGAAATATCACCTGTTGTCCAAATTATGCATCAAAATTTTACACGTTTTTAAATTTAAGACAATTTGCATGAAACTATCACGTCGCGGAATCCCAAGGGTTCCAAAAAACTTTGAAAAGTCTACCTTGAAATACGATGCATTATATTAGGTATGTCAGAAAAGTAATATTTATTGCTCCCACAAACCGAAAATGTCAAGCAAATTTCCTTAAAATGTCACAAATTTTGCATTTTTAAAATGACAAATATTCCCTCCTTTTAAATAATCTTCAATTTTCGTCACTGATTGTTGTACAATATAAGTATTGAACAACATACGGATCCTACGAATATATTTACTCCAAAATCTCGCATATAAACGTTTTATTCAAATAATAAATTATATATGTGGGTGGAGCATTTCTTACACTCATTGCAAACAATCTGCGTGCAGTACAAAAAGTTCTTAAATACATGTATTTTCATAGTATTACTTTAAAACCAAAATGTGCATAAAACATGATTTAAATAATGGGATACAAATGTATCTAATCTGTCTCCGTGAACAATATCGCGGATTAAAAACAATCGTCTTTCTCTCCGCTTGAGGAATTCCGCTTCTCTCCGCTTGCAGGAGTTGCAAAAATAGTGTACAAGAACTGGCGATAAAACGACGTTTGGCGTGTGATGTGAGAGAAACTTTCTGAATTGGTATACCTTTGGGCTTATCGCGTCTCCGACCTCTCGGTCATAGGTCGACGAGCAGCCCAATACAAAGGAGAACGGTAAAAATAGTCACTAAAGGCCCCGTCAGTAACATATAACAGTCAAGAACAGCAGGGCATACGTTGAGGTGCTATCTAGTCATGGGGACGCCATGGTCGCAAAGAGGGCAGACATCTGTATCTGTCAGTCCCATCTGTATCTGTCAGTCCCATCTGTATCTGTCAGTCGATACAGGTGACTGTAAGTAATCATACCCTGTGACAAATCTAAAGCAAGCCACTTCAACTGCACTATGCAAGGAGCTGGGTATTCTTGCCGACTTATTGTACAGAGAGTTTCACTTTTTACCAGAAGTTCTCTCCCTGTATAGACTGAAAGGGATAGCTTTAATAGAGAAGGATATATATCGATTTATATGCCGTACAGGCAAGGAAGGATCCGGTAGCATCATTTGAGATACATTCTTACCCAATAAATTTGCCCGCTCATTTCCATATATCCCGCAGTGGCTTGTAATCCACTGTAAGGCAATGCGGTCCTTGATGTCCAGCAGCTTATCTATTTTTATACACAATTCTTGGAAATCTCACATTCCCAGAGATTGAAAGTTGTTAAGGTCATAATTGCTGCCCTGGAATCAACAAAAAATACTTTTATGGCGGCTATTTCGCCATCAAAGTTGTCAAAGTGTTTTCCAACGGAGCAAGACGATGTGAGGTCTATAGAATAAGTTCCAGCTCCAGAACTTTTTAATGGCTCCCACAGCCGAATCATCAGACATGGAGCCAAGAATAATCCGGGAAACGTTCATGTCAAGGCTGTAAATTTCAATTCCAAGTCAAAAGAAAATTTCTTGTTTACAACAGAAATAATATCCAAGTACCTCTCAGCAAGTTTAAAGTATTTTCAATGGACACCAAAAGTCTGGAAAGGGAAAGCGAGCTGAAGAAGGAAATTCAAGGGTATCATGCTGTTCTCTTATACAAGATAGGAAAGTTTTTTGCGTTTTCAACGTCTCCACAGCTGACCAGTTATGACTCAAAAAATTGTCCCTTCTTCTCAAGATTGTTTCAGCAAGGTTTGAGTCCAATCTCCATCTACGGTCACACAAAGGCTCCAAACCAGATTGAAGTTCCATTGCGGCAATTGACGCAGATCTTGTACTACCAGTACAAGGACACCAGATCTTGAACCACCAGTACTCAGGATACGATTTTGTAAAATATCCATTTTTTTTCGAATTTGTCTCTGAGATTGTTATAAGTACTTCGCCACCATACTCAACAACAGGTCTTACGCAAGTCATATAGTTGATGCAAAGAACATCCTGACTAAAACCCCAGGTTGTGCCGGCCAATCGTTTATTTAAGATAACTAAAGAACAAATGAGCACATAGAAATGAAATTTCATTTGTTAATACATTGCGTGAATGTCTAGAACTAGATACATGTTTTCGTAATATGATTAGAACAAAGTTAAATATAATGTTTTCAAACTCATTTTTCGCCATCTGCATACCCAGGTCCTGTTTTAGTTTGATGGAAAATATATCATATTAACAAAAATATAATGCGTTTATATTTTTGTATCCCTTATGTACACTTTAGCATAATCCAAATAATCATGTCCACTATCGCTTATACAGCTATTACTTCCAGGATCAATTGAAACGTAACTCATTTAATTTAGTAGTAAACTTTACTTCAATGCAGACGCAATTTTGTTAAGTACAATAGTTAGTTCAGAGATGGCGTTTCTAAGACAAGAATGTAGTAGTTAAAGTAAAAAAAAATGATATGGGGACACACCAGACATTTGACAGGAAGAAAACATTTGCACTGTCATGGCCACCAGAAATCTGACTAGAATAGATATGTTTTAATGTAGAGACTTTTCTCTATACAAAGTCGCAAAAGGTTAAGATTTTTTTAGAACTATTTAATTTTTGAAATGATTGCAGTATATTCTATTCATAAAAGTGATAGTTTTAAATATATGTTAATGGTATTAAGATGTGATGTAATTGTGGTGCACAAAAGTAAAATTAATTAATTAGATTAATTATTGAGTGCTCTCTAACAGTAAATTTTTGTAAATTGACGAAGTGATAACATACCTTAGTTAATTTATTGTGTTGTGCGGTGTTCCTAAGAAGCAGAACATTACTAAACATAAATATAAATTACTAAAAACCTTTACTTATAAGACAAAAAGTATACCTTTTATTTGCGCCAACTTAAATTTTGTTATTGTTATTACTCATATTTTAACATTTAAATTATTATTTATACCAATCTTATCAATTATTAAATATAATAGTTACTGGTAAGAATATTGTATAGAGCTGATTCTTTTGTGATACATTGGCGAATATTATTAATTTAGTCCAATAACTACTGAATAAAGGTCATCTTTCAATTTACTACGTCACATGTTTATGTAAATTGTTACCTGGTCTTCTTATGCTGCACTTTGTTATGCCTGGGTCTGGGTGCCAGCCTGTTGCTTTTCGAATCTGTAGACAAAATTATGCTTTCTATTCTTAATGCATTTTATTTGTAATGGCTTATATGACTCTGTATCACAGTAATATTACAACTCGAGTTCAATAAATCGGCATTAATGATATGTTGTGAACTTGAAATTGAAATATGACGTTTCGAGAAACTTTTTAAAATGGTAAAACTTGCGAGCGATAGCTACTAAATATATTAATTTCTTTTCAAGGCGATACTCATTATGACACACTGCCTCAAAATATGTAGTATAAATTTATTAGAAAATAAAATGTAGCTGTCAGATTAATTATTTTGGGATTAGCATGGACGTAATTCTGCGTTTAAATAACATGGGTATTCTTAAATGTTAGTGAATGATTTCAAAATCTTCCAATACCCACAGCTAAATCAAGCGTGTAAGTTCCATTAGGAGCACACACACTTTTAAATACTACAACATTGATAATCTATATTTCTAGGTTGAACCCATTTGAAATACATTTTATCAGTTCCGGATAATGCTTTTATTTTTCAGTTTGTTCCGTTGAAGATTTTTCGAAGAAAAATACAATGTTTTCGATCCCACGCTTATTATTCTTTTTAAATAATCCCCGTTTAACTGGGTAAAGCTCAGCAAAATACTGCAATTCGATCTTAAGTGGATACACATAATATAGAAAAAGTATAAAGCCATCTGAGTCAAAATTACGATTTATTCATGTTGTAAGGTAAATGGAATCAGCTGTAGTTTTCGTTAACGTTGAAACATGAAGAACAATATAATTTTTTCGGTTATTGTGAAAACACGTTGTTTGATGAAAATCCTATTAAACCTGTTTTGGTAATGTCTTTGATTTTTTTACTCCTTTGGTACTTAAAAAACACAATAAATCACACGAAACAAACATTTTAACATGTTAGATGTTGAAATATAAAATATAGTGCTACAGCGTCCATATTGGGACAAATAGTCTGCATAAAAATTTAGAAGTTTGATTGAAATGTAAATTAAATATTATTTTGAATGCATTTGTTCTGCGATATATAATGACAAATTGATAATTAATATATTAAAATAGACTGTGATAGATAATAGTAATTGATTATCATAGTTGTATTTTTTTAATTTCCTTCTATATTTCCAATTTTTTACACATTTACGGCCCCCGTACAAAAACATTTCCTATGAGTAAATTTTGCCGCATTCACTAATATGATTATGTACAAAATTTCAGTATTTTATCATAAAAAGTACCATTTGATGAGGGATTAATAAAAAATTAAATTGTAAATGTTCACAGCCAGAGGGCAAATGACGCAACGCAGAAATGCATCATAGGCAAATAATATCTGCCTCTTATCTTTAATGGATCTTTGGCATGGGTGGAAAACATTTTGCACAATACTTATAATTTTTGTGTAAAGTTATTATTTCTACACAGTGTAGAAACGTTTATTTTTTTAAACATTGTATAAATTTATTATTTTTTTACAGTGTAGAAACGTACACAATGGAGAAACTGTATTTCTACACAGTTTTGAAAATGTTGTACTTTTGTACCACTAAATAGCAAAATTATTAATTATTTATATAATCGTTGTTTTCTTTAGTAATTTGTGTATGACTCCTGAAAAGCGGTCTGCCGACATGATTTGAAAACCCATGTCGATACATCTGAGAACCCATGTCGGTGCATCGAAAAGTGGTTTAAATAAGCATTTTTGTCCTTTTATGTGACTGGGACTTTCTACGATAAAATGCTGAAATTTTGTACATCACCTTATTATTGTATGGGGCACATTCTACTCATTGGAAATGTTTTTGTACGGGGGCCGTATAAAAATTTATATTTTGTATTTCTTACAATGTAATTCCCTTGAAAATTTTAAACGATTTCATAAAAGTATGTACCATTTTAACGCTACTTTGTATTTTATTATATATGTCTAAGACCAATATTTAAGAAATAAAAGCCGGGGTGAATGTTTTGGGACACCCTGTATACTATCATGTATGAGGGGAAACTGGAAACTTTATGTTGATATGTTTCAATTGCTAAGAAGCAAATTTATGAAAAAATTGTATTTTGACATAAAATAATTAAAATGACGAATTGAAATATAAAAGTCGTTATGAAGTATCATGGGACCTGATTCAAAGTATCGAATTTCATAGCTGTATATCGTTTAGGATTTCCGCGCCTCGATCAACAGACTAACAAACGAACTGAGAAATGGACATATGTGATTAATTTAATATGTTGTACTTCTTTTGTAATTTTGAAGATTTCATAGGCAAAAATCACCGTTTGGCATAAATCACAGTAAGCAATTTCAGCAGTATACTTTTATAGTGTATACCAATATTAAACAATGACTGAAAACTGAACAATAAAGAATTTGGAGAAAACAAATTCTTGTATTGCTTAATAACATGCAATTTAATGTTTATCCAGTTTTTTTTTTCTTTTTGAAAATGACTAATTGTCGGCACATGCGACAGTTATCTAACGCAAATCAACAATTTTATATATGAGAAATTCTATTATATAAAATATTACGATTCTTAGATCCATTTGTGGAATTAATGATAGCATTTAATTAGATAGCAAAATTAAACACACATCCATTACAGAAGGTCTTTATTTCACTTCCTTAAGACGTACAAAAGTTTAAAAAAGGCCATTGCGCTTGCGAACATAAGTATGCTCTTCATCAGTGGCTACACGGAAATAAAGTTTGAATCGTTCATATATAGACCAGATATAGCGACAAAATTTGCATAAATACAAATTATGTCGCTATATCTGGTCTATACCTTCTGTTATGGATGTGTGTTTAATTTTGCTATTTTAACATCAGACGTGATGCCAAATTATTTATTTGATTAGAGTAATGACATTGTGGTGCACAAAAAGAGTTAACATCCAGTGAGTTTCTTTATAAATATTAAATAGTGAAATTGGGTTATCTTAGTTATCAATTTCAAATTGCCCTTAAATCATATAGCCGTACATTGCATATTGCCGCATTATAACACACCATTATTTCTGTGTACGAGTTCCTTGAATAAAATTATTATCTAAACTACACAATTAACTTCAACCATTTAACCTTTAAAATAAACATAATTTAATAAACACATTATAATAATGATTAAATACAATAATTATAATTATATATTCAAGCAGGAAACAGGGTGTGTGAGACCAGGTATATTAATTTCCTAATATTATTATTATGACCTTTTTAAACAGCTGCTAAGTACATACCTCCTTTAATGTATTTAGATGTTTGTGGATTATACATTGTTGCATTTTGGCACAGCACTCAAACACAAACTGGTTGTTTTGTACATTCTTTATTATTTGTCCACGAATGCCTCTTCGGCGATCATTGCCTAAATTTTATGAAGCACACAACTAATAGAAAGACTCATTGAATTATCTCAATATAGACTGACTATCTCCCAATAGAGATCCATGACTGAATGTAGCTTATTCTTAAGAGGCTTCTTCACACCACTTCTTAATATGGACTGCTCGTTGACTGCATGTTTAATTTATTGAATATTCTATCATGACTGAACTGTATGTGTAACTTACAGTTCAATCTTATATTCAGTCTATATGTTCTTATATTCAATCTTATCTCTTGAACTTTCAGGCTTTTGCCACATCGTTGTTGCCTGAGGACTAGATACGCCTACCGTATCTCATTAGTTGAACTCAGGGCGATGCAGAAAAACTTCTTCATTGGTTAAATATTTAACTAATCTGCTGGCTTCAGCTTTGGCCTTCAGTAACTTCTCTGACCCAACCATTAGTTTAATTCAAACGCCCCTTATTTATCTCCTTACTGACCCTTCGGATCAGGGATGTTTAAAACTGATGCCTACGAGTCTGGTCTCTTTGTCTGGCCCGTTAGATATCATAAATTTACGTACATTAGAACTGCCTAAATGTATCCTGGTGTCGGAGATATAAACGTTTAACTTTGTTATTAAATTTAAAATTAATATGATCAATAACTATAAATATTTTGAAAAAATGTATTTTTTTGGTCAATCCCATTTATTTAAACTATAAATAACATCATTTATATATTTTGCTTTTTTATCATTCTCATTACCAAACTACTTCTTAAATGTTTATATATAAATATTTGTTTCTAACTCAAATACAAATCATTGATTTTATTACAAAAATTGAAGATGGTATTTATTCTTCGAATATAATTAAACTTTTTAAAGTGAAAATAGATGTTGTATATATTATTAAAATTCGTATGCAAAAAGATTTCTGAATTATGTGAGAACAAAACTTCCATTCGTATTGTTAATTACTGATAAATAAATTTAGATAAAGAAAAGTTTTATCTGTAATTAATGGGAATAACTTTCTTGTGTTAAAATGTAAAATACGTTTTTATCCCAATGATCATTATCGAGCGTTGACTTTTTGAAGTCATTAATTATAATGATGTTTAGCAAAACTTGGTGTGCCTTACTGCTTTATAGAATAAATTTATAGCTGTATGCATAAGGTTAAAAATCGTTGTGTTGAATATAATTCATTGTAGTTTTAAAAGAAAATTATTTCTGAACAGTATTTAACATATGAAATCAAAACATAAAAACATAATAAAAAACAAATAATTTATGTAAATTGTACTTGAATTGCAATTGTATTTTATAATTCAGAAACAAAATTTGTAAATTATTTATGTTTAAAATTATTAAACGTTATTCTACACTACGAATTTTCCCCTTTGGATTTTATATTGACACTGGTTCCTTTTACATTATTATTATTTAACAACTAACTTTGCTCATATTCCCTTTCTAGTAAAAAATTCGGAATGAAGTATTTTAGAGTTAAAATGTAAAATTAGAATGGTTTTGGTAAACGTTTTCATCGCATTCATGCTTCAATAAATTCGAGTTTTCTTATATTTAAATTTAACAGAGTGCGTGAAAATGTATGACAGAAAATAAATTCTACGAGAATCTGCTACTGTCACCTTGGTTTCGAAATTGAGTGGCACTGTCTCGGCCGTCGGGATAAATACCATACCTTCTTGGGTAGATCGGAGGGTTTGGGTCAAAAGAAAGAAATATTAACGAGAACAAGCTCCTGAACCAAGATTGTTGAAGACCCAGATCGTCCGACTCACCCTAAGAGCATCCAATTGGACGGACGGCCTGAACTAAAGATGTGTGAAAACTAATACGGAATCAAAAATCTGCCGTGTTCATCTCATTCATGCTGCGATAAATTCGATTTTTCTGATATTGAAATTTAACAGAATGAGTAAAAATGTATGATATAAAATGAATTCTACGAGAATCTGCTAGTTTCATCGTGAATGTCGCCCTCAATGGGTGTCGGTCAAAATTGGATGGTACTGTCTGAGCCATCCAAACAAATGTCTTTCCTTTTTGGGTAAGTTGGACGGTTTGGGTGATGAGGGTGATGAGGGGCAAAGCTACACACAATGAGAAACACCAACTCGATAAGGAAGGCTTGCGGAATCCATATTTTAAAATTGTGACTTCCTAAAAAAGGCAAAATCATCGAATCAGTCGTAAACGGTGATACGGTGTTCAACATTCAAATTAAAGGGAGGAAAATTGCGTAAAACTAGAATCTGAAATCATATTTTTTGAAATTTTATAATATTTCAAAAGCTGACGTTCCTTCCTCCTCAAAACTGATGGACACTTCATCATACCACAAGCTGTTCCAAAACCAGCAGTTCTATACTTCTAATGTTATATACCAGCTGCTGAAACAATTTAAACTACCTTTAATTCAAAAATTAATGTACCAACAAATCATGACAATTCAAAACAAATAAATACATAACAGATAATGGCATGGGAAATCATGGCAATTTTAACATTTTCCTTTGTCGCTTTGTCGTTAACAGTACACGTATGCTCAATTCTATATAAATAAGTGTTGAAAATATTTATTGTACTTACAAATCAAACATGCAAGGATGACTTGTTATTTGCAAGTCTGAATTGAAAAATTGAATATTTCCGAATTATATTGTAGTCCCTATAGACATAAGTATAACCGACAATGATTTCACAGCAAAGTATTTGAAATCTACTCCATCTATTTTTTGAACGAAGCACATAAAGTAACCTTTTTCAACTTAATCAAATTATGAATAGTCGGAACCTCCTAAAACTATCAAGAATACTCTAAGGAATTCAAGATTACTTGCACATTTTTTTCAATAAATGCTTTTCCTCTCTCATAGCTCAAAAGTAAAATAATCAGGAAGACAAACATGACTTTTATACCAAATGTTTACAGTTGTTTCGCTGGATATATATTACAATATTTTTCTAAAATCGATGAAGATCTTAAGATGACCTAAAATGACTTACATGCAAGGAAAGAGAGCTGCGTTGTTTTTCACGTATATAAACTTTTTGTGTCTTGTTTTCCCCCGGAGACTAGACTTAAATCAGTTAGTATAAAATAGCTTTTTTGAGAGGCTGATAAATTTCTGTATAAAATTTCACGGCTTTGAATTGTATTCATAAGCATTTTGTAATAACCAAATACTGATATTACGAAGACCGGTATATGAAACCGATAAACGAAATTACAAAGACCGATATTTTCTACTTTAAATTATTATAAATATTGAACTACATAAAAATTAAAAAGAGTACTATACCAGAAAATGATATAATATTTTATATCAATTATAAAATTTTTAGTCTATACTGTATACAACATTGGATTTTTCATTTCCCTGTGTAATATAAAAGGCAATACATGGTACTGTATATGGAAAGGATTGAAATCTTGTAGAAAATCGCTATTCGAGTTTTCGACTGATCGGATCTACAAGTTTTTTGACCTATCAAATACGAAATAACTATGCATGCATATCTGTCTCTCTGTGTGTGTGCGTCTATCTGTGCAATGTATGAGTATTCTAACTCAAAAACTAATGGAACAAATTTCATAACATTATATAGGTTTGTTACTTGTGGGTTACCCTGGGTCTCATTAGATTTGTTTGCGTTTCGATATTAAAAAAAACCTGCCTTGGTTTGCGAAATGTCCCGCAAAAATCGTAAGTATCTACCCTTGTTTAAGACCAATTGAACAAATTTTACGAAATTTAATAAATAAGCCATTTGTGGATTACATTGGTATTCATTGCATTTCAGTACGATTCGGGAAAATGTAATACGCCTATTTTTGCAAAAGACCAGAAAAATTTGCAAAATTTAAAATAAAAGGCTACTTATGATCGAATGCATCCATGAAATACTTGTTTTATATGTAATTTTTATAAAAAAATATTAAGTCCAACCGCATTACTCATATTTATTTACATTTTTGTTTCACCACCTTTAAAAATAGGTCCAGTTAACAAATGAAAACGAAAATGGAATTAAAAGTGCAAACTCAGTGTAGTTTCAAATATGTATGTGTGTTTTTTGGGCAATAAAATCCAATTTTATGAATTATTAAAGAAAAAATTAATTCAAGTTAGTAGGAAAATTGACATGCTGCTCACATTAGATTTTTCCTACTGAAGAAGGAATTGAGAATATTTTCAATACGATTGTCGAATATATGTTTTATTTGCCCTGCACTTTACATTCCGATCTAGTTATTGAATTTTTGTGTGGAGAGTCATTTTCTGTATTTCGAATTATATGTACTTTGTATTATATGTGTATTATCCAAATTCTACAGTAAGCAACGCAATTATTTAATGTCTATAGTTAAAGGAATATAATTATTTAATAAGTTAACGTGAGTTTACGCAATATCAGTAATAAACTGAATTAGAATGTAAAATGCAGTGCAAATGACGATTTAAGTAGTTATACGTACATTTCGTAAATCTACGGATTTTCTTCTTTAGTGCAAAACGCTTGGTCGAAAACGGTCGCACTCGTTCGTCACGCTCCCAAATGTACGTTAAACTATTCCAGTCAATCAGAAAATAGTGAACCCAATATAGTAACACTATCTTTTGACATGAAATAGAAGTAAAATGACAAAAAAAAAAGAAAAAAATGGAATTCTGAACTGGAGAATCAAATTAAGACTAGTAAATAAAACGCAAAGTATATAATCTCAACGTGCAGAAAAATATATAAAAAAGTATAAATGGTTGTTTCATACCTCGTAATAGGGAATTGAAGAAAATTCCAGTAATATGATAATTAATTTATCAAGTTGTCATATTTTATCAAGGGGATATACAGACCCCATATATAATGAAGTCTGCCCATAAATAATGAAGTCTGTATATCCTCTTCGATCTTTGTTTATATGACAATCTACATTTTATTCATTTTTCCTGGTTTTCATATATAGTTCATGTATCTTTGATTATCACGTTTTTATAGTTTTATTTCCATCACTCCACACTATATGATGATACTATATTAAAATTTTACTGTAGGTATTTTTTGTTTGTCTTGCATAGTTTAAAGATCAGGCTTGCTGTACCGAAGAAGATAAAGTCCATGATATCTGAAAATTATAACTTCCGACTCGTATGCATACGCATCTTTACGTCGCATAATATTTCATTAATACTTGCCATATAAATTTATTTAATACTTGCCATACATTTACGTTGTGACCGCCACGATAAAGGACATACCTGGATTACTGAGATTTACAGTTTTCTACCACTGGGCTCTTGAAGACTTAGTGGCACTTATTAGTGCTCTGACGTGAACTGTGGAAGAAATCTGTCCGTTTGTCAAAAATATGTTTCTTTGATGTGAGATATATTAGGGAATGAGGTCATGAAATAAATGTATCAGAAATTAAACGAAGTATGTAACGAAAGTGGCCTCATATTGTTATGAAAACGTGATACGAGGCTGTTATAATTTCAGTGACTGGTTCACTTGACCTTGGTGACGAATTCGGTAAAATATCGCCAATTTGGCAATAGTTGACGAATTTTATAGATTTACTAGGAACTTCCCAAGTTACGTGCTTTCTCCAAACTGTTCGAACTCATTACAGAACCCAATAAATAATAATTCTTCAAATTATATGCACCAGATAAAATGTATTATAAAGCAATTTTGGCAGAAATGTGTAAAACATGAAATTTTAGACCTTCAAAATCTGTACATCGGCATCTTGGCTTATCGCTTTAACCAACCAGACTCCAGACAGGGATAAACACTACATAGAAACCTTTTACCATTGATAAATTTGACATCAATAACTGGACGAAAAAATTACGTGCCAACAAATCTGTAAATCTATCAAATATTACTATCAAATACTGATTAAACAAAAAATCGACATATGAGAAAAGTGTGATATTCCACATTATTCTATAACGACGAATAGATATTCACTCATTTTTTAACAAAGATTTAGAGTTTTGTTTTACCAATTATATTAAAATGTGTCTCTACAAATTGTTATGTTACAATTTATTTCAGGAAAGACCATGTGTTCCTCAACTCCCTTAACAGCATTATTTTTTACAGTGACGTAAGACTTACGTCATTCTGTGACTTTGGGAGGCCACAGGACGTCGCAGTACGTCTCGGCAATGTCATATTGATGTCACATCGAAGTCATTTTGGTCGTTTTCATAGTCGTTTGTGACGTCGCATATTAACTTGTTTGTGACGTCACATTGTAATTGTTATTGTAATGTCGTCACAATGTTACGTGTTAATTAAATTATGGAAGCGTCACAGAATGTAGTCACAATGAAGTTACAAAAGTGTTACTAATACGTGACGTCGCATGGAAGTCAAAAGTATGATGTCAAATTGTGACCCATGTGTCATGTGACTACAATGTCACTGTCCCACATGTGACGATCTTTGCTGTGAGAATTTTCTCATACCAAAATGTATATTATACAATTTATTTTTTGAGAATCACATACCATTCAATACGATTTCAAACCATTTTTTTCTTCAAATATTTCAAGAAAAAATTTGAAAAATTGGTATGGTGTGTCCAAATAATTACAACTATAGCGCGTTACCCTTTAATTCAAAGAACTTTGAAAAATATTCCGATTGATACCATATTTGACAATGCAATCCCCAAGGGACACAGAAAAATTTAAGAGGAGTTTGTTTGGATTAGTAAACAATTAATTAAATTGGTATCTGACTGATTTAAGAGAATGGTGATGCAGGAAAATTTAAAACCATTTATCGGAAGTATTGGATTGGATGTAATTGGTTATAATAACACTGTATGAGGAAAAGTATAATTATTTACGTGTTTTATTGTTATAATATATGTACATAGATATGTGTTTATCGCATGTTCAGTTAAGAACACACATAAAAAAAAATGAGTTTTGTCAAAGTTTAATAACGACAATGCTTTAATTTTGGAGAAAATGTAAAATAAATTAAAGAATTGAGTGTTTGAATAAGAAAAATAATAACAAAATTTTGATATGTAATGGGTATCAATTGTTAATAAAATTGGTTAAGATATAATATTTTTGAAATTGCTGAAGGTATGAGGGTGTAATTGAGAAATCCTGAGTGTAATGTATGTATATGTTGGCCTCAACAAATCCCGAAAATACAGGAAAATACAAGTGATGATTTCTTTGGTACTTTAGAGAAAAAACAATCTGTGGTAAAGATATTCCTTCAACCAACCCAGCAGTGTAACACCCTGTTCAGCGGTTATTTACACAGGCCATCACGTACAGTGAATGCATTTCTACAATACAGCTATATCCACTTTGTACAAAGTACATCCTACGACCCAGTTGTACTGTTACACAGTATCCGTTCGAGTCATCCTATACAAGCAGACCTCAGACTTTGTTATGTTTCACTATTTGACTATGTGTTTATAGTATCATGTTAGATAAACTTTCTTCAAGTGTAAAAATTTCAACCATTCACATCTGTCATGAACTATGAATCTTCAGGTGTAATAAACACAATGACTTGAAGTTCAACAAAAAATACAGCACATAGTGAGCAATGTTCAGGGATACCTGATCCCACGATAAACATTTGCAAACTGCATGGAACTTCTATCGCAAAATCTATTAACAATGAACAGTGCTCAAAAATGAATTATGCTTTATAAGGTTATTTTTACAGTAGAATTCAAACAAGTAGAAAATGCAGTTTCTGACATGAAAGAAGGCAATTTGCACACCAGCAATGTTGTGCTGATAAGTTATAACGAACTTTGATTACTAATAATCTTTCAGGTGGTAGTACACGAAAGAATACTGTGTGACGACACCATATGAAATTCATTGAGAGACATTTTGAGTATATATAAGTATATAAAGTTTACCTGTACTTTAATTGTTATACAATGCTATATCTAATGGTATGAAATGTTGCTATATGTATAATATGTTTTACAGAAGATCCAAGATATGAAAGTTTAATGGATGTTAAGGGTATAGTGTAGATACTTCCACAGCGGTTATCAGTTGCTTGCTTTATAGTTCGATTTTGTCCACCAAAATTTGTGGGGGAAAAGGGGTAATTGTTACATTGAATTTTCAATCACAATGTAACATTGCAGTTTCGGAAGAAGAAACTGGACCTAAGAAGATGGTCCCTGAAACAGCAATATAATATGTATGAACTTCCCAATGGCTCCTGTCCACCGGACGTGGAGCAGGAGATGAACGGGCGTGCTTGGATTTCAAAGGGGTATCCGATGCTGTCCCAGTGGAAAGGGCTGACCTGGGCTGACCTGAAAGGTCAAGGAATATCAAGTTGGTATGAAATGTTTGTTATACAATGCTATATTTAATGGTATGAAATGTCGCTATATGTATAATATGTTTTACAGAAGATCCAAGATATGAAAGTTTAATGGTTGCTAAGGGTATAGTGTAGAGACTTCCACAGCGGTTATCAGTTGCTTGCTTTATAGTGGGATTTTTTCCACCAAAATTTGTGGGGGAAAAGGGGTAATTGTTACATTGAATTTTCAATCACAATGTAAAATTGAAGTTTCGGAAGAGGAAACCGGACCTAAGAAGATGGTCCCTGAAACAGCAATATAATATATATGTACTTCCCTGAGGCTCATGTGCACCGGACATAGAGCAGAAGAAAAACGGGCGCGCTTGGATTTCAAAGGGGTATCCGATGCTGTCCCAGTGGAAAGGGCTGACCTCGACTGACCTGAAAGGTCAAGGAATATCAAGTTGGCCATGGAAATGGCAACGCGAGAATTTTCACATGAGAAAAAAATATTAGGTTTCTGAATTTCAATAAGAGGAACCAAGCCATTTATATTACCCTAAGGCCTGTTCTTAATATTTGCTAGCCAATAGTAGACAGTAACACCTTGTAGAGGGGTCAGACCGAAAGAGAAAGTCTGTTTTAAGTTTTAAAAATATTAAAATCAAGGACTTGGGAATAAGTGCTGGTCAGAGACGGTCGCAAGGACGGACTAGCAGAAACGACACTTTCGTCGAGAGAAAGTCCCGTATGGCTCTGGATCTGTCCGAAGGAAGTAGGTCTCTTTTATATACATGCTAGCATGAAGGTTTTTGCATACTCTCTGAGCCCTCTTAGATTAGCCTTGACCATAGTAGGATGACAATTTACGCGGCATCGAAAATTATATGTAAATAACGAGTAGCTAGTATATATTATGAACATATAGTTGGAAGAGTATATCATGATTTCTGGGATACTGGAAATAACGTAAACATTTATAGTAAAATGTTTTTAGCAAATGATTCTTTGATATACGGCATTTCGCAAATGAATGTTATTGCTTTATGATTAATTGCGAGTCCTCATTTCAAGTGTTTGTGTAAATTGATTTAATTAGCTTATGCTTACGATCACTGCCTTCTTGTGTCTATACCAGACGTGTGGGATACCTACGCAGCAGGGGGGACACTTGTCCCAAAGAAGCTAATCACGTCACGAACAAAAATGTATTTCTTGGCTATTTTTCATAACAATGATGGAAACTATTAAGCCTTGTAATCATTGAGACATACATTATCCATTTTATGCATGGTTATGCCAAATTTTGTCCTATGCTGCTATATTATGGAAAATTAAATGATCGAATAAATTTCGACGCTTTCGCTCGGCTTTAAAAAAATTGTATATAGTTCTAGATTTTAGATAAAGAAACCTGATATAAACTATCATGTACACAGATAGACTACATACATGCATACAGACATCATACCAGAAATAGTCGAAATGTGTTCAAGAGGTCTTTAAACATATACTGACATTAAAATCTTCTCGAATTCGAAAATGTTCGTGAAAACAATACTTTCGCTATATTATATTACATAGTATGAGAAAACAAAAATATTGAGCACGTTGCATTGGTATTAGAATTTAGCCGTATTTGAACACTTTAATACATACTAAAGGTATCTCTTTGAATTGAGAAAGTTGTTTTGATGGTTCTTAGTTTTTGAGAAACGGAATATAATTTAAATTTATCAGTAAAAATGTTTCTACTGAATTTCATAGCAATTGCAGATGGATACAGTTTTCTGTTAGTCTTTTATATAGATAGATATATCATAAAACTGTAAATTGATATATAATAAACTGTAAAAGATATATTAATTATCATAATTTCGATTTTTGACACCTTTTTAGATAAAGTTTTATGGCTTTGCACACTGAAAAAAGTTTAATATTAGTTATTTCCAAAGGATTCCATTTTATGTGTCATAAAATAATCGTAAAGTATTCTGAGTTCTCGTGAATCAATAAGTATAATATATATATCCAAAGAGCTAAAAGTTCTAAACAAAATCAATGACTTTGATTTAATAATGCATTATAAATCTGTCCAGTTTTTATCTGCATCTGAAGTTTTGGGACATTGAATAAATAGTGATCTTCTAATTTATTTTAAATCATCTAATGCTTGGTTATTGAATTTATTTCAGAAAGTACCGTGACGTGAATTATAATGCTTACTTAGCATAAAAATAAGATGATCAAAATTGAAAGCTTCAATAAATATACTGAACGAATAACTTGAACTGTTTATACTAAAAATTAAATAGATTGTGGCTCCACTAGCTTTTCCCATACCAGAATCATATTTTTAGTAAATTTATTTCAACTATAGTGTGTAACCCTTCACTTTAAAGGGCTTAAAAATCTTTCGATTGACACAATACTTGACAATGTGTCTGTCCTCCCCGGGATATAACTTGCCCCTAGGTGAATAATTACGTCACGAACAAAAATATTGCATCCCGGCTATTTTTCACAACGGTGGTTGAAATTGTAAAGTCTGTTAATTATTGAGACATAAATAAGCACTGTTATGCATGGTCATGTCAAATTTTGTCCAATGCTGTCACGTTTAAAAAATAAAAATTTTCGAATAAGTTTCGAAATTTTCAAATTTAAAAATGATCTGCATAAATGATCAGCATAAATGTCATTTCAATTGTGGTATTGAAAGTACTAATAAAAGTTGAATAAACTAGAGTCATCTAAACCAGCATTACTATTACAGTAACCATTATAAGCATGCTTTAGATAGTTCTAATGTTAGAATAAATCCTCTTTATTATTGAAAATGGACAATTATATTAATTCCCCTATGTATATTTCCCCGGGATATAAATAATCCTCTTGTAACGTGAAATTGTAACTAGTAAATGGGGAGAAATTAAGCGTGTCTACCTCATTCACGATAAAATACTATTTTATAGCATGAGAGGAGAAGGCGGTAACTTAAATTTCACAAGTAAAAAAATTATGAGTTGTAATTGTTTATTTTATAATAATTGATTAATATAATTTTCTTACTAAAAATAATAATATTCTTTGTCTGACAATATATTGGTATATTCTGCCGTAATATTTTATTACTATTAAGGAGTCAGACTTTGTTATGTTTCACGATTTGACTATGTGTTTATGGTATCACGTTAGATAAACTTTCTTCAAATGTTAAAATTTCAACCATTCAGATTTGTCATGAACTATGAACAAACAGGTGTAATAATTACAATGACTTGAAGTTCAACAAAAAAATACAGCACATAGTGAACAATGTTCAGTGATACCTGATTTCACGATAACCATCCTTGTTTTGTCAACAGTATGGAAAGTCTAACGCAAAATCCATTAACAATGAACAGTGCTCAAAAATGAATTATACTTTACATACTTATTATTACATTGGACTTCATACAAGTAGAAACTGCAGTTCCGTGATATGAAAAAAGGCGATTTGCGCCCGAGCAATGTTGTGCTGATAAGTTATAACGAACTTTGATTAATCACAATCTTTTAGGTGGTAGTACACGAAAGAATACTGTGTAACGACACCATATGGAATTCATTGAGAGACATTTTGAGTATATATATGTATATAATGTTTTCCTGTACTTTAATTGTTATACAATGCTATATATAACGGTATGAAATGTTGCTATGTGTATAATATGTTTTACAGAAGATCCAAGATATGAAAGTTTAAAGGATGTTATGGGTATAGTGAAGAAACTTCCACAGAGGTTATGAGTTGCTTGCGTTATAGTTGGATTTTTTCCACCACAATTTGTGGGGGGAAAGGGGTAATTGTTGCATTGAATTTTCAATCACAATGTAACATTGCAGTTTCGAAAGAGGAAACAGGACCTAAGAAGATGGTCCCAGAAACAGCAATATAATATATATGTACTTCCCTGAGGCTCATGTGCACCGGACATGGAGCAGAAGAAAAACGGGCGCGCTTGGATTTCAAAGGGGTATCCGCTGCTTTCCGAGTGGAAAGGGCTGATCTGGGCTGACCCGTAAGATCAAGTAATATCATGTTGTCCATGGAAAAGGTCCATGGACTTCACAAGAGAAACACATATTAGGTTTCTGAATTCCAAAAAGGGAAACCAAGCCATTTATATTACCCTAAGGCGTGTTCTTAATATTTACTAGCCAATAGTAAACAGGGACACCTTGTAGATGGGTCAGACAGAAAGAGAAAGTTTGTTTTAAGTTTTAAAATTATTAAAATCGAGGACATGGGAATAAGTTCTGGTCAGAGGCGGTCGCAAGGACGGAGTAGCAGATCCAATCCTTTCGCCGAGAGAAAGTCCCGTATGGCTCTGGATCTGTCCGAAAGAGGTAGGCATCTTATATATACATGCTAGCATGAAGGTTTTTGCATACTCTCTGAGCCCTCTACTTAGGTTAGCTTTAACCATAGTAGGATGTCAATTTACGCGGTATTCAAATAGTATTAGGTATGATTATTATATTTAAATTAAACGTAAATAACGAGTAGTTAGTATATATTATGAGCATATTGTTTGAAGAGTATATCATGATTTCTTGGATACTGGAAAAAACGTAAACATTTATAGTAAAATGTTTTTAGCAAATGATCCTTTGATATACGAAATTTCGCAAATAAATGTTATTGCTTTATTATTAATTGCGAGTCCTCATTTCAAGTGTTTGTGTAAAGTGCTTTAATTAGCTTATGCTTACGATCACTGCCTTCTTGTGTCTATACCAGACGTGTGGGATATCTACGTAGCAGGAGGGCAAGCTACTACGTAGCTTGGGGCCCTTTGGGGCAAGCTCCTTTGACGAGCCCTCGTCGAGCTCCTTTGGCAAGCCCTCCTGAAGTCATTAGCTCCTTTGGGGAAAGCTACGTAGTAGCTTGCCCCAAAGTAGCTAATGACGTCACGAACAAAAAAGTATTTCACGGCTATTTTTCATAACAAAGATAGAAACTCATAAGCCTTGTAATCATTGAGACATACATTATCCATTTTATGCATGGTTATGCCAAATTTTGTCCTATGCTGTTATATTACGGAAATATAAATTGTCAAATAAATTTCGACGCTTTCGTTCGGCTTTAAAAAAATTGTATCTAGTCCTAAATTTTCGATAAAGAAACCTGATATAAACTATCATGTACATAAATAGACTACTTACATGCATACAGGCATCACACCAGAAATAGTCGAAATGTGTTCAAGAGGTCTTTAAACATATACTGACATCAAAATCTTCTCGAATTCGAAAATGTTCGTGAAAACAATACTTTCGCTATACTATATTACATAGTATGAGAAAATAAAAATATTGACCACGTTGCATTGGTATTAGAATTTAGCCGTATTTGAACACTTTATTACATACCAAAGGTCTTCTCTTGAATAGAGAAAGTTGTTTTGATGGTTCTTAGTTTTTGAGAAAGGGGATATAATTTAAATTTATCAGCAAATATGTTTCTACTGAATTTTATAGCAATTGCAGATGGATACAGTTTTCTGTTAGTCTTTTATATAGATAGATAAATCATAAAACTGTAAATTGATATATAATAAACTGTGAAAGATATATAAATTATAATAATTTCGATTTTTGACACCTTTATAGATAAAGTTTTATTGTTTTGCACACTGACAAAATTTTAATATTAGTTATTTAAAAAAGGATTCCATTTTATGTGTCATAAAATAATCGTAAACTATTCCAAGTTCTCGTGAATCCGTAAGTATAATAAATATATCCCGAGAGCTAAAAGGTCTAAACAAAATCAATGACTTTGATATAATAATGCATTATAAAGCTGTCCAGTTTTTATTTGCATCTGAAATTTTGGGACATTGAATAAATACTGATCTTCCATTTTATTGTAAATCGTCTAATTTTTGGTTATTGAATTTAGTTCTGAAAGTACCGTGACGTGAATTTTAATGCTTACATAGCATCAAAATAAGATGATCAAAATTGAAAGCTTTAATAAATCTACTGAACTGTTTATGCTAAAAATTAACTAGATTGTGACTCCACTAGCTTTTCTCATACAAGAATCATAATTTTAGTAAATTTATTTCAACTATAGTGTGTAACCCTTCACTTTAAAGGGCTTAAAATATCTTTCGATTGACACAGTACTTGACAATGTGTCGTCCTCCCCGGGGTATAACTTGCCCCTAGAGGGATAATTACGTCACGAGCAAAAATAAGGCAATCCGGCTATTTTTCACAACAGTGGTTGAAATTGTGAAGTCTGTTAATTACTGAGACATAAATAAGCACTGTTATGCATGGTCGTGTCAAAATTTCTCCTACATAGTTAAAAATGATCCTACATAGTTCTATATTTTTACAACAATGTCAGATATACATTTTGTGAAAATCCATTTTGACCACAGACATACAGACTAAATGACAGGCATCACTCCAAAAATAGTCAAAATGTTTTCAAGAGGTCTTACAATATATATTGGCATCAAAATATCGAATTCGGAAATTTTTGTGAAAAAAATTTCTCTAAACTATATTACATAGTTTGAGAAAATAAACATATATCTAACAGAACACTATTCATATCTATTTCATGTACATGTTACGGTAAAAGTGATAACTATGCATAATCGTTGATTATTATGCATAATCTTCAATCATCTCGGTGAGTTTGATATATTTATTGCATATATAGCATATTAATTCCATTTACCCGTGATTATGAATACTCACCAGTTCGTAGTAGTACATATGATAAATCGTATTTAATTAATGGCATTTAACGGACATTATACATAATCAAAAACCTAAGATTATAAATTTGATAAATAATGCATTCTCGTTGAGGAATAACCTTTGCATTAACAATATTTAATTAATTAGTGTTAAAAAAACCTCTCAAATAAGCATAGTTTATTTAATTCGGTTGCAAATCAGCATGCTGTAATTTTCTTCAAAAACGTTTTTGAAAGTAGCCGTCTGAATAATGCTACTTATGGAAGATCAGATTCTATTTTTTTAATTAATATCTAAACACATCCTATTTCTAGTACCTAGAAACATGGATCAGGTTTCCCTCAGTAAAATTGTGTATAACTACACTGAATTTGAAACCAGAAAGTTCAATCATGTACAGAGCTTGTTGAATGTTGAACCACGCCTTTCCGGTTTGTCATTGGCCTCACTTTTTCTCATATTTTGGGATTAGTCCTGATTGGTCCCATAATGTCTCTATCATAACTTCTCTGCCTGATGTACTTAATGATAATACAACGCTAAAAATAATGATAATTAATCGCAAATTTGAAATTTTAAGTTTCGTAATTTCTCCGATCAGAACTGTCAACCTTGATGTCACTCATTTATTCAGATTGTTTGAATTAAAACATGCATACTTCGTATCACACACAGAGTAACAGAGTAGTATAAGAAAAGTAGAATATCTCTTTATTGAAGATTCATATTGAAAATACATAGTACTCTTTTTCGATACATAATTACTAAAGCTTATATTTTAACATATAATAGTTAAATATGCAAATGGATTATTTCCATTATGATGATATATGAAGTGAATACGTTTTTTTTAATGAAGTACGTAAACAGACGAAAAATTCTACTTTTTGTTTGGAATCCCAACAGATTATATTAATGAATATATTATCCAATGAAACAAGTTTCGATGGCAAAATATGAAAATAATCCACTAAACTGTTCTTCATTTTAAGGTCATTATGGTTTACAAACTTTCCTCTTTATGAGCAGGCTGACGGGTATATTTGATGGACTCACTTTGATCTTTCAAAATTCCATTAAAATCCAAAACCGTTTTGGGTTACTTACTTCGATTTTCATCTTGAATAGAAATGGCTATTCAAAACGTAAACTGATTCACTTTAAATGCGCAGGATTTCAAGAAATGAACAGATTTGAATGCTCTTGAGTGTACTTATTCAGTAATTTTGCCATTTCCTGTTTTGCCCATTTCAAAAAAACAAATTGGAATGTATAATTTTTAAAAATAAAACGTGTCTTAGAAAGTGCCATAGAAATGATCATATCTTAAAAGGATCTAATAAAGAAACATATAGCAGAAATAAATGTAGTAATGTTATTTACATGTGAATATTTATAGAACATATTTCTCAATAAATATTTTTATATATTAGTATCGTTATTATATGAACAAGCAATTGCTTTTAGCGCAAATACTTTGAGAATTGAATGAAAATGTTGACAGCGGAAAATAAATATTAAAAATCTGATGTGGGCAACACATGACTTTCTTTATATAATGTAATAAATTTACTAGTTTTACAGTAAAAAAATAGGTTATTCTTATGTTAGATACTTATATTCTTTCCAAAATATTGGCATTTCGTCAATTAGTTGTCATTTTCCCTGATTTACCGCCATTTTTATCCATTTGGCGAGATTTTCGTCCATTTGGCAACATTTAAATAGTCGCCAAGTTAGCGACATTCCGCCAAATCCAACGCCAAAATCTCGCCAAGCGTTATAGTCGGAGAAATAAGTTCTTCTTTTAGCAGAGTGCCGTTAAAATTCAAAAGTATTACTCAAAATATATTTTCTCATGAATGGAGCGATCTAGATCCACGAGAATGGTGTCACCAAATTTATCTCATGATATTACATATCAAAAGTGAGCATATTTCTCAACAGTTAATATTTTTTTTTAATTTATGAGATTTTTTAGTAAATTTATTTGAATAATGTGCAATGTCTCGAGTATGGTTCATGCTAATGTTCTAAAGTTTATGTCAACCGTTTTCTAAGGAAAAATTACATAAGAAATGTCTATTTGCGTAACTTTATCAAATGTTTTGATTTTTTAATGAGTTTCTCAGAATTTCACTCGAAAATTTAGGGGGGTTCTGAACATTCGATTGTGTTTAAAACAAAAGAATTGTCTTCCAGTATTCATGGATTGTAATTTCTGTACCAAATTTAATTCGAATCGCGCTATTTGACTCCACAGACTAATTGACACACACACGCACACACACACACAGTCAACACCTCAAAAGTGTTCGATTTGTGATCAGGATTGCTTGAAACGCGATCTCCCGTAGAAAATTCGAATTCGAATTTTCGACATCGTCGCAATGCTTTCCTTATACATTATACTATTCATATAATGGCAGTAATAATATGGCATGTTATTAAAAAACGTTGAGCATAAAACTCATTATATTTTTGAATTTATTTATTTTATAGATCCAGAAAACTTCTGGAAAAATATGAACCCAGTGTTGTCGCGAGTTCTCACGCAAATGCTCAACGACACCCACGTAGCTGAGAAAAGAAACTATCGAATCACGCAAGAACACGATGTTTCCAAATGTGGTAGGATTAGAATGAAAGCCACAACTGCCGATAAAAAGCGGGTTTATGCAAATATATGAAAAGTCTAACTCAGACATCCTATAAATTCTCAGCTTTGGAACTGAAAAATAAGTCTCGTGTGGTGGAAATCCTTACATCATATTGGCCGATTGTATGGGGAAAAATCCTATGTTTTCCATCTAATGCGGAGTAAGCACACAATCCAATTGCAGCCTTCTCAAAATACCACTGAGTTAACTGACCAGTTGCAATACTCGTGGCAGTATCTTTCACAGAGTGACATATGTAACTTGACAATGCACACCGAATATCGGCTTGTATAACTGCCTGAGTAGGATTTGCCGCTTATTAAAATATCATCTTCTTTTGAGCCACCATTTCTAAATAAAACGTTTTTAGCTACCAAATTGCAGTGTATCCGCAAACGATATATACCTAGGTGCATATATATATTTTGACAGAGTGTATTTTCAAGCATGAATATAAGTTAGAGTATATTTAACTTAATAAACATTAAAATCAATTGTTGGAAAAATCTACTCATTTACGAATATAATCAAAACAGTTTTTGTGCGGTCTTTTTTTGTGCGATTGTTTATTTGTGCGATTTTTGTGCAATTTTGTTGTTGCGGTATATGAAAATTTCAATCAAATTGGAACATAATTGACGAAGTTATCAATAAAAAAAATTAGTAGGTTTGATCGGCCAATTAGCTTTTCGATGCCAATTCTGAAAGTACTTAAAAATTCCAAAAGGAGTTTCAATCTTGTACATCTGGCTACCGAGACATATACAAGCGTCTAGTGAAACAACACTCGTCCCAAAAACTGATCGCAGACTACATGGTAACTCAAAAAAAAAGTCAACTCTAAACGAGTGCGAGGTAGTATCTTCAAGTAACGAAAGCGATTTTGAACCAGTTTACCAAAAGTTAGCGTATTGTCAGACTACGAAGGATAATGGTTATACGTTTTGAAAAGTTTTGTATGTGTAAAATAAGTACATACGTAAACAAAATATTTAAAATTTGGCATTCTAGGGGTGTTCATTGAGAGGAAAATCTCATGGAAGTTTGAAAAAAGAAACGATAAAAATTTTATTCGCTATTAAAACACTGTAATAAGAAAAAAGAAAAAAGAACCTTAACATCAAGACTACGATGGCTGATCCGGAGATTAGGTCACCTTGGTTAAATCGGAGAAGACGCCACGCACTTTGTGAGGTTAAATCGGAGAAGACGCCACGCACTTTATGTTGCAATCTGGTAACCTCTTGTATCGGATGTTTTCGGCGGAAATTGTGTAGCATCCAATAAGAATACGTTTTTGTGTTTGCTACAGTTTTTTGATGTAAAGAACATTTCTATCAATATTTTTGGCCATTGTTGTGCGTGTTTGCTTGTTCTTTCGTTATTTGATTTATTTTGTAATAATTATTCATTTTAGTTTTAGTTTTGCGGATTTGCTTTTGTCGTCGATTATATTTCCCTTATGTCTTCTGGTATGCGCGAGCAAATGGAAGGTGAGTGTAGTTTTGTAAAGCGTGGTAGAATGGATGTTGGTATGAATGAATCTAGAATAAAATTTTACTATGATTTGGAAAATAAAGGTTTGAAAGAAGTGATTAATTGGTGTGTTATGAAAGGGATTATGAGTGATAAATACGGATCCTCGGTTGCATGGAGAAAGTGATTTTGCTACGTGCGATATGCACAGATAAAATTGTAGCATATTCTGTGTCTGGGCGCCGCAGGCGACCGTTCCTAATAAACCGGAGATCACTGGGGGCCCCGTTCCGGTGTAGAACGACCTTTAGGTCGAACCCCTGCCCCTGTACGGACCACTGGTACATACGGACCACTAATACATCCGTTCCACAATTTTCGATCTTTAGATCAAATCCCTGCTCTTACACGGACCTGTAGGTCGAACCCATTCCTTTATATGGATCCTCAGTTAGATGGAGAAAGCGATCTTGATACGTACGATATGCACAGATAAAATTGTAGCATAAAAATTTTAAATTTTACAAAAATCTGATTTTGGAACGTTTACATGAGTATTATTAATTTTTTTATTCTGCAGTTTTATAAAGTTATTTAATTTTCTTAAAATACACAAAAATCTTATTTTGTAACGTTTTTTTGAGTATTATTCACTGTTATTTAAGTTAAATTAAATTATCATTTATATTAGAAAATCTTGTTTAGAACAAACACAATAGTCTGTCTTTAGAAACAGGGTTCTTCTACCAAAACCTTAATTTTGTAGGAGGAGCCTATTTCTAATGACGGTAAATGACATCACTGAGGATGGGTGGAGCCAATTTCAAAACACGGAAGAAAGCGCCAACCACAGGCCAACTTGGCCCGATTTTGTACTTAGAAAAAAATTTGCGGTGACCTAATCTCCGGATTTACCACTACGATATATGCAACACAATACCATAATGTACCTACTGACATAAAGCCAATGAATTTTACATGATTGCTGGGGAAAAGTTATTGCTGATTTTATCAAGCAGAATTGGCTAATGATAAAACTACTAGTTCTCATACGAAACATATAAAAATACCTATCAATGAAGTTGTTGTTGTTGTTGAGACCCAGACCGTCCGACCTACCAGAAAGGTGTAAGTTAACTGTTTGGACGGCCGGGAAGTGCCACCCAATTTGGATCGGAACCCAGTGGGGGAGGCATCCACAGGGACCATACCCTCCTTCCCCTACCACCAACCTCTCGGAAGGACCTACGGACCCACATGTTTAACGTGATCGTACTCCGCGTGAACACGGCGGCAGTTTTGGCAGTGGCTGGACTCGAACCCGGGCCTACCGAGTGCAACTCCAGCGCGCTAACCAATGGGCTACCGCGCCCCACCTATCAATGAAGTAAAAATATCGCTTATATATACAAGACTGGCCTTCAAATGAACTTCTTATACGTTGTGTAAGGTGCGCCACACATGATTTAAACAAAAGATTGCATGGTATTATTAGGAGCAAATATTCAATAAAGAGTTGCGCCTCATTGTTGAGTGTCACAGTTGTTGTTTGTGATGCTATTACTGAATTCAATGTGGGGACTTAAAGCATTACCACGTTTTTAAGCAAAGAACAAATCGTTAATTGGGTGGACTATTAAAACTTTTTGTTGTATGAAAATATTATGGAAAATTGATTTTAATGTATGTGTTTTTAAGGTATGTGATAAAAACAGCAGTATGTGCTAGCACAGAAGAGAATTAAAATTGCAAGAATACAGTGACAGAACGCGGGATTTAAAAAAGAAAGCATTTCTTATAAAGTAGGAAGCTTTTAAAATGTCAAATATGTAATTAACGTGTAATTCTTTTAAGTATACTTACATTATATGAATGACAATTGATATACACAAAGTGCTAATATACTTTAGTGATAGCCATTATATTAAATCTTGAGTGCTTTTTTAATCTTATAAATATTGTTTTATATGTGTTAAAAATTTTAAATGCATTTTCCCCAGTTTTAAATTTTTCCTCATCAAAGGAAATTCAAACTGCAAAAGCAGTTTTTGATATATAAGATAGAGCTTTGACATTTTTTGTAAATACTTTCAAGTGCTAATGGAACAAAAGTGGATATGGATTAATTTCTGTGTGCAATAGTTATTTTTGTTTTACTTTAAATCTATTTTTTTATTTTGGTAGTTTTCAATACTGTTTAGATAGAAAGATTGATATAAATTTTAATATGTGCTTGATTAAAAAATCCACACACAGTTTGGCTTTAGTGTTGGTACAGCATTTCTGAGAAAAACATTTGAATCAAAAAATTGAAAATTAAAAACGTGTAGCGATTAAAATAATTTAGATAACGTCCAGAAATTTAAACTTTTTTGACAGCCAATCGAATATGATTTTTTTTTCAGAATTGACTTTTTTTAATGTACAGAATAAAAAGATACTATTTCTATTCTAACATTAAAAATAATAAAATGTGTACGAATGGCATTGTATTTTCATAACTCTTTGGGTAACATTAGCAAAAATGATCATTTCATTATAGATAGGTTTACAGACGGTGATGCTAACTTTCGAGGTTCTTCTTTACTGATGACGGTGATGCTAACTTTTCTAGTAAACTTTCGAGGTTCTTCTTTAGTGCGCCATTTCTTTTTAGAACACTAACCTCGCAACTTCCATTGCATTATATTTGAATAGAACATTCGACAAAAAGCCAACTGTAATTAAACATCCGCATTTAACACAAACCACATTTATTTAGACGAAAGCACATAACATAACAACACTTAAACATTTAATTCACTGGTTAACTCTTTAAAATGTTCACGACGCAGGATGCGCCTTGCTTTCCGCCTTCACAACTATATCTCTCTTCTCGCTCTTCTCGGCTCTCGCTCTGTTGCTCTGGCAACCCTTAAAATGCTTGCCGGCAGAGTCTTCATCGCTGATTTGGCGATGTGGAAAAAAAAATAACTTGTTGGAGTCTTACTTCTTTCTAAAACAACAACTTTTGCATTGCAGATGAGGATACAGAAGATTGTATTGCAGATGAGAATACAACAGAATGTATTGCAGAGGAGGATATAGAACAGCTTATTGCAGATGAGGATTCAAAAGAGTGTATTGCAGAGTTGACATAAGAGCCACCCATGCATGTACCCAACCATGTTCAAAACATGAAACTATACCATTAGTCATTTTTTTTATTTTCCGAGCTGTAGAATTACTAGTACATCTGCCACCAACATTTTCCAATCAATCTTTGATTCCATTGTAGAAATGAAATATTGCCGACATTTTTGTCTCCTTTTCATCATGATGCAGTGCAGACACATTTCGATTTGTTAGGAACATGTTCAATTAACCGTGTATCATTTTGAAATCTAAACATGGTGGAATGAACTACCCTTCTTTTTGTAATTTATTGAAGTCCCTAAATATTTTCTTAACTATTACCAACTTATCCAAATTCCACCAATCTTCACGATTATTTGTCATGATTAATCGCCAGCATCTTAGAAAAAATAAGTGAATGGATGTAATTCAGTGAAATTCGGAATAATTTTTTTACGGTACCATCATCGAATCACTGAAATTATTATAAGATGATATATGCTTACTACATAAATGTAAAAGGCCAAGTAGTGCTCACATCTCCATTTTCATTCATGGTTCAACCATTTCGAATTTGCTGATACTTTTTAGATATTATGTTATTATAACTGTTGATGAAACTTAAAATGGAATTTACTGCGTTAAAATCAATAAAACATTCCGAATATTCAAGAGGTTTCATAATTTCCGACGCAACCGATTTCAGTCTTGATAAATGCGTACTATAAATGGTCTTTGTGAAATAATATTACACAAACTAATTCTCACCGGCCACCCAATTCGCCGCTCCATGTCCTCGGACGAGTAGTACGGCCTGGGCTTTCGACAAACTAATCCTCACTTTTGGTTTTAGGGAATAATTTTTTTCCCAAATTGTTTATTTTTTCCAACGTAACTGTCAATTTCTAGATTAGACTCTAAAGTTTTATTGCCATCTTCAAATTCAAGATCGCTACCGCGAATACAATAAATTCGATAGTCAATTTTATCATCACTAGTTGAAACTATTTTTTCATGTAATATCACCTCAGTATCCACCAACATCTTCAATCGCGTCATTTCCCTTTAACAGTACGTCATTTTGTGTTTGAGGGCGATTTTCGAACAGTCCCAGAAAGTCACACATTCACCATCTAAGCGAGCAGGAATCTAAACTATGAAATTTCAGAATTTAATCTGTGCGCTTGGGGATCGCAGGGTGATCTTTCAAGAATTGACTGTTCCTTACTAACAAAAGAGCATCTGTTTGAGGCAAGTACTATTGAAAGAAGACATTAAGAAAGTAAGCTTCTGAAATGATGATTGATGACAGCCAGCCGAAAATTCCAGAATACAATATTCAACTGGCTGGCAGTGCTTAGGGCCATTCCTGTCAGTGTTTAGGCGTTCATAGATATATCCTAGTATAATAGCAGAAGCCTGAAAAATGGACAAAATATGTTTCTTAGGGGTTGTACCTAAAGAGTAATAGTTTTTTTTTTATAGAACCTACTTCCGCGATGTAATTAAGAAGGGATGTCAGCACTTGTGATAGGAACGGGAGGTCGACGTTTAAATAACATTAACGTATGGAATTGATATGTGGACATTAGAGCTGTCGAGCAGAATGTCTAGAAAAAATACCCCAACAGTAAAGATTTTTGACACGTTCTCGTCAAAAAGAGAGTTCTGAGTGGGATGCTAATCACTAGATTTTTAGTATTGTAAATGATAGGAAGACCCATCTACTCATTAAGATATCTACGCATGCGTCATTCCCAGACTAAATCAGAAATTAACATCAGTAAGCACATTCGTAAGTGCAGACATATGTATGAAATTTATGACTGTCTACGGTTGTCTACGAATGACGGGATTGCAAGCTCGTCAAACCGGACTCTGTATATTCCACATTTTAATGTTAGTTCGGCGTGCTACTGGCAATCTGACAGACCACATCCTTCTATTCGTTTACCAGGCTAGGCTCCTGCTGCTATTTTTGTTCTCCAGGTTTCCTTCCTGCGTGGTCGTTCACCTTCCGATTTCAAATTGACTGTGAATATACCATAGGCCACTGAATCCATGCTGGTTAGTTTCAGACATCCTACATATTTTTTCTAACATACAGGGTTGATTTGTTTGGTCTTCATTGAAAAGATCCTTGCTGCTCCAAATGGGAGTCGAACCACTAATCTTCGTACTGGCCTGCCGACACTTTACCATTAAGCTACTGTGACGGAATTGCAAGCCTTTATCATCGAAGTAGACTCTGCAACATTACTATAATTCTTCAACATATCTAACCTACTTATATATGTACAGATCTTACAGAAACTCAACTGACCCAGAAAGCTGAATCTTTGAACAATTTAATTCGACTACGATGCAGAATCTAACAGAGATGTATTTTAGAGTTAACTCTCGTTGGTTGCAATAATAAGAATTTCGAAATCTCGCTAGAGGCTCCATAAGCTTCTCCTCTTTCAACCTTGAAGGCTGAAACTTTTCACACTTATAGTATCGACTACGGTACAGAACCTAACGGATCAGTATTTTCAATTTTGCTCTACACCCGATGTCGGAGAAATTGTGGGGTCCAGGAAAGATATTTTAGACCCTCCAGTATACCCCTCTTTGACATAGAAGGAATAATATTTTCATACATAGTATCGATCATTAAACAAAACTTAGAGTAGCCGGATTTTTGACTCATCATGCAGGACAGAAATTATAGTATTTTAAAAGTGTTTTTCCAGACCCCCAGGCATCTTTTCAGAGTCTTAAATATTTCCATACTTATAGTATTGACCACAGACTGAATCTAATGCAAATATGATATCGATTTTCTCCCAAGGGATATAGAATCTTAGATAGCCTATTTACGGACAGATAGCGGCGGCGGTTAAAGTATTGCAGAACATTGCAGAATCCATCACAGGCAAACTGGAAGACTGAAATTTAACCACGTAGCAGACCTAAACATGTCAGATCTCCACTACGCGACAGAAACTAACTGTGTCAATAATTTAGTTAAGATAATTATTTTTGATTCTATGTGCTATACATTCGTAAACCAAAAAAAATATTTAAAAAAAATTGTAGTTTATTTTTAAGAGTGTTAATTTCATTACCTTTGTCATGCTGAAATATTAGTTATCCTATTCTGAAGAATAACATATTTCTTTTGAACTCTGTCAAAGTTTTATACAATATATTTCCACTCATAGTCACTCACAGTTTTTTAACTGAAATTGAAATCTTATATCTTTATTTCCTAAAAGAACTCTATCCAAAGTTCATGTTATAATCTCATAAAATATATTCTAATCTGAAATCTAAGCCCTATAACAGTACACGTTAACAATTTTAGCAATTACGCATGCAGAAATAAAACATAATATAACCAGGAGCAATACCGATAATCTTCTAAATGAAAGTAATTTACGTAAGATCCCGATAACATAAATTCTATTTACGCAGTGGTAAAAAACCAATGATACTAAACCCAGGATATATAAATAAATTTAATTAGCTTGATTCAACATTCTGCATAAATATCATTTCTATTGTTACATTGGAAGTACTATTAAATGTTGATAAACTACAGTACTCTAAACCAGCATTGCTATTCTAGTAACCATTATAAGCATGCTCTAGGGAGTTTTAATGTTAGAATAAATCCTCTTAATTATTGAAAATGTACTATTATATTAATTCCTCTATGCATATTTACATCGGTTATAAATAATCCTCTTGTAACGTGAAATTGTAACTAGTATATATGGAGAAATAACATTTTAGTGTAACTAAGGTAAGCGTGCCTACCTCATTTACGATAAAAAACTATTTTATAGCATGAGAAGAGAAGGTGGAAACTTTCAAATTTCACAAGTAAAAAAATAATGCGAATTGTGATTGTTTATTGTATAATAATTGATTAATATAGTTTGCTTACTAAAAAGATATATCTTAATTAAAAGTTCAATAATATTCTTTGTCTGACAATATATAGGTTTATCCTACCGTAATATTACTTTTTTTATATACATAATGTATAAGGAAAGTACGGTGATGGGGTCGAAAATTCGAATTCGAGTTTTCGAAGGGAGAGCACATTTCGAGCATCACTGATCACGAACCAAACATTTTTGAGGTGATGTCTGTGTGTGTGTGTTTGAAAGTATGTGTGTGGGTGTGGGTGTCAGTGAGTCTGTGGAGACGATATCTCACGATCGAATGGAGCGATTCGAATGAAATTTGGTACAAAAATCACAATCCGTGAGCACTGGAAGCCTATTGTTTTTAAACACAATCGAACAGAACCCCCCTAAATTTTCGAATAAAATTTTGAAAAAAAACATCAAATAATCAAAACCTGTAATAAAGTTACACAAATGGACATTTCTTATGTAATTTTTCCTTAAAAAACTATTGACATAACCTTTTGAACGCTGTTATGAACCGTTCTCGAGATATTCTACATTTTTCAAATAAATTTATCAAAAAATCCCATAAATTAAAAAATATATATTAATTGTTGAGAAACGTGTTCACTTTTTATATGTAATATCATGGAAAATATTTGGTGACATCATTCTTGTGGACATCCACTCATGAGAAAAGATAGTTTGAGTAATACATTTGCATTTGAACGCCAATAGTCATTTATCTGCTATAAGAATACCTTATTTCTTCGTTCATAATGCTTGGCGAGATTTTAGCGACGAATTTGGCGGAATGTCGCCAACTTGGCGACTATTTTAAATGTTGCCAAATTAACGAAAATCTCACCAAATGGATACATATAATGCTAAATCAATGAAAATGACGACTAATTGATGAAAATTTAATATTTTGGAAAGAATATAAGTATCTACTATAAGAATAACCTTTTTATGGCTGTAAAAGAAGTAAATTCATTACGTTATATAAGGAAAGTCATGTGCTGCCCACATCAGATTTTTTAATAATATTTTAAAGGTAAATACATTGCTAATGCAGTTTCCTTATGATCTATAAACTCAATTGCATCTTTTGTTTTTCTCATTACAGATGTTTATGTTCATTTTATTTGTAATTACTGCTGTCTGTTTGAATTCGTCTTTTCATGTATTTGTCATTAATTAGTTACGACATAAAGTTTTTTACCTGAATCTAAACTACGATAAAGTTTATGTCAGCGAAACAAGCAATGAGGAGAATAAAAGAAAGAAAGTGCTCAACAAATTATATATCACATAAAAACAATCATTTTATAGTCATTGCGAAGGTATAGGCGAGAAGTTAGCACAATATAATTAACAAGAAAGATCAATCACGCTTAAAGCATTGATTATGAAACACTTTCCAACTGCAAAGCAAATTTTATTTAAAAAAGTCTAAAATGCAATACTTTCCTCGGTAATATTTTAGAACTTATCACAATACTACATTAGTTTACTATATTTGAAAACTTAAACCTTCATTGAAAAAAATGCACTTCATTCAAATGACGGCATTGACATATAAATTGCCTGGTTTAAATATCTCTAAAATGCGATGCATTCCACGGAAATATTTTTAAAACTATCAAATACTACGATAATTTATTGTATTTGAAAAATTCATCGAAAACAACTGCAAATCATTCAAATGACGTCATAGAAAAAATAATACGCCTGGATCTCTCTATAAAAACAGCATTTCATTCATAACTTTCACCCATTCATTTCATTCATCACAATACTATAATAATTTATTATATTTAAAAATTAAGACCATGGAGCTACAAGTGATTAAACTCTATGCTTAAAACTTCATCGAAAAAAATCGTCCTTCGCTTTGTAAAATCAATGAATATTTCATTCATATCAGCTACGGAGACTCCATGAACTAAATGATTTTGTGTTAAAGAAATACAGCAATTTTAATAGAACTCATTCTACATATTCTGCCATTTACATTTTACATAGCTGAAAAATAGTCTTCGTTGCAGAAATAGTCAAATTTGCATGAGCATTTAAACTCAAATTTATTGAATTTGCGTTATTTCAGTATGTAGATGCACAGAATTTAAGCAAAAATAAAGTGGTTTTAGGACGGATACAACACTCACTATGAATTAAAAAGAACTTAAAAAATCGCGATTTTGAAACAAGATGGATGCCATATATAATTTTGAAGTGGGTCATGTGATCGTTTCATATCAGGGTCACGTGCTCGTTTCATATACGAGGTGTAATTATTATTTTAATTTTTATTTAAAAAACTACTGAATATATTTCGCTTACAATTTTTTTATATATTTTAAGGAACAATTTGAATATTACCTAAAATTTTCGAAGCCATTTGTGAATTTTAAATCCGCTTAAAAAATGTTTGAAAATTTGGGTCCAATAGGGTTCAATGTAATTCAATTTTTCAACTCGGGTTCAATCCAAAACTAATCGGGTGATATTATTAATTTATATTCCCATAGGTCCTACAGACCGTCTGAACAACATACTAAAATTTCATTTTGATTAAGTTATTTTTACGGCAGTTATCCTGCTAACGGACAGACAGACAGAATGAATGAAGAAAGTCATAAACACTTTTCAGCTTTGTTGTAAAGTGTTAAAAAGGCATAATTTTATATTTAATCTGGTAGAAGTATCGTAAATTCGAATCAAGAAACGATATGGGGCTTATTCAGAAAAAAAAACTATCATTGAAAAGAATATAAGCAAGAAAGTGCTAAATTAAACATCCAATATCACCCATGTACCACCATTTCACAGTCACTGTCATCAGCACGATACAGATGATGTGATGATCAGTGAGCCCAATACTCTTTAACGAAAGTATTTTAGAACTTTTATGCTAGAATTAACGAAAATTCGATCCAAACGATTTGATGGTCAAGGGAACACAATATACTCCTTAAAGTCAAGATTTTAGTATTTTTCTTGTAGAAGTCTAGTAAATTCTAATCCAGAAACTGAAAAAGACATTTCCCAAGGATACAAGCAATGATAAAAACAGCAAGGAAATGCTCAACTAAACATCCAACATTACCCACGTACCATCGTTTCGCGGTCATTTCCTTTAGCACCGTTCAAGCAATGCGATGGTCTGTGAACGCAATACTCCTTAAATCAATGAATTTAGATTTATCCTATTAGAAGTACTGTATATTCGAATGCAGAAACAGTAGAGGGCTTATTTTCTCCTCCCACTATTAATAATATTCTAACCACTCAGTTATACGATGAAGCGATGTTTGCCTTTAAGCAAAGCGCTGCATACAAATATAATTCTGAAGATTTGTGTTTACCGATGTTGATTTCGCCTGCACCGTACTGATGTAAATCATTGATGTGGAATCGTGGATGGTGATGCTGAGTAATCAGTAGAACACGTTTATGCAACAAGTTGTTATAGAACAGATGCCGATCCACTCTAATGAGAAGAATGTTCATGATTGTTAATAAAATTCGATTCACACTTGAAACTTCAGAACATTGTAACTTGCAGATATTTTGAAATATGACAGCTTGGTTAAATAAAAAGTAACTGGACTGTGAGTCAACTGAACTTTCTTATACCAGAATACATTTGTAGTAACATTTTTTTTTCAAATTTTGCAAGAAAAAAATAAAAATCTGTATCATGGGAAAATGATTACAATTACATCCCGTTACCATTCACTTTAAATGGCTTTAAAAAATTCAAATATTTCCATTGATACCAAATTTGGCAATGCACCCTCAGGGGGCCGGGTAATTTGCCTCCCGATGACGCTAATGGCGTTATGGAATCACAATTGTATTACGGATATTTTTATAACAGTGATTGAAACTATAACGTCTCGTAATCATACATAAACTCTTTCATGTATGATTATACCAAATTTTGTCCTATACTGTTATGTTAAATAAAATAAAATTTCAAATAGATTTCGAAATGCTCGCTCGAATATAAAAATATTTATATAGTTCTAGATTTTTCCAGATCAGAGCCGGATGTAAATTTCGTGAAAATCCATTAGTATTTGTGGCTACTATCGTCAGCACAAGAAAATGACGACAGGCATACATAAAGGCAGACAGACAGACAGGCGGACATATCTCCAAAAATAGTCAAAATGTGTTATGGGGGCCTTAAAATACAATATACTATCATCAAAATCTCGAAATCGAAAATGTTAGTGAAAAGAATACTTTCTCAATACTTCGTATGAGAAAGTAAAAATTGTTCATCACATTCAAATATACATGAAATATGATTCATTGTCACACTGTATTGGAAATCTAAACATTGTTACAATATACAGAAAATATAAAAAATACGATTTTTCAAATTCTCTTGAATTTAGTATATTCTACAAAAAACATTTACATCCACAAATGTATTTATTATTTTTAAATAGGAAAAAAACGATAGTATACGAGAAATGTCAACTTCAACTTATATTTATTGAAGTAGTTATATTTATTGAGATTATTCCATACAAATAGCCATCGTTATGGCTATTTCCTTTTTAACTCGTATCCTAATTTCACAAATTCCCTTTGAATAAATGGCCTGATTCGCCTACAGCAGTTAACGGATCAAATGCTTCAAAGTGATTCGGTCTAGAAAGTAGAAAGCACTTTAAATTGATTTATGGTAAAGATTCCCAAATTCTTGTTAAAAAATGATTTTAAATTTAAACTCATGTATATTTATGACAGCTTTTAAACGATAGTTTTCGACGGTGAATAATAAAACATCTGATATGGGCAGAACAGACTTTCCTTATAAAATACAATAAATTTACTTCTTTCACAGCAGTCAAAAACTTCATGTACAAGTTTCTCTGCACAGTGTTTTGAACGTTGAATTGTATGTCATTTGTAATACCTCCCCATTTGGCGCTTTTACGAATGACAATTATTAACTCACAATATATATATATATATATATATATATATATATATATATATATATATATATATATATATATATATAAATATATATATATATATATATATATATATATATATATATATATATATATATATAAATATATATATATATATATATATATATATATATATATATATATATATATATATATATATATATATATATATATTAGTATCCATACGCTTGTATGAGGGCACAGACTCTTTTTACACTAAAAGACATGATTTAATAGCTTATTTTATTTTTTTATGAAAAAAAAGGTCTCGATCCATTTTAATATTAAAAACATGATTCTATAGCTAAAAAAGGTGCATATATACCTTTTTTACATTAAGACCAAATTTTAACAGTGAATTACTGAATTTTTTAGTTAAAAAGCTAGACATATAAAATAAATGCATGAAAAAAGAGGTCCTCCAAATGAATGGAAGTCCTCTAATATATTAAAAATGTGTATATATACCTTTTAACAGTGAAATTTTTTAGTTAAAGAGCTAGACATATTAAAAGTATGCAGTGAATTATTTAAAATAAATGCATGAAAAAAGAGGACCTGAATGGTAGCCCCCCCGTTTTTAAAGGGTGGGGTTGAGACCCCCCATATATTTAATGGAAAAACTCAAAATGTTTAACTAAATCTGAAGATTTTTTATAAAATTAAAAAGAATTATAAAAATATGAATGAAATCATTATGAATTACAAAACATATGTTTAATAAAAAAGATATGATAATTTTATAGTGGGGGTGACACCCCCCCACTGAAAAATGAATAAGCTTTAACTAATTCATATTCGTTCAGAACTCTTCCATTTAAGAAGCGAAAATAAAGCGACCTTGATTACCGACCGAAAATAAAGCGACCACTGAAAAATGATTAAGCTTTATCTAATTCATATTCGTTCAGAACTCTTCCATTTAAGAAGCGAAAATAAAGCGACCTTGATTTGTTTATCAGCTACACTGCGAGAGGAAGTGCCTTTACTTTGAGTAGAAGTAGCGATGACGTAGCGTGAAGAGAAAACGTAGTACGTAGCGTGAAGAGAAAATAATATTTATTTAACTTGTTGCAGATTTCTTTTGCTAGATGGCAGCATCAAACAGTATAAAACAGTTAAAAAAGAAACTGCCTACTCATGATGAATACTTTATAAATGAAGTAGTTTATAACGTTTTATAAACATTATTTTCGCTATTTTTCGATCAGATAAATTAAACTTATAGATCTTTTAAAGTATTCTCGCAAAAATTACTCGTTTAAAATTGTTTTTAGTTTTCAATGTAAAGGTTATATTAATGAATTGTTCAACATATCTCGCGGACCCATGGCTCAAAGGTAGCGTACGGGGCTATAAACATCTAGGCCCCAGGTTCAAATCCCGACCTCTCCCAGGTTGTTAATCAATACGGGGTTGATGGTTTATTGAACCGGAACCATAAAATGACGTCAGCTACTCTTGTCGTTGATCCAAAAGAGTGGCAATCATCGAAATATAATAAGTGGTGGGTTGAATCTTGTGGATTCTATGTCCTGTATGTTATATGTTTGTATTGTCCTTTCCTTGGCCAGTGGGCCTGGTCCAAGGGGTGATCTGGAACTCTGGTTCTAGAATTCTAAAACAGCTGTTGGAACCAGACTTCAGATCACCCCCTAGGGCAGGTGGGCTATTTTGCTATTTTTTTAAATAAATAGATGCACTCATTTTTATAAATATACCCTGCTGATCATAATAGAATAAGTTCTTTGAAATAACATATAAAACTCCTAATCCATTCAATTTAATATCTTCATTTTCTTCCTTTTCAATTAATACAGTCAACCTTTGAAAACTTTCTGATAATAGTTTTTTAGTATGATCATATTTATCATACAATTCTTTACAAAGATAAGCCAAATAGTAAATTTCTTCAGAATTTGTAAAATTTAATGCTGGAATATCACCTAAGCACACATCCATTTATATAGAATTAATTTTAGAAACATTTTTATAATGTCCTAAAGCTCTAGTATTCATACCATCTTCTAATATAAATCTTTTATCATATTTTGCTGATAAAGCTATCTTGTTCACTTGAATTGAATACAATTCATGTTTCTTACTTCTAATTAAATTCTGTGTTCTCTATTGGTCTTTTTTATTTAATAAACAGTCTTTATAATCTCCAAATGATATTCTGTTTCTAACGGTACTAGTCTTAGTTCATTTAGACTTCTTAGTCTCAAATTTTTTATGGTTTTCTTTATCTTCTTCATTATTATTATATTCTTCATCACTCTGTTTTTCTAATCTTATTGAATACATTTTACTTCTTAAACCTACAAATTCTTCCATAATCACACCGCTATTTTCATCTTTCATTTTACCTAATACTTTTTTATTAAATCTAGGCATATTATATAGATTATTTACTTGATAATCAGATGTATCGAAATAATCAATCGTAGACTTCATATCTTCATAAAAGTCATCTGTTTTAATATCATATATAAAACTATCTGTATCCATATATAATAACTTAATATTATCCTTATATCTCGGTTTCATGACATTATAATGAAAATCATACATTAAATGTTTAAATAAATCTAATATACTCATTCCAACATAAATCGGTTTATTAAAATATAGTTTTGTTTTTTTCATGTGAACAGCTACCAAATTTTCATCAAAAATAGTTCTACATTTGAAATTAGGTTTAGCAATTAGTTTTTTAACTCGATGTATCATAATTACAACATAATCTTACATCGATTTCTTTATCTTCAGGTTCGTAATATTTACCACATATACGACATTTTCTATCTTCTGTAAATAACATTTCACAAGATTTTCTTCTAGTAAATTTTCTTCAGGAAAGACAGATTTAAAATCATTACTATTTTTATCAAATCTTAAATTAATAGAATCAAAAATTTTCTTAATTTAATTACGTTTTTGAGGTTTTTCAATAAATATTTTTTTTCTTTTTATCTAAGTATGCTGACAAATCTAGATTTAATAAATCTATTAAAACAGGTTTATATTCACCTGTTTTTCTGATATATTTAATTAATAATCTAATGAAATCATCCTTCTTACAGCCTTTAGGTTGTTTAATATTCAGTAGTTTTACTCCTTTTCTAAGTTCATTAATAGCCTTTGACTTTAAGGTGAGCTCCATTTATTAAGAAACATTTTTTGAAATAATTTTTCCTGGAAGATGCTTACTGTGAAAAATACTTTTTAAATGTCTCTTTTTGTGTGTATAGGTATATTGCATACCACATTCACATTTAAATTTTTTATATTTGATTATGGAATCACAACATTTACAATGACTTTGGAAATAAATTTTTCCATTTCTATGATACATATAAAACTCATTTACTGATTTCATAGTCAAACAGTGTATACACTTTTTTGTTAGCTCAATTTATTAGGAAACATTTTTTGAAATTCATTCCAGATTTTTTCATATTTCTTTTTGACTTTAGAACAAAGTCTTTGGACCTTTATTTTATTTTCAATATTAAAAATATCACAAATCTTTTTCATTAAATAATAATAGTTAACTGATTTCTCATAATACATAAAATCTAAAAATTTTAAAAATATTTCCTCAATTTCTTGAGTAATATTATATCTCCTTTTTATTCGATTAAAATAACTAATTCTACTTTTATATATTTGTTTTAAACTCTCATAGTCTATAACATAAAAATATTCTTCTTCTTCTGAAGAATCATAGATTAATTTCATCTTTAAATTATGTTCTACTTTATTATCTGAAACTTCATTATCTGAATTATCAATCGATTCAACCATTTCAACACCGTCTAAAAAGTTAACATACATTTATTTACTATGTATTAATAACAGCTTTTTATCATATTTATCGGGGGGGTGATAGATCCCACCCCGTTAAATCATCATATTAATGATTCCCAAGGATCACCTTTATTATACCATCTATCTTTAAACATTGTATAAATCAGAATGTCCAACTATTGAATTCATCTGGATATCCTAATCATTTTACAAAATATTTATTTCCTTTCATTTTTATGATTTTTTTCAATTTTATATACATCATCTTTTTTATTATATTTTACCATTTCATTTTCATAAAAAGTTCCTTCAATTTCTTTACTGTTTAAATCTTTTAATCGATACGTAATAGGATCTGTTTTAATACTTCAGATACTTTAAAAATATCTTCAGTAAATGTAGAATCATCTACTTTCCTGAATGTTTTTTTAATTGTTGATATTCTAACACTATCCCCTATCTTAAATTTAGGTTTTTTCATGATCTTTTTAGTATATAAATTTTCATAAATTTGAGATTCTTTATCATCTCGACTAGCCTCAACAGGTGTCATTTTTATATATCTATGATATGAATTGTTATAATTTTTAAGTAATTTGGGTAATAATACATCAATATATCTATTAGTATTGTTAGCGTGCATATATTTTATAATTTTTTCTCTTATACTTCGATTAAATCTCTCAGCTATGGCAGATTTTATTTCTTTATTATAAGTCGTACACCAATGTACATTATTATCTTTGAATAATTTTTGTGTAACTTTTTCAGTAAATTCAGTACATTCATCTGTCAAAATGAATTTTGGCTTTCTTTCTTTAAAAACTTGTTTAAAACCTTGTACTACTTCTTCAGATGTTTTTCTTTTTATAGGGAAAGTCCAAGCATATTTATAAAAAGCATCTTTAACTGTTAACAAATAATTAGTTCCATCGTTATATTTGCTATAATTTTTTATAAATAACAAATCAGCGTCAAATTGATTATTACTGTTTGGAACATAAACTCTCCTTCTTTTAAATTTACGAATGACAGGTTTATATCTAGTATATACATTTTGTTCATGTAAAAATTCTTCAAAATTAGGTAATCCTGTTTTTCTTTTCAATTCTTGAATACCACAATAAACTGTTTCTGGATTATAATATGTCTCTTATAAATTCCTAAAAAAATATTCTTTTTACTTCCACAAATTGTACAAATACATTTACCAACTGATTTATTATATTTAGAAGTAGTTTCATAATAATTTTTAGTTTCGGTTTTCTTTTTACACTTGACACAATACATATTAGGAGATATTCCTAACCCAAAAGTCTTTTTAGCTTTAATAATAGGTTTAATAATTCCACTATCTAATCTTTCTCGAAATGTTGGATCTTGTATTGCATTTAAATCATCTATTAATTCTTGATCAGCAACTTGTCTCTCTTTTGTATCTTTTGTTTTATTATATTCAATATCATGTTTTTTACATGCTTTATCAACTTTATTTATTCCAGGATCACATCTTTTTAATCTTTTTTCTAATTTTGTAAATGGACCACAATATTGATATCCTGGTAAATGCATTTCTGGAGGATTTATTTTATCTTGTAACCATCCACTAATATCACCACCTTTCATTGATTTACGATGAATAAATTTATATCCATTCAATTGCATTTGTTTTACGTATTTTTCAACTGGATTAAATTTTAAACTTTTTATGAAATCCTTTTCACGCATATAAATTTCTTCTTCTGTCATATCCTTAGCTTTAAACGAATTAATGAGATCTTTATAAAAAATTATAACAATGTCTATATTCTTCCTTTCTTTCTGCTATTTTTAATGCTAGATCAATAGCTTCTACTATTCCAACTGATAAACTTAAAAAAGCAAGCGGTAGAAAGGCTATTGTTGATAAACTCGTTCCACTTAGAATAACCTTATTTACTGATAATGAAATACTTATCTTTTGATATAAATTTCCACTCTTTCTGTAAACATACAATTTTTTTTCTAAATATTCTTCCATTTCATTTATATAGGATAAAAAAAATTTCTAAATCTCATTTTTGGATTCACTAAATCTAACATTAAAAAATCGTATTGTTGTTGAACAATTTTATTATATATTTGTTTGAATTCTTCAGTACTTAATTTACCATCTATCTCTCTTATAATCTGTTGAATTTCTTTTGGTTGTAGATTGAAAAATATAAAGTAATTACAGTTCTTTCTTATATTGATAGGAGTTGAATAATAAGACTGTGATAAATATATAATGGATGCGTTTTTCTTTCTACCTCTGATAAATAATTCCTGAATGGTCTTTTGATCTTTGTCAGTCACACAATCATCGAAAATAACTAAATTCTTTAATGAAGGATTTAAATCATCTACTGTAACAAAATCATCTGAAGAAAAGAATACTTCTTTTTTGTATTTATCATATAATTCTAATGATGTTTTCTTATTCTTCTTACATTTCAAAATATCTTCTCTTTCTATATCTTCAAACAATGTATATATTTCTTGTAATTTAGAATATTTAGGTTCGTATAAATCTTTTGCACATATATATAATGCATCAAAATTTTAAAAATCATAAATCATATTTAACAGTAAATTTGTTCTATCTGAACCTGAAGGCCCTGTTATAAGCAATCTAAATGGATGTTTAGGTAACAAAGGATGTTGATTAGGATCAGGAAACTCATCTGGTTCCGTGTAATCTTTAATTTTTATCATTTATATAACAGTAAAATTTACTGTGGTAAAAAATAAAATTAGCTGCAGTGAAAAATTAATATTATATAAATGAACATATTAGAAAAAGAACGAAAACAAAAGATTATAAAGCAAATAAAAGATTCAATTAAATTAGTAAAATTAGAAAAATAAATAAGAAAGAATAGTAAAGATCAACTAAAAGAAAAATTAGGTATTCAAAAAACCTTAGAGGAATTTCATAAACCAGTCACTCAAGAAATTGAAAAATATGAAAAATCAAATAAAGAGGTTGTAAAAAGTATTCAAAATGTTGTAGAAAATATTTCATTTCCATCTATAGAAGAGCTTATTGAAGCTGTGAAAGAATTAGTATCTATTACTTATGATATCGATCAAAATTTAAATTTAAAATATTTAAAAGAGGAAAAATTATACAGACCTTCAGTATTTTTAAACGATCAAGAAAAATTAGAGGAGATGTATGCAAAAGCTAAACATCTAAAAGAAGAATTATCAAAGAAAAGAGGCAACTTAAAAAGTACAATTTCTAGGGCTAAAAATTTTTCAGAGGAGGAATTAAATCATAAAAAGAACGAAATAGAAGAAATTAAAAATAAAGAAAATATGTTGCAAAATTATATGAATAGATTAAATCTGAATCGAAATAGTAAAGATATAAAGGTTGGTAAAGGATTGGATGTATTATCAAATTTAACAGAAAAAATATGTAATGGAAGTAAATCAAAGAAATTGTATAATCAAGTAGTTTTATTGTTAGATATGTTATTAAAAAATGGAGAAATGACTTATGATGATGTACAACGATATCATAAACAATTTGTCTGTTAATAAATGATAAAAAATAAAGTTTATTTGAGTGAAGGTCAGAAAAATAAACTTAAATCAGCATTTAGAAATAAAGAAGAACTAACATTACAAATAGATAAATCTAAAACTCCTAATCATGAGATGTATTTAACTAAAACTCAAATTAATCATATTAATGATGGAAAAATAATTACTATCAGTAAAACGCAATTAGATAAAAATGGAGGATTTTTACCATTTCTAGCAGCACCCTCTTTAATAACCGCTGCTAAATTTGCAGTTCCAGCATTAGCAACAGGTGCTTTATATGAAAAATGAAAAAGGATTTAGAGGTGTATTTACCTCTGATTTATTATCTAAAACAATAGGAAAATTTGAAAATGGAATCATTAATTTAGATGTATCAACATATCCTGGAACTCATTGGGTTTGTTATTATAATGATCCTAAATATAAATATGTGGAATATTTTGATCCGTTTGGTGAATATAACGATATACCTAAAAATAATAAATCATTTCTTGTTACATCTAATAAAAAAACAAAAATAGGTCATAATGATAGTTTTTTACAGAAACCTACATCTGTGAAATGTGGTTTATTTTGTATGAAATATATAAGAGATAGGAATAAAGGTATACACCTAAAAATGTTCTCAAATCATTTCCTACACAAAAACCTAGTGACTGTAATGAAAATTTTGTTCTGTATAAATGATAATATTAAAATCTGAAGGTCATGAGAAATCAAAGGAATTTACTGTAAATTTTATTACACCTCTGAAATTAAAAAAATTAGCTTTACAGTCGTTTTTTATGGAAGTTTCATGGTTTAATATAAGTGAGAATTATAGAAATACCATATTTAGAATGTATACATTAGACCCAGATATAACAATTGTTATCTCAAATGGTAATTATACTATAAGAGGTTTAAATGAGTATATGATAAAAATATTCGGTGAGGATCCACCTGTGAAATTTGGTATTATTGAAGCAAGACAAAGAATAGCTATTAAGCTGAAAAAAGGTTGGGTAATTGATTTTACAAAAAGTAACTTTCACAAAATTATTGGCTTTTTAAAACCGACATATGGAAGTTATGATGAAGATACAGAGGTTGAAGGTGAACATATAGCTGATATATCCAATGGAAATGATAATATTTATATTCACTGTGATGTTGTAAAGGGATCTCTAATAAATCAAAATAATTTAGAAGTCATTTATACTTTTGTTAATAAAAATCCTCCTGGTAGTATAATTTCAAAAGAATTTAATAATTGGATATATTTTCCTGTTAAAACGGATCCTGTTGAAAGAATAAAAATGAAGATTACTAATCAAAAAGGTGAATTAATTGATTTAAATAAAGGAGCTGTAGAATTTAATTTTATACCTATTTTTGAGGATAACTACGTTAAAAAATATATCAATTGTTAGGTCAGGTTTTTCTTCATAAATAAATGAATAAACATAGTTTATAAAGAAAAAGTACAAAAATACAAATATTTTTAAAAGTGAAAACTGAACCTATTATTAAAGCACAGAATAAATTAAATGAAATATTTTCAATGGAAAAGAAAGGAGGCGGTTTAAAAATTCTTCCTAAATAAATGCAAAAATTTATGATTTGAGTGATACTCATTATTATTATAATGACCAAATTAAAAGTTATGAATTAAGAGAAATTCACCCAAAAGAGCATAGTTCAGATGAGAATGCCACCTATGTTTTTCATATTAATGATACTAAAGCAAAAATTTTATATTCTAGAGGATATCTTGAACAACAATTAAAAATTACAAAAAATGATAAATCATCCATTGGAAACGAAAATGTGAGTCTGGTAAATGGTGGAGGTTTTATCAAAACTTTAAAAGTACATATAGGAGATACCGAAATTGAATCAAATACACAGTCAAATTTTTCAATCATGAATCATGCTTTAAGATTAACTCATTATACTCCTGATTATACAACATCACAATTTTAAGATGAATTTTTTTATCTAGATACAGCTGATTCAACTGACCGAAAAGAGTTAAAATATGAGGGTACTTTACAATATACTACTAAAATAACTGATTTTTTTAATAATTTGAAAATGAATAAAGATTATAACGAAGGATTCGCAAAGAGATGGGAACTAAGGAAAGATAGCAATGTCATTAAAATATGGACACCTTTAAAAGATATAATCGATTTCTTTAGAGAATATGAAAAGGTAATTTCTGGTTTTGAAGTGAAAATGGAAATTCAAAGAAATGAAAATAAGAATATGATATATACTGATGTCGAAAATGTAAATTATAAGGTAGTAGTTGAAGGTTTAACCTTGCATTTACCTTATATAGAATTTAAAAATTCTGCTGAAAGCGTGTTTATGGAATCATTTTTATCTGATAAAGATATAGAGGTAAATTGGGATCGATATAGATTTAAGATGGTAGGTCCCTATAAAAGCGGTAGTGAATCTGTCACAGCAACTACAGCCTCAGATGAAGTTTTAGGTGTCTATGTTATTCCTCAGTACGTTGAAAGGGGTGGTAATTATGAAAAAAATAACATGATATTTGATAATATAGATATGACTGACTGCTGGTTGATGATTAATAATAAACAAATTCCTCTTATGCGTTACAAAACGAATTTTACCAATAAACGATTTTTACCAATTTTACCAAATCATGAAAACTATACCTATTTAAATAATTTAGATATTGAATTTAATTGGGAGAGATTAATGAATACTCAAAAAGAATATGTTTTATATTATTTTTAAAGAAAGAAAGAGATGTTTTATAAATTTGAAAAATAAAACAATAACAATGGTTAAAAGTTTAAAATCATAAAATTAATGCTATAATAAATGAGTGCTTATTATCCACCTTATGATGATCAAATGAAAGAAGGACCTATTGAACCTCCTGGTATAGGTTTTAAATTAATGGATGATGGAAATTATGACATGGAAAGTAGAATTTTAAAAATTGTGAAAATCCTATAGATGATTTAGATTTAACCACTAAAAGTTTCGTTTTGAATAAAATAGAGAATAATCATTTTGAATTGAGAGATAGAAAATAAATATGATAAGGATTTTTTATCCTTTACTGAAGAAACAGGTAAGATAATAAAAGAATTGGATGAAACAACTTTACATTCTTCAGAAGGAAAATCTTACGAGGCAAAAGATAAAAGAATAGGAAATGTAGGAGATCCTAAAGATGATAAAAATGTTGTGAATAAAAGATATTTTGAAAAAAATTCGTTAATATTACAGAATGATAAATTTGATGCAAAAAATAAAAGAATAGGTAATGTAGCAGGCCCAGAATATGATAAAGATGCTGTCAATAAAATATATTTAGATAATAGAGATATCTGGATTACCATAGAAGATGATTTTCTTATTTTTACAGATGGAGAATTTACAAACGTAAATTTCAATATGATGAGTTCTAAATTACTAGATCAAGAGATGCGATTAACTACAGATATGTATATGAAAATTTCCATATATATAGCTATATATGATACAGTAAAAAGTAAATATATATATGATAAAAGTCCACTGATAGCACTAGAAATCAATGGTAAGGAAATTTTAAATGCTAATACAGATACAGTAACCTGTTTTGCTTATGGTAAACATGATGATATCATCACATTATGGATAAAATTTAATAAATTTAGAAATATTATCTTGTGAAGAAAATAAATTAACGCCACTTGAAGGAATAAAAAATTTAACGATTTTAAAAGTATTATTTTGTGGAGGAAAAAAAATTAACTGCACTTGAAGGAATAGAAAATTTAACGAAATTAAAAGTAATATTTTGTGGAGGAAATAAATTAACTTCACTTGAAGGAATATAAAATTTAATAAATTTAGAAGAATTATATTGTGAAGGAAATAACTTCACATGAAAGAATAAAAAATTTAATAAATTTAAAAAAACTATATTGTGGAGACAATAAATAAACTTCACTTGAAGGAATAGAAAATTTAACAAATTTAGGAGAATTATATTGTGGAGAAAATAAATAAACTTCACTTGAAGGAATAGAAAATTTAATAAATTTAAAAGAATTAGATTGTAGAAAAAATAAATTAACTTCACTTGAAGGAATAGAAAATTTAATAAATATAGTATTATTAGATTGTAGAGAAAATGATATTGCATCTCTAAATGAATTAATATTCTTGCCTAGAATAGATGAAGTATGGTATGATGAAAATAAAATAAATTTACCCCCGATTTTAAGAAGACTATTATTTCATAATAATGTATATAGTGACTCTCAAAATGTGCATAATACATATATACAAAAATCTTTGAGAGACACAATTAAAAAATTTTAAATACAGAAATTACGTATGATTTAGATGAATGCATTAAAGAATTAGGTATAAAAATTAAAAGACACTTACTGGAGATAGACTTCCATAATATTAAATTTAGAGAGATATTAGTTGTTGTGTTTAATAGAATTTTAAAAAATGAGAATAAAAATGAAATAATAAAAGTGTTAAAAGATGAACTAAAAGAGGGTGATGATAAATGTTTTGTAGGGAAAGTAACTAGAATAATTAATGTACTAAATGGATTTGATCCTGATGTTTCTATTACAATTTCTGATAATGAACAAAAAAATATTATAGCTGAAAAAATATTTAGAGAGTCAAAGTCTGATGAAGAATACAGAGAAAAACTTATAAAAGAGATGGAAGAAAGAGGTTTTACATATTATGAAGAATGGATGAATTTATATTTATAAAAATGTTTACTAATAAATGGAAGAGTTCAATAGACTGAGAGATTATCCTAAAACGTTTAAATTAAATAATTTAAATCCTCTGGAATATGATCTGTAACCATTGAGAAAAATTAATACTAAATATGGAGATTCAGTAATCGTAAAGTTAGATGTGGAAGCTGAAGAAAGAGAGTATTACCTTGCGAATAAACATGCAAAACTTTCTGATGAATCAATATATAAAATCAATAAAGCAAGATATATATTTAAGTATTCAGGTATGATTGATGATAAATACGTATATGAATTAGATAAAGCTTAATCATTTTTCAGTGGGGGTGTGTTACCCCCCACTATAAAATTATCATATCTTTTTTATTAAACATATGTTTTGTTATTCATAATGATTTCATTCATTTTTTTATAATTCTTTTTAATTTTTTTAAAAATGTTTAGATTTAGTTAAACATTTTGAGTTTTTCTATTAAATATATAAGGGGGGTCTCAACCCCACCCATTAAAAACAGGGGGGCTTCCATTCAGGTCCTCTTTTTTCACGCATTTATTTTAAATAATTCACAGTATATTTTAATATGTCTAGCTTTTTAACTAAAAAAGTTCACTGTTAAAAGGTATATATACACATTTTTAATATATTAGAGGACTTCCATTCATTTGGAGTTCCTCTTTCTTCAAGCATTCATTTTATATGTCTAGCTTTTTAACTAAAAAGTTCAGTAATTCACTGTTAAAATTTGGTCTTAATGTACAAAAGGTATATATACACCTTTTTTAGCTATAAAATCATGTTTTTAATATTAAAATGGATCGAGACCTTTTTTTTCATAAAAAAAATAAAATAAGCTATTAAATCATGTTTTTTAATGTAAAAAAAGTCTGTGCGCTCATACAAGCGTATGGATACTACTTATATATATATATATATATATTTATTTATTTATAGTTTAATACTCTATATGTAGGATATTAGATATGTAGTAAATATTTTGAGTGATAAAACCATTGTGACTCACAGAGATTGTCTAAGAAATAGCGAAATGTCTTTCGATATGTCGCACTTTTACGAATATCAATTTCATGTCCTATATTTGTCTATGGTACTGGTCATTAAATGCAAGCTAGGTGTCTCAACAATACAGGTATTATCACGAAAATTGTAAATAACCTTCCTAACTGTATTATCTTTTGAAAACCAGACGTAAAAAGCACCCGTACAAACAATTTTTTATATAATGTAACTCTAGGGTTTCTAGGCTCTGAAGATCGATGGAGCGGTTGCCAAATATGGAGATTTATCACCACTTTGTTGACGTCTGCTGACTTAGTGAAGATTCGAGAAACATCTCGAAATAACGAATACTCTAAAAGATATGAGAGCTTTCTAGAAGTTTCTATAGAACATCTATGTGAGGAGTCATCGATCAGTGGGAGAGCAGTTTATGAGATACGAGCTACATTGGACTGCAATTTACGTCAATGTTTTGTGAATAGTAGCAGCTGTTTTGTGAAATGAGATATGACATTGGTTTGATAATAGTATTAGTTGTTTTATAAAGTTATTGGAGCATTTAGTTAAGTGTTGTTTTACTGTACATTGTTCCTGGTTTACATTCTGCTTGTAAATAAACTTGTCAGTTATCCAGATATTTGGACACCTTTCTGTACCCTGAGCACACACACCCGATTCCTGAGGAAAACATCTTAACAATATAAATTCGGTAAGCTCTAGAACGCTGAGAAAATGAGAAATATTAATAGCAAGTACACTCCATTGCCACAAAGATTTAAATAATTTTTTTTAAAACTATAAAATCAAAAACTGTAATTAAAATTAATAATCATTTTAAGGACTTTTTGTTTTGGCCGACATCTATGGAAATCAATAAGCCACATATTTTCATAATTTGAAATAATCATTCCATGTAGTGTTTACCTAGTTTAATGTGAAATGTGGTGTCTTCAGTCTTACAGACAGACTTGGGAATTGAAGCAAAATAGTTGAATTCAAAATTAATGACATTATTCATCAAATTCATCAAAGTTCAAATAGTGAATTTTTCACTCCCATCAAAATACTTCCTCTTTTTATACAGTATTTACTCGTGTTTTAGGGGGAATATGCCAGTGATCTAAAATTGAAATTTTAGAATTGAGCATTGCACTTTGCACCTTAAATATTTAAACACCCGCGATCCGTTTAAGTTTAACTGCTGTTGAGATAAAGTTTGATAATAATTGTTTTCTCGCTTTTCAGATAACGGCTAATTCAATAAAACTTTATTTTTAAATGATTTTATCAAATAAAAATAATTTTTATTTCCCTTGATACCCACGTTTGAGATAAAAATGAAATTAATAATGTTCTCTGTTCATGGGATAAAAAATTTAAATTCATCACACGATCGACCGTTTAATGCATTTACACAAAAATTTTTTAAATATCTTTATCCTATTAATTGATGTCTGACTATGTATGCATATCAAAAATTGTTAATACATCCCGCTATTTTAAACGATAATTATTTGAAAAAAAATCTACCTGATTTTGAAATAAAGTAATGATCTAAAAATGAATTAACATTTCTAGATTATGAAAATTCGAGGAACGAACATTCGAAAGTTAGAAAATTCAAAATGTATAATATATTATTAATCATTTACAAAAAAAATCTGAAAGAAAACAAAAACCAACATATAACCGGCATATATCTAAGAAATTAAGACATTAATCATTGGGCTAAAACTACCGGATTTTAAAAGAGATTATCTAGAAATGTACTGAGAACATTAAAATAAAGAAAAAAAATCCATTTTCTATATAGACTTTTAAGAATCACAAAGAAAAAAAAATTATGATGTGAACCACACATGACTTTTCCCATATAATGCAATGCATTTATTTATTTCAGAATAACAAATAATGTATAAGATCTACAGCACAATATTTTTAACGATGAATTGCACATTTGGCGCTTTTCCGGATGACAATATGTAAATATATTTTATGGTACCCAATTCAGACAAGTCTTATTTGGAAATTATCAATATAGATAGTATCTGCATCAAGCAATTTATAGTCCATATCTTCTTCTATATAATAAAAGGCAATGTCTGTGTGTGTGTGTGTGTGTGTGTCTGTCTGTCTTATACACTATACGTTTCGCGACCGCGCGTCGGAGAGCTACGAAATTTGGCAATCGGACACCCGGGGGGGAGGGAAGGGGACACGTGAAAACCGATTTTCAAAATTCTAATTATTTTTTTATTTATTTAATGTTTTATGCGATTTCGACCGTTTTTTGCCCTTTTTGTACTTTTTTCTCCACGATCGGGACGTCGTAGAAATAAACAAATCACACCATCGGAAAGAGCAGACAATTGCGAGTAAAAATATATACATTTCAAATTTCAATTTCGATTTTTAATATTTTTTAAAGATTTTAAAACAAAAGTCACTTTCGGTTCAAAAAAACCAACTTTTGTTTTTAAATCCTTCCATCGTAAAAACTACTCATAATTTCGACTAATAATTTACATTTTTAGAAAGGCCAAAGATCTGGCATTCTTACAAGTCTAATCTGGTTAAGAAATATTGAAAATTGCCTGCAGGATCGCAATTTTAAAGACGTGATGATTTTATATTTCTTGCCCAATACTCGGCGAAGAACCGATTCTTCCCCGACATTTTCCCCCCCGCAGTAGTTTTTCCCCCGTTTCCATGGAGACCAGGCTTCGGGTTTTAAATGTATTAAGAGCTTAGCATATGTATTGGATAGATACATCGGGTGAAATTATTATATTTATATGATATTTTAAATGGAAATTTTAAATTATTTAAATGATTGAATTATGGTGGATAGAATTCTGGTGATGTATTTGAAATTATTATATTTATGGATTGGTGGAACGATATGGATGATTCATAGAATGATATGGATTTTTTAAATGGATATTTTAATTTATGGTTATTTTAAATGAATATTTGAATTTCTGGATATTTTAAATGGACATTTCAATTTTATGGATATTTTAAGTGATGGAACGATGGATATTTTAATTTTATGGATATTTTAAATACCATATGGTCATTATAAAATTAAAATTAGCGCACGGGAATCGCACTCGGTAGATCCGGGTTCGATTCCCGCCACTGCCTAAACTGCCTCCGTGTTCAGGCGGTGTACGATCACATTAAACATGTGGGTCCGTAAGTCCTTCCGAGAGGTTGTTGGTAGGGGAAGGAGGGTACGGTCCCAGTGGATACCTCTCCCACTGGGTTCCGGTCTAAATTGGGTGAATAAAAAGAAAGTTGTGGAGAATGTCGCGGAGGGCGAAGTAACCCAGTGGTTAGAGCGCGGGATTTGCACTTGGTAGGCCCGGGTTCGATTCCCTCCACTGACAAAACTGCTGCCGTGTTCACGCGGAGTACGATCACGTTAAACATGTGGGTCCGTAAGTCCTTCCGAGAGGTTGGTGGTAGAGGAAGGAGGGTACGCACCCTGTGGATGACTTTCCCACTGGGTTCCGGTCTAAATTGGGTGAATAAAAAGAAGGTTATGGAGATTGTCGCGGAGGGCGCGGTAGCCCAGTGGTTGGCGCGCGGGAATTGCACTCGGTAGGCTAGGGTTCGATTGCCGCCACTGCCAAAACTGCTGCCATTTTCACGCGGAGTACGATCACGTTAAACATGTGGATCCGTAAGTCCTTCCGAGAGGTTGTTGGTAGAGGAAGGAGGGTACGGACCCTGTGGATGCCTCCCCTACTGGGTTCCGGTCTAAATTGGGTGAATAAAAAGAAGGTTATGGAGATTGTCGCGGAGGGCGCGGTAGCCCAGTGGTTAGCGCGCGGGATTTGCACTAGGTAGGTCCGGGTTCGATTCCCGCCACTGCCAAAACTGCAGCCGTGTTCAGGCGGAGTACGATCACGTTAAACATGCGGGACCGTAAGACCTTCAGAGAGGTTGGTGGTAGGGGAAGGAGGGTACGGTCCCTGTGGATGCCTCCCCCACTGAGTTCCTGTCTAAATTGGGTGGCACTTCCTGGTAGGTCGTTCCTTCTGGTAGGTCGCGCCAGCGAGTGTGCCACGGTTAGAATTTGCCACGGTCAGAATTTTCAAGGGTAGCGAACAGGCTGGTCGCCAAAGGCGGCTAGTAAATAATAAAAGGCAATGTCTGTGTGTGTGTGTGTCTGTCTGTCTGTCTGTCTTATACACTATACGTTTCGCGACCGCGCGTCGGAGAGCTACGACATTTGGCAATCGGAGACCCGGGGGGAGGGAAGAGGACACGTGAAAACCGATTTTCAAAATTTTAATTATTTTTTTATTTATTTAATGTTTTATGCGATTTCGATCGTTTTTTGCCGTTTTTGCCCTTTTTTCTCCACGATCCAGACATCGTAGAAAAAAACAAATTACACCATCGGAAAGAGCAGAGAATTTCGAGTAAAAATATATCAATTTCAAATCTGAATTTCGATTTCTAATATTTTTTAAAGATTTTAAAACAAAAGTCACTTTTTGCTCAAGAAAACGATTTTTGGTTTTTAAATTCTCGCATCGTGAAAAGTACTTATAATTTCGACTAATAATTTACATTTTCAGAAAGGTCAAACATCTGGCATTCTTACAAGTCCAATCTGGTCCAGAAATAATGAAAATTGCCTTCAGGATGGCAATTTTAAAGACGCCATGATTTTAAATTTGTCGGCTACCGGCTCAGTTTCTCAACGGCATTTTCCCCCCATCCGCATTAGTTTCTTCCCCGTCTCCATGGAGACCGCGCTTTCGGTTTTAACTGAATTACGAGCATAAGTGTTGTATACATCGGGCGAAATTATTATATTTATATGATATTTTAAATGGATATTTTTAAATGGATATTTTAAATAATTTAAATGATTGAATTATGGTGGTTTGAATTGTGGTGATGTATTTGAAATTATTATATTTATGGATTGGTGGAACGATATGGTTGATTTTTTTATTTTAAATGGATATTTTAATTTATGGATATTTTAATTTATAGATATTTTAAATGGATATTTTAATTTTATGGCTATTTTAAATGATGGAACGATGGAACGAGGATGGTGGAATTAAGAGCCTAGCATATGGTCGTTATAAATTTAAATTAGCGCGCGAGAATTGCACTCGGTAGGCCTGGGTTCGATTCCCGCCACTGATGCGGAGTACGATCACCTTAAACATATGGGTCGATAATTCCTTCCGAGAGGTTGGTGGCAGGGAAAGGAGGGTACGGTCTCTGTGGATGCCTCCCCCACTGGGTCCTGGTCCAAATTGGGTGAATAAAAAGAAAGTTATGGAGATTGTAGCGGAGGGCGCGGTAGCCCAGTGGTTAGCGTGCGGGAATTTCACTCGGTAGGCCCGGGTTCGATTCCCTCCACTGACAAAACTGCTGCCGTGTTCACGCGGAGTACGATCACGTTAAACATGTGGGTCCGTAAGTCCTTCCGAGAGGTTGGTGGTAGAGGAAGGAGGGTACGCACCCTGTGGATGACTTTCCCACTGGGTTACGGTCTAAATTGGGTGAATAAAAAGAAGGTTATGGAGATTGTCGCGGAGGGCGCGGTAGCCCAGTGGTTGGCGCGCGGGAAATGCACTCGGTAGGCTAGGGTTCGATTGCCGCCACTGCCAAAACTGCTGCCATTTTCACGCGGAGTACGATCACGTTAAACATGTGGATCCGTAAGTCCTTCCGAGAGGTTGTTGGTAGAGGAAGGAGGGTACGGACCCTGTGGATGCCTCCCCTACTGGGTTCCGGTCTAAATTGGGTGAATAAAAAGAAGGTTATGGAGATTGTCGCGGAGGGCGCGGTAGCCCAGTGGTTAGCGCGCGGGATTTGCACTAGGTAGGTCCGGGTTCGATTCCCGCCACTGCCAAAACTGCCGCCGTGTTCAGGCGGAGTACGATCACGTTAAACATGCGGGACCGTAAGTCCTTCCGAGAGGTTGGTGGTAGGGGAAGGAGGGTACGGTCCCTGTGGATGCCTCCCCCACTGAGTTCCTGTCTAAATTGGGTGGCACTTCCTGGTAGGTCGTTCCTTCTGGTAGGTCGCGCCAGCGAGTGTGCCACGGTTAGAATTTGCCACGGTCAGAATTTTCAAGGGTAGCGAACAGGCTGGTCGCCAAAGGCGGCTAGAATGGAATGAGATGATGGAATTAAGCATATGGTCATTTTAAATTGCAAATTAGCGCGCGGGAAGTTAGCGGTAGGCCCGGGTTCGATTCCCGCCACTGCCAAAACTGCCGCCGTGTTTACGTGGAATACGATCACGTTAAATATGTGGGTCCGTAAGTCCTTCCGAGAGGTTGGTGGTAGGGGAAGGAGGATACGGCCCCTGTGGATGCCTCCCCCACTGGGTTCCCGTCTAAATTGGGTGAATATGTAGAAAGTTATGGAGATTGTCGCGGAGGGCGCGGCAGCCCAGTGGTTAGCGCGCGGGAATTGCACTCAGTAGGCCCGGGTTCGATTCCCGCCACTGCCAAAACTTACGCCACGTTCACGCAGAGTACGATCACGTTAAACATGTGGGTTCGTGAGTCCTTCCGAGAGGTTGGTGGTAGGGGAAGGAGGGTACGGTCTAAATTGGGTGAATAAAAAGTAAGTTATGGAGATTGTCGCGGAGGGCGAAGTAGCCATGTGGTTAGCGCGCGGGAATTGCACGCGGTAGGCCCGGGTTCGATTTCCGCCACTGACATGGAGTACGATCACGTTAAACATATGGGTCCGTATGTTTTTCCGAGAGGTTGGTGGTAGGGGAAGGAGGGTACGTTCCCTGTGGATGCCTCCCCCACTGGGTTCCGGTCTAAATTGGGTGGCACATCCTGGCCGTCCAACCAGTTACCAGGCCCGGGTTCGATTCCCAAAATTGCCGCCGTGTTTACGCGGAGTACGAGCACGTTAAACATGTGGGTCCGTGAGTCCTTCCGAGAAGTTGGTGGTATTGGAAGGAGGGTACGGTCTAAATTGGATGAATAAAAAGAAAGTTATGGAGATTGTCGCGTAGGGCAAAGTAGCCCAATGGTTAGCGCGCGGAAATTGCACTCGGTAGGCCCGGGTTCGATTCCCAAAATTGCCGCCGTGTTTACGCGGAGTACGATCACGTTAAACATGTGGGTCTGTAAGTCCTTCCGAGAGGTTGGTGGTAGGGGAAGAAGGGTACGGTCCCTGTGGATGCTTCTCCCACTTAGTTCCGGTCTAAATTGGGTGAATAAAAAGAAAGTTATGAAGAATATCGCGGAGGGTGAAGTACCCCAGTGGTTAGTGCGCGGGATTTGCACTTGGTAGGCCCGGGTTCGATTCCCAAAATTGCCGAATAAAAATAAAGTTATGGAGATTGTCGCGGATGGCACGGTAGCCCAGTGGAATTTCACTCGGTAGGCCCGGGTTCGATTCCCGCCATTGCCAAAACTGCAGCCGTGTTCACGCGGAGTACGATCACGTTAAACGTGTGGGACTGCAAGTCCTTCCGAGAGGTTTGTGGTAGGGGAAGGAGGGTACGGTCTCTTTGGATGCCTCCCCCATTGGGTTCCGGTCTAAATTGTGTGGCACTTCCTGGCCTTCCAAGCAGTTACCTTACACCTTTCTGGTAGGTCGCGCCAACGAGTTTGCCACGGTCAGAATTTTCAAGGGTAGCGAACAGGCTGGTCGCCAAAGGCGGCCGAAAGGTTTGTGGTAGGGGAAGGAGGGTACGGTTTCTTTGGATGCCTCCCCCATTGGGTTCCGGTCTAAATTGTGTGGCACTTCCTGGCCTTCCAAGCAGTTACCTTACACCTTTCTGGTAGGTCGCGCCAACGAGTTTGCCACGGTCAGAATTTTCAAGGGTAGCGAACAGGCTGGTCGCCAAAGGCGGCTAGTATATAATATTTGAATAAATTTTTCACTGATTTGACGTCATTTTCGCAAACTTAGCGTCATGTTTGCAATTTCGAATATATTATCGAATATATAAATTCAGCCCGAAGAATTGCCAAGTGTGAGATATTTTTCTAAATGAGTCGACAAGTTCGTTAAATTTATCCCCAAGTATTACAGACACAAGGAGAGAGGAGTATTTCTATTAGCAAATGATTATGCGTCCAAATAAAAAATATTACACAAAGTATCTTCTATCGTGAATGTAACGAACTAGATCATACAGAATGTTGATGTTTTTATGATGTGTTCAAATTTGTCGCATAAAATTACATATTAAAATTGAACATATTTCACAATAATTAATACAATTTTTAATTTTATCTGATTTTTTAGTAAATGTATTTGAAAAAATGCGATATCTCGAGAAAGGTATATGCTAGCGTTCTGAAATTTATGTCAATATTTTTTTCGAAATTGACGTATGAAATGATTATTTGCGTTATATTAGTGAAAGTTTAGGTTTCTGGTGATTTTTTCAAAATTTCAATGCGAACGTTCGATATCGTTCAAAATCAAGAAGCTCTCATTATCCACTGATAGCAATTTTTATACAAATTTCATTCGAAACTTCCCATTCGTTCATGATATATTGTCTCTACAGTCTCATAGACACGCAGAAATCACCTTTAAAATGATTGATTCGAGTTCAAGGATGCCTGAAACGTGCACTTCGAATTTGAATTTTCAATCCCGTCACAATACATTCCCTGTACATTATACTATATACGGAAAGTAAAAAATAAGCAGTTCCAACTGTGCAGAAATTATTTCTAATGACTCGGGAAAAAAAAAACTCAAAGCGGCAAACTGCATAAGTACACCATTACCAGGTAAAGTCTCACTGAGTGTTTCATGGTATTTTTATCTGAGACTTTTCTTTTAAAATATATGGTAATCTTAGTAAATAGCATTTAAATGAAGGAAGAAATCGTCTGAATTGAAATGTGCGTGGTTAGAAAAAAATGCATTACATTTTCGTAAATGAAAATATATGTGTAATTCGATTTAGTCATTTAATTAACTGTTCCTCCCTCAGTAAATGTATGATACCTTGCATAGTGGGTATTATATATTAGTTTCCAAAAGCTTTTTTACATAAAGTTAATATATATAAATAAAATTAAAAATCCGTCTATTGAGTATTTGTCTTATCATCACGGGATAACGGCTGCATCATATTTCATAAAATTTTGTGGGTAGCCGTAAGATAGCCTCACTTAAAATTCAGTTCATGTGTCGAGTTTCTATGACAAGAAGTTGGCGAGATATTTATGAAAAACGAACCTACAATAAAGATAGCACTATGAAAACGATGTTATTTATCTGAGTTTATTTGAAAAAAAATCATATCATGAAAAGTTTTAATTAAATATCTTCCAATTCGAATAATTCAAAAAAATCTATATGACTATAATTAATGTCGGAATTGAATTTTTGACTGGATTATATCATTGAAAACACAAAATTCGAAACACGTAAAAGATAATACATTTTTAGTTTCCTTATATATATTATGTATAAGAAAAGTATTGTGACTGTGTCGAAAATTCGAATTCGAGTTTTCGACTATAGAGCAACAAATATGATCACGAATCGGACATTTTTGAAATGGTGTCTGTGTGTGTGTGTGTGTGTGTGTGTGTGTGTGTTAGTGAGTCTGTGGAGACAATATCTCACGAAAGAATGGAGCGATTCGAATGAAATTTGGAACAAAAATCACAATCCGTGAATACTGGAAGCCTATTGTTGTAAAACACAATCGAATGTTCAGAACTCCCCTAAATTTTCGAGTAAAATTTTGAAAAAAATCATCTAAGAATTAAAACCTTTAATAAACTTATACAAATAGACATTTCTTATGTAATTTTTCCTTAGAAAACGATTGACATAAACTTTACAACGCTAGCATGAACCGTTCTCGAGATATTGCACATTTTTAAAATAAATTTATCGAAAAAAAAATAAATTAAAAAAAGTATTTACTGTTAAGAAATACGTTCACTTTTCATATGTAATATCATGCGATAAATTTGGTAATATTATTTTCGTGGATCTAACTCGTTTCAATCACGGGAAAATATACTTTGAGTAATACTTTTGTATTTGAACGCTAATAGTCATTTATCCGCTGTAAGAATAACTTATTTCTCCTTCCATAGCGCTGGGCGAGATTTTGGCGACGAACTTAGAGAAATATCGCCAACTCGGCGACATTTTTAAATTTTGCCAAGTTAATGAAAATCTCATCAAATGGATTAAAATGACGGTAAATCAGTGAAAATGACGACTAATTGAAGAAAACTCAATATCTTGGAAAGAATATAAGTATTTACTATAAGAATAACATTTTTTTTTACCGTAAAAGTAGTAAATTTATTGCATTATATAAGGAAAGCCATGTGCTGCCCACATCAGATTTTTTAAAATGCAAAAGGTTTATTTGAAATAATCCAATTTATTTTAGCAGTCATCGATTGGTTATTTTCAGTACATTTTTTAATATTTATTCTTTCAGCATTCAATATTATGAAACTGTCAAAAATTATGCCAAATCCTGTGACTAACTATCTGTCGTTATAAAACAAAACCAGAAGAAAATATTTCAAAAAATGCAAAGTCAGAAGTTATTCTAACGATAAATATGCTTGTTATTCAATAAAGTTGAAGGAAAACAGAGCTGTTTTGAAAGATAAGCAACAGCATATGAACTTAATGCATGATAACATAATTTAAAAACATTTCGAAATAGCTGTTCTTCTGCAATAAAGCTTTATTTTAGTTTTATTTACCGCGATGCATTGTGCATTTAAATTTTAAAATGCTTCGTTTTGATTGTAGGAGAAACTAAAATAAGAAAAAAAAAATGATTCGTGTAAACTATTCTATTAAATATGATTATTACCAGCACATTATTTTTATTAAAAATATTTTTCATATTTTTATTAAAAATGTATAATTTTGTATCCAACATTTCACTTAAATATATATATATATATATATATATATATATATATATATATATATATATATATAATATGCAAATATATGCAAATAAAAATGGCCCTAGTACTATTAGTACGGATTCAGTGGAAGATTCCGATTTCAAAATTGATAGTATAACGACCACGCAGGATACTAACTTGGATAAAAATAGTAGTGTCGGGAGGCTATCCTGAGGTATAAATAGCCGGAGGTAGTCAGTCAGAGTGTTAGTAGATCAATCTGACATTAAAGTGCGTGTCGAATACAGAGTCCAATTCGATTTTGGGGGGGTTTCAATTTCGCCCCAAAAACTCAACGTCAGAGCGTCGTCTGGTCTGTTCGGAGATCTAGGGTTCGATTCCCAGTTGGGACATCAAGGCTCTTTACAACTTTTTGATTAGAAATTAGGATACTGATGGAATATTTCTTGCATACAGACATGGTGCTCATCGGTTTATTTCGGCAATACATATTCTTCGTAAAATCGTGTTGCAGCGACGGTGTTTTAATCATACTCCCTTTTCATTTCCTCACTGATTGTTGGTTTTGCATCGACTAGACAACTCTTGCCACTGAGTCTCACTCTGCGGGTACACTAACCTGTTCATTCACCCTGTAATATCACACCACCTTTTCTGATTTGTTCTTGGTGATGAAGGGGATAGGAGATGTTTATATATGTTACCTACACATTGGTCCTTGTTAATGTACTACATGGCATGTACTACCTTTAAATTGCTTTATTACCTTGATTGACACTTGCATCCAAAATGCCAACATGCCGTGCGACAAATACCAATAATCCAGAAATATTCAAAAAGTAAGTATAAATATCAATCAACTAAACACATTCAACTAATCAGTTCAACTGATCTCTTCAACTTAAAACAAGAAGGATCAATGCATCATCACAAATCATTGATTATGAAACACTTTCCAACTGAAATGCCATTTTATTTAAACAACTCTAAAATGCGATACATTCAGCAGTGATTTTTTTAAAAGTATCACAGTAATACAATATTTACATTGAATTTGAAAACTTCATCGAAAAAAATATGAAATTTATTCAAAACACGTGATCGAAACGGAAATACTTTTTAAAAGTTTTAAATGGATAATTACGAACAAAAACACGCATAAATATACTTTTGTCTTTATATAGATACTTATTTTAATACAAATCTACCAAAAAAATATGGAATACAAATTCATGAGAAAGTACAGTGGAGTCTATAAAATTTACTTTCTGATTTGTAAATGGGTATTTCGCATTTTAAGCAAAATGCTAATGCTTAAACGGCAGATAGTGATTTTAAAATCTTCCAATACACAATACTGAATCAATAGTTTAAGTTCCATTAGCGGCACACAAACATGTAAACATCAAAACATTGATAATCTATACTTTGTGGTTTAAGCGCATTTGAAATATATTTTATCCGCACCGGATAACGATATTTTCATTTCTTTCTGTTGCAGATTTACCGAAGATAAATACAATATTTCATATCCCAGACTAGCTATTTCCTTTCCATATTTTCTATTTAATTCCGATGATGTTGGGCAAAATGCTGCAATCCGATATATTGCATATACACGTTATATGAAAAAAAGCTGAAGACAATTTGACTCACTGTATTTTATAAGTTAAATGGAATCAACTGTCTTTATCGTTAACGTTAAAGCAAGAATAGAAATAATAAGATTTCAGTTACATTAGAAACTCGCCGCTTTTGACCCATTTTTGATGTATGCTTCAATTCATATTGTTACTTTCACATGGTTAGAATAAGAAAATATGTCACCTATTTTACTGTATATTTTCTAAATTGGTTCATAAATGCCTATTTCTCATAATCAATAATTCGTGGAAAAAATGATATTTTAGAAACGAAGCTGCATTTCAAAACTAACAAGAACGATCAATCATGCATAAACCATTGATTTTGTAACACTTTCCAAATTCAATGCAATTTTATTTAAACATATCTAAATGCGATACATTTCTCGGTAATATTTTTTAAAATTTACAATACTACATTAATTTATTATATTTGAAAACTTAAAACATCATCTAAACAAAGGAACTTCATTCAAATGACGGCATTGTAACATAAATTGCCTGATTTAAACATCTCTAAAATGCGATACATTCCTCAGTAATATATTTTACATTAACATAATACTACAATAATTTATTATATTTGAAAACTTCATCGAAAGCAAATTAACTGTATTTGAATGACGTCATCAATATATATAACGCCTCCATATAAAAGCAGCATTCCATTCATAAACATTTCTCCATTTCTTCCATTCATCACAATACTATTATAATTTATTTTATTTCAGAACTTAAAAACATGGATGTATAAGTAGTTTAACTCTATGCTTAAAACTTAATCGAAAACATCGTCTGGTTCTCTGTGTAAAATCAATGAGTGTTTCATTCATATCAGCTATATTGCAGACTCCATGACCGAAATAATTTTGTGTTAATTAAATGCAGAAATTCTTGTACAACTCATGCTACATCTTTTGGTGTTAACATTCTCCATAAGTGAAAATTAGGCTTCGTTGTAGAAATAATCAAAGTTTGATGATCATTTAAACTCAAATATACTGTAATTGTATTGTTTCAGTTTGTAGATGCGCTGAATTTAAGCAAAAGTAATGCGATTTTAGGACGGATGCAACACTAAATATGAATTAAAAAGAACATTAAAAATCACGATTGTGATACAAGATGGATGCTATATTTTATTTTGAAGTGGGTCACGTGATCTTTTCATGTAATGGTAACGTGATCTCTTCGTATAAAGGGTGTAATTATTTTAATTTTTATTTAAAAAAGTACTGGATATATTTTGCTGATTTTTTTGTATGTATTTTATGGGATAATTTGAATATCTCCTAAAATTTTCGAAGCAATTTGTGAATTTTAATTCGCTCAAAATATGTTTGAAAAATTAAATCCCATAGGTTTCAATGTATTTCATTTTTTCAACCCGGCTTCAATCCAAAACTATTTGGGTGATATTATTCATTTAAAATCCCATAGATCCCACAGACCGTCTGAGCAACATACTGAAATTTCATTTTGATAAAGTCATTTTACGGCAGTTATCGTGCTAACAGACAAACATAATGAACAAAGTCATAAACACTGTTCAACTATGTTGTAAAGTGTTAAAAATATATTACATGTGAATTAGTATTACTAAATTGAGTTAGTAAAGCCAAAACATGCAATTTGTATGTCATTTCCAACAAATTAAGTTAGTCATGCTAGTATATTAACCAATAAAAATTATTTCAATGTCAAACTAATAATCAAATACGTTATGAATTATTTTCATTTTAATAAGTTCCGTTTATAAATCGTATAAATGTAATTTTTGCTTGAGATCCCAATGCATCAAATTAGTATATTAACCGTCCAATGCAAAATAAATAAAACTTAAAGCGTGAATTTCTATTACTTTATTAGAATGCGTATAAAAGCCATACAAATGCAATTTTTGGTGGAATACCAAACTGATTAAATTAGTATTCTAATCAATGAAACATATCTCAATGTCAAAACATAAAAAGAATCCAATAATGTGCTTTTCGTTTTAAGATCATTACGCGTTTCAAAATTAATCTTCTTGAAAAGACATGCGGGTATGAAAAGACAGACTTAACGGACTAATTCCGATCTTTCGAAATTCTATTCAAATTTATATCCATCTTGGTTTATTTATTTCCGATTTTCTTCTAAAATAAAAATGCTTATTTAAAAAGTAAACCCGGGTTCTTGAAGTCTGCATAGAATAATCTAGACTGCGTTTATTCAGTAAATACACTACCATTTCTATCACCCATTTAAAATTAGAAATTGAAACATATAATTTTCATAAAATGCGTATAATAAAATGCATGCGTATATGTAAAATAAATATACAGATGTTACTTTCATTGAAATATTTAAGAAGAATATTCAAAATTAAATTCATTCATGAACTATATTTGCTTTATCGAAATAAATATATTTTCAGCAATAGTAAACTTAGATTGAATGTGATGATACGACAGAAGACATAAATATAGTGTAATAATTTGATCCGTTAAATTCCATATCATATTGCGTAAATCCAGCCATTTATACGAATTGGAATGCATGATTTTATACGAGATACTAAATTTAAAATGTTTAAATCAATATAAATTTCTGCTTAATAATATTCTTTAATGTAAGAGAAAATGTATTTATTTCATTGATATAAGCTGCAATGTTTATTGCATATATTGTGAGCATACATGCATTACTTCTGTGAAAATAACTGAGGTGGGTGTTCTTGATTGATATTACTGATTTACAGGAGTAATACCAAATTTTAAGCCTGTGGGTATAACATAATCTATTCCGTCTTATTATAGCCCTCGTATTACTTATATCAGATATATTTTATATTGAGTAATGTTATGTTTTGTATGTATTAGGTATATAAGTTGCTGTGTGAACAATTGTCAAAAATCCAGACCAGTCGTTTCACCCTGAGGTATGAGCAGCAGTTTTAGTGGTCGATGTGAACAAGTGTTGTTGTTGTTGAGACCCAGACCGTCCGAACTACCAGAAGTGCCACCCAATGTAGAACGGAACCTAGTGTGGGAGGCTTCTACACAGACGGAACCCCCCTTCCCCTACCACCAACCTCTCGGAAGGACTTACGGTCCCACATGTTTAACGTGATCGTATTTAGAATGAACACGGCGGCAGTTGTGGCAGCGTGCAAATCCAGTGCGCAATCCACCGGGATACCGCGCCACAAATGTGCCAACAGTGTTCAAAGGTGGTCACCTACCCAAGTACTAACCGCGCCCGATGCTGCTTGAATTCGGTGATCTAACGAGAATCTGTGTTTTCAGCACAGTATGGCAGTAGGCCGTAGATTTGAACAAGTGTGTATGTTTGAGTTTAAACTTTTTTATGCAACTATGTATACATCTATACGCATATTTAGAAATTATTTTGGATAGTTATATGCAAGATATAAATGCCAAACATAAATTATATTATTTTTTACAGATATAAACATATAAGTAAATGCATGTTTTTGTATATTGTACTATGGATAGATCTAAGAAATTAACTGCTGTTATTGACAGCATTCTCAAGGTATCTGTGGTATCCTTCATTTTTAAAAAGCAGGATCTTAATTAATATCTCTGTGATCTTACAATGCATATTAAATTACGTAGCGACGCACGGTCAGGTTGTAAACATAACGGGTCGGCCTCTCGCTTACGTTGATTGATTGATTGATTGGCTAAGCTGTAACCGGAGACACGTCCTTGCAATCGAGTCAAATGCGCTTATGTTATTGATGCTGATTCTCAGCAACTATTTGACTGATTTGCAAGGAATTTGGAACATCCGTTTCACAAAATTGGAGGTCATGACATAAACCGGAATTTAAAATTCGATTTGTGAACTCAGACAGTTAAAGTCGAAGGTGCCTATATTATGTCTACAGGGAAATATATTTTTAAAAGTTGCAAGCTGTAAATCCTGAATTATTTGTAATCATTTAAAGTTTTGTTTACTATATAGAATATAAGTTTCAATTAATTACAATGATTTTGAATACTTCATAAAACAGGCCATGAGACATGTGGCAGAGCTTATCTAACATTGAAGCACAAACTCTCTAGTTAAAGCCTATGACTAAAAATACTTTTTATTGAAGGACCACCGCTTATTAAAATCATCGAGTTTAGCATTGTAATATTTTAGAATTTATGATGAAGTAAAGAAATTTCATTTAATATTAAAATCTGATACATATACATAATTCTATATATGAGAATACCCTCTCTATACCTATCTATATGTAACTCTTAATAGTAAATTTGACGACTTCAAGTAAAATGTCGCCAAATATATAGGAAGAAATGTCACCAAAATGTTGCCACAATTGGAATATCTCGAAAAATTAAGTTTTCTTGAAACATTGCAATAACTGACTTAAAACGTGTTTATTTACAGTGTTGTCAAAAATTAAGCATTCAATGAAAATTTATTTAGCAAAGGAACATTTTATTATTAATTTGTGCACGCTTGGCACCTGAGCTTCAATTAAGGAGTTGGCTGATATAGCCTTGCAAAGTAGATATGTGGGTCTATGTCTAGTATAGCTGTATATTTATAGGTTTCTAAAACTCGTATTACGCATATGTTATATGAGTTTGATATATTAGCCAGTGATCATTTTTAAATCCGTCCTTAAATAAACTAAAACTTCTTTAAAATAATCCGTGTGATTTTTAACATGTGTAATATATAATAATTTTATGCATTTTATTTTGTAATGAATCATAAATCTCTCGCAGTTGCAAACAGTGTTAGGAAAATAATGTTTTCAGATAAATATACTGTCACAAAGTTAGGATAAATTTGAATTTTCTCACTTTGAAGATCCTTATTTGCATTTTTCAATATTGTCTTTAAACATTTATTTTAAAGCGAGAATGGTGCAATATACAAATTTATATTAACCAAATTTATATTATTGCTTTAAAAAATGTATAAAGACTATATGAATATTTTTTTTTAATCTCAACGGATTAAATTAGTTTATTAAATATTGAGAAAGATTTCAATAGTATATTGCTATGGGATAAAGTTTTATTACTTTATGTAGGACGTATAAAGAATGTACAAATAAAATTTTGTCAGAAATTCCAATGTATTAAGTTAATATATTAACTATTGAAATATATATCATTGGTGAAATATAAAATTAAATTTAAAAAGAACAAAAAAGAAAAAAAAAATGTACGTGAATGAATATTTATTACATTTTAAAGCATAAAATGCTGCAGTACAAATGCAATTTATTCTTTATAAAATTTGTTTTCTTTTAATATATATATATATATATATATATATATATATATATATATATATATATATATATATATATATATATATATATATATATATATATATATATATATATATATATATATATATATTATATATTTATATATATATATTCCCCTACTCTGAGCTCTCTACAGATCGAACTACTCAGTGTAAAGGCTCCAAAATTGTTGAACGGACTATTCAAGACATGGGGAAAGGGACTACGTGAAAAAAAAAATTCATTTGAGAAACTCCGATAGGTGGCGCTGTGCAACAAAAAATATGCTGAACAGACACAAAATACTCATTTGTAACACATTTTATTCTAACGTACCAAACATTCATATCACAAGGAACTTATCGATGCAGGGAATGCTGCGTATAACGTTATCCATTGATTCTTCAACAATAGCGGTATCAACATTGTCAACGACATCTGAACTAGACGATTTGCGTCCACGAACTCCAAGATGTCCAGTTTTCTCGAATCGAGCGATCATTCTCCTGAGAGCTCGTGGAAGTAGTAATGATCCTTTGCGCAAATTCTTAAGTCGACGAAACTCTCGAAGTGCAGCTGGAGAATGTCCTTTGTTTTCATAAAACAGCTTCACAAGCAAAGTGCGTTCTGACAGTGTGACAGCCATCGCTGATAAGAATGAAAATTTCCCAGTTTATCCCCTTTTATGCCCAGAACATAGTAGCTGCAAACCTAGGGTTTATGCAAATTTTTGCGCTTACAGTGCGAAATTGCAGTTACAATGACAGTTTAAGTTTCTTCACTTTTTAATTTTCTATTTTTTTCATATCAGCAAAAGAAATTAAAAAGGAAAAATTCCATATCGCATGTGTTTGTTCTTTTGTAATTATTTTGTGTCTATTCAGCATATTTTCTGTTGTACAGCGCCACCTATCGGTGTTTCTGGAACTACTTTTTTTCGCGTAATCCCTTTCCCCATGTTTTGAATAGTAGGTTCAACAATTTTGGAGTCTTTACACTGAGTAAGTTCGATCTGTAGAGAGCTCAGAGTAGGGGTCTTTTAATTCTGCCACCCGGTATATATATATATATATATATATATATATATATATATATATATATATATATATAATATATATATATATATATATATATAAATATATATATATATATATATATATATATATATATATATATATATATATGTATATATATTTATATATTTATATATATATATATATATATATATATGTATATATATTTATATATTTATATATATATATATATATATATATATATATATATATATATATATATATATATATATATATATATATATATATATATATATATATATATATATATATATTAAAAAAACAAATTTTTATAACGAATAAATTGCATTTGTACTGCAGCATTTTATGCTTTAAAATGTAATCCAGGGGTGTTAATAAAAACAATAGACCCAGCATAAGGGCGCAAAGCTGCTGGCGAAAGCAGGGTATATATAAGAAAGTCAAAAGTATAAGATAGGAAAGTGCCAACAGGTAAGATATTAATAGACTAAAGGGGGATTGTGATCCCTTGTTCTCGGTTATAGCCAGCTAATTACTCCTAGGAAACACTCCCGGAGTGGATACCTTCCTGTGGCCTAATCTCCATGAAACGTCCAAGCAAAAGGCGGTAATCCAGGAATGCAAGCAAAGACCACATTTGCATTTAAAAGGATAAAAATGGAAAGAGTAATGTTGATTAAAGGGAGGGGAAGCAATTCCCGATGACAGTAAAGGTGCTAATTTCACATCATCTGAAAAGTTTCCGAATCAACTGCATTTATAGAGATGCTTAAAATACATACTTTGCCAATAAAATTTATGGAATAGTGATGTTGCCAAAATCTTTGTAAAAGGCTTTTATAACATTGCTGTGTAGTGCATTATAGTAGTGTTTGATGTAGCTCACTGGATAATGCTGTCGTTAGGCCTCCTGGATGAATTTTCTGTCACAAATGGTGCGATCACGTTTATAAGTATGCATTCTCACGTTGCAAAGGAAATGATATTTGTTGATATTGCGAAATATGGTAGAGCTCAAATTCGAATTTCAGTCAACAATGTAATTAATATTGATGTCGAATGAGTTTCTCTTATCATATAGTTTTATATATAATTCTTCATTTTCACAAAAATTGATACTAATATCAAGATAATTGAACTCGTTATCATGATTCCTATTAGTTTCTATAAGTTCTAAGTTGGATGGGTAGAAACTAAAGTCAAAATCGCTGCTGTTTTTTGTTTCACCAATCAGGATCTCGTTCACGAATCTAAAGTAAGGCATTTCGTTCAGAATATGGGTACCTTTTTCGTAGTAGTTTAGGTAGAGTTCCGCTAACATAGAGGAGCATCCCCCTCCCATAGGAATGCATTTTTTCTGTTTATAGAAATTAATACCATTATATAGAATATTTTCATACAAGACTATATTCAATATGGTTTTTTATTTGTACATTGATATGTATCTTTGCATATTATAAGTGTTAAAAATCTTAATCATAACATCAAAGAGGTTGTCCAGATTTATAATATTGAATAGATCTTTGAAGTCAAAGCTTTTGTAGATTATATGTTCGGACATATTACGTAAACCATTTATTACATTATAGCTATTTTCAACCATGACATTATATATAGCTATTTTTAATATAGCTATTTTTAACCATTTTATATAGCTATTTTTAACCATTACATTATAGCTATTTTTAACCATGTTGAGGGAGTTTTTTGTCTGTCCAATATATTGCATGTCACATTTGCCACAAGATATACAATAAATGCAATTATGGGTTTTGCAGAAAAGGCGATTAGTATTATTATCGTTGGTAATTTGCTCAGGTTCTGCAACCGGACATAGTTTACATCGTCAAGATTTGCACTTGTTAAATTTGAAAGAAGTAATACTTTTAAAATAATATATGTATGTATATATATATATATATATATATATATATATATATATATATATATATATATGTATCTATCTATCTATATATATATATATATATATATATATATATATATATATATATATATATATATATATATATATATACATATATATATATATTATCTTTGATTGGATAACCCAATTTTGAGAATTCACCCATTCTTATCACCTTACTTACCACTTGGCCTGAGTCTAATACTGTTACTATTTTCGAATGACCATGAATATATATATGAATATATATATATATATATATATATATATTTATATATATATATATATATATATATATATATATATATATATATATATATATATATGTATATATATGTATACAAGCAATATGTTTACTTCTGTCATTTGTATCTCTGCTATTTAAAATGTTCCCTTTCAATTTATTTCATAGGAAATATTAAACCGAATTTTATTTCTTTACCATATTAATGCATCGCTGAATAGTAAATATATAGTTACTTATATTTTTGTCATTAGAAAAAAGTTACATAAATAGATCATTTCATGTGCAGATGGAGTTCTTTCATTCTTAGGTTAGCCAGAAATAATATTCCAGATGGATGGATTTAGACTAATAGTTAAGCTGTGATCAAAACTAGTATATAGTTCTGACCCAATTGCATAGATCTATAATATAGACCAATTTATTCTTGAATCAAGGAAATGTACTAAGTCATCATTTTTAAAAATTGGAAAACAATCCCTGCAACCTCAACGAATTAAATATGTATTTAAATAAAATAAATCACTGCCAATTTCACAACAATTAGTTCTCTGTTTCAGATGAACACTTAAAACTGTTCGATACTATTTTAACTAATGCATTTATGTGAGGATCATCACTTAGCAACTGAGTATATACTATATGTTACCTTTCCTACAATGTAAAAGGGAAGTAAATGTAAAGGAATGTATTGTCATAGGTCATTAGTTTTTTTAATATTATATTCAAAAATCTTGAAATCGTTAAAAAATTGAAAATTTTACATAGAAAACGATAAAAACTATTTAATATGTGATTTTCATATTACATTAAAAGTCATCATTTCTATGTTTTTGAAATTCGCCGTTCTCGAAATAACTTTTGTTATTGATTAAGACTGAAGAAAAAATTAAGGAAGATAAGTTTTTTTGTATTAATCTATTTCATTATTTACAAGTCCTTTCAAACAACACCATGAATAGATAACTTTTGTTTAGATTTGAAAATGGGCCAGCTATGGAAATAATAAAAATTATCTTATTTTCTTATATTTTTTAATTTTTTTGCAGTTTGCACAGAGAATAGTTGGATTCTTTTTGAACACATCATATTAGCAAGTGGAATCCAGTTAATTGAGCACAATTGAGTAAATCTTATGATAATTAGTACCAATTTCTCAATCAATGTCATAAGCCTATGGATTTTCAAATACTCTAACCAGGAAGAACATTTGATTTTCTAAATTCAATTTTTAAAATATTAAAAAATTATATAAACGTAAAACTACGAAAAAATACGTTACAAAATTAAACGTTCCACGTGTTAATTTGTATTTAGTTGCTAATGACATATATTATATTATGATAAAATATAAGTTTCTGTAGTTTTATTTTTAAAATTTAAATGATGTTAAATAAAAAGATCAGATATATGTGCTCTATTATCAACTTACTTTGTACGAACTGCTAATCAAAAACAAATGGAAACTAATATTTTGAATTCAAAATATTAAAATTTATGCTTTGCTGGATACAGTGGTCTACTCATCACGACAATTGTTTATTTGTTAAAGAACTTATTAGATATCAGGTCTAGATATTATTGAAGTTAAATTAAGAATATTACAAATTATCTTACTATTTCTGATCTACAGATTATTGAAGTTAAAATAAAAAAATAATAGTAAATTATCTTACTATTTTTGATCTATAGATAAATGAAGTTAAAGTAAGGAAATTATAATAAATTACATTCTGTTTCTGATCTACAGATTATTGGAGATAAAGAAGGAAACAAATAACAAATTTATTATCTTACTATTTCTGATCTATAGAATTATGAAATTAAAGTAAGAAAATAAAAAAAAAATATCTTACTATTTCCGATCTACAGAATATAAATATTAAAGTAAGATAAAAATAATAAATTATCTTATTATTTCTACTCTGAATATTACAGAAGTCTGCCAGGCCCGTTTTTGTGATAAACTAAGAATACGCCTAACAACTTAAAATTTTGAGAATCTCAGTTAATGCTGATTGCATTAATGCACACTAATTAAATGCGAATTAAATTAATATAAAAAATTAATACAATTTTAAAAGCATATTGTTTTAAGACAATAATAAATTATGTTAAATTATACATTTTTATTACAAATACTTCTCTCAATTAAAATAAATTTTATATAGATAAGCTTAATTCACATAAAAACAGTATCCAACTCAATCAAATTTCAGCCTTGTTTCCGTTTCTGTACTCAACTAAAACGATGCATTTTAATATACTAATGAAAACCGCGATAACATGATTAAAGCAAGTTATGCAGCTTTCTGGAGGAAGAGATTTGCTACACGGAAATCTTTTTAAAATATCTTATCATCCATTAAAGGCACGTGCTTTTGCTTATCTCGCGAAATAGCTCTGCTCTTGCTCAACTTTATTGAATAACAAACATATCTATCGTTATAACTTTGCATGTCTTTAAATATTTCATTCTGGTTTAGTTGTTGTGGAGTACACTATCAGTCATATCATTTGGCATACATTTTAGAAAGTTTTATATTGAAGAAGTAGAATAAATTAAAAACTATTTACCGAAATTAATTAAATGACAATTTTTAGAATCGGTATCGTTTAGGGAAATATTTTGCATTTCTAAATTATAAAAATAGCAATTATTGAAAGCAAAACTTTTGCAAGACAACTGTTTTTACAGAAAAAAAATAAGCATATATTTCCCACGACATAGTATAGACAGATCTTAGATGGTAATTGATATATATTCAGCATTAAATTTTGAAATATGTCGATTGATACATTAACGGTTTCCATTTCCGGGATTTCTTTTCATCTCAAATTAAAATGATTTATTTTCCTTGAAACATATATATTTTTTCTAGACTGTCTATAAAATAACTCAGATGATAGCTGGTACGTATTGAGCATTAAATTATTGAGGATGTACTGCGATTCTCTAAAACTTTTCATTTACTGTTCCTTTTCCATTTCCGGTTCAAATGTTTTCCTTAAAACATTTATTAATCAGAATGGAGCATAGATCTTACATTGATCTTATACAAAGACTGATGTTGATTTAGTCTTAAACTATGGCGGATGTGCAGAAACTCAAAAAGGATTTCCATTTCCAGTTTTAGAGATATCACTTCTGATTAAAAAACATTACATTTTCCTTTCAACGTTTTATTTCCAGGATCGTCTATAGATAAATCATAGATAATGAATAATGTGGATTTATCATAAACATCTAGAGGAGATATGGATGATCACTAAATATATCAAATTTTTCTTTTGGTTCAAATTTCCTTCTTTGATGCATTTATTTCTCAGGATTGGTTATAGACATAACTTATATGATCACTTTCATAGATTCAAAATCGAATTTTAGAAGAAAAAAGAGGTACAATAAAGATCTCCACTTTCAATTCTGATTTACAATTCCGGTTCAAAACTGTCATTTTAATTGTTCTTCCACTTTTTATCTCTTAGAATAGGCTACAGAAAACACTTATATGATGAAGGATATGGATTCAGCATCACGTTTCAAAAAATTTAGAAAGGTTCACTAAAAATGTCCACTTCTAGTTTTGGAGATGTCACTTCTGTTTTTCTAAAAATTGTATAACTGTATAAATAAGTGAGCAAAGGATGGTTCACTCAAAATGTCCACTTCTAGTTTTGGACATGTCCCTCCTGCTTTTCTAAAAATTGTATAACTGTATAAATAAGTGAGCAAAAGTGTATAAAAGTCCTAATAGTTCGGTAGAGGAAGTACAACATATAGTCAGTCAATTCAGAAAGAGGCTAAGAGCTCTGTGCTTTAAAAGTAGATATGCAAACAATGACTGCCTGGTAGCGGTTGCATTTTTTGACAATGAGAAAGTCTAAAAATCATATATCTGACCTAATATTATTAGCAGATTGGCACATACCTCTGTTTGTCATGGACACCGAAAGGCACTCTTGAACATTCATTGCTGTTTGACATGTTAACTGAATAATCTGTAATCCAATTGTCCACGAAAGCACACTTCGTATCTTGAATTATAATTTTCGAATGTCACTGCTACTGCTGCTGTACAGTCATTATAATTGTCGAAAAACTCCACCGCTACCAAGTAGTTATTGCTTCCATTTCAATTTTTAAAGCGCAACACCCTCAGACGGTCATTATTAATTGACTGACTATATGTACTTTCTCTGCTTATTGCCGCATTGTTTCACCTAACGTCCAGATACGCCCTTCGTATCTCTTATTGATTGATCTCCAGGGTGATGTAGCAACATTTCTTCATTGGTCACTTTGTTAACCAATCTGTATGGTATAAGCTTTGACACCAAAGAGATTTCTGACACAACCACACTGCAGTTATGTGCACTTAATTTATTACGGTCATGACCTACTGGGTCAAAACTGACGTAATATTAAAACTACATAAATGTTTCCTGGTTTCACATTATTGATAGAATGAATAATGAAAAAAAAAAAGCTCAGATAAACATTTCCTCATAACAATAATGTAATGCATATCTAACTTTCGACTAATTTTCTGCTAGAAATAGAAAAAATCCTTTATGATTAATTAATAGCACAATATGAATCATAATGATTTGTTAAGGAATGCAACATTATTACCACAGTAGATGTTAATTTAAAAAAGATTTCAAACTGATGTATAAAAAAAAATATTGCTTTGAAACGTAACTTTTGAAATTTTGATATTGACGATAAATTGCATTTACACAGATTCTGATCACAATAGAAAAAGATTAGTACATTCACAGATGTGTTCTGTGTGCGTATTCTGTATATCGCATGTGTATCTATGTCTATGATGTGTATTTAAGATAACTAAAGTACAAATGATTGCATGGAAATGAAATTTTATTTATAAATACATTAGGTGAATCACTAGAACTAGATACATGTTTTCGTAATATGATTAGAACAAAGTTAAATATGCTTTCCAATTCATTTTTCTCCAACTGCATACCTAGATACCATTTTAGTTTGTTGGAAAATATATCATATAAACAAAAATATAATGCGCTTATATTTTTGTATCCCTTATGTAATACTTTATCATAATTCAAATCATCAAGTCCACTATCACTTATCCAACTATTACTTCCAGGATCAATTGCAACGTAACTATTTTCATTTAGTAGCAAACTTTTCTTCACTGTAGACGCAATTTTGTTAAGTACAATAGTTAGTTTAAAGGTGGCGTTTTCAAGACAAGAATGGAGTAGTTAAAGTGAAAAAATGATGTGTGTAGACTCACCAGACATTTGATTGGAAGAAACCATTTGCACTGTCATGGGCACCAGAAATGAAACTGAATTAATATGTTTTAATGTAGAGAATTTCTCTACACAGAGTCGCAAAGGGTTAAGATTTTTTTTGAACTATTTAATTTTTGAAATGATTGCAGTATATTCTAATCATAAAAGTGATAGTTTAAAATATATGTAAATGGTATTAAATTGTGATGTAATTGTGGAGTACAAAAATATAATTTATTAATTAAATTAATTATTGAGTGGTCGCTAACCGTAAATTTCCGTACATTGAAGAAGTGATAACCCACCTTAGTTAATTTATTGTGCTGCTCGGTGTTCTTGAGAAGCAAATGATTACTAAATATAAATATACATTAATAAAAACCTTAACTTAGGAGACAAAAAGTATACCTTTTATTTGCTCCAACTTAAATTTTATTATTGCTATTACTCATATTTTAACATTTAAATCATTATTTACCAAATTTATCAATTATTAAATATAATAGTTACTGGTAAGAATATTGTAAAGAGATGATTCTTTTGTGATACATTTGCGAATATTATTAATTTAGTGAGCTAACTACTGACTAAAGATCAGCTTTCAATTTACTTCGTCACATATTTATATAAATTGTTACCTGATCATCTTATGCTGGACTTTGTTATGCCTTGGTCTTGGTGCCAGCCTGTTGCTTTTTCATCTGTAGACAAAATTATGCTTTCTATACTTAATGCATTTTATTTGTAATGGCTTATATGGCCCTGTATCACAGTAATATTACTATTCTGCCGGACAGTTTCAATAAATCGGTATTAATGATATGTTGCCAACTTGAAATTGAAATATGACGTTTCAAGAAACTTTTTATAATGGTAAAACTTGCGAGCGATAGCTACTAAATATATTAATATCTTTTCGAGGTGATAATCAGTATGACACACTGCCACAAAATATGTAGTATAAATTTATTAGAAATTAAAATGTAGCTGTAAGATATAATTATTTCGGGATTTGCGTGGTCGTAATTCTGCTTTTGAATAACATGAGTATTCTTAAATGTTAGTGAGTGATTTTAGATTCTTACAATACACACAGCTAAATCAAACGTTTAAGTTCCATTAGGAGCACACAAACTTTACACTAAATACTTCAACATTGATAACCTATATTTCGTGGCTGAAATGCATTTGCAATACATTTTATCCGTTCCGGATAATACTTTTATTTTTCAGTTTGTTCCGTTGAAGATTTTCGAAGAAAAATACAATACTTTCGATCCCATGCTTATTACTCTTTTTAAATAATCCCTGTTTAACTGGGTAAAACCTTGAAAATACTGCAATTCGATCCTAAGTGGATACACATAATGTAGAAAAAGTATAAAGCCATCTGAGTCAAATTTACGATTTATTCATGTTGTAAGGTAAATGGAATCAACTGTCGTTTTCGTTAACGTTAAAACATGAAGAAAAATATTATTTTTTCGATTATTTTGAAAACACGTTGGTTGGTGGAAATCCTATTATATCTGTTTTGGTAATGACTTTGATTTTTTTACTTCTTCGGTACTTAAAAAATCACAATAAATCACACGAAACAAACATTTCAACATGTTAGATGTTGAAATATAAAATATTGTGCTATAGCGTCCATTTTGGGGCAAATAGACTGCATAAAATGAAAATTAAACATTAGTTTGAATGTATTTGTTCTGCGATATATTAATGACAAATTGATAATTTTATATATTATAATAGATTGTGATAGATGATAGTAATTGATTATCATAGTTGTATTTTTTCTATTTTTTTATAATATTTCCAATTTCTTAAATGAACTATGTAACAGATGGCGTTTTAAAAGGACATTTGCATCTTAGCAGTTATAACAATATTATGTAAAATTATTGATACCCTATCCAATGCTGTATTATAAATATAAATCAAGGCATGGTCAAGGTTCAAATATTACTACTTTAAAATTGTACTCCCGAGAACGATTATGCGGCGCTGCTCGGAATTCAAATTAGAAATTCATTTAATTCAGCTTATTAATATCTAAATAGAGTTATTTTTATATGTTTACTAAATTAGAATTTTTATCGTGTTTACCATATTAATTTTTTTCTATATATATAAATTTTCAAAAAATTCTTATTCTGTTTTTCAGTTTATATAACTTGAAGTTCATGTGTCGCTAAAAACCAGTGTTTTTCAAACTTTGTTTGGTCGCGGACCCATTTGTAATTTAAGTTGATGTCGGGACCTCAGGGTAAGAAAAAATACCGTGTGTGTCAAATCATGCATTCAAATTTCATACGTTTATTTTAATTTTTAGGACAATTTACACGAAATTTTTATGTCCAAATATTTTTCAGATTAGCGCAAGCCATTACAGTTTCCTTCATGGTAGTTTAATGTAAAGTTACTACTTATATAATTTAAAAATGTACCTTTTTATTAATTTTGTAAAAATAATATATTTTATTATATTATGAAAATACATTCTAAATACATTCTTTTAATTTACCGCAAAATTAAATTTCATAATTACTTACATTATATTTGTGTACTTTTCATATATATGCTATACATAAAATCTTACATTATGCCAAATTTCTTGTAATGTAGAAGGTTTCTTGATATTTGTAACTGGTTATGTTTGACAATTTTCTTTACTATAATTAGTGATAACTTCTGGTGATATATGACTAATTTCCAATGATTTCTGTATTATAAATTGAAATATTAATTAAATAGTATTTACTATTCAATTAATATTTAATTATTATATACATAGTTTAGAAAATATTGCTCAATTAATTTCTAAACAATTATACTAATAATTAATGAAATATTAATGGCAAATGTCTCAATTAAGAATACAATTAACAATTCGTATTTTTAACAGAGAGGAATGCCAATATTTTATCTATTATTTAATTCACGAACGCTTTTATAAACTTATTCATTTATAAAGACAAATGTCCATTGATATTTAAATCTATAACTTCTTCTGTATACTGTACTATCTAATCAGCAATACAAAGTGTACTATCAGCAATATTGGAAGTAGGAATAATTTATATTTACGGTTCCAATAGCAAATTTCTCCGTATTTGTTTCTCTACTAAGATGCTTATTCTATTCGGAGCTCATTGATAGGTAATTAAGCATGTCTATGTCATTTAAAGCATGGGCAAACGTATTTTTTATAATCAAAGAAGCTACTAATGCATGCGTGTCTGCGTTTGTATCCTCTGCTGCAAATTATTGAAACATCGACCTGTTGCGAAATTTGGTACAGAGGTGTTTCAGGGCCTCGGACAACACGTCTCGTGGAGATATATTTTAATCCAGATTATTTTACAAGATTTAAAATTTTCATATATAATTTTTTTATAAAAATAATTAAAACCGAAGAATTAATTTTTGATTCACATCAACATGTTAAAACTGAAGAATTAATTTTTAATTCACATCGACATGTTAAAACTGAAGAATTAATTTTTAATTAACATTTCCATTGAAAATATGTTCAATTGACAATACAAATATCATAACTAAATTTATAGACAGATAAACCAGTGTATAATACTGTTAAGTTTACCTTACGGTGCAGAATTGTGTGGAATCACGATTTTAAGTTATAACATATTCTGCTTGTTAAGTAGTTTAGCAAAAAATTATTTTATTTTATTTTTATTTTAGCACATTTACTACTTACATTAATGTATCCTTTTTCAAAGCTTTAAAAAAATAAAAGTTATTTCACAGTGAGAATCAATTGGATATAGAATCTGTCGACAAAGAAAAATAGAATAGGTGTCTTTGATAATTTATGGGAATTTGGTATCACCTCATGATACCGAGAAACTGATAAAAGCCTTGGATTTCAATATCGACTTTTTTCAAATTGTATTTCCTTCCCAAGGATATTCTAGGTAAATTCTTTTCAATCCATCACAATTTATTTTTACATTTTTTTATACGATAGTTTAAAAGAAATATTGTTTTTTCTTAATTTTTGAATATAATTTTTTTACATAATGTCCTCACACCATATTACATTTTGAACAATTTCAGAAAATCTGTATGTGCACAATCGTTAGCCTTAGAGGTGTGGATGTAATTACATTAGGACAAATGCGATGTACAATTTTATATGTGGATAAATTATGGAAAATACTTGATCTCAATATAATTTTTGTTGTTGTAATTCATAAGATTAGAAATCACTCGACGGACGAAAAACAATGAAAATATCCTTAAAAATAGTGGTTGAATAATCATTGAGAAGAAATAATACACTGCGCTATGTGTGTACAAGTGGTATTAACAATAGGCGTATAATAAGGAAAAGGGGTAGAAAGCGCGACTTAATAAGGTAAAGGGGTAGAAAGAGATAGTGTCTATTTTTCACATTGAATGCTGTGACAGGCTTGAACTCTCTGAAACTCTTTATTCGCACACTGTACTTCGGTCAACAAGAATATGCTGATTGATGCTCGTCGTTAAATATAACTTATAAGCTTTTTTATAAGCTACTATTTAATTATATGCTATATTTTGCTATTTTAAATTTTGTATGTGATTTTATTACCTGCAATTTTGAACCACGGTAAGTTACGCCTCACATTTATTTTTTACAGAAATAATGTTTAACTTAATGAATATAGCATGTTTTAAGTATGTTTTTCCATGACTCATAAGCGAAAAACTGAGTCAGTGGTCATATTGCATTTTCTCAAACAATGTGTTTGGGGTGAACGAGTTATACCTCGTTCTACCATACACAATAAATATATATATGTTGTTCAACTTGGGTATCAGTGGATATCCGCATATTCTGTAACTGAACTTTTCATTGGTCCATCATCAAAACAACCTCCATGATCTCGATCTCACTGTTCTTGGATACTTGATGTTTATACCTACCGTATAAAGTTCCACAGAGAAATGCCTTTCCAAAGGTGAGGCAGGAACGGAAACAACTAGAGTGAAAAAAACTACGGTTCTTATAGCATCTCCTTTCAAGGCCGGCCGGAATAAATTGGTAAAAATATGATGTGTACAGCACATGACATTCCTTATATAATGCAAATAATTTACTCCTTTTAAAGTCGAAAAATAATGTATATGATCCACGATATTGTGTTTTAACTTTGATATGTACATTTGGTGATTTTGAACGTCATTTTTATCGATTTAGCGACATTTTTGTTACTTTGGAAACATTTAAAATAGTCGTCAAGTTGGCGATGTCCAGCTAAATTTCTCGCCAAGTGTTACGGACGGAGTTAGTATTATAGTCTACGTTTATGTTATTTCCAAGATATGGAACTTTCATTAATGAGTCGTCATTTCTCTGATTTATCCTCGGTTTCATCAATTTGGCGAATTTTTACTAATTGGGTGACATTTTCGTCAATTTGGTAACATTTAAAAAGTCAACAAGTTAGATAAATACAGAAATATTCGTCACCAAATGTTTTCCAAACATTATAAACGGAAAGAAATGTTATTCTTATAGTAGTGTTTTACATTATTTCCTAAATATTGAAGTTTCTTTTATTTGTCGTCATTTTCATTGATTAAGTGTCATTTTTATCAATTTGGCGATATTTTTATTAATTTGGCAACATTTAAAGAAGCCGCCAAGTTGGCGACATTACGTTAAATACGTCGGAAAAATCCCGTTAAGCGTTATGGATAGATAAAGACGTTCTTCTAACAGCAAATACATGACTATTGACGTCTAAATGAAAAGTATTACCCAAAGTAACTTTTCTCATGAATAGAATGAGCTGGATTCACGAGAATGATGTCACCAAATTTATTACATGATATTACATATGAAAAGTGAACATATTTCACAATAGTTATTTTTTTATTTTAAGTGATATTTTGATAAATTTATTTAAAACATGTGCAATATCTCGAGAACAAACAGTATATACTAGCTTTCAAAATTTGTGTCAGTTGCTTTCTAATAAAAAATGAACACATAACATAACTCATGTGCCACGATAGAAAGCAACCTTGATGAATAAGTACTTCTTTGTTAACTTCCTTGATTGTAAATTAAAAAAGGTTAAGCAAATGCGTGTGGGGAAAGAAAATCCTGACAAGAAAAGCTTGAAATGCAAAATCTTATCGCAAGGTTGTAGCTTGTATATCAGAGCTCATTCTCGTCACCTATAATTTACTGTGCCACTGACGAAGGACTTAATGGTTGTTGAGACCCAGACCGTTCGACCTACCATAAAGGTGTAAAGTAACTGTTTGGACGGCCGGGAAGTGCCACCCAATTTAGACCAGAACCCAGTGTGGGGGGGGGGAGGACTTAATGGTGTCCAAAAAGCGATCGGGATTCGTAACTTTAAGTACGTCGTAAATTGTGTTATTATTAAAGTCATTTACTTTTACCAGATTTAGATATATTTATTTTATCTCACAGTATATACTTATTTATTTACATATTAAAATAAGTATTCCAGTACGCATCCAAATGCATATTCAAGTACTGATGTATGTTCCGCGAGACAAATTTACAGATTAACTTGAATCTAAAATCTTTTTTTTTTTCCTCCAATGACCAGGAAATGGACTCTTTCGTCATTCGCCCATACACCGGTAAGAACCGTGAACCTGTTAGCAGTCATATGACGTTACCCCAGCACACAGTGGGGATTGGAACACATCGAGCTCAATGACACAACATCCATGCCTGAAGATTTGACTCGAACCCGCAACTCGGCAGCCGAACGATAGCTAGGAAACGATTGCCTTTGCCCATTCGATATATTATCAGATATATTATATACGTATAATTTATATACAGTCAAGCACGCTAGTAAAATAATTTGATATTTTGAGGTGAAACCTCTGGTCGGAATACCCAGATGAAATTGGGGTGCAAACTAGAAGTTCTAGCAAGCTGTAATTAGAAACCAAGTATTATATTTGTCACTATCCGATCTGAAGTAGATCCGCAGGAATAGATATTCAAAAAAATTATGGGGTAGAAACATAGATGACAAATTTGATTGCCAGCAAAAGTTTTAGTTACTATGTTTGTAACAACAAAAAATAGTTATGGCTCCTATGCATCAATAATCTGAAGCTACTAGGACCAGGTTTAAATTTAAAGATTGATGAAGCATGTTAAAGACAATCTAAAATCTCGTCAGATATATTTTATGACAAATTTATATACTTCCAAGCACGCTAGTAAAATAATTATATGTTTTGACGTGAAGTCTATGACCGGAGTATCCAGATGAAATTAAAGGTGAAATCTAGACGTTCGAGCTATCTATAACTAGATACCCAGTATTATATTAGTCAACATCCAAGCTTCGTCTGTAGTAGATCCGGAGAAATAGATACTAAAAAAAAAATATTTTGTTTGAAACATCTATGGCGAATTTGATTGGCATCAAAAGTTTTAAAATTAGTATGTCTGTAACAACAAAAAAATATTTATAGCGCCTATGCATCAATAATCTGAATCTACTAGGACCAGGTTTATATTGAAAGATTTATGAAACACATTAAAGACAATCTAAAATCTCGTCAGATATATTATATGATAAATTTATATACTACCAAGCACATTAGTAAAATTATTATATGTTTTGACATGAAGTCTATGGTCGGAGTACTCAGATGAAATTAAAGGTGAAAACTAGACTTTCGATTTAGCTATAATTAGTTACCAAGTATTGTATTACTCACCATCCAAGCTTTTTTTTGTAGTAGATCCGGAGAAATAGATACTCCAAAAAATGTTTTGTTAGACACATTTATGGCGAATTTGATAATCATCAAAATTTTAAAGTTACTATATATGTAACAACAAAATATAATTAATGCGCCTATGCATCAATACTCTGAATCTACTAGGACCAGGTGTAAATTGAAGGAGTTATGGAACATATTAAAGGCAATCTAATATATTATCAGATATATTGTATGTCTAATTTATATACTGTAAATCACGCTAGTAAAATAATTTTATATTCTGACGGAAGTCTATGGTCGGATACATAAATGAAATGGAGTGATAACTAGACGTTCTAGCTAGCTATAATTAGATACCAAGTATTAAGTTAGTCACTATCCAAGCTCTATCTCTGTAGTAGATTTGAAAAAATATATATTTAAAAAATCTGATGTGGGCAACACATGATTTTCCTTATATAATGTAATGAATTTACTACTTTTACAGCAAAAAAATAGGTTTTTCTTATAGTAGATATTAATATTATTTCCAAGATAATGAATTTTCGACAATTAGTCGTCATTTTCATTGATTTAGCATCATTTTTATCCATTTGGCGAGATTTTCATTAATTTGGCAACATTTCAAAAAAGTCGCCAAGTTGGCGACATTCCTCCAAATTCGTCGCCAAAATCTCGCCAAGCGTTATGCACTCAGAAAAAAGTTATTCTTACAGCAGATAAATGACTATTGGCGTTCAAATATAAAAGTATTATTCACAGTATATTTTTTCATGAATGGAACTAGCTAGATCCACGAGAATGATGTAACTCAATTTATCGCATGGTATTACATATGAAAAGTGAACATGTTTCTCAATAGGAACTTTTTTTTTATGTGACTTTTTCATAATTTTTTTGAAAAATGTACAATATCTCGAGAACGTTTCATGTTAGCGTTCTAAAATTTATGCCAATCGTTTTCTAATGAAAAATTACATAAGAAATGTCTATTTGCGTAACTTTATTAGCGGTTTTGATTTTTTGGCGATTTTTTCAAAATTTCATTCGAAAATTTAGGGGGATTTTGAACATTCGATTACGTATAAAAACAATAGGCTTCCAGTGTTTACGGATTGTGATTTTTGTACCAAATTTGGTTCGAATCGGTCCATTCGTTCGTCAGTTATCGTCTCCACAGACTCACTGACACACACACACACACACACTCAGACATCACTTCAAAAATGTTTGATTCGTGATCAGGGATGCTTGAAACGTGCTCTCCCGTCGAAAACTCGAATTCGAATTTTCGACCCCGTCACAATACTTTCCTTATACATTATGTATATAAGAAAAGTTAAAAAATGGTGTAACACCATAGATGACAAATTTGATTGGCATCAAAAGTTTGAAAGTTACTATATCTGTAACAACAAAAAAATATTATGGCACCTATACATTAGTACTTTGAATCTACGAGGACCAGGATTAAATTGAAAGAGTTATGAAACATTACAGACAAACTGAAATATCGTCAGAAATAGTGAATGTCTAATTTATATGCTGCCAAATACACGAGTTAAATAATTTTATATTTAACTAGCAGCATACCCGTTCTTCGTACGGAATATATAATATAAAGAAACTTATAATTCGCAATTATGTGCAAATTTCGTTAAAATATTAAATTTATTGCTCCAAAAGAGAAGTTTAAGAATATCTGTTCTCACTATTCTGTTCTCACTATCTGTCCTCACTATCTGTTCTCACTATTAAGAATATCTGTTCTCACTATAAAATTATATTCACGGGCAGATCTGAAGAATAAAACATCCTGGCCCCTTTTGTAAGCAAATTTACAAAAAAAAAGTAATTGAATCAATATATGTAACCTCGTACTACTTATATTGTCGCAGATTAGAAAATATGCCAGTGTGTTAGTAGAATATTACCCGTATTACAATATGAGTCTCAAAAATATTTACCAAAATAAAAGAGATGACGTAATAAATTGAAAATATCACTAATCCCCGTAATCTTTATACCAGAAGGTCGTAATTGATTCCAATATATGCCAATATATATCAAAATATATGCCAATATACCTGTACTACTTATATTCTCGTAGATTAGAAGATATATCCGTGCATTTGTAGATTACTCGTACAACGTACTATATATGAGTTTCATCAATTTTCGTCATAAATAAACAATGGCATAATAACTTGAAAATATCAATAATCCCTGAATCAATAGTCCCCGAAAATATCAATGATAATAATGTTTAAACCTGAAGACCGTAATTGATATTATCTAGTCAAAAATGCAATGCCAATGAAATTTATCTTATATACATATCTTTATTATTCAAATCGGAAAAGATTTAATAAAAATCGTATAGCACATAAGGCATTGGATCCGTTGCTAAGCGACATGATATCATTTGCTTAAAATAAATTGAAGGAAATCATATCGTCTGAATAATGCTATCTCCATGGAAGGTTTGGCGACATTTTGTCAATTTAGCGATAACTTAAAGAATCGCCAAATTTATCGCCAAGTGGGACTGTAGAACTCATAATCCCATTTTGCGACAAATTGACGGAACATCATCACAATACTATCCCCTAACAAACCAAATTAATTTCATTTAATAAGCGCAATTTTATCAATTCCATGATATTTTTATGGATTTACAAATATTTTTATCAATTTGGTGATATTAAAAAAATTCGTTAAATGTGTTACTAAGTAGGATGGATGAACTGACCGACAAATGCTACCGAAACATCATTTCAATACTCTATTCTAAAAAAGCAAATCATTGATTTGCGTCATTTTTATAAATTTGGAAGCATTTCCGCTAATTTGGTAAGGTTTAAGAAAAGTTACCAAGTTATTAAGAGATATTCCGCTAAACTCGTAGCTCTAAATTTGCAAATCTCAAGAATAAAATATCCTGATCGCGTTTGTATATACTAAATGAAAACACTAAAATTGTATTATAAGATACAGCCGTTCTACATTTTTTCTGCTTAAACAATCGGCTAAATGAATTTATTGGATAAACACAATGTATGAGTTTATTAGTTAAACACAATATATGAGCTGGAAACCTCTTTGCTAAAATAAATGAAAGTGATGTACGCAGTCCGCAATTTATATAATTAAAAGAACAACCAAACCTTTCATTTAAAAGATATATTTTTACATCCATTTATTTATTATTCAAATAGAAAACATAATAATAAATATTAACAACATATTTAATTTCATTCCGTTGCCGAGCAACATGATATAAGATAGAATCTTCCTCATAAAATGCGAAATTAAATAGCCATTTTGATTTCTTTATACTTTTCATCGTTGAGTAATAGCTTGGGAAAGATAACCATGGAGGTAGATTTTTCCATTTAAATTCATGTTTCAAACAATTCGTGTTTTCCGATAGTGACTATTTAATGCAAAAATCCTGCACCAAACTCGGAAATAAAGTTTTATTTCCTTTCGACGTTTTAAACAAACGATTTTGATCCTTTCCGTTTGAATAAACCACGGAGTTGGAGAGTATAAGTCATAAGAAAAAGTTCGGTTTTTAATTAATATCTCGACAACCCCTGGTCTTAGAAACTCGAAACTTGGACTAAATTTATGGGGGGCTATTTTAAGGCTACCCACCAAATTTCATCAAATTCGGTTCAGCCGTTCTCCCGTGATGATGGGACAAACAGACAGACAGACAGACAGACAGACATATTTTCATTTTTATTTATATAGACTAGTGACCTAGTTAATATAAGAGGTGAAGTTTATGGTTGGAGTACCCCGATAAAATTGAAGTGAAAACTAGACGTTCTTGCTAGCTGTAATTAGATACCCAATATTGTATTGGTCACACATCCAGGCTTTATCTGTAGTAGATACGTGGAAAGAGATATTCCAAAACTGTTTTGGCAAAAACATAGATGGCAAATTTGATTGGCATCAAAAGTTTAAAGTTACTATGTCTGTAACAACAAAAAACATTTCTGGCGCCTATACATCAGTACTCTGAATCTACTACGACCAGATTTAAATTGAAAGAGTTATAAAACATATTTTTAAATTATATCATGTTTGTTCCAGAACTGCACCAGAAATATTACTCCTGCTTCATATCTAAAGCAGCAAGGATATTAAATTTATTTCGGATATTAGTTATCATACTATGACACTTCAAATAAACATAATATATGCATTATATTACTCGGTATTTAACAGACAAGTAAAAATAATGAATTTATACTTTCTTTATATTAAAATAATCACTATTTTCTGTGACGTTTGATAATATATATTCAGTATAATAAATTGCAGCATAATTGTATTAAGCACTAAATTTGATTTGTTGAAAATTGAAGTAAAATAAACGACATTAGAAATTTATGATAATCCGATATCATTTCACGATACAGAGCAATTGGTAAAATTTTTGGTTTGCATTTTCTATATCGGTTTGCGTTCGAAATAGAATTTTCATTTTTATTTCTAAATGGTCAAAAGGAAATTATTTTCAATTCATCACAGCCTGTTTTGATCTTATGTATAGTACTGGAGTAAGAGAAATTGCTACGCAGATGCTTTTAATTTTGATTTCGTTACTCTTTGAACTATAATTCTATGCTGTTATAGTAAACAAAATCAAATGAGTATTTTTTGAATAAAACTTCCTAAATGTTATTTTATGTTCACAAAATTTTAGAAGATAACTTTAGTAGAGGGTTTTACGAGTAAAAAAACTACTTGCGATGCATACGTTTTCACACCTTTCATTGTATTGTAAAGAGTACTATACCTGTATCTGTGTACTGTACTATACCTGTATCCCATGGGACACATTTTACTGTGGTCTATGTAGTGGAATTTATTTTCCTTTACTTCATCTTTTACATTTGTTTTAAAAATAGAGTTTGGACATTCTTTCATAAATAAAATATAAGTTCCATGGAGCAAATAAAGAGTTGTTTTACACCGTGCTTTGTATAAACATGTCTAACTACAGGCGATTCCACTTAGATAACTCCCCCTCCCCTGCGCCTTATATAAAGACTTTTTTCAAACTTGATTTTTTCACCTGAACTTAACTAAAATCAAGTTAGTCTCAGAAACTGAATATTTTTGAAACGACATGTGTTTTGAAAATCAAGATCGCTGTAAGAACAAAAGGTAAAAAAAATTCCAAAAATATTATTTTTTATCGAAATGTAAAATCATAAATCAATCTTTGAACCCCGAATCATCTGTTACTACTGATTATTTAACTATGCCATAGTGTCCATACAGGACACGCATAACTTAATAAAAAGTATTTGAAAGGACATACTTACTACCCTACTTAAAATATTGGGTTTGGGGAATTCTGAAAACTTTACTAGTATGTAGAATATAGGTTTTCAAACAAAATTTTTATTTCAAAACTCCATTCGATAGATCTCAGAAATTGAATAATAAAAGATCGACTTGTGTTCTCTTTCTCTCTCTCTGTATATATATATATATATATATATATATATATATATATATATATATATATATATATATATATATATATATATATATATATATATATATATAATCTCAGTCTCAAAATTGTTACGTTTCACTTACCTGTATCCCTTTTGTACCGTAAATCCGTTAATTAAGCGCATAATCAGATTTCAATAACAAACATAAGTGTTTTGTGAACTTTAAGTGGACTATTGAACAAAGTGTATATCAATAAATCTTATTGCCAGGTCCTATAAAATTTGTCGAAACACTTTGAATATACCCCGATCATTAGCGCTAATGATTAACGTTGCTTTGTATTCACAAGAGACTTCAGTTAATTAGATCTCTTTACCAAGTTTAGTTCATCTGAAGATATTTCTGATCTGTATCACGGTTTAGGGTATTGTTTCAGGAAATATTCAAATTCTCTCAATTTGCGAGGTTATGTGTAATTGGGAACTTTCGTATGTACTCCAAGTAGAAAAACTTTTCTATGTCATTTCTAAATATTTTTTTCTCAGTTTCCAAATTTTTCCGTTAACATGAAGTAAGTTACACATTTGATAAAAGTGGATTTATTTAAATCTTTATATTTTTTCACTAGAAAGATGAACTTCATATAGGTTTTATAGAGGTTAGGATATTTACTTTCTTATATGTAGTAAGGAGAAAATATTGTTTTCCCGCAAAGATTTGATTTCGTGGTTTTGATGACAATATAAATTTTAAGACATTCTGAACACATTTTGATTGCTTTTGAAGTGATGGTCGTCTGTCTGCCTGCTTGATGTCTGTAATCGATTACTTGTGTGAAATATAGCAGTTACAGATATTAACGGGTTTTTACAAAGCTTTATATCCGGCTTTGTTATTATGAAATCTAGAACTAGATACATATTTTTTAATTCCAGCAAAAACTTTGAATTTTTTCCTAAATTTTACATTTTTAACATGGAAGCATATTACAAAATTTTGCATAATTATATAAAAAAAGGTTTATTTATGTGTAAATAATCACGAAACTTAACAGTTTCAATCAAAGGGAAAAATAGCCGGAATACAAATTTATTTTATTCTTAATGGTATCAACCGAACGATGTTTTCTCGCTCTTTTAAGCAAAGGACGCAATACCGATATTTCGCATTTTCACTTATCAAATTTGAAAATGAAAAACGAATTATGGCGTGAGAATGTCGAGTTGAGCCTCACTCTAGCTAATTATAGATATACAAGATTAGAAAACATCCATGGTTATAAAATAATTTTGCTGGGACAGAAGTGTAGTCATTGAATTAAGTTGAAAACAGGTTGACCACATCATAACCACACCTTCAGTATCTGATGTCATACGCTAAGGCTCAATATATTTTCTCCTTATATAAAAATGTATTTCACCATTTATTCCATACATTGCTTTATTTAAAATCAGAATACCCGCAAGAACCTCACATCTTGATTTTGAATTGAAATACTTACGTGCGAAATTAAGACAATTATTTAGGTTCCTTGAATGCTCCTTCTGAAGAACTAAATTTGTTAATTATCTGATATGAACCTTATAATGTTTGCGTTATACAATTTAATTTTTTCGGCTTTTACGCTAAATGGTTGTACTCTCCTCGAGATATATATATAAATTCCGCGCTTTTAAATATTTATTTGAATTTGCGTAATAATGTGAGGACCAGAATTTATTCTACAAAAAATTCGGTAGGTGACATAATATTTTACACTGCAGCAGGTTGATGAACTCAAAAATTCACTTGTTCTCGTATTATGACGATTCATTTTTAATACGTTTGCTTTAATCAAGACATTTTCTTTCTCGGATTGACCTGCACTTTGTGAGTTTTGGACTCATTCTTTTCATTTGATTAGTCAGCACAACGGCTCAATGTGACGTGTGGAATTACGCAGCTGTTCTGATTCGTACCTGGAATCTTATTTTGTTGGAGTAAATGGTATTTTTTGAATTTTATCTGTCATAAATTTCTGGCAAACCTACTGTTAATACCAGCGCCTACCTGGCTATTTTCTTTTGTATTACGTATCCCTGTTCACTTTCATGCAAAATGATTTTCAGCTATTTTTGATTTAGTTAACTTACATATCTGGTCTCACTATTACTAATTAATTTTAATAAGAGTACGTTTTCATTTCAAACTAATTTCACTCATTTGCAATTTATATTTTCCTCAGACGAAATAGTACCATGCTTTAGCTTCTATAGATTACTTTTAGAACAAAATATAATATGAAAAATCAGTTCATTCAATTTTTAGATGATATTAATAACTGCGTCATCCAATTTTTAACACCAAAATTGCATTAAATGGGGTAAAAATTACATTACCGCGAGAAATTCAGTATTTTCTAAATAAAAGTTTAATGTTGTGTAACAAACCTTAATACTGCATCATATTTGTAGTGCATTGACCATTATAAGAAAATGTCAAGCGTCATCACCCTCTAACTATTATTATGGGACTGTAGATATTATTCAATTAGAAAATATAAAACATATATTTTTGGGAAAATATATTTATTATAAAATATATAATTAGGAAAATCGTTTTATTATAAAATATACAATTAGGAAAATCTATTTATTATAAATATATAATTAGGAAAATCTCTTTATTATAAAATATATAATTAGGAAAATATCTTTATTATCTATATATATATATAAAGAAAAAATTGTATATGTATGATCCACCATAACTGGAGAACAGCTGAACTGAATGTCATGAAATTTGCCTTGGTAGTCTTTAAATCACCCCACAAGAAACATAGGCCATGTTTCGCGTTTCTACGACCAGTGGTTCTCGAGATATTAGTGTAAAACGACACTTTTACCTAGGAGTTCTACTCTCTAACTCCATGATTCACAACGAAAAAGATTGGACATTGTTGATTTAAAACGTGAAAGTAAATTAAATCTCTGAGCTTTGTGGGAGTTTATTGAACGTATTAGACACCTTTGAAAATCGAAGGTTTGATATATGAATTTAAGTGGAAACTTTCACTATGGTTTTTATTTCTCATAGGCTTACGCAACACTGAGTTTTGTGGGAGTTTATTGGACGTATAAGACACTTTTGAAAATCGCAGGTTTGAGATATGATTTTTAATGGAAACTATCACCATGGTTTATTTCTCACAGGCTTACTCAACAACGAAAAATATTAAGAAATTACAAGAAAAATCAATCATGCATAAAGCACTGATTATGAAACACTTTCCAACTTTAATTTTATTTAAACATCTCTAAAATGCGATACATTCAGCGGTAAGATATATCAATCGGCCCTATACGTCCCGGTGTAATTTTTATCATAGTTTTGCATGGTAAATTCCGAGCAACGCCGGTTATTTATTATAAATATATAATTAGGAAAATCTCTTTATTATAAAATATATAATTAGGAAAATATCATTATTATCTATATATATAATGAAAAAAATTGTATAGGTATGATCCACCATAACTGGAGAACAACTGAATGTCATGAAATTTGCCTTGGTAGTCTTTAAATCACCCCACAAAAAATATAGGCCATGTTTCGAGTTTCTGCTAGTAAAATGTATAATAAAAGAAGTGTAATATATGTTTATCTTCATTGTTGAAAATTTAATAAAATGAAAATCTCAGATATTTCTCATTATTTTGGAATATATCACATCTAGACATTCACAAATAAGTTTTGTTTATGCATCTCTGATTGCTTTCCTGATCAATGTATTGTAGCATTATATACTTTAAATATTGCTTTAAATGCGTCACTGTCCATTTCTCCGTCTAAATCATAAAAATATGTGGGTGATACAATTTTTTGAGCACCATTACATAATAATTTGAGAATATGTCTGTTTGCATGTTTGTCTGTTACTTGCGCAGAGAGATTCAAGATACACACAACAGTGAAAATCAAGACAGAAGTATTTAAGGTTAAGCGACGATCACACATGAAAACAATTGCTTAGTTTTATTCTTGAAGTAGTTTTTGAGTTAATTGATTCAGAAACTTTGCGATTTTTATCCATAGTAGGGCTAAAAATTGTATGAAAATTAAATGTCAATTAATATCATGTATCACATATCAATGCATATTCACATATTTTGTGCAACTACACATTTTTACGAAAATAAGAGTACCCTCAAAAATGGTGAAACTTTAATAATACATCTTATTACGTTTATTCATTTATTAGTATTTCATTACTTTATTTTATTTTATTTTATTATTTTATTAGTATTTTTTGATTGAATATTAGTATTTTTTCCGAAATCCTTATACTTTGCTTGAAATATGTGTGGAACTATCACAGATGTATAAACCTTATACAAATTTATTAAAGTAAATAAATAATATGTTTACATTCTAACATGCATTTATAAATAATCGCAGAACATTCAAATGTATCTGTAAACAAAACTAAATATATTTTCTTAAATTATCTATTACATTTTATTAGGTACACTCGTTTGGCATTGAGATAATATATTGTTAATCCAAGGGGTGTTATAACATTTAGTTAAGACACTGTAACAATAGAGAAGTGGAAAATATAGCCCTCATAAATACATGCAACGTCACAAACGTCGACGAGTTGGCAATTTATGAGTGGACTTCTTCCCAGTATGAACAAATAAAAGCAAATAATTATATTTAGTACCTTTGGGAATGATATAATATGCTGCTCAATATATATTGCGTGGCATATATATTGCAAGGCCATGGTACATTCACTGTAGTAGCATTTTATAAGGAAAAAGCATAGATTGAAGTTGGTTCTCTCGATTAAAACGTGATAAGTTCAATTATCAACTGATATTATGAGTTACATTGTAACATCGCCTCGCAGTCAAGCAATTTATTGAAGTCAAAATAAGACTCAATGGAGAATGGCAATGCAGTCTCATAGATTAAATATCCAAAAACTACTTTTATAACCCACTTTCAGAAGATATTCAGTGACTGAAAATATTTCCGACTGTGTAAGTTTGAAATTTAGATTATGGCCAAAAAGTTTGATGTGGGCAGAACATTACTTTTCATGCAGGCATATATTCATTTTCTATGCATTTATTTTGCAATTCGCTAAACTGAGTTTTAATTGCACAAAATAATATGGATAATTATTTGAAATTGCACATTATTCGGAGTTTTAATTCAGATTTGGTTTTCATTTGGACGCAAATTCGTAGGTGGTGTAACAAAAGTGTGAATAAAGTGAAACATAGCGAGAACGGTGTGAGGATTCTATTATTCATGATTAATGTATGCTAATTTTACTTTTCATTATGCAAATTTATGTACGAAACGCCTCAACTCTGTTTTCGAGTATCAGGTACTCACGACTGTCCAGGACTATGAAAAAATAGGCAAACATTAGGCAGAAGATATTCATATTCGGATATGCGGATTCGCTAATAATGTAATCGTGAGTCGTCGTGCAGCTTAGACTGGTATTGTGATATGAAAGTGCGCGGGTGTGTGTGGTGATCCTGTTCAATGAATGAACGTACACGGCGAAGTCTTGCCTCTATAATAGTGTGCGTATACATATATATAGTTTAATAGTTGATTAGTACTGATAACTCAGTATATATGGTTTAATAGTTGATTAGTACTGATAACTCAGTATATATGGTTTAATAGTTGATTAGTACTGATAACTCAGTATATATGGTTTAATAGTTGATTAGTACTGATAACTTAGTATATATGGTTTAATAGTTGATTAGTACTGATAACTCAGTTCCGTTAAGGTTCAGCCGAGATATAGATATGGTAGTGCTAGCTTGTGTCAAAACGGGAATTCCAAGGGCATCAGAAGTCGCAACGGATTCCCGCTCGACACGGCAGACCGAGAAAAGTCTGACTTTCTCCACTTTTTCATACCCAGGTTCGAAACACACCTCCCGTCAGTTGGAGAATTCCAACTGATGACCTGCGAAGGAAACCCAACAAATACCAAAAATACTAAAGAAATTACCTTTACCTCCAAGATTTCACCAGAAGCTGAAAACACATAAATCAATACAATTTCAACTCAAATAAGAACACAATTTAAATCCAATATTTATTAATTATTCAAGAAGTGGAGTTGCATATCAATTGCAATTTCTGCATTAATAACTGAAAACCACTGGACCTCTTCTACCAAGAATCATCGGCTCTTTGCCGGAATTAAAATAATCAATTCTAAAATCCAATTTTATCAGTATTACATATTAATTTCACATTTTCAATAATTCAACACAACATGGTATGGTCAGAGAGAATACACACTCGAGGAACGCTAAGAATTCTAATAATTTAAATTACTTTAGATGCATTTAATTCTTAAATTAAGGTTGGAAGCTGAAGTTAAACAATATATAATATGATTAATGAAGGCAGCTGAAATCAAAGGCGAAGTGTTCTTCGGAGTCGACGCTCAAGTCCAGACGTCTGCCAACAGCACGTCTAAATATTCAAGTCTTACCTCAAGATAATCTTGGAAGGACTCATGGCAGAAGGAGCACAGGCATCCACTGGTAATTTCCCTCGGGGCAAACATTGCCCCGCTCTAGCAGGGACGGCAGAACCGCAGTTTCCGGCAAGGTGCCGGATCAGGCCAGCCAAGGGATCAGTATCATAATTGCTTCTTCAGGTCCCGGTACTCGACCAAGGAGAATGAGATATCATCTCCAACGTTCACACGGCGGTCGAAGGTCGGCGAGGACAAGGCATCAACAGCCCCGGTCAAGCAGTGGCGACGGTACAGCAGTGGCATCTTTCCCGACCCCCACAGCGACAGTAACCCAGCATGAGGGCTGGGCCTTGAGCCATTCGTGTGTTCGAAGATGTTTCCTGGGAGAGAGAGCCCCGAAACAAGAATCACTCAGCTTTTAAACACTCCGGGTGGATCCAGGACCCGGCCAATTAAAATTAACATGGGCTCACATCTTCTCTTTTCCACCAATCCAAAATTACTTCCATTTCAAATACATCCAGGGATCCGCCCCTACCAACGGCAAAGTTTAAGCCACGTGCAGCTGCCCCGTGAAGTCAAGAAGAACGAAGACACTTGTCTCCGCCAGCAAACAGGTGCGACCCAGACTAACGGACGCCGTTGTTCCTCGAGTGTGCAAGAATTATTATGGAATAAAAATGGCCACAATTTAATACTGGTTTTGATACGTTTACATATGCTAAAATATATACAATGACAAGAGGGTTCCAGGACACAGATAATTAAATAAAAGTTTAAAAAGTACAGAAATTATGCAATTTACAAAGGAGTGACGAATTCCGTCACGACACTTGTAAATGTTCTGTGTATGTAATTGTATTTTGAGTTGTCAGCGAAGTTAGTTGGAATAAAATATGTGTTTGTTTATGTTGTATATCAATATAGGATATCAGTAGATTTTAGATTGAAATGAGTACACTGGTGAATAAAATGCATAATTTTAGAAAGAGATACGTAAAGGTTACTTTACAACGGTTAGTCTTAAAGTCATGGAATTGATTTATTACTTTTGTCGTCAAATATTAAATATAAAACAAGTATTTAATTGATGCATTTGAGCAGTCTTTTAATTAAATTCTAGCATTTTTTGCGGATTAGTTATATACTCCTTTCCGAGTGGTACAAAAATGTAATCAGCACGAACATGACTGTAAAAGTTTCCGATTGTGTAAGTTTAAAAATTAAACTATGACCAAAAAGTATGATGTAAGCAATACTTTGAATACCCACAAGTGCACAAGTGGGCAGTACTTTAAATACTCACACTTATCTATGTAAGACCTATAAGAAACTTATCTACCAAATTTTGTAAAATTTGATCATTTATTTTTTCAGCTAGATTGGACACGTACGATTTTAGTGGGACATTTTGCGAAATACATGTCATGTTATTTTGCAGAATCGCGCCAAAATCTTATCAGCATCAGGATCTCCTGTAAGTGACGTATTCAGCAAATTCTGTAACACTTGACAAATTATATTTGGAGCTAAAGTGAATACATACATTGCACAGCCAAACAGGCAAACACACACACAAACAGGTATCAAGCTAAAAATATGTTTTCGGGTTCTAATGTACTCAAAACCTTTTTCCGTCGGAGGCTCTAGTTTTGGTATTGACACCATTCCAATACTTTTACTTATACGTTATCATGCATTGTAAAGAAAGTAAAAGTAACCTATCATTAAATATGAATTTGCAAATTGTGTGACTGAATAAATTTTTTCTCTTCAAAAATGTTAATAATAATTTTTAGAACATATTAGGAAGCATAAAACATTTCACAAGAGTTTTGACTTTTTCAAGGAATTTGCTTTTACTCGTTATTATATGATGCTAAAAGAAATTAGAACAATCTCAAAGAATCGCAACAAACACCGGAATGAGCGTGCGTGTTCACTAGAAAAGACATATTCAAATAAATCGATTACCTTAGCTAAAATAAAGATATGTATTTCTACTTTTGTCGATTCTTGTAGCAATTCTAAAATTAAAATGAAAACCGAAAAGTCTTATATTTACAAAAAAATACTAAATAGTTTTCAGAATCCATTTAAATTTTTCGAACAAAAGTTCAATATCAAAACGTCGGAAACAGATATCGAAAAAGCGTGGTTGGACAGTGGGAATATATTCATATTTAAAGAGAAACTTCAGCTTCAATGATTTGCTGAAATTGCTTAGGGACATAATAGAACGTACTATTAGAGGTTATTTTTGCTACATGGAGAACGGTTAAAACTGATAACAAAACAGAAGATGGTATATATATTTATAATAAAATCCAATATTAAAAGACAATAGAAGTATAGGATATTTTATATTTGATGAGCTTTCACACGTGTTTCATAAGGTACAGACTATTCTATTAAGTTTAAATATTATTTCAAATAGTTGCTAAGAATTAAAATTCTTAAACCCTATAAAATCTAATCCCTTAAATAAGTTGATATAATTGCCTTTAAAATTACTTTGATATAAAATTTTAATTTTCACAAATTATTAATTTATAAATTATAATATTTTATGAAAAGTACACATACGAAGTTACAAAAATATAATGTAAGCAGCACAAGAGATTCGAATCCCTGCAAATTCAAATTAAACCTCCCATTTTTTATTTCAATGTGCACTAAATGGAGTTTAATTGCTGAAAATAACATGGATACTGTTCTGATATTATATCCAATATGACTTTTTATTGCGTCTTCGTTAAGCTTGACAACTTACTTCACTTTACAATCTTTAGGTCCACAAAATAAAGAAAAAACAATATCTCGAGAACAGTTCATCCTACAGTCATGGGGTTAGCTTTATTCGCTTAGTTGTCAAAATTTAACTGAATAACAAGTACTTAATCACTATATTTAAACATATACATATTAGTCATTTATCTCAGATTTTCATTTTAGTCATTTATCTTAGTCATTTATCTTAGTCATTTATCTTATTAGTCATTTATCTTAGATTTTCGCTTTAGTCATTTATCATTTTAGTCATTTATCTTAGATTTTCACTATCTTTAATGGGCATTTAGCAAAAAAGAGTTGGGTATACTTTTCTGAATCATATCAAAATCTAATCAGCATCAAGATAACCATCAGGGGACATTATTACAAAGTTTAAGAAATTGTATTAAACAGTTTTTAACTACAATGAAAATCGTCTTCACTTCCTCAAAATTAAGCATTTAAATAATATCTCGAGAATGAATCGTTTTAGAGTAATGGAGTGGGTCTTATTCTTTTTGTCGCCAAAAATTGCGTATAAAACAATCATTAAATTGATACATTTTAGCATATATAATGTTTCATTTTAGATGTTGATGACTTTTGTGGGACATTGTGTAAAAAAGACGGGTTCTTCTTTACTGAATCGTACCAAAATCCAATCAGCATCATAATATCCTACAGGTGACGATTCCACTAAATTTTGTGAAATGTAGTCATTTAGTTTGCTAGCACGAGTGGATTCAATAGATTTTTGCAGACAATTTTGCAAAAAAAAGGCGATTTCTTTTATCCCGAATCGGACCAAAAACTAATCAGAACCAGGGTCACACACAAGTGACATACACACCACATTTTATGAAATTTGGTACATTAGTTTTTGAGTTAGAGTGGATACATACATTCCACAGACAGACACACACGCACAGACAAACAGACACACACACAGACGTCGCACCAAAAATAGATTTTTCGTATTCTATAGGTCCCAAAACGTGCTGATCCGTCGAAAACTCGAGTTGCGATTTTCGACATGATTCCAATACTTTACTTATGCTTTGCCATGTATTGTAGGGAAAGTAAAAATCTGATGTGGGCAGCACATGACTTTCGCTGCAGACTATTCACGTTCTCTTTATTTCTTCAATGATTCATCATATTGAGATTAATTACACATAATAACATAAATAATTATTTAAACTTACACTGAATTTGCACTTTTGCTTTAATTTTCGTTCTCACTTGGTAAATGGAGTATTTTAAAAGGTGGCGTAACGAAAATGCAAAGAAACTAAAATATCTCGAGAACAGCTAAATCGTAGTGTAATGGGGTTGGTTTTATTATTTTCATCATGAAAAATTACAAATAAAACAAGCATTTAATTTATATAGAGCACACATAGTTTTTTATTTTAGATTTTAAAGATTTTTTGAGGGGTATCTTCGCAAAAAAATACAGGTTATTTTTTTTCAGATCCTACCAAAATTTAATCAGCACCAAGATAACCCACAAGTGACTTATCTACCAAATTTTAGTAAAATATGATCTATTATATTTTCAGCTAAAGTGGATACTGGCAATACTTGCTGAAATAGCTAAAAATAGTTTTTCGTGCTCTAGAGGTCTCAAAACTTGTAGACCCTTGGAAAACTGGAGTTGCGATTTTTGACATAATTCCAATATTTTTCCTATATGTTACCATGTATTGCTGGGAAAGTAAAAATTTGATGTGAACACATGACTTGCAGATTCAAATTCATTTTGTATTTTTTTATTGCCTTATGCATTAAATTGAGTTTAATTGCAGAAATTAATATGTATAATTTTTTGATATTACATACTATTTGACATTTTATTGCATCTTCGTCGCGTTTGGCAACTTAATACATTTTAAATTCTTCAGGTCCTTAAAATTCCAAAAAAACTACAATATCTCGAGAATGGTTTATCCTACGGTCATATGGCCAGACTTGTTCTCTTGATTGTCAAATTTTGCTTATAAAACAAGTACTTACATTATATATTTCAAAAATTTTAGTCATTTATATCAGAATTTCACTAGCTTTGCATGCCATTTCGCCAAAAAGTGTCGATTATACATTTCTTCATCATATCAAAATCAAATCAACATCAGGATAACCAGCAGAGGACTGAAATACTAAGATTTAAGAAATGTTATTAAATATATATTTTACCACTATGAAAATCATCATTTCCTCAAAATTAAAAATTTAAATATCTCGAAAATGGTCAATCTTAGAGTAATGGGATGGATCTTATTCATTTTATGGTTAAAAATCACGAATAAAACAAGCATTTAATTAATTGATACATTTGAGCATATATAATATTTTATTCTGGATCGAATATTTTAAATTTAGGGGCCATTTAACAAAAAATACAGATTCTTTTTTTCCGAACCGTACCAAAATCTAACCAGCATCAGGGTATCCCACAAGCGACTTATCGTTTCATATATTGTGTAATATGGGCTATCAGTTTGTTAGCTAGAAACATACAATTTTCTCCGGCCATTTCGCAAAAAATGCAAGTCCCTTTTTACTGCATCGTACCAAGTCCAATAAGCACAAGGATTAGTCACAAATGACTTAGCTACCAAATTCTGTGAAATTTGATCTATTAGTTCTTCAGCTAGAGTGGATACATACAATTTTTCGGGTCATTTATCAAAAAAAAAAGCAGATTCATTTATCCCGAATCTTACAAAAATCTAATCAGCACTAGGAGCGCCCACAAGTGGCTTATCTACCAAATCTTATGAAATTTAGTCTTTCAGTTGAGTTAGAGTAGATACATACACTTTTGCGGGCCATTTTGTAAAAACATGCAGGTTCTTCGTTTTTGAATCGTATCAAAATCTAATCAGCACCTGAGTATTCCATACGTGACTCATTTACCAAATTCTGTAAAATTTTGTCACTTACTTTTTCATGTAGAATGGATACATGCAATTTTTACTGGCCTTTTAAAAAAAAAAACAACGCAGGATCTTTAACCCTGAATTGTACCAAAACCGAATCAACACCAGGGTCACACGCAAACTTACCTCCCAAATTTTATGAAATTCGATCCATTAGTTTGAGTTTGAGTGGATATATACATTGCACGGACAGACACATAGACACACAGATAAACAGGCAGACACACTGATGTCACGCTAAAAAAAATTCGTATTCTAGAGGTGTCAAAACGTGTAGATTCGTCGAAAACTCCAGTTGTGATTTTCGTTTTGATTCAATAATTTCCCTATACATTACCATGTATTGCAGGGAAAGTAAAAATATATTCTTAATTAAAGGTAGATTGTTAAATGCCATTTATATACTTGAACAACAATTTTTTATATAAAACTATGAAACTATTTCTTACAGTTTATAGATATCATATGTTTTTAAGTCACAATTATTTTTAATTTTAAATTGTACAACTGCAAATCGGAGTGGATTTAAACTTCTATTTTTAAAATATGAAAATTCGAAATTAAATATGCATGTGGTATCATACCGGAAATGAAAAGCATTTTGTGCTTTTTATTCATTTATTTATTTAAATGTGAAATGCCTTGTCGTTTTATCTAATGTATATCGCTTTTCAATTACTGGTTGATGACTTCTGTCATTAAGATAATGATGAGGAAGTTGGAGAGATTAAAAACGCTGACACAAAACATTTTTTTTTTATATTTTATGTATATTGGGTTTTATGAAAAATATTACAAAGAATTGGCTGGATAGTATGTGCCTATATTTAGGCACAGACTTACAATTAAATTTAAAATTCAGATTTATTAATGCAACAAACAAGACAATGCAGTCGAGCACAACAGAAGGCAGAAAACCCAACATAAACACATAACACAAATTTTGTTAAAATGCTACTTAGGGACAAGCAAGTTCATTCAGGCCGCTAGACTATAAAAAGGAGAGATAGGCAACGGGTGAAATACAATAATTAATAAAATATACTTATAATACAGGATGTCCCAAGAACACTGACCTCGGCTTTTATTTCTTAAATACTGATCTTAGACATATATAATACATTCCGCAGTTGCGTAAGAAAAGGTACATAATTTTATGAAACCGATTAAAATTTTCAAGAGAATTAAATTTCAAGAAATACAAATTTTAAATTTTTATACGGTCCAGTAAAAAAACATTTCCAATCAGTAAATTCTGCCCCATACACTAATAATATGATGTACAAAATTTCTGCATTTTATCATAAAAAGTCCCAGAGATATGAAAAGACAAACGTGCTGACTTAAACCACTTTTTAATGAATCGACATGGGTTCTCAGAGAGGAAAAAGCATGTCGGCAGATCGCGTTTCAGGGGTCATACACAAATCACGAAAGAAAACAATAATTATATAAATAAATAATAATTTTGCTATTTATAGGTACAAAAGTATCTACACTGTGTAGAAATAATAACTTTACACAAAGATTACAAAGATAGTTCAAAATGGTTTCGATCCATGCCAATACAAAGCTGCATTCGCCTGATAACAAGCCTACGGTGCATTTCTGAGTTGCGCCATTTGCACTCCTGCTGTAAAATTTACATTTTAATTTGTGATTAATCCCTCACCAAATTTGTTTAAACATATCTCTAGGACTTTTTATAATAAAATGGGGAGATTTTGCACATCACCTTATTAATGTATAGGGCACATTTTACTCATTGAAAATATTTTTGTTCGGGGGCCGTATAAAAATTTAAATTTCGTATTCCTTCAAATTTAAACAGCTGAAAATTTTTATCGATTTCAAAAAATTCTATACATTTCTTTACGTAACTTTTTCATTTATTATATATGTCTAAGATCAATACTTAAGAAATAAAAGCAAAGGTCCATGCATTTGGGACACCCTGTATACACATAGAATAATGAAAAAATACTTCCGTTTTCGTATATGAATATAGTAACTACACTTTCAGCTTGTACTTAAAACAGTTAGTCGACTTTTCAGACTTCAGTTCATTATGTAATACATTACGATTTTTAGGGGCCAGCCACAAAATGTTCGTATACGAAATAACATAGTTATAGTTGTATTTTTTACAAATGCCGGTCGTTTGACCGCTCGGAGATAGAGAGCTCTCGAGTATTTTTCAATGATGGCTGTCCTAGATTACATAAAGTACAATCCGGAGAAACAGAAAATTAAATTCGATGAAGATGAGTCCTGAGACAGTCATGACCAGTCAGGAGGCTGAATCTGGCAACTGCATCTCGTCAAGGAACTTCTGTAATGACTGAAATGATCTTGAGACGCTGCATGACTTGAACTCAAGAGGCCTCCAGAGATTGTGCCACAATTTCTCTCTTGTGTAGCATTTCACTATACAGTTGTGCTGAATGAAAAGTCATAAGCTTTGATAGTTACAGTTATAAGTATGAGTGGATGATTTGTAAGTGGAGCGATGTTGCGATTGAATTCTAAGTAGTTTGGGTTCTTAAGGGAGCTGAGGACCTTTAAAGGTCCTCACTGGCACTTTTAAAAGTGCCACAAATAGGTTATTTTTCCATGTTTCACGTTTTATTTGGTACCTCTTTTCCTCTTCATCGATAATACCTAACATTTTTACGGCTTATAAATGGATACCTGTAGCATATGATAACATTTTCAATAAGGTGATTTTAATAATAATATTTTTAAAAATAGTATAATAGTCATGTATTTTTTAAAAAATTATCTTGATATAGGTTGCTTGGGCGCATGATTGCAAAAAAAAATTACTTCCAGAAACAAAATATATTACTAATTATGATGCAAAAGTATCCATTCAAGAAGTCTGAGATCAAATTCAGAACATTAGCATAATTTAAGATGTTTTAAATTAATTTTAAAATTTAATTACATTTTTAATTAAAAAAAAATAATTTTATGCAAACGCTTATGCAAATGCTTATGCAATGCTTATGCAAATATTTTGATTTTGATCTAAGTCTTCTTAAATGGATATTTTTGCATCACAATCGGCAATATTATTGTTTCTGGAAGTAACAGTTTTGTTGCAATTGTAATGCCAGAAATGTAAAGTAATAAATATTTGGAAGGATTAAAAAATAATGGAACCAGGAATGCGGGCGGATTATCCCCACGCTAAGCAGATGGGCGATAATATAAAGGTGGCCCCATATCTTACATACCACGCCCATGTTTACATACCACGTTAAGCCGTTTGGCGGCAACCGAGACGGCGACGCCATGTCTACGGATTAGCCCTCAGCTCTAGATTTCAGCACGTGGACCGCCGACCGAAAAAGGGATATAAGTGAGAGTTGCTCGAAGTGGGAGTCAGAATTGGTCAAGGCAGGCTGTTGGAGTGAGACTAGTCAAGAAGAAGCGACGGTAGCAGAGTTAAGAGTTGTGTGTGCGTCTCTGATATAGGAATTCGAAGGAGAGCTCATGTTCATCTGGTATTGCAAGTGTAAAGTGTGACAAAGCATCGGTGTTACCCAAGTTATATGAAAGAAGATCAGGTACCGTACAATTAAACTATATGAGGATAACCTCTTTGTCTAAATTTGTGTTTTTAAGGAAAAGCTAATTAATGCATCCCACCACGTGCTCCAACCAAATATCAATTCATCTGGCATTACACCCCCCGAACTACCATTGAGATGTATTCCACTATGTGTGATATTTATTTAATTTGTAAAACTAAAGAGTGTAAATTGAGTATGTGATAAATAAATGTTTGTTCCTTTACTATTAACCTTAATTTTTAGTTTGTTAACTTAGTATCCCGTTAAGCACAGAAATAGGTGGGTTTTGCGGCCACCAACGCAATGTACACAGCAGTAAGTTAGAACAGATTACATGTATAATTAATATACTAATAAGTAATTAATTTAATGTAAAATGCATTTTTGACAATATTAATTTTAATCAACAAAAATAATAATCGGCACATTTGGTGCCGTGACTTTAGCAGTAACGGGAATAAAATAAGGATTTATGAAATTAATAAAAATAAAAGGAATAATAATAATAAAAAATAAATATTGATAAGGTTGGACAACTGGTGGCGACATAGATGATTGTGAAAATATTGTGCACAATTCTCATTTCTCCTTATGTTATATGTATGATTATGTAAAGTTTTATCAATGAAATGGAAAAAATGGTTCTTCTAAATGAGATCGAAGGTATAATTAGAAAAATGGGATATAGGAATGGGACCAGTTAAAAAAGTGGTGAAAAGTTCAATTATAACAAGGAGTTCAAGTTTGAAAGAAGATTAAAAAATATCAAATAAAAATTATAGTAAATTGGATAGAAATAATAAAAATATGGATATTCCAGTAATGCAGATCCTGCCATTATTTAGTGGGAGTAAGGAGGAAGATATAAATTTCTTTATAAAACAATTTGATGAATTAGCGGAGTTAGCAAGTTGGAAGGAAGAGCATAAAGTGGCTATCATTAAAACCAGATTAAAAGATAAGGCTATGCAGTTTTTAATTCAAAACCCTGAATTACAAAACGAAAAGGAGTTTGATAAAATAAAAATATTACTAATAAAAAAATTTTCAAACAGAATAACGATAACGCAAGAACAGGACGCTTTCAATAAAATAAAACAAACGCCTGATATGTCAGTGGACGAGCTTGTGCTAAAAATAAAAAACGCAGCGCGTAAATTTTTGAACCTTAAGGATACAACAGATGGAGAGGTAGAGAAAATAACCAATAAAATAATGTTGGGAAAATTCATTAGCGCATTACGCCCTGATTTGGCAATTGAAGTGAAAAAAAAAGATCCGCAGCGGTTTGAAGATGCCATAAAAGATGCCGAACTGTTTGAAATAATTCTTAATGATAGGACTCCAGAAGAATCACATAACGAACTGAAAGAAATGTTACTTACAACACAGGTTCAAGATTTGACTTTAGAAATTAATAAATTAAAATTGCAAAATATACCAAATCAATCCATGGAACGAGCTGTTTTTTGCATAGGGTGCGGAAAAAATGGACATTATTTCTCAGATTGCTGGTACAATGAGTGTAATACTGCATTTGCAAGGAATCCCAAACGAATGAATTATCAGCAATATGGGTTGGAGCAAACAAATTATATCAGAGGAAACAGAAACGAAAATCTCAGAAATTTTGAACGAGGAGGATATAATAGAAATAATAGGGAATATCAAGGAAATAATAATGATCAAAGAAATTATTACGATCAATTAGAAACCAACGTAGAAAATAGAGAGAGGCAAAGTATAAGAGGAAATTTTAGGGGGCGCAACGGAAGAAATATAAGATCAAACACATATGAGAGAAACAATAATAATAGTAATTTAAACTAAGAGCTGGAATTTGGGACCAAGGAACGAATCGTACAAATTCCAGAGAAATAAATAAATTCGGTTCACAAACATATAGAAATAACAAAAATGGAGATGACTGGCAAAACTATACAAATTTGGAGAGAGGACAATATTATGAAAATAATGATAAAGCAAAATATGATACCAAAAGTATCCTTTCAAGCGAATGTGAGAACGTATCTAGCCCACAATTACCGATGGTAGAAATAGATTGCAAAGGAATAAAAATAATAAGTGTAATTGATAGTGGGGCTCAAGTTAGTATTATAGATTTGGAAACATTTCAAAAACTAAAACAGAATAGAAATGTAAAAATAAAATACATAACCAGAAGAGTAATACTTCAGACGTTTACTAAAGAAAATATAGAATTTTTAAATTGCATTCAATTTTCATTTAGAATTGGGGAAAAGGCATGCAAAAATTATTTTTTCGTGACAAAACAGAACTTTCAGGGGCAATATAAAATGCTTTTAGGCTACGACTTTTTATCCTCACATAAAGCAATTTTAAATACAAAAGATAACGAAGTACAATTTGGGAATACTGCGATTAAATTGTATAAAAGTGAAAATACGAGTACAAACCCAATACAGAATTCAAAACAAAAACCACAAAGCCAGGGAATTCGCGATGAAAATAGATATAATAGTAATTATGAAAATTATAATACTGATGACGACGAATATGAGGAAATAAATAGTTGTTATAATGAATCCAATAATGAGAATGAAGATAGAATAAGCGATGATAATGATGACGACGAATATGAGGAAATAAATAATTGTTGTAATGAATTCAATAATGAGAATGAAGGTAAAATAAGCGAGGATAATGAAAGCGATAACGATAGAAAAAACGCTAATATGCAAAATTGTAGCACTCGCGATAATGTAAATGATGAAAAATGGTTACCAAGTTCTAATGAAAGTAATAAGAATAAGAATGTTAAAAAGAAAGAGGAAAAGCAGATTTTCGCTAAATTGAAAAGAAAAATAACATTAAAGCCAGGGGAGTCAGAAATAGTCCAATTGATTTTGTCACAGGAATTAAATGAGGGACAGGATGTTTTATTTTCTCCAATAAAAATGGCAAGAATATTAATCACGGATGAAGCGATCCAAAGTATAGAAAATAAAAATAAGATTAGAATGTTGTTATACAATGAAAAAAATTGCCAAATTACACTTAATAAAAATATGAACGTGGGTATAATAACAGAACAAATCGAAATTGTTGATACAAAAAATAAAAGCAGTAAACCCACGTTGGAAATTAATAATATTCAAAATTTAAATAAAACAGATTATCAACAAATTCGGGAATTAAGAAAGAAAGAAATATCTCCAGACGATTTTCAAGTACAGCACTTAAATAAGGAAGATAGAAATAAAGTTATTGCATTAATGATGACCAATACAGAGGTTTTTTCAAAGTCATATGCTACCCTAGGTAAAACATCAGCAATAGTACCGAAAATCGAACTTATGCACAATTATCCTATTCAGAGTCGACCATACCCAATTCCGAGAGCAGTACGAGAAATTGCGCAAAAAGAAATTAGGGAATTATTGGAAAATGACATTATTGAAAGTTCACAAAGCACGTACGCTAGTCCCATTATTCTTGTAAAGAAACCAAGTAAACCAAATGAAGAACCTAAATATAGACTTGCTATTGATTATAGGGCCATAAACGCGTATTTACCACTTTTGCCAATAAACTTACCAAAGGTGAAGGATATATTACAAAATATCGCTGGTAGTAAAATTTATACAGTTATGGATTTGAAGGCGGCGTTTTTTCAGATCGAACTAAGAAAACAAGATAGAAAGGCCTTAACGTTCACAACTTTTATGGGAAATTTTAATCCTAAAAGAATTCCGTTTGGTCTTAAAAACTCAGGAGCATATTTTCAACTTTTAATGAACAAAGTGTTAGGAGATCTATCAGAGTTAAAAATATACTTTTACTTAGATGACTTAGTCATATGCGCACAAAATAACGACGAAATGTTAGAGAAAATCAAAATTGTTTTCCAAAGATTGAAAGAAAATAATTTAACACTCGACCCGGCGAAGTTACAGATATGCAAATCGCAAATTGAATTTTTAGGATATAAAGTAAATGCGAATGGTATAAGCCCATCAATAAAAAACTGTGCAAAAGTGCAAAATTTCAAACAACCCCAAACGGTTAAACAAGTAAAAAGCTTTCTTGGGACAACAAACTATTTTAGAGGTCTGATAAAAAATTATGCACAAATTGCAGAACCGTTGGTAAATTTGACAAAAAAGAATGTTAGGTTCGAGTGGAATAATGAATGTAGAAAAGCTTTTGAAAAATTAAAAAATGCAATTTTTAAAGAACCAGTTGTAAGACAGCCTGATGAAGTAAACCCGTTTGTCTTAACTACGGATGGCTCAGGTAAGGGAATTAGTAGTATTTTGATGCAAAGGGTAAATGGAGTCGATCATGTTATCGAATTTTATTCAAGACCTGTGAACCCGGCAGAGGAGCGTTATCCTGCAATAAAGCTAGAATTGCTAGCTATACACGCATCCTTACAACACTTCAGAGAATATCTGTTCGGAAGGAGTTTCACCTTGCTGAGTGACGCAAAATCCCTTATGTACCACATAAAATTAGATAAAATGCCAAATATCATATCGAGGTGGCTAATTGACATAAGTCAGTATGATTTTAAATTCAAATATCAAAAAGGTGAAAATAACGCAAGTGATTATTGCTCGAGATATGTATTTGACAATGATAACCAAATCAAATATGTAAATACTTTAATTAAAAATGATGAGATAAATGTGGAGAAAATATTAGAGCAACAAATGGTAGATGAAAAATTAAGTAAAATTAGAGAGGAATTACAAAAAGGAAGAAACCGATATCACAATAACAAGGTATACTACATTGATAGCCAAAATAAACTGTTAATGGTAAAGAAGGAAAATAAAAGACAAACGTATAGGAAAATAAATGAGAATAAGATTGTAATACCGCACTCGCTAAAGGGAAAGATAATAGAGATAGCACATTTCCCTCATTTCGGAGTAAAAAAGACATACCAATTACTTTCAAGAAAATATTTTTGGATAGGGGCTTTCCAAGACGTGGAAAATTTTTGTAAGTCTTGTAATCAATGCTTATTAGTAAAACACAAAAATATACCACCAGCCAGACTTCAGGCTATGCCAGAAATATTAAAACCAGGAATATATTTACAACTGGATTGCGTAGGAAAACTACCGCGCAGTAATGGAGGAAATAATTTTGTAATTACAATTGTAGACATGTTTTCACGATACTTTGAGGCCTATGCAGTCAGAGACATTACTGCTAAAACAATAGTGAATAAGCTAACAAACTTCGTGACAACTTATGGAGTTCCAATTATTATTCAAAGCGATAATGCTCAAATTTTTAAAAGTAAAGAATACATAGATTTTGCAAATGCATTAAATATTGAAAGGCGATACAGTTCGGTTTATTTCCCAAGTTCTTTAGGTCGTTGTGAAAGAATACACAGAGACATGAAACAATGTATAATGTGTTTGTCAAAGACTACGTTTGAATGGGATGAATCTTTAAAATGGTTTAAGTTTTATGTGAATAACACTATTAACAGTAATACAGGATTTGAGCCTTCATTCCTGTTCTATCTTAGAGATTTATCATTGCCATTTGAAAATATTAAACAAACAAACATACCAAGTAAGGAAGAAATAGATATAATGTATAGTGATGTAAATAATTATAAAAATTATGTGGCACAGCATTTAAAAAATATAGATAAAGTCGTGAAAGACGCATCGGAACAACAAAAGCTGATAAATGACAAACAAATAAAGAAATATAAAATAGTGAGAAAAAACGATATATTTATAGGAGCGACAGTGTACCTAAAAAAGTTCCTAAAACCAAGGGTATTAGAGGATCGATATGATGGACCATTTAGAATTACGAAATTAGTCCGAAATAATAATGTTATAATATGTCTTAAAAGTGATGAAAATAAAACTTATAAAGTGCACATAAATAAACTATACATGGCAGCGGAGCGAAAACAATATTTGAAAGATAGTGACGAAAGCGAATCAAACCACACACACACACAGGACAAAGTAAAAAATCAAAATGAGAAAGTGATTAGAAATAATGATCAAAGTCAGATTAAGGAAGGGAAGGTCACTAAAGAAAAGCAATTAAACTGTGAAAATAATAGAAATGATGATGAGGTTTGTTATAATGCCAGAGGGTATAATTTTCGCCCTCGAATTGTTGTAAATAGTAATTTCATAAAACAAAGAATATGAAAAATATGTAAAAAGTTTGTAATTAATGTCATAAATAGAAAGTGATAATTGAGTGTATATGTATATGTTTTTATGTTTTAAATTGTGGATATAAGTATATTTCAAAAAGTATGTTATGTATTTCTGACATTACATATATGGCAAGTTCAAAAAAAAAAAAAAAGTGAAATAACAAAGTAATTTATAAATAATATGGTGGTATGGAATTCAACCATAACCAAGAATAGGAAGTTGATAGTTGCACTACTACAATATGTTACAAAATGAAATGATAACAAGAAAATGTATAATAATAATAAAGTAATGAATGCTGTTATGTAATGATATGTCGTATGTAAATAATTATGTAAAAGGAGAAATGAAAATTATGCATTGCAAATAATATATATCAAAATTTACAATTTAATAATAATGTGAATGTTGGTAATCCTCATGTAATTTATGGTACATTATGTCAATTATGAATAATGGACTAACTTGACAGGGAACTATCAAGAAACTACAAAGAACTATCAAAGCTATGAGTTGTACTAGGCTAAAAAGTGGAACTCAGCCTTTCTCACGATGGATGAACTTATGTGTTTGCGAGGAACCATTGTGAACTTAATTTCTTAATTCTTAAGGATTAAAAAATAATGGAACCAGGAATGCGGGCGGATTATCCCCACGCTAAGCAGATGGGCGATAATATACAGGTGGCCCCATATCTTACATACCACGCCCATGTTTACATACCACGTTAAGCCGTTTGGCGGCAACCGAGACGGCGACGCCATGTCTACGGATTAGCCCTCAGCTCTAGATTTCAGCACGTGGACCGCCGACCGAAAAAGGGATATAAGTGAGAGTTGCTCGAAGTGGGAGTCAGAATTGGTCAAGGCAGGCTGTTGGAGTGAGACTAGTCAAGAAGAAGCGACGGTAGCAGAGTTAAGAGTTGTGTGTGCGTCTCTGATATAGGAATTCGAAGGAGAGCTCATGTTCATCTGGTATTGCAAGTGTAAAGTGTGACAAAGCATCGGTGTTACCCAAGTTATATGAAAGAAGATCAGGTACCGTACAATTAAACTATATGAGGATAACCTCTTTGTCTAAATTTGTGTTTTTAAGGAAAAGCTAATTAATGCATCCCACCACGTGCTCCAACCAAATATCAATTCATCTGGCATTACACCCCCCGAACTACCATTGAGATGTATTCCACTATTGTGATATTTATTTAATTTGTAAAACTAAAGAGTGTAAATTGAGTATGTGATAAATAAATGTTTGTTCCTTTACTATTAACCTTAACTTTTAGTTTGTTAACTTAGTATCCCGTTAAGCACAGAAATAGGTGGGTTTTGCGGCCACCAACGCAATGTACACAGCAGTAAGTTAGAACAGATTACATGTATAATTAATATACTAATAAGTAATTAATTTAATGTAAAATGCATTTTTGACAATATTAATTTTAATCAACAAAAATAATAATCGGCACAGCAAGCATGTGCGCAAGCAACTTGTATCAACATAAAATTTTAAAAAGTACATGAACATTATACAATTTTTAAAAATGTTGTTATAAGATTCACCTTATTGAAAAAATTATCATATACTTTATTGGTATCCAGTTATTAGCCGTAAAAATTTTTTGGTACAATCGATGTATAGGAAAAGAGGTACAAAATAAAACGTGCAACATGGAAATTCACCCTATTTATGGCACTTTTAGGGGTAATGAGCCGCCTTGAATAAAGATAAAATACATTTAAAAATATAAAGTTGACAAATAGCTAACATGTAAAAGCGTTTATTTTACTCAGTAAGCGCGCCATCATTAATATTACGCAAAATCAATTAAAGCAACTTCGACTAAATTGGTGTATTTATGTCGTATACTTTACATTAATACTATCCTATAACAGAAAGGCAGCACTCATTTCTCTTCTATACTTCGGGTATGTTGGTTCTCTTGTACTGATGAAGGAGATCCAGCGTATCCCCGAAACAGCTGTATGCTGTATTATGGTTTAATTTGTGCTTTTCTCAATAATGCGTTTCTCAAGTTTTCCTTAATGTCAAGACTTCTAAATTCGAATTCTTTGTAACAGTACTATTAAATATCCTTTTACTCGATACATTTTCCGATTAAATAACAAAATGCACTTCATTTTAAATTTCAATACAGTTGTCGTATTAAGTGTTAGAACGATAGTACTGAAACATAGAATATGATAGTTTGAATTGATATTTTACTATTTTGCAACATGCAACAGAATTTAATTGTTTTTTATATGCTTAGTTTTATTACGTCTAAGAATTTATTACGTGCGTTTCAATACCAATAAGTTGTATAAACAAATATTATGTTTATTGAATAAAATACACATATAACATATCCAGATACACAATATTTTGCTATATTTTACATCCAAACAGTTACTTACGCTTACGCAGGATTACCTTTTAATGGTAATATTTTGATAAAACATTTTACAAATATGTCAACATTTTTATAGAACTTTTTTGCGTCAATTTTAACAGAATAAGTAAAGCAATTAATAATTTTATAACATTAAAATCTGACACAACTTCTTATGCAAAATCTGAATTTAAACTGCACTAATAAAAACAGTGTAATTTTGACTCAGACCTGCTGCTGTAAATCCAAAAACCCTTAAAGTAATACATACATCAATTAAGTAATAAATTAAAGATGGATTTTGTAATGATGACGATTGTTATATGCAAATGTGGCTTACTAATGTGGATGGTATTTAAGCATGTGTTTTGTGAAATTCCTTTAATGCCAGTGAGGAAGGGTATAAAGATGACCGAAAGCACTTTGGCTTTTAATTTTTATATATACATCTATAGGAGTTTTATTAAATGACTTTCTTAAAATCTAAAGTTCTGTCTTTAATTTATTAACCGTTATACAGTTATGACGTGTTACTATTCTTAGTTTTAATACATAAATGTCCAGATATGCTTTCAGGTGTTACATACAAGTTTCCATACAAATAAATTTCGTTGACTTTTTTTCGTTATTATTATACCTTTGCTTATGGAGACAAGAATTTATATATATATATATATATATATATATATATATATATATATATATATATATATATATATATATATATATATATATATATATATATATATATATATATATATATATATATATATATATTACCTGATCATTTTGAATTAATTCCAAATAATAGTATTAAGTTTAACATTGATAATCTATGAGTAATTACGCCAATGTCAATATTGCAGATAAAAAATAATTACATCAATGCATTATTTCTGTTAGATTAATAAAATCGATATTTGAAATTGCATATATAGCATTTCCAGTTCATATATGAAATTGTGATTTCGGACGATACAGCTTTTCCACCACAAATGTACTTCATAAGTGGACTATCCAAAAGCGACATTATTTTATTTGCATAGCATCAACAAACACAAACTAGAGATTTTCTCAAAACGACTGGACAGTAATGTTTATACTCTAGTTGTTCTTGACCAATTGTCGTTGAGATATTTGATATTTATTTGTGGCGTAATTTGTTTGCCACACATTTTGAAGTCTTATCATTAACTGAAAGTATTCTTCTCTCCTGTTCTTTGCTCCTCCTTCGGATATCATGATTCCTCATAGATCTGCCCTCATTGTTGAACATAACCCCCTTAAAACTCGACTTTTACTACTCTTGACTTTATTTTCCTGAATACTGTACAGCGTTTCAATAACAAAATTTAGAAAATCGCGCACATCAGTCATCACCGAAATAAATAAATTTTCTGACATTTAATAATTTACTTGAACATCGGATGAATCAATCATACATCTTACTTTATAAATGAAATAAAATTTGCTTATGGTTGTTAAAACATAACACAAATTAGGACACTTTTGCAGCTTGATCCCACAGATCATAAATAAGCTTATTGCTTTTATCATTTATGTAGTGCACATTTATTAATAAATCATAATGTTGGATTTTATAATTATTAAATTACCCTTAATTAAAGCGTGATTGTTATCGTATAGTAGAAAAATATTGAATTATACCGCTTTAAAACCCACCATTTTATCTTTAGTACGAGTATATGAAATAAAATATATTAATATAATACCAGACAATTAACATTATCCATTTTAACTTTAAAATATATATTTATTAAGCACCTTATAATCATAATTAAATTGTAAAAATTTTATATTTACGGAGGAGACTGAACATGTGAGACCAGGCATAAAAAAATTCCTAAACTGAATATGACCCTTTATATATGTTATTAAGCGCATACCTTCCGTGTTGTCGTTAGACGTTTATGAATCATTGGTTGTTGAACTGCCGCACCATAACTGCATTGTAGGAGTAACTTGACGCAAAATCGTCTGAGACTGTGTGGAACTTAATGCATCTTGTCTATACTGACTGCACTGCATGCGAACCTTGATGCACCTCTTTATGCACCTGTGCCGACTTTTATGCATATCTACATCCCAACTCTAACTGCACTCTACAATTATATTCTCATCTATTACTGATCTGTAGAGATTTATGCATGTCTATTTCGACTCTCACTGTTATCAACTCTATTCTCCAACTGTTCTTACATCTATGAATTATGTCTCTTACTCTGTTGAAAATTATCTCGGTTGCCACTTATTTTTGCCTGAGGTCTGATACGCCTCTTTGGTTATCATTGGTTGAAGTCAGGGCGGTGCGACATCACAACTTCCATATTGGTTTAACTTTAACCAATCTCGTGGATACATCTTTAGCCCCTTTTTATGGCTTCCCTGACCTCTCGGGTCAGAACTGCTATAACACTGGCGTCAATCACACTGAACACTTTATCTGGTCTGCGAGATATCATAAATAATCATATAAACCTGGCTACGTGTATCCTGGTCTCACAACTCACATTCAGTCAAATGCTAAATTTTCCTTATAATTTAAAAATGCTAAATAAAATGACATCATATGGGGATCATCTCTTTATTCATGCGCTAACTGACTCGGTGCAACACAGCCTCATATGTGCAAATGGTCCATTGCATAGTTCATAACAGCTTTCTATGCAGTAATTACCAGTTACAGGCATAACACATGAAATGCTAAATAATGTTAATAATGATCTTAATAATTAGTCACTGTTTTTTATAAGTGACATTTTATATTTTCAGTTACATTTTAGATTTTCAATCACTTTTCATCATAATTTATTTCATTTATTTAACTTTATATGGGGAACATATATTTGCAATAATTTTCATTATTTACTGTGTATTAGTGTTGTTGTTGCTGTTGCGACCCAGACTGTCCGGCCTACCAGAAAGGTGTAAGGTAACAGTTTCGACGGCCGAGAAGAACTGTGTATTAGTGTGTAATTGTTTGTACCATATCTTATTATCATAAGCTAAACATATTTCAAAATAATAAAATAGATTTTCGAGAAAAATATATTGAATCTGTAAGAGGACTTATTAATTCTATAAACATTAAGTAGCTTAGCTGCAGTTAGGCAAGATGGCATCTAAGAAGAGTCACAAAAAAAGTTGAAGCTCTAACTAAATATATTTTTCTATTTTTTAGCTCTAGCAATTCTAACAGAGTAATAAGGAAGTATTGCTACCTTATGATTTCAAAGGTAATTTTCACAATTATGTGCAAATATTTATTCTAAAGGGTATGCAATGCAAATAAAAACCAAAAATAAAATAAAAATAGTAAAAATTATCATTAAAAGAAATCCACAATTTATAAATCATTACTCTTTAACTATATTTTTAAACACACGTATTTTGTGCATTACCAAAACATATATCATTCTCCACTGTTACGGATTTCAAAATTGATTTAAGACGATATATCTTATAATTTAAAAATCTGAAGTCGTATATTGTCGATTGAGATATATCTTTTCAAAATTTTAGTAGTTGAAGAGTATTAGTAAATTTCAGAAAACATTGTTATGTATTAGAAACAGACATACAACACAAAAAGAACACAATATATTAATTCTAAAATAAGAAGATAAGCAACCACAAGTTAAAAATTTTCGCTTTCACAATATTACACATCAACACATTCAGCAAGATATCAGTGTTAGGAAAGCAAAATAGAGTATTTGGAGTCCTCTATTATAACTGACTATATAGTCAATTTTGTAACCACTATTGAATATTCTTCAGCAGTCATATTTCCCAGGGACCAATCTCACTGCTATTGAGTTAAACAATTTAATTTTTAAATATACTAATTCACTTTCAAAATTTGAAAGAATTACACCACTATATTTATGTTAATCTGGTACAGATTTCAATTCCATAAAATTCAGTGAAACACTGCCAACTGTGTCTTCGATCATTAGTGCTAATGATTAGCCTTGTTTTATATTCTCTTGGGGATCTAGCTAATTAGAGCTCTTCCCCAATTTTGGTGCATCTATAGTTACTACAAATCCACATTTTACTCCATATTGTTGTTTGAGGGAATAATATTTAAATGTGCAAATCTTATGTTTGCAAACATATTAAATGTTCGTAAAATCCTAATATTTTTATTACATGTAATTATTTATAATGCTCTGGAACTTTTTACTTTGAAGGAATTTCGCATTCTTCTCAGAAATCACAAATACGATAATATCATTTTAGTTTACAATTTGAAGGATTTTTTGTTATTGATACTTTCAATGAATATTTATTTAAAGCAAGATAAATACATATTTATTTAAAGGAATAAAGTGTGTTTCGAAAAAAACAGTATTCAATAAACTGCTTCAGGGTAGCAAGTTTTGATAAACAGAGTAAATTATGATTTTGTGGTTAAACCTTAATGTTAAACGTTACCATATATAATCACAATATAAGAGACCATATAACTTTATAATACATCCTTAAAGACAACTGCGTATGACAATTATGTGAACACAATCGTTTGAAGGACTTTTGATGTTCTTTGTCTCCAGTAAGAATGTATGTGAATTCTTAACAATCGTTAAAATACAACTGCCAAAATTTTTCCCTGATGAAAGTGACCATAGGACATTTAGATAACTGCATTGGTTTCAAGGACATTTCAAGTCCCCACAGCTTGAAAATCAGTGTGTATTTTTAACAATTGTTATTAAACAGCTGTCTTCTAATTCTTATTGGAATGATGTAGACAAAGGACAATTAGGAGACTACAATTAAATGAAGGGCGTTTAAAGTTCCATTTTAAAGATCAACAAGAGAGATCAATCATGCATAAGCATTGATTATAAAACACTTTCCAACTGAAATGCAATTTCATTTAAAATTTCTCAAAAATGCGATACATTCAGTGGTGATATCTGTTACATTATCACAGTACTACAGTAATTTATTATACTTAAATATTTAAAACTCTATCGCAATATAAATCAACTGATTCTCTATGCAAAACCAATGAATATTTCATTCATATAACTTGTATTCCAGACTGAAGAGCTAAACAATTTTGTATGAAAAAAATTCAGCAATTCTTATGTAACTCACCTTACAATCGCTTGAGATATTTGCATTCTGCATAAGTTAAAATTAGGCTTCGTTGAAGAAATAATAAAAGTTTAGGGATTATTTAAAATTACAACTATTGTAATTACGTAGGCACGGAATTTAGATACACATATATTACAAAGGTACACAGATAATATGTGTGTGTGTATGTAATCAAAGTAATGGAATCGTGCCGAAGATCGGAACTCGAATTTTCGAAGGATCTACATGTTTTGGGACTTCTAGAACACGAAAAAAATATTTTTAGGAAGACGTCTGTGTGTGTAAGGGTGTATCTGTGTGTTTTTCTGTGTGTCTGTGAGGATATTGCATCCACTCTAACTGAAAAACTAATGGACCGAATTTCATAAAATTGGGCAGGTATGTTTTTTGTGAGAAACCCTGATGTTCATTAGATTATAGTACGATTCGTAATAAAAGAATCTGCCTTCTTTGCGAAATAGCCGGCAGAAATTGTCTATCTCCACTCTAGCTAAAAACTAATTAACCAAATTTAACAAAATTTTGTGTATAATATTTCAATAACCTACAAGTGATTTATATACCAAATTTAACAAAATTTGGTATATAAGTAATTTGTAGGTTATTCTAGTACAATTTGGAAAAAAGTAAAATGCTATTTTTGCGAAATGTCGAGCAAAAATCGTTAAATATAAAAATAAAAGACTACGTCTGCTCAATTATATCAATTAAATTCCTATTTTATACGAGATTTTTGACAACAAAAGAATAAGACTAACTCCATTACTCTAGGACTAGCCGCTCTTGAGATATTCTAGTTTTTTCGCGTTTTCGCTACGCCTCCTTTGACAATAAATCCAGTTATCAAATGAGAACCAAATTTGAGTTTAACGTGCAAATTCAATGTCATTTAAAATACTTATGGGTGCTATTTTGTGCAGATAAACTCAAATTATTATTGAAGAAATAAAGATAAGGGGAATATGAGTCTGTAGAGAAAGACGTGTGCTGCCCACATCAGAATTTTTAACAACAATGATTTATAGAAGTAAACGGGGATTATTTGCAGGCCATTTCGAAAAAAATGTAGGATCTATATTTAAAGATCTGCCAAATTTTTGTAGAATAAAATGTTCTACAGATTTAAGCTATGTACCAAACTTTAACTCTGTAGGACGTAGGAAAGTGCATTAAAATTGCCATCAAATAAGTATATCATGAAGAGTTATATAAAATTTAAAAGTACGTGAAACATTGTTATCTACCGAATTTATTTTAAAATGTGAAGCCACTCTCATATGCAATATAATTAATCTCTTGGAAAGATATTTATTATATAACATATCTCTTTTTTCTTTCTGGAGGATATCCCAAAAGTCAGAATTTAATTGCATTTGTTTTTCTCCCTTTATTAAATAATTTTTAATTAAAAAACTAACTAACATATTTTACTGAAATTTTGTATATATTTTAGGGGACAATGTGAATATTTCCTAAAAATTTCGAAGCAATTTGTGAATTTTAAATTTGCTTAAAAAATGTTTGAAAAATTACGTCCCATAGGGTTCAATGTATTTCATTTTTTCAATATGGCAGAATGTGAGTAATTTGAGTAATACTTTTGCAATTGAACGCCAATAATCATTTATATGAAATGAGAATAACTTATTTCTCCGTCCATAACGCTTGGCGAGATTTTGGCAACGAATTTGGCAGAATGTCGTCAACTTGGCGACTTTTTGAAATGTTGCCAAATTAACGAAAATCTCGCCAAATGGATAAAAATGACGCTAAATTAATTAAAATGACGACAAATTGTCAAAAATTCAATATCATGTAAATAATATTAGTATCTACTATAAGAAAAACCTATTGCTTTCCTTATATACATAATGTATAAGGAAAGTATTGTGACTGGGTCGGAAATTCGAATTCGAGTTTTCGACGGGAGAGCGCGTTTCAAGCATCCCTGAACACGAATCAAACACTTGTGTGTGTGTGTGTGAAAGTGTGTGTTTGTGTGAAAGTATGTGTGTGTGTCAGTGAGTCTGAGGAGACGATAACTGACGATCGAATGGACCGATTCGAACGAAATTTGGTACAAAAATCACAATCTGTAAACACTGGAAGTCTATTGTTTTTATACTCAATCGAATGTTCAGAACCCCCCTAAATTTTCGAGTGAAATTTTGAAAAAATCGTCAAAAAATCAAAACCGCTAATAAAGTTACGCAAATAGACATTTCTTATGTAATTTTACATTAGAAAACGATTGACATAAATTTTAGAACGCTAACATGAACTGTTCTCGAGATATTGCACTTTTTTCAAAAAAAAATTATCAAAAATTTATATAGAATAAAAATAAAAAAAAAATTCTATTGAGAAACATGTTCACTTTTCATATGTAATACCATGCGATAAATTTGGTGACATCATTCTCGTGGATCTAGCTCGTTCCATTCATGAAAAAAGATACTTTGAGTAATACTTTTGTATTTGAATGCCGACAGTCATTTATCTGCTGTAAGAATAATTTATTTCTCCGTCCATAACGCTTGGCGATATTTTAACGACAAATTTGGCGGAATGTCGCCAACTCGGCGAAATTTTAAATTTTTGCCAAATTAACAAAAGTTTCGCCAAATTGATAAAAATGACTCTAAATCATGACGACTAATTGAAGAAAATTCAACATCTTGGAAAGAATATAAGTATCTACTTAAAGAATAACATCTTTTTAGCTCTAAAAGTAGTAAATTCATTGCGTTACATAAGGAAAGTCATGTGTTGCCCACATCAACTTTTTTTATTTGAATCAGCACATTAAAGTTATAGAAAAATATTAAATGTCCAGCAACTGATTACAGTTCTATACAAGCAAATATTTTTTTAACACAAAACTGAATTAACTAACGAATACATTATGATCATTTTCGCCTTATATTTTACATTTACTACAAAAGGATATATTATGTTGGTATTATCTAAATAAACATTTTAAACTTTCTTTTGTTAAGTAAAATACCTATTTATCAAAACCAGAAAAAATGAAAGTAATTATTCATTTTAACAATTAATTAATCTGTTAGCCCATATTTTTATAGTTTTTCTATATTTTCTCTTGAGAAACACAATAGACGTATTTACACCTTTTATTTCAAAGCTTTATATTATTTTTCTTTTAACTGTTTCATAAATTTTTTACACGATTCCCATCAGAGTAGTCTACCATTTATGGTATCAAAATGAAAATATTTTTACCACGTAAAATCTCTAATATGCGTTTAGCAAACTACCGTACTTTTACATTTTGAAGATATATTGTTCACCCTTGGGATATTATTGGAGAAAATGTAAGACTTTACCTGTAATAAAACAGAAAAAAGAATGAACAATATAAGGTTCATAAATATGGACAATGTCTCTCACGTTCACTATTTATGCAATTTATGAACACACTCCTCCGCAATATAAATAGATAAGAAAGAATAATGTTTCTCTGTACCGTCGAGGATAATACGAAAATCCGCTTAAGAAAGGTTAATTTTGTTCATAAATATGTATTTAGCAACTTAAAAGCTTTTTCGTAGACGTAATAACAGCAGATTCATAAACTGCCAACTCATGGCAAAATGTAATTGTAAATATAAGTGGGGCCTAAATATTTTACTTAAGAGAAAGTGGTCAAGCATCAAAATGCCATGTATAATTTATTTAATAAGTGCATATACTTAGTAGTCGCAATAACCCACCGAATTTTTCTCATAAGTGCAGACTCACTTACCGTATCTAAATAACAATGCAACTTCCAGTCACCATCTCACTTGAACTCAAGTAACCAACTATCTCTCTAGGCAAAATATATGTATTTGAATATTGCTTCAGGGAACTACGCCGTCGTCGAATCTCAGTGGCCTTGCTTTCGGTGCGATATTGGGGAGAATCCTGATTGGTTTCCCCTTTTAATGGAGTTTATGAAGCTCGTGTTAGTCTTTCACTGAAACATCTTTTACGCCCGTGATTATTTTTAGCAAATGATGATGTCATGAATTTATGGGTCATAAACCTATCCGCGTAAAACTGTCAAATGTGGCGTCAATCGTCTGAGTTTTTTGTTCACCGATTTAAAATTACCTAAACTATTTCACAGTAAGAAATGCTCTGCATCCCGTATCATTGTATGCTTTAGTGCTATATTCAACGTCATACTTCCAAAAATTAATTTTAAAGTATTAAAATGCTCTGTACAATCGGATAATTAACAAATCACTGCTTAACGAATTTTGACTTTCATTAAGCCTTACTAGATATTAAAATAAATTGTGTAAACATGTATTATTATCTTTTAAAGGATACTCATTAACTTTGCTACGAACCCCTCTCTGTCCATGCCAAGAAGACTGGGAAAGGTTATTCTAGGCCCGCCATCTGTCTTCCAGAGTTTTGCAGTTGGCCACGCAATTTGATACTGCGGACTGCGGGGGGTCAAGGGCCAGATATTGGAGGGGAGGGCGAAGGCGGTTTGAAGAAGAAGGACTTGCTTCGGAGATGCTGAACTGAACGGACGATCGGACTCGCGGAGTCCCGAGTATTGTGATGATTCGAATAATTTGCGAATATGTGTAGATATGTGTAAATATTTAGATGTAATAAATGTGTCGTGTGATTATGGAAGTGTTTTGCTTAGTATAGAAACGAACCACCGAACGGGCTCAAGGCGATCAGCAATTGGAACTGAGAGCCGAGTTCGTTACACTGGCGCAGCCGGCAGGATAAATGCTAAGCACATGAAACGTGCAAAACTCTAAACAAAGGAAAACGGCAGGAATGCGTTTAAATTCCTGAGTAGTGATTAAAATAAATTGGATGATTTATCGGCGGGAATCATATGGATTCAGTGGTGTGTGTGTGTTAATGTACATAATGGACTATCGGTATAGTCTGTGACAAAGACCCCAACCCATTAGAAAGTATGATGACATCTGGTACAGAAGAAGAGGTAAGTGGAAATTTTCATAATTCATGGGTGATGCTCTCTGGGCTAGAGCGGATTTTAAATTAAATGGTAAAATTAGTAATGGTTTAAAGGGGGTCATTTGGTTTGTGGGGAGTAAATTATTGATGGGAGTAAATTATCACTTTTAATGTTTTGTTAATAAATAACGGAAATTCCTAAATGAGCAGTGACATAAGTAATATATGGATAAAGATTTTGCTTTAATATACAAATGTGTTTAAATGTTGTTTTGATAAGAAATTATGGTAAATTTTTGCATGAAATTGTGTTACACTTAATATTAATGAGATATTTGTATGTGGAAATACGTATAATTAATATTATGCATAAGGTATTTTACTATTAAGAGAAATTTAAGTTATATTACGTCTAGGGTATTTGGTTTTATATTAAAGAGAAACTATTTCACTGTAAAGGAAAAAATGATATATGTGATTGATAAAAGTGATTTGACATGTGCATATATTATGTATTTTGGGATGAAGGGGAAAATGCAATATTGTGTATTAAGAGGGTGGTATGGTGTAAATTAGGGTGAGCTATTATTGTGTAGGTAATTTTTGGTTCTCACGCAGTGGTTTAGGATGGCATATTTATTGGAAGAGAAGAAAATTGATCTTGTGAGGTTTTGTTATGAAATAGGCGAGACGGCGGATTCTGAGTGTGAGGTGGTGGAATTAAAAAATATAATTTGTGGGAGCAAGGAGTATGAGGAAGAAGCGATAAGGAATATATTGTATTCTATTAGGGAAGAGAGAGAAGAGAATGAAGAACGGGATAGAGAGAATAAAGAGTGGGAGAAAAGAAAATTAGAGTGCGATAGAAAGTTGAGAGAGTTGGAGAGAAAAGAGCAGCAAAAGAGGGAAAGCGTGATCAAATGGTTAATGTGGGAACTGGGAATGAACCAGGATAATAGTGAAACCCAAATTGGACAAAATACCACTACCCAGAACTTTAGCGGCCAAATTGGCAGAACAGTGAAAAATGTGCATAAGAGCACAGTGTTGTGCTTCGCATGTAAAAAGTTAGGACACTATAGGTGTGAATGCCCAGAAATATGTAGTGCGCTTAACAGTAAATGGCTTAATTCGGAAAAGTCGCGAAAAAGTATAAAGCTTAATTCGGAAAAGTCGCGAAAAGCTCAATTTGAAATATTTGAGGAGACTTGGGAAAAACTAGAATTGCCAAGCCTAGATATTCAGACAGGGGCGAAAAGCGTTGAAAAAATTAAGCGGCCTTTCCGGGTATCCGATCTTCCGAGTCTCAGAATGGAAAGCGAGAATTCAGGTATGGAAAATGGGGTTGGAAAGTCTCAGAGAGAGGGGTTTCCCGTGAACAAGTTTCGGAGAGAAAAAGAAAAGATGGTGAGGGGGAGGAGTAATACAATTTCGCGAGTGGACCCTGCGCTGAAGAAAGAAAAGTCGGGGGGAGTTGAGAGTTTCCTGATCATAGATATGTCTAGGTCACAGTTGTCCTTGAAGGGAAAAGGGGCGATCGAGCAGGCAACCCCAAGTTCCGAGTCCGATAGTGCTCAATATATTAGGGACGGTAAGGAAAGGAAAGGGGCTGAGAAAGGCTATCCTGTGGTTCCAATATCTGTGAGTCCAATTATCACCGAAAAGGAAAATGATACGAGTAGTTTAGAGACATTGGGGGTCTTGAAGAAATCGAAAGCAATGGATAAGAGTCGAATTACGGAGTGTGAGAGAAAGGAGACGGAGACAATGAACGAAAGATGCGGAACTGGAGAGTCAGTTATAGCCCAACGTGAGACAATAGGAACGGAAGGGAATGAAGTGTGCTCAGTTGGAAGTCATGAGGAAGTCATGTTAGTTAAAGTGGGAACAACCTTGGAAGGGAAATGTGAAGGAACAGGAATTATGGAGGTAGTTATGGGTTCGGTTAGTGAGAAGAAGCAAAGGGTTAGTGGGGGTAGAAGCAAGTTGGCTTCCCTGCGAGACCAATGTTATGGAGGGAATGGATCAAGAGAGAAAAGGTGCAGGTATTCACGAGTGAAAATGAAATTATTAGTGGGAAAATTTGGGAGATTGGGAAGGAAACCGAAGATGAAATATGCTGGGGTTAGAAGCAAGATTGCTTCCCTGCGAGACCAATGTTATGAAGGAAATTGGTCAAGAGTTAAAATGTGTAATTATTCGCGAGTGGAAATGAAGTTATTAGTGGGGAAATTTGGGAGATTTGGAAGGAAACCGAAGATGAAAATGAAATATGAGAGAGAAATTACATGGTCAGTGGAAAGAATGGAAGACTGTGTCTCGATTTGTGGGATCAGAAAGTGGATATTGGATGATGAAAAGAAGTTGAGTTTAAATCTGTGGGGGTTACTGGAATGAACTCCCGGGCAGGTGAAATGACGAAGGGGGTTACTGGCTCTATAATGATATATTGTGTGTTCTTTGAATAAAGTTTTGAGCCAGAAATCTAAAAATTGTGAAATTATGGAAAAATGTATGTGAATTGTAGTGTGTTTAATATTAAGGTATTTCTATATGTTTGTTTTAAGTGTAACCAGTAGGAGTGGAAATGGATAATTAGTGTTTTAAGCATCATTTTGTTTTGTAGTAATTTTGTTTTAAGTGCTAAACAGTAGAAGTGGAAATTGATAATTAGTGTTTAAGAATAATTTTGGTTTAATGTATGATTTTGTTTCAAGTGTAAACATTTGAAGTGGAAATTGATAATTGGTGTTTTAAGAATAATTTAGTGTCTATGGAAATTTACTTTTGTGTATGAAATTTAAATTTTGATAATTATTATGTAATGGTTCGATCCTGTCACTGGCTCATAGAGGAATTCCGGGTTGCAGAGAGCATAGCCTGTGTGTGGGAATTTCCACTATGGGAAGGGGGTGCAGGATTTGGACTTTCCAGTCATCGTTGGTCAACGGATGGACTGAAAAGTGGGAGGAAGGTGTTACGAACCCCTCTCTGTCCATGCCAAGAAGACTGGGAAAGGTTATTCTAGGCCCGCCATCTGTCTTCCAGAGTTTTGCAGCTGGCCACGCAATTTGATACTGCGGACTGCGGGGGGTCAAGGGTCAGATATTGGAGGGGAGGGCGAAGACGGTTTGAAGAAGAAGGACTTGCTTCGGAGATGCTGAACTGAACGGACGATCGGACTCGCGGAGTCCCGAGTATTGTGATGATTCGAATAATTTGCGAATATGTGTAGATATGTGTAAATATTTAGATGTAATAAATGTGTCGTGTGATTATGGAAGTGTTTTGCTTAGTATAGAAACGAACCACCGAACGGGCTCAAGGCGATCAGCAATTGGAACTGAGAGTCGAGTTCGTTACAAACTTAATGAAGATAAAATTAATTTTTGATGAATGAAACCATACATCTCAAAATATATAAGGAGAAAACACTAAATATGTTCAAGAAGAGTGATGAATTTATGGATAAATAACTAAGAAGATTATATAAAATACAACATGCGCATATGAAAATCTTTGATAGAAACAATGTAATACTTATTCCATATTCAAATATTTTGCATAAACATCTATCATTTTCATTTAAATTAGACTCAACAACTTTTCAAAACTAAAATTAATTCATTTAAATGAAGCAATATATGTCAAATTATAGAAGGAGAAAAGATAAATACGTCTTAGGAGAGAGATGGATTTATGCTTAAATATCTGAGAAGAGTTTATATAATGTAAGATGACGTATGAAGATCTTTGATAGAAACAGAAAAAGGCTTATTACAAAAAAAATATTTTTCACAAACAGGTATCATATTCCTTTAAATGAGACTCAATAACTTACTAAAGCTAAAATTGATTTCTATGAAGAATGAAACAATATATGTCAAAATATATAAGGAGAAAAGATTAAATGTGTCCCAGGAGAGTAATGAATTTATGGATGAATGTCTAAGATTATATATAATACAGGATGTGCATATGAAGATATTTGATAGAAACAGGAAACTCGCGTCCTTTAATAACATATCATAACATATCATATCTTCGAAACGGCAAACCTGAAAGGAAGTATGTGATATTAAATCCCTGTTTCTGAATGACCAAGTTTAATATGATAGAACAAAATATTCCAAAAATAATACATTGACAAGCTTACATTAACATTGTATAGAAACACTGACACAACCAAAATTTTTAATAATATGTATGCAATTATATAGTTAATTAATATTTGTGAAATGCAATTCATAAAAGTGTAATCATATTTTTAACATTTTAAATGTACCACAACCGGTCAAATGACTGGTAGTACATTTTTGATAAGAAAATTCGTATATAATCTTATCGCATTTTCTAACTGGACTTCACGACTTTTTCTATTAAATGTATACAATCAATTTTTAAATATTTATATTTCTCCTTCTTGTATTTATATGAAAAATATACGTAGGATACCGTTATTTACCATGGTCGGTCATTTGAGTGAGAGAAAAATGTATTGCCTTATATGGTTTTCGGGTCAGAAAATGTGATGTACATGCACATTCCACATATTTCCAACAGTTTCTTGCACATTTCTGTAAGGAGGCTTTCCTTAATAAGTTCAATTTTAAATAATTATGTATTAAAGTTTCATTGAAGTGCTTAAAATTTCAAGTTGCAAGAAAAGGTGACAAAAGCTAGTTAGTTTATATTTTGTTTTTATAGCGTCACACAATTCCTAATCTTTACCCTGAAAAAATGGCGATACATTCAAGACACACCAAGTTCTTAAAAGAAATGAATAATATTAGCGAAGAGTTTCCGAAATTAGATGGTGCACTTTCTGAAGGTGAAGATATATTGTTTGAAAACGATAATGATCTATAAGACACTGACTGTGAGCCTACAGATACCGACGATGAAGAGGGGAATATTGTGTATATAAGATGTAGATGTCCAAAAAGAATGAACTTGCTCGCAAGTTCTGAAGATGACAATGAAAATATAAGGAGTATATTTTGATTGATCGCACTGCTTGGAAAGAAATTAAAATAGATGCTACATATGGGAGAGCAGCACTTCATAACATTTTCAGGGAGGAATCAGATCCAACGGGATGTACAAAACATAATATAATACAGGATAAAGTAAAGACAGCAGTTTCGATGATAATTGACCACCGTACTATGAAACATATAAGAAAATGCACAATACAAGAAGCAAGTCGTGTTTTATGAACCGAATGGAGTGTATTAGCTTATAGTTACTTTGTCTATTACCTATAGTATGATTAAAATATTTAAACAGAAATGCATACTAAAAAGAAAAATTACTATATTTAAATGAAATATAGTCACATCATCTTAAGAGCTTTTAGAAATATATAACTCATGTTTGTAAAAATGTAAACAGCATGAAGAACTCATGTGATTGAGTTAAAACTTACAGAAAATACAAATTAGGGTATATTATGCAAATTATTAGAAATTCAGAGCCAACACGTATGCGTGGGCTGAGCAGCACCCTCTGAGATGTTTTATTAGCCGAATAAATAGAGAATTGCGGCCAAGAATAATGCGACGACAGTGATGCGACTGTGGAACCAGTAGACTGAAGAGAACCGGACAGGTCACAAATCCGGCAGTGAACAACGAAATGTTACATAAGCACGAGATGATAGGCACCTCATCCACATGACAGTGATGGATCCGATAGCTTCAACTCGTTAGTTGGAGCACTGCTAGTGGTGTTTCATCGGCTGCTCCAACAAATCGTCGGAAACTGCTGCACCGTAAACTGAGTGCAAGATTTCATTTGTACAGGATTCTATGATGCAAAACCATCGACGGATGAGGCTCCAATGAGCTCATCAACATAGACACTGGCGTGCCGATTGGCAACATGTCATATTTTCCGATGAATACCCATTTAATTTGGGGTACAGTGATGACCGCATCTACGTTAGACGCTATAATGATGGACGTCGCCTTTTGGAATGCGTTATCCAACGTCATAAGAGACGAACGCCAAGCATGATGGTCTAGGGCACCAATGGTATTTTTGAACGATCTCAGCTGCAAAGAATTTTGGGAAATCTTAACCCAAGCTGGTACATCAGAGAAGTTCTGGAGCCCGAAGCAGTACCTTTGCTCCAATGCGTTCCTGGAGCTATATTTCAATAAGACAATGCCCAACCACATGTTTCTAAGAATGTTTAAAACTGCTTTTCAGCACAACAGAAACAACTTCTTCCTTGTCCTGCCTATTCACCTTATACCTGGTCTATTGAACATTTCTGGGATTTCGTCGGCCGGCATCTCGCTCGTGACGCTCGTTCCGTAGCAAATGCAACTGAACTTTGTGTTCGGATAGCATCAACCTGCAATGCTCTTCCTCGGGTACAAATTCAAATTATGGTTTGATTCGATGCCACGTCATATAGAAGCACTTATTGCAGCTCGTAGTAGCTTCACCAAATACTGATTTTTAACATGTAGCATTGTTTTTGTGCTTTGTAAATTTAATATTTTATATTATCAATACAGGTCGTTTGTGGAATAAATTAAATTACATTCTGATAATTCCTTCATGGTGTTGCAATTTTTACAAAGAGGAGTATACATCCGGGATAAAAAAAACATTTTCCACACCTCTATGAACTGGATTTAAATTGGATTTTAAATTTGCAGTTGTAAAGATCGTAAGAACAAAATACACTCTTTTGCAAAAAAAAACGAAGTCCATGAAGAATGTGACTGTTTTTATTGAAATTAAATATGCTTATAGGTTATGCACAGGTAATGAAATGATTACAAAATCAGGGCCGCAGGTCCCATCAATGGTTAACAATTGCACATTCAATTTTCAAATCAGTAATTGGTGAAACCTCCTTGTCGGCAATGCATGCTTATATACTTCTAGGTAAGGAGTGATAAAGTTTCCTAATGTCATCCTGCGATACATTCTGCCATGCATTCCTCAATTGTTGCTCCAGATCTGCTACCTTTCGGGGTGTCCGAATCTGGCGGCGTAACATGTCCCATACATGCACGATTAGCGAAAGGTCTGGTGACCTTCCTGGCCAAGGAATAGTATCAACATCACGGAGACAGTCCACATATATGCGAACCTTATGTGGAGTGGCATTATCTTGTTGGAAAATTGTCCCAGAATGACGTGCCATGAAGGGTAACGCAGACGGCCGCAGTATTTCTTTAACATATCGTTGAGCTCCTAAAGTTGTACGCCTGATGGGTACGCATAACTAGGGGCGACCTGCTGTCGTATGAGATTACATCCCACACCATCACACCAGGGGTAAGGGATGTGTGCCTGTGTAAAACAAAGGTTGATTGGGTTTGCTGGCCCTGGCGCCTCCACACACATACCCGATGGCCATTTCCTGAAAGACTGAAGCGTGATTCATCGCAGAACACTATGAGATGTCAGTCTGCAGGCAGACATTATGTTTGGCTACGGCACCACTCCAAACGACTCTGCCGATGTTGTGAGGTTATACCACTTAAACGCCGCCGTGGGCGTAACCCCACCTCCGCCAAACGTCATGAGATGGTGGAAGGTACCATGGGTGGTATGAAAGAGGTTGTAGCACGTTGGATGGCGAAAAATGATGCCATTGGGACAGTTCGGGCCTGTCGCACAATCATCCGTATGGCCCTCCAGAACCTCCATTCCGCAGTTTCTTGCAGCAACCACTGCTGCCAGCACCATTGCAAAGCAGTGTCACAACGCCGTAACGACACAACGTCTTAACTTTGCCCAACGTCGTAACGGTATTATTGGTTGTGTCTCCACGGAACTGCAACTCCGATACCGAGCAAAGATAAACCGTCCACATTTTTACCCTGTTTTATAGGATGCCAGTTGTGCAGTAGAAACGCGCGCTATGACCGAATTTAACATTCATTGGCTTTGCAAATTTATACATTTGCATATTTGGTATACAGGAATTTGCATGCTATATTTCGAGATGATCTGATTATTATAATTATTATTTTTTTTTTGCAAAGAGTAAGTTCCTACGGATAAATATAAGGTTAAAAATAACATTAAATGACGTGCTGGGGTGTTCGTTGTCCCCCTCTTATCTCCGAATAATAACATCAAATTTTATATTTGTAATACTAAACGTACTGTGGGTATCAGCTTAGCTAAACATGTTCGTGGTGTTAAAAATAGTAACCTATTTACGGCTCTTGTCCAGCATGTTATTAATGATAATTTTCATCTTTTGTTTGAAAAAACCTGCATTTTAATCAGTTGTAATATCCAACATAATATTTTACTTTACGGGTCTCTGTTTATTAATCTGCACCGTGATTCTATTTGTAATTTTGATCCTGTTCAGACTCTAAGTCAGGGTTTGCCGACTCGTTCTCGACTTCATGGGTTGTTGTTGAGACCCAGACAGTCCGACCTACCAGAAAGGACGACTCCATGCGTGTCAAACCTTTGTATAGTCTTCAGTGATTTTACCTTTTGGTGTAATCTGTGCTTGAATGACATACTTTTTGGTCACGGACCTTCTACCATTTTATATTTGTATTTAATAATTATTTAAATCTTAAATTCCTTGTTTATAAATTAATGCAATGTAATTATTTTAAATCGTGAATTAAAAATATGTAAATTTTGCATTCCGATTTAGCATATTATGTAGACATTTATCGGCACTGTATTTTTATTTCGCTAATATTGAAGAGCATGGCTATGCCCCAAAGCTCTTTGGCTTTGTAATATTTTGTACGTCAAGAAAGATGGTTTTATTAAATGACTTTTTAAACTTAAGATTGGTTGTCTTTAATTTAATAGTTAATTTTAAATTGTTTTAAGAGTAAATAATACATGTATTTTGTTCTCTATGTAATATTAACACAATGGCAGAACACATAATATAAATACAGAATAAATGATTTTGTATATAATAATTATAATTTTATATAAGTTAAATTATTTTAACCAAGCATTGGAATAATTCTAATTTTTTATTGATTCTAAATATCAGGCTGAACTAAACAATTCAGATTCTGTCAAGCTTCATTATCATTAATGACTTCAAGTATTGAACGCTCGATAATGATCGGTACGAGGAAAACAACTTTAGTCTTTTAGCATAAGAAAGTAATCCGCCTTAATTACTGATAAAAGTTTTTGAAAGTTTGCTTACCTGCAATTAGCGATAAGAATGGGCATTTTGTGACCACGTGTTTTAGAAACCCATAAATTTTCAATTAACAATAGAAGGTTTTGATTTGGTTTGATTACACACACACACACACACACACACACACACACATATATATATATATATATATGTAAATATATATATATATATATATATATATATATATATATATATATATATAATGCATAAAAAAGGAATGGATAAGAAGTGAAAAAAGGAAGGAAGGCTTCGCAAAAAGCTTACTTGATGGCGGTAAGGGGTTGTGACATCACGCTCCAGTTTTCAACGAGCTCGTCATAAATGCCGCGGCACTGTACTCCTGGTCGCCAGCTTTGGCTCAAGCCCACCTCCGGAGTGACAATAAATATTGTCACAAGACCTTCAAAAAGGAATGAACCGAGGACGAGAGTAAATTCACTACCGTACAAGCGATCTGTATTGCTGACCTCGGTGAAATGTATACAGCATCTTATGATCATGCTGCGGTCCTGTCATATGCATGATGGGATCCTTCATTCTCTAAATGAATATAAAAAAGACTTGAGCTTTACACCATACGCTAAATTGTTTCGGTATAAATTATCTATATTTTTAAGCATAAAAGGAACTGGATATTTTTGAATATATGCTTGCTTTAAAAATACTTGTTCAAAATCAATACTTAAATTTTCTTCTTTGAACGAAGAAGAAGATCAAGTCACTTATTCAACTTATTTAAACATCCTGTTCCAAAACAAATCATTTAATCTTATTCCATTTCGCAGAATATTGAAAGAACATCAAAATATCCTTCCTATAAATAACTTAAAAATCATGACTACTTATAGATATGTCATCACTATGGGAAGAAAAGTTTTAACTATAATTTATTAAGTAAAAATCTACACAAAGAAAATATAACAGAATCCAATTGTAAAAACAATCCTTATTCCGATCCTTTAATAGGACATATAGTAACAGGAGATTGTAATGTCCTAGAAGATAACAATTTAATTAAAGCTTTCCAACTTGGTGCAAAATATAGAAATCCTTATCAAGGCAATCCTTATGAAGCTTTTCAAGAAGATATTGATAAATTCATTTATAACCAATCCATCCGATTCAGTTTGCCTGATTTCACCTTCCATCAATGGAGATATATGATATGCAGAGACTTCAAGTATTATTATAATAAACTTTACCAACCACCTGATAAATGTATATTGAACATCCAGCTTCTCAAGACCATTCAAGAACGGTATATAATTACTTATACTGACAAAGCCTCAAGCAACTACGCATTCACCTGCAAGTTCTTTTATATTAACACCTTGAGAGCAAAATATGAGAATGATATACTTTATTGCAAAATCCCCTTAGGGAAATTTCAAATAAAATTAAAGCCTTATATCTATTAACAGGCATCAAATACACTGGAATAATACAGTACCTCTACTTGATAAATATTCCAAAACTACATAAAAGCCCTATATGTTTCCGACCGGTTGCTGTCGGATGTAATACGTATCTCACAAAAGCCAATTCTATGTTACTAAAGCTTTTAAAACCTTTTTTGCTACAAATTAATAATAAAAGAAGTTATATCATAAAAAATAGCCAACAAGTGATAAATTCATTAAAATATCATAAAAATCCTTTATACTTAAAGACTTATGACTTCCAAGAACTTTTCAACACTATAGATCTAGAATACTTATCAAATATCCTTTACCGTTTATATGAAGAATATGAATTCAAAAGAAATATAGAATTCAATAAATTCAAGACTATAATTAGAATAGTCATCAAAGAAAATTATCTTTTCAATGGAATCTTTGCATATCAACAAATTAAAGGCATCCCCATGGGGGAGGGGGATGTTCTTCCATACTAGCCGATCTCTACCTTTGTTTTTATGAAAGCCAGTCTCATATTAACAAAGAAATCGTTTACCTGCGATATGTAGATGACGTGATTATTGGATATGAAAATGAAAACTATTGTTTGAACTTTGATTTCTACCCACCCAACCTCATATTGAAAGAAAATCCAATTAAAAATAACAACGTGGTTGAGTTTTTGGATTTGAGAATCAACTTTAGACAAATCCCAATCATATTTACCATCTATGACAGAAGAAACCATTTTAAAATACCTATAAATGGAATAATACATTGGCACTCCAACCTACACTTGAATATATTTCGCAATGTATTCTTGGGAGGATTGGTCAGAATTAAAAGAACTATTAAAGAAGAAAATTTACGTATTGATTTTGATCAAGTATTTTTAAAGCAAGCATATATTCAAAAATATCCAGTTCCTTTTATGCTTAAAAATATAGATAATTTATACCGAAACAATTTAGCGTATGGTGTAAAGCTCAAGTCTTTTTTATATTCATTTAGAGAATGAAGGATCGCATCATACATATGACAGGACCGCAGCACGATCATAAGGTGCTGCATACATTTCACCGAGGTGAGCAATGCAGATCGCTTGTACGGTAGTGAATTTACTCTCGTCCTCGGTTCATTCCTTCTTTTTGAAGGTCTTGTGACAATTTTTATTGTCACTCCGGAGGTGGGCTTGAGCCAAAGCTGGCGACCAGGAGTGCAGTGCCGCGGCATTTATGACGAGCTCGTTGAAAACTGGGGCGTGAGGTCACAACCCCTTACCGCCATCAAGTAAGCTTTTTGCTAAGCCTTCCTTCCTTCTTTCACTTCTTATACATTCCTTTTTTATGCATTATATGGTGTATAGTATCTCTTGCTGCTTTGCGCATAATTACTATAACACATATATTTCAGATAATCCACTTTCTTTATTTTATATATTTTATATATATATATATATATATATATATATATATATATATATATATATATATATATATATATATATATATATATATATATATATATATATATATATATATATATACATATATATATACATATATATATATATATATATATATATATATATACATATATATACATATATATATATATATACATATATATATATATATATATATATATATATATATATATATATATATATATATATATATATATATACATTTATTCTTCCTTGTAATATAAAGCAATCCGATATTAAAAAATGCATGAATCAGAACTGCAATGCATCACAAATGCCTCACTGCAGTATCTGCACAAAAAATAGTGCAGCTCACGTTAAAACAGAAGGATGCTTGGATTTAAAATATCCGACCCCTAGTGGTCAAATTCATCATATGCACTTGATTTATCTCCAACCTCATTTTATGCAGCTGCATTTGAAACAACATTAAATTTTTTAAAGCTAAATGGCATTTTCGTAATATATTTTTATCTTGGTCGGAAAAGACATGACGAGGGATGGGGGAGGATAGAATATGTGTGACAAATTTGATAAGTACCGAAATTGATAAGTCACAAATAAATAAATAAAAAATAAAACTTATTACGTATTAATAAAATAACTGATTTAAAAAGTTTTTCTAATAAACATATATCTTCGTACTACCCTTTAAGCTATATATGCCAGATAATTTTTAGTTGGATATGTTAATAGTGGCTTAACTCAAACTTTGAGATTTGGACGCTTCGATCCAAAGCCAATAACACAGGAATGCAATTGATTGAATCAAACCAGTCTTTATTATGAACTTCACATAAGGACGGTCTCTGTCTGTTTAAAGCAATGCCAGATCTAGACAATAAATCTTATTGTACACGTACAGACTAAATTTTACCTTATACATAATTCTACACTTAACTAGCCTAATGCTTTCTCACATTTTACCTGGATATGATCCTAAAGCTATTATACTTACCATTGGCATCCTTCACGACAACATACGTAATCATGATCAGCTCACGAACTCACGCCAGACAAAAAGCAATCCAGCCTCTTGACTCACGACCCAATCAGACTCTCTCGTGAAAACAACTCTCTCAAACACTTTCATCCTGAAGCGTTTTGTGCGTTCCTACTCTAAAAGTAGGAACGCACAAAATGCTGATTAGGCCGCTGATTCGTTTAAATAACTGAACCAGTTACGATCGTCAGAATGATTAACAAATTACTGAGAAACTGAGGGAAATAATAATTGAAAGGCTATTTAGACCTCACAAAATTACAGAACTTTAAATGTGATATATAGAAAAAGAATCTTCCGAATGCAGTTATAGGTAGGAATAAAAAAGTATAACGGCATATCTTGAAGCAACGTATTACTAAAATCTTTGCAAATGACTGTATGATAAAAATAATTATAAATATGAAAATATATATAATACATGTTTTTTGGTTATACACGGTGTGTCGAAAACTTACGTAACAATAAATTGAAATTAAATGTTAATATAAAAGATATATCTTTTACAAACATGTGGAATTGAAACATGCTTGAATCACCCCAAAATGAGGTATTCTAAAAAATATGCCTTCGAGCTAAGGAAGTAAATGTGAAATGAAGCCCGCATTCTCGTTCCCTCAGAAGAGAACCCTTCCCATTAGGGCAAAGTTCATCTTTATTCAAATTCATAAGTAGCAATTTGGACCCCGTTCTTTGATCCGGAACATGTACATATAAAAACGGGTTCAATACCATCACATTATTGGTAAATTATGTTAAAAAGTATTATCCAAACAATAAATGAAAATAAGCGAATCAGATTTCTTCAAGTGAAAATTTTGAAATGGGGATGTTTAACATTTGCATATAACGTTAAAAATCCAACTTTGTAATTTCATAGAGTTGTAGAGAATGTGTTTATGCTTTCAAAAATTTGGTATATATATAACCCAGAAATTGACTATAAATTTTGTTAGTTTATTCATTTAATTTTGAAGTATATACGTATAGTATAAACATATCCTTTAATTCATAAAATTATTGTTATAATTTCAGTTTTGCCGCAAAATAAATTTTAAATAAGAAAAATCGAAAAATATGTATGATATTAAAAGTTCAATAATTTTTTTTTTATAAATGATATTTACCAATATTGTGAATGATATTTTACCGATATAATTCATTTTCTTTGAACGGGCTTTTTCATCTTTCTTGTTACATTACATTTTTTTCTATTTTTCTACATTTTTTCTGCTTTAGCTTTATATTTTAACATGGGAGGTTTAAACTAAAACAAAAAACAGTAGCAGGGATCATTTTGGGGAAATTAAATAGAAACTGCAAATTTTTATTTTCAAGACAAGTAAATACAGCTTGACAGGGAATGCCACTTAATATAGGGGCAGCTGCTTTATTAGTAAATATATAAACATATATATATATATATATATATATATATATATATATATATATATATATATATATATATATATATATATATATATATATATATATATATATATAAATATATATATTTTTTATTTATTTCTGTATCTTTTTGTTAACCCAGACGTCAATATCTTATATTGCTTATTTTTACATTTTAATCTAGACATGCATTTCCACTATATGTGGCCCTCTTTTGCCTGCAGTTGTAGGGATTCAGTCAGACACATACGTATTAATGGCTTTGTATATCTTCCTTTCCGGAAGATTTTGACTATTTATGAATGTTTCGTATGAAAATCTCATTTAGATCTTATCTACTACGCTTGTTTTGTTACTCTCCGAAATTTCGTTTCAATTCTTTATGGTATTAGTTATAATTTGAAATTCGTACCTGACAAAATACCTTTTGAAGGGGTTTATATTGGAAATTTGAATTAAAATCCGTGATGTAAATTTTATACATTACCTAGTGTCCGGTCTATTATTATTATGAATTGGGATAATTATAGATCGACAAATATTGACCAATTAAGCGCTATAGACGATTTGGAAGAATACCATACCTACTCTCAATCTAAATCATATTCCTTCAATAGATGCAATAATCTTAGGTGCAAAACTTGTCCTTATGCTGACCCATCACAAATTAATAATAATTCCACTTCACAAAAATTCTGCAAAGTTTTTAATTGCATATACAAACTTAATTGTACTATTTGTTACTTATCCTATATTGGCCAAACCAGCAACCCTTTAAATCTGAGAATGAATGTTCACAGGGATCATATTAAAAATTTTGACCATAAAGTCTTTAATGATCTCCCTACTAAAAATTAATTTGAATATCAGCACTTTGCTACACACGGATTTAAAAATGTATCCCTTCATATTTTAGATATTAAAATTTCACTCACTGATAGATTAGTATATGAAAATTATTACATTAAAAAATATAAAACTCTCTTCCCCTATGGCTTAAATCAAATTTATAATAATAATAACGTAGTTAACAATAGTTTTGAATACAATTCTAATAAATCTTCTGTATATAAACATCTTTTTCAATATTCAAAGTCATCATCTCCTAGTAAAAAGCGATATAAGCGTGGCAAAGGAAAAAGTAACTTAAGTAAAACTATTGATTACAATGCAGACATTTTGAAATTACAATATAATTATTCTCAAACTTTCAATTTTCTACCTTTTAGAACTTGGTTATATAAAGTCAGAAAATGCAAATTACGTATTGTTTATACTAATTTTTTAAAATTAAAATTAACTCATGAGCATTTTAAACATTTATTTTATGATTTGCTTATTTCACGTACAAATTTCTTAAATTACCACTTTCTCCATTCACCAAATCCACATACTAAAATAGCTTACTGTGTAATTTCTTTTAAACGCCCTATTCTTAATTCTCTTAACTTCAATAATTTATTTGCAAAACATCAGCGCTTGTTACCAGTAAAAGAAATCAAAATACAAAAATCATTCAAATATAATTTACCAATTGGTAGAACTATATACAATTACAATGAAGTTTCCAAGACATTAAACTCCGATGACCTTTCATCATGTGTATGCAGCAATAAAAATCTTGCCCCTTATGTCAACTCCTCTCATGGACACATTATTACTGGGGATCTCAGTATAGTTCAGGATGATATACTTAGGGATATTATGAATAAAGGGTCTAAATTTCGCATTCCATTCTGCCATCACCCTTAACAACTTCTTCAGTCTATATCTTTTGATTTTGATAAATTCATATATCACTTGCTTGTTCACATTCCATTCCTATTAAAGCATTCCATCCATGGAAGTATACTACCTTACATCTACTTAAAAATGTTATTATAAACATTAAATTAACAAAGCCTAGATATCCTTATAAACAACTCCTATCTGCTATTAAAGAACTACAACAACATTTTGTCATAACTTATGTAGATAAAGCTTCTAATAATTATGCCATCATTTGTAAAAAATATTATGTTTCTCTGTTACAGAATTACTTAAAAAGTAATCACATTTTTAAACCCATTAATAATCAGTCTATCAAAATCAAAACTAAAATGCTGAAATTATATACACAATTAAATATTAATTGTAAGTTTTTTTAAATTTCCTTATGTTACTTTGGTTCCTAAATTCCATAAATCACCTCTCAGTTTTAGAACAGACACTTAATACCTTTACCACTACAGCTAGTAAGTTTTTGCTTAACTGTTTAAATAGAATTAATGACTCTCTTAAATATAGTAATTCAGAATATTTTATTTTAAACAATAGTTTTGATTTAGTAAATCTCCTTAGCAATCTTCCACACATTCTTGGTTTCCATACCATTGATTTTAAAGACCTATTTAATAATATTGTCATTAAAGATTTTTATAAAGTTATTATCTCTCTTTATCATGACTATCTATCTTCCAATAATGTTGCATTTAATGTCAAAAACTTTCCAATGCTCTTGCACTTTGTGTTATACAACAATTATATTATCCAAGGTGATAACATTTATTTACAAACATCTGGTGTACCACAAGGTGGCTGTAGTAGTAGTATACTCGCTAACTTATATCTTTATTATTATGAATGTCATTTTAACTCTAATTCATATATTATATATAGATATGTTGACGACTTAATTTGTATTATCATTGATGATTCTGAACCAATTAATATTGATTTTTACCCATCTAACCTAGAATTAATACCTAATGAGCCTAGCGCTAGTCTAACTGTAAACTTTTTAGACCTAAATATAGATACCCTCCATAATCATGTAATCACCAATCTATCTGATAAAAAGATTCTTACAACTTCACTATCATAAAGCTGCTATCATACCAATCTTGTAATTCTATTCAATTGTTTAGAAACATCATTTTAAACCAGCTATTTCGAATACATCGACTTTCTGATCCTCGGTTTCACTTTCTCCACATCAATAATCTTAAACGCATTTGTCAAAATTACCAATATCCGGAAGTATTTGTAAATAAGATTATTAATAATTTCAAATATACCAAGTAATATTTTTCCACATGCATTATTTATCTTTGATTGGATAACTGATTTTTGAGAATTCACCCATTCTTATCACCTAACTTACCACTTGGCCTGAGTCTATTACTGTTTACTATTTTCGAATGACTATTTTCCACTTGTCCTGAGTCCTATACTGATTACTATTTTTGAAAGTCTCCATACATATTATGTATCGTTTAAATATATTCATTCCGGTGCCCACTCGCATTGACAGAGTTAGGTGAAATGCTCAGTCGCTTCTTCCACTTACACGTGGTAACTATGCTTCTGAGTTTATATTTCTGTTCGAGGAGGTATTAATTTTCTGATTTGTAATTCAATTGATTTATTTTTCTCCTTCCACTAGCCAGTAGCCTTTGGTGTCTATAGTTAAATACTATCGCCATTGTCAGAAATTCTATCGGTTATTCTATCGGTTTTAATTCGAATTGTATGGCTGTCCTGATGAGAATGCAATTTCGAACAAACCGCCATTTTTGGTGTAGTTTCAATTGATTGTTCTCTATGTCTTAATATTTTATCTTGAGCTAATTATTATTGCCTTTTCTCATTTTTGCCGTGTTTTATTTTTATTTTTATTTATATTTATATACTTTTAATTGTGAATTTTGTATCCTAATATTCTTCTCATCCCCCTTTCCTTTGTAGTGATATGTTACCTTCTATCTTTATCCATAGTCTTGGTCTATAGTTACTCATTTGTAACAGAGAATTATAGCTAGTACACAGTAAAACTCTTGAAATGGTAAACATGGACTTTAGTTAAACTTAATAATACTTTAATTATAGTTTATTGTCATCTATGTACTTAAATAGGTGTTAAAATTTAAAGACATGTGAATGGCAAAAAAGCTGGGATACAGTTGTAAAAAATTAATTTAAAATATTGCTCTAATGCATAGTGGATTTTTTATTGCGGTTTGTATTTTAAATTGTCCAATTTAATGTAAACTTCTAATTTAAAGAAAACTAGAAAATGGAGGCTTGTAAAGGAAGTTGTGATTTTATTATTTTGCTGTTGCAACACACAGGGGAATAACATTTAATAAAAATAACTAAATTTTGAAATATTAAAAATATAAATTGTTTCTTTAGCTAATGGGCGAAAAATATGAACTACAATATAGAAAAACTGATCAGTGCCCCAAATCAGTCCCAAGTCATGCACATTTTTATTAAAATACCTCGGACATGCAGAACTCCCGTTTACAGAAAATGACCCATATGTATGTGCATACACTATTTACATTACTTTTTCATTTACTTTTTACACTATTGCGTTAATAATAATAATAATAATAATATATTATTATTATACTATTATCGTTATTATTATTTTTTTATTATTAATATTATTATTATTATTAATATAATAGTGAAAAAATATTACTTTGGGATGTTTTGGCTCTATACTGCTGCGGCTTATTACTCAGAAACAGGGCTTTTATATCAGATATTTTCTTTCAGATGTGCTAGTTAGAAAATCTGATATGTTATTAAATGACGTCAGTTTCCTGTTTCTATCAAATATTTATATCCTGTGTATAAATAATCTTCTTAGATATGCATCCACAAATTCATCTCTCTCCAAGGACACATCTAATGCTTTCTCGTTATATATTTTGACAAATATTGTCTCTTCCGAAGATAATTATTTTGTCTTTAGAAAGACTCGATGAAATGCAAATGGTACATGTTTATGTAAATTATTAAAGTGTTTCTCATAAGGCTTGATCAAAATTAAAATCTTTTGAAATATATTAGGTACCATTAAATCCGAAAACAAACATTTCTTGATGCAATTTAATATTTTATAAATTTAAATTCGGAAATAATATTTTATATTAGGAAATATTGTTATTAAAAATGAGCGCAGAACTACATAAAATAATTTGCTTATAAAATGTTCGTGGATAATAAAAAGTAGGTAATGAAAAGTTCCTGTAGTTTTTTTATTGGAATTGTAATCAATTATTAATGTGTTAATGATGTAAGAAATAAAAATACAATATTTTATGGAATATTCCAAGAAATAGAGAAAACTATGCATAACCATGTCTTCCAATTAAGTAGTTAAAATATATTCTCATATAGTTCATAATAATTATAATAATTTGTGACGTGGCTCTGCTGAAAATTTACCGTTAAAAAATATCCGTTGATCGTAAGTACGTCCCTTTCTCGAGTATCGAGTATAACTCCAGGTTGAGTATTTTGGAAATGCATCATGCGATGGAATACACAATAAATACCAATAAAATTAAATAAAATAAATATTTTACTTTAAAGCACATGGCAAATCATGATAATTAATTTTAAACACAAACAATTTGATTCCCACAATAGAGTTCGCTAATTGCGAATCTTGGAATATTCGCTCCCCTTACTCAAGTTTACGATTCCATTTTTATGATTAAATTGTGTAGTTATATTCCTTCCATCAAATTCTAATCGCTGGCACGCAGTCTGCAGCAGAGAGAGAGAACAAAGAACTTACCCATATAGGTCTGCAAAAACGGGAGATCATCAAGATCTCTTCGTTCTGATATGCTATCACTTTGTCGTCTCAAATCTAACTCTCTACTTCTAAAATTTCTCGGCTTACTTCTAAAATTTTCGGCTATCCCGGGAATCAGGCTCCGCGGTGGCCTTGCCCAATGGCTGTCGTTTGGTCGCAATAGGTTGACAATACAATAAATCCTGTGACGTGCCGGGCTGCTCTTCCGGGTCATCGGGTGAGCCCCTTTCCAAAGAGTTGTGAAAATTGAGGGGGCGCTAGCACTCTTGTAGGTGTCCTACTTTATTAAATCAAAATCATAGCATCATTTGTCACTTTTCACGGTTTTCAGCTGGTCCGCTAACTTAGGGTAATGGAATCTCAAAATGTTTCCAGAGAGATGGGGGGAGGGGAGGATTCCTAAGAGTGAAGTAAACAGGAAATTCCAACTCTGTCCCATGACATAATTATAGAAAGTTTAGATAATACAGCTTATGAACCAGCTTGAGTTAATAAGTTATGTTCACTTATAATAAAAACGCATAGCTCAGAAAGATCAGTAATACTTTAAATAGATAAATTTAGAAGCTAAAATGCAACACGCTTCTAACAGAGTAACTAGTATCTCTTTATTTTACTTTCCCTATATACAAAATAATATGTACAAGTAAAGTAGTGTGGTATATTCTGAAATTCGAATTCAAGTTTTTGAAGGAATTACACATGTAAAGCATTCACGAACTGAAATCGAATGTTCCTGAAGTGACATATCTGTATATGTGTTACGTTTGTGCGCAAGGCGTTGACATAAATGTCATTTTTAGGTGAGTTCTGAGAGTATGAAATTCTTGATTTATAGATACAATTTTTTTCTGAACTGAAATTAAAATTAATTATCAAAATAAATAATTCGTTAAATAACAGCATATACTGTTGATCAAAATCATCTGAAAGGTATTAAAGGCAAATGTGATGAATATATTAAACAGTCGCCATAACACATTATTTAGACAGGAATAATATGATAAAATATTGATAAACTATTGAAATGATAAACAACTAAAATAATTGTAAATTATGGAAATTATAATATACTAATACTCTATCTTAGAAATTATAAAACATTGATTAAATATTTTCTAAAGTTTTCGACAGAAATAAAACAAGACAGCAAAGAAAAATAATAATGCACTTTAAACATTATAATTGAAAAAAAATCCCGGCGCTTCAATAAAAATTCAAAACGATATTTTGCGAAGATTCCCACGGGTTTTACCAACGCTTCTGTTATCGAATTGAAAATATTTCCAGGGAAAAAGGTCTTCCATGCTATATATAGTTGTGTGACCTACTATCATTTCCCCGTTTTAAAGATATTTTATTCACACCAGGGATATTATTGGAATAACTTAAGACTCTCACTATAATAATTCTGAAAAAGAAGAGAAAATATAAGGATAATAAATATAGGCAATGTCTCTTACGTTTACTTCTTAAACAATTTATAGATTCGCTTTTCCGCAATATAAATAGATAAGAAGAATGAACGGTGCTTACTAGCCTACGGGAACTGATTCAGGGCGATCATCTTATGTTAGCAAATATATGTTTATTTATGCAGCAATTTCTGTGTGTAGAGCCACAAATGTCATGGTCATAAAATTGCAAATTATGTTAATGCAAAAAATATTGTGTTTGGTTTGTGTGAATGGGTCTCATTGCATGCAAATGGTGTTCTAAAAGGAGGTTGTATAGCTTCAGGGTACAAGAATAGTCCGAAGATCATAATAGCCACATTTATCGAAAGCAGTTGGAAATGTTACTAGGGAATAAATACATATATTAACGTTTTAACTAAATCGAAAAATTTTGAAACGATGTCCCATACTGTAGCGTAATTAAAAATATCATATTATCGGGGCCGAAAATTAGTACACTTGTTATGTCGCATATTCTACGATTGTATGTAGTTCGTAGTTAACTGAAAGTAATGTGATTAACATACATTCATTGAAATATTTAACCTTGCAAAATGAAGAGGCATCTTTATTCAAATTTAAATTTTAATATAATTTATATTTAAACATTCTTATTATTAAATTTACATTAATATTCGACATAGTACTGATTATCGATTACTATTACTAATTACCAACGCTTTTTGTCCGAAGATGGTTAATGTGATACAGGTTCTTTTGGAGTGACTTAGTCAGATTTACTATATATCGTGATATTTAGTAATAAATAACTCTTTAATGCACATCAGTAGGCGTTGATTCATAGATATCTAGATCCCGTTTTGGAGTTTTACTTCTTAACATCTCCAACACTCACAGACTTCGTTCTTACACGCCATTTTTCAAATATGTCTCCACTACATATTAATGAATCAACTTTCTCATTTTGATGGATAAACTTCTCACAACGATATTTCCATAGCGCAATGGATATTTTCATCCTACCATCTATTGTACGGGGTTATCTTCTGGCACCACCTTGGCTGTCCATTGGCTCGCAGGCATCTGTGTGTCCATTTACTCACATATATTTATGAGAGGCAAGGTACAGTCCCCTCACATATGCCTGTGGTAATCGGATAATCTCCTATAGCCCGCAGAGTTGACTCCTCATCGGTCTTCCACTTTCACCGATTCGAGTCCATAAGCATCATGTGCCATGAAAAATCATTCCATCATAAATTATTCTCCGCCCATATTATGAAGTTTGGTGCTTTCTCGTCGAAATCTGGTGTCTTCTTGTCGCCTTCCTATTTATTAATAAAAACTTGTAAATACCATTTAAGAATGTAAGGAAGGATTTTAGTGGTACCGAATATGGCACTAAATTGCACACATAGTTTTTCTACTTGGAATTAATATGCAATTATCAATATATAAATAACCGAAGTTCGTATAATGGATTTTAGTAATAATATGAAATTAAGTTCCTCACGGCAATATATACCAAACCGACACTTACTTCTGCGTCGTGTTACTTACTAATGCAGATAAATTCTTCTCTGTCCTGTGAAACACAGGATGGTCAGGCATGGAAGCTATAAGATAAAAAACTGAGCACACACGAACAAATTGCGGATAATATGACGCCTTCATTACTTAGAAATAATATTTTTATTTAGTTGATAATATGATGCATGATAATAAGATAGACAGACCTAATCGAATTTTCTCATTCAAACAGAATACTTTCTGAGCAATTATTTTAATTATCCATTTCGCACATTAACAACAATAAATTAAATATACTCGAATGTAAAATATAATTTCTAATTTCCATATGATACTATATTACTTTCAGATAAAATATATAATAACTTTAGTATAGTATATAAATTCAATTCTTCACTCACATACAACAATATGTTATTATCATTAAAATTATTTACTCCATATAAATCTCAATATTTAATCTCTTCGCTATTAATTTTTAATCATTTATTTCTTACTATTGGAGTTCTCGTTATTAAAGTTGATGAGTTACTTATACTTCAAGATCATCTGGCATGATTTGCGTAATTAATAATTGTATATCACTTACAGTTAGTAGATAGGGACACATCAGCGAGGCCTAATATAATTTGAAATTCCAGCGAACACTTTAAGAATGCAGGCATGCTGAGAGTATTTAAAACTAAAGTACCTTATGTCTTAAAGGCGTCTTTCTTCGAGAGAACGTATCGGACTCTAAATCTGGCAGAAGCTGCAATCACCCTAAAATATTTAAAAGAACATTAGTATAAATCCTTAAGAGGACTTCGTGATAATCAGGAGTACTATATCATCTGGATATAATTCACGACATCAGATGTCCGTGAATCCTCAATAAAATCCTGATATTCTGGTCTCACGCCCAATCCTTTATCTGTCCATTTTAACGACAGATCCACCAGCACTTTCTCAGCTCCAAATCTTCGAGGGAAAAGCTCCTAAATCTACCATTATAATCTCTAATATAAATCTCCATGATCTAATCTCATTGGTCATTAAATCCCGGCATAAATGACGTTTCTCTTCATGCCGCATTCATACGTCAGAACCAGACACGGGCAGCGCCGAAATAATGAGCCAAAATAAGAAATCGAATGCTCGGCGAACAAAACTCGAAAAACCCATGTAACTCTATGGAAACAAGCTGTTAATTTGTAAAAATGGCTCGAAAATTGTTCTTTCTGAGCCGCGCTATGAAATGTCGATACGCCTTTCTAAAACACTTTCAACAGTAAATATATTCTAAAAAAATTGATGTTTTTGTAAATACACTGAACTTCCGAGCTTTGTAAATTGCATTCTCAATAATAACATGAACTGAAATACAGAAAATTAAAGAATGCTTCGTAGGTACGATTGAAAGTTTGATTCACCGCTGTAGTTATCGGTATAAACCTTGTCGAACTTACGTTCCCTTCTCGAATCTATAACAATCGGGAAAGAAGAAACTATAACATTCCAACAATATGCTTCAAAGACACAGGAAGATTTGTGGAGATATTGTTCACGTAATATTTAATCAAATTTAGTTTCATAGAATACTTATTGTACAAGAATAAAATTGAATGAGGTATCTACAATTCAAATATCATTTGAAAACATCCTCTTGCTGTTTGTAAGGTGTGTTATGCAGTTTATTAAATTATTAATAATCTATCATTTATTCATGTGATATCTTAAAACATGTCTACTTTTCCATTATTAGTTCCTGAAAGTAATAATTTCCATTCTGAAATAACTAATTTATAGAATTAGACAATGTATTTTTCAAGTTTACCATGATATTACTTATAGTACTTGGAAAATATTTGGCAATGCATTTCACACATAATAATATGTAGTCTTTATGCAGCACTTATTTTTATAAATGCCTAAAAATATAAAGCTTTAAATGAGTAAAATAACTTCATTATAATGGCAGGTTTATCGTTCATTTTCATCAGCAGCAAATGTTACATTTTATATAAATGTAATTTCATTTACTTAATTTATTGTAGAAACACCATTAAACTTTTTGAAGTATCATTTTAAGTTCTTAAGGTTCTTATGTGACATGAAATTTTAATCTGAAATTCGTATAATAACATCGAAAAGTCCCATGCGTATGTAGATCTCTGTAGAGAAAATTTCTAGTTTAGTAAAGCATATTGTAAATGGAGGCTACACTTTGGTCCTTTTTTAACATTTCCAACATAGTTGAAAAGGTTTCATGACCTTGGTCATTCTGTCTGTCTGTATGTATATCCGTTCGCACGATAACTACCATAAAAATGACTTTATCAAAAAAGAATTAGTATGTTGTTGAGACGACCTGTGGGATGCCTATGAATGAAAATGAATAATATCAACCAATCAGTTTCAAACATATCATTAAATGTTTATTATTAAATGTTTATTTATTATTAAATGTTTTATTATTAAATGTTTTAAACTTATCTTTTTGCAAAGTTAAAATTCTCAAATTGCTTCAAAACTTTTAAGAAATTTTCAAATTATCACATAAAATGTTTAAAACCACATTTAGCAAAATATGTTTGTCAGCCTTTTAAATAAAATTTGAAATAATCATTACATTCATGACATATAAGACCATGAGACTCATTGCAAAATAAAATATGGCTTTTATTGTTTCCGTAGCTATGTTATAGTAGATGTGTAAAGATCGTTTAAATTTATATTTAGTGTTGCATTCGTCACAAAACCGCTTTATTTTTGCGTATTATCTGTGTATCTAAATTCTGTGCCAACGCAATTACAATATTTTTCATTTAAAATGATCACTAAAATCTGAATATTCCTGCAACGAAGCCTAATGTTTATACTATACTATAGCATGCATAATGTAAACAAATCAAGCGATTGTAAGGTGAATAAGAATTTCTGAATTTTTTCTCGCAAAACTAATTAGCTCTGAAGTCTGTAGTATAAGGGATAAGAATATCATATTAATTGACATTACATAGAGAGGCACAATAAATTGTTGTAGTACTGTGACAATTTAAAAATATTAGAGCTCAATATAACACATTTTAGAGATGTTTAAACACATCCGCATTTCAGTTGAAACATGTTTCATAATCAATGCTTTATGCATGATTGATCTTTCTTGTCATTTTATATATTAATAAATTTATACAATTAATTTCAAAATATTTTATATGAACATAATTTATAAATTTTGTAGATATGTAGACAGAAAAAAAATGTTCAGTAATGACGGACAATTGTGTAAAATGCTTAATCAATTTTTAAAACATTCCTTTGACTCCTTCATTTTTATTTCAAATTCCCATAATTTTCTAAACTCCTCTATACCAGCAGTTATTAACAGAAATATAAATCACAAAACACCCTTTTTAAATACATTAATGATATAGTTTCGATATGAATGATTCTTGAAATATTCTCTTACAGGAATAAAAAAAAAATATGTTTCAAACGATTTTATAATGAATAAAATATATGCATTCATTACTTCTTCTTTATGGTATTGAACAACATTAAAAATTATCTATGGAGCAAAAATAATTTAAATAACAAAAATGATATTAATTAGAAAAAAATACAAATAATCTTCAAACACTTTTTATTCAAATAAATTTAAATTCATTCTAGAAATAAACTTTAACTATGGAATTAATTTTTTTGCACTGCACAATATTATTACTAATTGGGATCATGTGACTCGACAAAGATCATCTGGATAAAAACAACTTTTGTTCTTCTACACAAGAAAGTAATTGAGATAAATTGCTAAGGAATTATGCATTTTTTCTTAGTTTAATTACAAACAATTAACAATACGATAAAATATTTTCTGTCCCCAAATTAAAGAAACTTTTATACAAATACACTCAAAAATATAATGTTTAGTAATTAAAAATTTCCAAATAAACGATAATTTTGATAATTTAATGATAATTTTGAGCGAATATCTAACACTAATATAACAAAGTAAATCTTGAAAAACATCAGTCTTAACTTAAAAATATATTTTCAAATACTGAAGTATGTATATCAATGTTAAAAACTATGTCAGAAATAATTGAACTCAAATTTCTTCGAATAGAATTTAGAATAAAAATATATTCAAAAAATACAAATATGTAAAATATGTATAAAAGCAATAACATTTTTAATTAATAAAATATTGAAATTTTAAATATTTAAAAATTGTGAAGGTATTTAATATAAAAGTTTCTTCTCAAGTTTAAATCAACCTATTTAATACTGAACAAACTTACTTTTAAAAAGGATATTCGAAATTCAACGAATGTATATTTTTAATTTAAACATTTAAAATAAAAAAAATTCCTTAAAAATCATAATACTTAAAACTAATTGGGCACATTGTAACGTGTCGTCAGATATGATGTTTTTCTTTTCACAGCATTTTACAAAATTTCAAATTAATGCAAATTATATATTTGTTTTTGCTTATTTAATATAACCTTTTTTAACCTGAAAAGAATTGATTCTATATTTTCAACTTATTTGTTAAGATTACTTTGGTAGGTTTATATTATAGCTTTATTAACAAGTATTTTTTCGGAATTTAAAAACTTTAATTAAGAATTACTAAAAATTAAAAGTATTTATAAATAAATTATTTAAATATATAAGTATATCATAAATATTTTCTAATGATATAAATTGCAAATGAAATAAACACACTTAAGATTTTGTAATTTTTAAAAATAAATTACAATTATATTTTGAAAGGCATATGTCCAAAAATCAGAATCATGGAAAGAGGTGCTGGCGAACATATGACAAATGTATTTTCAAAAGAGACAACGGAAAGTATAAAGCAATTGATGTAAAAAAATTGAAAAAAAATCATCAGTCTCAATGCCGCCAAAGTGGAAAACTTTTATTCGACAAATTTACAACCACTTATGAAATCAAAGTCACTTAGTTTGCAGATAATTTAATGTTGATTATAAGAAAATTGCAATAAGCCTAGCGTTCAGAGATCTACACCAATGAAGAGTAGGACATATAAAAAAAGAAAGATCAATAATGATAAATCATTGATTTTGAAACATTTCCAACTGAATTGCAACTTTATTTCAACATCTCTAAAATGCGTTACATTCAGCGGTGCTATTTTTTAATTATCACAGAACTACAATAATTTATTTTATGTGAAAACTTCATCAAAAAAAATGAAGCTTATTCTTATGCCATCATGGAAGTATAAATCATATGACTCTAATTAAAAGCAATGAATATTTCATGTATATCACTTTTATTCCAGACTACAGAGCTAAATAATTTTGCGTGAACAAAATTCAGCAATTTTTGTACAATTCATCTTACAATCGCTTGTTTATATTCTGCATCCATTAATATTAGGCTTCGTTGTAGAAATAATCAAAGTTTGATGATCATTTAAACTTAATATTCTAATTACGTTGACACAGAATATAGATGCACAGAAAATACGCAAAAATAATGCCTTTTTAGGATGAATGCAACACTAAATACAAATTTAAAAGAACTTTTAAAATCACCATTTTTACACTGGAAAAAAAAGATGGATGCGATATTTTATTTTGAACTGGTCACGTGATCTCTTCATATAATATTGGGTCTAAAACCCAGGCCGTCCGACTCATCCGAAGATATGGAGCAGCAAAAATGTTCGGCCGGGAAACTCATATAATATGGGTGTAATTATTATTTTAATTTTTATTTAAAAACTACCGAATATATATTTTTGAGATTTTTTTTATATAGGACATGGAAAATTTTGATTTTTTTTTAAATTTTAGATGTAATTCGTGAATTTTAACTTCGCTTAAAAAATCTTTGAAAAATTAGGTCCTATAGGGTTCAATGCTACACTTTTTTAACCCGAGTACAATCCAAAACTAATTGGGTGAATTTATTCATTTGCACTCCCATATGTCCCACAGACCGCTTTAACAGCATACTAAAATTTCATTTTTTAAAGTCATTTTTACAGCAGTTATCGTACAAACGGATCGACAAACAGATAGATAGACAGAATTAACAAAGCCATAAACACTTATCAACTATGTTGGAAAGTGTTAGTAAAAGTGTGTCGGCAAGTGATGGTTGGATACCATAATGACGACTTTTTTTTTTAAGACAGATAGCAAAACTATTAGAAAATACTCCAATGACAGTATGTTTCAAAAGTCTTTCACCGAATATTTTACTACGCAAGTGACCTGTCAGGCTATCTGTTAGTAGATACATGTGCAAGTCGGGAATAATAAGTAACAAATGATATTTATGAAAATTTCTGTATCAAATTTGTAAACTGATAGTTGACGTGCTGCTCTTTTGATGTTGAAGTGATACCAAAATAAATAAAGGAATTTGTGATATTCCATTGCTTTTACATTTTGTAGAAACTCATGTTCGTGCAGAGAAAAGATTTTAATGAGGACTGAAGTTAATTCCAATCTCTTTTTAAATGTATCGAGATTTTATAGAACAATTTTAAAAAGTGACCTTTAAAAAGTGAAATAATTTATCCCTAAAATAAACCTAACATGGGAGGTTATTTTTTAATCTTACTTGAATTCCAGGCAAGCTCATGTGGGGCATTTGCCTCAATTCCCCATCATAGTCCAATAAGAAAGATGTACAATAATTAACTAGGACTAATCTTGGACTATTGTAGACTTTAAAACATTTAATGTGGAAAAACCATAGTTATACTAATTGAAATATTATTTAACAATAAGTTTAATTTTAATAATTAAGGCTAAATTAGAACGATTCCTTTTATTAATAAGTTCTTGAAAGTGAAGTTGAAAATAAAATAAATTTGCATTTTCACTAATCAGTTCATCATTATTTTAGACTGCTTTAAATTAAGGGGTTTTTTTTGTAGAAATTGTAGGTGTAGCAAAGAAGCCAATATTTTAAGGAAGGTCATGACGGGTAATAGAAAGCACAATGCAATGTAAAAACCATCGATACATTATGATTCCTTAAAAATAAAGTTTAATTTTGATTTTCAAGAAGTAATTATATTTCCAATATATTTATAAATAATCGTTACAGTTTGATACCATGAATAAATAAAATATTTATTATCAGATTTTGTAGAAAAATTTACTTTTTGCTATGTAGCACCGTAGTAAGTAGCGAAGGATTTTATTATATTCATATATGAATCTAAAAGAAAAAAAGTAATATATACACTCTAAAGAAAATAAACAGATTGTGTATCGTGATCTTTAAAACTGATTACACGATTTAGATGTGAATACATCATGTGGTCATATAATAGTAGTACTAGTTCGGATTGTCACAAATTAGAAGAACTATAAGAATACATTGTACATTATGCATATATGTATACTTGAATAGTTTAATTTGTGTTAAGGTTGTTCAGTACTCAAATCTTCTAATTTGATTTATCAAAATTTGATAGTTACTGAGTGAAAGACAATTAACAAATATGTATTATTTTATATGGTATGTAAACCGTACATATGTCAAATATTGCCAGTGATAACTTAATAGCAGAATTTGTAAATAAAAAATATTAATTGGAATTAAAGAAAAAAATCACGTTGCTCCACAAAACAAGATATAATACACCAAATGGAAAATTTATAAAATGAAAAGAAAATATATTAAAATTATAATAATTATATTATGAAATTTATACTCGAAATTAAATTTTTGTCCGTATCCTGTCACCAGCATAGAAGTTTTAATACTTGATTTATTAGCTATATACGATCTGCAATCAAGTAGATTGTTCATTTAATTTCCAACGTCATCCCATCTAACAAGCCCCAAAACACCCATCTAACTTGACTTCAAAACACCCATCTAACCTGACTTCAAAACATCCATCCAACGCACAATGATGGCTTCAAAAATATACGTCGTTAGCAAACATTATTAAATGCTGATTGAAATATATCACGGCTTCGAAGATAAAGAGCAGCATATTTCGTCATAAAAAGACAGTTGGATATCAAAAATGTGTCTATGCGAATGCAAAACAAAAATAAGTGCGAATGTCTCTTTGCTGATTCTTACCATTTATCTTGAAGAAGGAGAATATGTTATGCTTGCAAAAACGACTGATGTTTTACTCAACTTTGTCCACTGTATATTAACAAATGTATTTTACAGTTTGATGTGGACATTATTTTCAGAGAATTTATATATCTACCATGGTTTTCAAAGTTTGATTTTAAATTATTTTATATACTATAAAATGGTTAATTAGTTCTAACTCACGGGAGTGTGCCGCTACACAACTGATTTATTTTAGATTTTTAATCTTTGAAAAATTTATTTTTCTAAATTTGTCTTCCTTAATTCATACTTTCATTTTTACTCAAATGATGCACCCTCAAAATATAGCTCATTATTACAGATGACATCGTAAAATTGACTCCTTCATAAAATTTAATGTGTTCAAAGTAACCTAATATTGAATGCGTTTTATTGGCCCTCATTTTCTTTTAAAACATGCTGGAAATACCTTTTAATTTGCTTTTACAATAATTTTTACTACATAAGGTATTTATATTTTTCTTGGTAGTTATTTTGAAACAATTTCATTTGCAAGTTTCCATGAAATTCCAATAATGCATATTTGCATTTTAATGCTAATGTGTACAGAAATCGTAACGAACGATATGCAAAGAGCTCGTTAAATAAATTTATTTAATTGCGTATCGTTACATTTTATCTTTTCTCAGGCGTTTCGAAATATAAATGCTATTTTTATTATTATCGATTAATAAAATAATATGTTCACGTTGATTTTATGTCATAAGAATCTAAGAACTAGACTCGTAAAGTTTTACAAGTGCGAAACATTGTTCCTTTCGTAACTCAAGGATGGTACAAACAAATATGGACACTTATAACAAAATATTAACATATTTTGATATCAATAATGACTTACAGTTAAATCACAGCATATAGTGTATTTAATCAATGGTATCATGTTGTAATGGCTGAATCCTGATCTTCTCAAACTTAACGCCATTTTTTTCACTTTGGGAAGGTTTAAAATAGTCTCCAAGTTAGTGAAATCCCGCTAAATTTATCGCTAAGCGCTACGGACAGATGGACAGATGGGTTATTCTTATAGTCCACTCTTATGTTCTATAAAAGATATTGAACTTAATGAGTCGTCATTTCATTGATTTAGGGTCGGTTTCAGCAACTGGGCAAATTTTTATCATTTGGGTGACATTTTTGACAATTTGGCACTATTTAAAAAGTCAGCAAGTTAGAGATATTCCTACAAATTCGCCACCAAAATTTTGCCAAACGTTAGGGACAGAAAAATATTGTATTCTTATAGTAGATACTTATATTCTTTTCCAGATATTGAATTTTCGTCAATTTGTCGTAATTTTTATTGATTTAGCGTCATTTTTATCAATTTGGAGACTTTTTCGTTAGTTTGGCAACATTTAAAAAAGTCACCAAGTTGACAACATTTTGCAAAAATCGTCGCTAAAATCTCACCAAGCGTTATGGACGAAGAAAAAAATTATTCTTACAGCGGATAAATGGTTACTGGCGTTCAAATACAAAAGCATTACCCAAAGTATATTTTCTTGAGAATGGAACGAGCTAGATACACGAGAATAATGTCACCAAATTTATCGCATGATAATACGTATGAAAAGTGAACATATTTCACAATAGTTAATTTTGTTTTTTTATGCGATGTTTTGATAGATTTATTTAAAAAATGCGCAATATTTCGAGAACGGTTTATGATAGCGTTCTAAAATTTATGTCAATCGTTTATAAGGAACAATTACATAAGAAATGACTATTTGCGTACGTGTATTAAATGTTTTGATTTTTGATGATTTTTTCAAAATGTCACTGGAAAATGTATGGGGTTCTGTACATTTGATTGCATTTAAAAACAATAGGCCTCCAGTATTCACGTATTGTAATTTTTGTACCAAATTTCGTTGGAATCGCTCCATTCGTTCGTGAGATATCGTCTCCACAGACTCACTGATACACACACTCACACACATACACAGGCATCATCTCAAAAACATTTGATTCCTATTCAGGGATGCTTGAAACGTGCTCTCCCGTCGAAACCTCGAATTCGAATTTTTGACCCCGTCACAATACTTCCCTTATGCAATATACTGTGTATATAAGAAAAGTAAAAAACAGGTGTAATGCTCTCGAAATAAGTTCCTAAATATGCCATTGCCCATTTTTCGGTTATAGACGCATCAACTCCACGGCATCTGAGTGTTAGATACGCGCCTTAAATAAAAGCGCAGGTCGTTTATTATTTGGTCGCAAAACCCTGGTTAGCTCAAGAAGTATCGAATTTAATCTAAGCTCCAGCATTATTAAACTTTGAGATATGATCAAATTGGTGAAATACATAAATTGAGGGTTGAAATTTTTCAAAATATGGGGTAATGTACCAACCCTGTGGGCCTGATACCTTAACCCATAATTAAATTTGGGATTTTTATCATGTTTATGGATAGTTTCATTCAACTATATAGGTGTTGCAATATTCAGTATTCTAGCCTAGTTACAACGAAAACGACCTCTAAAATCCCCTCTTTAACGAAATGTTTGGGTTTTCGATATATTCATATTTCATTGCCTGATATATGTTATTAGAAATTTTCAGCATGCTATTCTCATCAAATTTACTTATATGTAGTTTGACGCGTATACGTGCAAATTAATTCCTCCGTCTGAAGATCTTTTCCATACAGCGTGTTAAGTATTTGAGGAAATACGTATAATGTTTTATATTTTATTCAACATTTTAAGATTTATTTATCATCCATATATGCAAATTTACTGATTTTTGAGTATTTACATATTTTTTATTTTTATATATAATCAGGTATATAAATTGTGAATCTTTTATAAAAAAATCTCTATTATGAAATCTGGTTTAAAATTTAATAACGGTTCATACATTCTTAAACTAATACTTCATATACAAATACGTAGTAAAATTAAAAGCAAAATTACACTTTAAATACTTTATACTTCGTAGAAAAGAATTACTCACGTTTAATGATCAAAACTATTTAAAATAGGTTTTCTTGGAAACATTAAAATCATTTTAAATGTGGTTTAGAATTAAAAATTTGTTTTATCTTATATATAAAAATATGCTTTCTATTAAAAATATATTGCTTTGAAACAGAGCAATTTGATAAACTCTTGCATCATTTTATGATTTGAAAAAAATAAAAAAATGAAAAAGGTGTTTTATATACAAATATTTTTTGCATTATTATTATTTTTTTTTACCAATCTCTTTTAGAATATAAGAAAAAAATGGTTTTCCTATAGCACATTTCACAGGAAATACTATTTAAAATATATTAACGTAAAATAATTTGGAGGAAAATAAATATGGTTTGCAAGGTGAATTATTTAAGAAATATAATTTTAATTCCATGCCCACATTCTGCTGTTGAAATTTAATTATCCAGAAAGTATTCCTATCTATTTCTAGAATATTTGAATGTATTTTTTAATATAACATTTCTTATATATAAATACTTAGAAAATAGTCTTGGTTACAGTTTTACTGTTAATGAAAAATACACAATGCAATTAAATAGAATGTGAAATTATAAGAAGCACGCATGTGTTTAATAAATGCTCTAGCTGTTTAAGAAAAATCTGCAATGGAAATCATGAATCATCATCATACAGCTATTTAGAAGAAGTTGTATTGTTTAAGAAAAAAAATTAACCCAATTAAGCAAAAATTAAAATGAAAAACTTATATTGGAACTTATATATATTATTATTACTTATATTATTACTTATATTATATTTTCAAAATATAATTATTATATATATACTTTCTTTTTATAATATAATTTATGATATATTTTTATAATATTTTCATAATACATACTTTTCTAAACATAATTATTACTTGTATATATTATTACTTATATTATATTTTCATAAGTTGAATTTCAATAAGTTTTATTTATTAATGAATACATTTTTTTTTATATAAAAATGTATAGAGTGGATGAAATGCAAGAGATTTTAAAATGTTCAATATGTTAGATGAATATATACAAGATATAACATTTTAAATGTTTTCTTATTTCTAAATTAGAAGAACTTTTACAATCATTTTATTAAATATAAGGTCATGGTCCCCCATAGAGGGATTACACTTCCCCACAGACATTCAAAGCAACAAGGGCGGGCATCAAGCCAGTAGATGCTAAACATCATGTGCTTGAGTTCCTGTTCCCCACTGGAAAGAGTTTTACAGCTGCCCATGAAGTAGAAATATATTAAAATATCATTAACAATTGATAGACAAAATACTAGTTTTGTAAATATAAACAGTTAGAAATAATAAAATAAAGCAACTCAAAAGAGTGCACTGAAAATGGGTGGGAAATATATCTGGAACATAAGCGTAGTTGGAAATCACTGTAGTCAACGACGTTCTCAAACAATTTTGTATATTAATTCTTTACAAATACTTAACTTTGGAAACTTAAAAATATCTTAACCACAATATGCTAAACATCCGCTAGAAAATTGCCAATGAACTTTGTATAACTGAGATTCTCATGTAAGGTGATTTTTAGAGAGAAATCAGTTTTATTCTTTCTGAAACTCTCAAATACACAAACGGATGCTGTGATTAAGTCTTTGTTGCTGTGATTAAGTTGTTGCTGTGTTGCTGTGATTTTGTTGCTGTGATTAAGTCTACTTCCCAAACTACTTAAGTTTAATCGTAGCCATTTGTCATTTTCAGTGTGTTTCTTTGTCTTGATATTGTTTAAATTTTGGTGAATGTCATACTATTCGTGAAAAATGCCTCATATATTTTAATATTACATGTACCTATTTATTTGCTAAGATTAATTAATAGAATTACCACTAGTTTTACCACTAGCCTTGCCTAAGTAATTTTAGGTCATGAAACGGCACGTCCCATATACAGTCAATGTCTAACGTTAAGGCTTGAAAATGGAGGATGCTATAGACACACCTTTCTAGAAGCTAGTGTGAGGCCAGAATATGTCCTCACATGAGGCATGTTTATTGCTGTATTTATGGTACATAGAACGGCTAACAAAGATCGAGTCTGGCTGGCGCCGGTGTTTACAACAACGTGAACTTTTAGGTCAAATACAATAAATTTGAGTGTCCCATGCCAAAGGGGGCTGAAAGGGGCCTTGATAAATGTCAAGTGATGCCATTGGGTTCAGAAGAACCAATGAGCAGCAAGGAGAAGAAGGGTGGAGCTACCTCCCCCCCCCCCCCCGCCGAAGGAACCAAGACACTTCGATACAAAATGGGAGAACGAACTCGGATCCAGAATGTGGTGGTAGAAGTAACTTTGATACGAAGTGTTGGTGAAAAGAGTTTGACAAAAGGAGCGAAGCGACCATGACCTAGCAGTTGCAGATATAAGTATCAGTCGAAGTGAAAAGTACGAGTAAGAGCCACACACCATAGAGTTATGGCAGTACGGTCAGCACTGAGACCGAGAGCGAGATGATGAAGCGAGATGATGAGCCCAAGTCTAAACTGTAAGGTATGTGCTCATTTCCCCGGTCCTAGAAATATTCGAAATCTAATATCGCTGGTCATATCTCCCCGAGATAAAATATTAAATGAAAATTGATAATAAGTGAAAGTTGATATTGTTGAAATTAGTGCTTTTGATAAATTGATGTTGTTAATAAATGATATTATTTAAGTTTTAAATAGGCTAGTCTTTTTTTAATGATTAATGAATTCTTTTCAGGACTTACACAAAAGGTAAAAATAATTGGAGGGTATTTGCTTAAACACAACGCTTTTTCACATTTTCATATTTTCCACGTCCCACATTTGGTTACCGTGACGCTTTTGTGTAAGTCATAAATTTAAAGGAAAATTTTAATGAATAATACTGAGGTGAATAAAAATAATTTAAATGCAGAAATGAATGAAAATTTTTGGGGAGCATATGTTGACCAGATATTTTGCATTGGTAAAAAAAAAAAAAAAATATGCACAATCACTTTGAAAATGAAAAATCTTTTGAATAGATTATAATTGAAAATAATGTGTGAAAAATTTATGATATGTTAAGAATATTTGGTTGCATGAAGTATTTTATGTGCAGTATATTTTTAAGTGTATTAATGTGTTTAGATTAAGTTAGAAAATTTTGGAAGAGAAACTTGTTGTTGTAAATGCCTAAAAGGAATACACGAAATTCGAGACGTCAAATGTCTCCCGATAGGTCACAAATAAGAATAAGTGAAAATCAGAGAACAAGAATGGAAAACTTTAATTTAATAAATCTGTTACCTCTGTTTAATGGAAAAGATAATGAGGACATTGAATTTTTTTTTACGCAGTTCGAAAATATCGCAGGTATGGCTGAGTGGTCAGAAAAGAATAAAGTTATAATTTTAAAAACTAGATTGAAGGAAAAATCATTAGAATTTCTGACAAAAAAAAGGGAATTGCAGAATGCAAACAACATGGGAGAAGTTAAACAAATTTTGATTAAACAATTTAAGCCATCTGTAACTATGCTTCAAAAGCAAATAAATTTAAATAAAATTAGAATGACGCCAGGCATGAAAGTTGCTGAGCTAGCGTTAAATATTTCTAATGCAACAAATGATTTTGTAGGAAATAACTCAACTAATGAAATGTTTGAAATTAAAAATAATATAATGTTAGTTAAATTTTTAGAAACTTTAAGAGGAGATATGGCTTTTGAAATAAAGAAAATAAATATTACTAATTTTGATAAAGCAGTTGAATTCGCAGAAAATTTGGAGAAAATTATGGAGGAGGAGTGTGACCGTTCAGAAATCAATGCAGTGTATCGCAAGGAGAATAATGCTAGAAAAGTTAATGGTAATCAACGGGGAATACAGGAAAAATCACAAAATGGAAATGTATATTGCATAGGATGCGGGAAAAGAGGTCATTATTTTTCTACGTGTTGGCATAATCAAAACGGACACAATTATTATGGGGAAAATAAATATGGGAGTCAAAATTTAATAAATAGACCAAAGTCTCAATCGAAAGAAAAAAAAGTTCAAACGCGAAATGAGGTTTTGAATTTAAATGAAAACGCAAATAAAATGCAAGATGATAAAAGGGAGGGTCGCACGCGAAGCCCAGGTTCCAATTTACAGTTAAATATAATTGAAGCAAATCAACATAATGAAAATGAAAGTAAAAATGACAATAAAAATATAAATAATATTGAAAGCATGCAAAAATTCACCCATGTTCCTTGCCCGAGAGATTTGGTGCTTGAGACTATTGTCGAGTCGTTGGCACGGCCCGGATGGGTTCGCTTCGATGCCAATTTTGTTAAAACTCTAAAAAGTGAGGCAAATATTAATAAAAATAAAATTAAGGAAAATACAGGAGTTAAAGAAATTAAAAAAAATGAAAATGAGTCGTACAAGGCAAAAATAAATATAAATGATGAGCACAAAAATGAAGTTAACTCAAAATCGACTCAAATCGAGAATAAAAAGTTTGATAAAATTAATGAAACCAGTTGTAAAGTTTCACAAATTGATTCACAAAATATTAAAGGTAGCCATGTTAATGACTGTACTTCTTCAAATAATGAAAATAATAAAAATATTGATACAGAAAATAATTTTAAAATTGTTACGAAGTCGAAAAATCCAATTGTCACACATGATGAAGTTAAAAGTATATTTGAATTTAATGGAAATAATAAAAATGAGTATCATGACAGTAAAAAAATTGCACAGGTCGATGAGGCCAATTTTCCTAAAAATGGAAAGGTTAGTGAGTTTGCTAAAAAAAAATGTGGTAATGAAGAGTCAAATCTTGACGACGAAGTCTATGTCACGCTCACACGCAGGATAGCTTTGCAACAAGGTCAGTTGATTGCAGAACAATTCGACATAAGTCAGGAAATTCCGGATAAGGAGGTTATCTTTATCCCCACAAAACACGCAAAATTACTCTTTCCATTTGGTGCAATTCGAACTGAAATAAAAAATAACAAAATTCATATTGTAATTAGTAATCAAAAGAAGGTTAAAATTACGTTAAATCAAAATATGCGAGTAGGAGTGATTAAAAATTTCAAAACAATTACTAATGAAGAAATGCAAATCGGAGATACCGTATTTTTGAAAGAGGAAAATAAACCAAATATGTTTCAAGATAGATTTCAAGGACCGTTTCGAATAATTGAAATTGGAAAAGCAAATATATTGACCATTAGAAATAAATATAACATGAAAGATGAACCAATTAAAATTCACGCTACCCAATGTTATATCGAACAAAATGTACAAAGTGCGGAAGAATTGATGGAAAAATATGATATGGACAGTGAAATCGATGATATTCACGCAAAAAAATGTCATATAGCACAAAAGTTACAAAGTGAAAATAAATATAACGGTAACGGTGAAATAATTGAGATTCAATCAAAAAATTGCTATTCTGTACAAAGTGTACATATTGAAAATGTTCAAGATATGAATGAAAATATTCAGCATGGAAGCGAAAATACGGATATCAAAATTATGCAAAATCAAAAAGGTGATAAAAATTTTGAAAATATTGATCATGAAATTATGCAAAATGAAAATGTTAAAATTCAAAGGGTACAAAATGCAAATGAAAGTAAAAGGTTTGAAGAAATGCAAAGTCAAAATCAAAATCATAATGATAAAAATACTCAAATTGTTAATTTTCAAGAAAAACAGAATGAAATTCTTAATTTTCAACAAATTCAAAATGAAAATGTAAATAGAAATCATGATAATGATAAGCAAAATTCTCTTGAAAATAAAATAATGGATGAGTTGAATGATGAAAATAATAATTTTCAACAAACACAAAATTCAAATGTTTGTAAAAATGTTCAAAATGGAAATAATAAAATAATAAGGAATGCTAATCACAATGATAATGAAGGTAATGATATTCTAAAAGTAGATTCAGAAATAATTGAAAGTCAAACCAAATATAAAGAATATGTTAGGCAAAAATTAAAGTTACTAAATGAAATACATATTTATAACACAAATGAGATTGAATGTAATATTCATGAACATGGGGAGAGAAAGCCGGGTCAAAATTGTTTCAAGAAATCAAGAAATTTTAAAAATTCAAATTTTGCTGATGATTGGTACCTGAAGAATTGTAAAATGAGAAAGAGATAAGAATAACAAATCAAAAATGAATTAAAGGAAAAATGATCTGGAATGGAAAAAAATTTTCAAAAATGAAAAAATGGATAATGATATGAATTTCAAAAAAAAAAAGGCAATAATGAAAGAATTGTTATGAATGAAAATGATATAAATTTCAAAGAAAAAGATATGGATAATCATTGAATGATTTAAAAATGAACAAGTATGAATGTTACAAAATTTGATAAGGAGTGTACAAATGGTTCTTTTCCAAAAAAAAAATATTATATATAATTTATAATGTTAACTCAAATGTACATGTGATCAAAAATTTATGCAGAGATTAATTTATGCAAATAAATCTACAAAATGAAAGGTAAAATCAAAATATGTTACCTAATTGGGTAGATATAAGGTCTGTAAACAAATACAGGCAAGGGCAATATTGTGCAGGCAGTCCAGTCAAATACTTCATTGTTCAGGATAAGTCAAATACTTCATTGTTCAAAGGCAAAAATCTTCTGAGGGAAGAGAGGTCTTTTGAGGGAAGAGTCTTGAGGCTTAAAAATTGAATGACAGATTTAAGTAAAGTGAAAAAATAAGTAATGAGCTGAAAGTGAGAATGTTAGAGATTAGTCATAGATGATATAAATTTTATGTCAAAAAAGTAAATAAAGGCATAAATAATTGAAAATTTTAAATCAATTTGAATTTAAAATGTTAAATTATGAACAGTTAAAGTAGCTGTAAATCGCACGTTGCAATAAGGCAATCGAGGACACGATATCTCGTGTAGGAATGGTCAAAAGTGAAAAATACATTGAAAGTGATTAGGTAAATAAATGTTTGAGGAAGAATATAATTGTATAAGCAATTTAAATAACTAAATTAATCCTAGAGTGATAGGATAAATGAAATAAATTTAGTTAAAATTTTGTTTAGTGAAGAAATGAATAATTTCACAAAAGTGTTAAAAAAGGGTTGAAATAAAAAAATAAATAGTAAGTGAAGAATTTTGAGTGCGAAATAAAGCATTTCTGTTGTTTATTTACAACGTAAAGAAAGGTTGCGATAATCATGTGTGTATAAATAAATTATAGATATGAAAATAAAATGTAAATAAATATGGTAATGAAAATAAAATGTAGGTATTGTTGAGGAAAATTGTACGATAATAAATAAATGAGAAATACATATATAATGAATATAAATAAATATGGAATGAATAAATGAATATGTTAAATGGTAGGGCACTCAGATGTCAGTGGAAAATGTAAATAAAAACATTAAAGTTATCGATGAGATACTGTAGCATTTGAAGTGTTTGTAAACAAATACTCTGTTATTAATGTCACATAAATGGTGTTTAGGTATTTGTAAATATTAAATTGTGTGAAAAATATAATCTGAATAAGGTGTTGAGAAATTTTATGAAAGAAATAAAATAAATTAGGATGAAATAAATGTCACATATGTAAATACATAAATGATAATATGTATTACGGCGATAAAGGGGTTAGCCGCAGTTAATAAAATGTCAAAATAAATAATTAGATAATAATGTGTGAGATAGAATGATAAACAATCGCGCATATAAATGGTTATAAATGTCAGGTATTCAAAGTTATAAGGATTAAAATAAATTGAAATACATAAATATGATAAATTTTATAGAGTAAATAAAAAAAAAAAAAATTATACGGTGAGTAAATAAATCCGCGTTCAAAAAGGATATATAAATAATAAATGAAAAGGATTTCAATTGTTAAAAATATAATATCAAAATTTGCAATTAGGTAAATAAAGGGTTTTTTAGACAAGAAAATAAAGTCTTGAGTGTGTTTAAAAAGATGAAATAATTTTATATAAAATATAAAAGTTATGAAAGTATTAAGCAAGGAGTTAAAATAAATAAAATTTAAACAAACTATATCAAAAACTTTAAAAGTTTAAAATTAAATTTCAAAATTTAAATAATAAATAATACAATAATATAATGTTAAATTTTACATGAAGTCAGTATATAGAAGGTACCATTAAGATGATTTTGATATTAATACAAGCCACCTCAATGGAACCAGCAGAATAATATTTAAATAAGGGACTTTTTAAGCTGTGTTGAGTTTAAAAAAAAAAAAGAGAGAGTTATAAAAGGCAAATGATGTACAAGTCCATCTGCAGCATGCAAGTATAATGGTTCAATAGCAGATAGGAATAAATAATATAATTAAATTGATGAACAGGTTTATATTTAAAAAGAATAAGTCGACGTTTATAGAACACGTCGAGTGGTGAATGAAAGTTTTACAATACTTTGTTACAAGCGCCTTTAAAAAACTGTTTCTGTTAGCCCGCTTGAATTCGCGCACCACGTTGTCCATTTCAACGTCTTCAAACTGCATTGCTTTGTCATAGCAAGAGGAATTGAGTTGGGGCGTTACTGCTAATCACCGTTCAAAAAACGATTAAAATAGATAGGAATCATTGTCGAGGGTCTCTTTTGCAGACCGGTCAGTTTTCCATGTTGTTCGCAAGGAATAGTTGAAAGCAGTTTCCGGTATCGCACTCTCGATGGAGAAGGGAGTCTTTTAAGAAGGGGTTCTTCTAATGGCCTTTTCAAAGTAATCAATCAGTAACTGTCATCAGGTGTAAGGGGTTGTTGGTTTGTTTACATTCGGGGCCAAGATGGCTTATTAAAGGGAAATGTCTAAATGTGTCATTCCCAGTGGAAAAGTTAAAGTTACTGACTTATGTGAAAACTATATTTTAATGGCTAATGTAAAAAAAAATATATATATATATGTGATTGTATTAATAAGTATGTACCAGTATCAAGGTTCAGCAAAAATGTTATATATGTGATGAAGTTATCAATTAAAAAAAATATTTGATGAAATATGTAAAGAATTGTGTTCAAAAAATATTAATGTGTAATTTAAAAAAAAAAAAAATGTGTAATGATGTTAAAAATATAAAAGATAGTAGTGTGTGACATTTCAAAGTGAATGTGCATATGTTTAAAAGTCTTTTAAATACTCAAAATTTAATTTAGCTTCAATTGAAAGCTGGACCTGGTAAAGTTCATGAGTACGTAACTTATGTTTATTTTGTGTATATTATGTGTGCAAAAAACTTTTCTGTTACAGCAAGACTGTTGAACTTTTCTGGACGGACGTTGTCCAAAAGAAAGTGGAAAATGCCAATTACAGAGTTGCAAGTGCATCGAACTTTTGTTTCGAACTCTGATGGTTTAAAATTTTTTTTTGTTCATTTTTTTCTGTTTGTGGGGAGATATGTGAGGCCAGAATATGTCCTCACATGAGGCATGTTTATTGCTGTATTTATGGTACATAGAACGGCTAACAAAGATCGAGTCTGGCTGGCGCCGGTGTTTACAACAACGTGAACTTTTAGGTCAAATACAATAAATTTGAGTGTCCCATGCCAAAGGGGGCTGAAAGGGGCCTTGATACATGTCAAGTGATGCCATTGGGTTCAGAAGAACCAATGAGCAGCAAGGAGAAGAAGGGTGGAGCTACCTCCCCCCCCCCCCGCCGAAGGAACCAAGACACTTCGATACAAAATGGGAGAACGAACTCGGATCCAGAATGTGGTGGTAGAAGTAACTTTGATACGAAGTGTTGGTGAAAAGAGTTTGACAAAAGGGGCGAAGCGACCATGACCTAGCAGTTGCAGATATAAGTATCAGTCGAAGTGAAAAGTACGAGTAAGAGCCACACACCATAGAGTTACCCCGGCCACACAGAAAGCTACCATTAGCCTATGGGTTGGTCGTGTGGTCTGGGTTTTCTACACCATAGAGTTATGGCAGTACGGTCAGCACTGAGACCGAGAGCGAGATGATGAAGCGAGATGATGAGCCCAAGTCTAAACTGTAAGGTATGTGCTCATTTCCCCGGTCCTAGAAATATTCGAAATCTAATATCGCTGGTCATATCTCCCCGAGATAAAATATTAAATGAAAATTGATAATAAGTGAAAGTTGATATTGTTGAAATTAGTGCTTTTGATAAATTGATGTTGTTAATAAATGATATTATTTAAGTTTTAAATAGGCTAGTCTTTTTTTAATGATTAATGAATTCTTTTCAGGACTTACACAAAAGGTAAAAATAATTGGAGGGTTATTGCGGCACAACAACGAGCGATGTACGTTTAAATGTTAATTCCACGTTATGAGTGTAACGGCCATGTTTTCAATGATATATTAACAATTAATATTAATACAACCTTAAATCTAACGCTCTTATAATTCTTATTGCCACAGCTAGCTTATAGTTCTAGCTTGGTCGTGTTCAGAATTGACGACCGAGGCGATCGGGCTATTGAAACTTCACAAAATGGATCATTTCAGGGAATTCCATTAGTTAATGTTGACTCAAATGTCCGACCGGGTGACTGAGCTTGATTTCTGAACATAGACCTTATCAACCAGGGCGCAGCTTAATAATTTGGCGGTCCTAATACCATGCTTCTTTCAATTTACCGTACATGTTAGAAGATTTCAGCTTCTAGATTTGCGTTTTAATGGAAAAAATACTTTGAAACGTCTCATTTTTAAGTGTAATCCTTTTGAGCCTCAATGGATATATATATATATATATATATATATATATATATAGACTATATATACACACACACACACATATATATATATATATATATATATATACACATATATATATATATATATATATATATATTATAGTCTAAAAGTCTAAATACACCAATATTAATTGTTTTCTTGGTTCATTATAAGCATAATCCTGATATAATAATAGTGTCTTATTTAGCAATAAAAAATAATAAAACTATATAATGTTATCCAGAAAGTTTTTATATATGGTAAAATAATAAAATATTTTATAAAATATTTTTTACTGATCCAATGCAAGATCAAATGTGATTTAAAACTGAGGGATAAGCTCAATGCATTAATATAATTGACTTATATTTATGCATTGATGTAACATTTAATATAACTTAAATATCGTTCTACTTAGTTCATGAAAATTTATATTATGAAAATCTTATTTGATCCTGGGAAATTAATGCTTTTGAAATTGAACGAAAACCAGCTGCAGCATAAAATTTAAATTTTACGATAAGTTCGACCTTTAAATAAAAGTAAAATATATTTCGTCCAAAACTTTTTTCTTTGGGTTTAATAAACTAACATTATCTGAGAAGTAAATCCGTATTTTAGATGTAGATACGGATAAATCGCATTCGTAAATCTTGGTAATTAAATAACTATTAAAAACTCGCTTTAAAAATAAAAGAGCAAGGGTGTGTTTTTGCAAATAGAAAGATGTAAAGAACTTCAATATTAAATTATGAAATAAATTTCGTTTCCTGATATTTGTTAGTGTACTAGAGAGAAATAATTAATTTAAAAAAGTCATTTGTTATATTTTGCATAGTAGCATTAACATCCAGTCCTCGAATGTCTTAGTTAATAAGAAATAAATAATATTACAGAAAATAAAATTTTGACTTAATATTTAAAAAGTAGATGAAGACGGGATATACGTTTTAAGGTTTAATGCTCACAGTATCACATAAAAAAATCTTGTTTAAAATAGCATATAATTTACAGATTTGCAACAATAAATTATATTTACAACTAACAATAATTAAAATGACCCAAAGACTTCACAATTATAAAAAAGGAAATTTCTTTAAAATGCTCTAAGGTAGCATAGAGGTAAGGATTACGCTTCTCTTCTCTATCAAACAAATTTTGCACTACATTACGAACAGACAGAAATGTTGCATATGAACTAGTAACATTATGCTGGAAATATGTAAGACGGGCTTAGAATTTTAATTTAGACCTTTGTTAATTAAATAAAAACCAATTACATTCTACTTTGCCAGTATAGGCAATTATAACGAGCCGATTTCCCTGTAGGTTGCTAACAGAAACTTTACAAAAATGGCCGAGAACGATGTCTTATTGTAGATTATTATAAACAGAGCGGTTTGCAACTTTCGTTGTTATGAACAATTAAGATTAAATTGGAAGTATGCTACAAGTTAGCAATTATCTTTTGTTGATTCTTATAAACAATCAAAGGAGAAAAATTACAAAAAATAATTTTTCATAATTACGGTTGTTAGCTAGTTGTCTGATTAGTCGAAATAATTTAATTTGTTTACATTTAAAACCATGTGCACTATACAATCAGTTAATTTTGGTATTTGATATTTACCTGATTGTTAATACAGCTCATATTAGGTGCCTTACATTATTATAAAATTTCACCAAAGTGAAATCGATATTTTCCACTAGGAATGAAAATCGAAAAAGATCTACAGTTGTTGGTATGGTATCCGGTTTAGAGACGGAACAAGAACCAAGCAAAATAACTTAGAAAGTCAGTTCCGGATGATTGAGGAGAGTGTCAACAACAAGGAGTGAAGCCTCAACGTGCGTATAACGTAACATGAGGGTTAAAAGAGCTCGCTATGCATGGGGTTTTTAGTGAGCTCAGGGGTTTGGCGTAAAACCTTTTAATTTAAAGTGATGTGCTAATGCAGCGGCGTAGCATGAAAAGAATTTGGGAAGACTGTTGTTAATGAAATGAATTGTTACCAAGCAACTGGCACTTTAATTATATAGAAAATATTTAATGTACTCAGTTTGGTGGACGAATGAAAAGAAAGTAACTTGGTAGCGGATTGTTTTTGTAGATACTGCCTTCCCAGATTCCCTTTACGTTTCGTTCGTGTGTGAAACTTTTTAAAGATCGATCATAAGAATTAGTATCTTAATGTACGAACAGATTGTAAAACGTACGGCACATTTAAATATATCTTATGAAATTTCAGATTAAAAAAAAGGAATCAAAAATAATAAAAACACAAAGCAAGACACCCAGTCTGACAGCATGATGGTTTTGGCCACAAATTTAGTAATATTGACAACAAATTTGACACCATATTGCCAATTTGACAACTATTGAAAAGCGTCTCCAAGTTTTAAAATAAATCAATATTTCAGATAATTTAGTTTGATACTAATTTCTGTCACATTGTGACAATTGAAACATTAAAAACATAGCGACGTTTACTGTTAGAGGGACAGGTAAAATCATTTTGGAGTTCTTATAAACTTTGTGTTTTACAAGTGTCGACTAGGTTTTTTTAAAATTATTTACGTTTTTTAAGAGGTAGTATATTAATTATATTCTGTTAGGAGGTCATACATTAATTAATTATTTTGATTGCGGGGGTACATGACCAGTGTGTATAGCAGCATTTTTGACCTAATACTAAAGGCGTCCAATATAGGCAGTTTAAACTACAAAACAAATCGAGATTCAAATAATGATCGCACTTGGTATAGCAACATTCATTATATATTACGTACAAGGCTCCTATCGTAAACTTCGTAGCATTGTTTCATCTTGAGTGACAAAACGTCTAACTTCAAATAGATCCTATCAAGCGATTAATATGTACCGAGCTAGAGGAGTAAAGTTAAACATTTCCTTAGCAGATAAACCTTCAATCATTTTGGAAAATAAGATTCGAATACGCTTAATTCAAAAGATATATTAATGTTTTAGCGAGTAAATTTGAACCACATAGGACTTATTATTATGCTTTTACAGCACAGGAGCGACATTTTCCTACTTTAATGGATCATAAACACCGAATAAATAATAACAGAACTGACAGCAAATAACTTTAACAGTGTTGCAATGTATTCTTCTTTTCTTTTGAACCAGACCGTCCGACGACCACGAAGGCATAAGGTACCTGTTTGGACGGTCGAGACAGTGCTACCCAATTTATATCGGGACCCAGTGGGATTTATCTTCAAACGGACCGTACCGTCCTTCGTCTAAGACCGACCTTTCAGAAGGACTTTCATATCAATATATTAAAGTGCCCGTAATCTGCATCAACACGGGGACAGTTTAGGTAGAGCGTGGAATTGAACTCAGGTCGTCTGAATGCAATCCTCGTGCCTTAACCAATGGTCTGTCCCGTTTCGCTGCAATGTATTGGTTATTTTGAGCTGTAAGGCAGGAAATAGTGCCAATCTAGTTCACCAATGATGATCTTGCACTGAGACTTAGTCATTTGGGATTGCCCTGACTATGAACACATAAAGCAGGCTTATGTATATCAGACGATTTCAAACTTATTTAAATATAATTCAAATATGTGACAGTGGTGTCTTAGTCGGCCACTTTAGTTGTCTGCAAAATTGTGTAGAATTCTCGTTTTGGATTGCCTGAACTTTTCCACATGTTACTTTTTGATTGACTCTCTCAAGTGAGCGTTCAATCCAGGATTTATGATTATAACCCCCTCTGTTTCTTCTATTAGATACAATTTCTCTTTTGTACTTTGAATGTGTCGGTCTACTTGTACTGACGAATAGGAACTAGCGTATCATTGAAAAAGCTGTATGCCGCATTACTGGGTTGTTTATGCTCATATACTTTGCTCCACTTTTCCTTAATAGCAGATTTATCTAACTTTGCTCCTGAATTAAAACTTGTGCAAATTCATGTATTATTCTAAATGACTTTGTTAGTTTAAACATTGATAAAATATTTAAGTCAATTCTCCTAAAATGGAGTATAAAATATATGTTCTATCTGTACAAAACCATTTTCACAGGCAGATCTGAAAAATAAAATACCTTGGTCCCATATATAAAAAACAAATTTCAAAAAATATATAGTGTTGTTAAAATATGGCAAAATTAATGAGATAAAATGGTATTGGAAGATATACCCAAACCACTTTCATTATGTTTCAACAATTCGCTAACAAATTGAATATATCAATAATTCTCGAAATTTTTAAATCCATAGGCAGTAATTCATATAATCCAGTCAAAAATGTAGTAACTTTCATTTAAAGCACGTCAATTTATATCTATTTTATTTTTATTTAAACCGGACACAATTTAATCAATGTTATCTGACGTATAAACACATTTGATTTAATTGCGTTGCTTAACAGCATGGTATAATTTTATTCATATAAATTAAAGTAGATATATCATCCGTATAATGCTATTTTAAAGGACATACTATTTTCCTAAAAATATATCGACAAGCCCTGATTCTAGAAAGAAGCAGGGACTAAATTTTAAGTGTGGTTATTCCAAATGTACTTACAAAAATTAGTGAAATTCGGTGCAGCCGTTCTCTCATGTTGATGAGATAAAACAAATAAATAATCAAACAGACGGTTTTCTATTTCTTTTGCATACATTTATACATGTTATTTTTTAAATATGACTAATTATTAACAAATCATTAAATAATTGAATAACAAGTAATTTGGGCATTTAAAATTATAACAAACTTTATCGCAATTTAGTTTATACAATGAGGAGCCTGATATAGATATAAATAACTACACCTGCGTATAAAAATCTGAGTATCCATACATCGTAAAATGAACAAGATATGACATTATAACCATACAATGACTTAATTTAGTAATATTTTGGCATATAATGGCACTAAATAAAGAAAGACATTATAGAGACGTTTGTGTTCTTAATACGTAGAACACATGCTTTGAGCAAGTAGGGCGTTGCTCAAGAAATATCTCCCTTTGGTCTCCCAGATGGTTCTGATGTAGCAGATAATCTAATTTCTACGAACCCAGAAATGACATAGCTGTCATGAAAAGTTATTTATTATGGATTGTGATTACTTGGAGAAGTTATTGTAACCGAAGGCTATCTTCAGATTAAAATATATCCAATATTTATGTTGAGAAACGTAAGGCAAAGAAAGATCCGTAAATGTAACTATGTCTGGTTTTAAATGGATTTATACAATAATACTTTTTTTAAACTAAAAAGTGGGTTTTCTGTATTAGATGGCGTTTAGTAGTTATAGTGTTTTTTATAGTGTTCGTTATAGTAATAGTTATAGTGCTTTGTTATAGTGTTCGTTACAGTTATAGTGCTTTGTATAAAATGTTATGTTGTATCACATGCACAATACTTTCTGTATAAATTCATACATTTATTTATTGAAGGACATGAACACTCTTATAACTCGATCGGAAACATTGACATAAATTAGAACATACTTATAAATCGATTTTACTGAAAATGAACGTGGATTTTATTCCAATTCTCCGTTTACCGATTATCCGGGCATAGAGGTCTTGTCTACGTATTTTGGCGAACTATTTCCAAACTTAGCTTTAGACCACCAAATTTAAACTTGATCGGAGAATATATATGTTTCCTTAAAGTTAAATCTACTTATTTGTTTCATCATCAAAGGATAAAAGACTGTACCGAATATCATGAAATTTTAATGGATAGCCTTGGTATGGTCCATTTAAAATTTTGGTATTGTTTTGCCCATCTGCACGTCCTTATAACTGCTTCTTCCCTTTAATCGTAATTCAATAGTTATATGAACTTTCAAACAAAGGGGCAAATCGTTAGTAGGGAGAAATTGTGGATTGTCATGCAGCAAGGTTCTCAGGGTGTCGATTAGATTGAGTGATTACGGTATGTGCACTCAATGAATAATTCACTGGCAGCCTTCTTGGATGGTCCATTGAAGACAATGGATTTTTGGGGGATGATTTTTGAAAAATAAATTGAGTATATTTTCCAGAAACTGTTTTTTAGATGACAAGGCCAGTGTTTCCCGTCATTTTAAATTTTATATAAGATGCCACGGTTTATTGGGGAAACTTAAAAATGATTCACGCACTCTTTAGTTTTACGATGGCCTGAGTGTCTGCGAAAACAAGGTGTTAAAACGTTTCTGTCAAGTGGCAACACAGAAACTTCTTTAGTATGACAACGCCAGGAGGCGTGTGTTTAAACGTACTCTATACCGACTCCAACGACCATCCTATATCAAAGGTAGTTTTATAGAAGATCGGAACAGTAAACTAAAACCTCAACTTTTTCACACCCACGGGTGAAAAACGTGTGAAAACGTGCATTTCACAGTAGGAAGATATTTATATCTTCTGGGGATGACCCGCAACTGACACAAGATATTTTTAGAAGGTTTTATACAGGGATAGATATGGCACCGTGTGGTAAAAAATAGGCTTAACATGCATTCCAGGGACTTTGAAATTTAACGATTAGTTTGAAGTATAAGAACATGCATTTTAATGCATTAAAAAGCGCCATGGGTATGCAAATAGAGGACTATTAGTTTTTTCTCAAAACTTTTCTTTGATAAAATTATGGATTTTTTATTGAATTTTAGGATAGCTGGACAAGTTTTACATTAACACTCTGTAATACTATAAATCACAGGTTTCACATACCTACGATATTTTTTCATCTATGAAAAATTCAAATGGATGTATTTTTAAATATTAATGTTTTCTATGAGTCGTTAAAAAAGTGACACATTTTCATAATAGAAATGTAAATTAGTGGCTTTCTTATAATGTTGCCGTTATCACAGGATTATTACAGAAGTATATTTAGTTCTACAGTACACAATTTACCCTCACCTATACATTCTCAAAAATACAATTCAAATGTAAATAATATTTAACTGAATCTAAATATAGGTAAATGTACTCATATAAGTTTAGAATTGTTTCTTAATACATGATTATTTTCAGAAAAATCCACGCATAATATTGGAATTAGTATACGTAGATGGAAGTGTTATTGCATTTGTTTAGATTAATTTAAATATTTCAGAAATTATAAAACAATAAGACAAATATGCATGTAAATATATTATTTAACTACTCTGTATGAACTTTATACTTTAATTGACACCAAGTGATTAGGTTAATATTTTTAGATTTAAATGATGTAACATATCATGTCTTAGAGGCTGTAACTAAACATTTTATTATGTGTACACAACTTTTAGCATATCTAAGATTCGGTTACACCCTAAACGTATATTTACTGCTCATAGATGTTATTATCATTGTATGTTATCAAAGTTCCATAAAGACAAAGAAATGCACATAAGTTGCTTCTTCATTTATTCATTAAAGGGTGAAATATAAATAAGATAGCATTTAACACTTGTCTCTTTTCATTGATAATTTTTTCGCAATAGTACTGCGATTTACAAGCGTTCACATCTCCGGCCGTCCAAATACGTAGATGCTCTATGTCCTTGAATGAGTCGGACAGTTTGGGTCTTCAACACGTTCACATCCAAGCTCATGATCCAATCAATAGTCCACCTCAAGACTAGCTGACGAAATGCATCTGATATCGTGTCATCCTTTAATGTGAGGGTTCGTCTTGTTCTAAAATTAGTAGTCCCAGTTTACTCATCTACCTCAGAGTTTAAAAGAATTATTCGTACGCACTGCATACTATTTTACTTAACAAAAATCACCCATATGGTTTTACAGTTCAATTGGGACCGTAGCTCATTAAATAATTAAAGCATATCAGGATTAAAATATCTGCTTCAAAACACATATACTGCTTATGAATGCTTTGAAAGAAAATTATAAAACAAAAGTTTAATAATGGATTAAATCAAATATCCGAAAATTCTATGGACAATAAATAATGTAATCAAATAATGGTATGGAACGAAAACAAAAAAATTATATTTGACCACAAGATGGCGCGGTTTAAGTTATTGAAATACTTGTTCTTACGTAAAGAAATATAATCGTTAAAATTTAAAGCCCCTTGAATGCATGTTTTATAATGTGTTTACCCTATGTGATCATGTCTATAATTGTATAAATTTTTCTAAAAATATATTCTTATGTAAGATGAATCTCCTCCCGATATAAGTACTCTCCTCCTGCGAAATACATGTTTTAGCAGGGTAAAAAGGTTGGGCTGAGGTTTGCTGTTTCAATTTCTAAAAATATTTTCTAATAAAAGTTGGCCACTGGACTCGATTTTTATTAGTGTACTCCTAAATTCATTCCTCCTAGGATTGCCATCCCAAAGTATGTATTGCCATTTGAAAAACGTTTAGGTGCCGTTGTTATATACACCCCAGGTCATCGTAAAATAGAAAATCACTTCTTAAAATAATGTTAAAGTTACCTAATGATCCCATTTATGCTGTAAAAACATAAAGAAGAATGGACAGCACTTGGTTTGACATTCCAATGAAATAAGAATAATTGGAAGTCCAAAGTTTGCAGCCTAATTTTTTATGGATTATCTAAGATAAATTCCAGCGAATGATTCATGGAGTGCACATGCCACATGCTCTCAATCCATTTGGCATCCTCTACCTCCTACTGCAGGTCAACTTCCACTTCATCCTTAATATAGTTATTGAAGTCTTTAAACTGAAGTTACTTAATCGTTTCGTGAGACTCTCTACAATAAATACTATTCAAAACCCGATAATTCCATATTTATTAAATTGTGGAGAGTTTATAAGCAAGGGCTGAGAGCAAAACTACGATAGACAATCAGTACTGTGGACAGACCTAAATGCCGGTAGCTTTTTGCATGGCCAACTGTATGTTGTCTACTCAAGAACAATGGATGAAAGATCATTGTATATTTCTACCTATAATATAAAGACCAGATACATAGCCAAAAAATATGGTATTGTTTAATTTTAAATTATTATATTAGATATAACTAAAATTGTAAATTGAACTTCTATCTGCTTATTTGTTATAATTTGGACTTATAGAAGAAGCAACGACAATCATCCAGAATTATGGACATGCTTACCTAAACACATGTTACCTTTCGCATGGCCTACTGTATGTTGGCATTTCAGGGACCATAAATGAAAACTCATTGTTTATTTCTGACTCTACTAAAAAATAAGCTGGTGCATACTATTCAGCAATTGTTTAATTGTAATAGTTTAATTGAATCTATTGTACAGTTATTGCTTAATTGTAGTTATTGTACAGCTATTGTTTAATTGTAGCTATTGCATAGCGATTGCTTAATTGTGATTGTTTAATTGAAGCAATTGTATTGTAAATTATTATAATAGATATAACTAAAATTGTTAATGACGCTTCTGAGTGTATAAATTCTTAGTGTGGGAGAACACATTTATTTCCTTTTATGAGGATTATTATATAGATTCCAAAACAAAGACTCCAAATATTAAAAGTTCAACACCAATTATGTATTAGGTTTATTTGCGCCATATATTCCGAACTAAGAATGTGTATATCGATAGTAACAAATGAAATTGAATAGATCATAATATGAATTGTTTTTCGCAAAATATTTAATCAATAATGAAATATGTGCCTTGTCTTTAAAGTAATTTTATAAATTTAAAGATAAGGTTTTAATGTATAACATATTGAATAATTTAGTATCAGCTTTTTAAAAGATGTCTACATGAAATGATCGTGAATATTTCTTTAGTTCTCAACGAATCAATCAATATGTATACCTGGCAAACGAACTGGTAACGAAAGCAAGTAAAATATTTATCACTTACATACTCATCGTAAAATTGTACGCTGTAGCTTAACTTAAATTTATGGAGAAAAAAACATACTTAATTTATTTATTTTATGAATTTTACTTTATAAAGTATGAATTGCTCTTTCCTGTATATACCTTTTTTAAAAAAATGAGGACAATTTCGACACAAACATGGAGTTTAAACTAAATTCAGGATAACATTCAACGTTAAGTCGCTTAACTGTATTCCTACAGCTAAGAATTGTATTAAGGATGGGTGGTGCTAAAATAATGACCTGAATCATTACGGGATTCGAATTAAATACTTCTGCCAGAAAATCTAAATCTATCGCTGAAAAAAGTTTCGCATTCACTGATTTTTGTATTCACATTACATGTAATGTGACGTCGAGAGATTATGGCAAAAACATAGTCCACGGTTATTAAAGGATGATAGATTGAGAACTTTGTTGATAAATTATGCGTTAGACTTAAACGTAATTCCATGTTGGTACAAATAGAATAAGACATATCTCTCTTATTAATAAAAATGTTCTCAAATTAAAAATAAAAATCTGATGTGGACAAAACATGACTTTCCTTATATAATGCAATGAATCTACTACTTTTACAGTAAAAAAAAATAGGTTTTTCTTACAGTAGATACTTAATATTATACATATATATATATATATATATATATATATATATATATATATATATATATATATAATATATATATATATATATATATATATATATATTGCTGATCAATACTTGCTGATATATATCTGAATAAATATGAAGATGGAACACATATATTAAACGAAATTCTGTTCATTCGCTACGTTGATGACATTTTGGTAGCATATCCATGTGAAGAATATCAGATGGATTTTACTTTCTATCCACAACATTTAAAACTAACTGAAACTCCATATAATGTCAACAAAAGTCTTAATTTTCTGGATATAGCGATATACAAGCAACCAGGAGGTTCTACTGGTTTCTGTTTGTACGATAAACGCAACGACTTCCACTTCAAAATCAATTATATCATAAACTGGAACTCGTGTATGCACAAAAATGTTTTTAGAAATATTATACTGGGACAATTAATACGTAGTCAAAGAATAAACAGTAAAATGGAAGATCGATATTTATGCGATTATCGTTTCCTACAAAACACCATCTCACAGGGTTTTCCCAAGAATTTTTTAAGTGACATTATCTACAAGTTTTATAAAATAACTGTAACCGAAAGTTACCGTTTATATTTAAATAAAACTGTTGGCAATATACATACTGGATTGTCACAGGTAAAGCGTGTGATAACTGATATGGGACCTCTTGAATAGGGTATAATGTATAATACGTTATAGCAAATTTGCATGGTCTTGTATGACACAATATGGGATGTACATCTGCATGTAATATGCTATTATTTGTCATTCAGGTATATGGTTTTAGAAATAGACATATATATTATTGTTCTATTATGTGTCAATATTTAAATTCTTCTTTAAGTGGAAGCTTTGTAATTTTGTTAATTTATACTTGTGAACATGTTTCAAACATTATTCACACACTTTTTAACATATTTCAAACATTTACTGTATGAATTTCGATAGGGCTGGATCTCGACAATTATATCTTATATTTGTTTCTGTATGATGTATATTTACATCTTACAATTTGATACATTCGTATTCCTTTTTGCAATGTACCGGCTCTCCGGGAGTGTTGTCGCGACGTAAAGCATGCTTAACCGGGGTGAGGGGGTCACAACTCCCCCCGGCCATCTTTTGGTATATTGTTTCCATCCATACCTCTTTTCTTTTTGACAATATATATATATATATATATATATATATATATATATATATATATATATATATATATATATATATATATATATATATATATATATATATATATATATATATATATATATATATATATATATATATATATATATATATATATATATATATATATATATATATATATATATATATATATATATATATATATATATATATATATTTGAAATGTAATAATAAGAATTATGTAAAAATAAAAAAAAATAAAAATACAATTCAAGTAATATTAACATCACCATAGAAGCAAATTCACGGCCATAATGCCGATAAGAGAAAAGAACAGAACCTTCCCAAATTCGAGGATTAATCAGAATTAAATTCCTCTTCAGGTCTGAGTATTTAACTCTAATTAACCCAAACAAATACCTGTTTCAGATTAAGCAATAGTACATTACTATAAATGCTTAAACTCAGACTACAGGCATCAAAAAATGAAAAAATGAAAAAAGGATACATTAAGAAAATTGTATTACCATGCAGCATGAATCATTCCTCTTCTACCACGTGTATACACGATCAACCTCAACAACTTAATCTAGAAGCACCGGAATGAACAAGTCGAAATTCTACCAGGGAGGCAGTACGAACGTTCACGGAAATACTCCCAAACCCGGAACGTTCACGGAAATACTCCCAAAGGTTGGAGTTCCAATGTACTATACCGTTTATAGGTATTTTAAAACTGTTTCTTTTGTCATAGATGATAAAACCTATTGGAATTTGTCCAAAGTTGATACTCAAATCCAAAAATTCTACTGCATTTTTAATTGTAGCCGGATTTTCTTTCAAAACTAGGTTGGGTGGGTAGAAATCATTTATGACAAGCTTGTTGACAACTGGGGAGTGAGGTCACAACCCCTTACCGCCATAGTGTAAGCTTTTTACTAAGCCTTCCTTCCTTTTTTCACTTTATATAAATTTTCTTTATACATTTTATATTGTGTATAGTACATCTTGCTGCTTTGCGCATATATACTATAACACTATATATATATATATATATATATATATATATATATATATATATATATATATATATATATATATATATATTCCTCTTCAGGTCTTATATATATATATATATATATATATTCCTCTTCAGGTTCTTTATTTTCTTTATACATTTTATATTGTGTATAGTACATCTTGCTGCTTTGCGCATATATACTATAACACTATATATATATATATATATATATATATATATATATTCCTCTTCAGGTCTTATATATATATATATATATATATATATATATATATATATATATTCCTCTTCAGGTATATATATTCCTCTTCAGGAATTAAATTCCTCTTCAGGTCTGAGTATTTAACTCTAATTAACCCAAACAAATACCTGTTTCAGATTAAGCAATAGTACATTACTATAAATGCTTAAACTCAGACTACAGGCATCAAAAAATGAAAAAATGAAAAAAGGATACATTAAGAAAATTGTATTACCATGCGGCATGAATCATTCCTCTTCTACCACGTGTATACACGATCAACCTCAACAACTTAATCTAGAAGCACCGGAATGAACAAGCCGAAATTCTACCAGGGAGGCAGTACGAACGTTCACGGAAATACTCCCAAACCCGTCCAGTGAGTCTAAGCTGAAGACTGGACAAGCAATTCAGAATACAACTTCCCAAACATGCATAACGGAATATGAATATGAATCATAGATGAAAATTCCTACTAAACAAGAATTCATAGGAAAACTGGATAATCGAGAATGCCACTATACACCATTATAAGGGCGCACAAAACGTAGTTTCAATACTGACAAAAGTTACATTTTTTTGCGAAAATAAATTTCAAAACATTAATGTTAATGCATCTTATTTTCCGATTTTTTGATTTTTCTAATGTTTTTGACTTAGTTTATTATTTTTCATTTTTATTTACTTATATAATTAATAAATAATTATATATAACATACAAACATATATATATATATATATATATATATATATTTTTTTTCCTCTCTCTCTCTCTCTTTCCTGTATGTTAGTCACTATAATTGGGAATGTTTTCTAGGATGTTATCGAGTGAAATTTGATACACTGAGTTGATAATTTTAATAACAAAATTGGGGGGATATGCATTATTAGTCGCTGTACTCAATAATTCCATAAAGTGCGCTAATTTATAATATTCATCACAAATTTTATTGATCATACAAGTTTATAACCATATTACAATTTTGTAAATTTAAATTTAAATCTAAAAAGTTTGCAACATTTGTGTCATTATTACTTGCATTTAATTGTAAATTATTTGGATAAAAGTTTAATACTATAGGGATATTATTATTTGGGGATACACATAAAATGTCATCTATATATCTAAACATGTGCATATTATGCAAGCTTGGATTAATGTTTTTTTCATAGAAGAATAAATACAGATTAGCTAACAATGATGAGGCACACCCCCCTTGTGGGATACCAACCTGTTGTTTAAAAATAGTACCACCATGTTGAATATAATTCTCATAAAGAGTGAAGTTAAGTAATTTTTTAAAAAGAAAATTTGAATATTTTAGGTTGATATTATATTTTTCAAAAATTCCTAAAATAATTCTATACAGATCATCTATATTAATATTATTAAACAAATATGGAAGGTTGGAGTTCCAATGTACTATACCGTTTATAGGTATTTTAAAACTGTTTCTTTTGTCATAGATGGTAAAACCTATTGGAATTTGTAGATGGTAAAACCTATTGGAATTAATATTATTAAACAAATATGAAGGTTGGAGTTCCAATGTACTATACCGTTTATAGGTATTTTAAAACTGTTTCTTTTGTCATAGATGGTAAAACCTATTGGAATTTGTCCAAAGTTGATACTCAAATCCAAAAATTCTACTGCATTTTTAATTGTAGCCGGATTTTCTTTCAAAACTAGGTTGGGTGGGTAGAAATCATTTATGACAAGCTTGTTGACAACTGGGGAGTGAGGTCACAACCCCTTACCGCCATAGTGTAAGCTTTTTGCTAAGCCTTCCTTCCTTTTTTCACTTTATATAAATTTTCTTTATACATTTTATATTGTGTATAGTACATCTTGCTGCTTTGCGCATATATACTATAACACTATATATATATATATATATATATATATATATATATAAAATGTATAAAGATAATTTATATAAAGTGAAAAAAGGAAGGAAGGATTAGCAAAAAGCTTACACTATGGCGGTAAGGGGTTGTGGCCTCACTCCCCAGTTGTCAACAAGCTTGTCATAAATGCCGCGGCATTGCACTCCTGGACGCCAGCTTTGGCTGAAGCCCACCTCCGGAGTGACAATAAGAATTATCACAAGACCTCCAAAAAAGAAAGAATCAAGGACGAGAGGATGACCATTACTGTATTAGCAACCAGTCTATCTGACTACGATGACCTTTATATTGCTTTTATCGTTCTGCGGTCCTGTCATTTGCAGTATGCGAACCTTCATCTGCTAAATGTATATAAAAAAGATTTTAACTTTATACAATACACAATATTGTTACGGTATAAATTATCAATATATTTTAGCGTAAATGGAACAGGGTAATTTTGTAGATATGCTTGCTGTAAAAATATTCGATCAAAATCAATACGCAAATCTTCATCTGTAATAATTCTTTGTATTCTGACCAACCCCCCCAAGAATACATTCCTAAATATATTCAAGTGAAGGTTGGAGTTCCAATGTACTATACCGTTTATAGGTATTTTAAAACTGTTTCTTTTGTCATAGATGGTAAAACCTATTGGAATTTGTCCAAAGTTGATACTCAAATCCAAAAATTCTACTGCATTTTTAATTGTAGCCGGATTTTCTTTCAAAACTAGGTTGGGTGGGTAGAAATCATTTATGACAAGCTTGTTGACAACTGGGGAGTGAGGTCACAACCCCTTACCGCCATAGTGTAAGCTTTTTGCTAAGCCTTCCTTCCTTTTTTCACTTTATATAAATTTTCTTTATACATTTTATATTGTGTATAGTACATCTTGCTGCTTTGCGCATATATACTATAACACTTCACATTTCTATAATTACTTACATTTTTCTTCTATTATATTATATATATATATATATATAAATATATAATATAGAATTTTTGCGTATGTTAATAATATTGATAATAGTCAATTTAGAGTTGGGCTATATATAAGTTATTTAAGCACTTCGAAATAGTTTTACAGGAAAGTAATACAGAAAAAGTCAAAAGTACAATTACAGATTAATAACATTGTACCTTGCTTCTCATAAACATAATTTTTCTTTGTAAAATATGTAAATTCCTTTTATGTCCTAATGCACCTCTCATGCACTCACTATCCATATAAGATTTGCATGCATTTTAATATGCGAGTTGTTTAATATGTATGTTTAATATGTATGTTTAATACGTATGTTTTTGATGTATGTGTTTAAAATAAATGAATATAGGCTATATTATACAATGTGTAGAATATTTATACATTTTTCCATAAAGAGTTTACTACATACACACCACTCTATATAAATGCATTGAAACAAAAAATAATTGACGAAAGATCTAAAAGAAATACCACATGGATTTAATTTTCTTTTATATATACAGTTCCATCTGTATGGAACGAATAATCTTTTGATTATTTCACTGAAATTACAAACTCACCGACAAGAAAGCGTTATAAAAACAACATAGCCTCTACCAATACAAATATTTTATTTTATCAAAAATATTTTTTTTCGAAATTCGTATGTTCATATAATAATATCTGCATTAAAGCTTTACTCCCTCAAACAATAATTTGAAGCGCGATATGCATTGGAAGTAATTAAAAATGTACCAAAACTGGGGGAGATCTCTAATTAGCTGCAGCCTCAAGAGATTGCAATCAAGGTTAATTATTAGCACTAATGATCCGAGATATATTTGAAAGTGTTTTGATGCATTTTATCGAATTTAAGCATGCGCTAAATTGGCATGGATGTATCTGGAAAATCCTCTAAAAGTTTATAAAAATACGAAAGAGTTAGCATTTTCAAGAAACTGTTTGTGATTTTGCTAAACATATATATTTTATGCTTTATCTCTAAATGCATGGGCCCAAAATCTAATACATATCTCATATCCGATTTAAATACATTTATATTTACAATTTTATTACATATATGTAATTAACATTTTATATTATATTGTTGGAATATTTATAAATGCATTCGAAATAAAAATTATCTTTAAAATATATTTTATTTGAAAATACAATGTTCAGCACCATTTTTATTAGCATTTAATATGAATTATTTGTACGAGTTTATTACTAAAAACATATATTTTATACTTTCTGTAGTATTTTCAAATGCATGACCATAAAAAAAAATTAATATCAATTTCATAACTTTAATATACTGATATACTAGCAGCATACCCGCTCTAGCAGAATACCCGTACGGAGTATATAATATAAACAAACTTAAATTCACAACCATGAGCAAATTCCTATAGTATACGAAATGACATTATTAATTAAAATATTCTGTTACAATATTGAATTTATTCCTCCTAAAAATACGTTTAAAAATATCTGTTCTCACCGAGCAAAATTTTCTTCACCGGCAGATCTGAAGAATAAAACATCCTGACCCCTTTTGTAAGCAAATTTACAAAAAATATGAAATTGAATCAATATATGCAAAATAAGGGCATTAAAATTGTATGGGACCTATACTACTTATATACCCGATTATTAGAAGATGTAACCTGTATTAGTAGAGTACATGTAAAATTCAAAATTTAAATAAGTAATAAATACAAACATTTCATTTTAATACAATTTAACTTTTCATTTTAATATAATTTAACGTTTCATTTTAATGTAATTTAACGTTTCATTTTAATGTAATTTATATCTGTGACGTTTCATTTTAATGTAATTTGTATCTGTGACGTTTCATTTTAATGTAATTTATATCTGTGACGTTTCATTTTAATGTAATTTATATCTGTGACGTTTCATTTTAATGTAATTTATATCTGTGACGTTTCATTTTAATGTAATTTATATCTGTGACATTTCATTTTAATGTAATTTATGCTTGGCAAAAATTTGGGCATGTTTCATTGACTTTTCTGTTGTGTTTGTATTTAATACTTGTTTAAATATTAAATCTCTAAATTGTTATTGTAATTTTGTAATTGTTTAATCTGTAATAGCTTATTTATAATACAATTTAAATGTCATTATTCCGTAGCTGATTTATGCAAATTTTGGTTGCCGATATGGTCTATATATAAGCTTGTTTCCATGGTAATTTTTTATATAACCTTTGATGAAGGAACCGAAATCGCTCTGGCCTTTTAATACTTGTACGACATATAGGATAGTTTTGAATAAATGAACTTTTTATCTGTGATCTGTGTCTTTAATGTATGTTTAAAATTGAAGTAGATGTGATATCATTTTAAATATTAAGTATTAATTATCATTTTGATTTTTAAATACTTTTCATTGTGGAGTAAGAGCTATTGAAAAATAAACCATTGGGATACATTCTTTCATTTAAATTCATGTAAGCTACGTACAATATTTCAACAATTTTTGCCAATATAAAACAATAGCGTAATAACTTGAAAATATCAATAATAATCATGTTTAAACCTGAAAACTCTAATTGATATTATGTCGTCAAAAATGCAATATCAATGAAAGTTATTTCATATACATATATTTACTAATTACATCTGAAAATATTTAATAAAAATCGTCTGCAGCATAAACACATTGGATTTATATCCGTTGCAAAGCGACATGATATCATTTTCTTGAAATAAATTGGTGTAAAATATATCGTCTGAATAGTGCTATGTCTATAGAAGGTTTGACGACATTTTCGTTAATTTAGCAACATTTTAAAAAATCGCCAAATTAATCGCCAATTGAGCCTGTAGAACTGACAATCCCACATGGAGACAAATTGACGAGACATCATAACAATATTATCCCATAACAAATAGCAATTAAGTTCATTTATTTAGAGCAGTTTTATCAATTTCAAGATATTTATATGGAGATTTACAAACATTTTTATCAATTTGGTGATATTTTAAAAATTTTCTGAATGTGTTACTAAGTAAGACGGTTGAACTGACCGACAAATGCTGCCGAAACATCATTTCAATACTCTTTTCAAACAAAACAAAATGAATTTTACTGATTTAGAGTCGTTTTTATCAATTGGCATTTACGTCAATTTGGCAGCGTTTAAGAAAAGGTGCCAAGTTAGCGATATCCCTTCAAATTCGCAGATCTGAATTTGCAGAAGAATAAAACATCCTGATAATGTTTTTACATACTAAATGAAAGCACTAAAATTGTATTAGAAGATGCACCGGTTCTACTTTTATTCTGTTTCACCAGTCGGCTAATTGAGTTTATTGACTAAACACAATATGAACTTGTAAACTCTTCGCTAAAATAAATGAAAGAGATGTATTCAGTCCGTAATTAAAGTAATTAAAAGAAAAATCAAACCTTTCATTTATAAGATATATTTTTATGTCCATTTATTTATTACTAAAATCGAAAAAATAATAATAAAAATTAACAAATACATTAGATTTACTTGCGTTGCTGAGCAACGTGATATAAGAAAGACTCTTTCTCATAAAATGCTGATAAGCATATAAACATTTTGATTTCTTAATACTTTTCATTGTTGAATAAGAACCTGTGAAAAATAAACCATAGTGATAGAGTTTCTATTTCAATTCGTGTTTCAAGCCTGCGATTTTCAACAGTGGGTAATACGCGCAATAAACTCCAACCAAACTCAATAATATAATTTTTTAAAATAAATTGGCGAGAAAAAAATACTGTGTGCATAATGCTATCTCTATGAAACTTTTAATTGTTTCCATTTCAATTCCTGTTTCAAACTTTCGAATTTCAAAAGTGACTAATATGAGCAATGAACTCCAACGAATGTCGGAGATATAATTTTCTTTACTTAAATTGAAGGAATAAATATCGTCTGCATAATGCTATCTCTATGAAAGATTTAATTGTTCACTTTTAATTAATATCTCGACAATTCCTGGTCTTAAAAACTCGAAGCATGGACTACATTTTAAGAGTGGCAATTTTAAGTCAACCCACAAAATTTCATCAAATCCGGTTTGTCCGTTCTTCCTTGATGATGAGACAAACATAAAGACAGACAAACATATTTTCACTTTTATTTATATAAATTTTACTTTTACAATTATTTTACTTCAGTTTGCTAAAGTTGTGAACAACTTTAGAACTCTAACAGATAACCATTTTCTCTTTTCCTACACTTTGTAAATTGGTACATATTTGCCTAATTTGCTACATACCAGAAAGTGTAGAAAATATGTTTTTTCTTAACTTCGGCGAAATGTAAATACCTCACGCAGAAATATTTCTTCTCAAACACGCTCAGGGAATTTTTCTCACATTGTCTTTGAATCACTGAAATAAAATCAATACACTATCTATCTGTATATCTACAAGTATATATACTAATTGCTAAGTGCACATCTGTCCGTCTTCTTCGACCCAGACCGAACGACCTAGAAGAAAGGTAACGGCATCTGTTTGGACGGCAGGGAAGTGTCACACAATTTAGACCTTAACCCAATGGGGTGGTATCCACAGGGACCGCACCCTCCTCCCACCACAACAAACCTATCGGAAAGACTTACTGATCCACATGCTTAGCGTGATCGTACTCGTTGTGAACCCGGCGGAAATCTGACTGTACGAATGTTTGCCTGGCTGTCTGTCCCCCTGTCACGCTTTTTTATGCTCTTCCCGAATAGATAGAGACTTGCAATCTGGTACATGGGTCGATTGTTCGTTAAAAAACCCTGAAAAAATTGTATTTCCCGAAAATCTTCTGAAGAGAAGGTGCTCCACACCAAAACGTTCTAAAAATGAAATGAAGGAGAAGCATGCTTTGCTATAAGATAGAGGCTTCAAATTTGGTGTAAGGGTACATCATCTGAAAGGAAGAAAGTGTTCAATTTCAGATTTCTATATATTCTCTATATAAGGGGGTGCCGAATACCAAAATGTTCGATTTGCCGAATAAATGAGAAACGGCTCCTTTAAATTTGATAAAGGCTTGAAATATGGTATATGTGCTAATCAGTCGATAATAAACACCCAAGACTAATATAGTTTTTCAAAAATGATCATTTAAGGGGGTGCTCCAGAGAAAACCGTTCTAAAGGTGAATTGATATATAAACATGCTTCGGGATGAGATAGAGATTTTAAATTTAGTGTTCGGGTAGATAGTTTGGAAGAAAGAAAGTCTACATTTTCAGTTTTTCAATATTTTCTACTTTAGAGAGTGCTTCGAACCAAAATATTCGATTCTCGTAATAGAGTATTAAAGCTCCTTTTAAAACGTCATAAAGGCTTGATATTTGGTATATGGACGAATCATCTGATAAAAAGCCCAAGAAGAATGGTGTTTTTCAAAAATGTATATTTAATGCGGTGGGTACTCTACACAAAAACATTCGAAATGGGAAATGATAGAAAAATAATGCTTCGCAATGGTATATAGATTTCAAATTTGGGGTACGGGTAGATAGTTTGGAAGAAAGAAAGTGCACAATTTCAGTTTTTAAATATATTCTACTTTAGGGGGTGGCGTACATCAAAGTGTTCGATTTCTAAATAAATGAAAATTGCCCCTTTAAAAACGTGATAGGTGCTTGATATTTGGTATATGAGCGAATCATCTGATAGAAAATACAAGAAGAATGGAGTTTTTCAAAAATGTATATTTAAAAGAGTGGGTACTCCCCACAAAAATATTCGAAAGGTGAAATGACAGAAAAAGCATGTTTTGTGATGGGATAGGGATTTCTAATTTGGTTTACGGTTAAATAGTTGGTATGGAAGAAAGTGTGCGATTTCAGTTTTAATACATTTGCTATTGTAAGGGGTGCAGCTCTCTAAAATATTCAATTTTAAGAACAAATGAAAAAGGCCTCGTTTATGAGATAAAGGCTTGAAATTTAGTATATGAGCTAATCATTTATTAAAAATACCCAAGGTGAATACGGTTTTTCAAAAATGTCCATTTAAGGGGGTGACAGAAAGAAAAACGTTCGAAAGGTGAAGAGATAAACAAAATATGATTCGCGATAGGATAGAAACTTAAAATTTGGTGTATAGGTAGATAGTTTGAAAGGAAGAAAGAGTGCAATTTCAGATTTGCAATTTTTGCTACTTTAGGGGGTGCCACACACCAATATGTTCGATATTCCGAACAAATGAGACACTCTTCCATTTAGATGTGATAGAGGCTTAATATTTAGTATATAGGTCAATGATCTGATAAAAAACCCAAGATGAACAGAGTTGTTCAAAAATGTTCATTTATAGGTGTGATCCACAGAAAAAGTTCTAAAGGTGGAGTGTTAGATAACATATGTTTCGCGATAGGGTAGACTTAAAATTTGGTGTACGGATAGATAGTTTGAAAGGTAGAAAGTGTGCAATTTCAGATATAGATTATTTACTACTTTAGGGGGTGCCGCACACCAATATGTTAGATTTTCCGAATAAATGAGAGATGCGCCCATTTAAATGTGATAGGTCAATCATCTGATAAAAAATCCAAGGTGAACAGAGTTGTTCAAAAATGCTCATTTATAGGTGTGATCCACATAAAAACGTTCTAAAGGTGGAGTGTTAGATAAAACATGCTTCGCGATAGGGTAGCCTTAAAATTTGGTGTGCGGATAGATAGTTTGAAAGGAAGAAATGTTGCAATTTCAGATATAGATTATTTACTACTTTAGGCTGTGCTGCACACCAATATGTTCGATTTTCCGATCAAATGAGACATGCTTCCATTTAAATGTGATAGAGGCTTAATATTTGGCATATGGGTCATTCATCTGATAAAAAACCCAAGATGAACAGAATTTTTCAAAAATGTTCATTTATGGATGTGCTCCACAGAAAAATTTTCGAATAGGAAAATGATAAAATAGTATTCTTCGAAATCAGCTAGCGAATTAAATATGGTGTACTGTTAGATAGTTCGAAAGGAAGAAGTGTGGCATTTAAGTTTTCCCATATTTTCTTCTTAAGGAGTTCGGTACACCAAAATATTCGATTTGCCGAATAAATGTTAAACGCGAATTATTAGAAATGTATTTTATTTAGGGGTTACTTTATGCGATACAGTTGATTTTCAACGGGTATTATGCTAGTAATAACTAATACTATACAGTTTAAAACGTGTTTTCCTTTATTTGCCAACAATTCGGGCACGTTTCTCCTTTAACAACAGCGTGAGTTGGAGAAGTTCAGAAGAGAGGCAATAAGCCAGTTCAGATATAAGAGCTAAGAATGTTCATAAAAATGGTTGTTGAAAATTCTAATAGTGCAATTTGGATGATCAGAAACTGACTGGCCAAAAATGCGTCCTCCAAATAATACGACAAGAAAAAGCAACGGATACCAGGAGAACTCTTCATTTTTATTACGAACTGATTCTAAAATCACTTATCAAAAATAGCTGTCATCACGCCCGCCTCAAATTTAAAGTGAACAAACATGTTATGAAACCAATAAAAGTAAAAGAAAACCAAGTGTCTTCAATAAGCAGATATATTTAAAATTTATATATATAGGAATTATGTTTTATAGGAGGGTACCAGACTGTGGAAAAGGTTGGTTATCTGTCGAACACATGCGATTATGTACAAACAATTGCGAGGCGAATAACGTATAATTTAATACTTAGCTTTCAAACAATTCTCACTACATCATAGTGAATGAACTTAGTAATTAGTCCTCCTCATTATAATTTATTTCGGTATAAAAGCAAGTAAACGTTGCAATGAAACGTTTAGATTCTCACAGCTTAGTAACACTTCAATAATTGTCCAGACACGTAATTTTACATTGTGTTATTTTCTCGGACTTAATTCTTTATTTTACTAGTAGAACAAGTTACATGTCATTGACCGGATTCTGAATAAGCTCTCACTTCTCAAATAAAACAGATACAAATAAAATCTCTTAATTGCAAAATTCCATTTTCTATTGTCTATCATTTACAATAATAATATCCAATTTCATTTTCAAAGTTATATGTATGAAACAATTTACAACTGAAATGCATTTCTGTTTAAATACTCTAAAATAGATACATTTATATCTGTTTTCTTAATTCTCACAGTACTACAATAATTTATTATATTTGAAAACTTGGAAAGTTCGAAAAAAGTAAATTTTATTCAAATGACGTCATCAAAATTAAAATCGTCTGGCTCTCAATATAAAAGCAATGAATATTTCATCCATATCACTTTTATTCCAGAGCTAAATAATTTGGCTTAAAAAATTCAGCAATTCATATATTATAGAAATAATCAATGTTTGATGATCTTGTAAACTCAAAAATATTGTAATTGCATTAGCACAAAATATAGATGCACGGGAAAATACTCAAAAATAAAGCGGTTTTAGGACGGATGCAACACTAAATATAAATTTTAAAAAACTTTAAAAATCATGATTTCTACACTGAAAAAATATGGATGCCATATTATGTTTTGAAGTGGATCATGTGATATTTTCATATAACACGGGTTGTTGTTGAGATCCAGACCGTCCGACCTACCAGAAAGGTATAAGGTAACCCTTTGGACGGCCGGAAAGTGCCACCCGACATAGACCAGAACCCAGTGGGGGAGGCATCGACAGGGACCGCACCATCTTCCCCCTACCACCAACCTCTCGGAAGGACTTACTGGCCCACATGTTTAACGTGATCGTACTACGCATGCATGGCGGCAGTTGTGGCAGCGTGCAAATCCAGCTCGCAAACCACCGGGATACCGGGCCCGAAATGTGCCAACAGCACGCGGTGTTCCCAGGTGGCCCCACCCACCCAAGTACTAGCCGCGGTCGATGCTACTTGACACTTTTTAACTGTGTTGTAAAGTGTTAAAAATGGATGGGTCTTTTCTATCGCGAAATGATCAACGCGTTTAATTTGTCGTAATCCCAGTCTTCAATTCTTGACAATCATCACACTACGTTTGATTTGCATGTATTATTTACTGAACATAAAGTATAAATCAATTTCTTAACAAAAGCCGTCTTGGATTTATCAAATATATTTTAACATATTTTGGAAGAAAAATAAATTTTACCGAGTAAATTTCAAAAACCGTACTGTATTAGTACCGTATCAATATTATTTTCCGACAAATCATTTAACTTAAGAAAAATATTAACTTTCGGAGAAATATTTTGTAAAATGATAGTGCTTTCACTGCCTAAAAAATGTATGAAATTTAAACCAATTTGCAAAATAGTATTTTATATTTTAAAAGATTAAACAATGAATTCTTTACAAATGAATTTAAAAACTGTAACTATTACGAACTATAAGTATCATTTTCAAATCTTTCAACATATCATTTTTTCTAAAACTCTATCTATAGTTATCAATATTTCGCTTTTCAAAATGTTAAAAAAGTTCCAATTTAAGTTGAAATCTTTGATAAAAACTTCATTATTAGACTGAAAATATATTTCATTTAACATTTAGGAGGAATAATTAAGAACAAAATATAATTTACTGCATTAATGGCAATGATTTTAAATAATGGAAATACTTACTATTATCCGATTAGAAAAAAAATGCAATATCAAAGTTTCCTTTTGTACTGATGAGATGTTTTTATGTCTAAAAACGTTTGAGTTTGAAATGCTTTAATCATTAGTGTTAACAGACATTTATATTTAAAAAAAAAATTATCGTGAAATTTGAAACAAAAGTCGTATGTAATATTTATATCTTTATAAGTCGAGTATTTTGCTTATCCTTCTTTTGGGTATATGCTCTTATGTATTAAACTGCATGGGCACACTTACTTGGAAGAGCAGAAGTGGGCGTAGGATGAAAAAAAGAAACTGATGTGGGCAACACATGACTTTCCTTATATAATGCAATGAATTTACTACTTTTATAGTTAAAAAAATGTTATTCTTATAGTAGATACTTATATTCTTTCCAAGATATTGAATTTTCATCAATTAGTCGTCATTTTTATAGATTTAGCGTAATTTTTATCAATTTGGAGAGATTTTTGTTAATTTGGCAACAATTAAAAATGGCGCCAAGTTGACTACATTCCGCAAATTTGTCGCTAAAATCTCGCCAAGCGTTAGGGACAGAGAAATAAGTTATTCTTACTATTGGATAAATGACTATTGGCGTTCAAATACAAAAGTATTACTCAAAGTATCTTTTTTCATGAATGAAACGAGCTAGATCCACGAGAATGATGTCACCAAATTTATCGCATGGTATTACATATGAAAAGTGAACATGTTTTTCAATAGGAAATATATTTCATTTATTTTCTATAACTTTCTGATAATTTTTTGGAAAAATATGCAATTTCTCGAGAACGGTTCATGTTAACGTTCCAAAATTTATGTCAATCGTTTTCTAATGAAAAATTACATAAGAAATGTCTATTTGCGTGACTTTATTAGCGGTTTTGATTGTTTGACGATTTTTTCAAAATTTCACTCAAAAATTTAGGGGGGGGGGGTTCTGAGCATCCGATTGCGTATAAAAACAATAGGCTTCCAGGGTTTATAGATTGTGATTTTTGTACCAAATTTCGTTCAAATCAGTCCATTCGTTCGTCAGTTATCGTCTCCACAGGCTCACTGACACACACACACACACACACAAACAGCACTTCACAAATGTTTGTTTCGTGATCAGGAATGCTTGAAACGTTCTCTCCCGTCGAAAACTCGAATTCGAATTTTCGACCCTGTCACAATACTTTCCTTATACATTATGTATATAAGGAAAGTAAAAATACTTTTTGAAACTGTCTTTGCTTTAGGGAAAAAAAATGCCTTAATTTTGAAAATTTCTTTGAGAAGTTAATTAGCAAATGTTCATATTAAGGTTACGCAAGTAATTTGCCTATAGTACACCCCTAGCAGTTAAATAATTTAAAATTAAAACAAGAAAGTACAATCATGTATAAAGCATTGACAAAGAAAAACTTTCCAATTGAAAGACAATATTATTTAAACATCTTCAAACTGTGATACATTCAACGGTGATATTTTTAAATAGTCACAGTACTACGGTAATTTATTAAATTTAAAAATTTAAAACTTCATCGAAAAAGACAATGCCACTTACACAAAATGAATTTTATTTAAATGACGTCCTCAAAATATAAATCATCTTCCTCTCTATGTGAAATCTCTGAATATTTCATTCATATTCCTTATATTCCAAACTCCAGAGCTAAATAATCTTACGTGAAAAAATTGAGAAATTTTCATACAACCCATCTTAGAATCGCATGATTTGTTTACATTATGTATCCGTAAAAATTAAGCTTCATTGTAAAAATAATCAAAGTTTTCTGATAATTTAAAATAAAAAATATTGTAATTCTGTTTTCACAGAAATTACATACACACTACATACGTAAATAAAAAGCGATTTTATGCCGGATGATACAATTAAACGATAAACATTTAAACAATGTTTATTGTAAAATATTCATTTAAACAATTTTTAAACATAGTGGAAACAAAAATGGATGACAAATTTTATTTTACAATTAGTCATGTGATCTCTTCATATATCCATGAGTGTAATTACAATTTTAAATTTTATTCAAAAAAAACTACCCAACACATTTTGCTGAATTTTTATTTGCACATTTTATGTGATAATTTGAATATTTTCTAAAATTTTCGAAGGCATCTGTGAATATTAATTTCTTGTAATCTGCAATTTGTTTATGTTTGCTTAAAAAATATTTGAAAAATGAGGTCCCATAGGGGTCAATGTGTTGCATTTCCACAACCCGGGTTAAATCTGAAAATAATTGGATGACATTCATTTTCATTTCCATATGTTCCACAGACCGGCTCATTAATATAATAAAATTTCATTTTGGAAAAGTCATTTTACAGCAGTTATCGTGCGAACGGATAGACAGACAGACAGACAGAGATACAGAACGACCAAAGTCATGTTCACTTTCCAAATATGTTGGAAAGTGTTAAAAATCCATCCTCAAAACCCATTAACCTCTGGGAATGAAGAATTAACTATCTATATACTCAGAATTTACGTCCAGTCAGCTCTAATCATGTCTAGACCATTTTCTATCATATTTTAGATCTTTGAGTACTAAATAGCAGGTAATTGTGCATTCCGAAACTAAACGAGCTCTAGCAGACTATGAAGTCAATATTCAGCCAATTTCAAGAGGACAATACAGATTTAACGAGTAACAAACGTTCAGAATGTGACTTAAATTTGGAATATTTTTATAAATCAGCTATTTCATATACATGCATCAACATTTCAGATCGATTATAATCGATTATGTATTTAATTGTAGACAACGTTTCAAAAAGATAAATCATTAATATTTTTTTACCTAAAAATGTAAACCTAAAAATGTTCAATAAAAATTAAAATAACAATTACACCTCTTATGTGAAGCGATCACGTGACCATGATTTGAAAAAATCCCGTGACCCACTTCAAAATGAAATTTGGCATCCATCTTGTCTCAAAATCGTGATTTTAAAGTTCTTTTTAATTCATATTGAGTGTTGTATCCGTCCTAAAACCGCTTTATTTTTGCTTAAATTATGTGCATTTACATATTGAAACAACGCAATTGCAATATATTTGACTTTAAATGATTATCCAAATTTGATTATTTCTACAACGAAGCCTATTTTCACTTATGTTAAATGTAAACTGCAAAATATGTTGAATGACTTGTATAAGAATTGCTGTATTTTTTAACGCAAAATTATTTAGCTAATAGAGCCTGCAAAGTTGATATGAATGAAATATTCATTGATTTTACAGAGAGGAGGGCGATTTTTGTCGATGAAGTTATAAGCAAAGAGTTCAATTACTTGTAGCTCCATGGTCTTAAGTTTTTAAATAAAATAAATTATCATAACGAATAAATTATCAACGAAGACTATTTCACTTATGTAAAATCTAAACAGCAAAATATGTATAATGAGTTGTTTAATAATTGCTGTATTTCTTTAACGCAAAATTATTTAGCTCATGTTGTCTGCATAGCTGATATGAATGAAATATACATTGGTTTTACTAAGAGAAGGACGACTTTTTTCGATAAAGTTTTAAGCATTGAGTTTAATTACTTGCAGCTCCATGGTCTTAATTTTTAAATAAAATAAATTATCATAATAATGTGAGGAATGAAAGGAATGGGAAATTGTTATTAATGAATACTGCTTTTATAGAGAGAGCCAGGCCTGTTATTTTTTCGTGAACGTCATTTAAATGAATTTCAGTTGTTTTCGATGAAGTTTTCAATTATAATAAATTATCGTAGTATTATGATTATTTTAAAAATATTACCAAGGTCTGTATCGCATTTCAGAGATGTTTAAACGAGGGAATTTATATTTCAATACCGTCATTTGAATGAGGTTCATTTTTTTTCGATAAAAGTTTAAGTTTTCAAATATAATAAATTAATGCAGTATTGTGATAAGTTTTAAAATATTACCGAGGAATGTATTGCATTTTAGAGATGTTTAAATAAAATTTCATTAAAATTTCATTCGATTCTCAGGACGAGATTTTTTACGAGTGTCCACAGCCGTCTGGTACACCAATGATTTTATGTGCCCCCAAAAGGAGAAGTCCAGTGGGTGAGCGTGGAGGCCAAGCCACAGGTCCACTACGTGCAGTCCATCGTCCGGGATATGTGGTATTCAAGAAGTGTCGGATGACTAGAAATGACGGTGATGTTCTGGAGATGTGATACTTTTCGGGCACGACAGCTATGTCGTCCAAAATGGACGTGTTTAGAAGTTGCTCTTTTCTGGCACTCAGAGTGGAATGCGACCCTAGGTCCCATACCAAATATTGTTCGTCCTGATGGGTACTATCACCCCTCTTATTTTTTTAAAAAAATATTATAATATATAATTATTAAAAATATTTAAGCAGTTTATATACACCTTGTAGATTATATGAATGAAACATTCATTGATTTTACATAGAGAAGCAGACGATTTAATGGCAGACTTTTTCAGTGAAGTTTTATGCATAGAGTTAAATTACTTTTACCTCCATAGTTCTAAGTTTTAGGTAGAATTATTGTAGCACTGCGATGAATAAAATAAAAATGTATGAATAAAATATTTACTGCTTTCACACAGAGAGCCAGCCGATTTATATTTCAATGACGTCATTTAAATCAAGTTCTTTTTTTACGATGAAGTTTTAAATTTTAAAATATAATTAAATATTGCAGAATTGTGATAATTTTAAAAATATTACCACTGAATGTATCGTATTTTAGATATATTTAAATAAAATTAGAGTTGCTATGTGTTTCACATATTTAACTTTTTATGAATGATTGATCTTCCTTGTTTTATTATTACATGTCTTAGCTTTTCAGGCTCTTATATGCCATTTCAATATTTTTCATGCCTTGGTCTCGAACTTGAGTCGTCTTGTTGGCATATTTATATCGTATTTTTCGCACGACAATAACGTGTATTACGTATTGCTACGGAATGACTGGATTGCTCTTCATTCTGTTTTCTGATTGACTCACTCCGTTTAATTATTTTTCAGGATTAGAGTAAATTACCTCTTCTTTTTAACACTTTGCAGCATAGTTGAAAAGAGTTTATGACTTTGTTCATTCCGTCTGTCTGTTCAAAAAAATGAAATACGAGGATGGATCCAAAACAAAAGGCTACAAGGGTAACAAAAATTATTTATTAACAATAGACAGAAAATACAAAATGGAATTAAGAGGCATACTTGGCGATCATTTTTCCACATAATCATCAAATATATTTAGGCATTTATCTGAACGCAGGACCAACTTGTTTAACCCGGCTTGGTTGAAATCACGTCCCTGTCCATTGAGCCAGATCTCCGCAGCTGGTTCCACATCACTGTCTGAAGAGAACTTTGTTCCAGATAAGTGTTCCTTCAATTCTGGAAAAATATATAGTCACTGGGTGCCAAATCTGGGCTGTATGGGGGGGGGGGTCCAGACTTCTCACTTGAACTTTTGCTGCAATTTTTGAGCTTGGCAGTATGGGGTCTGGCATCGCCATGCAGGTGGATGACACCATCACTCAACATGCCCATATTCTACAGTATTGTGGCAATTAATTGAGAAATGTCATTTTTTTCGTTTTATCACACGTAAGCTTAGGAAGAAGCACTCCAAATTAGCTCAGAGTTCAAATTGCAGTTATTATCAAAGTAGCAGGTGTTCGTATACACCTGGTAAGTAGCAGGTGTTCAAATTCCTCCGCCAGGTGGCAGGTGTTCCGCAGTGGTAGGTTCTCAGTTGTTGCGGGGCTCATTAGCGTCATGGATATCAGCGCGGAAACACGTGCTAAAGTGATTGCGCTTAGAGAACACACTTATAAGACGTTCGAGGAAATAGGTAAAATATGTGGAGTGAGTACAGCAAGTGTCGGGAGGATCTGGAAGCGGTTTCAGGAAACAGGAAATGCTGGAACCAACCGCTCTGGAAGATGCGGCCGAAAAAGATCAACTTCGACTCGTGACGACAAAACTTTACATCGAATGAGAGTTAAAAATCCTCGATTAACCAGCTTTGACCTGTCTAAGTCCATGGTGGCAGCTGGTGTTGATATTGCACCTTCAACAGTGCGATACAGGCTGTTAGAACGCGGACGGAGAGCATGTCGACCGTACAAGAAGCAGCTTCTGACGCTTCGCATGAAGAGAAAAAGGTTGGAATGGGCACGGAAATACAAAACATGGACTGGGAGAAAGTTCTCTTTTCTGACGAAACACATTTTGTGGTTCAGGGATTTAGATCTATGTTCGTGAGAAGGAGCCAAGGAGAGCCTCTCAATTAGCACCACATCAATCAAGCACCCAAGCATCCGCCCAAAAAGATGTTTTGGGGTTGTTTCAGCGTTTTGGGGGCAGAATCTTTGTTCCCGTAGAGGGAATGATGAGCAGTGCCAGTTACGAAGTCATATTGACCCGAAAAGTGCTTCCAACCATGGTTAAACTGTGGCCGAACGGAGATTGCGTTTTCCAACAAGACAGCGGGCCATGTCACACTTCGAAGCGAATCAAAAATTTCTGCTCAAAAAAAAATATTACCGTACTGGATTGGCCCGGGAATTCACCAGACTTGAATCCCATAGAAAATTTGTGGGCTATTGTCAAAAAACGGCTTCACAAATTTGACTGTACGGCGATGGACAAGCTAATTTCGGCCGTTATTGACATATGGTTCAGAGACGTTGAAATTAAAACTACATGTGCTAGTCTAGTACATTCCATGCCGAAACGTGTCTGTGATGTTATAAAGTCTCGGGGAGGTCATATCACTTATTAGTTTTAAATATATCCATAGAAAACTTGAATAAAACTGAATTTTATAAAAAAACTGCATTTCTCAATTAATTGCCACAATACTGTATGTCCATAAGAAACGAATCACTGCTCACACCGCCAGGCGAGACCACTTTTCTAAACATCTTGCCATTTCAATTGCTCTGATGCTTCTGTGAATTTACACAACCTACCTGCACAACCGTTGTAAGACAACTAACGCCATCTGTATCCATTCTGGGGTAAAATATTCCCTCCACAATAATTGCTTTTCAAATACTGTGGCTTGTAACATTTTTGGGGGGATCTACTACCCTCGTACGTTGAACCCTATGGAACTGAATTCAAGCATTTTTTAAGCGAATTTAAAATTAACAAATTACTTCGAAAGTTTTAGAAAATATTCAAATTATCACATAAAATATAAAAAAGAAATTTCAGAAAAGTATATTCAGTAGTTATGTAAATAAAAATTAAAATAATAATTACACCTATTATATTAAGAGATCACGTGACCATTATATGAAGAAACCAAGTGGCCCACTTCAAAATAAAATATGGCATCCATTTTGTGTCAAAATTGTGATTTTTAAAGTTCTTTTTAATTCATATTTGGTGTTGTATCCGTCCGAAAACCGCTTTATTTCTGCTTAATTTCTGTGCATCAATGTTCTGAAACAACGAATTACAATATATTTGAGTTTAAATGATCATCAAACTTTAATTATTTCTACAAAGAAGCCTAATTTTAACTTATGGAGATTGTAAACACGTCAAGCTTTAAGATGAGTTGTATAAGAATTGCTGAATTTCTTTAGCGTAAAATTATTTAGCACTGAAGTCTGCAATATGGTTGATATTAATAAAACAATCATTGATTTTACTTAGAGAACAGACGATTTTATAGCAGACTTTTTCGGTGAAGTTTTAAGCTTATAGTTAAATTACTTTTACCTCCATGGTTTTAAGTTTTTAAGTAAAATAAATTATTGTAGTATTGCGATGAATGAAAGGAATAGTATAAATATTTATGAATGAAATTTTTACTGCTATTTCTTAGAGAGCCTAGCAGTTTATATTTCAATGACGACATTTGAATTAAGTTCAATTTTTTCGATAAAGTTTTCAAATGTAATAAATCATTGTAGTGTTGTAATAATTTTAAAAATATTACCGCTGAATGTATCGCATTTTAGAGATGTTTAAATAAAATTGCATTGTAGTCAGATAGTGTTTCATAATCAATGCTTTATGCATAATTGATCTCTATTGTTTCTATTTGTGCTCATTTCGTCTTTTGACATCGGGTTGTTGATTCTTTTACACGGAGGAAGATGATCCAGCGTATCGTCGAAGCAGCTGTATGTTGCATTGTCATTTCAGTCTTGCTTAAATTATGCAGGTGTTCCTTATTCATTCATTTCAGTTTGTCACTATTATATGTTTATTAATGTAACGTCTAGGAGTTAATTTTTATAATCTAAAACTGTATTCGACAATTAATATTGTATTAGAATCCGAAAAGCATTGGCTGTATAACATATGCAATAGGGTGTAGTGAATTTTTTTTTTTCGAAATTTAGAAGCCTGGGTTTGAAAAAGTTGCGTACCATGAAATCAAATAATCCTATGAAATATTTTTAAATTCTATGTATATTTTGATATGCCTAGTTGAAATTTCCGTTTTTGTATAATATTGTGACATATATAGTAAACATGATAAACCGTAATGTAATCAAAGTAATTTATCTGCTATAATCCACTGTACTAGCATGAAAAAGCATCTCGGAACAGGTTTAGTTGATTACCACTCTAAAATCAGGGAGAGCAGGCTTTCAGAAAGCGAGTCCCATTAAATAAAGGGGATGTTTCGCAGTCCATCTCCCACGTGCTAAATAGCTCCATTTTTCACTTTGCTGTTCGAGTGGTAAGTAGTTTAAAATTTTTATCTATACACATTTAAAATTTTGCTGTGCTTACAAACAGATATTATTAATAAATGTTATTAATTACTAATTAATATTAATTATGAATGAATAAGATTGGGTGACCCCTGGTTACTATCAAACTGTTCGAGTGTCTTGTGTTGGTGGTTTATGGTAGTGAAAAAGGACTTTTAGCTTCTGATTAATTCCATAATCATGGCTGATAAAACTGATTTGCCATCGTCTTCTGCTGAAGTAAAGTCGGTAACATGTATGAAGTTCATTTGACCTGTGTTTGGGAAACCAGTCCTTTTCAAGAAAAATATGCTACTTACCTATGATGATATGATGAAAGAATATTTATGCGTATGGCAGGAATTGCGAACTGGTGGTAGATCTAAGGAACCAATGCATTTTGCTGAAATTGCTGAACCAGTGGTAGTTGATATTGAAGACATATGGAAGAAAGCTTCAATTCCAATCATATCACACCAAAGCATTTTACAACGACTTCGAGATTATCACGATAAATTCAGGAAGTTACTGAAACCTTATAAGAAACGGTACAACAATGATAACTACAAAAAAATCTAAACGTTCCAGACCCAAGCTAAAGAACTGTTTGATATAGCCTGTTATAAGTGCGATTTTGCTGTTTGCACTTGTGAAAAGATTAAGAAGGTGCCATTGCAGGAAAGAGCATTTTTGATAGATCAACGAATGAGAAGAAAAATGATGATAGGGAACATTGATATTAAAACAACTGCAACGAAAGAGAAACGAAAGCAAGACAGAATCAACCATTTAGCCAAATTATCAAGAGTTGGTAGTGGTAATGATGAAATAGGCGACATCTTGCAATCTTCATATGCAGAACAGGTACAGAACTGAAATACAGTTACAGAATGGGATGATCTAGTAATAATAGACTCTCCAACTACTACTGAGACAACTATTTCCACATATTTTCGAAAAAATAATCAAATGCGTACAAAATTAACAACGGTAGCACGTGAATGTGACAGACGGGGCATGACTTGATTCACTGGGTGTTTGAAGATAAGTTTAAGCCACAGTCACCAGATGTATTAACCAAGAAGAGCTGGATCGTTACGGGAGCGCAACACCAGCTTTGAAATGTTGAAATTCCCCATGCCACTCACAAGTGCGGAAATGTTTGTTCGTTTAGTAACTGAAGCTTCAGGGTCTGCTGAGCAAAGAGACCGCATTATTCGATCGAGACTTCAATCACGTTCAGTTATGAAGCATTTCAACACAAAAACTGATTATCGTATTTAAATTTGTAGCATTAACGAACAGTAGTATTTTTTGTGTAACCAGGATTTTGTTCACTTTTTTTGGAAATTTGTGTTCTCTAATATAACATATAATGCATATTACGTAACTTTCTTATGTTTCACTTTATAAACAAAAATTAGATTTTTGTTGAAATATACGATATATGTCTATGATTTCAACCATCTTGGGGCACTTTAAGATTTAAATTTATGGCACAGAAACTTTTTCTTGTTGATAATGTGATACAATAAAAATATTTAAGCACTCAGGAGAAAAATAATTTGATATTTTACATAATTTTATAATTTTTCAAGGTAACGACTAAAATTACAACAAAAAGCATAATTCAAAGTCCTTGGGGCACTTCAAGATGACAACATAAAAAAAATATTTTATAGTGTGATTCCAATATGCAATCACAACTTTTAAACACCAAGGCTAAATCCCGGCCGCCCATTAAGCTACTCTATGTCTTAGGATGAGTCGGTCGGCCTGGGCTTTCGACATCCAGGCAACATCAAAATATGAAAAAACATATTTTCCATACTTTTTAACTGCACCCTAATATGCAATGGACATTTCTAGCTCGTTAAATTACAAACTTTCCTTATTGCATATATCAACGACATAGTTTATATATGAATGATCCTTAGAATTTCCAACTACTGGGAAACTTAAAAAAATATATCTGTAAGGAAATTTCATAACATAAAAATCAAGTTTATTTATTTCTGGGTTTTTTTATGTTATTTCATGTCATTAAATATTTTAAGGCACTTTAATCAATTTAAGTAACAAAACAATTATCTCTCTCAAAAATCAGAAAACATCTTAACAAAATTTCCCAATTCAACCAAATTTAAAGTGATTCTAAAAAGCAACTAAAAAAATATATTTCTGCACAGTAAAATATCATTACTAATTGGAAGCATGTGTTTTGTACCTTGCAATAATCATGCATTATAGAAAGGACTTTGTATTTTGAGACTGAAAAATAATTGAGTTTGATTGCTACGAAAATTATATTTGATTATTAATTTATTTGCGATAAATTAATAATAAGAAAAAAAATAACTACATATTTTGGAAACTTTTATACAGCTACATTAAAAATATAATGACCAGCTTAATAAAAAAAAATCACATTCGATTGATAATTGGTAATTTCTACGCAGCGTTGCTATGGCAATTCAATTCTTGAAAAACAAAATTTTTGTCTCTTATTAAAATTATAGTCATCCTCGGAGGTATGGATAAAATTGAAAATGACAGAACTTATTGAAATAAAAAACAGGTATAAAAGCAAGCATAAAAAATAATGTATAAAAAAAGGTACATATTAATCGAAGGAAAAAATAATTATAAGATTCATATTCATTTAATATTAACAACCCTGTATATGTATATATATGTATATATATAACAATGGTTTAAAAATCCAATGAAAGAATAGATCGAAATTTCGACTCAAAAAACTGTATATATATATATATATATATATATATATAAGTGTATGTATATATATACATACACTAATTTGCAAAAAAAAAAAATACGAAGCACCCCTAAAAAATAAAACGATCATATCGAAATTTAGCATGCATTTTATTTATTAATAACACACCTGTATATGTATATACATATATGTATATATACATATATATATATATATATATATATATATATATATATATATATATATATATATATATATATATATATATATATATATATATATATATATATATATATATATATATATATATATATATATATATATATATATATATATATATATATATATATACATATATGTATATAAATTAGTAAATCCAAAGTTAGAATGTATGTAGTAACTCATAATACACTATTCCAAAATTTTCTACAAAATACAAAGAAATATAAGACATTAAGACATATAGAGGAAATAATAAAGCGTAATGCAGGTCATAAAGACAAAGACAATCAACAATTTTCAAAAATGAGGAATGCAAATAAGAAAACAAAAAAATCAAGCAAAAAATCATGCACATGGAAGAGATTTAGGCTTACGATACGTTCATTTCGAAAAAATTATCTACGGGTCCATATATCCTCTCGAAATGAACACAAAAATGCTTGTTTCTGAAACACAAGATAGATTTTATCTATAAACTTGCGTTATATGGACGACAAGCATATAGAATGGAACAATAAAGGAAACATAAATACCTCAAAACACATCTCATCATCGCAACCATAACGAGCAAAATATATATATATATATATACATATAAGTGTATATATATATATATATATATATATATATATATATATATATATACATACACTCTTTTGCAAAAAAAAAGAAGCACCCCAAAAAAATAAATCGATCATCTCGAAATTTCGCATACAAATTCCTTTATACCAAGTGTGCAAATGATAAAATTTGCAAGGCCAATGTGTGTTAACTTCGGTCATTGCGCGAGTTTCTACTGCGCAAATAACATCCTTTAAAACAGGTTAAAAATGTGGACGGTTTGTCTTTGCTCGTTAACGGCGTTGCAGTTCCGTGGAGACACAACCAATAATGCCGTTACACCTTTGCCGAAGACCTTCTAAGCAATTAGACGGGTTCGAACTGGTCGTATAGTCGGGATGAGTGAATCATGCACAGAACACTGGCCGCCATCTGCACCGAACGGAAATGAAATTTCAACGTGCAACTACTAACCATTGATGGGTCCTGCGGGCTTGATTTTGTAATAATTTCACTGCCTATGTATGAACTTTACGCATATTTAATTTCAATAAAAACAGTCACTTTCTTTATAGTTTTTTTTTTTTTTGCAAAAGAGTGTATATATACATTATATTACATAAATGCTTCAGCACAATACCCTATAATTTTAAATTTATAATTTTCATGACTTTGTGTCTGGTAATTTTATACATTTCATCACATAACACAGTGAACATTTAGTATTTTGGAATTCTCTCATTGTTACTCCACAGCTTTCGTGAAAAATTTATTTTAACCACGAATCATCCGATGCCAATAGACTGTATATCCATTGAACTTTTCGGATTTTTTTTCTAGTATTCAAATTAGTCACTCTTCGAACAGCTCAAGATGTAAGCAGATTAGAATAATTTAGTGCTTAGCGGTTTTTACAGAAATTTCAATAACTGTAACTTATATGGTTCTGTCTTTTTGTCTGGATTATAAAAAACGGCTTACCTAATATATATTTTCCACTGGTTTATTAAGCTTATTTCGGCAGGCTTAAGATATATTCTTCAGATTTTGCATATGGTATTATTTTTAAAATTTTGCATAACTAAAGATCAAATTGTATTTATTCTATCTAATTATATAAATTTAAACTTTAATATATCATTATTAGAAATATTTCCTCATTGAAGAAATGCTTCAATGCTATAGCCTCTGCAATCGAAGTTATAGTTTTCATAACTTTGTATGTATCTAACAATTTTATAAATTTATTTAAGTAATTCTATGGTGTTATCCAAGTGGTTTCGTTAAATGCCTTTTTACAAAGAATCGCCCGCTGCCCAATAGACCGACTATCTATGGAACCTCTCGGATTTTCTTCTACAGTTTAAATAAACCATGCAGTTTGTGTAAAAATATAAATAACAACTGTTTTATAAATTAAAAGAAATGATGATATTTCATTTTATAACATTTAAGCTCAAACGTCATATTTTTAAATTTCATTGAAAATGTGATAAATTAAATATACAATAATGTTTAAATGTGGTTTTGTAATGATGTTTCTGATATATATCGATATACATGTCCTATTCTTATCACTAATTGCAAGTGAATAGACAAAAAATGCATCAGTAATTAAGGGGAATTGCTGTCTTGTGTAAAAAAGCAAAAGTTGTTTTTACTCTGATGATCATTATCGAGCGCTCATTGTTTGAAGTCATTAATGATAAAGATACTTGAGAAAGTGTAATATATATACTGCGCGACAGAGGAAATACAACACCAATAAGCTTTAGCAGTATAATTACGAAAATTGCGAGACAAAAGCAGCTGGTATGCAAATAATCTGAAATGCAAGTAAGTCACTTGATTAGAGTGCGGGATAAAAGGGATGGAAACAGCAAATGACCAAGCAGCTGTTGCTGTCTGTCGCCTACGGAAACGAGTTTTTTCCTATTTCAGAAGACATGTGTTGTTGAAAATATGCCTGATTAATGGCGCCGAAGTCAGTTTCCGCAATTGGACGATTGTGCGAGGGGATTCAATTTAGGACCACGCACGGCTGAATGCCGTACCGGTCTATCTTCACGGAAACACGCGCAGATGCGTCCACTGTATAAAGGATTTGTAGAAGATGGATTGATGAAGGCCATGTGAATCATCGCAGTGGTACAGATATATCCAGATGTACGTCAGCATGCATTGAGCGACGCATTCATCAACCGTCCTTTACGAAGACTGCCACTGATGATAAGACACATCCGTGAGATAACGATGTTGGACCCGAGCCTCTTGGACGGCTGAATGGGGCATGGTAGTTTTCAGCGACGAGTCTCGTTCCATTTTTCGAATGACAGTCGACGTGTGAGAGTATGGAGGCGAAGTGGAAATAGGCTCATTCCAGCTGCGGTTGCTGAACACCATAATTCTGGACAACGCGGAATCTTGGTTTTGGGTGCCATCGGCTTCGATAGGCGATCACCTCTGTTTCTTATCAGAGGCAATGTGACGGAACTACGATATGTGGTTGCACTGCCCTACCTTCAGCGGTTGCAGAATGTTGCATTCCAGCAAGATAACACGCGACCGCACACGGCAACCATCAGAAGATAAGTCTTGTCAGGTATTCAGCTGCTTCCTCGGTCTCCACTCTCTCCACAAATATCACCCATCGAGCATGTATGGGATCTGATTGACTGCCCTGCACCGCCCTCAAACAGAGAACGACCTGTAAAGGATGGTGGAAGACATATAGTCATCCATCGATCAGTAATCTATCCGTATGCTCATTGCACCTATTCTTCAAATCGTTACCTCTTGCAACGCCGCAAGAGGTGGTTCTACTGCCTACTGATCACCCTGCCTATACTATAACTGCATTACATTATACTTCTGGAATTAACTTCACTCATTTATATATACTATTTCAATGCGTCCTTTATCATCAAACTCTAATCGCTCTTTTATGGTGTTGCATTTCCTGTGTAGGATAGTGTATAAAAAAATTCCAAAGTGTTGCTTCATGCACAGTATGTGCTGCTCTGAAAGTGCACAGTTCGAAAAAAATTGACAGAAGCGATTTTCCTGAAACTGAATACACAAATGTATGGCGTTGTCAGAAAATCATTATAGAACATTTTTAATGCATTTGTTTTCCCTATAACTTATGTTTATTATTAAAATTTATACATTAAACATGATAAACATGAATATGCTACTTTGTAATATATTAAACTAACATTGTCAACATACAATGTAACTTAAATACGGAAAACATCAGCAAACAAACCTTGCAAGGTATCCAGGTGCGTCCTTGGCCTCTTAACCATCCGGTATGTATAAGATGGGTTTGGACATCGTTTGACTGCCCTCTACCAGCTTCTAACAGAGAACGACCTGTAAAGGATGGTTGAAGGCATATGGTCATCCATCCTTCAAGAAACTATCCGCACACTCATTGCATCTATTCTTCCAAGGGTTATTGCTTGCATCAACACAAAAGATGATCATGTTGCCTACTGCAGCCTGTCTATGCCATTACTGTACTGTATTATCCTTCCGGAATTAGCGTCACTCATTTATATATGCCATCCCTGTTTGTGTGCCCTTTATCATCATCCCACTATTCGCCCTATTCGAGTTTAGATTCTCCATAAAATTAAATATTTTTGTCTAATTTTATCATTGGGAATAACTATCTACTTCTTACGCCATGAAGTAGATAGTTATTCCCAAAATGTTGCATTTTTTGTGTCGGGTAGTGTATTATTGCAGGTACTTTTCGAATAATTTTAGTTACACGAATGTAAATTTTTGTTTCATTTAATCTAACTTTCACGGCGTAAGAAGTAGATAGTTATTCCCAATGATAAAATTAGACAAAAATATTTAATTTTAAGGAGAATATAAAATCGAAAAGAAACTTTTTATACATTCGAGGTTAACCATCGTTTACTATTGCAGCTTTAACAATAGCATACCCAAAGCCGAAAGTAGTTGAATTATAAATTATTAAATTACTTCACCTCACTGGTAATTGATTTCATTTAAAAATATTGATTAATTTACAAATTAAAATCTCTAGAATTTTAGTTTTATGTGATAAATATTTCTGTTCTGCATGTTTGCGTTGCAAGGTCGTATTATATAAATATCAGTCCAGATTAAATAAACTATAATATTCATTGCAAATCGTTATATTAAAATAGTATAGTTGTAATTCATTTTTTTTTCTCAAAAAATATTACATTTTGTGTGTTCTCTCTCTGTAGTTTTACTATGGATATACATTTGATAACCAACCGCAATTATCGGGGTGCAAGGACATGTTATAGAAATACACGTCAAGATTCAATAAACCATGACATTCATTGCAAATCTTTACAATTGAAAAATAAAATAATTAGATAGCATGGATTTTTTCTAAACATAAAATTTCGTAAATTTTCCTAATAAAATGTTTCCTAATGAAAAACGAACCTGCATTGGTATGTGTATTGTAAAACATTTAAACAAAGACAAAAATAAATGCACAAGAAATTGTTTCATGTTAATATAATTCGTATCATTATAAACTAAAGATATCCTGCTAATAAATGCATATTTAGGTACACAAACTGGCCTTCCTTAATAAGATTTCAGTATCATTCCCGTAGATACGATTCAACGTTAATTCTTATTATCTACTTATTTTGAGACGCTTTGTTTCTATCAATTGCTTAAGAAATCAGGGTTAGAGATATTGCCTGTATTTATGAAACTTATATTTTTCTATTGTTTTTTTTTTATTGCAGAGAGAGTTGTAGGTTATTCCAATAATATTTTTAGAAGTATAATATATCTTCGAAACGAAAACTGATAATTAAAGCAGTTAATAATTAGATTCACTTCATTCTCGAAAGTCTTAGTCACCTACTGTATAAGGATCAGCTTACATTAAAAAAGATGCTAGAGAACATGCTGCGCCCTAAATAAACACATAATCACACCTTAGAACGATGGAATGAAGAGTAATACGTTTGGGATCCAATGATGAACATATGAAACATAACAATATATTTTACAAATGATCGATATTACATTTTGGATTTTATTCTATCTCTTTCAGTTTTGGCCATATTATGGTAAGATTATGGTAATATTTGATATTATCAATTACTATTGGATCCTTTAATATATTGATTTCGATATATATATATATATATATAACCACTCAGACTTGGATGTGAAGAAAATACATCAGTATTTATATGGCGATAGTGTCGCTAATAGGTCTTGTATCCATTTTTTTAAAATAACCACTCAGACTTGGATGTGAAGAAAATACATCAGTATTTATATGGCGATAATGTCGCTAATAGGTCTTGTATCCATTTTTTAAAATAACCACTCAGACTTGGATTTAATTAGTCATGAATATATTGATTTTAAAGTATTAAATAGGCACGAGTGAAGCGTAATTTCATACATTAGTATTTTAAATTAATTGTTAAAAAATTTTATAGAGTGATTTAGCGTAGAGTAGTAAACTTAAGATTTACATAATATTGAAAGTGCATATGTTTGTATGTAATTTTTACGGTTTTATAAGAGTCATGAAGTAGATAGGGTAGGGAGTATCGGCTACCGGGAGCGTTTGCCACGGCGGAAAAAAGCTTTAACCGGAGTGTTGCGGGTCGCAACTCCCCCCGGCCGTTACTCTTGTCACTCTTCTGGAAATTTACGAGTACATTGTTACTTGTCCTTGATATATATATATATATACAAAATTCCTAAAATACTGTCTTGAATAAAACATTTTAGCTAAAGCTTCACATATTTGCATCAACATGCCTTATAAATTATAACTGAAAATTATTTCTCTGCAATTTTGGATTCAGGGATAATAACCTCATATAAAACATAATAGTCTAATCCACTGAAAATATTCACATTTTTCATAGAATATTCCAATTTTTTTCAAATTACATATGATAATAAATATGGGACTCATATTTTAAGTGTTCTCCCTAAAATAACAATTTGAAGTGCAGGATGGATAGGAAGTAATGACAGATGTACCAAAAATGGGGAAGAGCTCTAATTAACTGAATTCCCTTGAGAATGCAAAGCAAGGTAATCATTAGCGTTAATGAGTCGAGGCATATTTGAAAGTGTTTTGATGCATTTTATGAGATTTTAGATAGTACTAGTAGATTAGTATGAATAAAGTTAGAAAATTCTTTAAAAGTTTGGAAGATACATAAGAGGATTCAAAATAGAAACCCTCTGTAAAAATCGATGAAATTAATTTTATCCGTATGCAAATGTAATGCTAAAAGGCATTTTTGATTAACATTTTAAAAGTACTGTTTGTTATAATACTAAAGAAGTAAATTTTTAGACTTCTGTTGTATTAACAATTGTCTGCTCATAAACAAAGAATGTAAATATTTTTAATATATTTATATATCTTTTAAATGTAAAAATATTTGAACTCATAAATATTTAAATTCATTTTCTCAAAAATGTGAAATATTTTATAATTTAAATATCTAAAAATGAGCTACTTTACTACATATTTATCTTAATAATAAGGAAAAAATATATTACGGTATACTAAACAGCCTTACAGTTTATGAAGCAGCAGTACAATATATAGAGCAGCATTACAGTAATAGATGTAGAAAGCAACTTGTGTCTCACTAACACAAAGATATTCCATCTTGGGCATACTATAGTATATTGCTCGCACTGGACTAGATCAGATTTTTACAGTGATAACTTATATGTAATTTAAAACATTTCTCTGTTTGTTAAAATTTCATACCATTTCACTTTTACAGATTCAAAATATACTGAACACGATAAAAACACCTATTACGTCTTACTGTAAAATTCCATTCGAAACAGGTAAATGCAACGCAGTAACGTTTGAACCAGTGATGAAATATGAAAATTACTTAAATTTTCTTTTGCCCTGAATCTTATTTTGTTTATTGTGTAGTATTTGGTGTAGTTGAAGAAAAGGAAGATCTTTATCATAATAGAAATAAACACAAACTTATAAAAACTGATTGATTGGCTCTAAAAATTTCCATACTTACAGTAATCAATGTGTTTTTTTAATTAAATTTTAATAATTTTTTAATTTATTTTACAATGCTTTTGGGCTATATATATATATATATATATATATATATATATATATATATATATATATATATGTATATATATATATATATATGTATATATATATATATATATATATATATATATATATATATATATATATATATATATATATATATATATATATATATATATATATATATATATATACATATATATATATTGATTAAATAATTTGAACCTGCAATTCCAATATTCCCACTGGTAACAGGATATATGAACCTTTCGCAAAATAGTTATTTGAACATTCAGTATATACATGGTGATGATAATTAAAGTTCCCGGTTTTAAAATGGTCTCAAATAAAAATCACTGGTCAGAATGATTTGATATTTTGCGTGAACACTCATGGAGCATTGCAATTTTGTTTGGTGAAGAAAAAACAGTAGTTCAAAAAGTCGCCGCTAGGAAAATAATTGGCGCTTTACTACACTAGAATGCAAAACAAAAGTAATAATCGTTGACTTACACATTGGTTAATGACGTAATAAATGTTTAATATGCTGCCCTTCGCATTCTGAAACAAGCTAAAAGCGCAAAATATCGTGTTCAACAACAGATTTGAGTGTTTCTGTAGAACTGTTGTGGATGTGATGCGTGATGCTTGCTTTAAGTTCCGTTAAATTGTTAATGTAACCAATAAACACCACTTTCTCCAGATGCCCCCAAAGCAAAAAATCACATGGATTGAAGTCAAGGGAACGTGCTGCCCATCTTACAGGAAAATGGCGGCTGATGATTCTGCCACCTCAAAAATGATTGCGAAGTAGCCGCTTCACTGGTTTTGCGATATGTGGTGGAGCCCCATTCTGCATGAAATTAGTGTTATCGATATACAAACGCTCTTGCAGTGTGGGTATAACGTGACTTTTCAAAAGACGTTCATATCGATGGCCATTGACAGAGCAGGTGACGGGGCCTCGAGAACTAATTTCCTCAAAAAGAAAGGCCCGATAATAAACTCTGCTGTAAATACGCACCACACAGTGACTTTGGGGGAATGAAGAGGCACCTGGCGTAGTTCCTATGGATTTTCGGTTGCCCAGATTCTGCAGTTTTGCGTATTAACAGTTTCGTGGAGATGGAAGTGTGCTTCGTCAGTCCACAAAATGTTCCAGGGCCATTCATCGTCCACTTGCATCCGAACCAGAAATTGAAGTGCAAACATTTTACATGCAACATTATCCGCAGGAAGCAACTGTTGAACATTGGTCAGTTTGTAAGGATAACATTTCAGAATGTGTTTCAAAATTTTGTGCACCATTCTGGAGGGTACGTCTAATGATCGCCAATTCCACGGCACTCGTAGATGCATTAGCGTTACGCTTTTCTTCTAACGCTGTAGCTACGTCTTCCACTATCTCTTCATCAACTGTTTTCAGTCCCCTGCCAGGTTTGATGTCCGAAGAGTCAGTCTCTTCAAATTTTAAAATCAAATTGAGCAAGCGTTTGCCACACAGAGGACCAGATTTTAACTTTTTCAACGTTCTGAACTTTCCAAGAGCTACTAAACAAGAGTTGTTATTCTCATAAAACTATTTGACAAGAAGAGTACGAAATTTAATGATAGAGTCATTGCGACAGAACAATTGATATTTTTCATTAAGCTATGAGAACCAAGTTCCGAGCTTCATTTTTTATAGCAAACGTTTATTGTAACGTCACAGTTTTATGCAAATTTGCAGCAGCATTTGAAGAGCAATAATGTAAATCAATTTAAATCCACTTTTTGTGAAAAAGATACGGCTTACGTTTGCTTAGAATTTAACATTGTTTCAATGGATGAATTTTTTTTTCATTACTTGCATGCATATTATGATGGAAGATCGACTTTTAATTCAGTATTCGAAGGACAGCATATTGAACATTTATTACGTCATTAGTCAATGAGTAAATAAACGTTTATTTCTTTTGTATTGCATTCTAGTGTAGTAAAGCTCCAATTATTCTGCTAGCGGCGGCTTTTTGAACTAATGTTTTTTTCTTCACCAAACAAAATTCCATTGCTCCACGAGTGGTCACGCAAAATGTCAAATCATTCTGACCAGTGCCTTTTATTTCCGACCATTTTCAAACCGGACACTTTAATTATAATCACTCTGTACATACTGTGGTGAATAATCATTGAATGTTTTTACTTTTATATACATCATATTGTTTATTAAATTATTAATCTTATTTAAAGTGGTCGTGAATCGTAACATTTGAATTCTTTGCCTATTCTTCTTGCAGCCAAATCATTTTGCCTGGGGTTTAGACACGTCCTCCTTCTTGTCATTGGATGCTCCTCAATTCGATGTCGTATCTTAGCATTATTAGCTCTTTTACTTTCCAATGAAGCTTGATTTAAGTCTTAGCCCTAGGATATTTTCCCCAACCAAACCTTCAATTTGTGTGGTTTACATTTATTGGGATCATAACATTCCGGGCTAAGTCTGTCATAACATGATGATGAAAAAGCTGCGCTTTGTGTCGTCTTAAACATCAGAAACTGCATTTGGTGCGCCTGGTCTAACACATACTCTTGCAGACGATAAATGTACTCAATAGATAATAAATACTCTAATCTTACTAAAAAGGGGAAGACTCTTCCTTAGTAATGTTTATATTACTTTTCAATTATGTGAAAAGTTCAACAACAAGACTCAAAATGTTTGATAATAACCAATTTATTTATTTTACAGCATATATTAAAACAACTTCAATTCTGTTAACAAATTTGTTACTATGGATCATTTTACCTCCACTGCAAAAAGTCCTTGATATTGAATTACTACAAAGGAGAAAATTATATTTGTGTTTATAAAACAAAAACATTTTCCGAAATCGGAAACTGCTTTAATGGGAACAATTTAATAGACTGAATACTTGAATACTAGCTATGAAAATTTTTTGCAAAATGCAAGAACAACTATAGTCAAATGTTTACCAATGTGTTTTTTTCAGATTCATGAGATATAAGTCCCTATATTTTTTCTTCGAGTGGTAAGTAGAGTTTCGTAAACCAGGAAATTTTAGTTAATAAACTGGGATTTTTGGAAGAATTGGAAAAGTTGATGGAAAGAAACTAATTCACGCCGTTCATATATGCTCTAATTAATTCAGCACAATACGCAGTTTAAACCTTAATGATGATAGATAAATTTATTAAATCTTCGTCATATTTCAAAAGTGAAGTCTATTAAAATACACTTTTTGATAATTTGAATTGCAAAAATGTGCAAATTATGTCAGTCATAAAATTATTAAAATATTATTGGGATTATATTGGCTTTTTTAATATCGATCAATATTAAACATATATAAATGTATTAATTACTTTGTATTTCATCATTCGGATTGTTTTCAATTTTAAAACATTTACTGGGGCGATAATTAATAAAATTTATCATTTAATTTATAAGTTTGAACTATATTAATATTAATTGTTTATCTTTTATTTTAGTGATTATAAGTGCGTTGTGTTTAAGCAATAACCTTCCAATTATTTTAACTTAAGTGTGAGTCCTGTAAAGGAATTCATTAATCATTATCAAAAGATTAGACTATTTAAACTCAACAATAACATTTATTAATTTACACAACTACTTATTAACTTCCAATACATTATATTACTCTTAAAATAGACTGGGATGGAGACATGCGAGACTACTTGAGCCAATATCTAAATATTCATTAACCGTTGGATTGTTGATGACACATACCTTGAGTTTTGGGCCTTGTTGGGAACCGTGGTCGAATTCGTCTGTAGTTGTTCTCTCCATGTCATGATGATACTCTCACTACTTGAAATCTGCTAATCTTACGATAATACTTGTCGTCATATTACTTGTTCATGTTGCTAAGTCAGAACGCTGATGCCTTTAAGTCATGATTTCTCTAATACTCTAATCTTTCTATAACTGCTTCTAAGTCATCTTACTTGTTCATGTTCTACTACTATCTATTACAAAATACTCATACTAATACTGCCGATAATCTAATTATACTAATACTGCCGATAATCTTAACACTGTACTGAAAACTGCCGATTCTCGCATCCAAACTTGAGGTCCACTCGGTGTGTGTGTGTGTGGGGGGGGGGGGGTAACTCCGCCTTACTTCTTCTATGGCACTGATTGGCCACCTCTCACCCAATGGCACGACTGTGCTTTCAGTCCGGCCCATCTCTTATATGGTCTCCTAACTTCACTGTCCTTTGACCTAAAAGTTCAAGTTCTCATAAAATTCGACGCCAGCCTGACTAATGCTTTGTTTGCCTTTAAGGACACCATAAATCTACACATAAACTTGTCTAACTACATGTGAGAATATATTCGGGTCTCACATTTACAAATTAAATTGCAATTTGTTTGTGGAACTAATTTTTATTTTATATGTAATGAGAAATTGTTTTCTCGGATCTAACAAATTCCACTCAATTTGTCATGCCTCAGCTATTTACAATTTCGAATGCAGAAATAAATATTAATTTTGGGTGATATACATTTTTTTTGCAATGTGAAATGCAACGACAGAAAATTCCCACTTTTCCGTAAATTTACAATATTTCCAGTTTTTATAAAATTCCATTCCAAAAATACATGGCTTCTTCCTAGGAATGAACCGAGATTTTTCTCGTCATTGTCACTCTAGTGGGAAGCTATCAATATATATACATACTGGTTGGGAGTTTTCTCAAAAATGTTGGGCGTTATCAATCTATCCTTAAAATGTGAGTGAAGGTATGTGGATCCAGTCATCGACTGAATCATAACATGTTTAATGAACAAAGGCATTTCTCCAACCTCTATGGTAGTTTGGAAATTTCACAATGCAGGACACCGGAATAAATACATCTACAGTGTGCTTAAAATATTTTTACACGTTTTTTAAACCTGTTGTATATCAATCGCGATAAGTTTATATATCGCTGACGATAAGTTTATATATCAATCACGTTAATATCTACGATAATGTCGGATGAATACTTACAATTATGATTTTGTTACATTTCTTGTCTACTGGATTGTCTTCTTCAGTTCAAAAAGTTTGAATTTGAAATTCCAATTTAGAGCAAGCCTTTGTCCGTCAAAAATAGCTAAAAAACGGTATCTTAATATAGGGGCACTACCTAGTGGTAAGCAATGAACATAATACTAGAAAAATAAAAAAAAATAAGGAAATATAATCATGAGACCCAATCAAGAAAAAGTAAAAGGCTCTGAATATGAAGTCAAGAAATATAGAATTAGACGTGGTCATGTTATACCTCAGAAAAATATGGAGTCATTAAACATCATTAACTATATTACTGGAGTTTTAATTAATATGAAAAGATTCAAAGGAATCTAAATCGACCCCTGTGGAGACCTTTTGATTAATGGAGACACAAGGAAATTAAACCAGTGAGTAGTTATTTAAGAATGATTAGAGATAGAAAATTTGCTAATTTCATGTTTTCTTACAGACTGGATTGATGTTTTTATATACATTTTATGCTGAAAAGCAGTTCACTATTAATTGTTCGCAAATGCACGCGTTTTTCTCTTAAATCCGCTGTGCTTAGTGGCCAATGGCATTATTTTAAATCCACGGAATAACCCGAGGGCATATTTTGTACTCTATGGCCATTCTTGATGTCCACAATTTTTTATTATTTTGGTATCAAAGTAATGAAAGTAGAAAGTTATTCCATAAAATGTCTATTCGTGATATTATCAAAATATTGTTATTTATATTTCAGAGAAATAACTTATTCAAATAAAATACATGAAAAGTCTGAATATAGTAACATTATTTCGAGACAAATATACTATCTAATTTTGCCAAATAATATTTTATTCCAAATTTAAAGGAAATGATAGATATTTTACATAATAATTATTAAAACATATTGATCTCTACAAAAAGTATACACTTTAAAGGATTAAAGAAACAATGCTTAAAAAATGAATTTAAGATATTAAACAGTCTGAAATATAATTATGGCTTTCAACTTTAATTTTTATAAATTGATATATATATATTTTTTCTCAAACATCATTTAAATAAACATTTTTTCAAATCATTCTTTAAGCATTATTGAATCTTCTGATCATTATTTGATCTTTTTATTAAATAATTATCTTTTTGGAGCGTTTAAAAATTTCCATTTTAAGTTGAAATCTTTTGTACGTGCTTTATTATGTGAATGTAAAAATATGTTATTGCGTATGTAGTAGGAAGAATTAAGAACAAAATACCGTTTGCTCAATTAACAGCAATTATCTTACTAAAGAAAAATTACTACTTTTATCTAAATAGAAGAAATTAAAGCGATATAAATGTTTACTTTTGTAATGAAGAAATGTTTTTTTCTCCAACAGCATTTAAATGTGAAATATTTTAACGGTTGAATTGCATGGATTTTTGCAATTTTATTATTAAAATGAGCATGAGCTTGATATTAAAATACGTGATATCTTAATGTTAATATGTTGCAGCTCTATAATTTAGGAAATATGTTTACATGACATTGTTAATTGTAATATTAATGAATTAGTATAACTGCGAACAATTAGTACTTGAGCAAGTAATATACATATAATTTGAATCAACGTAAAATATGTATTTGAAATTTTACACACATGAAATAAAAATTCGATATATATCGTATATCCATACATAACAGATATGTCGTACATTCATATATATCGTATAAGTGTAATTTATATACCTGAAAGCAAGTTAGTAAAATAATTTGATATTTGAAAATTTATGGTCGGAGTATTTCGATGAAATCGGGGCGAAAACTAAAAGCGTTATCGAGCTATAAACAGCTAACGAAAAATTTGTAACGTTTCGAAAGCATGTAAACGAATGAAATGATTCAAATTTTAATTTTACTTTATCTCAGAATGTTATTCTCCGTTTTTCTCTTATTAAAATGACAACGGTCGGTAGATATAGACTTTTCGATGTTCGATCTTCAAAATTTGTCATCATGGAATTTCATTCCTTAGATCTAAGAAGATCTTGTTTTTGTTGTCAAGTTCATTCGATATTTTTTACAATTAAATTAAGTATTCAAGAGCAAACAATCCAAATTCACGTACTAGACGTCTGGAAAATATTTTCTATTACAATAATTTTTGTTTCCTAGCTCTTGGTCGAAGGAAACGACAATGGTAGAAGGAATCGGTAGATCAGCACGATACAATAATAAAATTGGAATAGATAAAAATCCTCGTTTTTATCTATTTTAGCAAATCTTGCTCCGATGTTGAAGCAATTTTTTATAAGGGGGTGATAAAAGTATGGCGATTGGGCGTCGCCGAGCCCCGAACCTGGGACCTTTTGGTTACAAGACCGACATTATAATCACTGAGCAAAAGCTAGGTCCTTCTCCGTTCTTATAATTTGGCTACTGGCTCCGTGTGGCATCTTTGATCAGATGTTTTTGCTGCCGCACACTCCCTCCGCTTGTGAGGAAGGAAGGCCGGGAGGCGTGTCGCCTCGGCGTGACGGACAGTCGTGGTCAACCAGGAAGGGAGTGTCAAGGCTTCTGACTCCGTGTGGTGCTGCCATCTCGTGGTGAGAGGCGAAATCGTTGGAGAGGAAAGCAGCTTGTTTCAAATGTCCAGTCATCATTGTGGCGACTGTGCGTCGCCGGGCTCCGAACCAGGGACCCTTTGGTTACAAGACCGACATTATAATCACTGAGCAAAAGCTAGCTCCTTCTCTGTTCTTATAATTCGGCTACTGGCTCCGTGTGGCATCTTTGATCAGATGTCTTTGCTGCCGCACACTCCCTCCGCTGATGAGGAAGGAAGGCCGGGAGGCGTGACGGACAGTCGTGGTCAACCATGAAGGGAGTGTCAAGGCTTCTGACTCCGTGTGGTGCTGCCATCTCGTGTTGAGAGGCGAAATCGTTATAGAGGAAGGCTGCGTGTTTCAAACGTCCAGTCATCATTGTGGCGACTGTGCGTCGCCGGGCTCCGAACTAGGGACCCTTTGGGTACAAGACCGACATTATAATCACTGAGCAAAAGCTAACTCCTCCTCTGTTCTTATAATTCGGCTACTGGCTCCGTGTGGCATCTTTGATTAGATGTCTTTGCTGCCGCAAAAGGAAGGGGATTTTATTTTTCGGTTTTAGTAAAAATGCTCCAATTTTGATGTAATTTTCACTTTGCATCTTCTATTCTGTAATGGACACAATCAATCTGCACAAGCTAAACTTTGACCCACCTTTGTCGCTTTGTGAGTTTTGCGTGCAAAACGTGCTAAAAACTAGTTGCTATATTTAGTCTTAACATGTTAGAGGTTGCTACATATACCAACTAAGATGATTATAAAAATGTGTTGGTCATAATTGAGTTTTAGATGGTCACCTGCAAATGCAAAATTGTATAAACCACACACATATATATAAATAACTGCAATTTTAATTTTATAGAAAGGGATCATTTTTAATACTTCAAATAATTCGATAATGCAATACTTTGAATAAATTAAATGTTTATATTATTCGTATATATGCTTATTTATAAATGTAAATCGAAATGTCAACTAATGAGTTACTGAAATAATGATTTTTTTTATTTTTAACAGACCGTAAATAAATGTGGTAAATTGCTGATATGAATAATAGTATTAATTCGAATAAAGAAAATATACAAACAAATTATAAAATTTGCCTTATCTACTTCACACACAAAAATGCGAAGATTGTGTAAGAAGAAATATTAATGCAAGATGATAACATTCTTTTGATGCTGTTTATGCATATAATTTCCTAAATAGTCTTAATATTAACCGGATTAGATTAGCTAATTACTGAACATAAACAAAAAACTTGACTTGGAATTGCTTTTTTGGCTATTAAGAAACGTGTGATAATTACACATTTACATTATGCATCGTACTTTTTATTCTCTTCCCTAGAGGTGTATTTTAACAAAAAATATATTTTTTTTAAAAAAAAAAATATTTTATGTTTATTCTTTATATGCTATGACAAGTGAGCCAAAGCTGCAAAATATCAATATTTAGGTTAAAAATGACTTTAGAACTGAATTAAGAGCATCATTGCTGTGACGTTTGACGCTATGATTGACATAAAGAAATGATCTAGTAAAATGCATATTGTTTGCTTTGTGCATTAGATACATTATTTTTAATTTATCCAAAGAATTGAATTGTGCAAGGATATGAATTCCATAGTTTAGGGCCATTAGTTCAGCAGCTAAAGACCATAATTTTTTAGATAATCTCAAATCATTAGCAAATAGGATTAGTAATCAAACTCTGTAACATACAGCAAATAAATGTTGAATTCCAGTTAAAATAAAATTAGAAATATCATACAGTGTTAAGGGAAACTCAAAATAAGGAACACTAGAATGAAGTAAATAATATAGTTTTGCATTTTATTGGGTTTAAGTTACAGAACTTTTAACAAAAACCATGAATTTGCGTGTTTGTTCCAAGATAATTTTATTATTTTTTTATCTATCGAAATAAAATTGAAAATATAATTTGATACGTAGCCTTTGTGAGGTTCCAATTAAAATGTAGACGTCTGCTGTCTGTCTGCCTTCGTGTTTTTCAGCATGTTTTCTTACTTTGAGTTTGACCCAATCGTTAAATAAACGGCAAATCATAGTTATGTGAATATCCAATCTAATGTGATCTAACAGTTTTTTCATCCTCTTTACAGTAAATAATCTTCAAAATTTATTAACTGTTTGATGCTAGTACCTCTATCGCTGAAAATATGTAACATTCAAGCAAAGTCAAACAGCAGAAGTTAGAAGTAACACTCAGTTTTGCGAGCACGAAACTAAGTGTCTGCTGCTTTTTTCGTGCTCAAGTGTATGTTGCCCACTCAAGTCTGGTAAATAAATATTATCTTTATTTCTGTAGCTAATAAAAATCAGAAATGTTGTCTATAAAGAAGCTATTATTTAGGTGTAAAATTGTAAAAATTTATATACATAAAAATGGAAGTTGTATTTTGTAAAAATTGTTATAAGTTTCTAAAAGAAAAAGTTAAAATATTAAAAATTTACCGCAAATTAGGAATTATGTTTATCTTTATTATATATCCCGTATGAAGAATAGCTATACATATAGTATACTACGTTCCCGGTCGTCCAATTACATACTCTAAGTCCTCTGGACGAGTCGGACGGCCTGGGGCTTTCACATATAGTATACTATACTTTCAATTATGTCGCACAACAATTATACAAAAAATGAATATATTTGAGTTTGCTTAAAATTTGCAACATTTATTCTTTTTTAGAAAATTTGCCTTTCTCATTTGACGTCTTAGGACATTTTCCAATATAGACGGCAAATGATTCGCGATTCTCATTTGACGCCTTCAGTAATTTTTTCATTTAGTCTGCATATGGGGTAATTCGCGTTTCTCATTTGACGTCTACATGAGACCTAATAATCAAATTAGAAAGAAACATAACTAACAAAGGGTGTTATCTAGCACAGTTGATTAAGAGAGTTTAGCAGTATATCTTCTGTTATATCAAATTTCTATATGATGATCATTTGTTAAAAGGAAAGTCAGCGGCAAAAACTAAGATAGACACACAAACGCAATCATATAGGCATAAAACAGGAATTTGTTATGTTAGTTTTTTATGCAATAAATTTAACTTATTCTTGAGAAAATATACTGTTTTGTACATCCTTGACAGAAATTAGCCATGTGAAACGAGTTGATTAAAATCTCTTCACGTGTGATACGAGCTATCTCCTTTCAGTTGCAAGCAATGCGCATAAACCAAAGTAAAAAAACAAACAGCTGTATTTGAATTTGATTCTTCATTTGATACACACAGGGGACCTAGATACTTTATATTCAGCTAATATGACTCCGTTTATTCTGTTTCTTTTATTGTATATTTTTTGTTTTCATTTCTGAGAAAATTGTTACGTGTTCGGAATATTAATTTGATTTAAATTTTAATAATGCTTCATAAAAATACTGATTAGAAATACAAAAGTAAATAACTAAGTAAATAAGTAACAAAACTAAGTAAATAAGCAACATAACTAAGTAACAAAAGTAAATAAGTATAATCAGTATGACATAAAGCAACTTCTAAAGTAATTTGTTAAAATATTGAACTGTAGATTGAAACTGTAAAGTCCAGTTACTCACATGTTTTCGGCGGTGATTATTACGAGATTGTGGTATTTAAACAATGTAGTAATTTACTCATTAACAAAGTAACTTTACCAAACACTGCCTATAAGGATATATGTGCATGAAGTAATATATATATAAATCATTTCTAATTGCAATATTTATACTAATCACTTACATCTGGGCGCTAATGAATATTTCCAAGTGCCGCCAACAACTTTGAAAAGTAATCAATTTCGAGATTAAATACTCTTTCTCTGACACATCCATTGTTACGTCTTGTAAGATAATAGAAACTTCACCACATCACTTCCTTTAGAATAGATGACAGAAAGCTTTCAGTAACGCCTACCTTGCTAACAGCATATGCTTAACACCTATTAATTATGTAACCCGTTTGGTGATATTATAAAAATATATTTGTGATCCTAACATTTCGAATTTCAGTTGAAGTAATTGAGATTTTATGATTACTGCATTCTATAAAAATTGCTAAAGCATTTTTTTATTCAGAAACTTTGTTATATAAATTCAAATATACACCTGATGATTGCATATGGCGTGGGATGATCCAAGCAGATAGTAAATTTGATTACAATATAAAATGCAGTGCAGATAAAGATAATTAAGCGTGAATCTTTGAATTTCTTTCTTTAGCACAACAGCCGGGAACATGAACGTTAAAATAATATGCAATATGTTGGACAAAGAGAAAATGACTAATCGATTGATACCAATACAGTAGCGCCACAAAGTGTGAGGAAAGAGAAGTAACAAGAGAAAAAACAGAAACCCTAAGAAATATGAACTTGAGAAAGAAACAGGAAAAAATAAATAAAATGCGGAGTATATGGACTCAACAGAGAATATAAAGAACGAAAGAGAAACACAAAATTATATAAGGGCAAGTCATACCTCGGAGAAATAAGGAGTCATTGTCAAATTCTTAACCAGATTGCTTGGAGTTTTATTGAATAAAAAGGTTTTAGATGAATCAAACTCTAAAACTCTCAGGCAATTTTGAATAATGAAATTGGTTTTGCCTCAATTTCGGATGTTCTTTCAATCGCACTTTAAGGCACGTTTAGTTAGAACAGTATTTGACTATTCGCATTATCAAGGACTCTGATAAATGCCCAATGATTGAATTATATGAGGATATTTTACTTGTTGAAACTAAAAATAAATTCAGAAACTTATCATCATTTTAACTGGCTATGGTATTTCAATTATACAGGGTGAGTCAGAACTCTTGGGTCAAACTTTAAGGGCTGATAAATCACATCTAAACAAGCAATTTTTGTCATACAAAGCAGGGTCGTTACGCAAGAGGTGAACTGGTAGCTAGAGGTTAACCGGTAGCAAGAGGTGAACCGCTGGCAAGAGCTGAACCGCTAGCAAGAGGGCGAACCGGTAGCAAGAGATAAACCGCTAGCAAGAGCTGAACCGCTAGCAAGAGGTGAACCGCAAGAGGTGATCCGCTAGAAGGCGGCAGCACATACCTTCTATTTTTACAGGAGGTATTGCCCCAGTTACTGCAACATGTTCCTGCCAGCATTAATGCATGTATGTGGTTCCAACGTGACGGAGCACCACCCCATTTCAGCGTGAATGTGCGGCACACCTTAGATGCTACATTCCCAGGGCAATGACTTGGTCGGAGTGGTCACATAGCTTGGCCGCACGATAGACTGATCTCTCCTGTCTCGATTTTTTTCTTATGGGGCCATCTGAAAAGTCTCATCTGCGGTAGCCCCATCGACTCCGACGAGGAACTTGTTGCTAGGATTGCTGCTGCTGACGACATTGTCCAAGATATGCCGGATGTTTTAGCTTACGTGCACCGCTCGCTTCGTCGCCTGAATTACTGCTGGTGGTCGCATTTTTGAGCAGTTTCTGTAATTTTGTTCATGAATTCTGCAATTTCTTGTCAGTAAAACGTACTTCGTGCCTGTCTGTCATTTTTGTATTTCGTCTTTTCACGAGAGAGTCATCATTTCCTCATTTCATGAGCTACCACCTAGCGGTTCACCTCTTGTGTTACGTCCCTGCTTTGTATGACAAAATTTGCTTGTTTAGATGTGGTTTATCACCCCTTCAAGTTTGGCCCAAGAGTTCTGTGTCACCCTGTATATCATCGTGATAGGAAAAATATTAAAATAGCTGAAGCTACCAGTTCAATGAATCATTTACGTATTCAAATAGGTTTTCTCTTTTATTACATACATTCTGAATTTCATTGAAATGCCATTTTTACGTGTGATCAATATAATCAAAATAGTAAACAATATGAACTCAATCAAAATACATTAATAACCACGTTTCACATGCTTGACACTTATGAAGATCACTTCAGGCCTCAACTACACTGGAAATAGTAATTTTGATAGCAAATTTCACCTTTAATTGAGAATTTCATATAACGTTAAATTAATAAAGTTGAAATATACTGATAATAGTTCGTATGGATAAGATTACTTTCTTTTTTATCAGCAGATGAATAAAGAATAAGGATTTAATTTAAATAATAAATCATATAAAGTTAAAAAAAGCAATGTTTAGCAATAACATATAAATTAAACATAATTTAAACTATTTTTCAAAGTATATTAATTAATTTATTAATTCGGTATAAGAAGATTTACATTTTCCGTTCTATTAAACCGAAAGTTGAACACCATGTAATTAACATTTTCATTTAGTCAAATCAATAATGATTTTACACCATTATTCACAGTGAAAAAGCTATCTTCTATTTCAAATTAATTATGGATGCGTAACAATCGTTCATAAAGCAGCATGAAATGCCTTGTGATGGAGATAACTTTAACGCAAAGCCCAAATGCTGGCTTACCATTATTTGTTACTTGGATCAAACACTACCACTGCCAATTTGGTGTGTTTGCTTTCTCACTGCATCGGGGATCTTGGTCGTATCCTTTGCTCTATCATGCTTGGTAGTATCCACATTGCTTGGTAGTATAATACATTGCTTGGTAGTATATTTTGCTCTATCATGTCAGTTACTGAGACTTTTAAGAATCGCATATGCATTGTGTAAATGTGCTGTACTTCCCATTAGATGGCACCAATACAAACGGATTACTTGATCTCCAAAGATTCTCTGTCATCGGATCATCCGTCATTGGATCATGTATTTCACTATGAGGCCACCTTTGACACCTCCTTCCTTTCAACTAGAAACATGCACGGCTCATCTGCAACCCTACAAAAGCTCAGTTCAGTTTCGAAAATCTCAGTGAGAGGAAAAAGCTTGAATTTTCTTGAACGAATAAGCCTGAATTTTCTTCCGTATCTTTTATTCAAAAGTTCTTATGAGTTATTCAATTGCATTTTAGATAATTTTTATATGAATTAAATTCAAACATTTCAATTATTAATTTGTCTGTAACAGTTTCTCTAAATTATAGTATAACCCGAGTTCTATATTTATTTTCTCATTCTCCCATTTTCTACTGTTTCTCATGTCTAGTTTATTCTTTCTTCGGTATTTTGTACTTAACACATATTTAAAATAATATTTATTTCTTGTCATTTTCACATCTCTTCATGTAGTTGCAGAAGAGTATATGCAATTTAAAAATTAGTTCTTCCTACATTGAGTAGCATGTAATAATTTTAATGCTGGTTATAATAGTTTAAGTCACTATTTCTTTTAGTTATTTGCTTCATTTCTTACATATTTTTATGAAACAATGAACTGAAAATGTCTGCTGTAGCTTCAATAAATAAAGCTGTCGTTTCAACAAATAGAAAACAATATTCAAGAAATTTTATGTATATTTAATTACGGTACACATTTTTTGTTTGATAATCAAGTCACAAAACTTTAGGAATATTAAAAACCCAGTAGAGGGTAATGGTCTACACGAAGAGAACTGACAAGTCATAAAATGGTCTTATAAGTCACTCTAATTTAAAAACTTTCAACTTAACTTTACATTTTCTAGCGATACATTGCAATATGGATAAGATATAACTAAAGTGCAATATGGATAAGATATAACTAAAAATATACTGAAAATCAGGGAGGAGAGTAAAATTAGCTGCAGACATGGGGAAATTGGTGCTAATGATTGTAATATATTTTATTATTCAAAATGCATAAGATTTGAGAACGAGATTCAATAATATGCATACAATTTAAAAGTTCATTTAACGTTTACAAAGTAATTGTATATGTCGCTGAGACATTATTTTGGTCAAAATAAACAAATCGATGTGTGAATGTTTGAAATTGAAATAAAAAATTCAAGATATTTTGATTTACCATGACTTAAAAAATGTGGTATTATTACAGAATTTTAGCAACAGAAATCGTTGTAAATTTTACATAAGCTGTGACATAAAATATATTCACAGCAGATGTAGTTCATTGTAGGATCGTTTCTTTGAAAATTATTTTTTGTTCATGCGCTGCAGAATTTCCATGATAGCTAATTTGTGTTATTTATTGTATTTCTTATGGAATTCAGACATATCCTTGTAAAAAAAGTGATATGCTTGTTATATGCTTGTAACTGTACCATGATTAGCATATTTAATATAATTTACAGGAGCTATATTCATATAACCTTCACACCAGAAACATAAATGACATACAACTACTACACTTTGCTTTTTTCAACAAAAGGTATATCTAGAAGATCACATGCCAGCAAAAACATTCGGGAGAGAGAAAATATTTGTTTCTTCAAGATATATAATATTCTAGTCGTGCAATTACTGCACTGTTTCTCACTTATTGTTTCGAAAATTTTGCTGAGTTTCATTTTTTACCTCGTTTATACTAGTTTAACTTAGTTATTTTAATGATGATCTTGTTAATAATTTATACTTAGCATAATTTAAAACGAAACTTCGTCGATAGTGTATTACATTTTAATTCAGAAAAGCGTCAACAAGTAATGAAATATTCAACGTAGAAAAATATTGGGCCATGTGTTTAGTACATTATTTTTTTGCTGTGAAAAAAATAAACTCACTGTATTACGTAGAGTAATTCATGTGCCAGCCACGTTAGCTTTTTTCTCTTAGTATCCTATTTCGAAAGGCATTTGATGAGGTATCTATCTAGTTTGCTGGAAGACCGGCTATTACATAGAACTACATACATTTTAGAAAAGTGTAATTATGTCCACTCGGTATATACGATACATAAACCCTGTGACATCAAAATGTATGCTTTCCGGAAAGAGTGGTCGATTGCTATGGAACAAGTAAAGACAACTTGATAGTCACAAATTATATATAATAAATAACAGTCGACATACAGTGCAGCAGGAAGTCCAATTAAATTCCCTTTTTGCACAGTGACAGATTTTACAAGATGTTCTGCAAAAGGACGAAACCCCTTTTGATGGAACCTATGTGCAAACCAATGTATTTCATCAATAAAACTCATATAAAGATATGAGCCCTTAGAATGACTGCCTATCTGAACACAAGAGGGTTGTGTACATGTGTGAACATGTGGTAGAATAAAACGTTTAAAATGTAACAGTGTTAAATAAATAATCACTGTTTAAGTAATTTAGAATACAAAACAAAAAATTTACATCAACTTTATAACATTATCACGAACCATTTACGAGATGTAACGCGTTCTCAGATAAATGTATCAAAAAGTCACATGAAATTAAAGTAAGAGTCAAGTAACCTTAAGTTATAATAATTTAAATTTGACGTAATACCGCCAACTTGGCAATTTTTAAAAGCATTGCCAAATGGACAAAATTATCAGCAAATTGGCAGAAACTGGTCTTTTTGAGGTCAATTTTGCATATATGCTGATAATTTTGGTGAAATTTCAAGCTTTTGAAACATATATTCGCATCTACATTTGAAATTTGAAATTTTTCATGAAAACAATGCATTTTAATTCTGTATGATATAGTAGGAAACAGTAAAAGATATACTATATCAAAAAGTCACATGAAATTAAAGTACGAGTCAAGTAACCTTAAGTTATAATAATTTTAATTAAGTTATAATCTTAATAATTAAGTTATAATTAATTAAGTTATAATCTGTTTCCTACTGTATTATACAGTAGGAAACAGTCCGCACTAGAGATGATCTTTCCACTTTATAATGAAAAGTGAGGAGTAAGAGAAAATATAAGAAAACAATAGAAAAGAAAACAAAATAAAAGAAAAAAAACTTATTTAAACGTTACATCCAACTTATAATTAGAAACATTTACTCTTTTATGTATAGCAAGCCACAAATGATCAAAATATTAGACCGCTAAATAGCAAACAACTGCAATACAAAAACCAAAAACAGTAACAAGGTATTTCCACTATTGCACTGAAAGAGTACATTTTTATATTATAATTTCTTAACTTCTTCTTTGAATATTTAATGATAAAATGATTTTAATCTTAATATTTTCACATATGCAAAATATTTCTGTCTGAAATCTTTGAATAATATAAGTCAGTATACATTTTGGAAAACAGGAAATACAGCAAAAATTACCTCTAATGGAATAAATTAATTCCGTAAACTAAAGTTTAAATTAGTTCATGCCACCACTGAGATAGTTATATTTCCAGGTACATATATTTTAGGAAATTATGAATAATTTGTGACGTAATTTCTCAAACTATGAACTTCGTATTTGCGTACACACTTGTGCCACATGTTGTACGTTATGTGATTCAAATAGTATTTATTAGAAATAATTACTGTTTTTTACATATGCATATATATTTTTTCTTCAATAACGTTGAAATATTCCTTAGTATTCCTTAGTAAGACGTGGGCTTCCCGGAAATGCTACTCAAAGAAACACAGAAAAACAGATGACATTGAAAAAATGAAACGAAAGTAGCTAAAAATATGTTATGGAGCATCACCCGTGCATTCTGAAGTCGACAGTCGTAACGTAAAGCTATTGCTGGTTGTCAGCGAGTTATGAGGTTCAACAATCTGTGCTGTTCAAGGAGGTTTGCACTTTCATGTGGTCATGATTACGGTTTGATTCTATGTGGTCATGATTCTAATTTAATACCATCAAGTTACTATTTGTAAATTTATTCTGAGCACTCTCCTGGTGTCGCATTGTCAGACAAATATATGCGTAATGGAATGATCTCTCCAATTAACTCTACTAGCTAATGCTACAAGTAAATATATAAAAAAATGTTGTAATTGATATCTTACTATTTATTTCGCTTAAATAAAGCGTTAAATGTAAAATCATGAAGCGTCTTTAATATCCATACTAATATTGTCCTTGTAGCCAAATGTAACTAACTGTAGAAAAATGGATGGTTTTACAAAATCTTCAACACAGTGTAAGTCAAGTGAATCAATCCACTATACATAAAATTAATTACATATGCCATTAATAAAATTATCCACCACAAATAATGTCATGAACAGTATATATTTGAACAGTTCAGTACTAAATCAGTATATTTATTGGTAATGAACATTGTTCAATTCAGTATTAATTTTGGCGTCGTTTCGTTACGACTTTTATTCGACTCCATTCGACTCTATTGTCGTTTTAGTGTTCGAAATAAATTATCCAATAATCCGGTCTCACAAATATATATGTTTATACACTAAATATACTTAATGCATTGCGTTAATATCTTATTCATTGATGCTTTTCATTGAAAGACTAAACTTTCATTATAGGGGTCCCACACGATCATCTACGTCACACGATCATCTACGTCAGTAAAGCAGGTACGCACTTTCAGATGTAAAATGTCAAATATTAAATAACTGAAGTTAAAAATTCCGTAAATCCAACATCTGATTTATTACATGTCCAATAATTATATAAATAACCCTCTTAAATAAACCAAAATTCAAAATATTCTTTGGCAAAGAGCCAAAGACGCAAATTTATCTTTCTCGTCACTATAACTGAAACTGTCACTAAAATTTCCCGTCTCAATTATCCTGGCAAAGAAAGTTATTTTTTTACATTTAAAGCCAGTTCATGCATTTAATAAACTATCAAATACAGTTACAAGTTAAATATTTAATATTTATTGTAAAAACTATTTACATTATTGTATACATAAAATTATGAACATATACAGTCTATTTGGTTTCCGCCATTACGTTTATTTTTTTTTCTTTTTCAGAAAAGAAGAAATGATTCCTCTGCATTCTTTACAATCACAAATTACCCTTTTTCCAAAGCAATTACGTTACATTAACCACAGCTGTATTCTCTTTTCTGTTTAACTGGCTTCCGGCATGACTATTGACGCTTGAACGGATGGCTTATTCTCTTCATTATCTGCTAAACAAAAGAAATTAATACTGGGATGTTTCTATTTTCTACTTGTATTTGCAACACAAAAGTGAATGTTGGCTAAAGATCCTGCTTTTATTTCGATTCTGCAATTTATTAACATTAAAATTATTATTTTATTTTTTTAAATGTGTATTTTAAATATTTATTTTTAAAGTTATTTCTTTAAAAAGTTTAATTATTGTATTTCAAAATATTTTGTATAACCTAACACTATTAAATGTAATTTGTTTATATTATATCGTATTGCAATTTGTGCTGAAGTACATTTTGATCTTTGTGCAATCACAGAAAATTATCCATTACATACAGTTTTTCTTCATATTTTATTTGAAAGTCACTATATTTTGTCCTTGCTAGTAATTTTTTTTCAGTTTTGATTCACACGTTCAAGTAATCCTAGGATTATCTGTTGATATGCAAAAACTGATGAAATTGTATAAAATTTGAAGCAAAAAATCTGCTAATTTCCACAGAAAATTACTTCTAGATAAATAATGAAAATGACTCAGGGATTTTGGGATTTTTTGCAGATTCTTTCGCAGATAAAAATCTTTATTCTGAAGACAGATATTAGAGAAGTACTTATGTTTTTTAATATTCATTAAAAAATATCAGATTTTTCGCCATTTTTATATCAGACAAGAGCTTTTACCAATCTAGGAAACCGTTCTTGTTTTAAACGTATATGCTTCAAAGTCGCTGGGCTGGTTTAGATTATTATAAAGTTCAATACATTTTTTGAAAACTGTTGAAGATATTTATTTTAATCACAGTAAGGTAAATTGACCTAAAAGTATAATTTAATCTAATTTCAGTATGTGTTTAGTGTAATTATTATTTTTTACATATTATTATGTGTGTTCAAATGTCAAGAGTGTTTAAAGAAAATAATACATTGAAATATATTTTTCTTTCCCTTCAATACATGGTAATGTATTGGAAAGTATTGGAATCGTGCCGAAAATCGCAACTCGAGTTTTCGACGAATCTACACTTTCTCTATCACTAGAACACGAAAAATCTATTTTTGCTTGACGTCTGTGTGTCTGCCTGTCTGTGCAATATATGTATCCACTCTACCTTAGAAACTAATGACCAACATTTCATAAAATTTTATAGGTAAGTTACTTATGTGTGGCCCTGCTGCTGATCATATTTTGGAACGATTCTTGATAAAAGAGCCCGCCTTTTTTGTGAAATGGCCCACAAAAATCTCATGCATGCACTCTGGCTAAAAAATTTAATTGTGCAAATATCAAAATTTTTTGTAGATAAGTCACCTGTGGGATATATTATAGCTGATTAGATTTTGGTACGATTCGGAAAAGAAGAACCAACTTTTTTTTACAAAGCAAAACAGCCCGCAAAAATTCACTAATATCTAAAATAAAATACTACGTATGCACAAATGTATCAATTAAACGCCAGTTTTATTCATAATTTTTAACGAGGAAAAGAATAAAACCTACTGCATTACACTAGGTCTAATCGTTCTCCAGATATTTTAATTTTTTCGCATTTTTGTTGCGCTGTCTTTGAAAAGCTGTGCAGTTACCAAATAAAACCAAAATTGGAATTTAAAGGGGGAATTCTGTACAATTAAATACAATTTAATGAATTATTAAAGAAATAGAGAATGAATTTCAGTCTGTAGGGAGAGTGATGTGCTGCCCACAATAGATATTTTAGATTGATATATGGCCTTATAATAATAATCTATCAGAGGCAACAGTAAAACAATTTTGTACACGGGGAAAACTTCTTTCCTTTCTAAAATTCTGAGGAACTCCTATTTATTCCGTATGATTTGATTTCGAAATTTTCAATATTGATTAGCAATACATTTAATTTATTTCACAGTACAAAACCGATATTTATAACATAGGTGCATTATCAGGTATAAACACCGAATGCCAAATAAATAAGTAAAAATTATAAGTGTTGGTGTTAAATTATATATTTTGGTACAAAATATGTGTTCTTTGATCACGCGTACAGAAATGACGTGAAAAAGTTTATATTATGTTTTCTTAAAATACCCTTTATTATTTTTCAAATACTTCATAAAAGTGGCATCGCTAAGATGTTATCTCTTCTGATAAACCTCCGAATGTATCTTTAAAGCGAAAGTTAACTTACCTATTCTGAAAATTAAATTACTGAATATTGACTACAATATTTAGCTTTTAAATTACAATATTTATTTATATAGTACTCAAGGATTATAACATGAATTTACAAATAATACTAAAATAACACATTTACTCTTTTATGAAAGGGACTCAGAAGGAGATGTGGGGCCAAGCAATATGTCGAAATATAAAAAAAACTGCACTCGACTGCACTCGGCTTATAATATATGGTTGCTGCGTATCTTGTGTACATTTTAACTGCACTAGATATCACTGGCTTTAATTTGAGGCACTTGGCACAAGAGAGGACGTTTTTCTTGTTGCCTGACTCCGCATGTTTTCACCATTCAATCATTTTATTTTTCGTTACACTGAACATTATTTCCTTCTATGCTTCTCGCCTTCATCTCTTGAAGAACCCTTCCAACCTGCTTGTGTTTTCTTTCATTGAATAATCTTAATTTATATTTTACGTTCTTCCGGGGATACACACCTTCTATGTTTGATTGGCATTGCTTTGCACGATAGCACGATAGCTTAGGTAGGATCCTGTTTGAACTCTTTCTTTTTGACGCAGTTTCCTAAGAATCAGGCCCGGAAGCGTGTGTTATGCCCATGTAGACATGGTGACTCACCAACTTGTTGATGCCATTGCAAATTGGTGAATTTATGATTCATAAACCTCGTTCAAGTAAAATGTCAAACTTCATCCTCGAAAAAAAAATTAAATTTCAATATTAATTGGATTCATGTATTCATGTTACAAACAACCCCAAAACTATATTATTGTATCAAATTATTTCGTCCACAAAATCATCGAAGAAAAATGATATGTTCTGTAAGCAACGCGTGTTTTCAGAAATACTGCTGAACATCTGTGGAAAATCTATAAATTTTGTTCTAAGGTATAAATTTTGTTCTAAGGTATAAATTCAGTTCTAAAAAATTATGTAAATATATTTGTTAAAATTCTAGAGTTTACAAGAATTCCGTAAAATATATTGTCTGTATATTTAACGAATTTTTACGGAAAATGAGCAAACATATTTTGCTGGGGGCCATTCGTAATTGTACATATTTTGCGAAAATGTTCTTGTTAGTATTTGTTTTTTAATTTCATTCTACAAAGGGTAATATTTGCCATCAAATGCAAAATGGTTTTCAGTATTTCTTGTGCTACTTGGAAAGCATCTAACGCAAGCGAGGGAAGTGATTACTACATTACTACTTGTTATCATTGAGTTGATGTAAATGTTAAAATGACTTTAAATTATTTTCAAGATGTTATTTTTATTTTGTTTTCAGCGAATCATTTTATTTTTGTCATCTGATAATGGCATGTGCATTTACGAAATTGTATAGATCTTTTAATGCATGCATTTTAAAATTTATAATGAGTAGTAAAGAGAAAAATCTCAAGTATACATGACAAGCAATCTCCGGCTGCAAATAAATGAGGAACGAAATCCACTTAGAATAATAATGCTAGAAAATATATGTTTTATTTTCTCTTTCTGTTTGAAATCGCAACGGCTTAAGGTTATGAATGCGGTAACCATTGAAATATATATGAATTGAAAAATACGAAAAGGGCCCATTAATTTATTTCTTTATTAAAGATCATTAAAATTTTTATATATGCCTGCTTCTGAAAAAGTACACAAATATCTTTAATGGACTCTCATTGATATTTCTGTAATCTTTTAAAATCGATAACCATCAAGACTTACCTACTTCCGTTTCCCTCTTCATAGAAAATATATTTTCATAAAGTAAACTGATTTACTTAATAATGTATTATTGTTTGACTAAAATAAACATTGAACATGGTTTAGCTTATGCTATTATTAAAATTACTAATTGGTTGAATGGCAAATGATCATTTGAATGGCAATTTGAAACTCAGAACATTAGTACTTCTTAAAAATGAAAGGTTCTTAACTAAAATATATTGACAAGCTAAGATTTCCATTAAACAGTCAAGTAATTTCTCTGTTTTGTTTCAATTCATCATTTTTGAATTAGAATATATTTTTGAAACTAGAAAATTTTCTCAACCTTCTCAAGAATAAATGTAGCACTGCAATTTATCAATCATACCATTATATTCCAGAAAATTATTCTTATCGAATTCTATCAATAATTCAAATTAAATCATCGAAACATTACCAGAAATAGTAGTATCTTTAAAAGGAAAAATCGGTAATATTTTCGAACAAATTCTGAAAAAAGTGATTTCTCGAAAAATATTTCACATATTTATCTAACGCTTATATTTTATATGCTTAATCATTTTCGCTTATATTTATATAACATAATTTTAATTATATCTCGATTAGAAATTGAATTTATAAGTTCGCTTGATGATTCCAGTGTTAACATAGACATATTTAGAAATGTAAATATCTGTAAACCAAAACTACACTATTTTTTCACTTTCATTAATGAATGACCAATCATTTTCTTTAAAATTTTAAGTTTACAGTATATAGTAGAGCATATTTAATATGTTCGAGATTTCGAAACTTTTGTTTCAAGCTTACCTTGAACATTTTTGAGAGCTACATATTTTCAACTATTTTGTTGGGTGGATTAGTTGGCGTGATAGTTTGAAGTCTGTAGTTGCTTTAATGAAGAAAGCGTTTCGAATATAATGTAAAATTCGTGCAGCTTACATCTTAGCATTATTTTGAACAAATGCATTTTGAATATACTATATTTTGTCCTTTCGTTTTGCAAGTGATCTATTACGTGAATTTAAATGCATTGTACCCGTTCAAAGTTTCGAATGCAAGTCTTGTAGTTTTTATGCAAAGTGTTTCATTTTCTTAAAACGATTTTTTTTTCGCAGTCATTGGTTAAAGATCTACTATAAACAATTTCAAGCTTTTATCTTACCATATTTTAGTAACTAATTAATCATATGTGAAAAATATAAATACCTGTACATTAAAATACATTTGTCATAAAAAGATGATTAAGGTGATTTTTTCGTAAAATTGATAGAACTTACTGACACAAGACTGCTTCGAAACGACACTGATTTTCTTATTGCCAAGTCGATGATTGACGCCAAATACTTAATAAGAACACTGTTGCACCCCCGTATTTACAGTTCAGGGGTCTTCCACAATATCGTCTTAAAGCAATTAAACTCTTTTGTACTTGACATAGAACAATTTTTCTGTTCCGATACAGATTTGTATAATTCATTATTATTACTGAAATCTTAAAGGTTATATTTGGGATGTTGCCATATATAGTACCCCAGGCATTTGCAGAAACCGTGTAGGGTTTCAAAATGCCTGAAAAGCCACCCTGTATATTTAGAAGCTCTACTACTGTTTGTGATAACACAAAGTCATGCCCCTTGTGCCAAACCCCTCTTAACCGTCTTCAACTAATTATCCCTCTCTCAGAGAGAAAAAATCCTTAAGAAGGAATTAACAACCAGCTACTAGAATACACTAATATTTCCTGAATTTTTTTCTTAGGTGTGATTTCAGTGCATTTAAACTCCTTGAATATAACACATTGGATACAACAATATTTTAAGGGTAATCACAAGTAATTAAATAATTGCTACATTATAAACTTTCAATTAAAACATTAATTACGCATTTTCTATTCATATCTGATACTAAATAATTAAATGATAATTTATTTTTCCAAATTTATCTTGAAGAATAACTAACCGGAGAGCTTTGAAAAGAGGTATTTTCATTAAATATATATATATATATATATATATATATATATATATATATATATATATATATATATATATATATATATATATATATATATATATACATATATATATATATATATATATATATATATATATATATATATATATATATATACATATATATATATATATATATATATATATATATATATATATATATATATATATATATGTATATATATATATGTATATATATATATATATATATATATATATGTATATATAACTAAAACTGATAATTGTGCTTCTGGCTGTATAAATTCTTAGAAGGAGAACATATTTCCGTTTTAGGAGGATTATTATATAGTTTCTAAAACAAAGACTCCAAATATAAAAGTTCACCAGAAATTATGGATTAGGTTTCTTTGCTTTTTAAATTCCGATCTGATAATGTGTACACAGACAGTAGCAAATAGAATTGATTATATCATAATATGTATTATTTTTCGTCAAATATTTAATCAATAATGAAACCTATGCCTTTTATTTAAAGTCATTTTATATATTTCCAGATAGGGTTTTATTGCATATCATATTGAAAATTTTAATATCAGCTTTTAAAGATTTTATGTCTACATAAAATGATCGTAAATAATTCTTTAGTTCTTAAAAGATCAATCAATATGCATACTTGGCAAACGAACTGGCCAAAGCAAATAAAATATCTATGACTTACATACGCATCGTAAGATTGTACGCTTTATTTTAACTGAAAATTATGGAGAAAAAAAATACTTCATTCATTTAGGACTTCTACTTTCTAAAGCATGAATTGCATTTTAATGTATATAGCTTTTTTAAAAAATGAATGCAAGTTCGGCACAAACATGTAGTTTAAAATAAATTCGGAATCATTTTCAATGGAAAGTCGCTTAACTGTATTCCTGAGTGCTAAGAATTTTTTTTGTTGTTGTTAACGGTGGGGCAGTGCTAAAATAATGGCATGCATCCTTATTTGATTCGAATTAAATACTTCTGACAAAAAATCTCAAAATATTGCAATTAAATATTTTGTAGTCACTTACTTTTGTACTCAAATCACATGCACTGTGATGTCGAGAGACAGTGGAAGAAAAATAAGGGTCCACGATTTGTTAAGTATGATTAATTGAGAACTTTGTTTACGAATCATACGTTAGATTTAAAACTAATTACATGTTGGTACGAATCGAATAAGAAATATCTCTCGTTTTAATAAAAATGCTATTAAAATAAAAATTAAAATTAAAAAATATATAAAATTAAAAATATATATTATCATTTCTAAAAGGTCCATTCTTAATGCTATGCAACATCAATTACGTCCACTGAGCTAAGTAAACATTTTTCAAAACATTTGTTTATTTTTATAAATTTAGCAAGTTGTCGTTATTTAGAACTGTGCCATTTTATCAATTGAGAAAATGCTTTCTTTTAATTTAAATCTCCCTTTCAATGTAATTTTTTATGTGTTACCCCAAATATAGAAATCAGAGCTAAAAATTTAATAAGAGGTTAATGTTCAGAAGCAAATATATAGTATATTATACGTTTACTATAGTCATTCTTATAGCTGAGAATAATTCCTTAAAAAATCTGCTTAACTGTGTTTGCTGTCTGTAGCGGAAAATCTAAATTTCGGACAGCCACAAAAATCGGTATTAGGTTACCTGATCGACCAGTACGACATATTTTAGAGAGATATACTTTTTATTATAATTAGTTTATTAGCTATTTTAAGTTGAAGCACAATTTTTGTCGATTTCCATACAAAGAGATTTCTTTGCGATCGAAAATAATACTATAGCCTTTTCATCTTAACATCATTAAAATTTTTCTAATGATCTTTGAACAGAATATATATGAAAATTCCTTCCATATGTATTTATTTATATTTTTATACGTCGAAATAAAATTATTTTTAAATTTAAAAGAAATTAAGCAGAATTCTGTAGTTTATCAAATATATGGGTGTATTTCTTCGCATTTTAGGAAGAAGAAAAATTATTACCTTATTTTCTGATTAACTGTTAATTTTTAACTCAGTAGTTAAATGTGCCTCCATTTTCGAAAGCAGGAGATGGTCGACTACGCCTATTGAAGTATTGAAAGAATGAATACAGTTAACCTCCGCTTTAATCCCCTGGCGATGATAAGTGGTACACTTTCTAGTAATGTAATAACATTCTAGTACATAAATACTAGCCGCTTCAAACCGCTCCAATAAATATCGAATCAACGGTTTTATATGTAAAATGAAATACTTCAGAAAATACCAAGATGATGCCATGAGGAACATCTTAACCTGTCACAAATGTCCTTAAATTAAAATATTATTCGCATTTTTATGCAAAATATTTCAATCTAATAGATGCATATTTACGAACAATACTTGAGCTTTCTTAAATAATTCTTCTTTTGTTTCCGAAGGTTCATAGCTGAGTTGATTGTTCTTTTCTATGTATGTGTATTCATAAATTGTTTAATGAACCTCATATTTTTATATCCTTTTCCTTCTTATTACAGAACGAGTTTAGCGATTCTGTGATGATATCCGAAGGGGCATAATGTATTTTTGAAATGAGAACTGGTCGTCGATTTACAAAATATAGATTACAAATACATATTACTTTACATTCTCATACTATAGAGTATAGTATTAAAAATATTGTTTTCATAAAAATTTTCGATTTCGAGATCTTGATGTAACTATAAGTGTTTTAGGATATCCTGAACACATTTTGACTATTTTTTTGACTGATACAGTTTTCCTGTTTGTTGTCTGCTACCACGGCAGCTACGAAGCTACCAAGAACTTACGACGACAGCTACCAAGGACGTATTCATAGAGGGGGGGGGTACGGTGGGAGCGACCCCCCCCCCCCGGAATGAAATTTTTGGATACGTCCTTGACTGTGCTCTCGTGTTTTCTCGTTCAATTGTGATCCAGTATCAATTTAGTCAAGTGTCAGTCAAGTACAATTATTTTTTTTTCAAACTTTTTTTTGGATCGAAAGTTCACTATATTTTGAACACCCCCCTCCCGAAATGAAATTTCTGGATACGTCCTTGACAGCTACCACAAATATTAATGGACGTTTACGAAATTTTTAATAGGGACATCATGGCATGGCACATACCCTATATAAAAGTATTATTTGTATTTCATTACTCAAGATATGCCGAGTTAATGAATGCATATATATGAAAGAAATTGACCTTCCTTAAGTAGAATTTTGTATTATTTCCAAAAGTATATAGAAATGATAAATGTTATTTCTATTATATATTAGGATAATGTGTATTCATTAAATGCTCAGGAAGTCATTTTAGAGACATTTCCTATATTTATGATCAGCATATTTTCTCGCATTTCCTCTTTTATTACAGAAAATACTTTCTCTGTGTATATCCCAAACTGCATAATGTATATTCGCAACGGGACTGGTCGGAACTTTAACAAATTAAATATTTCTAATTCAAATTATCTGACTTTTTCATAATACAAAATGTAGAATTAAGAGAGCATTGTTTTCATGAAAAATTTAGTATTTCAAGATTTGGATAATACTATCGGACTATTTGGAATTTTAGGAAATCTTGAACACGTTTTAACTATTTTTTGAGTAATATCAGTCAGTCTGTCTGTCGTTTATCTGTGTTCGATTTCTTGTGTAGCAGCCAAAAATAATAATGGAATATTATGAAATATTTTATTAGAAACAGCATGACATAGTCCTTACTTGAAAATATTATTTGATTTTCTTTATATAAAGCATTTAGAGTTAATAAATGCATATTTACGAACAAAAATTTTTCTTCCATGCCTATTTTTGTATTATTTCCGAAAGTACACAGCAACTTTAACCGTTATTTTCTATATATATATATATATATATATATATATTAAGGGAATGTCTATTCATAAATTGCGTAGGAAGTCAGTGTCAGAGAGATTTCCTGTATTTATAAACCATATATTTTTTCTCGCTTCTTATTTATTACAGAAATAGTTTTCAGTGTCTTTGATAATATCCGAGGGACACAATGTATCTTCAAAACGTGGATTGTTTGGGAATCTAACGAATTATAAATTTATACTACACATATAGTATTGTAGTATTGTTTTCATAAAATTTTCTATTTCGAAATTTAGAACGCCACTATATGTGTTTTAGGACCTCTCGAACTTGACTATTTTTGAATGATACACGTCTGTCTGTCTGTTGTCTATCTATTGCCGTTTTTCTGTACACAATAACTGCCAAATATCAATGGACTTTTACATAAAAGTTATTAGTAACATCATGGCAGGGCACAGTCCTTATACAAATGTTTGTATTTATTTATGCAAAGTATTTCGTGCTAATACGTGCATATTTATGAACAAAAGTTAAGCAGCTTAACGTTCTTAAGCAACTTTTTGTGTTATGTCCGTAGGTACATAGCAACATTAATATAGTTTTTTTCTATAAATATTAAGGGAATGTGCATTCATAAATTACTCGGAATTCAGTGTTAGAAACATTTTCTATTATTATGAACCTTATATTTCTCTCTCGTTTCCCTTTATATTACAGACATAGATTTAAGTTTCTCTGAAAATATCTCAAAGGGCATAATGTATCTTCAAATCTTAAATTGTTAGAAGCTTAAATTGCAGATTGCAGTTTTCTAATACATAATGTATTCAATGGAAGCATTTCTGTGAACAATTGAATATATAAAAATATTTAAGGAAGTTAAACAGTAAGTAATTGACAGCGTAGGAATGTCAGTGATTTCTATTCAAAATGTTTCTGTTGTATACTTTAGTTATTTGTAACAAAAAAGTTTGAAAATGTTTCAAAATACTGATTGGCTTTTATAATGCGCTCTAATGTATCGCTTTATTAATATAATCCTGTGAATAATCCATTTTTTATTTGTTTAACGCTTCTTTGAATTTAACGCTTCTTTGATTTAATAATAATGAATTTACGTAGTAAGAATCAATACGAATGAAGTGCACAAATAATACATTGTTAAATTAATGTGGATGTAATATCTCACGAACAAGTGCAGCGGTTCGACCAATATTTTTGTTCAATATTACAATCAGTAAATTCTGGAATCCTACCTATTTTATAGGCAATCGAACATAAAGAAAACCGTCAAATTTTTTAATGAAATTTTGAAAAATCATTTAATATCAGAACCGTCAATAATGTTACCGAAATGACCGATTCTTTCGCAATCTAACATTCAAAAACTAATTATACAAACTTTAAAAAGCTAGTATAATCCATTCTCGAGATATGGCACATTTGTCAAATAGATTTCACAGAAAAAATCACATTAAAAAAAGAAGAAAAAATATTGTTAAATATGTTCAGTTTTGTATTTTAAGCCTAACAATTCGCCAAAAATATTTCATATATAAGAAAAATATCTTCTTTCCGTTTGTTTGTAATCATTGGCGATAAATTTGTCTAACTTGACGCAGTAATTTAGATTTTAAAAAAACTGATTTTGTGAAATATTGCCAATTTGGCGATATTTTGACCTAAATTGACGAAACTATTATCGAAATTGCAAAATCACGCTGTAATTAAAGAAAATAAAACCAGATTGATGAAGTTATCTTTAAAGAATGTTAATATATGGCCAGATAATATATATATATATATATATATATATATATATATATATATATATATATATATATATATATATATATATATATATATATATATATATATATATATATATATATATATATATATATATATATATATATATATATATATATATATATATATATATATATATATATAATATATATATTGTCAATTTAGAGTTGCATGAAATATAACTTTATTAGGCATTTTGAAATATTTTTACAGGTTATAATCCTGAAAAGGGCCAAATATACAATTAAACGTCAATAAAATTACATCGTGGATTTTATAAACATCAATTTTCTTTGTTATAGTTTTTTGTAAATTCCTTGCATTATATATAGAAAATCATGCACTGTCCACATCATATTTTTTTAATATATAGGTTATTATTATAAGTACTAGTATGGTCGTTTTCGGAATATCGAATACATTTTAGTATGAAAAAAATTTAAATAAATATAGACTATTTTATACAATGGGTAGATTCATTATAAATTATTCACATAAAGAATATGCTGCATACACATCATTCTATATAAATTCATTGTAATAAAAAAAATAAATGACAAAATATTTTAAGCATTACCACATGACTTTAATTTTTTTTTCCAGTTTCATCTACATGAAAAGAGTAATCTATTGATTATTTGCCTGAAATTACAAACTCAACGACAAGGAATCGTTAAAAAAGAAAATATTCTTTACCAATATACATATTTTAATTTAACAAAGAATATTTATTTTTTTTAGGAATTTGTATGTGCAGATAATAAGATTTACATTAAAGCTCTCCTCCCTCGAACAATAATTTAAAACGCGATATGCATTGAAAGTAATTACAGATGTACCAAAACTGGGGTGAGATCTCTAATTAACTGCAGCCCCAAGTGATTGCAAAGCAAGGTTAATCATTAGCACTAATGATCCGAGGTATATTTTAAAGTGTTTTGATACATTTTATCGAATTTAAACATGCGCTAGATTGACTTGAATGTACCTAGAAAACTCTATAAAAGTTTTGAAAATTCGTAAAAGCATTTAAAGTGTATTTTTGATAAGCATTTTCAATTAACTGTTCATGACATTACTATACATATATACATATATATATATATATATATATGTATTTGGAGATAAAGCATTATATATATATATATATATATATATATATATATATATCCAAAAGGAAATGTCCAAATCTGAAAATCAAATATGATACAAGAAATAAGAAAAAGAAAAGTACCAAAAATTGGCAGAGGGGGGGTTGTGACCCCCTCACCCCGGTTCAGCATGCTTTACGCCATGGCCACACTCCCGGATGCCCGGAGTGTATTTTTGTTAAGCATTTTCAATAAACCGTTTATGACTTTACTATATATATATATATATATATATATATATATATATATATATACATATAAGCATATATATATATATATATAAGCATATATATATATATAATGCTTTATCTCCAAATACATGACCCTAAAAAACTAATTCCACTTTCATATCTGTTTTAAATATATTTATAAGCAATATTTTATTATATATTTAAGGTTTTATAATATATAATTTTAATATATATAATAGCATTCGAAGAAAATATTATCATATCATATGAAATATATTTTTTTTTTACAAATACAATGTTCAGCCACATTTTTTATTAGCATTTTATATGAACTATTTGTGTTATTACTAAAAATATCTCTTGTATACTTTCTTCAGTATTTTCAAATACATGGCTACAAAAAATATAATATCAATTTCATGACTTTGATATATTTATATCTTTTATTTTTATAATTATTTTACTTCAGTTGACAATGTTGTGAACAATTTTAGAACTTTAACAGCTAAACATTTTCTAATTTGCTGCACTTTATAAATTGGTACATACTTTTCCAATTTTCTACATAACTTAAAGTGTAGCAAATATAATTTTTCTTGCCTTCACAGAACTGTAAATGCCCCACTTACCCAGAATTATTTCTTCTTTAACATAGTCAGGAAAATTTTCTCGCATTGGTCTCGAATCACTGCAATACAATAATAACTAATACTAGGAAGGATGCAAAACTAAATATAAATTTAAGAAAACTTCGAAAATCATGATTTTTACACTGGGAAAACACATGAATACCGTATTTTAAAGTGGGTCACGCGATCTCTTCATTTAATATGGGTGTAATTATTATTTAAATTTTCAATTAAAAAACGGTTGCACTTATTTTGCTGATTTTTCTTGTATATTTTTATGAGACAATTTGACTATTTCCTAAAATTATAGAAGCAATTTATGAATTTTAACCATGCTTGAAATGTGTTTGAAAATTTAGGTCCCATAGGGTTTAATGTATTTCACTTTTTCAACCAGGGTTTAGTCCAAAACTATGTTGGTTATGTTATTCATTCACATTTCCATATGTCCCACAGACCGTCTCAATAACATATTAAAATTTCATTTTGATAAAATCATTTTTCCGGCAATAATCGTAGGAACGGACAGACAGACAGAATGAACAAAGTCAGAAACACTTCTCCACTATGTAGTAAAGTGTTAAAAATGGATAGTTCATATCCAGGAACGATCTAAGCGTGTAAATTGTCGTAATCCTGGTGTTCAATTCCTGACAATTATCACACTACGTTTGATTTGCATGTATTATTTACTGAACATAAAGTATAAATCTATTTCTTAAAAATCGTCATCTTGGATGTATTAAATTATATTTTAATATATATTGAAAAAAATAAATTTTACCAAATAAATTACAAAAACCGTACTGTTATTATTAATATTATTTTCTGACAAATCCTTTAACTTCAAAGAAATATTAACTTTCGAAAAAATATTTTCTAAAATGATAGTGCTTTTTTGCACGCACAGTCTAAAAAATGTATAAAATTTGTATCAATTTGCAGAATAGTATTTTATGTTTTAAAAGATTAAAGAATGAATTCTTTACAAATGAATTTCAAAACTGTAACTATTATGAACTATAAGTATATCTTTCAAATCTGTCTACATGTAATTTTTATCATATCATTTTATTATTTTTTCTAAAACTCCACCTATATTAATCAATATTTCTCTTTTCATAATGTTACAAAAATGCCAACTTAAGTCGAAACCTTTGATAAAAACTTTATTATTAGAATGAAAAATATTTCACTGAATATTTAGGAGGAATAATTAAGAATAAAATAGCAATTACTGAATTAATGGCAATGATTCTACATAATGGAAATAATTACAATTATCTGAATAAAAAAAATCCCTGAAATATCAAAGTTTGCTTCTGTACTGATGAGATGTTTTTATGTCTAAAAGCTTTTAAGTTTAAAATGCTTAAATCTTTAGCTTTGGCATACTTTTTTATATAAAAAATATATTATGAAATTTGATGCAAAAGTATGTTATAATTATATCTTAATAGAAGTCGAGTATTATGTTTTTTTTCTAATTTATTGTATCTACTCTTCTGCACTGGACTGTATGGTTACGCCTGCTTGAAAGGACACTAATGAGCGTAGAATAAAAACATAATTTTCGAAACATTCTTTGCTTTAGGAAAAAATATTCTTAATTTAGATAATTACGTTGATAAGATAATAAGCACGGCAAATATACATATTAAGCTTTAGCGGGTAATTTGCCTATAATACGCTATTACGGTTAAATTTAAAATTAAAATGAGAAAGATCAATAATGTATAAAGCATTGATTATGAAAAACATTCCAAGTGAAACACTATTATTTAAGCATCTCTAAAATGTGATACATTCAGTGCTCATATTTTTTAATTGTTATGGTACTACGGTAATATTTATTATATTTTAAAGCTTAAAATTTCATCGAAACAGACAAGGCTAGTTACAGAAAATGAACTTTTTTCAAATAACGTCATCGAAACATAAATTGTCTGCCCCTCTATGTAAAATCAATAAATATTTTATTCATATCACTTATATTCCATACTCCAGTAATTTTATGTGAAAAAAAAATATTCAATTTTTATACATTTCATCTTTCAATCGCTTGATTTCTTTGCACACTGTATGCGTTAAAATTAGGCTTCGTTGTAGTTTTCTGGTCATTTTAAATCAAAAATATTGTAATTGTGTTTGCAGAGAATTCAGACACACAGACATACGCAAATATAAAGCGATTTTATGGCTGATGCAACGCTAAATATAAATGTTAGCGAACTTTGAACATCACTATCTTTACACAGCGGAAAACAAAAATGGATGCAATATTTTAATTTGCAATGAGTCACGTGATATTTTCACATATAGACTAGTGTGGTTAATATTTCAATTTATATTTAAAAAAATACTTCCCAGCACATTTTGCTGAAAAATTGTTTACACATTTTATGTAAAAATTTGAATATTTTCTAAAATTTTCAAAAGCAATTTGTTGAAAAATTAGGTCTCATAGGGTTCAATATGTTTTATTTTCACAATCGAGGTAAAATACGAAACTACTTAGGTGATATTATTCATTTCCATTCTCATATGCCCCACAGACCGTCTCATAAATTTACTAAAATTTTATTTTTAAAAGTTGTATTAGACTACAATTGTATTAGAAGATATACACGCTCTACTCCTTATCTGTTTCAACAATAGACTAAATGAATTTATTGGCTAAGCACAATATATGAGTTTAGTAGCTAAGCACAATATAAGCTTGAAAACTATTTTCCAAAAGAAATGAAAGTGATGTACTCAGTCAGCAATTAATAAAATTAAAATAAAAATCAAACCGACAATTCATAAGATATACTTTTATATACATTTATCCAATTATTTATTATTCAAATCGAAAAAAAATAATAAAAACATTAACAAACACATTTAATTTAATTCCGTTGCCGAGTAACATGATATATACTCATAAAATATTAAAATTTACTAACCATTTTGATTCCTTAATACTTTTCATCGTTGCGTAAAAGCTTGTAAAAAAGAAAACCATACTGATAGTTGTTCCATATAAATTCATGTTTCAAACAATTTATGCTTTCAGATAATGATTAATTAGTGCAAAAATCATGCACCAAACTCAGACATGAAGTTTTAAATCTGTTTGACGTGTTAAACAAACAATTTTCATCCTTTCCGTTTGGATAAACCACGGGGTTAGAGAGTAGAACTCCTAGGAAAATGTTCCGTTTTTCATTAATATCTCGACAACTCCTGGTCTGAGAAACTCGAAACTCGTCTGAGTAAGATCAATCATGTATAAAGCATTGCTTATGAAAAACATTCCAAGTAAAACACTATTATTTAAGCATCTCTAAAATGTGATACATTCAGTGCTCATATTTTTTAATTGTTATGATACAACGGTAATATTTATTATATTTTAAAGCTTAAAACTTCATCGAAACAGACAACGCTAGTTACAGAAAATGAACTTCATTCAAATAACGTCATCGAAATATAAATTGTCTGCCCCTCTATGTAAAATCAATAAATATTTTATTCATATCACTTATATTCCATACTCCAGTAATTTTATGTGAAAAAAAAAATATGCAATTTTTATACATTTCATCTTTCAATCGCTTGATTTGTTTACATTCTGTATGCGTTAAAATTAGGCTTCGTTGTAGTTTTCTGGTCATTTTAAATCAAAAATATTGTAATTGTGTTTGCAGAGAATTTAGACACACAGACATACGCAAATATAAAGCGATTTTATGGCTGATGCAACGCTAAATATAAATGTTAGCGAACTTTGAACATCACTAACTTTACACAGCGGAAAACAAAAATGGATGCAATATTTTAATTTGCAATGAGTCACGTGATATTTTCACATATAGACTAGTGTGGTTAATATTTCAATTTATATTTAAAAAAATACTTCCCAGCACATTTTGCTGAAAAATTGTTTACACATTTTATGTAAAAATTTGAATATTTTCTAAAATTTTCAAAAGCAATTTGTTGAAAAATTAGGTCTCATAGGGTTCAATATGTTTTATTTTCACAATCGAGGTAAAATACGAAACTACTTAGGTGATATTATTCATTTCCATTCTCATATGCCCCACAGACCGTCTCATAAATTTACTAAAATTTTATTTTGGAAAAGTTGTATTAGACTACAATTGTATTAGAAGATATACACGCTCTACTCCTTATCTGTTTCATCAATAGACTAAATGAATTTATTGGCTAAACACAATATATGAGTTTAGTAGTAACACATTTAACTTACTATATGACAAACGTAAGCACTTTGACATGGAAATCAATTGCATCATAAATTAGAAATCCAATCTGAGTCATGCAGTTTTTCGTAACGTCATGGTAAATCATTTCTTACGCAACGCACGTATACATTCTCATACAAGAGATTGAGTACAGAGCGACGCAGTCTTCATCGGGGAGGCTTTGAGACAGAATTATCCAATGGGATTCATCAAACATTATTATAATACATTGTATAAGAAGGAAGAGAAAGCTTTTCGAACCGATTTTGGCAACACCTTCGATATATAATTTAAGCTGGCAACGCCTTTAACGACTGCGTGCGCATCTTCATTTTTCTATTTCGACTGGATAGATAGACATGGCGTGTGGCGAGTTTTGCCTTCATTCCAATATTGCTCTCGTGCTTTTCAACTTATTCGATGTCGGTTGCAAACCGTTTCTTGATTGGTTCCACATTGTCCGCGTATCTTCGAGCGGAGTGCGTTTTTTGTTCTGATGCTTCCTGGAAATATGGCCACAGGCATATACCGGCTCCGGGAGCGTTTCCATTGGAGTAAAAGTCGACTTTTAACCGGGAATTAGGGATCACAATCCCCCTAGGCCTATTCGTATGTCCCTGTTGGCTTCTTTCCACGTATTGTACTTTTTGAAACTTTTATATATATATATACATATATATATATATACATATATATATATATACATATATATATACATACATATATACATACATATATATATATATATATATCTACATACATATATACATATATACATACATATATACATATATATATATATATATATATATATATATATATATTTATATATATATATATATATATATATATAATATATATATATATATATATATACATATATATATATATATATATATATATATATATATATATATATATATATATATATATATATATATATATATATATATATATATATAATTGTAAATCCAATGGTAGAATGTAAGTAGTAACTCATAATACACTATCTTCTTAAAATTTGCCTACAGTATACTATAATATAAAGGAAATTCAACCATAAAGAGGAAATTATAAAACGTAATGCGGGTTATAAAGACAAAGATAATCAACAAATGTCAAAGGTGAGGAATGAAAATAGGAAAACAAAAAAATCAAGCCAAAAACCTTGCACGTGGAAGAGCTCTAGGCTTAAGAATAGTTCATTTCGAAAAATTTCTTTTTCATGTCCATATAACCCTTCGAAATGAACACAAAAATGCTTGTTTCTGAAACATTAGATATATTTTATCTATAAACTTATGTTATATGGACGACAAGCGTAAAGATTGAAAAAAAAATATAGGAAATATAAATACCTTAAAATACACCTCTTAAGATTCAACCATGACGAGCAATATATGACTGGACCAATGTTGCCATACGCAGAAATGAAAATAAGTTGTCTGCTGTTGTCAAAGAGAGTAATAAAAACCGTACTGCGTAAAGGCAGTAAAAAGAGATATTCTACAGTTAAAGCTACAAAAGTAAAAGATGAAAATATATTATAATGTAAATTCAAGGGAATGTAGATATATTGTCTTTGTATCTGGTAATTTTATATATTTCATCAATTAACCTAGTAAGCATTTAGTACTTTTTAATTCTATCATTCTTACCCTACTGCGTTCCTGAAAAGTGCATTTTAAACAGGGATCACCCGTTGGCCAATTTATGGTATATACATTGTTCTTTCTGGATATTCTTCTACAGTTCAAATTAGTCATTCTTCGAACATCTCAAAATGTTAGTGTATTAAAATGATTTAATGTTTACTGCTTTTTCCAGAAATTTCAATTAGTGTAAATTTTACGTTACTGTCTGTTAGTCTGAATTATAACATCAAATGACTTAACTAATATACATTCCCCACTGGTTTTTTAAGTCTATTTCTTCAGGCTTAAGATATATTATTTTTAAGATGGTATTGTTTTTAAAATATTCCGTAACTAAAGATTATACATATTTCAAAGTTCATGTCATCTAATTATATAAATTTTAACGTCAATATATTATTATTAGAAATAATTGCTCGTTGAAGAAATCCCTTCAGTTTGATACCCTATCCTATTGAATTTATAATTTTCAAAAATTTGTAGTTGATAATTTTATAGATATATTCAAGTAACACACTTATTAGTTAGTAATTTATAATTCTATCGCTGTTATCCAAGAGATTTCGTAAAAAATGCATTTTTAACAAGTATCGTCCGCTGGTCACTAGACACAATATCGATAGAACCTCTTGGATTTTCTTTTACAGTTCAAATTAACCATGCAATTTGTGTAAACATAGAAATAATAACTGTTTAATAAATTATGAGAAATGATGCTATTTCGTGTTATTACTTTAGAGCACAATAATATATTTTCACGTTTAATTGAAAATGTGAAAACTTGAATATACAAGTTTGTTTAAATATGAAATTGTAATTATTTTTCTGTAATATATCGATATACTCGCACATGTCCTATTCTTATCACTAATTGCAGGTGAATAGACAAAAAAATTATGAGTAATTAAGGTGAATTGCTCTCTTGGATAAAAGGGCTGAAGTTATTTTCACCCCGATGATCATTATCGAGCGTTTATTGTTTGAAGTCATTAATGATAGATTCTTGAGAAAGTCTGATATATACACTATTCGACATAGAAAATAACACAATGAAGCTTTGTCTATATAATTATGAGAAATGTGAAAAAAATGAAGTTGGTCTGTGTATGTAAATAATCTGAAATGCATGTAGATAACTTGTTTAGAGCGCGGGATAAAAGGGATAGAACCATCAGATGAGCCAGCACTTTTTACTGTCTGTCGAGTAGAGAAAACAGTTTTATGGGCTGTTTTATATTTTAAAAGACTTGGAAGAAAAGGCCGAAGTCAGTTTCAGCATTTGCGAGATCGTTCGAGAGGATTCATTTTTGGCCTACGCATGGCTGAATGGTCGCACAGTCGTATAGACGCGGAAACACGCGTATATGCGTCCACTATGCAAGGGATTTGGAAAACATCGATTGAAAAAGGGCGTGTGAATCGTCACAGTGGTAGAAATCCATCCAGGCGTACGTTAGCACGTGTTAATCCACGCACTCGTCAACAGTATTTTACGAAAACTGCCATTTACGACAAGACACTGACGTGAGATATTGCAATGGCGTCGGTCCGGAATCTCTGCAATGACTGAATGAGACATGGTAGTGTTCAGTCACGAATCTCGTTCCGTTTGTCGAATAACAGCCGCCGTGTGAGAGTCTGGAGGCGACGTGGAAACAGGATCAATTCTGCTGAGCTGTTGAACACCATATTGCTCGACAACAATGCATCATGGTTTGGGGTGCCGTCGGCTTCAATAGCTGGTCATCTCTGGTTCTTTGAGAAGCACAATAACGGCACGACGAGATGTGGATGAGGTAGTTCAGCCGGTTTCACTGACACACATTCAGCTGTTACAAAATGTTGTTTTCCAGCATGATAACGCTCGAACTCACATGGGAAACAATAAAAAACATGCCTTGCAAGGTTCACAGTGCTTCCTTGTCCTCATATGTCTCCAAATCTATCATCCATCGAGCATGTAGGGGACATGATTGGCCGTCTTTTGCTCGCCCTGTTCCCGCTTCAAACAGACTGAAGGATGGTTGAAGACATATAGTTCCAAAGCTGTGAAGAATGGTTGAAGACATATGGTTATCCATCCGTCAGGAAACTATCTGCATGCACACTGCTTCTATTCTTCGCAACATTACTGCATTGTATTATCCTTCTGGAATTTGTGTCACTTATTTATATATGCTAGCTCTGTCTGTGTGTTCTTTATCATCATACTCTATTCATTCTTTCATGGTGTTGTATTTCCTTTGTTGGGTAGTGTATTATTGCAGGTACTTTTCAAATAATTTTAGTTAAACGAATTTAAATTTTTGTTTCACGTAATCTGACTTTCTTGACGTAAGAAGCATGTAGTTCTTTTGAATGATAATGTTAGAGAAACATTTTTAATTTGATGGAGAATCTAGAACCGAAAACAAAAGTTTTAATCACTCGAGATTAACCGTCTTTTACTATTACAGCTTTAACAATACATTGCCTGTTTTTATGAACCTTATATTTTTCTCTCGTTCCCTTTTTCATTGTAGAGAGAGTTTTAAGTTACTCAAATAATATCGCTAGGGACCATAATGTAACTTCGAAACACCAAATGGTTGGAGCTTTAAAAAGTCATAGATTTCTAATACATGCTATTTTATTTTCCCATATTATAGAATATAGTATTTAGAAAGTATTGTTTTCATGAAAATTTTCAATTTTGAGATTTCGATAATACTGTAAGACCATTTGGATTTTTAAAGATTTTGAACATGTTTTGACTATTTTTGAGTGATATCTGACTGTCGTTTGTCTATGGTCGATAGTTAGTGTAGACGATAGGTGATAAAAATATTAATGAAGTTTTACATAAAAATTTATTAGGAACTTCATGACATTTCACAGCCCTTAAAAATATTATTTGTATTTATTTAAGCAAAATATTTCGAGCAAATAAATGTATATTTATGAACAAAAATTAACCTTCTTTAAGCAGCTTTTTTGTATTATTTCTGAAGATACATGGTAGCGGTAATAGTTTTTTTTTTCTATATATATTTAGGAGCTGTGCATCCATAAATTGCTTAAGAATTGGGCGTTAGAGATATTGCCTGTATTTCTGAACTTTATATTTTCTTATGATCCTTAGATCTTCAAAATGCGATCAAGTAGAAGCTTAAAAAGAATTAGATATCTTATTGGGAAGCTTTTCTTTTTGAAAACACGTGTAGAAGAATAGGCTGAAAAATATTACAGAAAAATATATGATACAATTAAAATAAAAAAATTGAATGAAAATGGCGGTATAATGATTACATGTCAGTAATTTACTGTTGTATCCTTTATTTACTTTTATTGATAAGATATCGGAGAATTATTAAGTATTTATTTATCTGTTTATTTCCTATAATATATATCTAGTACATCATAGCAATTATCGAATAGTCAATATTATATTTATTTTTATTTGCTTTAAAATTAATAATTGAGTATGAAAAATAGCAAGTTCAGAGAAAAGAGGCTATATAAATATAAATAGCTCTAAATTGTATATGGTGTCACCTGTGAATAAAATCAGTTATTAATTGGGTCCACTCTTTAAGTTTTCAAAAGGCAAAAGCCACCCTCCGCATGAAAACAAACTTAAATTATTAAAGATGCGTGAGAATATTGTCATAATGTAAAATTGCCCTTATCAAAATTATAAACTATAGAACTTACCTATGATGCCGACACTAAGGGTGGAGAATGTAAGCTCCGGGTTCTCAAGATGGAGAGACGAACACACAAAATACGAGTATCAATAAATACTCTTATCTAAATTTAATCAATTACTTTAATATTTACTTTCGTATATATACATGCAGAGAGATCTTGATTATTAAAATTAATCCTAAATCCTTCTGGACACATATATCTTTACAACATTTAATCAACACACACATTTACAACACATAATTTACAAGACACATATATTTAGAACATATTAATTATTATTGTCTACCGAAAATCGGAGTAGTTCGTTTACTTTCAATACACAAGCTCGTTATTGCGATAGGTTGGTACGACCTTATTATTAATTACACGATAGGTACTATGATTTGTGTGCCTTCCTTAATCATTATAACAGATGAAACATATCCATACCTTATGTTTGTTTGTACCTCGATAGTTGATGGATCCAACACTTTGCTGGAAGCCTGCGTATAATATTTTAATACGCCACTATTTCACTGTGCTCATTTTTCGTTCACACATCCCAATTTTTGCCGATCCGCGTATCTTTGTGCGCTCGCAGGAGATATTTTTTGAATACTACTAAAAAACATCAGGTGCGTCTAGGACGCTGCCGAAATTGAATCTCGTGGAAACTTCTAGAACAGTCTTGAAAACACTTTTTTATTTTTACCTTGTAGTGTCATACCTATTCTTTTGATTGGTTGTTGTGATGGAGGGGATGCGCGCTGCTTATTTATGTTTGGATTGCCATTGGTTCCCTCTGCAGCATTTAAATAGGTCATTATTTTGGTTGGCATCCGTAATTGAAATTACAAAATGTCGTGCACTCCGTAGGACATTATCACCCTCTGCTTGAGATTAAATCCAAAATACGATACAAAGTCTATGCATTGAGAAAAAATCTTCACAGGAAGGCACTAGTATCATGGATAACTGACACACATATATGAATTTGAGAAAGTATGATGCACTGAAATGTACACACAATGATGCAGTAGTATCCTGAAGACCTGAAAACATAAGTACACATTGCGTGCACTGAGGAGATATTGCTTTGATCCACTGCACACATATCTGTCACAGAAATGCAGATCACCGCATGTAAGACACACTATATTGTAACATTGAAAATACATACATCGGTGCATTACAACCGACATGTCACTAAAATGAAGGAACTCACTGCTCGGAAGACACACCATATCGTTCTTGGTAACACATATATTGATGCACATGAAGAAATTATTACTGTTCGGAAGGCACACTATATCGTACTTGGTAACACATATATTGATGCACATGAAGAAATTATTACTGTTCGGAAGCACACCATATATCTTATAAACATATATTTTTGTAACACGGAAGAATGAGTCACCGTCCTGTGACTTAACTTTCAAAGTTCCGGTACTTAAATATCTATATTGTCATTATGTTGCTTAGTACAGTCTATTGTACACTTCAAATGAAGACTATATCATAATTGTTATTTGCACTTCAATTTATATACAAGTTCACAACATTACATTAAAATATACGCAATTCATTATCTTGATTTCTTACTTTCACAGACGTAACTATTTTTTAGATAAATTTTTAGCTGTATATATTTCTTATTTGTTAATACAATTAACATGTTATATACTTTTTTGCGTGTATAAATCATGGCTATTTTGACACCAAATTCATCTAGCGGTATTTAAAATATCAAATATATATACTATTTTCGCTAAGCCAAAATATAATGCATTTCACAACACGCTCAACCGTCCTTTAAAGTTATCTTCTCCGGCTTTATCGTGTGAATCAACAGAGAGCGGAGGAAGGAAAAAAAAAAGAAAAAACTCGCTTGACCGCAAGGAATTCCTCTCTTCCCCTAACGCGTTTCCATGGCAACTGCGAATTCGGTCATGCATGGAGACCCCTTGCGACTTGACCTTCTGATGTTCGTAAGATTACATAAGATTGCTACTTTCTTCCCCGTGTTCTGGCAAACTATAATCGTTATCGTTTGCGATTTTGGCGGTATATTCTTCTCAACCGCGGGCTTTCGGACTGTCCGATAGTGAGTGCGACATTGAAGTGGGAGGTTCGGCTGTATCCTTTAAGGAATTTAATTACAATGTTTTCTTTCATGTTTTTTTGTATTATATTTTTATTTATTCTACTTATTTTGTTATTAATTCTATTTAATTTCATATTTATATATGTATATTTTTCCTTATCTTATGACCTTAACACAGATCTGATTGTTCACTAATTATGATTTTAATTTCATGTACTCTTAATTCATTGGATTTATTTATCTTTTCTTGAACAACGCGTGATGTATTTATTTATATGTAGTATTATGAATATACTATGCTTTAATATTATGTTATTGATTTAACTGACTTTATGTTCCCATTTCAGCATAACTTTACATATTTACCTATATTTAAATATCATTCCTTCATTTTTAATTTTATCTGTTATTTCTTTTTATTTACTGTAATGATTAATTAATGCACTAATTTCTTAATAATACTAAATCATTTATTATTTTTCATCCAATTTAATGTCTTTTCCAAATGTATTTTATTTTATTTTACCGGCCGGTATTTTTAAATAATTATAATTGCCTGCAATTATAATTTTAAATTTTGATACATTGCTTGTATGCTTACAATAGAATGTTTCCGTATTATTATCGTACTATGCAGGGGAGATTTTCTCCTGATGCTTATTTTTAGCCTGTATATTTATTTTGAAGGGGACAAGCTTTCGCCGTACTATGCCCAAATATGGACTTCTTACGCTGACTGTTAAGGATGGGAAACTAATCTTACTTATTCAAGCTTTATTAATTCCATTTATGAGATTAACTTTTATTTTGTTTTTTTAGATTGCGTGTTTTCGTAAAAGGTCTGTATACACTATTTGTGTAATATATATTTATTAGCTTAGTAATTATTTTTTACATCAGCTGTGACTGTTTATTTTGACTTAAAATTTTATTTATTTATTTATTTATTTATGATTTTGCTTGTATTCTATCGGCTTTTTATGAACTATTTAATTAACAATTTTATGATTTTGAATATTATGTACTTGCTTTTACCATGTTTCATTCACTTTATTTTGCATTTTATTAATTATGTCATACGTATTTTTTCAAGACCTGTATAATGAAGAAAACAAAACGCATGCTGCATCTTAATCATGCCACCACTGGAAACAAAATTTGCCAGATTTTCGTTGACCTCTACAGTTATTATCCATCATCTGTTGTCAAGAAAGACAAATCACAAGCAAGATTCTCAAATTGCGAGCTCTATAGGACGTAACTCCTACCCTGAATTCATCAGTTACTGTACAAGTAATACAAATTGCAAGTAAGGGAAATTTATTTATTTCTCTTTCTCTCTTTTACCACACCTTAGTTTATTTTATTTTAGAACATTGAGGGGTATTGTATGTATTATTTACCACTTATACATTTTTTTTCTGATATTAATTGTTCTAATATGACTTATGTTTCACATAGATGTGTATTTATTTACATTTTATTTAATTATTACATTTTAACATTTATACATTTAATACCTTCCTTACCGCTACATTAAATAAACATATTTTGCGTTTTCGCAAATTATATCATATCGTATATATTTTTTACAAATTCATCACCACTTATTCGAATACGACTTTTAGCGTTTCCTCAAATTATATCTCCTAGGACTCACATTATTTTGATTCCTGTTATTATAAGTTTTGTTTGTATGCGATTGACTTCTGTCAGAAGTTCGCCGTGTATGATTATTTTGTAAATACTTTTTACGCGGTTTTGCTTTATATAATTTATTCGCGTGAACAACTATCCATTTTTTATTTGGATCGTACATAGGCGTGATAGCGTAATTATTGTTACGGATCACCTTTACAATGCGAAATGGTCCTTGAAATTTCTTTTGTAATGCTATGGTGGGTCGAAATTCTTTAAATATACAATTTGCCCTTTTAATAACTTTTTTTCTCTCACTCTTTTACAAACTCTTTCTTGGCGAATTTGCGCTTGTATTTGTTTCTGTTTCGTAAATTTATTAATTTTTTCCGCTAAAGTAAGTGCTTCACTGACCTCATTATCGTATTCGGTTTGAGTTAAAATCGGACTGTCATCTGGATTTGTTATATCCAGATTATTTTTTCTGAGTAATTTTAAATCTCTGGTGAGAAACAAGATAGCGGGACTGTGGTCTATATTTGCGGCATTATGAAATAACTTTACATATGGCAATACTTTATGCCAATTGGACGTTTGGTTTGACATTGCTGCTAAAGAATTTTTTATGGCCAAGTGGCTTCTTTCTGAAATTGCATTTGAACTTGATTTGTAAACTGACGTGTACTTCAGTTTTATACCATGCTGCTCTGCGAATTTTTTAAATTCCTCACTTTTAAGTTGCCTGACATTATCCATTAACAACCACATTGGAACCCCATTTTGTGCATTCCAATTAGTTAGGACCTGTAATACAGTCGCAGTATTTATATTTCTCACGGATACAGCCTCCAGGAATCTGGAATAATGGTCTATCATAGTAATATTGTTGTTGTTGAAACCCAGACCGTCCGACCTACCAAAAAGGTCATAGTAATAATGTATTCGTGTTGACCATTACTTCTGGGCAATTTTCCTATGATGTCTAATGCCAGCGTGTGATTTTGTTGACCTGGACGTGGCACAAGTTGTAATGCCATAGGTCTTATAGCCTTATTTTTATAACATAAACATACATCACATGATGCGCAAAAATTCTTTACTTCATTGTATACCCCTTTCCAGTAATATTTTCTATTCATAATTTGATAGGTCTTTTCTACTCCAAAATGTGGTGTATGAGCTAACTCAATAACTGCAAATTTTAGACTGTGAGGTATTAGAATTCTGTCCTTTTGCATAGGATTTTTGATATATCTAGCAGTCTTTATCATAATTAATCCCGTATTTACATCTCTATAGTATTTATTTATATATTTTGGCTGTTTAGATTTTGCATTCAGTCCGTTCATAATTTTCTTTATCTCCCTATCTTTTGTTTGTTCTTCTAAAATTTTGGCTATTGTTATAGTGATGTCATTAGCAATAATATTATTTATTAATTTAGTCTTAGTTTGTTCAGAAAAAATTTGACGTAACATAAAATCACTGGGATTATCTTGTCCTTTAATGTACTTTATGTCGAACGAGAATTGTTGTAAATTTAATAACCATCTTGCGAATAAATCAGAATTTTGATTTTCTAAATGAATATAATGCGTTAATGCTTTAGAATCTGTAAAAATTGTAAAGTGCGTACCATATAAAAAATCCTTGAAATGTATTATAGCATCATGAATTGCTAGCAATTCTAGCTTCATGCTCGGATATTTCTTTTCATTGTCGGAAAGTTTCCTGCTATAATACTCGATAGGATGAAAATTTCCATTCACTGATTGACGTAAAATTCCCGACGCGGCTACTTTTGAACAATCTGTCGATAAAAAAAATGGCTTTGACATATCAGCTGCCCTGACTACCGGTTTCGATAAAATTGCATTTTGCAATTTTACAAACGCTTCTTCGCATTTCTCCGTCCATATAAATTTCTTATCTTTCTTTGTTAACTCAATTAATGGAATGCATAGTTCAGAAAAATTTGGTATGGTCTGCCTGAAATAATTACACAAACCTAAAAATGATTTTACTTTTTTTACTGTGGCACAGGGAAATTCGTTATTTTTTGTACATTATCATCTAAAGGTGTTATGCCTTCCTTACTTATCTTAAATCCTAGAAATTTAATATTCTCTAAAATGATGACAACATTTGCATAATTGGCAACGCTGAACTTTGCTGCGCTTGATTTGTCGCTGTTTGTACGCGAACCGTGTTATTTGTTAAAGCCGAATTATCTGTTACTCTGTCATTTATATTTACCTCCTGTTGTATGGTATCGTTAATCTGAGGATCTTGCCTCGCTCTTTTATTTGTTTGCCTACTCTTATTCGGCGCCATGATTTAATACACTGTTATACACTTCTTATTATATACTAAATATTTATGTTAATACATACATATATACACAATGATTTAATACATATTTAAATTATCATTTTCATGCATATCCCTATCTTTATACTGAGTTACATCTCATTATTAAATTCAAACTCATTAATAAATTCAATTTTGTCTGTTATTTACTATTACTTTCTCTTATTAAAATCATAATTCTCTCCGAGCTTGACTACATACGGCACCAATTCACGCGCCTACATCATGTCATAAGGTAAAATTGTCCTTATCAAAATTATTACTATAGAACTTACCTATGATGCCGACACTAAGGGTGGAGCATGTAAGCTCCGGGTTCTCAAGCTGGAGAGACGAACACACAAAATATCAATAAATACTCTTATCTAAATTTAATCAATTACTTTAATATTTACTTTCGTATATATACATGTAGAGAGATCTTGATAAAAAAAATTAATCCTAAATCCTTCTGGATACATATATATTTACAACATTTAATCAACACATACATTTACAACACATAATTTGTTATTTTACTCATACAGTTATTTTACAATCATAGCAAGCAATATTTTATCCTAATTTAAAAGTAATTATAGTTATTTTACAATCATATTTATTAAAAAATGCGTCTACAAAATAGCCTTTTAGATTTTAAAGGATTAAAAAATTAATCCCAGAAAATGAATTTATGATATTACGCATTCTGAAATACAATTATCCCTTTCAACATTCATTTTTACGAATTGATATATTTTTTCTAAACCATCATTTAAATAAACATATTCTCAAATAATTCCTCAAGCATTATTAAATCTTCTGAACATTCTTCAATCTTTTTATTAAATAATAATATTTTTGGAACGTTTAAAAATTTCTATTATAAGTCTTTTGTACATGCTTTATTATTTGAATGTAAAAATGAGTTATTGCGTATTTAGTAGGAAGAATTAAGAACGAAATACCGTTTGCACAATTAACAGCAATTATCTTACTATGGAGAAATCATTATTTTTATCTAAATAGCAGAAATTAAAGCGATGTAAATTTTTCCTTTTTTAATGCAGAAATGTTTCTATGCCCAACAACATTTGAATGTGAAATATTTTAACTGTTGAATGGAATTTTGCAATTTTATTATTAAAATGGGTATGAAATTAATATTAAAAAAATCTGGTGTGGACAATACATGACTTTCCTTATATAATGCAAGGAATTTATTATTTTTGCAGTAAAAAAAATAGATTATTTTTATAGTAAATATTTATATTCTTTCCAAGATATTGAATTTTCGTTAATGAGTCGTCATTTTCATTGATTTAACGTCATTTTTATCCATTTGGCGAGTTTTTCGTTAATTTAGCTACATTTAAAAAGTCGCCAAGTTGGCGATATTCCGCCAAATTCGTCGCCAAAATCTCTCCAAACGTTATGGACAGAGAAATATGTTAGTCTTACAGCAGATAAATGACTATTGGCGTTCAAATGCAAAAGTATTACTCAAATTATCTTTTTTCATGAATGGAAAGAGCTAGATCCACGAGAATGATGTCACCCAATTTATTGCATGGTATTGCATATGAAAAGTGAACATTTTTCTCAATAGGAATTTTTTTTTTATTTTATATCATGTTATGATAATGTTTTTGAAAAATGTGCAATGTCCAATGTCTCGAGAACTGTTCATATTAGCGTTCTAAAATGTATGTCAATCGTTTTCTAAGGCAAAATTACATAAAAAGTGAGTATTTGCGTAACTTTATAAGAGGTTTGGATTTTTTGACGATTTTTTCAAAATTTCACTAGAAAATTTGGGGAGGGGGGAGCGGTCTGAACATTCGATTTTGTATAAAAACAATAAGCTTCCAGTGTTTGCCGATTGTAATTTTTGTACCAAATTTCGTTCGAATCGGTCCATTCGTTTGTCTGTTATCGTCTCCATAGTCTCATTGACACACAGACGCACACATACTTTCACACTCACACACACACACACATACTTTCACACACACACGCACACATACATCTCTTCAAAAATGTTAGATTTGTGATCAGGGATGCTTGAAACGTGATCTCCCGTCGAAAACTCGAATTCGAATTTTCGACCCTGTCACAATACTTTCCTTATACATTATTGCATATAAGGAAAGTAATATGTGATATTTTAATGTTAATATATTACAGCTCCATAATTTAAGAAATATTTTCACGTGGAATTGCTAATTGTAATATTAATAAATTAATATAACTTCAAGGAATTAGTACTTGGGCACACAATATGCACAACATTTGAGTCAATACAAAATACGTATTTGAATTTTCAAATATATAAAATAAAAATTCCAGATATATGGTATATCCAGACATATCAGATATAATGTTTAAGTTTAATTTATATACCGGAAATTATAGAATATACCGGAAATTACAGGATTAGTAAAATAATTTGATATTTTAACATTGAGTAATCAAATAAAATCGAGGAGAAAACTAAATTTGTTATCTAGCTATAAACAGCTAGCGAATAATTTGTAATGTTTCGAAAGCCTGTAATATAATGAAATGATTAATACTTTAATTCTACTTCACCTCAGAATATTATTCTCCTTTATAATATTACTGAAATTGCCGATATATATAGACGTTCGAGGTACGATGTTCAAAATTTGTCATCATGAACCTTCTCTCCTTATCTCTAGAAAATTTTGATTGTTTTTGTTGTCACTATTATTTTATATTTTTTTACAATTAAATTAAGTATCCAATAGCATTCAAAACAATTATGCAAAACAATTATTTGCTATAACGGGAATTTCCGTTTCCTTACTCTTGGTCGAAGGAGTTCAAAATAGTAGAAGGAAGCGGTGGAGGGGTAAGGTAAAATAATAAAATTAGAATAGATAAATATCTTCGCTTTTATATGTTTTAGCGAATCTTGCTTCAATGTAGATACACTTTTTTGAAGGGGGCGGTAAAAGGAGGGTGATTTCTTTTTATCGGTTTTGCAACACTTGCTCTAATTTTGATGCAATTTTCACGTTGCATTTTTTACTTTGTAAAGGACCCACTCGACCTGTTCAATCTAAACGCTGATACACTTTTGTTGCTTTGTAAGTTTTGGGTGCAGAACGCGCTAAAATGTATTGCTATAATTCCTAGGGCTGCATTTAGTCTTAACAATTTAGAGCTTGGTACATGTATCAACTAACACGATTTTAAAAAGATATTCTGATCATAATAGAGTTTTAGAAGATCATCTGCGAATGTAAAATTTTATAAAGCACACATATAAATAAATAACTTCCCCTTTAATTTTATACGAATTGATCATTTTTTGATACTTCAAATAATTCGATAATGCAATACTTTGAATAACTTAAATGTTTATATTATTCGTATATATGCTTATTTATAAATGTAAATCGAAATGTCTACTAATGAATTACGGAAATAATGATAAAACATTTATTTTTAATAGACCGCAAATAAATGTCGTAAATTGCTGATATAAATAATATTACTAATTAGAAACAGTACAAAAAATTATAAAATACGCTTTATCTATTTCACACACGAAAATGCGAAGATTATATAAGAAGAAATATTAATGCAGGATGATAACGTTTTTTAATACTGTTTATGCAGATCATTTCGTAAATAGTCTTAATATTAACTAGATTAAATTAGCTAATTACTGAACATAAAACTAAAATACATGACTTGGAATTTCTTTTTTGACCATTAAGCAAAGTGTGATAATTACACATCTACATTATGAATCGTACTTTTTATTCTTTTCCCTAGATGTGTATTTTAACAAAAAAAACATGAATTTCTTAAGAAAATTATTCTTTGTTTATTCTTTATATGCAAGAATCAGTGAGCAAAAATGCCAAATATCAATATTTAAATTAAAAATAACTTTGGATTTAAATTAAGAATATCTTCGCTGTGACGTTTGACGCTATGATTGACATAAAGAAATGAACTAGCAAAATTCACATTGTTTGCTTTTTAGATACTTTATTTATATTTTTTTCAAATAACTGAATTGTATAAAGATATGGGTTCCATAGTTTAGTGGTATTAGTGCAGCAGCTAAAGACCCTAACTATTTAGATATTTCTAAATCATTAGCACATTGGATTAGTAATCAAACGCTGTAACATATGAAAAATAAATACTGGATTCCAGTTAAAATGAAATTTAAAAAATAATAATGTGCTAAATAGAAATCAAAAGAAGAAACACTAGAATGATTTAACTAATACATTTTTGCAGTTGATTGGGTTTAAATTACAGAACGTTTAACCAATACCATTTATTTGCGTGTTTAACTCCAAGATAACTTTAATATTTTTATCTATATAAATAAAAAAAAAATCTTATTTGACGATTTTTGAGTAGCCTTTGTATGGTCCCACTTCAAATGTAGACGTCCTGCTATCTGTCTATCTTCGTGTTCTTCATGTTTTCTCACTTTGAGATTGACCCAATCTTTATCCTCAATCAACAACTAATCGATACGTGAGTCCCAAAACTAATGTGATCTGACAGTTGTGACAGCCTCTTTACAGTAAATGCACTTTGAAATCTGTTAACTGTTATTTGCTAGTGTCTCTATTGCTAAAATATGTAGCAATATATGTAACATCGCTAAAAATATGTAAAATTATGTATTTCTATCCCTAAAAATATGTACATAAGCAAAGTCAGAGAGCGGTAATAAGAGCTAACATTCAGCTTTGAGGGCACAGAACTAAATAGTTGCTGTTCAAGTGTATGTTTCTTACTCAAGGCCGATAAAAGTCATATTTGCTTTATTTCCGTACCTAATAAAAACCAGAAATGTTATCTATGAAGAAGCTATTGTTCAGGTGTAAAAATTATAAAAATGTATTTAAATAAAATTGCAAGTTTTAATTTTGCCTGTCTATTCGTTAATTCGGTACGACATAACTCGTCTTTTTTATGAGAATAGTTATAAAATTTCTAAAAGAAAGATTTCAGATATTAAAAAATTACCACAAATTAGGAATGAAGTTTATTTTTATTATATACTAGCAGCATACCCGTTCTTCGTACGGAGTATATAATTTAAAGAAACTTGAAATTCATAATCATGCCCAAATTCTTATAGTATACTAAATGACATGTTTAATCAAAATATTCTGTTAAAATATTTAATATAATGCTCCTAAAAAGAAGTTTAAGAATCTCTGTTCTCGCTATATAAAATTATCTTCATGGACATATCTGAAGAATAAAACATCTTGGACCCCTTATGTAAGCAAATATAAAAAAAAATATGGAATTGAATCAATATATGCAAAATAAAAGCGTTAAAATTGTATGGGACCCGTACTAATTATATACGCGAATATTAGACAATATAACCTTTATTAGTAGATTACATGTATAAATAGAAAATACCAATAAACCCGTAATCTTTAAATCTGAAGACAGTCATTTATTCCAATATATGTCAAAATTAAAGTGCTAAAATTATATGGGAAGATATACACGTACTACTTATAATGTCCGATTATTAGTAGAAGATCACCCGTTTTGCAATATGAGTCTCAAATATTTTTTGGTAAAATACAACAGACGACGTAATAAATTGAATATATAATTAATCCCCTTAATCTTCATACCAGAAGACTGTACTTGATTCCAATATATATGCCAATATATGTCAAAATATATGCCAATATACCTGTACTACTTATATTCTCGTAGGATAGAAGATATACCCGTGCATTCCTAGAAGATTACTCGTACAACGTACAATATGCGTGTGTCAGCAATTTTTGCCGCAATAAAACAATGGCGTAATAACTTAAAAATATCAATAATCCCTGAATCAATAATTCCGAAAAATATCAATAATAATAATGTTTAATCCTGAAGAGTATAATTGATATTATCCAGTCCAAAATGAAATAGCAATGAAATTTATTTTATATACATATCTTCATTATTCAAATCGGAAAGGATTTAATAAAAATCGTCTGCCGCATAAACACATTGGATTTAAATCCGTTGCTAAGCGACATGATATCATTTGCTTCAAATAAATTGGTAGAAAAAATATCGTCTAAATAGTTATATTTCTATTGAACATTTGGCGACAGTTTCGTCAAATTAGCGACATTTTAAAAAATCGCCAAATTTATCGCCAAGTCGGACTATAGAACTGACAGTTCCACTTTGCGACAAATTGACGAAATATCATCACAATACTATCCCCTAACAAAAAACAATTAATATCATTTATGTAGCTCAATTTTATCAATTTTAAGATATTTTTATAGATTTGAAAACATTTTTATCAATTTGGTGACATTTTAAAAATTCGCTAAATGTATTACTAAGTAGGATGGTTGGTCTGACATATAAATGCTAACCAAACATCATTTCAGTACTCTCTTCTAACAAAACAAAAAAAAATTTCATTGATATGTAGAAGACCCAAGCCACACGACCAACCCGAAGGTTTATGGCAGCTGTTTGTGTGTCGTTTATATCAATTTGGCGACATTTCCGTCAATTTGGCAAAGTTTAAGAAAAGTTGTCAAATTAGCGATATCCCTCCAAATTCGTAGCTTTGAATTTGCAGATCTGAATGAAACATTCTTATCCCGTTTCAATATACTAAATGAAAACACTACAATTGTATTAGAAGATATACCCGCTCTACTCTTTTTCTGTTTCAACAATCGGCTATATGAATTTATTGGCTAAACACAATATATGAGTTTAGTAGCTAAATACGATATAAGCTTGAAAACTCTTTGCCAAAATAAATGAAATTGATGTACGCAGTCAGCAATTAATATAATTAAAAGAAAAATCAAACCGTCTATTTATAAGATATACTTTTATATCCATTTATCCATTTATTTATTATTTAAATCGAAAAAAAAAATAATAAAAACATTAACAAACACATTTAATTTAATTGCGATGCCGAGCAACATGATATATCCTCCTAAAATGTTAAAATTTATTAACCACTAACAGCACACCCGTTATTCGTACGGAGTGTATAATTTAAAGAAACTTAAAGTTCGCAATCATGTTCAAATTCTGTTAAAATATTAAATTTATTGCTCCTAAAGAGAAGTTTAAGAATATATGTTCTCACTATGCAAAATTATCTTCACGATCAGATCTGAAGAATAAAACATCCTGCCCCCATTTTTAAGCAAATTTACAGAAGAAAATATAAGGAATTGAATGAATATATGCAACCCCGTACTAATTATATTGTCGCAGATCAGAAAATATGCCAATGTGTTAGTAGAAGATTACCCGTATTACAATATGCGTCTCAAAAATATTTGTCAAAATAAAAGAGATGACGTAATAAATTGAAAACATCAATAATATCCGTACTCTTTATACCAGAAGGTCGTAATTGATTCCAATATATGCCAATATATATCAAAACATATGTCAATATACCTGTACTACTTATATTCTCGTAGATTAAAAGATATACACGTGTATTTGTAGAAGATTCGTACAACATACAATATATGAGTTTAAACAATTTTTGTCATAATAAAATAATTGCATAATAACTTGAAAATATCAATAATCCTTGAATCAATAATCCCCGAAAATATAAATAATAATAATTTTTAAACCTGAAGACCGTAATTGATATTATCCAGTCAAAAATGCTATAAGAAAAATCAAATCGTTCTTTTCTAAAATATATTTTTATATCCATTTATTTATTATTCAAATCGAAAAAATAATTATTAAAATTAACAGACAGATTTAATTTAATTGCGTTTCTGAGTAACATGATATAAGATAGAATCTTATAACATGTTAAATATGTCATGTCTTATAACATAAACTGCGAAATTAAATAACGATTTTGATTTCTCTATACTTCTCATTGTTCCGTAAAAGCTTGTTTTAAATAAACCATGAACCATGGAGATAGATTTCCCCTTTAAATCATGTTTCAAACAATTCATGTTTTCAGAAAGTGACTAATTAACGCAAAAAATCTCCCATCAAACTCAGAGATTAAATTTTAATTCCCTTTCAAACGATTTTCAAGCTTTTCGTTTGGATAAACCACGGAGTTAGGGAGTAGAACTCCTAGGAAAAAGCTCCGTTTTTCATTAATATCTCGACAACCCCAGGTCTTAGAAACTCGAAACTTGGAAAAAATTTATGGGGGGATATTTCAAGGCTATTCACCAAATTTCATAAAATTCGGTTCAGCCGTTTTTCCGTGATGATGAGACAAACGAAAATTTCGTTTTTTACTAATATCTCGAGTACCACTGGTCGTAGAAACTCAAAACACGGATATAATTTTAAGTGGGGCTATTTCTGGGCTACCCACAAAATTTCATCAAATTCGGTTCAGCCGTTCTCCCGTGATGGTGTGACAGACAGACAGACAGACAGACAGACAGACAGATTTTCATTTTTATTTATATAGATTCCGTATAAAAAATTGCTATATGTATTGTATACTATTTTTTCAATTGTGTCGTACAACAATTATACATGAAATGAATATCTATTTGAGTTTGTCTAGGATTTGCAACTTTTATTCTTTTTTAAAAAATTCACATTTCTCTTTTGACGTCTTAGAACATTTTTCCTTTTAGATGCCAAATGAGTAGCTTTTATCATATGACGCCTTAAGGCTTTTTCCCGTTTAGACGGCAAATGGTGTAATTAGCTTTTCTCATTTGGAGTCTAAATGAGGCCTAATCATCAAATTGAAAAAATAAATAAATAGCAAACGGTTTAACCTAGCACAGTTGCATACGGGATTTTAGAAATATTTCGTCTATTATATCAAATTTATCAATACCTTGTGGTCTTGAGAGGAAATTTAGCTCTGTTTTTTGTATCAAAATATAACTAGCACCTGTATAATGTGTGATTTCTCTAAGTGACAATATTTGTGAAAATCGTAAAGACAATTACTGACCTAGAGAGCACACATATTTGTAAAAACAAAGATGGCCATTTAAACACAACCATGCAGATATAAAACAGGAATTCATTATGTTAATTTTTTATGCAATGGATATAACTTTTTCTTAAGAAAATATGATATTTTGTATATCCTTGATAGAAATTAGAAATGTGAAAACGATGTGATTAAAATTTTTTCACGTATGATATGAGCTATCTTCTTTCACTTGGAAGCAGTGCGCATAAATCAAAGTAAAAAAAAACAGCTGCATTTGTATTTGATTCTTCATTTAATACACACAGGGGACATTTATGCTTTATATTCAGCTATTGTATCTCCATTTATTTCATGTTCTTTTATTGTATACGTTTCTTGTATTGTCTATAAAGTTAATTTCTGAGCAAATTATTATGTATTTCAGTTATTAATTTGGTTTAAAATTTAATAATTCGTCATAAAAATTTTAATTGATTTAAGCGAATACAAAAGTAAGTAACATCTTATAATCTGTACGATTTAGATTAACTTCTAAAGTAATTTGTTAAAATATGGAACTATAGAATGAAACTGTAACGTCCAGTGACTTATATTTTTTCAGCGGCGAATATAACGGGATTGTAATATTTATAAACCCTTGTAATATTTAAGCATCACATATGAGGATGTGTATGTTGTACTATAAAGCATTTCCAATTGCAATATTTGTACTAATCACGTACATCTGTGTGCTAATGAATATTTCCAAGTGCAGCCAACAACTTTGAAAAGTAATCCCTTTCGAGATTAAAGACTCCTTCTCTGACACATCCAGTATTACGTATTTTAAGATAATAGAAACTTACCGCATGGCTTCCTTTAGAACAGATGACAGAAAGCTTTCATCAACGCCTACCATGCTAACAGCATACGTTGAACACCTATTAATTATCAAACCCGTTCGGTGATATTATTAAAATGTATTTGTATGCCCGAAATATGTCGAATAGTAGTTGCGAAATAATTGAGATTTCATGATTACCGCATTCTAAAAAATCTGCTAGAACATCTGTTTATCCAGAAACGTTGTTATATAAAATAAAGTATACAGATGATGATTACGTGTTGCGTGTGTCAATCAAATCAGACAGTAAATTTGATCACAACGTAAAATACAGTATCGATGAAGACAAATAAGCGTTAATCATTCGATTTCCTTCTTCCGGAAATAGTAATTTTGATAGCAAATTGCACTTTTACTTGAGCATTTTAATATAACATTAAATAAACAAAATTGAAATATATTTATAATAGCTTGTAATAGCACAATGGATGATATTATTTTCGCTTGTATCAATAACTAAATAAAATTAATAAGGATATAGTTGGAAGAATAAAGCATATTAAAATAAAAAATGCAATGTTTAACAATAACATATAAATTAAACATAATATAAACTATTCTTCAGACGTAATATTCATTACTTGATTACTTCAGTGTAAAAGGATTTGATTTTCTAGTACTATTAAACCAAAAGTTGAACACCATGTAATTATGTAATTAACATTTCCTTTTAGTTAAATTCGCAGTAATTTCACATCATTATTTACAGTGAAAATGCTATCTTCTATTAAAAATTAATTATAGCTGTATAGCAAACATTCCTAAACCAGTATTAAATGGCTTGAAATGGAGACAAGTTTAAGACAAAGCTTTGATGCTGGCCTACTACGCTGTGGTTTCTGGGTCAAACACCAACACTGTCGAGATGGTGCGTTTCCTTTTTTACCTCATTGGTGAACTTCGTCAAGCACGAAGTATCTATTATTTGCTATATCATGTCGGTTCCTCAGATTTTTAATAATTATATTTGCATTGGTAAATGCACTGTACTTCCCATTAGATGGCACCAGCAGAAACGGTTTACTTAATCTCAAAAGATTCTCTGACATCGGCTCATCCGTCATTGGATCTTGTATTTCACTATGGGGCCACCTTTTGACTGCTTTTTTCTTTCAACTAAAAAAAATGCATGGCTCATCTTCAACCCAACAACCGCTCAGTTCAGTTTTGAAAATCTCACTGGGAGGAGAAACACTGTAGCGCAAGTTCATATCTGTGTACATATGTGAACATGTGGTAGAACAGGTAGTTTGAAACAAGAAAACCAGTTGATGAAGTTTCTAATAACGAGAACATCATGATATATCTATTGCAGCCCGCGCTTGAATCAGAGAATCTTTTATCAAAAATACCACTACAGAGTTCTATGTATTGCTTTAAAATTATTATATTAAAAATTTATATCCTGATGCGCAACATTTCATAAAATTATCATTTTTCAAAATTACTAAAGGCATGGATACACTGGTTATTACACTTTCACGACTAACACCCTTTCTCAATTATTAATTTTGTCAAAATAATCACAAGTTGATGTAAGATGCCAAGATATTTTTGGTAAATAAATAATGCATAGCTTGTATAATTAATGTTAATAATCATTTATTTTAAGCATTAAATAAATAGTGCACTTCTTTAAAAATGGTGTTCCTTGAACTAATACTAATTATTTTTATTTTCTCTACACGCATAGTATGTTTTAGAAGATTATATGCATAAGGGAAGTTTTGTGATAATAATGAAATTTCAAGCGTTAATTTTTACGTAAGAAAAGTTTTTAAGAACTCAAGTCCAACGTTTTTGAGGTGATGTCTATAAGTGTCTGTGTGTGTGTTTGTATTTGTGTAAATATATATAACCTTGCATATGTGTGTGTGTATTAGTATGCATATTAGTGAGTCTGAGGAAGCTATGTTTCCCAAACAACTGGAGCGATTTGAGCATAAATTGGTACGTTTATTACAATCAGTGTATACTGAACGCTATTAGTTTTAAACGTCATCGAATGTTCGACTTCCCAATTTTTGAATTAGTATTTTAATAATCATTTACAAATCAGTAGATATAACCGTGTTAAATAAAAAATCTATTCTTGAATAATTTATAATAAAAAATAAATAGCATCAACTGTATATCATTAGCATGAATCGTTCACGAGGTGTAACACGTTTTCAATTAAATATATCGCATTTTACATGACATTAAAGTCAGTGTCAAGTAACCCTAAAAAGTTATAAAAGTTTATATTTACTGTATTACAGTCAAATTGGAGATTTTTAAAATTGTTGCCAAATTGACAAGAGTATCCCCATATACGCAAAACTGATCACCAAATTTGGTTAAAAATTCAATATTAATGATTGAATTTATTATATGGATTATAAATTTATAATCGGATTCTTTAGTAATTCTAATTTTCAAATTTGATTGGTACGAAATTGAAATAGTTTTATATGATGTCATAGAGAGAAACACCAATTGTTTATGAACAATTCATCGTTTAAATCATTCTGCACTGGTTCTTGCACATAATTATTTTGTTGAGAGTGAAATAAAGCCATTTTATTCTGTAAATAATGCCATGTGTGGCCGAAATCTGATATATTTACCTTGCAGTACGGTATTTTTTTTGTGTCTCCTCGCAGAGATAAATTGGAGGTCATGCTGCCAATCCCTGAAAGATTAATGTACGTTATTAAATCAAATACTTCACCTATTATTTTTTAAGCACGCGTCGCGAATATATTATTTAATGTTTTTAAAACTTAAATATGTTTCAAAAGTTATTCATAGAAAACTATCATTTATATCTTTCTTGCCATACCTCCTGCCTTAAATAAATAAAACATCATAAAATAAAAGAATCGTTTGTTTTTTTCACTGAAATCTGGAGCAAATGTGCCTCGACTGAAATTTCAACTCCTACCCTGCTATTACACTAGAGAAAAAAAAAACGCCGGCTGTGATACATTGAAAATAATTTGCTGTGAGCAAGCAACTTCTGAAGAAAAAATATGAGAAATCCAATTTGGCAAAGGGGGTCGATATTGAAGTCCAAGGCTTTTATCAAGTACTCGATATGGTGGGATGATACCGAATTCCCATAAATTACGGAAGCCATTTATCCTTTCTTTCATTTGCAACAAATCGCCGTTCTTCTTTCAACCCTCACTTTGAAACAATTTATTATTTAAATGTTTTTCTAGTATTAAGTAAAATTAGATAGCAAATATGCAAAAAAATAAAAAAAACGAAGGTAACAAATTATATATTATATTCCATTTACAATATAATTTTTGGAATAACAGGACTCATAATTTCGTAAATACTTTAACAATACATATTAACATGTGTTCGTATAATTAATTAATTTTCAGTTGATTAAATGTATTGAATTAGAATTAATATTATTTTTACTCATAGATACATCCAAAATATAAAGTGTGATAACATGTAACTGGATATGTGATAGCATTTAACTGTATGCGTGATGACATTTTAACTGTGCATGCAGATGAAATTCGTAATTCCAGATTTGTCAAAAAAAAATATGCATAATAATTTTATTACTTTTAGACATGATTTACGTTAGAAAAGCATCATTTTAACTATTTTCTGAGTAGAAACATTTTAACCAATAATCTAATGGTCTAGCGACACATTACTAAAATGTTGACGATAGCATTATTTTGATAATTGCATAATCCAGTAAAAATATTATACACTGAATGTAAACACTGAAGTTTAATAAATATGCCAGTCGAAGACAAGTGGATTGAATCTCGGTTAGGATAGGAGTTCTTTACACTAGAGCAATTTATCCATACACGATAAATAAAATGCATTAGTGAGAATTGAAAAATAATCGATTTTTCGTAGAAATTTACTGTTTATAAAGAAAATAATATACTACTACTACTGATAATCATAATAATAATAACAATATTAATGTAATAATAATAATAACACTAATAATAATAATAATAATAATGATAATAATAATAATAATAATAATACTAATAATAATAATAATAATAATAATAATAATAGTAATAAAATATTAACAAAAATAATATTAATTGTAATAATTAAAAAATGTTTAACGGGTTGCTCTCCAGTATGAATATAGAGGAGGATAATATTGTTTAAATATAAAGTTAGAATTGGATCGTTAAAAGGAGAATGTGGAATACGTTGCAACTACAGAGATCTTTTTGTTCCAGTAACTATCCGCAGGCAACAAGTTTTTACTTTATAGATAATCTTCGAACCCTACCTAAGGAAGTAGAAAAACTGTCTTTCTTATGTCTTCATAATTTTCATATTACAGATTTAAAAAAAAATATTGTAAGTTTTATTCTTAAAATCAGTATTTCACTTCACTGCAATTTACTACAATGTTTCCCTCCTTTCTAGTGTCTCCCTTAATCATGCCATATAAGAAATATGCACTACAAGGAAAATAATATAATACAATAGATGCATATGCAATATGTGTTTATTTGTTCAGTAGTTGCTGAACATATTTCATAATTTTCATATTACAGATTTAAAAAAAATATTGAAAGTTTTATTCTTAAAATCAGAATTTTACTTCATTGCAATTTACTACAATGTTTCCTACCTTTCTACTGTTTCCCTTATTCATGCCATATATGAAATATGCACTACAATGAAAATAATATAATACAATAGATGCATATGTAATACGTGTTTATTTGTTCAGTAGTTACTGAGCATATTTGGTGTTCTTTTTCAATTTGCTACTCGATGTATCGCAGTGCGGTCTTAATCACATATATGATCTATTATCTATCACATCTTACTCACATTTATGATTTATTATCTTAATCACATGCCCTCTGCATGAAAAATTATTTTATTCACTTTTACACATATCCTCCTCCTGCCGTAAGCTCTAGGGTTGGCTGTGTGGTCTAGGCCTTCAACATATCCTCCTCCTCTTCACTCTATCGTTTTTCTACACTTAATAAATTTATAATTATATCATCGGGCATGTCATATTGCTGATTCTACTTTATCCAATCTTGAATGTCTTATGCTGTAATTGGTTCTGAAACTGAAAACATTATTACAAGCTTTATGAGCTTAAGGTTATATTTACCAGCATCTTACTTTCTGGTTTCATCCCCATAAATTACCTGGAGTGTGACTCAACTCAACTTTCTCATACTTGAATTCATTTCAGTAGCATTTTATTTCAAATTTTATAATTTTTTTTTAAATCGTTATCATGGGTTCCACTGATTACAATTACATCGTGATACCCGTCATTTTAAGGACTTGACAAATTCTTTCCATTGATACCATATTTGAAAATGTACCCCCAGGGGTAACTTGCCCCCAAGAGGGCTAATGGTATCAAGAGCAAAAATACTATATCGCGGCCATTTTTCACAACAGTGATTGGAACTATTAAGTATCGCGATCATAAAGCCATAAATGAACCCTTTTATGTATGATTATGTCAAATTTTGTTCTATGCTGCTACGTTAAAAGAAATATAAAACGTTTCGAAGTTTTTAATTAAATTAAAAAATGTTCTAGAATTTTTTTACAATAAAGATGGCATTAAAGTATCGCGAATCCATTAATAATTGTGGTCTATATCGTGTACAAAAAAATCGACAACCGACATACAGACAAACAGATTAGCATTACTCCAAAAATTGTCAAAACACATTCAAGACGTTTTAAAACATATATTGATACCTTCATCTGGGATGCGAAAATTTTCGAAAAAGCAATATATTATTTTTACTATATGATCATGAAAAAGTAAAAAGAGACACCACTAGAGATGATGTTTCTACTTTATAAAGAAAAGTGATGAGTAAGAGAAAATAAAAGAAAATGGTAGATATTCATTTACACTTTGCATGCATTTTCTAATTAGAAACATTTATTCATTCATGTATTGCAGGCCACAAATTCTCAAAATATTAGATCGAAAAATAGAAAACCACTGTAATACAAAAAAAAAAAAAGTAACAAAATACCTTCATCATTGCATTGAAAGAGTACTTTCCAATATTATGACTTCTTACATTCTTCTCTGAATATTGAAGGATACAATAATTTTTGCATTAATATTTTCACAGATGTAAAATGTTTCCGTCTGAAAACTATAGAAGGATATAATTCAACATACATTTTGGGAAACAGTACCAAACATATTAATACGTACAGCAAAAATGAACTCTTATGGAATAAATTAAGTCCATAAACTAAGTTTAAATGCGCTCATGCAACCACTGAAACACTTATATTCCCAGGGAGAATACAAACTTTCATACTTTTGGAAATTAGGAAATATTTGCGACATAATTTCTCAAAATATGAGCTTTGCATTTACATATATTATATCAGACTTGTGCCACATGTGGTATGTTATGTGATTCAAACATTATTTATTAGAAATAATTTATATTTTATAAATATACATAATTACCTTTTTCTTCAATTATGTTGACATTTTCTTTATTCACGTGGTATATTGGAAATTCATGTATTAACTTACATAATGAAGGGAAATGTATCTGTGTGTGCGTGTGTTTCATTTTGAATGTCGAATTCAGTAGTATCCACCCACTTTCAAATCGCATATTTAAAGTTTGTGTGAATACAGTAATATTATAAGTATATAAGGTGCAGCTTTACAATGTGTTCGATTAACTTTACTCTGTGTATTAATTTGTTTTCTTGTTAACTGAGAGGATGCACATCTTTCAATTATGACAACTGCATTTTTACAGAAACTTGTAGCAACTCCATCCTTCTACTTTGAGCGTAGCTGTGATTAATGTTGACCATTGTCAGATGAGGCATAAATGGAATTATATCATTCCAACTATTTCATTCTGAGTAACATAAAATGTTTCATGACTTGGTGAACCAAGTAAGCGCGCCATTCTTAATGCCTCATTATTGTAAACGAACTTACTTTGTTGCAAACAGTCAAACATGTGTGTATGTATTTTCATTTTATTTTTCAAATCTGTATTTTGCAATAGAAATTTATAGCATTTTGGTTTTTAAGATGTTGCATTTTACATATGTTTGCACTTTTTACACATTTTTGCTTTTTCTACAAAAATTAAAAATTTCGACTCCTTTTGAATAAGAATGTAAGACCGCTAAAATGGTATGGTGAAAATCGAGCCGAATAAAGGCCGAAACGAAAAGACATTGACATTAAAGGAACGTGTTTATGATTAATAAATATACGGATTTACTACTGCATCTCCATCACGGAGAGGAGACAGGATTATGATGTCCTGAGTAACTGCTTCATTAAGGGATCGAGGCAACACCAAATCAGCGACACTAAGAAACCAAGGAGGCGAGCTTCCCTGAAGCCCTGCCCTGAAATGTAACTCAACCAAAAGCAAAACAACAGATTAATATGAAAAGTTGAAATGGAAAGAGCTAAAAATATATTGTGGAGCATTACCCGTGCATTGTGAAGTCGATAGCCGCGCCGTAAAGCAGGGAGGTATGCACTTTTATCTATGTGACCATCCAGCAATGTAGATATGTTATTGGGAAGATATCCCATAGAGTTTCCTTCCCGTGGGTCCCATCTCACTGTAGAATTCACGGGAATGGAATGGCAGATCAGCTTGCCAAAAAGGTGGCAGCGGTCCTACATAAACATACAATGAGCAGGAGTTATCATTCAATAAATCTTCTGACCTCTCTCTTCTATCAACAATTTTTCAAAGACTTTGCACCTCATACAAGTGCTGAAAAGTCATGGAGTGTACTCTCTGTGGATCCTTCTGTTGTATCAGACCTCCAGCGGGTTATTGCTGTTGCTTCCATTCGACTCTTCACGGAGCATGATTATCTACAGGCTAATTTACACCGTATTGGATTTGTTGATTCAGCACTACCCAATTTTTCTTGTAGATTCAAAAGACACTAGCAAGCTAGAAATTTGATGGCCTAGCGGCCGATGTAACTGGCATTTGATAAAAAATTTAAATAATCTATATGACCATGAGTCGAGTTTAATCCCATCAAGTCACTATTGGCCAATTTATTCTGGTCACTCGTTTGGTGTCGCATTGTAAGGTAAATATATGAGTAATGAAATGATTTCTCCAATTAACGCAGTTAGCAAATGTTAAACGTATATAAAATCTTGTTGGCATTGATATCTTACTATTCATTTTACCTAAATAAAGTGTTAAATGTAAACTCATGAAGTGTCTTTAACAATCATACTAATATTGTCCTTTCAGTCAAATGTACCTCGTTGTAGAAAATTGGATGATTTTCCAAAGCCATCCACGCAGTGTAAGACAGTTGAATCCACTATACATAAAATTAATTAAATATACGATTATTAAAATTAGCCACCACAAATGGTGCCGTAACCAGGGTATATTTTACCAGTTCAGTAATAAATCAGTATATTTATTGGTAATAAACATTGTTCAATTTAGCGTCAATGTTGGCACCGTTTTGTTTGGACTTTTATTCGACTCCATAGTCACCATGCCATTTTAGTGGTCAAACTAAACTATATATCCTGTCGCACACATATATATATATATATATGTTTATACACTAAATATATTTAATGTATTGGGCTAATATTTTATTCACTGGTGCTTTTCATCGAAATACTACACTTTCCGGATTAGAGCCCTACACTATCATCTACGCCAGTGAAGTAGGTGCACACTTTCCTAGGTTAATATTTCAAGTATTAAATAACTAAAATTAGAAATTCACAAAATTATGTACCTGCTCTATCCAACATCTGTTTTATTAAATGACGAATAATTATATAAAAATTCGCCCAATAAATATATAAATATTCGCCCAATAATTAAATAAATATCCGCCCATTAATTATATACATATTCGATAAATAATTGTAAAAATATTCGCCCAATAATTATATAAATAGTCCTCTTAAATAAAACGAAATTTAAAATATTTCTACAGTAACACGGTAAAGAGCCAAAGATGAAAAACTATCTCTCTCGTCACCATAACTGAAACTGCGACAAAAGTTTCTTGCCTTCTGTTTCAATTTTTCTGGCAGAGAAAGTTATTTTTTTTTACATTTAAAACCAGTTGACGCATTTAATACAGTTACAAGTTAAATATTTATTATGTAGTACAGAAACTATTTACATAATGGTATGCATAAGATTATGGATATATTCACCATAATTGGTTTCCGCCATTATACTATATTTTTTTCTCATTTTGAAGAGAAGAAATGTTTCCTCCGCATTCCTTACAATCACAAATTGCCCCTTTTCCAAAGCAATTACGTTGCATTAACCACAACTGTGTTCTCCTTTCTGTTTAACTGGCTTCCGGCATGACTATTGACGCTTGAACGGATGGCTTATTCTCTTCATTATCTCTACTAAACAAAAGAAATTTATTACTGGAATGTTTCTATTTCCTACCTGTATTTGCAACACATACGTGAATTTTGGCTAAATATCCTGCTTTAATTTCGATTCTGAAGATATTTAGCATTAAAAATATTATTTTTTTCTTAAATGTGTATTTTAAATATGCATATTTAGCATTTCCCAACATAGCTCAAAAATGTTTATGACTTTGTGCATTCTGTCTGTCTGTCTGTCCGTTCGCACGATAATTGCCGTAAAAATAACTTCATGAAACTGACTTTATGTTGTTGAGACGGACTGTAGAACATACGAGAATGTAAATGAATAATATCACAAAATTAATTTTGGATTGAATCCGAGATGAAAAAATGAAATACATTGAACCCTATGGGACCTAATTCTTTCAAATATTTTTGAAGCAAAAATAAATTTACAATTTGCTTCGGCAATTTTAGAAAACATTCAAACTATCCCATAAAATATAAAAAAAATAATTTCAGAGAAATATGTTCTGTAGATTTTAAAATAAAAATTAAAATAATAATGACACACATATAATATGAAGAGGTCGCGTGACCCACTTCCAAATGAAATATGTTATCCATCTTGTGGCTAAATAGTGATTTTTAAAGTTCTTTTAATTTATATTTAATATTTCATCCGTCCTAAAACCACTTTATTTTTACGTTTTTTCTGTGTATCCATATTCTGCGCCAACGCAGTTACAATATTTTTCTGTTTAAATGATCATCAAACTATGATTAATTCTACAACGTAGCCTAACTTGAATGAATGCAAAATGTAAACACGTGAGTGTAAGATGAATTGTATAAGAATTGCTGAATTTATTTTAAGAAAAAGTATTTAACGCTGGAGTCTAGAATAAAAGTGTCTGAATGAAATACTCACTGCTCTTACATAAATAGCCAGGCAATTTATATTTCAATGACATCATTTGAATAAAGTTTGAATGAAGTTTTAAGCATGGAGTTAGAACGTTCTATACTCCACGGTTTTAATTTTTCATGTTAAATATATTATTGTAGTTCTGTGATAATTAAAGTAATATCGCCTATGAATGTATCGTATTTTAGAGATATTTAAACAAAATTACATTTGGATAGTGTTTTATAATCAATGCTTATTGCATGACTGATCTTTCTTGTATTTATATTTAGTGTTGTATCCTTCCTAAAACCGCTTTATTTTTGCATATTATCTGTGTTTCTGAATTCTGTGCTTACTCTATTACCATTTTTTATTTTAAATGATCACTAAGCTTTGATTATTAGCTTTCCTTAGAAAGCGATTGACATAAACTTTAGATCGCTAGCATGAACCGATCTCGAGATATTGCACATTTTTCAAGTAAATTTATCAAAAAATCCCATAAATTAAATAAAATCTATTAACTGTTGAGAATCATGTTCACTTTTCATATGTAATATCATGCGATATATCGGGTGACATCATTCTCGTGGATCTAGCTCGTTCCATTCATGAGAAAAGGTACTTTGAGTAATACTTTTGCAATTGAACGCCAATAATCGTTTATATGCTATAGGAATAACTTATTTTTCCATCCATAACGCTTGGCGAGATTTTGGCGACGAATTTGGCGGAATGTCGTCAACTTAGCAACTTTTTAAAATGTTGTCAAAATAACGAAAATCTCGCCAAATGGATAAAAATGACGCTAAATCAATGAAAATGACAACTGATTGACGAAAAGTCAATATCTTGGAAGGAATATTAGTATCTACTATAAGAATAACCTATTTTGTTTGTTGTAAAAGTAGTAAATTCATTGCATTATCTAAGGAAAGTCATGTGTTGAACACATCAGATTTTTTTACAGATTATTAAGTGTGTTCAAATGTTGAGAGTATTTAAATATAAAAATGCATTTGAAATATAATTTTACTTTCTCTGCAATGCATGGTAATGCATAGGGAAAGTATTGGAGTCCCTCAAAAATCGCAAATCGGGTTTTCGGCGGATCTACACCTTTCGGGATCATTAGAAACAAAACACCTCTTTTTAGCGTGACGTCTGTGTGTATGTGTGTGTGTGTGTGTGTGTGTGTGTGTGTGTCTATCTGTCTGTGCAATGTATGTATCCACTCTAACTAAAAAACTATTGAACCAAATTTCATAACATATTATATTTGAGTTAGTTGTGTGAACCCGGGTCCTGATCAGATTATGGTACTAATCAAGCTAACAGAACCCTCCTTTTTTTGTGAAACAACCCGCAAAATCCTCGTCCACCCTAGCTGAAAAACGTATTGACCAGGTTTGGATACGCTTTGGAAAAGAAGAACCAGCCTTATTTTACGAAATGGCCTGCAAAAATCGCCAATACCATAAATAAAATTCTACATATGCTCAAATGCATCAAATAAATGCATGTTTTATACGTAATTTTTCAGGAGGAAAAGAATATATCCAACTCTATTACTCTAGGTATAATCGTTCTCCAGATATTCCAGTTTTTTTGCATTTTTGTTCAAAATGCCTTTTTGCTAAAAAAAATAATTATATTTTGTTTTGTTTGCCTTTAAAAAATATCCAGTTATCAAATAAAAACAAATAATGAATTTAAAGTGCAAATTCAGTGTTATATTGTGCAATTAAACTCAATTTAATAAATTTTGAAAGAAATATAAAAGAGAATTGATTTGAGTCTGTAGAGACAGTCATGTGCTGCCCACATCAGATTTTTTGCATCAATATATGTCCATATAACACTAATCTTTCCGTAAGAACATTAAAGCAATTTTGTTCTACGATGGAACATTTCTTTACTAAAATTGTACGGACTACCTATCTATTCCGTTTGATTTGTTTTCGAGGTTTTCAATATTGATTAACATTATATTTAATTTATTTTACACTCCAAAGTCGATATTTATAACATAGGTACATTTATCAGATATAAAATACGAATGTCAAATGTCGTAAAATTATAAATGTTGGTGTTAAAATTATATCTTGAGCAAAATATTTGTTCTGTGGGCACGCATACGAAAATGGCTTGAAAAAGTATATATTATTTTTAAATAAAATAATCTATATTTTTCAAATTCTTCATAAAAGTGTCATCACTAAGACGTTTTCTGTCAATAACCTTCTGAATGTATCTCTAAAGCGAGAATCAACTTACTAATTCTGGAAAGTAAATTACTGTTCATGGACTATAATATTTAACTTTTAAAATATAATAATTATTTATGTAGTACTCAAAGATGAAAACACATATTTACACGGAATTCTAAAACAACTCATTTGTTTTATTTTCCTTATATACATAATGTATAAGGAAAGTATTGTGACGGGGTCGAAAATTTGAATTCGAGTTTTCGACAGGAGACCACGTTTCAAGCATCCCTGATCACAAATCAAATACTTTTGAAGTAATGTCTGTGTGTGTGTGTGTTTGTGTGTGTGTGTGTTTGTGTGTGTGTCTGGTGTGAGTGTGTGTGTGTGTGTGTGTGCGTGTTTGTGTGTGTGTGGTGTGTGTGTGTGTGTGGGTGGTGTATGTGTGTGTGTGTGTGTGTGTTTATGTGTGTCAGTGAGTCTGTGGAGACGATAACTGCCGAACGAATGGACCGATTCGAACGAAATTTGGTACAATAATCGCAATCCGTAAACACTGGAAGCCTATTGTTTTTATACGCAATCGAATGTTCTGAAACCCCCTAAATTTTCGAATGAAAATGTTGAAAAAATCGTTAAAAAATCAAAACCGCTAATAAAGTTACGCAAATAGACATTTCTTATGTAATTTTTCATTAGAAAACGATTGGCATAAATTTTAGAACGCTAACATGAAGCGTTCTCGAGATATTGCACATTTTTCAAAAAAATTATCAAAATGTTATATAAAATAAAAAATAAAAATGTTTCCTATTGAGAAACATTTTCCCTTTTCATATGCAATACCATTGTAATCATATGTAATATATCATTGTTTTCATATGTAATACCACTTTGAGTAATACATTTGTATTTGAACAACAATAGTTATTTATCTGCTGGAAGAATAATTTATTTCTCCGTTCATAACGTTTGGCGAGCTTTTGGCGACGAATTAAAAATGTCGCCACCTTGGCGACATTTTTACTTGTTGCCAATTTAACAAAAATCTCGCCAAATGGATAAAAATGACGTTAAATCAATGAAAATGACGAGTAATTGACGAAAATTCAACATCTTGGAAAGAATATAAATATATACTATGAAAATAACCTATTTTTTTACTGTAAAAGTAGTAACTTTAATACATTATATGACGAAAGTCATGTGCTGCCCACATCAGATTTTTTATGAAAGGGACTTAGAAGGAGATGTGAGACAAAGCAATATTTAACGAAATATAAAAAATAAATCTGCACTCGACTTCGTTATATGCTTGGTGTATAACTTGTGTGCATTTTAACTGCACTAGAGCTTTAACTTGGGACACTTGGCCGAAAGGGGTGAGTTTTTTTTTTCGTCGTGATTTCACAATTCAAGATTTTTATATGTCGGCACAGTGAACTTTATTTCCTTTATTGCTTCTTGTAATCTTCTCTTAGAGATCCCTTCCAATCTGATTGTGATTTTTTACTTTCCTGATATACATAGTATAATGCATAAAGAACGTTCTTTGTCGTGGTCGAAAATTCGAATTCAAGTTTTCGACGTGAGAACACGTTTCAAGCATCCCTGAAAACGAATTAAACGTTTTTAAGATGATGGCTGTGTGTGTGCCAGTGAGACTTTTGAAAAGATATCTCACGAACGAATGAAGCGATTCAAACGAAATTTTGCATACATATTACATTCCGTGAATACTGGATGTATTTTGTTTTTATACGCAATCGAATGTACAGAACTCTAATTTTGTAGTGAAATTTTGAATAAATCATCAAAATTCAAAATTTCCAATAGTGTTATGAAAATAACCATATCTTATGTAATTTTTTCATTAGAAAGCAATTGCCATAAATTTTAGAACGCTAGCATGAACCGTTCTTGAGATATTGCACATTTTTCACATAATTTTAGCAAAAAATCACATAAAATGAATAAAATGTAATACCTTTTGTGAAATATGTTATATTTTCAAGTGTAATATTATGCGATAAATTTGCTACCATCCTTCGCTTGAATCTAGCTCGTTCCATTCATGAGAAAAGATACTTTGGGCAACAGTTTTGTATTTGGACATCAATAGTCATTTATCCACTATATACATAAATAACATTTCTCCGTCCATAACGCTTGACGAGATTTTAACGACAAATTTGGAGGAATTTCGACAACTTAGCGACATTTTTACATGTTGCCAAATTAACGAAAATGCCGCCAAACTGATAAAAATGTTTTTAAATCAATGAAAATGACAACAAATTGAAGAAAAATCACTATCTTGGAAAGTATATGAGTCTACTATAGGAATAACCAATTTTTCCGATGATTTTTGGCGACGATTTTTAACGACGAATTTTGGCAAAATATCGCCAATGTGACTACTTTTTAAATGTTACCAAATTGATGAAAATGTCTCCAGATTGATTAAAGTGCCGCCAAATTCATAAAATTAACGCTAATCAATGAAAATGACGACTAATTGATGAAAATTAAATATATCTGAAAGAACATAAGATTAGATTATGAAAATAACTCATTTATCCGTCCGTCTGCCCATAATGCTTGGCATTACATTTTACCTGATGTCGCCTACTTGGTACCTCTTAAATTGGTGCCAAATTGATGAAAATATCGCCAAACTGATACAAATGTTGCCAAACTGATAAGAAGGTTTTGTAAAATTTTAATTCATTCATATGACTGGCATCCTGCTATAAGAAATGTTCTTTTCTCCGTTTGTTTGTGATACTTAGTGATGCATTTGGCGACCTTGGTTAACAATTTAGCGAAATATCGCGAACTTTGAGATTTTTCACTCCAGATTCGAAAAAAATATTGTCAAATTGCAAAACTTTCGTCAAATTACTAAAAATGATGCCTAATTGAATTTATTATTAAAATATTTCGATATATGGACTGTATTGTTTATTGTGGATGCTATCATAATTGCTATAATAATTTAAAGTTACATGGAATATAAGTTCATTGGGTATGTATTATTTTTACATATTGTCATTCACAGAAGCTCAAAATGTACAATTCAACATTAAGAACACTGTGCCATGGATCTTATACATTATTTTTTCACTGTGAAAGAAATAAATACATTGCATTATATAAGGAAAGTCATGTGGTGTCATATCATATTGGCATTGGCATCATATTTTTTGTTAGGTAATCTTAATTAATTGTTCACCTTGCTTTGGGGAACACGACTTCCGTGAGGTTGATTGGCATAACTTTGTATTAATTCTTATGGATGGTCCTGATTGAAATCCCTCTTTTTGAATTAGTTTTCTCGGATGAGGCCCAGACGCGTATGTTATGCCCATGTAGATATGGTGGGTCTCCAAATAATTGATGCAAATGGGTGAATTTTTGATTCGTAAACCTCACTCAAGTGAAATGTCAAACTTGGTGTCTATTCGTATGAATCATTTGTTCAACTTCTCTCACACTATGACGTATTAATTTAAATATATAATGTATTATTTGGTATAGCACTACGTAAAAATCATTTCATGCACATACACAGCATAGATAAGATTTTTTATCGCGAAATAAAATTAATCAAGTTTCAATACTATTTGTATACATGTTACAACACAACCGGGAAACAGTATTTTTGTATCAAATTGTTTTGTCTACAAAGTCATCGAATAAAATTGATATGTAACGCCGTATTGATATGTAATTGATATGTATAGAACGCCGTATTTCCGAAATACTGCAGAATATCTGCGGAAAATCAAGAAATTTAGTTCTAAGGTATTGGTGTCTTTTCAATTTCGGAGACATCTGAAAAAACTATGTAAATATATTTGTTAAAATTCTAGTGCCCACAAGACTACCGTAAAATTTTTGCATATTAGTTGCATATTTAACGATTTTTTACAGACAATGAGCAAAAATATTTTGACTGGGAACTTTCGTAATTGCACATATTTTTCGAAAATGCTCTCATTAGTATCTGTTTTTTCATTTCATTCTACTAAGAGCAATATTTTCCTTCAAATGCAATATTGTTTTCATTATTTATTGTACTGTTTGAAAACATTTACAGTGAGGGAAGCGATTACTCTATTACCACTTGCTATCATGGAGTGGAAATAAATTTTAAAATGACTTTGGATTTTATATTATTTTACAAGATATTTTCTTTTATTAACACTTTACAACAAAGTTGAAAAGTGTTTATGACTTTGTTCATTATGTCTGTCTGTCTGTCTGTCTGCCTGTCTGCCTGTCTGTCTGTCCGTTAGCACAATAACTGCCGTAAAAATGACTTAATCAAAATGCAATTTTAGTATGTTGTTCAGACGGTCTGTACGACCTATGGGAATATAAATGAATAATATCACCCAATTAGTTTTGGCATGAACCCGGGTTGACAAAATGAAATACATTGAGCCCTATTGGACCTAATTTTTCAAACATTTTTTAAGCGGATTTAAAATTCACAAATTGCTTCGAAAATTTTAGGTAATAGTCAAATTGTTCCATAAAATATATACCAAAAAATTCAGCGAAATATATTCAGTAGTTTTTTAAATAAAAATTAAAGTAATAATTACACATCTTATATGAAACGACCACGTTACCATGATATGAAACGATCACATGACCCACATCAAAATGATATATGGCATCCGTCTTGTTTCAAAATCGTGATTTTTTAAAGTTCTTTTTAATTCATATTGAGTGTTGTATCCGTCCAAAAACTACTTTATTTTTGCTTACATTATGTGCATCTAAATACTAAAACAACACAATGACAATATATTTGAGTTTAAATTCTCATTCAAATTTGATTATTTCTACAACTAAGCCTATTTTTAGCCTATGTAAAATGTAAACAGCAAAATATGTAGAATGAGTTGTATTAGAATTACTGTATTTCTTTAACACAAAATAATTCAGTCCATGGAGTCTGCATGGCTGATATGAATGAAATATTCATTGATTTTATAAACAGAAGGACGATTTTTTTCTATGAAGTTTTAAGCATAAAGTTTATGAATTGTAGCTCCATGGTCTTAATTTTTAAATAAAATAAATTATTATAGTATTGTGATGAATGAAATGGAGAAAGTTATGAATGAAATCCTGCTTTTATAGAGAGATCCAGGTGTGTTATTTTTTCTATGACGTCATTTGAATTTATTTCAGTTGTTTTCGATGAAGTTTTCAAATATAATAAATTATCGTAGTATTATGATAGTTTTAAAAATATTACCGTGGAATGTATTGCATTTTAGAGATATTTAAACCAGGCAATTTATATTTCAATGCCGTCATTTGAATGAAGTTCATTTTTTTCAATGAAGGTTTAAGTTTTCAAATATAATAAATCAGTGTAATATTGTGATAAGTTTTAAAATATTACCGAGGAATGTATTGCATTTTCGACTTTTTTAAATAAAATTGCATTGAATTTGGAAAGTGTTTCATAATCAATGCTTTAAGCATGATTGATCTTTCTTGTTTTATTTTCAGCGATTCATTTTATTTTTGTCGTCTGATATTGGTATGTGCGTTTACGAAAGTGCACAGATCTTTTAAAGTGTACTGAATTTTAAAATTTATAATGAGTATTAAAAAAAATGCTCAAGTATACATAACAAGCAAACTCCCGCTGTAAATATATCAGAAACGAAATCCACTTAGAGTAATAATGCTGGAACATATATGTTTTATTTGCACTTTCTGTTTCAAATCCCAACGGCTTAAGGTAAAAAATGCGGTTACCATTGAAATATATATGAATTGAAAAATATGAAAAGGATCCATTAATTTTTTCCTTTATTAAAGAGCATTATTATTTAAAAATATGCCTGCTTCCGAAAAGTATCTTTAATGGACTTACAATGATCTTTCTGTAGTCTTTTAAAATCGATAACCTTCAAGACTTACCTACTTCCGTTTCCATCTTTATAGAAAATATATTTTCAGAAAATAAACAGATTTATTTTATAAGATATTACTGTTTGACTAAAATAAACATTGGACATGTTTGTGCTTATATTATCATTAACATTTCTATTCGTTACGTTGATCAATTGAAATATGAATTTGAAACTTAGAACATGCATTTTAAAAATGTACGGATTTTAACTAAAGTATATTGACAAGCTAAGACTTCCATTAAATATTTACGTATTTTTACTGTTTTGTCTCAATTCAATATTTTTAGTATATACATAAAATAGAAAATTTTCCGGACCTGTTAAATGTGGCACTGCAATTTTTCAAGCATATAATTATATTTTAGTAAATTATTATTCTCGAATTCTATAAAATATTTAAGTTATATTATCAAAAAAATACTGAAATAGCAGTTTTTTAAAAAACGATAAATTAATCATATTTTCAATTAATTCTGAAAAAAGGGATTTTTCGAAAATATATTAGTCATATATTTATCCAACACTTATATTTTTCTATGCTTATGATCACTTTCGCTTATATTTATATAACATAATTTTAAATATATCTGAATTAGAAATTGCATTCACAAGTTCGCTAGATGATTCCAGAGTTAACATAGACATATTTAGAAATGTAAATATTTGCAAACCAAAACCACACTATTTTTCCACTTTCATTAATAAATGACTAATAATTTTCTTCATAGTTTTAAATTTATCGTGTATTGTAAAGTATATTTAGTACGTTCGAGATTTCGAAAATTTTGTTTCAAGCTTACTTTGAACACTTGGGAGATACAAATTTTCGGTTAGTGTTGTAGGGTGGATTAGATAAGGTGACAGTTTCAAGTCTGTAGTCACTTCAATGAAGATAGGGTTTCGAATGTAACCACACTATTTTTCCACTTTCATGAATAAATGACTAATAATTTTCTTCATAGTTTTAAATTTATCGTGTATATTTAGTACGTTCGAGATTTCGAAAATTTTGTTTCAAGCGTACTTTGAACATTTGGGAGATACAAATTTTCGGTTAGTGTGGTAGGGTGGATCTGTTGTCTCTTCAATGAAGATGGGGTTTCGATTGTAATGCAAAATTCATGCAGTGTACATCTCAGCACCATTTTGGACAAATGCATTGTAAATACTATATTTTCTTGTTTCTTTTGACGAGCGATAGATCACTTAAATTTAAATACCTTGTACTCGTTCAAAGTTTCGAATTTAAGTTTTGTAGTCTCCGTCATATCTAAAATGTTTCATTTTCCAAAAACGAAATTTTTTTTCACTGTCATTGACTAACGATCTCCTATAAACAATTTCAAGCTTCTATGTGGATTTAGTTTAGAATTCGAACGGTTTAGTAGGCATAATTCCCAGTAATATATAAATTAAAAATATTTTATTTGATTTATTTCGTTCGATTTAGAAAATGACTGTCAATTATATCGAACTGAAAATTATACTGAAAATTCTGTTAATTACATTTTAAGACCCTAAATTACTTGTAAGATACAATTTTCTGCTCGCTCTACATTTCTACAATTCATATATGAAATCTCCCTAAAATACTATATATTTCAAAACAGCATCTATCCATGTTGATTTTACCATAGTATCTTACTTTGCACCAAATTTAAAATTAATAATACATTATGCCTAGATTTTAACATTGACTCGAAAATTAGAACACATTAAAAAAAGTATGACGTGGGCAGCACAAGACCTTCCTTATATAATGCAATGAATTTACTTGTTTAACGGTTAAAAAGTGATTAAAAAATCCACGGCACAGTGTTTGTACTCTTAAATTAGTTTATAATGTACGTTTGACGATTTTCCGGATGGCAGCATGTAAAACTAGCATTTCGTACCCAATTAACTTATATTTTACTCAAATCTAAACTAACAATTATCAATATTAATAGAATCCTCAAGCAATGTAATCCATATATTTAGATATTTTAATGATACATTCATCAATTAGGCGTCGTTTTATGAACTTGGCGTTATTTCTGCAATTTTGACAATATTATCGTCAATGAGGGGTGAGGGGCTAAATATCGCCAAGTTGGTGATATTTAGAAGATAATTTCTAATATAATAAATGGTATGCCCATCATATGACGGAATCAAAAATTTTCAAAAATTGCATCCCATTTGGAGTCATATTTATTAATTTGATAACATTTTTATCGATTTGGCAACAGATTCGCACAGTTGGCAGCATTTAAAATATCACTAAATTTGGCGATATGTCGGCAAACTTCGTCGCCAGAACCCACCACGCATTACAGACTGAGAAATAGGTTATTTTTAAGTTCTTTCCAAAATATTGAATTTTCCTCAATTAGTTGTCATTTTCATTGATTTAGAGTCAGTCTTATCAACTTGGTGACATTTTTTATCAACTTGGCGACATATTCACCAATTCGGAGACATTTTAAAAACTCGGCAAGTTGGTGATATTCCGCCAAATTTAGTGCTAAAATGTCGTCAAGCATTATGATCGGAGAAATAGGTTATTCTTATAGTAGATAAAATACTAATGGCGTCCAAATACAAAACTGTTACCCGAAGTATCTTCTCTTATAGTAGATTCTTATATACTTTCCAAGATATTGAATTTTCACCAATTAGCCTTCATTTTAACTTATTTAGCGTCATTTTTATCAATTTGAAGATATGTTTGTTAATTTGGCAACTTTTAAATAACTCTCAAGTTGGCGATTTTCCGCAAATTTGTCGCCAAAGTTTCGCCAAGCATTATGAATGCAGAAATAGGTTATTTTTATAGTAGATAAACGATTAGCGGCATCAAATTTTACCCAATGCTTTTACCCAAAGTGTCTTCTCTCGTGAATGGAACAAGCTAGATCTACGAGAATGATGATAATAATATTTATCGCATAATATTACATATATGAAAAGGGAACACATTTACCAATTGTTAATACTTTTTATGAATTGTATGTAAGTTTTTGTTGCATTTACTTGAAAAATGGGTAATATCTCGAGAATGGTCCATACCAGCGTTCTAATGTTTGAATCCGTTTTCTAATAAAAAATTACATAAGAAATAATTATCTGCTTAACTTCATTGAATGTTCAAATTTTTTTATTATTTTTGAAAATTTCATTTCAAAATTTATATGAGATCTAGACATTCGATTACGCGTAATAACAAAAGGCTTCCAGTATTCACTCATTGTGATTTTTGTCCCAAATGTTGTTCGAATTGCTTCATTTGTTCGTGAGATAGCGTCACCACAAACTCACTGACAAACACACACACTCATACACATACATCACCTCAAAAACGTCTGATTCGTGTTTAGGGATGCTTGAAACGTGCTCTCCCGCCGAAAACTGAGATTCAAATTTTCGGCTCCGTCACAATAATGTCCTTATATATTATGTATATAAGGAAAGTAATAAGTATTTGAACACAATTGTCCATATTGATTTTGTATTATGATCAATCTTTGGACCAAATTTAAAATATTTTACCCAAAGAACATGAAATTTCATGTTCATTTTATTCAAATATCAAAATATTTTAGTCCTTGACACAACTTAAAATGAAAAGTATTTGAAAATACAAATTATCCATGTTGATTTTCTCATATGATAAGCCAGGGTAGAAGTGCTGTGCATGCGGCATATACAAATCTAGAGTTGCTGAGGAGAACAAGGAAGATATGTGTTAATCGCTTGAACAGCGTCTTTATGCAAATCGCTGAAGGAGCTTCGCCATAGTACACCTCCTCATCGTGAAAGATCTGGGAGTCTAGAACGAACTTGTCTTCCATACCTGGTTACTGTGGAAGTTGAGGTAGTGGTGGAAGATGATTGGTCAGAAACCGGTGTAGATGTTTCATTTGGATCCTCTAAGGGTTTTAGTAGGATTGCTGGTTTCAAACGATCAATGCAAATGTTGCTTTATATATATGTACTAGCAGCATACCCGTTCTTCAAACGAAGTATATAATATAAATAAACTTAAGATTCACAATCATGTGCAAATTCCTATAGTATACTAAATGGCATTTTTAATAAAAATATTCTGCTAAAATATTTAACATAATGCTCCTAAAAAGAAGTTAAGACTGTACTCGCTACTCAAAATTATCTTCACGGGTAGATCTGAAGAATGAAAAATCCTGGCCTCTTTTGTAAGTAAATTTACAAAAAAATATGGAATTGAATCAATATATGCAAAATAAAAGCGTATTGTATGGGACTCGTACTACTTATATACACGAATATTAGAAGATATAACCTGTATTAGTAGATTACATGTATAAATTGAAAATATCAATAAAACCCTAATCTTTAAATCAGAAGGCAGTAATTAATTACAGTATGTGCCGAAATGATAGAGCTAAAATTATTTGGGGAGATAAACCCATACTACTTATAATATCGTAGATTAGAAGATATATCCTAGTGTTAGAAAAATATTACCGGTATTATAATATTTAGTCTCAAAATTTTTTTCCAAAATATAACAGATTACTTAATAAATTAAAAATATCAATAATCCCCGTAATCATCATACCGGAAGGCTTGATTCCAAAATAAACCAATATATGTCAAAATATATGCCAATATACCTGTACTACTTATATTCTCTTAGATTAGAAGATATACTCGTTCATTTGCAAAATATTACTTCTACAAAGTACAATATATGAGTTACAACAATTTTTGCTGCAATAAAGCAATGGCATAACATATTGAAAATATCAATAATCTCTGAATCAATAATCCCCGAAATCAGTAATAATAACAATGTCTAAACCTGGTGATCGTAATTCACATTATCCAGTCAAAAATACGATGGCAATTTTACAATTTCATTTATTTAGGGCAATTTTATCAATTTCAATATATTTTTATAAATTTCTAAACAATTTTATCAATTTGGTGACATTTTAAAAATTCGCTAAATGTGTTACTAAGTAGGACGGTTGGACTGACAGACAAATGCTAACGAAACACCATTTCAGTACGTTCATCTAACAAAATAAAATAAATTTCATTGATTAACGTTATTTTTATCAATTTGGGGACATTTCAATCAATTTGGCAACTTTTAAGAAATTTGCCAAGTTAGCGATATCTAGCCAAATTCGTAGCTCTAAATTTGCAGAACTAAATAAAATATCGTGATCCAGTTTGTATATAATAAATGAAAACACTACAACATTATTAAAAGATATACCCGTTCTACTCTTTCTCTGTTTCAACATTTGGATAAATGAATTTATCAGGTAAAGAGAATATATGAGTTTATTATCTAAACACAATATATAAGCTTGAAACCTCTTTGCCAAAATAAATGAAACTGATGTACGTAGTTCGCAATTAATATAATTAAAAGAAAAATTAAACCGTTCATTTATAAGATATATTTTAATATCAATTTATTTATTACTCAAATCGAAAAAAAATAATAATCATTAACAAACAAATTTAATTTCCTTCCGTTGCCGAGCAATCTATATAAATAACATTGAAAATCTGTCTATCTGTCTGTCTGTTTCTTTGTCCCATCATCACGGGAGAACAGCTGAACAGAATTTAGTAAAATTTTGTGAGTAGCCTAGAAATAGCCCCACTTAAAATTTAGTCCGTGTTTTGAGTTTCTACGACTAGTGGTTCTCGAGATATTAGTAAAAAACGAAATTTTCGTTTGTCTCATCATCACGAGAAAACGGCTTAACCAAATTTAATGAAATTTTGTGAATAGCCTTGAAATAGCCCCCCATAAATTTTGTCCAAGTTTCGAGTTTCTAAGACTAGGGGTTGACGAGATATTAATGAAAAACGGAACTTTTTCCTAGGAGTTCAACTCTCCAACTCCGTGGTTTATGTAAACGGAAAGGATGAAAATCGTTTGTTTAAAATGTCAAAATGAAATAAAATTTTATTTCCGAGTTTGGTGCAGGATTTTTGCATTAATTAGTCACTATAGGAAAACATGAATTGTTTGAAAGATGACTTTAAATGGAAAAATCTACTTTCATGGTTCATCTTTGGTCAAGCTTTTACTCAACGATGAAAAGTATAAATAAATCAAAATGGTTATTTAATTTCGCATTCTATGAGGAAGATTCTATCTTATATCATGTTGCTCGGCAACGAAATGAAATTAAATGTGTTGTTAATATTTATTATTATTTTTCTATTTGAATAATAAATAAATGGATGTAAAAATATATTTTATAAATTAGCGGTTTGATTGTTCTTTTAATTATATAAATTGCGAGCTGCGTATATCGCTTTCATTTATTTTTGCAAAGAGGTTTCAAGCTCATATATTGTGTTTAGCTAATAAACTCATATATTTTGTTTACCCAATAAATTCATTTGGCCGATTGTTGAAGCAGAAAAAGAGTAGAACGGGTGTATGTATCTTCTAATAAAATTTTAGTATTTTCATTTCAGAGCTACGAATTTAGCGGAATATCTTTAAATAACTTGGTAACTTTTCTTACCAAATTAGCGGAAATGTCTCCAAATTGATAAAAATGATCCAAATCAATGAAATTAAATTTGCTTTTTTAGAATAGAGTACTGAAATGGTGTTTTGTAGCATTTGTCGGTCACTCCATCCATCCTACTTAGTAACACATTTAACGAATTTTTTTAATATCACCAAATTGAAAAAAATATTTGTAAATCCATAAAAATATCAAAGAATTGATAAAATCGCGCTTAATAATTGAAATTAATTGTGTTTTGTTAGAGGATAGTATTGTGATGATGTTTCGTCAATTTGTGGCAAAATGGAACTATGCGTTCTACAGTCCCACTTGGCGATAAATTTGGCGATTTTTAAAGTTATCGCTATATTAAAGAAAACGTCGCCAAACCTTTCATGGAGATCGCATTATTCAGACGATATGATATCCATCAATTTATTTGAAACAAATGATATGATGTCGCTTACCGACGGATCCAATGTGTTATGCGACATTCGATTTTTATTAAATCTTTTCAGATTTCAATAGTAAAAATATGTATATAAAATAAATTTCATTGACATTGCATTTTCGACTGGATAATATCAATTACGGTCTACAGGTTTTAACATCATTATTATTGATATTTTTGGGGACTGTTGATTCAGGGATTATTGATATTTTCAAATTATTATGCCATTGTTTTATTATGACGAAAATTGTTGAAACTCATATATAGTACGTTGTACGAGTAATCTTCTACAAGTGCACGGGTATATCTTCTAATCTACGAGGATATAAGTTATACAGGTATATTGACATATATTTTGATATATATTGGCATATATTGGAATCAATTGCGACCTTCTAGTAAGATTACGGGAATTTTTGAAACTTTCAATTTATTACCTCATCTCTTTTACTTTAACAAAAATTTTTGAGACACATTTTGCAATACGGGTAAACTTCTACTAACACACTGGCATATTTTCTAATCTGCGACAATATAAGTAGTACGGGGTTGTATATATTGATTCAATTCCTTTTTTTTTTGTAAATTTGCTTACAAAAGGGGCCAGCATGTTTTATTCTTAAAATCTTCCCGTTAAGATAATTTTGCATAGTGAGAACATATATTATTAAAACTTCTCTTTATGAGCAATAAATTTAATATTTTAACAGAATTTGCACATGATTGCGAATTATAAGTTTTTTTTATATTATATACTCCGTACGAAGAACGGGTATGCTGCTAGTATGATATAAGATAGAATCTTCCTCATAAAATGCGAAATTAAATAACCATTTGAATTTCTTTAAACTGTTCATCGTTGAGTAAAAGCATTTGAAAGATAAACCATGGAGGTAGATTTTTCCATTTAAATTCATGTTTCCAACAATTCATGCTTCCAGATAGTGACTAATTAATGCAAAAATCCTTCACTAAACTCAGAAATAGAGTTTTAATTTACTTTGACGTTTTAAACAAACGATTTCCATCCTTTCCGTTTGGATAAACTACGGAGTTGGAGAGTAAAAATCCCAGGAAAAAGTTCGGTTTTTCATTAATATCTCAACAACCCCTGATTTTAAATACTCGAAACTTGGACAAAATTTATGGGGATCTATTTCAAGGCTACCCACAGTATTTCATTAAACTCGGTTTAGCCGTTCTTTCGTGATGATGAGACAAATTAAAGTTTCGTTTTTTACTAATATCTCGAGAACCACTAATCGTAGAAACTCCTAACATGGACTAAACTTTAAGTGGGGCAATTTTTAGGCTATCCACAAAATTTCATCAAATTCGGTCCGCCCTTCTCCCGTGATGATGGGACAAACAGACAGACATATTTTCCATTTTATTTATATAGATTGGTGTTTCTTTATAATCTCTCTCTCTCTCTCTCTCTCTCTTTATATATATATATATATATATATATATATATATATATATATATCGGCTAGGGAACAAACATATTTCCTTTTTATGAGAATTATTATACAGGGTGTCCCAAAAACATTGACCTCGGCTTTTATTCCTTAAATATTGATCTTAGACATATATAATAAACTGAAAAGTTGCGTAAAAGAAGGTACAGAGTTTTATGAAATCCATTAAAATTTTCAAGGGAGTTAAATTTTAAGAAATACAAAATTTAAATTTTTATACGGCCTCCGTACAAAAACATTTCAAATGAGTAAAATGTGCCCATACACTAATAAGGTGTTGTGCAAAATTTCAGCATTTCATCATAAAAATTCTCAGAGATATGAAAAGACAAAAATGCTTACATAATCCACTTTTCGATGCATCGACATGGGTTTTCAGAGGGAAAAAATCATGTCGACATATCGTGTTTCACGGGTCATACACAATTTACGAGAAAAAAAAAACAATGATTACATAAATAAATAATAATTTTGCTATTTATTGGTTCAAAAGTATCTACTGTGTGTAGAAATAATAATTTTACACATATATTACAAAGCTTGCTCAAAATGTTTTCCATCCATGTCAAAGATCCATTACAGATAAGAGGCAGACATTATTTGCCTATGACTGTGCGGCATCATTTGCACTCTTGCTGAAAACATTTACATTTTAATTTGTGATTAATCCCTCACAAAATTTGTTTAAACATATATCTGGTACTTTTTATAATAAAATGCTGATATTTTGTACAACACCTTATTAGTGTATGGGGCACATTTTACTCATTGGAAATGTTTTTGTACGGGGCCCGTATAAAAATTTAAATGTTGAATTTCTTAAAATTGAATACTCTGAAAATTTTTATCTATTTCATAAAAGTATGTACCTGTTTTTAAGCAATTTTGTAATTTATTATATATGTCAAAAATCAATATTTAAGGAATAAAAGCCAAGGTCAATGTTTTTGGGACACCCTGCGAAAGACCCAGGCCATCCAACTCACCCTAGGGTATGAGCAACTGGTTGGGTGGCCGGATTTGGATACCCTGTGTAATTTCTACAACAAAGACTCCAAATATTAAATGGTAAACCCCATTTACGAATTAGGTTTCTTTGCATCATATATCCCGTACTAAGAACGTGTATACACATAGAAACAAATAAAATTGAATATTTCATAATATGTATTGATTTTCGCAAAATATATAATCAATAATGAAATATGTGCCTATTTTTTGAAGTCATTTTATATATTTACAGATAAGACTTTACTGCATATCATATTGAAAAATTTAACATCACGTTTTCAAAAGATTTTATGCCTACATAAAATGATCGTAAATATTTCCTAAGTTCTTAAAGGATCAATCAATATGCATACCTGGCAAACGAACTGGTCAAAGCAAATAAAATATCTACGACTTACATACGCATCGTAAAATCGAATGCTTTAGCTAAACTTAAAGTTATGGAGAAAAAATACATTTATTTACGACTTTTACTTCATAAAGCATGAATTGAACTTTGCTATATATTGCTTTTGCAAAAAATGAGGGCAAGTTCAACACACACATGCAGATTAAAGTAAATTCAGAATCAGGGAAGTCACTTAACTGTATTCCTGAGAGCTAAGAATTTTGTTAAGGGTGGGGGATGTTAAAGTAATGGCCTGCTACATCACTGGATTCGAATTAATTTCTTTTGCCAAAAAATCTAAAACTATCGCTGTAAGAAGTTTTGTAGTTACTTACTTTGTACTCATACCACATATACTGTGATGTCGAGAGACAAAGTCAGCAAAACCATGGTTCGCGATTACTGAAGGATGATAAATTGAGAACTTTGTTGATAAATCATACATTCGACTTAAAACTAATTATTCGTTGGTACGAATCGAAGAAAAAATATCTTTCTTTCATTTTACTAAAAATGCTCTCAAATTATAAATTAAAATTAAAAAATAAATAAAATAAAAAATAATTATTTTCCGTTACAAAAGGATCTTTCTTAAGGTTATGCGACATCAATTACTTCCACTGGGCTATGTAAAATTTCTTCAAAACATTTTTTTCTTTAGGTAATTTTAGCGAGTTGTCGATATTTAAAACTGTGCCAATATATCAATTGAGAATTTTGTTTTTGATTAAATGTCTTTCTTAGTGTAAATTATCATGTGTTACCCTAAATATATAAATCTGAGAAAAAATTAATATCAGACCATTATTCCGAAGCAAATATAGTTTATTATAGGTCCACGATAGTCATTATTAAATCGACAATAATTCTTTTAAATTTTGAATGTCTAAGTTTATGATCTGTAGTTGAAAATCTGAATTTCCGACAGCCACAAAAATTAATATTAGATTATCCAAATGACCAGTACAACATATTTAAGCAAGGTATATTTTTATTAACACTTTACAACATAGTTGAAAAGTGTTTAGGACTTTGTTCATTCATTCTGTCTGTCTGTCCGTCAACACGATAACTGCCGTAAAAATGATTTTATCAAAATTAAATTTTAATATGTTTTTCAGACGGTCTATGGAACCTATGGGAATATAAATGAATAATATCACTCAAGTAGTTTTGGATTGAACCCGGATTGAAAAAATGCAATTGATTGAACCCTATGGGACCTAATTTTCAAACATTTTTTAAGCGGATTTAAAATTCAGAAATTGCTTTGAAAATTTTAGGAAATATTCAAATTATCCCATAAAATATATAAAAAAAGAAATTCAGTAAAGTATGTTAGGTAGTTTTTTAAATAAAAATTATTTAGTATAGAGAGAAAAAAACTTCAATTAAATTCTCACTCTTGCTATATCCTCCAGAAAGTAAAACGAGATATATTATATAATAAATATGTTTCCAATTGTTGAATTATTTTATATATAATAGAGGTTTCACATTTTAAAATAAATATGGTAGATGACAAATTTTTGAATAAAATAAATGTTTATAGTATTGTAATGAATGAAACGATTGAAAAAATTGTTATGAATGAAATGCTTCTTTTATATAGAGGCGACTTATATTTCGATGACTTCATTTCAATAAAAGTTCATTTGTGTGATAAGGCTTTTACACCCCTGAGCTGTAATTGTGCTTAAATTAAAATATTGTTTTATTTCTGTGTGAGAGAAAGAATTAATTGTGCCATAAAAATATATTTTCGAATTGATTTCCACTCCATTGACGTTTGAGGGAAGCCAACTTTTAAAATGCGAAATAATTTATGTTCCAGAATAATATTAATAAAATAATTTTGTATTTTTGCTTCTCAGTCACTAGGTTTGGACTTTCCGGTTTAGCGCACCCGCCGCAGTTTTGAACAAGAAAGATCAATCATGCTTAAAGCATTGATTATGAAACACTTTCCAACTTCAATATAATTTAATTTAGACATATCTAAAATGCAGTACATTCCTCGGTAATATTTTAAAACTTATCACAATACTACATTAATTTATTATATTTGAAAACTTAAACCTTCATCGAGAAAAATGAACGTCAATCAAATGACGGCATTGAAATATAAATTGCCCGGTTTAAACATCTCTAAAATGTGATACATTCCACGGTAATAATTTTAGAATTAACATAATACTACGATAATTTATTATATTTGAAAACTTCATCGGAAACAACTGTCATTCAAATGACATCATAGAAAAAATAACACGCCTGGCTCTCTCTATAAAAGCAACATTTCATTCATACATAATTTCCCATTCATGTCATTCATCACAATACTACAATAATTTATTTTATTTAGAAATTAAGACCATGGAGCTACAAGTAATTAAACTCTTTGCGTAAAACTTCATCGAAAAAAATCCCCCTTCTCTTTATAAAATCAATGAATATTTCATTCATATCAGCTACGCAGACTCCATGAACTAAATGATTTTGTGTTAAAGAAATACAGCAATTCCAATACAACTCATTCTACATATTTTACTGTTTATATTTGACATAGGTGAAAAATAGGCTTCGTGGTAGAAATGATCAAATTTGGATTAGCATTTAAACTGAAATATATTGTAATTGCGTTGTTTCAGTAAGTAGATGCACATAATTTAAACTAAAATAAAGTGGTTTTAGGACGGTTACAACACTCAATATGAAATAAAAAGGAGTTTAAAAATCACGATTTTGAGACAAGATGGATGCCATATATCATTTTGAAGTGGGTCACGTGATTTTTTCATATCATGGTCAGGCGATCGCTTCATATAAGATGTGTTATTATTATTTTAATTTTTATTTAAAAAACTACTGAATATATTTCGCTTAAATTTTTTTTATATATTTTATTGAACAATTTGTATATTACCTAAAATTTTCGAAGCAATTTGTGAATTTTAAATCTGCATAAAAAATGTTTGAAAAATTAGGTTCCATAGGGCTCAATGTATTTTATTTTTTCAACCCGGGTTCAATCCAAAACTAATTGGGTGATATTATTCATTTATATTTCCATAGGTCCTACAGACCGTCTGAACAACATACTAAAATTTCATTTTGATTAAATCATTTTTACGACTGTTATCGTGCTAACGGACAGACAGACAGACATACAGACAGAATGAACAAAGTCATAAACACTTTTCAACTTTGTTGTAAAGTGTTAAAAATGATTTGGCTGTAGAGAGAGTGAAGCGTTTTAAGGATGTAAGGTGTGTGTGGGATTTCGCGTTGGATTGCGAATTTCAAAATGGAACGATTTTTTATTTATGATTTGATAATATGCCGATCTGGATTTATAATGTAATTATAATGAAAATAATATCTGGATTTCTAATGAAAAAGAAGTAATAGTTAGGGGATAACCAGCGTTGTTCTTATGAAAATGTAAAAGTCGGGGTTTGAAGAACGAATTGCTCTGGTATAACAAGGAATCAACGAACATCAGCCTCGAAATGTTAATAAAGCCATAACGAAGCTAGATTTTAGGCGAGTGTTATGCCTGACCTTTCTTCCGGCGTTTTTGTGTTCTAAAACGAATTATCGTCGAGTCATGAAAAAAATCTGCTGGTTGGAAAAATTCTGCTTTCCATTTGGTTGTTGGACGCCAATAAGTATTCTGGAAATATCTCGATTGTTCCTATTACATTACGATTTCTTGTTTTGCCGAGAAGTGGAAAGTTTCCTTGTGTCCAGCCAAGATTTCCCGATTCTTCAGAGTGGTGTTAAACTTTTATCTCCCGCTTGTGTTCTTAGAGAACTGTGATATTTGAGTGTTCTAATGCCCATCCAGATCTTTCTAAATTGCAGAGTTTATATGTAAAAGAGAAGAAAATAAAAATTTGTTTATATCCATTTTCGGTCTGTCATTTGAATTACTGGTATTTGTTTCAAGAATAAAATTGTTACTCTAAAATGCCATATATGATATAAATATATTTGAAGACTATTTGTATTTATCATATGTTAGGAAATGTATATGTGCGCTCTCTCTGTTTCTCTTCCTCCAGGAGTGTTCTAAATTGCCACCCTACAGAGAGCAAACTGGTTTATTGCTAATTTGCCTTGAAATGTACTATTATACCACTATTTTGATCACTGGGCTGTTATTTTCAGATTTAATAAATGTATTTAAAAATTCCAATTTGCATCCTGTCTATGGTTTCACAAAACCGACGCCACAATCTGCTGTCGTTGAAGTTTTCAAATATAATAAATTATTATAGTAATATGATGATTTTAAAAATAATACCGACGAATGTATCGCATTTTAGAGATGTTTAAACCAGGCAATTTATATTTCAGTGCCGTCATTTGAATGACGTTCATTCTTTTCGATGATGTGTTTTAAGTTTGTTTCCAAATATAATGAATCAATGAAGTATTGTGATAATTTTTAAAATATTACCGAGGAATGTATCACATTTTAGAGATGTTTAAATAAAATTTCATTAAAGTTGGAAAGTGTTTCATAATCAATGATTTATGCATGATTGATCTTTCTTGTTTTCAATTATTTCTGAAGGTACATAGAAGCGTCGATCGTTCTTTTATATATAAATATTACGGAAATGTGTATTCATAAATTGCTTAGGAAGTCAGTGATAAATTTCCTATATTTATGAACATTATATTTTTCTATCCTTTCCTTCCCTGTTACAGAAATAATTTTACGTCTTTGTGACGATATCCCATGGCATCTTCGAAACGTGAACTATTTGGAAAATTAACAAATTATAGATATCTACGACATATTATTTTACTTCCTCATACTATATAATTTAATATAAAAAAGTATTGATTTCATAAGAATTTCCGATTTCTTGATTTTGATGCCGCTATATCTGTTTTAGGACATCCTGAACACATTTTGATCTTTTTTTGCTGATATAGTTTGTCCGTCTGTAGTCTATCTGCTCTCGATTATTTGTGTACACGATATCTGCAACAAATATTAATGGATTTTTACGAAACTTTTTATTAAGAACAGCATGCCATGGCACGGTACTACATGAAAATATTATTTGTATTTCTTTATGAAAAATATTTCGGACTAAACACCGCATATTTAGGAAAATAATTACGCGGTGGAAATTAGGAAAAGAGGCCGACGGTCAAGGGCACCGTTTCCAAACAATCATTCAACCGCCGCGTTGTGAGTTCGAGTCCCACCTCCGAGGCATGGATGATATGTTGTTGGGCGCAGTGTCTTCCGCCCCACTCTGGTGCGCCTGGGGCAACATCCTAGGACGGCTAAATGGTTCACGTTCTGCCCGATGTATAGGCGAATGATGAGACTCAAGTTTTGGGCCATTTGATAAAAGAAAAAAAAAGGATAATTATTGACCTTCTATAAGTATATTTTTGTGTTATTTCCGAAAGTATATAGAAACGTTAATTTTTCTAAACAATTAAGAGAATGTGTATTCATTAAGTGCTCAGTAAATCATTTTAGGGGCATTCCTATATTTATGAACCTCTTATTTTCTAGTGTCCCCTTTTATTACAGAAATACTTTTAAGTTTCTCTGGTAATATGCCAAACTGCATTATTTATATTCGAAAAGTGAACTGATTGGAACTTTAACAAAATAAATATGTCTAATACAGATTATTGTACTTTCTCATAATATATAATAGAGTATTAAGAAAGTACTGTTTTCATGAAAATTTTCGATTTCAAGATTTTGATGAGACTTTGATTTATTAGGATTTTTAGGACCTCCTGAATACGTTTTAACTATTGATGGGTGATATCCGTCTGTCTGTGTTCAATTTCGTTTGTACACAATAGCTTCCACAAATAGTAATGGATTATTGTGAGATATTTTATTAGGAACATCATGACATGACAGAGTACTTACCTGAAAATTTTATTTGTATTTCTCTATGCAAAATATTTCGAGCTAATAAATGCATATTTACGAACAAAAATTGACCTCTCTTGCAGCATTTTGTATTATTTCCGAAAGTACCTAACAACGTTAACTGTTATTTTATATATATATTAAGGGAATGCGTATTCATAAATTGCTTAGGAAGTCAGTGTTAGAGACATTTCCTATATTTATTAACCTTATATTTTTCTCTCGTTTCCCTTTTTATTACAGAAAGAGTTTTAAGTTTCTCTGATAATATCCCAAAGGGCATAATATATCTTCAATTCGAAAAGGGATAGAAGCTTAAATTGCAGATTATAGATTTCCAATACATATTATATTTAACACTGCTGAGTAACATAGAACGTATATAAATATTTAAGAAAATTAAACAGTAAGTATTTGAAAGCGTGGAATGGTCAGTGATTTAAAAAAAGTCTGTTACATGATCTATTTATTTGAAACAAGAAAATTTTGAAATTTTTTTAAATACTGCTTGGCTTGTATAATGAGCTAAAATGCATTACTTTATCATCAATGTAATTTTCTGAATAATATTTTTTTTGTTAAATGACACTTTGAATGTGGGATTTAATAATAATAAATGCACATAGTAACAATCAAGACGAATGGTATACACGAATAATACGAATACACAATGTTAAATTAACGCTAAATATAATAAATAAATGCTTAGTAGCTTTTCTATAAAAACTGGTATTGAATATCCTGCATTTTACAAACAAAAATACTTTTTTAAATTAGATACTAGCAAAAAAAAATAATATCTATATTTAAATGAACTATAATCAATATAAGTAAAAGACAGATGTTTCTAATTTTAGAAATCTCGAAATTTGCACTTTCGACCCCGTTACAATACTTTCCCTATATCTTGTAATATGTATATAGAGTACAATGGAATCAATTATTTTGTAATCTAACATTCAAAAATTGAATTATATAAATTTTAAAACGTTACCATAATCCGTTTTCGAGATATAGCACATTTTTCAAATAAATTCCACAGACAAAAAATCGCATAAAATTAAACATGAAAGATCAATCATGCTTAAAGCATTGATTATGAAACACTCTCCAACTTCAATGCAATTTTATTTAAACAAGTGTAAAATGCAATACATTCTTTTAAAACTTATCACAATACTACATTAATTTATTATATTTGAAAACTTAAACCTTCATCGCAAAAATGAACTTCATTCAAATGACGGCATTGAAATATAATTTGCCTGGTTTAAACATAACTAAAGTGCAATACATTCCTCGGGAATATTTTAAAAACTATCATAATACTACGATAATTTATTATATTTGAAAACTTCATCGAAAACAACTGAAATTCATTCAAATGACATCATAGAAAAAAATCACACGCCTGGCTCTCTCTATAAAAGCAGCATTTCATTCATACATTTTCCCATTCATTTCATTCATCACAATACTATAAAAATTTATTTTATTTGAAACATAATACCATGAAGCTTCAAGTAATTAAACTCTATGCTTAAAACTTCATCGAAAAACATCATCCTTCTCTTTATGAAGTCAATGAATATTTCATTCATATCAGCTACGCAGACTCCATGAACTAAATGATTTTGTGTGAAAGAAATACAGCAATTCCAATACAACTCATTCAACATATTTTACTGTTTACATTTGACGGTGAAAAATAGGCTTCGTTGTAGAAATGATCAAATTTGGATTAAATTTTAAACTGAAATATATTGTAATTGCGCTGTTTCAGTATGTAGATGCACAGAATTTAAACTAAAATAAAGTGGTTTTAGGACGGTTACAACACTCAATATGAAATAAAAAGAAGTTTAAAAATCACGATTTTGAGACAAGATGGATGCCATATATCATTTTGAAGTGGGTCACGTGATTTTTTCATATCATGGTCAGACGATCGCTTCATATAAGAGGTGTTATTATTATTTTAATTTTTAATTAAAAAACTACTGAATATATTTCGCTGAATTTTTTCTATATATTTTATGGAACAATTTGAATATTACCTAAAATTTTCGAAGCAATTTGTGAATTTTAAATCTTCGTAAAAAATGCTTGGAAAATTAGGTTCCATAGGGCTCAATGTATTTCATTTTTTCAACCCGGGTTCAATCGAAAACTAATTGGGTGATATTATTCATTTGTATTTCCATAGGTCCTACAGACCGTCTGAATAACATACTAAAATTCCATTTTGATTAAATTATTTTTACGACTGTTATCGTGCTAACGGACAGACAGACAGGCATACAGACAGAATGAACAAAGTCATAAACACTTTTCAACTTTGTTGTAAAGTGTTAAAAATGATTTGGCTGTAGAGAGAGTGGAGCGTTTTAAGGATGTAAGGTGTGTGAAAGCCCCAGGCCGTCCGGCTCGTCCAGAGGACTTAGAGCAACGAATTGGACGACCGGGAAGGGGATGTAAGGTGTGTGTGGGATTTCGCGTTGGATTGCGAATTTCAGAATGAAACGATTTTTTATTTATGATTTGATAATATGCCGATCTGGATTTATAATGTAATGAAAAAGAAGTAATAGTTTGGGGATAACCAGCGTTGTTCTTATGAAAATGTAACAGTCGGGTTTTGAAGAACGGATTGTTCTGGTATAACAAGGAATCATCGAACATCAGCCTCGAAATGTTAATAAAGCCATAACGAAGCTAAATTTATGGCGAGTGTTATGGCTGACCTTTCTTCCGGCGTTTTTGAGTTCTAAAACGAATTATCGTCGAGTCATGCAAAATATTTCGAGCTAATAAATCTATATAAATAAAAATGAAAATCTGTCTGTCTGTCTGTCTGTCTGTCTGTCTGTCTGTCTGTTTGTCACACCATCACGGGAGAACGGCTGAACCGAATTTGATGAAATTTTGTGGGTAGCCCAGAAATAGCCCCACTTAAAATTATATCCGTTTTTTGAGTTTCTACGACCAGTGGTTCTCGAGATATTAGTAAAAAACGAAATTTTCGTTTGTCTCATCATCACGGAAAAACGGCTGAACCGAATTTAATGAAATTTGGTGAATAGCCTTGAAATATCTCCTCATAAATTTTGTCCAAGTTTCGAGTTTCTAAGACCTGGGGTTGTCGAGATATTAATGAAAAACGGAACTTTTTCCTAGGAGTTCTACTCCCTAACTCCGTGGTTTATCCAAACGAAAAGCTTGAAAATCGTTTGAAAGTGAATTAAAATTTAATCTCTGAGTTTGATGGGAGATTTTTTGCGTTAATTAGTCACTTTCTGAAAACATGAATTGTTTGAAACATGATTTAAAGGGGAAATCTATCTCCATGGTTCATGGTTTATTTAAAACAAGCTTTTACGGAACAATGAGAAGTATAGAGAAATCAAAATCGTTATTTAATTTCGCAGTTTATGTTATAAGACATGACATATTTAACATGTTATAAGATTCTATCTTATATCATGTTACTCAGAAACGCAATTAAATTAAATCTGTCTGTTAATTTTAATAATTATTTTTTCGATTTGAATAATACATAAATGGATATAAAAATATATTTTGGAAAAGAACGATTTGATTTTTCTTATAGCATTTTTGACTGGATAATATCAATTACGGTCTTCAGGTTTAAAAATTATTATTATTTATATTTTCGGGGATTATTGATTCAAGGATTACTGATATTTTCAAGTTATTATGCAATTATTTTATTATGACAAAAAATGTTTAAACTCATATATTGTATGTTGTACGAATCTTCTACAAATACACGTGTATATCTTTTAATCTACGAGAATATAAGTTATACAGGTATATTGACATATGTTTTGATATATATTGGCATATATTGGAATCAATTACGACCTTCTGGTATAAAGAGTACGGATGTTATTATGTTTTCAATTTATTACGTCATCTCTTTTATTTTGGCAAATATTTTTGAGACGCATATTGTAATACGGGTAATCTTCTACTAACACATTGGCATATTTTCTGATCTGCGACAATATAATTAGTACGGGGTTGCATATATTCATTCAATTCCTATTTTTTCTTCTGTAAATTTGCTTACAAAAGGGGGCAGGATGTTTTATTCATCAGATCTGATCGTGAAGATAATTTTGCATAGTGAGAACATATATTCTTAAACTTCTCTTTAGGAGCAATAAATTTAATATTTTAACAGAATTTGCACATGATTGCGAACTATAAGTTTCTTTAAATTATACACTCCGTACGAATAACGGGTGTGCTGTTAGTGGTTAATAAATTTTAACATTTTAGGAGGATATATCATGTTGCTCGGCATCGCAATTAAATTAAATGTGTTTGTTAATGTTTTTATTATTTTTTTTCAATTTAAATAATAAATAAATGGATAAATGGATATAAAAGTATATCTTATGAATGGACGGTTTGATTTTTCTTTTAATTATATTAATTACTGACTGCGTACATCAATTTCATTTATTTTGGCAAAGAGTTTTCAAGCTTATATCGTATTTAGCTACTAAACTCATATATTGTGTTTAGCCAATAAATTCATATAGCCGATTGTTGAAACAGAAAAAGAGTAGAGCGGGTATATCTTCTAATTCAATTGTAGTGTTTTCATTTAGTATATTGAAACGGGATAAGAATGTTTCATTCAGATCTGCAAATTCAAAGCTACGAATTTGGAGGGACATCGCTAATTTGACAACTTTTCTTAAACTTTGCCAAATTGACGGAAATGTCGCCAAATTGATATAAACGACACACAAACAGCTGCCATAAACATTCGGGTTGGTCGTGTGGCTTGGGTCTTCTACATATCAATGACATTTTTTTTTGTTTTGTTAGAAGAGAGTACAGAAATGATGTTTGGTTAGCATTTATCTGTCAGACCAACCATCCTACTTAGTAATACATTTAGCGAATTTTTAAAATGTCACCAAATTGATAAAATTGCTTTCAAATCTATAAAAATATCTTGAAATTGATAAAATTGTGCTACATAAATTATATTAATTGTTTTTTGTTAGGGGATAGTATTGTGATGATATTTCGTCAATTTGTCGCAAAGTGGAACTGTCAGTTCTACAGTCCCACTTGGCGATAAATTTAGCGATTTTTTAAAATGTCGCTAATTGGACGAAACTGTCGCCAAATGTTCCATAGAAATATAACTATTTAGACGATATTTTTTCTACCAATTTATTTGAAGCAAATGATATCATGTCGCTTAGCAACGGATTGAAATCCAATGTGTTTATGCGGCAGACGATTTTTATTAAATCCTTTCCGATTTGAATAATGAAGATATGTATATAAAATAAATTTCATTGCCATTTCATTTTGGACTGGATAATATCAATTATACTCTTCAGGTTTAAACATTATTATTATTGATATTTTCCGGAATTATTGATTCAGTGATTATTGATATTTTTAAATTATTACGCCATTGTTTTATTGCGGCAAAAATTGCTGACACAAGCATATTGTACGTTGTACGAGTAATCTTCTAGGAATGCACGGGTATATCTTCTAACCTACGAGAATATAAGTAGTACAGGTATATTGGCATATATTTTGACATATATTGGCATATATATTGGAATCAAGTACAGTCTTCTGGTATGAAGATTACGGGGATTAATTATATATTCAATTTATTACGTCGTCTGTTGTATTTTACCAAAAAAAATTTGAGACTCATATTGCAAAACGGGTAATCTTCTACTAATAATCGGACATTATAAGTAGTACGCGTATATCTCCCCATATAATTTTAGCACTTTAATTTTGACATATATTGGAATAAATGACTGTCTTCAGATTTAAAGATTACGGGTTTATTGGTATTTTCAATTTATACACGTAATCTACTAATACAGGTTATATTTTCTAATATTCGCGTATATAATTAGTACGGGTTCCATACAATTTTAACGCTTTTATTTTGCATATATTGATTCAATTCCATATTTTTTTTTATATTTGCTTACATAAGGGGTCCAAGATGTTTCATTCTTCAGATATGTCCATGAAGATAATTTTATATAGCGAGAACAGAGATTCTTAAACTTCTTTTTAGGAGCATTATATTAAATATTTTAACAGAATATTTTGATTAAACATGTCTTTTAGTATACTATAAGAATTTGGGCATGATTATGAATTTCAAGTTTCTTTATATTATAAACTCCGTACGAAGAACGGGTATGCTGCTAGTCTATATAAATAAAAATGAAAATCTGTCTGTCTGTCTGTCTGTCTGTCTGTCTGTTTGTCACACCATCACGGGAGAACGGCTGAACCGAATTTGATGAAATTTTGTGGGTAGCCCAGAAATAGCCCCACTTAAAATTATATCCGTGTTTTGAGCTTCTACGACCAGTGGTTCTCGAGATATTAGTAAAAAACGAAATTTTCGTTTGTCCCATCATCACGGAAAAACGGCTGAACCGAATTTAATGAAATTTGGTGAATAGCCTTGAAATATCCCCCCATAAATTTTGTGCAAGTTTCGAGTTTCTAAGACCTGGGGTTGTCGAGATATTATAGAAAAACGGAACTTTTTCCTAGGAGTTCTACTCCCTAACTCCGTGGTTTATCCAAACGAAAAGCTTGAAAATCGTTTGAAAGTGAATTAAAATTTAATCTCTGAGTTTGATGGGAGATTTTTTGCGTTAATTAGTCACTTTCTGAAAACATGAATTGTTTGAAACATGATTTAAAGGGGAAATCTATCTCCATGGTTCATGGTTTATTTAAAACAAGCTTTTACGGAACAATGAGAAGTATAGAGAAATCAAAATCGTTATTTAATTTCGCAGTTTATGTTATAAGACATGACATATTTAACATGTTATAAGATTCTATCTTATATCATGTTACTCAGAAACGCAATTAAATTAAATCTGTCTGCTAATTTTAATAATTATTTTTTCGATTTGAATAATAAATAAATGGATATAAAAATATATTTTAGAAAAGAACGATTTGATTTTTCTTATAGCATTTTTGACTGGATAATATCAATTACGGTCTTCAGGTTTAAAAATTATTATTATTTATATATTCGGGGATTATTGATTCAAGGATTATTGATATTTTCAAGTTATTATGCAATTATTTTATTATGACAAAAATTGTTTAAACTCATATATTGTATGTTGTACGAATCTTCTACAAATACACGTGTATATCTTTTAATCTACGAGAATATAAGTAGTACAGGTATATTGACATATGTTTTGATATATATTGGCATATATTGGAATCAATTACGACCTTCTGGTATAAAGAGCACGGATATTATTGATGTTTTCAATTTATTACGTCATCTCTTTTATTTTGGCAAATATTTTTGAGACGCATATTGTAATACGGGTAATCTTCTACTAACACATTGGCATATTTTCTGATCTGCGACAATATAATTAGTACGGGGTTGCATATATTCATTCAATTCTTTTTTTTTTCTTCTGTAAATTTGCTTACAAAAGGGGGCAGGATGTTTTATTCTTCAGATCTGATTGTGAAGATAATTTTGCATAGTGAGAACATATATTCTTAAACTTCTCTTTAGGAGCAATAAATTTAATATTTTAACAGAATTTGCACATGATTGCGAACTTTAAGTTTCTTTAAATTATACACTCCGTACGAATAACGGGTGTGCTGTTAGTGGTTAATAAATTTTAACATTTTAGGAGGATATATCATGTTGCTCGGCATCGCAATTAAATTAAATGTGTTTGTTAATGTTTTTATTATTTTTTTTCAATTTAAATAATAAATAAATGGATAAATGGATATAAAAGTATATCTTATGAATGGACGGTTTGATTTTTCTTTTAATTATATTAATTACTGACTGCGTACATCAATTTCATTTATTTTGGCAAAGAGTTTTCAAGCTTATATCGTATTTAGCTACTAAACTCATATATTGTGTTTAGCCAATAAATTCATATAGCCGATTGTTGAAACAGAAAAAGAGTAGAGCGGGTATATCTTCTAATTCAATTGTAGTGTTTTCATTTAGTATATTGAAACGGGATAAGAATGTTTCATTCAGATCTGCAAATTCAAAGCTACGAATTTGGAGGGACATCGCTAATTTGACAACTTTTCTTAAACTTTGCCAAATTGACGGAAATGTCGCCAAATTGATATAAACGACACACAAACAGCTGCCATAAACATTCGGGTTGGTCGTGTGGCTTGGGTCTTCTACATATCAATGACATTTTTTTTTGTTTTGTTAGAAGAGAGTACAGAAATGATGTTTGGTTAGCATTTATCTGTCAGACCAACCATCCTACTTAGTAATACATTTAGCGAATTTTTAAAATGTCACCAAATTGATAAAATTGCTTTCAAATCTATAAAAATATCTTGAAATTGATAAAATTGTGCTACATAAATTATATTAATTGTTTTTTGTTAGGGGATAGTATTGTGATGATATTTCGTCAATTTGTCGCAAAGTGGAACTGTCAGTTCTACAGTCCCACTTGGCGATAAATTTAGCGATTTTTTAAAATGTCGCTAATTGGACGAAACTGTCGCCAAATGTTCCATAGAAATATAACTATTTAGACGATATTTTTTCTACCAATTTATTTGAAGCAAATGATATCATGTCGCTTAGCAACGGATTGAAATCCAATGTGTTTATGCGGCAGACGATTTTTATTAAATCCTTTCCGATTTGAATAATGAAGATATGTATATAAAATAAATTTCATTGCCATTTCATTTTGGACTGGATAATATCAATTATACTCTTCAGGTTTAAACATTATTATTATTGATATTTTCCGGAATTATTGATTCAGTGATTATTGATATTTTTAAATTATTACGCCATTGTTTTATTGCGGCAAAAATTGCTGACACAAGCATATTGTACGTTGTACGAGTAATCTTCTAGGAATGCACGGGTATATCTTCTAACCTACGAGAATATAAGTAGTACAGGTATATTGGCATATATTTTGACATATATTGGCATATATATTGGAATCAAGTACAGTCTTCTGGTATGAAGATTACGGGGATTAATTATATATTCAATTTATTACGTCGTCTGTTGTATTTTACCAAAAAAAATTTGAGACTCATATTGCAAAACGGGTAATCTTCTACTAATAATCGGACATTATAAGTAGTACGCGTATATCTCCCCATATAATTTTAGCACTTTAATTTTGACATATATTGGAATAAATGACTGTCTTCAGATTTAAAGATTACGGGTTTATTGGTATTTTCAATTTATACACGTAATCTACTAATACAGGTTATATTTTCTAATATTCCCGTATATAATTAGTACGGGTTCCATACAATTTTAACGCTTTTATTTTGCATATATTGATTCAATTCCATATTTTTTTTTATATTTGCTTACATAAGGGGTCCAAGATGTTTCATTCTTCAGATATGTCCATGAAGATAATTTTATATAGCGAGAACAGAGATTCTTAAACTTCTTTTTAGGAGCATTATATTAAATATTTTAACAGAATATTTTGATTAAACATGTCTTTTAGTATACTATAAGAATTTGGGCATGATTATGAATTTCAAGTTTCTTTATATTATAAACTCCGTACGAAGAACGGGTATGCTGCTAGTCTATATAAATAAAAATGAAAATCTGTCTGTCTGTCTGTCTGTCTGTCTGTCTGTTTGTCACACCATCACGGGAGAACGGCTGAACCGAATTTGATGAAATTTTGTGGGTAGCCCAGAAATAGCCCCACTTAAAATTATATCCGTGTTTTGAGCTTCTACGACCAGTGGTTCTCGAGATATTAGTAAAAAACGAAATTTTCGTTTGTCCCATCATCACGGAAAAACGGCTGAACCGAATTTAATGAAATTTGGTGAATAGCCTTGAAATATCCCCCCATAAATTTTGTGCAAGTTTCGAGTTTCTAAGACCTGGGGTTGTCGAGATATTATAGAAAAACGGAACTTTTTCCTAGGAGTTCTACTCCCTAACTCCGTGGTTTATCCAAACGAAAAGCTTGAAAATCGTTTGAAAGTGAATTAAAATTTAATCTCTGAGTTTGATGGGAGATTTTTTGCGTTAATTAGTCACTTTCTGAAAACATGAATTGTTTGAAACATGATTTAAAGGGGAAATCTATCTCCATGGTTCATGGTTTATTTAAAACAAGCTTTTACGGAACAATGAGAAGTATAGAGAAATCAAAATCGTTATTTAATTTCGCAGTTTATGTTATAAGACATGACATATTTAACATGTTATAAGATTCTATCTTATATCATGTTACTCAGAAACGCAATTAAATTAAATCTGTCTGCTAATTTTAATAATTATTTTTTCGATTTGAATAATAAATAAATGGATATAAAAATATATTTTAGAAAAGAACGATTTGATTTTTCTTATAGCATTTTTGACTGGATAATATCAATTACGGTCTTCAGGTTTAAAAATTATTATTATTTATATATTCGGGGATTATTGATTCAAGGATTATTGATATTTTCAAGTTATTATGCAATTATTTTATTATGACAAAAATTGTTTAAACTCATATATTGTATGTTGTACGAATCTTCTACAAATACACGTGTATATCTTTTAATCTACGAGAATATAAGTAGTACAGGTATATTGACATATGTTTTGATATATATTGGCATATATTGGAATCAATTACGACCTTCTGGTATAAAGAGCACGGATATTATTGATGTTTTCAATTTATTACGTCATCTCTTTTATTTTGGCAAATATTTTTGAGACGCATATTGTAATACGGGTAATCTTCTACTAACACATTGGCATATTTTCTGATCTGCGACAATATAATTAGTACGGGGTTGCATATATTCATTCAATTCTTTTTTTTTTCTTCTGTAAATTTGCTTACAAAAGGGGGCAGGATGTTTTATTCTTCAGATCTGATTGTGAAGATAATTTTGCATAGTGAGAACATATATTCTTAAACTTCTCTTTAGGAGCAATAAATTTAATATTTTAACAGAATTTGCACATGATTGCGAACTTTAAGTTTCTTTAAATTATACACTCCGTACGAATAACGGGTGTGCTGTTAGTGGTTAATAAATTTTAACATTTTAGGAGGATATATCATGTTGCTCGGCATCGCAATTAAATTAAATGTGTTTGTTAATGTTTTTATTATTTTTTTTCGATTTAAATAATAAATAAATGGATATATGGATATAAAAGTATATCTTATGAATGGACGGTTTGATTTTTCTTTTAATTATATTAATTGCTGACTGCGTACATCAATTTCATTTATTTTGGCAAAGAGTTTTCAAGCTTATATCGCATTTAGCTACTAAACTCATATATTGTAATTAGCCAATAAATTCATATAGCCGATTGTTGAAACAGGAAAAGAGTAGAGCGGGTATATCTTCTAATACAATTGTAGTGTTTTCATTTAGTATATTGAAACGGGATAAGAATGTTTCATTCAGATCTGCAAATTCAAAGCTACGAATTTGGAGGGATATCGCTAATTTGACAACTTTTCTTAAACTTTGCCAAATTGACGGAAATGTCGCCAAATTGATATAAACGACACACAAACAGCTGCCATAAACCTTCGGGTTGGTCGTGTGACTTGGGTCTTCTACATATCAATGATTTTTTTTTTTTTTTTTTTAGAAGAGAGTACTGAAATGATGTTTGGTTAGCATTTATCTGTCAGACCAACCATCCTACTTAGTAATACATTTAGCGAATTTTTAAAATGTCACCAAATTGATAAAAATGTTTTCAAATCTATAAAAATATCTTGAAATTGATAAAATGGCGCTACATAAATGATATTAATTGTTTTTTTGTTAGGGGATAGTATTGTGATGATATTTCGTCAATTTATCGCAAAGTGGAACTGTCAATTCTACATTCCCACTTGGCGATAAATTTGGCGATTTTTTCAAATGTCGCTAATTTGACGAAACTGTCGCCAAATGTTCCATAGAAATATAACTATTTAGACGATATTTTTTCTACCAATTTATTTGAAGCAAATGATATCATGTCGCTTAGCAACGGATTTAAATCCAATGTGTTTATGCGGCAGACGATTTTTATTAAATCCTTTCCGATTTGAATAATGAAGATATGTATATAAAATAAATTTCATTGCCATTTCATTTTGGACTGGATAATATCAATTATACTCTTCAGGTTTAAACATTATTATTATTGATATTTTCCGGAATTATTGATTCAGTGATTATTGATATTTTTAAGTTATTACGCCATTGTTTTATTGCGGCAAAAATTGCTGACACACGCATATTGTACGTTGTACGAGTAATCATCTAGGAATGCACGGGTATATCTTCTAACCTACGAGAATATAAGTAGTACAGGTATATTGGCATATATTTTGACATATATTGGCATATATATTGGAATCAAGTACAGTCTTCTGGTATGAAGATTAAGGGGATTAATTATATATTCAATTTATTACGTCGTATGTTGTATTTTACCAAAAAACATTTGAGACTCATATTGCAAAACGGGTAATCTTCTACTCATAATCGGACATTATAAGTAGTACGTGTATATCTTCCCATATAATTTTAGCACTTTAATTTTGACATATATTGGAATAAATGACTGTCTTCAGATTTAAAGATTACGGGTTTATTGGTATTTTCAATTTATACATGTAATCTACTAATACAGGTTATATTTTCTAATATTCGCGTATATAATTAGTACGGGTCAAATACAATTTTAACGCTTTTATTTTGCATATATTGATACAATTCCATATTTTTTTTTTTATATTTTCTTACATAAGGGGTCCAAGATGTTTTATTCTTCAGATATGTCCATGAAGATAATTTTATATAGCGAGAACAGAGATTCTTAATCTTCTTTTTAGGAGCATTATATTAAATATTTTAACAGAATATTTTGATTAAACATGTCATTTAGTATACTATAAGAATTTGCGCATGATTATGAATTTCAAGTTTCTTTATATTATATACTCCGTACGAAGAAAGGGTATGCTGCTAGTGCATATATACGAACAAAAATTGACCTCTCTTGCAGCATTTTGTATTATTTCCGAAAGTACGTAACAACGTTAACTGTTATTTTATATATATATTAAGGGAATGCGTATTCATAAATTGCTTAGGAAGTCAGTGTTAGAGACATTTCCTATATTTATTAACCTTATATTTTTCTCTCGTTTCCCTTTTTATTACAGAAAGAGTTTTAAGTTTCTCTGATAATATCCCAAAGGGCATAATATATCTTCAATTCGAAAAGGGATAGAAGCTTAAATTTCAGATTATAGATTTCCAATACATATTATATTTAACACTGCTGAGTAACATAGAATATAAATATAATGAGTAACATATATAAATATTTAAGAAAATTAAACATTAAGTATTCGAAGACGTGGAATGGCCAGTGATTTAAAAAAAGTCTGTTATATGATCGATTGAAATTTTTTTAAATACTGCTTGGCTTGTATAATGAGCTAAAATGTATTACTTTATCATCAATGTAATCTTCTGAATAATATTTTTTTTGTTAAATGACACTTTGAATGTGAGTTTTAATAATAATGATTGCACATAGTAACAAACAAGACGAATGGTATACACGAGTAATACGAATACACGTTGTTAAATTAACGCTAAATATAATAAATAAATGCTTAGTAGTTTTTCTATAAAAACTGGTATTGAATATCCTGCATTTTACAAAAAAAATACTTTTTTGAATTAGATACTGGCAAAAAAAAATTATATCTATATTTAAATGAACTATAAGCAATATAAGTAACAGTCAGATGTTTCTAATTTTAGAAATCTCGAAATTTGCACTTTCGACCCCGTTACAATATTCTCCCTATATCTTGTAATATGTATTTAGGGAACAATGGAATCAATTATTTTGTAATCTAACATTCAAAAAATTAATTATATAAATTTTAAAACGTTACCTTAATCTGTTTTCGAGATATAGCGCATTTTTCAAAGAAATTCCACAGACAAAAATTCGCTTAAAATTAAACAAGAAAGATCAATCATGCTTAAAGCATTGATTATGAAACACTTTCCAACTTCAATGCAATTTTATTTAAACAAGTCTAAAATGCAATACATTCTTCGGTAATATTTTAAAACTTATCATAATAAAATGAACTTCCTTCAAATGACGGCATTGAAATATAAATTGCCTGGTTTAAACATAACTAAAGTGCCATACATTCCTCGGGAATATTTTAAAAACTATCATAATACTACGATAATTTATTATATTTGAAAACTTCATCGAAAACAACTGAAATTCATTCAAATGACATCATAGAAAAAAATCACACGCCTGGCTCTCTCTATAAAAGCAGCATTTCATTCATAACATTTTCCCATTCATTTCATTCATCACAATACTCTAAAAATTTATTTTATTTAAAAATTAAGACCATGAAGCTACAAGTAATTAAACTCTGTGCTTAAAACTTCATCGAAAAAAATATTCCTTCTCTTTGAAAAATCAATGAATATTTCATTCATATCAGCTATGCAGACTCCATGGGCTAAATAATTTTATTTTAAAGAAATACAGCAATTCTAATACAACTCAATCTACATATTTTGCTGTTTACATTTTACATAAGTGAAAAATAGGCTTCGCTGTAGAAATAATCAAATTTGGATGATCATTTAAACACAAATATATTGTAATTGAATTGTTTCAGTATGTAGATGCACAGAATTTAAGCAAAAATAAAGTGGTTTTAGGACGGATATAACACTCAATATGAATTAAAAAGGATTAAAAAACTTAAAAAATCACTATTTTGAGACAAGAAGGATGCCATATATCATTTTGAAGTGAGTCATGTGATCTTTATCATGGTCACGTGATCGCTTCATATAAGAGGTGTAATTATTATTTAAAAAACTACTGAATATATTTCACTGAATTTTTTTTATATATTTTATGGAACAATTTGAATATTACCTAAAATTCTTGAAGCAATTTGTGATTTTTAAATCAGCTTAAATAATGTTTGAAACATTAGGTCCAATAGAGCTCAATGTATTTCTTTTTTTCAACCCGGGTTCAACCCAAAACTAATTGGGTGATATTATTCATTTATATTCCCGTAGGTCCTACAGACCATCTGAACAACATACTAAAATTTCATTTTGATTTAGTCATTTTTACGGCAGTTATCGTGCTAACGGACAGACAGACACACAGACAGACAGACAGAATGAATGAACATAGTCATAAACACTTTTCAACTTGTAAAGTGTTAAAATGTAATAAATATGTTCAATTTTCTTTTTAAGTTCAGTTTATCATTTTAATTCTAACAATTCCCCAAAAATATTTCATGTATATGTAAAAGATAATCTCTCCCTTTGACTGTAATGCTTAACGATAAATTTGTCAGATTTGGCGCAATAATTTAGATTTGGGAAACTGATATTGGCAAAAATTGCCAATTTAGCGATATTTTACCCTAGATTGATGGAAATGTAGAGAAAATTGCAAAATCATGCTATAAGGAGCACTACCCATCCTATTATTTTTAAGATGGTATTGTTTTTAAAATATTCCGTAACTAAAGATTATACATATTTCAAAGTTCGTGTCATCTAATTATAAAAATTTTAACGTCGATATATTGTTATTAGAAATAATTGCTCGTTGAAGAAATCCCTTCAGTTTGATACCCTATCCTATTGATTTATAATTTTCAAAAATTTGTAGTTGATAATTTTATAGATATATTCAAGTAACACACTTATTAGTTAGTAATTTATAATTCTATCGCTGTTATCCAAGAGATTTCGTAAAAAATGCATTTTTAACAAGTATCTTACGCTGGTCACTAGACACAATATCGATAGAACCTTTCTTATTTCTTTTACACTTTAAATTAACCATGCAATTTGTGTAAACATAGAAATAATATCTGTTTTATAGATTTTGACAAATGATGATATTTCAAAAATTTTCAAGTTTAATTGAAAATGTGAAAAATTAAATGTTCAAATTTCTTTAAATGCGAATTTGTAATGATATTTCTAAAAGATATAGATATATATGTTCTATTCTTATCACTAATTGCAGGTAAATATACAAAAAATGTTATCAGTAATTAAGGGGAATTTGCTGTCTTGGATAAAAAGACAAAAGTTATTTTCACCCCGATGATCATTATCGAACGTTTATTGTTTTAAGCCATTATTGGTAATGATACTTGAGAAAGTCTGATATATACACTACCAGCAATTGTAAATGGAACAAAATGAAGCATTGGCAAAACAATTATAAAAGTTTTGAGACAAACGCAGCTGGCTGGTGCACGCAAATAAACTGAAATGCATGTAGACCACGTGATTAGAGCGCGGGATAAAAGTGATGGGCACGGCAGATGAGTCAATAGTTGTTACTGTCTGTAACCTGCGAAATCCAGTTTTATGAGCAGTTTTTCATTTCAGAAGATACGTGTTGTTGAAGAGATGGCTGGCTGATGACGCCAAAGTCAGTTTCAGTATTTGGGCAATCGTGGGATGGAGATAGATTTTAGGTCTACGTATAGCTGAATGGTCATACCGGCGTATCGCCGCGGAAAAACGCATAGATACGTCCACTGTGCAAATAATTTGGAGAAGATGGATTGAAGAAGAGCATGTGAATGGTCGCTGTGGTACAGATCCATCCAGACGTACGTCAAATCTATCCAGACGTACGTACATCCAGTGTTGATCGATGCGTTCGTTAACTGTCTTTTACGAAGTCTGCTATTGACGATAAGATACCGACTTTATATATTGCTATGGCAGAGTCTGTGAGAGTCTGGAAGCGACGTGGAAGTAGGTTCAATCGTCCGACTGCTATTGAACACCATACTGCCCGACAACGCCACATCATGAATTGGGATATCATCGGCTTAGATAGCCGGTCACCTATGGTTCTTATTAGAGGCATAATGACGGCACGAATATATGTGGAAGAGGTGGTGCGGTATCCATGTGCTTTCTTCTCCTCCGCAGTCTCAGATCTCTGACACATCGAATATGTATTCACATCCCGGCCGTCCAAATAGCTGCTCTTAGTCCTCAGGACGAGTCGGACGGTCTGGGTCTTCAACATCGAATATGTATGGGACGTGACTGGTGTTCCTTTATCTGACCTATGGCCGCTCTTTATCCGAATCTAGAGGATGACCTGTGAAAGATGGTTGAAGACACATGGTCATCCATCCCTCATGATAAAATCCGCACCTATTGTATCTGTTCCTACAAGGGTTGCTGCTTGTTTCGCCGCGAGAGGTATTCCTGCTGCCTATTGATCACCCTGTCTCTGCCATTGCTGTATTGTATTATACTTCTGGAATTAGCGTCACTTATTTATACATGCAATCTCTATCGGTATGTCCTTTAATCATCACACTCTATTCGCTCTTTCGCGGTGTTAATTTTTTTGTGTCGGGTAGTGTTGTTGTCGAGACCCAGACCGTCCGACATACCAGAAACGTGTAAAGAAACGGTTTGTACCACCGGGAAGAGCCACCCAATTTAGACAAGAACCCAGTTGGGGAGGCATCCACAGGCACTGTACCCTCCTTCCCCTAAAGCCAACCTCTCGGAAGGACATACGGACCCACATGTTTAACGTGATCGTACTCTGCATGAACACGGCGGCAGTTTTGACAGCGGAGGGATTCGAACCTGGACCTACCAAGTTCAATTCCCACGCGCTAATCACTGGACTACCGCACCCTGTGTCGGGTAGTGTATTATGGCAGGTGCATTTAGAATAATTTTAGTTACACGAATTATTTTTTTTTTATTTATTCTGACTTTCTTGGCATAAGAAGCATTTAGTTATTTTGAATGATAAAATTAGGAAAAAATATTCCATTTCATGGAAAATCTAAAACCAAAAAACTAACTAAACATTTGAGTTTAACCGTCTTTTACTATTCCAGAGTTGACAATATCGTCAGAAACGACGATATTACAAGTTATTTGATTTCATTTAAAACTATTTATTAATTTGCTAATTAAAATCTACATCTGGGGTAACAACCGATTTTTACATTTTTGTAATGAATCTAAAATTGTTGCGGAGCAAGGACGTATTATAGAAATACTAGTCCAGATTCAATAAACTATGATATTCGTTGTAAATCGTTATATTGAAATAATAAAAGGCGTTGTAAATCATCAAATTTTTTCAAAAAATATTACATTTTGTGAGTTCTCTCATTATATTTTTACTATGGCTATACATTTGATGAACAATCGCAATTCTTGCGGTGAAAGAACTTATTATAGAAAGACTCTTAAATATTCAATAAACTATGACATTCATTGCAAATCGCTACAATGGAAAAATAAAATAATTGTACAGCATTCATTTTTTCAAAAGATATTATATTTTGTGAATATTATCACTAAAAATGTTTTTGTAAAAGTGAACCTACATTGTTATATATACAGTTAAACACTTAAACAAAGACCAAAATAATAAATTAGGATCTTTATAGAATTATATAAATGTTTCATGTTACTATTATTCGTATTTTTATCTAGGAAAGATATGTTGCTAATAAATGCATATTTCGGTGCAGAAACTGACCTTCCTTAATCAGATTTCAGTAACATTCCCGTAGATATATTGGAAAGTTAATCGATATTTTCTACTTATATTGAGACGCTTTGTATCCATAAATTGCTTAAGAAGTCAGCGTTAGGGGCATTGCTTGTTTTTATGAACCTTATATTTTTCTCTCCATTCTATGGTTTTCTTTCCTTTTTTTATTGCAGAGAGGGTTTTAAGTTACTCCGATAGTATCGCGAGGAAGCATAATGTATATTCGAAACACGAACTAGTCGGAACTTAAAAAAATTATAAATTTCTAATACAGATTATTTTATTTTCTCATACTATAAAATATTGTATTGAGAAAGTATCGTATTCAAGAAAATTTTAGATTTCGAGCTTTCGATCTCTCAATGATTCTGTAAGAACTTTAGGATTTTTTGGACCTCTTAAACACGCTTTGCCTAATTTTGAGGGATATCTGACTGTCTGTCTGTCGTCTGTCTATGGTCGATAACTAGTGTAGACGAGCGCGGATACAAATATTAACATGCTTTTACAAAATATTGTATTAGGAATATCATGCTATGACACAGTCCATAAAAATATTATTTGTATTTAGCTATGCAAAATATTTTGAGCTGAGAAATGCATATTTATGAACAAAAATTTACCTTCTTTCAGCTTATATCATGCATTACTTCTGATGATATATATACTATATATAATAAAGGGTTGTGTCTCCATAAATTGCTTAGAAAGTCAGCGTTAGAGGCATTGTCTGTGTCTAAAAACAAAATATTTTTCTTTCGTTTACTATGTTATTCCAGAAAGAGTATAAAGTTACTCCAATGGAGCATAATGTATCTTCCAAAAGCGAACTGGTAGCGAAGCTTTAAACAAGAAAGACCAATCATGCATAAAACATTGATTATGAAATACTTTCCAACTTCAAAGCAATTTTCTATAAACATCTCTAAAATGCGATACATTCCGCGGTAATAGTTTTAAAATTATCACAATACTACGTTAATTTATTATATTTGAAAACTGGAAACTTTATCGAAAAAAATGAACTTCATTCATATGACGGCATTGAAACATAAATTGTCAGGTTTAAACACCTCTAAAATGCGATACATTTGTCGGTAATATTTTTAAAAATATCATAATACTACATTAATGTATTATATTTGAAAACTCCATCGGACACACATAAAGTTTATTCAAATGACGTCATCTAAATATAAATCGCTCCTATATAAAAGCAGCACTTCATACATAAACATTCATCCAATCCTTTCATTCATCACAATAATATAATAATTTATTTTATTTAAAAACTTAAAACCATGGAGGTACAAGTAATTTTTATTCTATGCATAAAACTTCATCGAAAAGATCGTATGGTTCTCCGTGTAAAATCAATGAATGTTTCATCATATCAGCTATATTGCAAGACTCCATGAACAAAATAATTTTGCGTTAAAGAAATTCAGCAAATCTTATACAACTTATCTTACAACTTGATACATTTACATTCTACATAAGTGCAAATTAGGTTCAGTTGTAGAAATAATCAAAATTTGATTATTATTTAAACTCAAATATATTGGCATTGCGTTGTTGTAATATAGATGCACAGAAATTAAATGAAATAAAGCAGTTTTAGGGCGGATACAGCACTAAATATGAACTAAAAACGACTTTAAAAATCACGATTTTGACAAAAGATGGATGCCATATATTATTTTGAAGTGGATCACGTGACATTTTCATATAATGATCACGTGATCTCTTCATATTAGGGGTGCAATTATAATATATATATATATACATGTATATATATATATATATATATATATATACTATTACGATAAAGTGAGACTAAAATAGGATATATCCCAAATAAGCCTGAAATTAAAAGAACTATTCACTACAAAGGAGGAGGCGCAAATGCTGCTCAAATTCCCTAGTAGAATACATGAATGAAAGTAGAAAAGAACGGGAGTGATCATATGAATTACATAAGAATGGTAAGGGTGGATTGCGACACCCCTTTCCCGCTTAAAGCAGCTTTTACAACCCGGGTAACGCTCTTTTCTACTTTCATTCATATATATATATATATATATATATATATATATATATATATATATATATATATATATATATATAATTAGATAGATAGATAGATAGATAAAGAAATACAATCCCGAAAAGTATGAAATTCAAGAAAGAGAAAGGTTCAAATTACCGCACTATCAGAGTCTTGAAATATAAGATTTAAAATGAAAAAAGAAAATATATAGGTGGAATGATTGTGTTTACAGGGTTACAGAAAGGTCAAGGGGGATTGCGACCCCTATTTCCTGGTTAGAAGCTACCTTTGACTTCATGAAAACAGGAACAGTTGATTTCCTTGACATCACTATTTATTATAATTTGGAACAGAATTTATGTTATAAATTATTTGACAAGAGACATCTATATGACTGCAAGATTAATTATTTTACCCACTGGAATACCAACTTGAGTTTAAACGTACAACGTAATTTAATCATATATCGCTTGAACAGGTACAGATTATTAAACTCATCTATTACAGAATTTAATAAATGCATGATGCATTTAATCAACGGAACTCGGGAACAATCATATCAATTCCGCTTTGTACAGCACTATTATGATGTTTTTTGCAGAAATTATAGTGATAAAAATTATGTTAATTTATCTGACATCATACAATACAACACAACTCTTACCTAGGATTATCTGTTTGATGCACATCCAGATGGCTCTATAAATTAGACGCGACTTTTTTATGTATGATTTCCTATAGTTTATACGCTTTATGCAACTCTTCCACGATTCTCGTCTTGCTGGTTAGTAAAATTTCCAATTTTTGTTATTTTGATCATTTTTATGTTGTATAGGATTCGGCCATTTTTCCCCACGGGCATGATCGATTGTTGTTTCGGGCGTGCAGAGTCTCTGGGAGCGTTTTCATGAAGTCAAAGCTAGCTTCTAACCAGGAAATAGGGGTCGCAATCCCCCTTGACCTTTCTGCAACCCTGTAAACACAATCATTCTACCTATATATTTTATTTTTTCATTTTAAATCTCCTATATATATATATATATATATATATATATATATATATATATATATATATATATATATATATATATATATATATATATATATATATATATATATATATATATATATAAATATATATATATATATATATATATATATATATATATATATATATATATATATATATATATATATATATATATATAAGATTCATATGAAAAAGAGAGGGGAAATGACCAAATGCAAGGCATTAAATGGTAGAGGGGGATGGCGACCCCTCTTTCAAGTTTAAAAGATTACCGTTTAATTAAGAGATCCCTTTTAATTGGATAACTGTGAAATACTTTTATTTTTATATGTTTACTATGCTATATATATATATATATATATATATATATATATATATATATATATATATATATATATATATATATATATATATATATATATTATATATATATATATATATATATATATATATATATATATATATATATATATAATATATATATATATATATATATATATATATATATATATATATATATATATATATATATATATATATATATATATATATATATATATATATATATATATATATTATATATATATATATATATATATATATATATATATATATATATATATATATATAATATATATATATATATATATATATATATATATATATATATATATATATTATATATATATATATATATATATATATATATATATATATATATATATATATATAATATATATATATATATATATATATATATATATATATATATATATATATATATATATATATATATATATATATATATATACATTATATATATATATTTACATTATTTCTGTAATACATTTTACAGTTGTGTAAACAGAAGCGTAGAATCAGCATTAATGAAACATGTATGGCCCTTGATAACGTACATGGTTTCAGAAATGCTTTTCATATTCATTTTATTCCATTTATATTCACTAGATTCCATTTATTCATTTTCCAAACTTCTTGCATAGCTCATCGTGCTACACTAGGCTTCTGATTTGCAAAAACCTTCAGTTTATAAGCAATTTTCTTTGGTATTTCTCGGGTATATATATATTACAAGTAATCATAAAAATCTTCAATTATATATATATATATATATATATATATATATATATATATATATATGTGTGTGTGTGTGTGTGTGTGTTTATATTGTATAAAATCCTTAATATTATTGTCTTGAGTAAAACATTTTAGCTAATGTTTCAGACATTTACATACATCAACATGCCTTTTAAATTATAATCCAAAATTATTCCTCTGTGATTGTAGAGCCAGAGATAATAACCTTTTAGAAATCAAAATATTCTAAACCACTATAAATATTAAAATTTCACAGATAACATTCCAATTTTTTTCATTTTACACAGGCTAATAAATATTGGACTCATATTTAAAGGTTTCTCCTTGAAGTAACAATTTGAGGTGCGGCATGGGTCGGAAGTAATGACAGATGTACTAAAAATGAGGAAGAGCTCTAATTAACTGAATCCCCTTGAGAATGCAAAGCAAAGTAATCATTAGCGTTAATGATTCGAGGTATATTTGAAAGTACTTTGATGCATTTTATGATATTTTAGCTAGTACTAGTAGATTGATAACGTTAGAAAAATTTGTTAAAAGTTTGGAAGAAACATAACATGATTCTAAATAGAAACTTTCTGGTAAAATCTATGAAATTAATTTTAATATGTATGCAATGTATGAGTAAAACTCGTGTATGATTAACATTTTATATGAAATGTTTGTGGTAATACTGAAGAAGTAGATGTTTACACTTTTGTTGCATTAGCAATTGCGTAGCCATAAACAAATGATATTTAAATATTTTTAATATATTTATATTTATATCTTTTCAATGTATATTTATTTGAATTTATAAATATTCAAATTCATTTTTCCAAAGATGTGAAAGGTTTCATAATTTAAATATATAAAAATGACCTTGCTACATAGTTATTCAAAATAATGAAGAAGACACGATATTGCGGTATACTAAAACAGCCTTACAATTTATAAAGCAGCAGTACAGTATATAGAGCAGCATTGCAGTAATAGATACAGAAAACAGCGTGTGTCCCACTAATGCAGAAACATTCCATCTTGAGCGTGCTATTATATTTTGTTCCTATTGATCTTGTTCAGACTTTTGCAGTAAGAACTTATATGTAATTTAAAATATTTCTCTGTGTATTAAAATTTCCTACCATTTCATTTTTACAAATTAAAAATATACCTGACTACAATAAAAATATACCTTTTACATCTCAATGTCAAATTTCATTTAAAATGGGTAAATGCAACCCATTACCATTTGAACCAGTGCTGAAGTACAAAAACTCCTGGAATTTGCTTTCGACCTAAAGCTTATTTTATTCATTGTGACGTATTTGGTGCAGTTAAAGAAAAGAAAGACTCTTATTATAAGAGAAAAAAACACAAACTCATCATATAAAAATTGATTGAATAGCTCTAAAAATTTCCATACTTATAGTAAGCAAGCAGTTTTATTTAATTAAAGCTATATTTTACAATGCTGTTAACCGGAATACTTTATGCGCCATGATGATATAGTTTATTAAAAATAAATATTGATAGTTAGATAAAATGAATTGTATCTGCAATCCTAATGTCCCCATTGGTAACAGAATGAAGTACCCTTTGCTATACAGTAATTTGAACTTTCATTCAGTATGCATATAAAGTGGTAAATGAACGTTGAATGATTTTACTTTTATAAATAATATTTTGTGAATTAAATTATTAATCTTTATTAAAGTGGTCGTGAATCGTAGCATTAGTATGCATTGACTTTCCTCTTTGCAGCTGCATCATTTTGCCTGGTGTTGATATACGCCCTCATTGTGCTCTCATTGTGTTCTCCTCTGTGCAATGTTGTGTCTTTGCATTCCTGACTCTTTCAGTGTCCAATGAAGCTATGTTTAAGTCTTGGCCCTAGGATATTTTCCTCAACCAAACCTGCCATTTTTGTGACTTGCATTTATTGGGATCAGGACTTTCCGGACCAAGATTGTTATAAAATGGTGACGAAAATTCTGCGCTTTGTTTTATTGTGAACATCAAAAACTGCATGTGGCGCCTCCTGGTCTCACACATACTCTTGCAGAATATTAATGTGCTCAACAGGTAAAAATTATTCTTTTGTTACTTAAAGAGGGAAGACACTTTCTTATTAAAGGTTAAATTAGTTTTAAGTATGTACCAAGTTGAAAAACTCGATTCAAAATGTATGATAATGATCCCTTTATTTTTTCTATTACAGCATATATTAAAATAAATCCCATTCTGTAAACAAATATATTAATAATAATCATTTTACCTCCACTGCAAAAAAGTCCTTGATATTCCATTATTACAAAGGATAAGTTTCTATGTTCTTTTAGGATACAAAACATTCTCCGAAACCGGAAACTTCTTTAATGGCAATAATTTAATCGACTGAAAACTTGAATTCAACCTATGAGGATTTCTTGCAAAATTCAAGGACGAAATGGTTGCCAAAGCGTTTTCCAGATTGATGAGCTGTAAGTCCCTATAGTATTCTCGTGAGTCTTCTTATAGTATTCTTATGAGTTTCCTATTGTCTTCTTATAAGTAGAGTTGCATAAACCGGGGAATTGTAAAGAATAAACCGGGATTTTTGAAGATATGGAAACGTTGATGGGAAGAAACTAATTCAAGCGTTTCATATATACTCTCGTTAAATCAGCATAATAAGCAGTTTAAACTTTAATGATGATAGATAAATTTATTAAATCGTTGTCATTTTTAAAAAAGAAGTCTACTAAAGTACACTTTTGGATAATTTGAATTACAAAATAGTTTGGTAAAAATATGCAAATTATATTAGTCATAAAATTATTGTTGGGATTGCATTATATTTCTTAACTTTTTCTTAATTAGATCAATATTAAATAAAAATAAATTAATTAATCACTTCGTATTTCATTAATCTGAGTGTTTTTAATTTTAAAATATTTACAAATTAAATTATATTTATTTGTGGAACTAATTTTCATTTTATATGTAATGAGAAATAGCGTTCTTGGATTTAACACATTCCTCTCAATTTTTCACGATTCAGTTATTTACAATTTCGATTGCAGAAATAAATATTAACTGTGGGACATACACATATCTTTGGCAATGCAAAATGCAATGACAGAAATTTCAAACTTTTTGAAAACTTTCAAAATTTCCTGTTTTTTCGAAATTCCTTTCCCAAAATACCCGGTTTCTTCCCTGTAATAAACCTGGATTTTTTTTGTTTTTGCAATTCTACTGGGAAGCCATTAATATGCATAAATACGGATTCGGAATTTTTTCTAAAATTTAGGTCCTTATCGAACTATCCCTAAAATGTAAGTGAAGGTATATGGATACAGTCATCGACTGAATCATAAAATGTATAATGAGCAAAGACTTTTCTCCAACTTGTATGGTAGTTTGGATTTATGATCCTGCAGGGCGCCTGAATGAATACTTACTGATACTACAGAGTGCCTAAAATATATTTACACATTTTCTAAACTTGTTGTATAATTAAGTTTATATATAAATTTTCTTATATTTCTTCTTTAATGGATTGTCTTCTTACTGCAACATATTTGAACCTGAAATTCCAATTAAGATCAGGACTATGCGGTCAAAAATAGCTAAAACGTGGCATCTTAATATAGGGACGCTAACAGTGGAAAGAAATTAAAAATAATCTAGAAAACTAGAAAAGAGTAAGGAACTATAAACATGAGAAGCAAAAAAAAAATAACAGGTTCTGATTATAAACCAAAGAAACATAAAATACGACGTGGTCATTTTATACCACAGAAAAATATGAAGTCATTGATAAATCATTAACTATATTAGTGGAGTTTTTATTAATATGTAAAGTTTCAAAGAAATCTAAATCGAACACTGAGAAACACTTTTGAATAATGGAGATACAAGAAAAAGTAGTAAATCAACAAAGATCAGCTATATAATATTTATTAATTTGATGGTGTTTTGCATACTTGTTTAATGTTCTTTTAAGCAGTACTTAAAGGCACGTTTTTTTTGCATATGTACGATAGTCCACATTGGCAAGAATATTAATAAATGTCCAAAATATTGAACCCTTCAATAGTATTCTTAAGCGATGAATATTTTATTGTATTGATGGGATAGAATATTACTGTGAAGTTAAATTCAATGTGAATTCTAGAGAATTTATTACTTATTTTAGGATAGAAAGAAAGGCCTGCAATATTAGTTAAAATTTTAATAAATCTTTGCTGTGAGATGGTTCAGAAAATTTGTATAAAGCACGATCATTAAATTTGGGCGATAATCCACGATCAAAGGCAACAGTTTTAAATAATACAGCTATGACATTAATAGTTTAGAAGTAGACTTTAACTCATTAGTACGGTAGATATTTTTCTAGTTTTATTTCATTTTCGTATCATTAGATTTTGCTACTACAATATTTCGTCGTTTTTAGCGGAGAGACTTGTTAGGGGTCGTTACCAAAGCTAACTAGTTGTCCACTTATGGAATAATATTTATTCAGGAGTTCAGGTCCAAAATATTTACATTGCAGAAAGGAATTCAATTGGTTCATGAAATCTACATTTGCACTACATTTTACGTTAGGAAGCAGTTCCCTACTGATTGTTTGCACGTTTTTTTCACTTAAATCTCTTGTGTTTATTGGTTAATGGCCTTGTTGTAAATTCACTGAATTACTGTGGACATATTTTGTACGCTATGGCTACTCTTGAAGCCCATAATTTTTTATTACTTTGGCATCAGTTATGTAAAGTAGAAAGCCATTTCTTGCATGAAACGTCTATCCATGATATTATCAAAATTTTATCTGCATTTTAAACAAATAGCTTACTCAAATAACTTACATGAAAATTCTGAGTACGATAACATAATTTTGTTACAATTATATTATGTATCTAAAATGTTTGCTTGGCGAACATTTTTGTATTCTTAATTTTAAAGAAATTATAGTTATTTTACTATGATAATTATTAAAACATACTTCTATAAAATAGCCTTTTGGATTTTAAAGGATTAAATAATTATTTCCTAAAAATGAATTTATGATATTACACATTCTGAAATATAATTATCCCTTCCATCTTTCATTTTTACGAATGGGTATATTTTTTCTAAAACCGCATTTAAATAAACATATTTTCAAATAATTACTCACGCATTATTAAATCTTCTGGGCATTATTCAATCTTTTTATTAAATACTAATATTTTCTGGGCGTTTAAAAATTTCATTTTAAGTCTTCTGTACATTCGTCATTATTTGAATGTAAAAATATGTTATTGCGTATTTAGTAGGAAGAATAAAGAACAGAATACCATTTGCAGAATTAACAGCAATGATCTTACTAAAGAGAAATAATTATTTTTATCTAAATTGAAAAAATTAAAGCAAAATTAATTTTACCTTTTGTAATGAAGAAATGTTTTTATGCCAAACAACATTTGAATATGAAATATTTTAACTGCTGATTTGAATGGACTAATGCAATTTTATTATTAAAACTACTAAAGAAATTGAAATTAAAATATGTGACATTTAATATATTACAACTCTATAATAATTAATAGTGTTAATATATTATAACTCTATAATTTGGGAAATATTTTAACATAGAATTGTTAATTGTAATAATTATAAGTTAATATAACTTCGACAAATTTGTACTCCAGTAATTCCAGTAAATTAGTAAATTCCATAAATATCGTATATCCACACATATCAGATATAACTTATATGTTTAATTTATGTACCGGAAATAAAATCTGTGAAATAATTTGATATTTTGACATTAAGTATTCAAACGAAATCGAGGCGAAAACTAAAATAGTTATCTATATAAAAAGAGGTAGCGAATAATTTGTAATACTTCAAAAGCCTGTAAAATATTGAAATGATTCACTTTATTAAATTTAAACGTGATTTATTGAAATTCCTTGATTGAAATATTTTAATAAATGATTCACTTTGATAATTCTACTTTACATCAGAAACTTATTCTCCGTTCTTCTATTATTTAAATGGCCGGTAAAAATATACATTCGAGGTGCGACCTTAAGAATTTGTCATCATGAACCTTCATTCCTTGTCTCAAAAAAATTGTGATTGTTTCTGTTGTCATTATTATTTGATATGTTTCTACAATTAAATTAAATACTCAATAGCATTCATTTCAAAGTCGCATACCCGACATCTGGAAACAATTATTTTTTATTACAGGAATTTCATTTTTCCTTACTCTTGGTCGAAGGAGGCGACAAAGGTAGAAGGAAGCGATTGAGGGGTACGATAAAATTATAAAATTAGAATATATAAAAATCTCCGATTTTATAGGTTTTAACGAATCCGATGGAGATACAATTTTGTAAAAGGAGGCGATAGAAGAAGGCCGATTTGTTTTTTAGGTTTAAGCAACACTTGCTCCAATTTTGATGTAATTTTCACATTGCATCTGTTGTTGTTGTTGTTATTACAAATCCCCATGGTGCAGGAAAGCATACACCAAATCCAAAGACCTCTGGTCCATGGCGAAGTGTAGTATGCAGCTTCACTTTGAACGAGGCTCCACTAGGGCAGAAGACGGACTTAACCTCAACATCACAACACCCATGCCCGCAGGTGGGACTCGAACCCACAACCTGGCAACCGAGGGATCACAAGGAAACACCTGCCTCCTAACCGCTCGACCACCGCTTCGGCACATTGCAACTTCAACTCGGTAATGAATCCACTTGACCTGGTCGCGCTAAACTTTGACTCACTTTTGTTGCTCTGTTTGTTTTGCGTGCAGAACGTGCTAATACCTATTTCAATATAAGGTAATTGCTATATTTAGTCTTAACACATTAGAGATCGGTAGATGTACCATCTAAGATGATTATAAAAATATGCTGACCATAATAGAGTTTTGGATAATCTCCTGCAAATGTAAAGTTTTATAAATCCCGCATACACATAAATAACTTCACCTCTAACTTTATTCAAAGTGATCATTTTTTGATACTTCAAATAATTCGATAATGCAATACTTTAAATAACTTTAATGCTTATTACTTTCCTTATATACATAATGTATAAAGAAGCTATTGTGACTGGGTCGAAAATTCGAATTCGAGTTTTCGAAGGGAAAGCACGATTCAAGCATGCCTGATCACGAATCAAACATTTTTGAAGTGATGTCTCTGTGTGTGTGTGTGTGTGTATGTGTGCGTGTGTGTGTGTGAAAGTATGTGTGTGTGTGTTTGTGTGTGTGCATGCGTGCGTGTGTGTGTGAAAGTATGTGTGTGTGTGTGTGTGTGTGTGTGTGTGTCAATGATACTTTTGCGACGATAACTGATGAACTAATGGGCCGATTCGAACGAAATTTGGTACAAAAATCACAATCCGTAAACACTGGAAATCTATTGTTTCTATACGCAATCGAATGTTCTGAAACCCCCTAAATTTTCAAGTGAAATATTGAAAAAATCGTCAAAAAATCGAACTCGCTTATAAAGTTGCCCAAATAGACATTTCTTATGTAATTTTTCATTAGAAAACGATTGACACAAATTTTAGAACGCTAACATGAACCTTTCAAGAGATATTGCATATTTAAAAAAAAATATCAAAAAGTTATATAAAATAAAAAAAAATATTTCCTATTGAGAAACATGTTCACTTTTCATATTTAATACGATGCGATAAATTGGGTGACATTATTTTCGTAGATCTAGCTCGTTCTATTCATGAAAAAAGATACTTTAAGTAATACATTTGTATTTGAACGCCAATAGTCATTTATCTGCTGTAAGAACAACTTATCTCTCCGTCCATAACGCTTGGCGAGATTTTGGAGGCGAATTTGATGGAATGTTGCCAACTTGGCGACATTTTTAATTGTTGCTAAATTAACAAAAATCTCGCCACATTGATAAAACTGACGCTAAATCAAAGAAATCGACGTCTAATTAAAAAAAAATCAATATCTTGGGAAGAATATTATAAGTATCTACTATAAGAATAATATTTTTGGAACTGTAATGGTAGTAAATTCATTGCTTTATATAAGGCAAATCATGTATTGCCCACATCAGATTTTATTATTCGTATATTTGTTTATTACTTTCCTTATATACATAATGTATAAAAAAAGTATTATGACGGAGTCGAAAATTCGAATTCCAGTTTTCGGCGGGAGAGCACGTTTCAAGCATCCCTGATCACGAATCAAACATTTTTGAAGTGATGTCTGAGCGTGTGTGTGTGTTTGTGTGTGTGTGTGTCAGTGAGCATTTGGAGACGATAACAGAGGAACGAATGGACCGATTCGAATGGAATTTGGTGCAAAATCACAATCCGTAAACACTGGAAGCCTATTGTTTTTATATGTAATCGAATATCCAGAACTCCCCTAAATTTTCGCGTGAAATTTTGAAAAAATCGTCAAGAGATCAAAACCGCTAATAAAGTTACGCAAATAGACATTTCTTATGTAATTTTTCAATGGAAAACGATTGACATAAATTTTAGAGCGCTAACATGAACCGTTGTCGAGATATTGCACATTTTTCAATAAAATGATCAAAAAGTCATATAAAATAAAAAGAAATATTTCCTTTTGAGAAACATGTTCACTTTTCATATGTAATACCTTGCGATACATTGGCTGGCTACATTCTCGGGGATCTAGCTCGTTCCATTCACGAAAAAAATACTTTGAGTAATACTTTTGTATATGAACGCCAATAGTCATTTATCTGCTGTAGGAATAACTTATTTCTGCGTCCATAACGCTTGGCGAGATTTTGGCAACGAATTTGGCGGAATGTCGCCAACTTGGAGACGAATTTGGCGGAATATCGCCAAATTGGCGACATTTTGAAATGTTGCCAAATTAACGAAAATCTCGCCAAATGGATGAAAATGACGCTAAATCAAAGAAAATTACGACTAATTGCCGAAAATTCAATATCTTGGAATGAATATAAGTATCTACTTCAAGAAAAAAGTATTTTTTTACTGTAAAAGTAGTAAATTTTTTACATTATATATGGAAAGTCATGTGTTGCTCACATCAGATTTTTTATAAATGTAAATCGAAATGTCCTCTAATGAATTACTGAAAAGACGAAAAAAGATTTATTTTTAATGTACCGCAAATAAATGTGGTAAATTGCTGATATGAATAATTTTACTAATTAGAAAATATATAAGCACTTTATAAAATATACCGTATCTATTTCACACACGAAAATGCAAAGATTGTATAAGACGTCATGATGCAGGATGATAACATTATTTTAAATCTGTTTATGCAGAACATTTCCTAAATAGTCTTAATATTAACTAGATCAGATTAACTAATTACTAAAATTAAAACTAGAAAACGTGACTTGGCATTGCTTTTTACTTTCTTTATACATATATTATGTATAAGGAAAGTATTATGACGGGTCGAAAATTCGAATTCGAGTTTTCTGCGAGAGGGCACGTTTCAAGCATCCCTGATCAAGAATCGAACATTTTTGAGATGGTGACTGTGTGTGACTGAAACTATATGTGTGTGTAAAAGTATGTGTGTGTGTGTGTGTGTGTGTGTGTCAGTAAGATTTTGGAGACGATATCTGAAGAACGAATGGAGCGATTTGAATGAAATTTGGTACAAAAATTGCAATCCGTGAATAGTGGACGCCAATTGTTTTTAAACACAATCGAATGTTCAAAACCTCTCTTAATTTTCAAGTGAAATTTTGAAAAAATCAAACCATTTAATAAAGTTACGCAAATAGACTTCAAAAAAGTATCAAACATTTTAATTAGAAAACAATTGTTATAAAAATTAGACATTCCCTATCCGGCCGCGACTGTGGAAAGCCACACAGCGCGACATCACTATTTGGGGCGGCGTTGCCTAAGATAGCAGTTCACCTCTGGTTCGTATTGAGGGCACTATGACGGCCCAACGATTCGTGGATGACGCCCTGCGACCGGCAAAACTACCCTTCTTTCAGGGGATGTCCAATGCCATTCACCAGCAAGATAACGCCCGACCACACACGACACGCATCAACTAACATACTCTGCAAGGAACCCAGCTGCATCCGTGGCCACCAGTCTCCCCTGATCTTTCACCAATCGAACACGTCTGGGACGTGATTGGACGTCAATTGTGTGTGCTGCCAGAGCCGCGTTTAGAAGACGAACTCTGGCAAATGGTTAACGGAGAATGAACAGCCATCCCCAAGGTCACCATCCTCACAGTGAATGGCTCTATACCTAGACGTGTTGCTGCATGTATGGCCACCCGATTTAGTCCTACAACCTAATGATAAGACGGTGTTATCGCTCAATGTATACATGTATCATGTTAAAATCAGCATCACGTACTGTCCGTTGTTGTCTCTCTGCGTTTGCCGATTTTCATCACTTTCGGCCCACTATTTCTTGGTGTCTCACTTTCACGCAGTGTATATTTTCAAATCATTAGCACACATGATTAATAAGCAAACTCTGTAATATACATCAAACAAATGCTGGATACCAGTTGAAATAAAATTATAAACATCATAGTGTGCTAAACAGAAGTCAAAAGAAGAAACACTAGAATTTTGAAAAAAACTATAATTTCGAATTTAGTTGGATTTAACTTGCAAAATGTTTAACCACAATCATGGATTTGCGTTTTTAGTTCCCAGATAACTGTACTCTTTATTTATCTAGGTAAATAAAATTGAAAATCTAATTTCATAGGTAGTCTTTGTATGGTTCCGCTTAAAATGTAGACGTCATGCTGTCTTTCTGTCTTTGTGTTCATAAGCCTGTTTTAACTCAGCAGCCTCACTTTAAGTTTGACCCAGTCGTTGCTTGCTAGTACCAGTAGCGCTAAAAATATGTATTATTTATAAGATTTATTTTAAGAATGCATTATTTATATGTACACTGCTCATAACTGAAATCACAACACCATGTAGAAATTCAAATGTTCTTATTAAATTTATAGAATGGAATTGTAACATACAGATATGCAAATGATTAAAAGATCATACCTGGAAAATGAAAGCATGGAACTTTAATCACATTAGGTTAATATGAAATGAGCCCACCGCGAGCGTCTATGCAGGATTGAATACGACAAAGCATCACGTCAATGAGATGGGCAATGGTGTGTTGAGGGGCGGCATTCCACACATTATACAATTGGGCTTGTAACTGAACATGATTTGCTGAAATTGGGAGTTCTCTTAATCGGCGACCCTTCATGTCTCGGATAGGCTCCATTGGCGAGAAATTCGGAGAATATGCTGACCAAGGCAGGATATCAAAACGTTGTAGACTATTCATAGTTATCCGTGCAGTTTGTAGCCTGGCATTATCCTGCTGAAAAAGTTGTCCAGACCTGGTTGACAGATATGGCTGTGCCACAGGTTTCACAATGTCAGACACGTATCGCTGTGCTGTGATACTGCCATAAACGTTAACCAAAGAGGTTCGTCAACCAAATGTTATACCACCCCAAACAATGGTACCATTTAGGGAATCGTGCGGCGACAGATAGAAAAAGCATCCTGGTGGTATTGTTGAAAGCGCCATCATACGCGAGTACGGCCATCTGGGATGCCAACACAGAAGCATGATTCATCCATGAATAGAATGTTTCGCCATTCTGTCTCATTTGACACCGTCGTAGGCGGCGTAACCGATGAAGACGTTGAAAAGGCAGGTGTCTAAAAGGTCTTCTACCTCGGAATTCTGCATCATGCAAACATTTTCGAATTGTTGGCGTCGAAACCACGTTATCTGTAGTGTGGGATAAATGGCATTGTAACGGTTGCTGTGGGAAAAAGCTTCTCAGAAGCATACGATCTTAACGTTGTGTGGTACACCTGGAATCACAACTACCTGGTCTTCGTGTCTTTTCGTTTTCTCTCACGAACCGTAACACACACCGTTGAACTGTGCACACTTCACGACCCAATAGTTCAGCGATCCTTCGAAGGCTCAATCCACCTCACGTAAAACTATGATTTGTTGCCATTCCGTTGACGAAATCTGAGCGTATGCGTTACGTCGACGTACTCTTGGCATACTGGGATGATTTTTACAACCTCAAACTAATGACGCTACAATGTATCTGTAATACCGCACCTCCTTGACATGACGCTTTTATGTTGCTAGACAATGTGCTACGTCACAGTGCGTAACGAAACTATGATCATTTTCATATCATTTGCTGCGATCGTTTTGCATATTTATTTTTGTTTCCATTGCCTGATATACATAAAGCTACACCTACAACTTCATGGTATTGCGATTTCAGTTATGAGCAGTGTATTATTTAAAAGTCAGACAGCAAAAATAAGAGCTAACATTCAGCTTTTTGGACATAGGACTACGTACCTACTGCTTTTGCTGTGGTCAACTCTATGTTGCATACTCAAGGTCGATAAAGAAATATTCTGCTTATTTCTGTACCTAATAAAAACCAGAAATATTGTTTACAAAGAAGCTATTGCTTGGGTCTAAAATCGTAAAAAAGTATATAAATAAAATTGTAAGTTGGATTTTTTCTGTTTATTTATTAATTCGGCAAGAAATAACACTTATTTTTTATGATAATTGTTATACAATTTCAAAATGAAAGAATCAATATATTAAAAGTTTACCGCAAATTAAGAATTAAATTTTATTTTATTATATATTCCTTATGAAAAAAACTATACATATGGTATACCATGATTTCAATTGTGTCTCACAACCATTATACATAAAATTTATTTCAATTTGTTTAGAATTTGCAACATTTATTCTTTTTTTCTCTTAGGCCTCATTTATTCTCTCCCAATTCGCTTTTTACATTTGACGTCTTAGACCATTTTCCCATTCAGACGGCAAATGGGAAAATTCGCTTTTCTCATTTGACGTCTAAATGAGACCTAATCACCGAATTGGTAAAATATAATTTCTACCAAGCGGTTTTACCTAGCACAGTTGCATAACAGAGTTTAGCAATATTTCTTCTGTTATATCAAATGTATCAATATCTGGTGGTCTTAAAAGGAAATTTAGCACTGTATTCCGTATCAAAATATAACCAGCACCTGTATAACGTGTGATTTCCCTACGTGTAAATATTTATAAGAAAATAATAAGGGTAATTTCAGACCTAGAGTGGATACATATTTGCAAGAACATGGATAAATATTAATACAGAATCATACAGACATAAAACAGGAATTTGTTATACTTTTTTAATGCAATAAATATAACTTATTCATGGGAAAATATACTTTTTTGTACATTCTTGATATAAATCAGCCATGTGAAAACGAGGTAATTAATATTTTCCCACTGTTGATTCGAGCTCTCTTCTTTCGGTTTGAACCAACGCTTATAAATCAAAGAAAAAAGTACCTGCAGTTGTATTTGATTCTTCATTTGATGCATACTGGAGATCTTAATACTTTATATTCGGATAATTTGTCTCCATTTATTTCGTTTTCTTTTACTGCATATTTTTCCTTTTAGAGTCAATAAAGTCAATTTCCAAGACAAATTTAAAAGTAAATAACATCGTGTAATCAGTACGACATAAAGTAACTTCCAATGTAATTTGTTAAAATATGAAAGTGTAGATTGAAGCTGCAACATACAGTTACTTATATTTTTGCAGCAGTGATTATAACGTGATTGTGATATTTAAATAATTTAGTAACTTACTCTTTAACAAAGTAACTTTATTGAACATCGCCTATGAGGATATATGTGTATGTAGTACTAATCATTTCCGATTGTAATATTTATACTAATCACTTACATCTGGGTGCTAATGAATATTTCCAAGTGCCGCCAACAACTTTGAAAAATAATCACTTTCGAGATTAAAGGATTCTTCTCTGAAGCATCCATTGTTACGTCTTTAAAGATAATAGAAACTTCACCACATCACTTCCTTTTGAAAGATGACTGAAAGTTTTCAGTTACGCCCATCATGCTAACAGCATGTGTTTAACACCTATTAATTATTTAACCCGTTCGGTGATATTATTAAAATATGTTTGTGTGACCGAAGAATTTTGAATAGCAGTTGAGACATAATTAGATTTTATGTTTATTACATTCTAAAAAATCTGCAAGAGCATTTGTTTAATTATAAACTTTGTTATAGGTATAATTTCAAGTATACACCCGATGAATCCATGTGACCTGGTCAATCAAACCAGATAGCAAATTTGTTCACAATGTTAAATGTGGTGCTGATAAAGAGAAGTATGAGTGCATCATTGAATTTCATTCTTCAGCTCAACAAGTTCAGAAAAACGCGTTATACTGGCCAAAGCGAAATGAAGTAATCGGCAGGTCCAAATAAAGCAGCGCTACATAGTGTGTGGAAAGGGAAGGAACATGAGAAAATATATAAACCCAAAGAAATATAAACTTGAGAAAGAGCCATGAGAAAATAAATGACATCTACATAAACTCAACGAAGCATATAATGATCGAAAGAGGAACACAAAATTATATAAGAGCAAGTTATACTTCTGAGAAATACGGTCAAATCCTTTAGTCACGGACAAATCCTTTATGAGATTGCTGGGAGTTTTATTGACAAGAAAAGCTTCAAACGAATCCAACTCTAAAATCAAAAGTCGATTTTGAATAATGGGTGACAAAGAAAAACCTAACTGGCGACTTCTCATCCAGCAATGATGAGCGATTGATGATTTATTAACTTATTTGACTTTGGCACAATCTTGAATGTTCTTTCAATCAAACTTTAAGCGACGCTTATTTAGACCAGTACATGATTGTCGGCGTTGAAAAGGAATCTGATAACAGCTCCAATGGATACTATGCTGGCTGAATTTAAAAATGAATTCCGAAAGTAATTTTTATTTCAACTGGCTATGGCATTACAATTGTATAATGCCATTATAGGATACATATTAAAATATCTGATGCTACCAGTGCAATGATTCATTTACTTACTCAAATAGTTGTTCATTTTTGTTAAATGCATTCTGAATTTCATTGAAATGCCATTGTTTCGTGTGATCAAATTAGTAAACAATATTAACTCAATCAAAACACATTGACAACCCAATTTGAAATGCTTGCAACTTGTGAAGATCAATCCAGGCCTCAACGACACAGGAAATAGTAATTTTATTAGCAAATTGCACTTTTAATTGGCCTTTTTAATGCAACAATAAATTAACAAAATTGAAATATATTTATAATAGTTTGTAATTGCAAATGGATAAGATTACTTTCTTTTGTAACAACAGTTGAATAAAAAGAATCCGGGCGTAGTTGGAACAATAATGCATATTAAAATAAAAAAACGCAATATTTAGCAGTAACATATAAATTAGACATAATAAAAACTATTTTTCAAAAGTAATATTAATTAATTTATTATTTCGGTGTAAGAGAATTTACTTTTTCAGTTCAATTAAACCGAAATCTGAACTCCATGTAATTAAAATTTTCGTTTAGTCAAATCAGCAGTGATTTCACACCACGATTTACAGTGAAAATGCTATCTTCTATTACAAATTAATTATGAATTCCTAGTAACCGTTCATGAAACAGTATTAAATGCCTTGAGATGGAAACTACTGTAACTCAAAGCTCTAATGCTGACCTATCACGATGGGTCAAGTACCAGAAACTGCAGAATTGGTGTGTTTGTTTCCTCACTGCATTTGTGACCTTGGTCGAGCACAAAATATCTTTTGCTCTATTATGTCAGTTACTCAAATTTTTAAGAATTATATTTTCATTGTGTAAATGAACTGTACTTCCCATTAGATGCCTCAGTACAAACAGTTACCAGATCTTCCAAGAAACTCTGACAACAGTTCATCATTCATTGGATTTTGTGTTTCACTACGACGCCATATGTTGACTACTATGATACATTTCAACTAAAACACTGCACGGCTCATCTGCAATCCAACAACAGCTGAGATAAGTTTCGAAAATCTCACTAGGAGGAGAAATACTGTAGCTAATGTTTTAAAAATTGTATAAAAAGTCATGAGCTAGACGCGTCCTTTGCTCAACACTTTGATGTTGGCTTGCCATGCCGGGTTCCCAGGACAAAAGCAAAGAAATCCAACACGGCCTCTTTCTCGCTGAAGACGAATAAGCTTGAATTGTTTTTCCGTATATTTTATTCAAACGTTCCTACGAGTTGTTTGAACTGCATATTAGATAGTTTTTACATGAGTAAAATTTCAAATTTTCAATTATTTATTTGTTTGTAACAGTTTTTTTCTAAATTATAGTATAACCTGAGATTTAGTTTTATTTTCGCATTCTCCCATTTTCTATTCTTTCTAATTTCTTGTTTAATTTTTCCTCAGTACATTGTTTTACCCCAATTAATTTATTTTTACCACACCCGATAACACCACTTAGAATGGCAGATAAAACATACCATTTTAAATATGCTTAACACATATTTAAAACAATATATATATTTTTTATAATTTTCACAGCCCTTCACGTAGTTGCAGAAGAGTGTATGCAATTCAAAAATTATTTCATCTTACGATACTAGTATTTAAATATTTTTAATGTTCGTTATAATAGGGTAATTTAACGCACTATTTGCATCAGATATTCCATTCGTTTCTTCCAAATTTTTATGAAACAGTTAACTAAAAACCAATATAGAGCTGTAGTTTCAACAAAGAAAATCAAGATTCAAGATAGTTTATGTATATTTATTTATGGTAATGTACTTATAAATCACGCTAAATTGAAAATGTTCAACTTTACTTTATTTGTTCTACCAATACAACAGCACTATGGACAAGATATGACCAAAAACATACTGAACAAGAAAGATCAGTCATGCTTAAGGCATTGATTATGAAACACTTTCCAACTTCAATGAAATTTTATTTAAAAAAGTCTAAAATGCAATACATTTCTCGGTACTATTTTAAAACTTATCACAATACTACATTAATTTATTATATTTGAAAACTTAAACCTTCATTGAAAAAAAATGAAATTCATTCAAAGGACGGCATTGAAACATAAATTGCCTGGTTTAAATATATCTGAAATGCGATAGATTCCACGGTAATATTTTTAAAACTATCATAATACTACGATTACATATTATATTTGAAAACTTCATCGAAAACAACTAAAATTAGTTAAAATGAAGTCATAGTAAAAATAACACACCTGGATCTCTCTATAAAAACAGCATTTCATTCATAAATTTCTCCCATTCATTTCATTCATCACAATACTATAATAATTTATTTTTTTTAAGAAATAAGACCATGGAGCTACAAGTAATTTAACTCTATGCTTAAAACTTCATCGAAAAAAATCGTCCTTCTCCTTGTAAAATCAATGAATGTTTCAGTCATATCAGCCATGCAGACTCCATGGGCTTAATTATCTTGTGTTAAAGAAATACAGCAATTCTAATAAAACACATTCTATAAATTTTGCTGTTTACATTTTTCATAAGTGAAAAATAGGCTCCGTTGTAGAAATAATCAAATTTGGATGAGCATTTGAAATCAAATATATTGTATTTGCATTGTTTCAGTATGTAGATGCACAGAATTTAAGCAAAAATAAAGTAGTTTTAGGACGGATACAACACCCAATATAAATTAAAAAGGAATTAAAAATCACGATTTCGAAACAAGATGGATGCCATACATCATTTTGAAGTGGGTCAAGTGATCTTTTCATATCATGATCACGTGATCGTTTCATTTAAGAGGTGTAATTATTATTTTAAATTTTATTTAAAAAACTACTGAATATATTTCGCTGATTTTTTTTATATATTTTTGGAACAATTTGAATATTACCTAAAATTTTCCAAGCAATTTGTGAATTTTAATCCGCTTAAAAAACGTTTGAAAAATTAGGTCCCATAGGGCTCAATGTATTTCATTTTTTCAACCCGGGTTCAATCCAAAACTAATTGGGTGATATTATTCATTTATATTCCCATAGGTCCTACAGACCGTCTGAACAACATTCTAAAATTTCATTTTGATTAAGTCATTTTTACGGCAGTTATCGTGCTAACGGACAGACAGACAGACAGAATGAACAAAGTCATAGAAACTTTTCAACTTTGTTGTAAAGTGTTAAAAACGGTGAGGGGTAAAATTAGCTGCAGGTACTTAGGAATTGTTGCTAATGGTTGAAACATACGTAATACTCTAAGATACGTAATATTCTACTCATGTAATCACTGTTATTCACTTTATTGCTTCGGGAATTTCCCTGAGTTTCATATTTTTTACTAGTTTACCTTAGTTATATTAATGGATGGGTTTGGCTAATATTTTAAACTTAATATAAAATGACACTTCGTCGATAGTGTCGCACATTGTAGTTTAAAGAACATTAAATATTAATGTAAATTCATGTTGCACCCAAATCAGATTTTTTCTCTTGCTATCCTTTTAGAAGGACATTTGATCCTAACCAGTTTTTTACCTATCCAATTTTTTATTGGAAAACTGGTTGTTACACAGAACTACATATATTTTAGAAAAGTAAAACCTGTGAAAATAAGTCCAGTTACCGATGGAGAACGAACATTGAATTATAAGTGCAAATTCAGTGTAATTCAAAATAATTATGGGTGTTATTTTGTGAAATTGAACTCAATTTAATAAATTATTTGAGACATAAAGAGAACGTGAATACGAATATGCTGGGAAAGTTATGTGCTGCCTACATCAGATTTTTACTCTTGGTATCCTTTTCGAAAGGATTACATAGAACTACACACATTTCAGAATAATAAAAGTGTAATTATGACCACACGGTATATACGATACATAAACATTGACATTAAAATCTACGCTTTCCGGGAAAAAAGTGTTCGATTGCTATGGACCAAATTAAGACAACAGGATAATCACATATTATATGTAATAAATCCTGCAACAGTCGATATGCAGTGTAACAAGGGGTCCAGTTACAGTCCCTAGTTGCACTGTGGCAGATTCTACAAGCCGTGCCACAAAACGCCTTACTCCTCTTGATGGAACCTATTTCCAAACCGCATTATTTGATCGATAAAAGTCGCATTTGTAAATGTCTCATTTAAAGATGTGAGTCTTTAGAATGATTGCCTTTTGAACACAAGAGGGTTGTGTACATATGTGAACATGAGGTAAAACAAGAATTTTAAAATACAAACGACCACTTGATGAAGTTTCTAATAAAGGGACCATCATGGTATATCCATTGAAGCCCTCCGCTTGAATCAGAGTTTGTGCTATCAAAAATGCTACTGCAGTGTTCGATGTATAGCTTTTAAATTATTATATTATAAATTGATATCCAGATAAGAAATATTTCATAAAATTCATGCTTTTCAAAATTACTAAAGGCATGTATGCACTAATCATTACATTTTTAGGACTAATAACCTTTCTCAATTATTAATTTTGTCAAAATGATCATATGAAGTATGATGTCAAGATCATTTTGGAAAATAGATATTGCAAGACTATGTATAAATGATGTAAATAATAATTTATTTTAAGCATTAAATAAATATTGCAATTCTTTAAAAGTTGTGTCCCTTGAACTCATACTAACTATTTTCACTTTGTCTTCACGAATAGTATAATTCATAATGGACGTTTTGTGATAGGGTTGAAGTTTTCAGTGTTAATTTTCAGCACGGATGAACCCTTTTTAAACATTCCTGAACTCAAGTCCGTTTTTAAGGTGATGTTTTAAGTATGTGTGTGTTTGTGTGTTTAAATATATATAACAGTGCCTGTGTTTATATTAGTATGAGTGTCAGTAAGTCTGTGGAATCTATGCTACCCACACGAATGGAGCGATTTGAGCAAAAATTGGTACGATTGTTACAATCAGTGAATACTAAACGCTATTGGTTTTAAACGTCTTAGAATGCCTGACTTCCTAATTTTCAAATCATTATTTTACATAAGCATTTAAAAATAAGTAGATATAACAGTGTGAACTAAATTATCTGTTCTTTAGTAATTTATAATAAAAAACACATGGCATCAACTTTGTAAAATTATCATGAACCGTTCAAGAGATAAAGCAAGTTTTGAGACAAATGTATCAAATTGATACATGACGCCAAAATAAGTGTCAAGTAACCTTAAAATCTTGTAAAAATTTTAATTCAGTAAAATACCGCCAACTTTTTGAGAGATTTTTTGCGAGAATTTTAAGAGTTTTGCCAAATTTACAAAATACCTCCAAATTAGCAAAAATGACCTCCAAAATTGTTGAAAATTCAATATTAATAATTAAAATCATTTAATATATTTAATATAGATTTCTTATCGGATTCTTCAATAATTCTAATTGCCAAGTTAGATTGGCGCGAAATCGAAATAGTTTTATACCTGTCATCGAGAAAAGCGCCAATTGTTTATGAACTATTTACCGTTGAAAACACTGTGCTCTGAATCTTGCACTTACTTATTTTACTGAGAGTGAGATAAAGTAATTTTATTATATAGGTAATACCATATGCTGCCGATATGATATATTTACATTGCAGTGCAGTGTTATTACTTTCCTTATATGCATAGTATAATATATAAGGAAAGTATTGTGATGGGGTCGAAAATTCAAATTCGAGTTTTCGACGGAAGAGCATGTTTCAAGCAACTTGGATCACGAATCAAACATTTTTGAGATGATGTCTGCGTGTTTATACGATATCTCACGAAGGAATTGAGTGATTCGAGTGAAATTTGTAAAAATCGAATAAAAATTATAGTCCGCAAATACTAGAAGCCTATTTAGTTGTCTTTAAACACAATATAATGTTCAGAACCCCCCTAAATGTTTAAGTGAAATTTTGAAAAAGTCATTAAATAATCAAAACCTTTAATACAGTTACGTATATAGACATAACTCATGTAATTTTTCCTTATAAAACGATTGACATAAACTTTAGAACACTAGCATGAACCGTTATCGAAATATTGCCCATTTTTCCAATAAATTTATCAAAAAATTCCATAAATTAAAAAAAAAATATTAACTATTGAGAAACATATTCACTTTTCATATGTAATATCATGTGATAAATTTGGTGATATCATGCTCGTGGATCTAGTTCGTTCCATGCATGAGAAATAATACTTTGAATAATACTTTTGTATATGAACGCCAATAGTCATTTATCTGCTATAAGAATAACATATCTCTCCTTCAATAACTCTTCGCGATATTTTGAGAACGAATTTGGCGGAATGTCGCCATCTTTGCGACTTTTTTAAATGTTGCCAAACTAACGAAAATCTCGCCAAATGGATAAAAATGACGCTAAATCAATGAAATGACGACTAATTGTCGAAAATTCAACATCTTGGGAAGAATTTAAGTATCTACTCGTATATATATATAAAGAGAAGTATGTATGTATGATCCACCATAACTGAAGAACGGCTGAACCGAATTTCATGAAATTTGTCTTGGTAGCCTTGAAATTGACCCACTTAAAACATAGGCTATGTTTCGAGATTCTACATCCAGTGGTTCTCGAGATATTAGTGAAAACGACACTTTTTCCTAAGAGTTCTACTCTCTAACTCCATGATTCACAACGAAAAAGGTTGGACATTGTTAGTTTAAAACGTGAAAGTTAATTAAATCTCTATTGAGATTTGTGGGAGTTTATTGAACGTTTATTGAAAGTATTAGACAACTTTGAATATCGCAAGTTTGAAATATGAGTTCTATTCTCAAACTCCATGATTCACAACGGAAAAGGTTGGACATTGTTAGTTTAAAACGTGAAAGTCAATTAAATCTCCAGTTTTTGGGGAGTTTATTGAACGTATTAGACACTTTTAAAAATTGCAGGTTTGAGATATGAGTTTTTAAATGGAAACTGACCCCATGGTTTATTTCTCACAAGCTTACTCATAAACGAAAAGTATTAATAAATCGCAAGAAAGAACAATTATGCATAAATCATTGATTATGAAACACTTTCCAGGTGTAATTTCAATTAAACACCTCTAAAATGCGATGCATTCAGCGGTAATATATCACAATCGGCCCTATATGTTCCGGTGTAATTTTTATTATAGTTTTGCATGACAAATCCCGAGCAACGGCGAGTAATCGATGCGAATCTACTATAAGAATAACCTATATTGTTTTCACTCTAAAACTAGAAAATTCATTGCATTATATATGGAAAGTCATGTTCTGTCCACATCAAATTTTTTTGTGCATCTCCTCGCAGAGCTAACTTGGAGGTAATGCGGCCAATCTCTGAAAGATTCAAGTAATTTATTAATTCAAATACTGCCCCTATTGTTAGAAAATATTTAAGGTTCTTTGAACATAAAATATGTTTTAAAAGTTTTTCATTGTAAATAACCATTTATATCTTTCCTGACATATTTCCTGTATTAAATAATTAAAATATCATAAAGAAAATAATCTTTTTTTTTTCACTGAAATCTGAAGCAAATGTGCCTCGACTGAAATTTCAATTCCTATCCTGTTATTACACTAGAGAAAAAAAAAGTGCATGTTGTCATGCATTGATGATAATTTTCTGTGAGCAAGCAACATTTGAAGAAAAAATATGAAAAAACCAATTTGGCAAGGGAGGTCGATATTGAAGTCCAAGGCTTTTATCAAGTACTCGATATGGTGGGATGATACCGAATTCCCATAAATTACGGAAGTCATTTATCCTTTCCTTCATTTGTAACAAATCGCCGTTCTTCTTTCAACCCTCACTTCGAAACTATTTATTATTTAAATGTTTTTCTACTATCAAGTTAAATTAGATAGCAAATATGAAAAAAACAAAATCTGAAACAAAAAGAATAACGATTATAACAAAATATATAGTAAATTCCATTTATGATATAATGTTTGGAATATACAATCTCATAATCTTTTAATAATACATATTAATATGTGTTCGTATAATAAATTAATTTTCAGTTGATTAAATCTATTGAATTATAATTATGTTAGTCATCGATACAATCAAAAAATGCGATGAAATATAAATTGTGATATCATTTAATTGGATATGTGATAACATTTAACTGTGCATGAAGAGTAAATTCGTATTTCCAGATTTATTAAAAAAAATTATACATATTAAGTTCATTACTTTTAGACATGGACTATGTTAGAAAGGCTTCATTTTAATTATTTTACCTTAACAGAAAGAAATTAGCCAATAATTTAACGATCTAGTGAAACATTACTCAAATGTCAACAATAGCATTATTTTGATAATTTCATAATCCAGTACACATATTATATTCACTGAAGCTTAATAAATATAGCATCAAATAGGTAATAGCTGGGCAAAGATCAGTGGTTTGCATCTTGGTTAGGATAAGAGTTCTTTACAATGACACTAAAGCAACTTAACCATACGCGATAAATAAAATGGATTATGTGAGAATTGATAAATAATCGATTTGTCGTAGAAATCTAGTTTATAATGAAAATAATATACTACTATTAATACTTCTAATAATAATAATAATAATAATAATAATAATAGTAATAATAATTATAATAATAATAATTTAATATTAATAATAATAATAATAATAATAATATTAACCTTTTCCTTACGCCGGTACCACAGTTGTACCACTGAAAATCTCTTGTTCTAGAACGGCGCAGATTCAGTTACTGTACCAGTCTTTTTCACCCCCATTTTTCTGGGAAAGGAGGAGAGCTCCTATTGTAACCAGTTGAGTGCCTTAAAGAATGTCTGCAGCCCTTCCTTCAAGTTTCTCCTGACTGAAGGGGAACAGTTATGAACAGTTATGGGTCAGTTATGAGCAAAAGACAAGGTCATCGAAGGTGTTTATTTAGAGGGGTGGAATTTTCAGTTATTTTGACGTTCTGGAGCTGAAAATATAGATTCTTGGAGCCGTAACGTAAAAGTTAATAAAATTAATAATAATAATATTAACAATCATAATATTAACAATAATAATATTAACAATAGTGATATTGTAATAATTAAAAAAAGTTAAACAGAAAGGGTTGCTATTCAGTATGTATATAGAGGAGGATAATGTTGTTCAGATATGAAGTTAGAATTCGATCGTTTGAAGGCGAATTTAGAACACGATTCAACTACAGAGAGCTTATTGTTTCCCTAACTATCAGCCGGCTACAAGTTTCTGCTCGGTAGGTAATCTTTGGACCCTACCTAATTAAGAACTGCCTTTCATATGTCTTCATAATTCTCATATAGCAGATTTTTTAAGAATAGCAGATTTTTTAAGAATATATTTAAAGTTTTATTCACAAATGCAGCAGTCCTCTTCATTGTGATTTGCGACGATTCCCTCCTATCTAGAGACTCCCTCATTGATGCCATATAAAAAAACATGCGCTATAATGAAATAAATTTGATATCGACAGCACATTCCTTTCCTTATATAATGCAATGAATTTACTAATTTTACAGATAAAAGTAATGTATATGATCCGCGGTACAGTGCTTTTATCGTTGAATTGAACATTTGGCGATTTTCCGGACTAAACTAAAAAATTCACTGAATTATGTACCTGCTCTATCCAACATATGTTTTATTAAATGCCTAATAATTACACAAATAGTATTTTTATATAAACCGACATTTCAAATATTTCTTCAGTAACACGGTGAAGAGACAAAGGCGAAATTTTTTTTCCGTCTCATTGTAACTGAAACTATGACAAAAATTTCCCGCCTTCTGTCTGGATTATTCGGGGCAAAGAAAAACATTTTATTACATTTAAAGCAGTTAATACATTTAATGAACTATCAAATACAGTTGCATGTTTAAATTTTAATTCAGTGTACAAACTATTTACATAATTGTATACATGAAATTATGAACATATATAATCTAGTTAGTTTCAGCCATTACGCTTATTTTTTTCTTATTCAGAAAAGAAAAAAAAATCCTCTGCATTCCTTACAATCACAAATTACCCTTTTTCCAAAGCAATTAAGTTACATTAACCGCAGCTGGATTTTCCTTTCTGTTTAACTGGCTTCCGGCATGACTATTGACGCTTGAACGGCTGACTTATTCTCTTCATTATCTGCTAAATAAAATAGATTAATTACTGGGATATTTCTATTTTCAACTTGTATTTGCAAAGCAAAAGTGAATGTTGGCTAAATATTTTACTTTTATTTCAATTCTGCAGATATTTAATATTAAAAATATTATTTTATTTTTTTAAATGTGTATTTTAAATATTCATTTTTAAATGTATATCTTAAATATTTATTTTTAATGTTATTTTAAATGTTTTATTATTGTATTTTAAAATCCTTTATGTAGCCTACCAAGATAAAATGCAATTTGTTCGTGTTACATCGTATTGCAATTTGGTAATAATCAATGTTTTTTTCCATTATCTATAAACTATCTTTTGTTTTCCGAAATCTTATTTTGCCTTCTTCTGCCGCCTTTCTGATTTTGTTCAATTCTTCATCCTTAATATGTTCTTTGAATAGTTGTTTGATATTCACACCATTTGCTTGCATGATATTGCTTCTCGTTTTATCTTGACACTCCTGTTCAAAAATATAGCGGGATTGTGATCGGCTGGGTTAATTTCTCCTGGTGACGTTTAATATTTAACGTAAAAGTACTGATTTCCATTAGCCATTCGGCTATATTGCTCGGTTGTTTTTCGAGTTTCAAATGATACATTAGTGACTTTGCATCACTTAACATTGCATTCTTTCATAAATGCATAATTTCATGTTGCATTCTTTCATAAATTACCAGCAACTCCATCTTCATGGCTGGGTATCTTTTCTCGGCGTTGTAACGTAGTACACGAAGATAACATAAAATTTTTTTATTGATTTGACTGACGGCATATTATTAATACAACTATTGTCTCCAATCATTTTAGCCTTCAACATTACTAAAAACAATTTTTTAGAATAATCCCTAGTTCATTTCTCTTCCTAACTTTATTTTAAAAGTCAAACAATTTATCTTGCACGTGCATTGATTGTTTCACCAAAGAGGAAACTCACTGTTGCGCAATCTGCATTTTAAATATAACGTAGTATGTTTCAGTTTTTGTATGTTGCAGCTTTCTCTCCGCTTGGAAAACTTTTCTTGAGGTATAATACCAGAGAAAAGTTATAGTCCTGATATACACATTGCCAAATGTAGCCATTTTAGTCCCAGAAATTATTTAGACAGTCTGCTTAAACTATTGACATTTCTGTGCAATTTTTTAGGACGATGAACTTCTTTGTAGTTGTATTGCTGCAACTAATACCCATCACATTAGTCTCGGATTAGAACTCGCATTTGTTTGCAACCACACAAGAGAATTGTGATATGTTTCAATAATAAAATTTTGACCATCTTAGTAATAGTGTATTTTTGTTTTACAGCAAATGTGATGATTGTACATTCCTATTGGATTGTAGAATAATGTTTTTTTTATGTTCGAAAATTCCTTACTGAGATACAAGATTGGGTGTTTTGTTCCATCTTCGTGATTTTGCACAAGAGTCACTTCTATTTCATATATCTCAAAATTCAATAGTTTTTGGTCTATTTACTACTTCGATTAGATTTTAATTTTTCTCTAAATTTGGACATTGTGATCTTAAATGATTAGAGGATCTACATTCAAAACAACGACGGAGTGTTTTTTCTATTTTAAAAATTTTTCCATCGTTGTGTCCAGTTAGATTGCTGTTTTGAAAACCTCGTGTCTTATCAAAATCATATTGAGAATTTTTAATGCTATTTTGATGTGTGTCACAATCACACTGGTCTTTGGTCTTCCCCCATTTTTGATTTTCACCTGAATTCTAATTTTCTCTAGCCGTTCTTCCTCTCTAATTTTCTCTAATCGTTCTTCCTCTCTAAATTTTTCTAACATTTTCTCTTCTCGTTTTCTATAATTCACAGTAGTTTATAGATTTTTCATAAAACTATCTTCATACTCTTTTCTTTTTGAAATGATATTTTTCAGTTCTATAACTTGTAAGTCTTTATTTGCATATTTCATTAACTCTTCTGCTAAGAGTAAAAGATCGCATTTTATCGCTTTTCCAAGAAAAGCCATAGTTAAAACAATTTCCAAATATTTTGTACCACGTCAAATAAAAGCTAAATACTAAACTAAGTCGTCGGCAGTTTATTAAAAAAGTGATTTTAGATTATAAGAACTTGACTCTCCAATAAACTTCGTACTTATATAAGAGTACTACGTACCAACTTTTAGAAATCTAGTAATTAAATATCCTTTCACCGCTGCCACCAAAATATGCTGTAACATAGTACACAAGAATAACATAAGATTATTTTATTGATTTGCATGACGGCATACTATTAATACAACCATTGTCTCCAATCATTTCATCCTTCAACATTTCTAAAATTAATTTTTCAGAGTAATCCCCAGTTCACTTTTATTCATAACTTATTTTTAAAAGTCAAATAATTTATCTTGCACGTGCATTAATTATTTCATCAAGGAACAAACTCATAATTGTTGCACAATCTACATTTTAAATATAACGTAGTATGTTTCAGTTTTCGTATGTTATGGCGTCATGAAGCCCGATTTAATAATATTTGATGACATGCATCACTTCATTCATAACTTGATAGATATTTCTGGATGTTCCGTTATTACGTCCATCTGTATTTAAAATGAATTTTTCCTTAAAATCTGAAGCCCTAACCGTAGGTTCGCTGAAAAATGCTGATTTGAATTTATCAAGCGACTCCTCACACTTGTTAGACCAATTGAATTTTATTTTTTTTTCTAGATTAAGTAATTAATGGTTCAGAAATATGCGAATAATTTGGAATAGAAGATCGAAAGTAATTTGTGGTGACTAAAAACTTTTAATTTGTCTAATAGTAGTAGGATTTTAAAAAATTTGAATCTTAGCACAATTTTTTTGCGATGGGCTAATACCGTTCTTGCTAATATTGAATCCTAAAAAAATTATTTCTTTCTAGAATACTTAGACTTTATGGAGACCAGAAGTAAGGCTTTTTTCCTTCAATCTGTTAAACACAGTTTGTATTTTTTTGCATAATTTCTATGGTGGCGATGCCGCTTACAATAAATCGTCATGATAATAAATAATTATATCAATATAATATGTATGAATGATGAGATTTAACCACGAGAGTTGTCAAATATGTAAAATATAGGAAGTTTTTTAAAAAATGATAAATAAATTAATAAATGTGAGACCAGTATTCGATCTCGCACCAGTTTATTGTGAGACAGCTTTATGTACGTCATTTATTGTGTCTGGAACGTCAGACAATGCATTCAGTCTGAATGATGCCAGATTTTACAACGCTCTTACCCGAAGGTCAGAAAAAACCATAAATTTAGGGGCATCAAGACAGGTGTGTCGAAGGACTCTAAGGAAAAGGTGAATCAACGACATTGGGTAAAAGATTGACCAATTGAGAAGATGCTTGTAGTTTCGCCCTGAAGACCACCACTAACAACCAACGAGGTGTCGAAGACCAAGACCCACCTGCTCGTCCTAGGATATGATTAGAAGTTTGGATGTCCGGAACCAAAGAGATGTGTCAGATCTCAGACAAAAAGATGCGGTAACCACAAGATGATATTACACAACTTCCACGAGAATAGTTGGGTTGAGTCAGAGTTATAACACAAGTCATGAAGTAGTTTGTAAAGTCCGAAGTAAGAGGTCAGAATGCCATAACGAGTCCCGTAGTATTTTCACCAGACCGTACAGTAGAGAGATGAAGTAAAGAAGTGTAACTCAAGTGTTGTAGTGCGTTCCGCAGAGATTCCAAAATAATGGCTAGATCAATTGCAGTGCAATTAGCAATACGGATTGGAGTCAAACACGTACACTTGCGGCCAGTACGATGTGCTGATACATGAATTGTGGTCTATTATCGAAGCCGAAAGTGAAGGTATGTTCCCATTAAATATTGTGGAAGGTCTTAAATTCAGTTTTGGCATTTTTAACTAATGGTCTCACATTGCCTGTCTTCGGCGCGAACAAGAGGAATAATTGTTGTAATTGAGTAATTAAGTGATCTATGCTGTTAATAAATGATTTATTGTTAAAGTTAAAATGGTGCAATTAATGGAGTAGTATTATGTCAATTAATATTTCTTTACAAAACTCACACTGAAGAAAAAACTGCAGGGTTATCAGCGGCACAACGCATAATTTAATGAGTTCCACGAATACGACAATTTACGACCATATTTAGATAATTCAATTTAATATGCTTTTGCATAATTCTTGTATGATGGTTGAAGATGTATTATAAATAATCAACGCAACTAAGAATACATAAACTTTAATGTTTCATTCTCAAAGATATGCGGTATTAATGGTAATCAACGCATTAACAATAATACTTTATAAAATAATAAACCTAAAAGTAATGCTTGAATAATTAATATTAAATGTGCACCACAATAAATAACTCTTATAAATATATATATATCGTACGATTTAAAAGATAAAAATGTATTAAAATCGAAAGAATATTGAAATAATAAAATAAGTAAGTACGTAAGTTCATGTTCTCTAAGTTTGTTTAAAAACAGCTTGAGTAAAAAATGAATTGTGAGTGGAAGAAACAAGTCACTTCAACTCAACTCAACTCTACTATAAGCCGACAAGTAGAAAATCATTGTAGGTGACATACGAAAGAAACTACTCAACTCGTTAGAGATTTTGAAAAGGTAAATAAATTGATCAGCGATAGATTGCATTAAAATTGAGGTTATAATTAATTCAATGATGATATAGATTAAATAATGTTTAAAAAAGACAAATAGATGCAAAAAATTAGTTTTAAATAGGTTAAAACAAAAAAATCATAAAAATTAAAATTAAATTAAAATTAAAATTTTTGCAAGTTTTAATTAAATACTGTGGTTTTAGGAAATAGTTGAAGGTTGAGGAATTTAAATTAAGTTTGAAGGATGCTAAGAAAGATAGTAGTTACAAAAAAAAAGGAACGATATGAACGCGGAAGAATGATTGTAGAATAAAATAAATTACAACTTTACATAAGCGTAAGCAATATGACATCTAAATGAAAGTATTTGAGGCTAGAAACAATATAAATTAATTAAATTAAATAATCTCAATAAAGGATCCTGAGAAATTAAATGAATTTATAAATAAATAATTCAACAAAATGGTTTAAAACAACAGTTGATAAACTTAAATAAAAGGGTTGTATGCTTTTCAGGTTAAAATTTAATTGAAAAGTAAGGTATCTAAAGCTAATTTTGATATTTAAAACAAATTAGCTATAGGCACCCCACTAAATAAAATTTAAATAATAGGGGAGTAAAATTCTATAATGTATTTTATTATGAGTCAAGAATAGAATTTGAAAAGTGAGAAAATACGTTTAAGGACATAATTTTAATAATAAGGATTAATCGCGTATAGGTTTCGAATGCAGTCATAAGATAGAAGGAGCTATTCAAAGTAAAATACTTATTCAAAGTAATGAAGGAATTAAGTAGCAAATAAAGCACTTTTAGTCAGACATTTATAATATTTTGAACGGATAAAGAGGTTTTACAATACTTCTCATATACGAAATCCTTTGTGAAGGGCTCATAAAAGATGTCCGTTTCTTCACTGCAGGCAAGTCTATCAGAGCGCCTACCTCATTTCAGAAAAATTGCAGTGTTTGTCCTTGTAGTATAGAACCAGTTGGAATACCGATTAAAATATCGTGGTGGAAAGGAAGTTTTTCTTCACTCCGGCGTCAGAGAGAGACTTTTCCTGCTTAGTAGTTATGCTCTCTTTCGTCAAGTTTTCAAGCCACGGCGAAAAAACGAGTTTCTGTCAAGGTTTCGGTTGATCTTATTTTTCTTTAAGTATGCGATTTCGAGGGGTGAATGTCTTGGCACTTAATTCAATATACTGGAAATTCTGAAGTAATTTGAAGATGTTTGGTGTTTAAAAAAAAAACGAGGCAATTATGTACATTGATGTAAAATGTTATTCAAATATGTTGTGTTTATGAAAATATCAAGTTTTAAATGAAATAATAATGGATTATGTGAAAATAACATGCAAAGATTTTTAATAATGTCAAAGAATATAAACTGTTAAAAATATGATTTATTTGTTAAAAAGTTATTTGACATGTTAGAGGTGTCAATAGATGTATATAATTGTATAAATACTAGTTGAATGAATGTGCATATATAAAATATGATAAATTAGTAAAATTTAATTTTTGCATTGTTTTCAGACTATATCTAATGTAATGTATGATTAGTACATATTACTGATAAATAATGTGTAAAAATAACTTTCAGTGCTTACAAGACTTTTTTAGACTTATCTCAGCTATGCATGACAAATTTTCAGTGATGAAAAATGACATCCATTGAGTTGGCAAGGTCAGGATTTCAATGGTGTTTCTTTGTTGTTTTATTTGTGTAAGGGGGAGAATGTTAAACCAGGAGACCTTTATGCAGTTTTATTATTACGAATATTTACGATATATAACTGCGAAACAAAGTGCATACTCGTAGACGCCAGTTCACGACAGACCTGGACCCATGACCGCAATAAATTCAGTGTACATAAATTATAGATCTGGTTAGGTCAAAAATATCCGTGAGGCCAAGGTTGAAACCAAGACCGTTGCTACATCGCCCTGAGGATCAACTAATAAGATACTGTGGGCATTTCTGGAAGTCAGGCAAAATGATGTTGCAACAAGAAGAAATGTCTGATAAAGGCATGTGCATTTACGAAAATGTATAGGTCTTTTAATGTATGCATTATAAAATGTATAATGAGTATTAAAGAAAAATGCTCAAGTATACATGACAAGCAAACTCCCGTTTGAACAAAACGAAGAATGAAATCCACTAAAAGTAATGATACTAGAAAATATATGTTTTATTTGCACTTTCTGTTTGAAATCCCAACGGCTTAAGGTAATGAATGTGACAACCATTGAAATATATATGAATAGAAAAATATGAAAAGGATCCAGTAATATATTTTTAATTAAAGAATTTTATAATTTTCAAATGTTCCTGCTTCCGAAAAGTATCTTTAATGGACTCACATTGATATTTCTGAAGTCATTTAAAATCGATAATCACCAAGACTTACCTACTTCAGTGTCCATCTTAATAGAAAATATCTTTTCAGAAAGTAAACTGATTTACTTAATAAGGTATTACTGTTTAACTAAAATAAACATTGCACATGGTTGTGCTTCTTTGATCACTAAAATTACTACTTGTTACGTTGATCAATTGGAATGGGAATTTGAAACTCAGACATTCATACATTTTTAAAAATGTAAGGATTTTAACTAAAATATATTGGCAAGCTAAGAATTCCATTAAACATTTACGTAATTTAACTGTTTTGTATCAACTCATTATTTTTGATTTATACACAAACTAGAATACTTTTCCGGCCTGCTCGTGAGTAAATATAGCACTGTAATTTATTAAACATATTATTATATTCCAGAAAATTATTATCAAGCTCTATAAATTTTTCAAATTATATTATCGGAAAAATTCCAGATCTAGCGGTATTTTTAAACAAAAAAATGTTAATATTTTCAAATAAAAGTGATTTTTTGAAAAATATTAGTCACATATTTATCTAATGCTTATATTTTTCTACACTGATAATCCTTTTCGTTTATATTTATATAACCGAATTTTAAATATGACTAGTTTAGAAATTGAATTCATAAGTTCACTAGATGATTCCAACGTTAACATATGCATGTTTTGAAATGCATATATTTGTAAACCAAAACCACACTATTTTTCCATTTTTATTAATAAATGAAAATCATTCTCTTCAAAGTTTTATATTTATCTTGTATTATGGAACATATTTAGTATGTTCGAGATTTCGAAATAAATTTTGTTACAAACTTGCCTTGAATATTTGAGAGCTACAATTTTTCGGTTATTTTTGTAGTGTGGTCAAGATGAGGCGATAGTTTCAAGTCTGTGTGTCACTTGAAAGATATGACAGGTCGGCTAATGAAGAAGTGTTGCTGCATTGCCCTTAGGGAAACCAATGAAGTAAGGAAGCCGTATCTGGTCTTCAGGCGAAATGATGTGGTAACAAGCAGAGGAATATGACAGATTATTCAGTCAATATGCAGTCTACATTAAGATTTTGCTGCGTGCCAAGAAGTTGGTTTAAAATCACTTAAGAATGTCCGGCAATCAATAATCAGGGAGATGGTGTGACAGCCAAATGAGAGTAAGCGACCAAAGGGTGTTTTGCCGTACAATGAGTAAATTAAGAATGAGCGTCCGATAACGTTGTGACTGCAATAACAATCCAACTTGAACAAGTGTGTGCTTCATAGAATTGAGTCCATGGCCGTCGAAGGCCAAATGTTCGTGGACAATTAGAGTTCAGAATGTACATATTAACGTTGAGTGTTTCAAAGTCCATGACAGATAGAGTCATGTGCCAATCTGTTTTTATAAAAGGTCGAAAAAATAATTTTTGGCATATACAGTAAGCCTGGTCTCACACGTAATATGTCTCCTCCTTAAGAATATATATGTTTATAATGTAAGTTAACCGTAATTATAAGATGTTTAATAAATAATGTTTATTTTAAAATTTTAAAGTATGGACGTCAATTGTGTAGTATGGTAGTTAATAATTATATTTTTGGAACTCGCACAAAAAATATAATGGTAGGATGTAATGGGACAACGATGTACGATGAACGAATGTACGATTCACAGGCAATCATGATGATAATTCTCACTTATAAAATATATCGTCAGCTAAAACAAATAGTAATCGGAAAGTATATAATGAATCCACTGTATTTCTTATTAAATTCTCATTCGCTGATTCCACAGTGCATGTATTTTCTGGTGTATATCTGTTTGGAATGTACAGGCAAGTAATGTAATTATAATATATATATACAGAGTCTTTAAAAAGTCTGTATAAAATTTGAAAATTCATTAAAAATCGAAAAATCTTCGCATTGAGATGCGGTTTGTACCATAAATATTATAAGGCTGGGGTTTTGTTTTGACGTAAAAAAATTTGGTGGTTTAAAAAATCACCTATAGGTGGCGTTGAACGCATCGGACTGACAAAGAAAATAACTTAAGCTCAGTACATTTATTATAGCATCATGTGTTAGACATGTCCTCCTCCACAAGATATGACATAATTTAGGCGAGTGAAAACACCAGTAACTGCAGAATGCAGCATGTCTGGGTGGATCAAACTCACTTCACGACGAATGGAATCTTTTAATTCCGACAATGTGGAAGGATCTGATTGATACACTCGTGACTTTAAATACCCCTACAACCAAAATTCAACTGGTGTCAAATCTGGAAACCGAGGAGTCCATGGGATCTTGCAATGCCTGCTGATAAGTCTGTCTTCCCCGAAGGTGTCAATTATAAATTTCTTTACTGAATTTGCGATGTGAGATGGTGCTCCATCCTGCATAAACATTACAGTAGATATCACATTTCGTTCTCTCAAAGACGGCACGATTTGTTCATGCAGAAGAGTCAAATAACGCTGTGCGTTTACTGTGCAATCTTTCCAACCAGTACGTGAGCTAAACTCCTCGAAGAAAATGAGTCCCAGAATATAAGCGCTAGTGAAGGCACACCAAACTGTCACTCGTGATGAATGAAGTGGCTGCTCTATGTACTCACGTGGATTAGAAGTCACCCATATACGACAGTTGTGTGAGTTCACATTTCCATGCAGTGAAAACTGGTCTGCGTCTGTCCACAAAACATTAAATAACCACTGTGGCTCCTGTGCGATTTTTGACATAGCCCATTTGGCAAAGGTTTCTCATTGGGCGGTATCTACCAGTAAAAGCTGATGGAGTGATTGCAATTTGTAAGGATACAGATTTAAGATACTGTGAAGGATACGCCATACCGACCAAACAGGAATATACAATCTCCTTGCAGCTTCAGAAGCGCTGATAATCCCAGGCGCTGTTTCAGTTGCTAGCTTTTTAATTTCAGATGCCACAACACGGGCACGGAAGTCCGTTAACGATGGTCTTCCGCGACGTGGACGATCCTCCAAACATCCAGTTTCTTCAAATCGTGTGACAAGCTTCAGTAACCCAGAACAGGTGATAGGCTCTTTTCCTTTCTTTAGATTTTTTCTAAATTGAAATTTTCGCATAGCATCTGATGCTGATTCTCCTCTCACGTAATACAGCTTCACTAACAAGGCTTCAAAGTTAACATTCTCGCAAAAATTTCTTTTTTCACCGTTTACTAATGAATCAAAAGAAGAATCTACAGAGCACTACAGCTCTTTTATAACAGCCTCATTTGCATACTTCCAGATGATGTATTCGGGTAAGCTCCGTCTATATATGATTTTTTAAACTACAAAATTTTTTCATGTCAAAAAATCCCCCAGTTCTGACAATACTTATGGGACAAACCGTACCTCTATGCAATGCTTTTTCGATTTTTTAATGAATTTTTAAGGTTTACACGGAGTTTTGAAAGACCCTGTATATATATACATATATATATATATATATATATATATATATATATATATATATATATATATATATATATATATATATATATATATATATATATATATATATATATATATATATATATATATATATATATTCCATTATCAGGTGAGGCACATGCTTTGCGCACTTGCGATTCTTTAAACAACAAATTCCTCTAACGACAATTGTATAACAAATGATTGATTCAACTATTTTATTTGACAATTTTTCGGTAAACGTCATCGTAATCGAAACCAGAAAAATAGGTTCTCTAATCTGAGGTTGGAAGGACATGGCATAAGCAGTATTGTATCTTTATAATACTTGTTTATCACTTCGACATAGTATATATATTTTGATTGTATGACTTAGATCTATTATGTTTACTAATGAGGAATGTTACGAAATGACCTTTATTGTTATAAAATGCAATCGGAATGACAGTGCTGCCAAGCAATTCATTTTTTATAAATACACATGATAAATAATAATGTGTGCTATTCAGAATCTACAGAGCACAACAGCTCTTTTATAACAGCTTCATTTGCATACTTCCAGAAGTTGTATTCAGGTAATAGCTCCTATAGGTGATTTTTAAACTACAAAATTTTTTCACGGCAAAAAATTCCATTGTCCTGACAATACTTTTGGTACAAACCGCAACTCAATGCGATGATTTTTCGATTTTTAATAAATTTTTAAAATTTATACGGACTTTTGAAAGACCCTGTATGTATATATATATATATATATATATATATATATATTTGAAATGTAATAATAAGAATTATGTAAAAATAAAAAAATAAAATATATATATATATATATATATATATATATATATATATATATATATATATATTAATCTGTTGAGGTTGATCACGATACACGTGGTGGAAGAAGAAGGATTCATGCCGCATGGTAATACTAATTTTCTTAATGTATCCTATTTTCATTTTTTCTATTTTTGTTGCCTGTAGTCTGAGCATTTATAGTGATGTGCTATTGCTTAATCTGAAACAGGAATTTGTTTGGGTTAATTAGAATTAAATACTCAGACCTGAAGGAGAATTTAGTTCTGATTAATCATCGAATTTGGGACGGTGCTGTTCTTTTCTCTTTTCGGCATTGTGGCTGTGAATTTGCTTCTATGGTGATGTTAATATTACTTGATTTTTTTTTTTTTTTTTATTATTTTTTTTTTTAATTTTTTTTACATAATTCTTATTATTACATATTTCAAATATATATATATATATATATATATATATATATATATATATATATATATATATATATTATATATATATATATATTATATATAGATATATATTCCATATATATATATATTTCCATATATATGTATATGGAAATGCCAATACGATGGGACATCATTCTTGTGCTTATACCTTTCTTTAGTGGAGAGCGGGGGGCTATCTCGCCTCGTGTTGGATATCTTACATAATGAAAGAAGATGGCTCTGTATGTGTACAGTCCGTAGCGGAAAATCTAAGCATCGCTCGGCCATGAAAATTAGAGCAGGGATACTTCGGACTCGAGTAGGTGCACTTTGATGTTATTTGTTTTTAAATTTCGATTTAGTTTTACAATTATTTTATGTTTTTTCTCGGTGCTGTTCGATTACTTATTGACCAAAAATAAGTTTCCGAAGCTTTTAACAGGGTATGATGAGTGTTAGCTAATAAGAGATCGAAGATTCAATGGGTGCAATACGTCTGTGGCAAGCTCGGACAATTTATGAGTGACAGCAATCTGGGGGCGGAGCCCCTGGATTTGCCGAGCGTCATCGAGCATGGGACACGTAGGCAGTCGTGTGCATCGGCCGTGTAGAAAGAGCTCACGAAACGAGATTTAGAGGTTGGCAAGCGTTACATAACAAGAAACGATTCCCAAACGACATATCGCGACTGCACAACAAGCGGCACTAATGTGCTCTAGAATTTATCTGAGCGAGTAAAAGGCGAACCTCGGGACTCGCGATGTGAATTACGGGGCTTGTCGAGTGTAGTGAGCCCGGGGCGGAGTCTCCTAGTATACTAGAACAAGAAAAATTAATCAGACACACAACATTGATTACGATACACTTTCAAACTAAAATTCAATTTTATTTAAATATCTCTGAAATGGGATGCTTTCAGCGCCGACATTTTTTTAAATATCCCAGTAAGGTGCATTAATTAATTATACTTGAAAACCTAACATCATAAAAAGACAATGATAATTGCATAAAATGAATTGAATTCATAAGACGTCATCGAAATAAAATCAATGAATATTCATTCATATCACATTTATTCCAGACTGCAGTGCTAACTAAATTTGCCTGAAAAAATTCAGCAATTCCTATGCAATTCACCTGCAATCTCTTTATTTCTTTGCATTATGTATGGTTTAGAGTTAAACTTAGGCTTCGAAGTAGAAATAAAGAATGTTCAGTGATCATTTCAAATAAAAAAATATTGTAATTACGTTGGCACAGACTGTAAATAGAGATAATGCGCAAAAAAGAAAAACTGATTTTATGACGGATGCGACACAAAAGATAAATTTAAACTTTCTTCAAATATCACGATATTTAAACAGCGGAAAAAAATAGAAGCCATCTTTTATATTTGCAAAGAGTCATTTGATCTTTTTATATAATATGGGCGTAATTATTATTTCAATTTTCATTTAAAACAAAATCTAACGTATTTTGATTTTTTTTTCATACTTTTTATGTGATAAATTTGAATGTTTCCTAAAATTTGTAAAGCAATTTATGAATTTTAACTCTGCTTAAAAATGCAGTCCCATAGGTTACAATGTAATTCATTTTTTCAACCCATATAAAATACGAAACTAAATGGGAGGTATTATTCACATACATTTATAGACATCCCACAGACATTCTAAACAACATACTGACATGTCAGTACGCTGAAGTCAGTCTTACGCCAGTTATCGTGGAAATGGTCAGACAGACAGACAAAATGATCAAAGTCATAAACGCTTTTCAACTATCTTGGAAATTGTTAAAGATTACAACTTAATTAATAGTATTAGTTCCCCTGTCTTTGAGTGGTTTAAATGCAATTTATAATATGTTTGTGATATGATTATGACTCACTATTTTCTATTACATAAGATATGAATTAAGAATTGCATGTGTTAGCAATGAAACGTGTGATTATTTAATTGCACATTGATACTTACTTGTAATCTCATAACGAAATATTGTATAAAAATATACGATTACGGAATATTAAATTATAGGTTTCAAATTGTACAGTTATTTTAAATCTAAAGTGCTATAAGTGTGGCAGTATTTTAAAAATAGTGCAAGAATTCAGACAAATTTATATTATGCTTGTATTAAAGAAGTGTGATATATTTACCAAAGGATTAATGAAAAAAATATTTGCCATTAAATATCTGTTATGCAGGGTGAAAAATTATCCCATATTTTAAAATGGGATTCAGAACTAAGAAAATTTCCGTTTTCTGAAACTCGTTTGAGAAATTTACATATTCACACACGATATCGAAAAGCAAATTTCATTTCCAGAAGCTTTCGAGTGTCAACAAATACGGTTGAAAAGTTCCAAAATATGTCAAGAATCCATTAGAAGCCATATATTTTGAAATAAGCCTTCTCCTAATTCACCTATTTGAATGCAATATATATCATTTTACACTACATTAGTGTAACTGTGAGTCGTTATTTACAGCCAAATAATATTTGCAAGATATATAGGCAAAATAAAGCATACATCAAGTTACAATTGCCCATAATATTCTTATGAATCAATATACTATATATTAAAAAGAAATAAAAATGTCTTACGTTTATATAAGTGAAATAAAATCATGTATAATCCCAAAGGTTGCTTTTGGAGGCATACGTAGAGTTAGAAATTGAGCTTGCAAATAATTTCATGTACAAGCCGGTTTTGCACGTTTTAGGGTTCTGCATGACTGCAACAGATGACTGCAAAAACATCGCAAGAAAAGTATTTATGTTATACACTTTTATAAAATCTTGGAGTGAGCTATGAAGTGTGAGATATCAGTAATAAATCTCTCAAGTGAGATGCCTGAAATCGAGAAACCTGAATCATTTCACGGGTACTGATATCAGATATGGTAGCACATTTCCTTTCCTCTTAAACACTTCAAAGAGGCGATCTTCACAAAATCCAGATTAAACGCACCGATCCTGTATTTGTGGGGAAATTTGGTATCCCAAAAATTTAATATTAGACAGCCAACTTTCAGATAACTGTCATATTAAAAGGCCTAATAGTAAGTCCAAACTTTCTGGATAATAATTGAGATAATCAAAGAAAAATATATCGATTCCTAGAGGAAAGCAAACCCGTCTTATCAGTTGTCAATGGTAATCCCTTCAATCAGCATAATGTATTGCATATTGTTTCGTATTATTGATATATTTTCTTACATATACTGCACATAGTAACTTGCTATACATTTACATTTGTTTCATTCATAGTATTTTTGTAATTATCAATGTAGTAGTACATATTAATAAGTTTGGTTGTGAAATTTGTTGGTATACATAGTATTTTCCCATACTTAAAAATGTATTTTATGCGTATTTGCCCTCAGCTTGTAGTCTTGTATATATACTTAACAGTCTTGTATATACGTATATTTGCTTCTTATTCGTGACTGTTTTGTATATGTAATGGCCTATTTTAGAAATGGTTTTATATACATCGTTTCTACCCATTTGGAAAAGTTTTGTGTATAAGAAATTATACAAATGAGTTACTTGTATTTCCTAACTGTATGGGAAAACGCCATTGTACTCGTATATAGTTGCTAATAATTTTTATCATGGTATAATGCACATATATTTTATTGTCCTCTATTTGAAATCACAACGTACATATGATTGAGTCTCTGTGACGTTCAGTCTTTTACTTATTGTGATATCACATCCCATGCAACTTTGCATGTTGCTTTTACTGGTTTTTGGTAGATATTTGCCCTCCGTAGGATATAATTATAAGCGCCTTGGGGTGGTTCATCCGTTAATCTGTGAAAATGTCATAGGGATTTGCTTGTCCTCAACTTTCTTATAATTTGGAACAGTTTACGTGGTTCGACACATGCCGTCAGTCATCACAGCGGTTGAGTAAAATGTGGTATAAAGGAAGTTTCAACGCTACTATTGCAGTTATAGTACTCCATGCTGAAGAGCTAAAACTGCTTCACTCTATTGTTAATATCTACAATGGTAAGACGAGAACGATGCTTTGAGAACAATTAATATTAAACCTGATTACAAAATAAAATACAGAGGAAATAAAGATAATTAGGCATGCAGACGTATCGAAAATTATTGGATTATACTCTTCGTTGCATCAGGCTTTCACCAGAACGTCCAAATGAGCTCAGACTAAGGAATTCAAACGGAAAATGATTAAATGGCGCAACCCAACATATTATAGCCACTTATGAGATGAAATGGAAGTAAAATAAAAAAAATGAAAATCAAGGATATATGGATTGGAAATGGGAAACAAGAAAATGGAAATTTGCGTCTCAAATTTAGCTTTCCTAATTTGTTCTCATGTTACATCAATTTTGTTACGCGATGGCGTTACTATGATGGACTGGTTTAGTTATTTTCTGTTTGACGGCTTTGTCTGTATTCATTTGAGAGTTCTGGTCCAGGCTTGTGTGACTGAAAAAGGAACTTTAAACATTTTCGAAAAGTACTTATGCTTACTCTGCATTTTATTGAGTTAAAATGAACGTTGTGATCCAGTTTATTATCTACAATGGGTTCGTTATTCCTTATTTATTTGTGTTTCTACATGACAATATATTTGTTTATCCACTTAAATTTGTGATTTACAAAATCCAATCTATATGGTTGTGGTTATATTTGTTACAATTCTATTCTATTTTTCAATTTAGCTTACACTACCAATATTATGAAATGACATATAAAAAACCTGATGTGAGCAGCACATGACTTTCCCTGCTAACACATATTCACGTTATATTTATTTCTTCAATAATTCATTGAGTTTAATGGCACAAAATAACACACATAATTATTTAAAATGACACTGAATGTGCACTTCTAATTCAATTTTCGTCCTCTTTTGGTAAAAGAACTTATTTTCAAAGGTGGAGTAGCGAAAATGCGAAAAAAAAAATATCTCGGAAACGGCTAGTTTTAGTGTAATGGGATTGGTCTCATTATTTACATCATTAAAACTTACTCATAAAACAAGCATTAACCCTACAATGCATGATTTTTTATTTTTTCACCAAACATTTTTTTTCTTAATGATATTGGCTTAAGTATATGTGGAAAAATATTAAAAAAAATATTTAGCTTTTTCTATTGGTTAATTTTTGAATTTTTAGGTTTGATTCATATATGAATCAGTATGCATTTAGCTACCACTTTCAATTGGTATTGAAGAGATAAAAAAAATGATTTACCACCATATAAATAATAAATTTGGTATAAAAATGCTAAATTATACTTTGTTTATAAAGAGAAAATATATTTTAATTAAATTTAAATTTTTAATTAAATTAAATTTTTTTTATTAAATTTAAATTTCAGATATTTTAATGTATTTTATTATTATTATATTTATGTAAAATGGAAAACATCCCCTTTTTTTACAGCCGATAAAAGCTGTGTATTGCACATGGACAAATTTGTATCTAGTGCGATTTTCATTGCAATTAGCTTCGATTTCATTGCAAATTAGCGTCGATTTCATTGCAAATTGTTCGATATTGCCCTGTCTAACACATGTGGGAGAATGTATGCTGCAGGGCTTTTCCTTCTTTTTACATTATAATATTTCGGTAAGCTACTGTTTTGTCTTCCCCATTTAAAAGCAACACAGTCACCAATTTCTCTTATATTTGAATAAATAATTCCAATACTATTCAATTGATATGTTCCTTGTTATATGTTACCTTACAAATTTATCAGTATTGCTAATTATAATATTTTAAGAATTAAAATTCATTAATAATCTAAATATTCGATAAAATTACATTTGTAAGTTAAATCTTTAGTAATTGCATTACAGTTGCTCGCAAAATATAAAAATCCAAAAAATAAAAAATTAGAAATCATGGTCTTCTGATAAGAAATATGAAATATATGAATAATTTATGTCTCTAATTAACAATATCCTAAGTAGTTACTGAATAAGGATTGCAGGGTATATGAATCAGTACAAGATATAGGGTGTTACTTGGTATTATAACACTAATTTTTGTTTAAAAATAATGAAATTGATTCATATACATCACCATGTGTTGTGAGTCTAAACCTACCCGTTAATGCATGTTGATGCATATATGAATCAAACACAAAAAACGAAAATTTTAATACTAAAATTTAATTTAAATTAAATCAATTTACAGAAATGAAAACTGCATACCTTGAACTTCGTAGAATAAATTCTTTGAAGCTCTTGGAAAATAATTACTGCCAAAACACACTATATGTAAACACGGGAATCAGAAAGAAATTCTTAAAAAAGAATCAATTACTAAAACTATACATAACGTATATCGGTGGTGCAATTTACAGAGGCCAGCAGCAATAAATTACTAAGAGGGTATTCTGGTTATGGAATAAGTACAGAAAGCAGACTATTTCTTGATTTTTTAAGACGAAATTAGCTGAAAATTGGATTGATTCATATATGAATCAGTATGCATTGTAGGGTTAATTGCTATATTTGATCATGCGTTCATTTTATTTTATGTTTTGACGATTTTGCTCGGTTATTTTGCTAAGAAGGGAGGTTACTTTTCTACGAATCGTACCAAAATCTAATCAGCACCAGGGTAACCCACAAGTGACTTACCTAGCAAATTTTGTAAAATTTGATCATTTAACTTTTCAGCTAGCGTGCATACAGGCAATTTTTGCGGGCCATTTTGCGAAAATAGGCGTGTTCTTTTATTCCAAATTGTACCAAAAACTAATCAGCACAAGAGTTATCCACACGGGACATATCTGCCCCATTTTATGAAATTCGGTCCATTACTTTTTGAGTTAGAATGGATACATACATTGCACAGACAGACACAGAGACAGACATACGCAGACACACAGACATACATACAGAGACACACACACTGACACACAGATGCCACACTAAAAAATTACGTTTTCGTAATCTAGAGGTCTCGAAACATGTAGATCCGTCGAAAACTCCAGTTGCGATTTCGGTATGATTCCAATACTTACCCTATGCATTGCCATGTATTGCAGCGAAAGTAATAAAAAATGATTTTTCTCATATTTGTAAAACTTTTATTAGACGATTTCCGACCCGAAACATAAATTCTGGAATCATTATATACAAATGAACACAAGAGAGAATATGAAAAATATCACATAACAACATGTTTTAAAAAAAAACACATTTTATTTACAATTTCTACAAAGATCCGAATACAAGATTCATTTACCGTGAAATGATCATATAGATGAAATTATAAATTATATTCAAGACTTAAAGTTTCCAATTGGACATTATAATGCAGTAATTCACAATATTAAAAAAACAAGAAAGATCAATCATGCATAAAGCATTGATTATGAAACACCAACTTATATTTTATTCTTGAAATTATAAATTATATTCAAGACTTAAAGTTTCCAATTGGACATTATAATGCAGTAATTCACAATATTAAAAAAACAAAAAAAGATTAATCATGCATAAAGCATTGATTATGAAACACCAACTTATATTTTAATCTTGAAATTATAAATTATATTCAAGACTTAAAGTTTCCAATTGGACATTATAATGCAGTAATTCACAATATTAAAAAAACAAGAAAGATCAATCATGCATAAAGCATTGATTATGAAACACCAACTTATATTTTATTCTTGAAATTATAAATTATATTCAAGACTTAAAGTTTCCAATTGGACATTATAATGCAGTAATTCACAATATTAAAAAAACAAAAAAAGATTAATCATGCATAAAGCATTGATTATGAAACACCAACTTATATTTTAATCTTGAAATTATAAATTATATTCAAGACTTAAAGTTTCCAATTGGACATTATAATGCAGTAATTCACAATATTAAAAAAACAAGAAAGATCAATCATGCATAAAGCATTGATTATGAAACACCAACTTATATTTTATTCTTGAAATTATAAATTATATTCAAGACTTAAAGTTTCCAATTGGACATTATAATGCAGTAATTCACAATATTAAAAAAACAAAAAAAGATTAATCATGCATAAAGCATTGATTATGAAACACCAACTTATATTTTAATCTTGAAATTATAAATTATATTCAAGACTTAAAGTTTCCAATTGGACATTATAATGCAGTAATTCACAATATTAAAAAAACAAGAAATATCAATCATGCATAAAGCATTGATTTTGAAACAACCAACTTCAATGCAATTTTATATAAACATCTCTAAAATGCGATACATTCCTCGGTAATATTTTAAAAATAATCACAATACTACATTAATTTATTATATTTGAAAACTTATAATTTAAACTTATACATTAAATTTTAATTTCATAAAAAAAATGAACATCATTCAAATGACGGTTGAAAGATAAATTGCCTGGTTTAAACATCTCTAAAATGCGATACATTCCTCGGTAATATTTTTAAAATTATCATTATTCTACAATAATTTATTATATTTGAAACTTCATCGAAAACAAATGGACTTTATTCAAATAACGTCATCAAAATATAAATTGCCTGGTTCCCCCTATAAAAGCAGCATTTCATTCATAAGCGTTTTTCCATTCCTATAATTCATCATAATACTATAATAATTTACTTTATTTAAAAACTTAAAACCATGGAGGAAAAGTAATTTAACTCTATACTTAAAATTTCACCGAAAAAATCGTCTGAATCTCTGTGTAAAATCATTCATATCCACTCCATATATTGCAGACTCCAGGAGCTAAATAATTTTGCGATAAAAAATGCAGCAATTTTTATACAAATCATTCTACATCTTTTGGTGTTTACGGTCTCCATACGAAAAAATTAGGTTTCGTTGTAGAAATAATCAAAGTTTGATGATCATTTAAATTCAAATATATTGTAATTGCGTTGTTTCACTATGTAGATGCACATAATGTAAGCAAAAATAAAGCGGTTTTAGGACAGATATAACACTAAATATGAATTAAAATTAACTTTAAAAATCAGGATTTTGACACAAGATGGATGCCATATTTTATTCTGAAGTGGGTCACGTGATCTCATCATATAATGGTCACGTGATCTCTTCATATAAAAGGTGTAATTATTATTTTAATTTTTATTTAAAAGACTACTGAATATATTTTGCTGATTTTTTTATATATTTTATTTGGTAATTTGAATATTTCCTAAAACTTTGGAAGCAATTTGTGAATTTTAAATTCGCTTAAAAAATGTTTGAAAAATTAGGTCCCATAATGTTCAGTGTATTTCATTTCTTCTACCCGGATTCAATCCAAAACTAATTGGACAATATTAATCATTTATATTTCCATAGGTGCCACAGACCGTCTGAACAACATAATAAAATTTCATTTTGATAAAGTCATTTTTAAGGCAGTTATCGTGCTAACTGACAGACAAACAGACAGAATGAACAAAATCATAGACACTTTTCAACTATGTTGTATAGTGTAAAAAACGGCAATTAATATTAAACTCATACCATTCCTGGGCACGGGATGCTATCAGTTGTTTCCTCAGAGACTTTATGCTCATCAGTGCCGCTAAGATTATACTCATCAATATAAAATCATTCTCGATAGGAGGCTAGTCCTTTCAGCTGTCCATCAAAAATCCTCAATCTCCAATGTTGTTGTCTTCTCAGAGTTCAGGATGGGCAGAAGTTCACTTTCTGTTTTGCCTGTGATTGACTGTAAATGTACCATTTTGACGCAGCTCATTCGATGTTTTCCTCTGATTCGTAAGCAGTACTTTTAGTGAGCACTCTGTGTGTATTTTAGTAAATGTCACCTAGATTAGACATTTCTCATATTTTCTTCTTTTTTTTAACCTGACTGGAATAAATCTAGAGGACTGTACCCACCGAAGTATCACAGCTAATCCGTGCATTGGCGTCAGTTTGTCCTTTGATTCAACGCTGACTTGTCGTCTGCCTGTATAGGAATTTTTTTTCTTTCGGTTTAGTATGGAATATTCGTTCATTCCTTAAATCGTTGAATTGGATTGGATGTATATACTTCGTCTAATACTTTTAGATTCCATAATTCCATCCATAACAGACGCCATTAAAACAAAATTAAATAACATATTCGCTAACATGTTTCGAAAATCTTTTGAAGATACAATTTTTTCCGATATTATGGGAAACAAAATTGTTGAATATCACCAGAAAAAGATTAAATTCATTGGTACGGAAAATATAAAACATTTACTTAAATGTATACTTAAACTTTATATTCACATTATAATCTCAAAATAAACGATATATGATTACATTTACCTTATAAAATGAATGTAGACATAAATATTATTTTTCCGCTCTCAAGAAATCGGTATCTACATAAGATATCTAATTAGGGTATTTTGTAGAACATAAACCAGATACAAATAATTCTGAGAATAAATTAATGAACCCCAAACAGAAATCGTAGTATTTATCTTCGGCAAATCTTCAACGGGACTGAAGAAAATAATCGTTTACCGGGTAGAATAAAGCATATTTCCACTGGGCTTTTGTTCTCAAGATGTAATAATATATCATCAATCTTTAAATATATGGAAATTTTATATTGCAATTTTGTATTTAAGTGATGTATTTGTATTTAATATTTAAATGTATGGGAGTGTCATACTGTATCAAAATTCTTATATAAAAAAAGCTGTATTTTGTACGAGCTGCATTTGAGAGACACAAAGAAAGTTCCACATTAGTTATTATAAAATTTTAGTGTTAACGCATTGTGTTATAAGGAAAGTAATAGAATGCATAATAATGTGTGTTAATGTGTATGCTATTTATAAAATCTGAGCCTTGACGTATTGACAAAAATAACAGTGTGAACCGAAGCACAATTTCAAATTCATATATGTATGATTGATTGGTCAGTTCTTCGTTGTATTTCAAAATATCAACTTTGGTCTCATCAATTCAAACACAAATGTACGCATGTTTTATTATGTAATAGCTGACGTCTTTGCTTTTGAATTTCATAAAAAATAGTATGGCCTCCAAATTTAAGTTTGATCCCCCTTTGCATAGCTTCTAAAATTACTTTAGCAACTATACGTCTCGAAAGTGAGAAGACGAGCCATTTTACTGTAAGTAGGAATCCGTATTCCACTTTTATTCCCAGCCTCTTGCTCTCAAAGGGAATTATGTTAACTAGCTTATCGCATAACATTAAATAAGAAATAGAATACACCTTTTAATTTTATTTGAATATTTTTGATAAAATTATTTGAAAACAGTGCAATATTTCGAAAACAATTATTTTTTCTAAACTTCTCAAATTAGCGTCAATCTCTTTTTATTGAAAAATTACACAAGAAATGATTATTTATTTAACATTGTTGAAGGTTCTGATTTTCTTATGATTTTCTCAAAATGTCATTTCAAAATTTATTGGCCTTCCGAACGTATGATTGAATTTAATATCAATAGGATTTCAGTATTTACTGATTGTAATTTCTCTACCAAAATTTGTTCAAAACGCTTCATTCGTTCATGAGATATCGTTTTCACAGATTCATGGAAACACACAAATGCACACGCGCATAATTACACACACACACAAGTACACACAGCCATCACCTTAATAACGCTCGATTCGAGTTGAGGGATGATTGAAACATGCTCTACCATCGTCAACTCTAACTCGCATTTTCGACGACTTCACAATACATTCCCTATATATTATACAATCTATACAAAGAGTCTCACAAAAAGTAAACTGTGGAATATTCATTGAACGATTGATTATAGACCCATAGTCTCAATTGCAAAAATGATGTAAATAATGGAAACAGGTATGGAATAGTAACTTGAATGCCATATTTTTGTAAAGAAGTAAGAAAATTTACTTTTTATACAGACCCTCAACCGAGAAAATTCGAATTTGAAAAATGTTACCCATTCCGTATTTAGTAAAACTGTTTCCCGTACAGACCGCATTCTTCTGGAATTCATTATGGCGGCATATCGGCTGCAATCCGATATGTCTGCATGATGACATGTCGAATGCGACAGGTTTGTTTCATCGTCGATATGGCTCGGGAAGATAGCGAATACTAACGGAAAATGATGAAATTAATACTTTAGTTTATTTCTTGTGTTATCCCTATACGAGTGTGCAGGCCTCAAATACTGAACAATGTCTTTTTCAATCTACATGACCCTGCCACCGAATGTAAAAATCCTTACCACTTCGTCTACAAATACTATCATTCTGGTAGTAAAGGCCAGTTACAAATTTGTATTGAAAAATTCAGTCAGCTGAAGACAGCGATGTTAGATGACCTCAGTTGTTTTTGAAAATTGAAGGAAATGCTTATTTTTTCATAGATTACTTAGGAAAATATCTAACTGGCCGATAAAATCGTAATAATCTGTTTTAGTTACTAAGTTTAAAAAAACTTTTAACCAGTAACATCTGTCGGTCTTAGTTAGTTAAAAAAAACCATGGAAATAATTGTTTTGAAACTCTACTAAATGATTTCTATCGATCAATTTAATTTGTGAGCGGACCCTGGGTTCACGAATTTTGTTAATTACAAGCAGAGTATCGAAATGTCACGAGAAAGTAGTGTAAGCCAGGAAGTTAGACAATGCACTCCATCCTAAATTTGAACGCTTGAGATATTTTTTTTTAATTTGACTAAATAAAGAATTTACAACAATTTTTTAATTCACTTTTTTTTCGGTTAGAGGGGGGCTCTATAAAAAATCAATATTTTTATTTTTTGCAAAAATATTGAATACAATTTAAATTACTATTTCATATTTTTTTACCATATTTAAAGCATTTTTGCAATTTTAACTATGCATCTCTAACCGACGGTTTAAAAATTCTTCCATCCACTGTTCACAATTTGTGACACACTTTGTATAGAGAAAGTAAACATAGTGAAAATAATCCTAGAAAGTATTCGAGTTAGAAATAAAGGACTATTTTCCATAGGTTAACATGGGAGAATTGAAACAAGCGGCTAGAAAGGGATTGCCATCTTGAGTCTTAACCATCGGTCTTACAGCTATTTGAGGAAATATTTTGACTCTGCTATTGATCATTTGGTTTAACTACATCTAATGTTCGTCACTTAGTTTCTTTGTTCCTTGATTTGTTCGTTTTTTTATAAAACCCAGTTTGCAAAATTCGCATCGGAATTCGAATATATTTCTTTTTTCAGTGTTTTGTGTTCGGGGGTGTATTTGCTTTCTAACATAGCCCATTAAAGAAAACTCATTTCAGTTGATAACGTCAATCCTTACTGCAGTATAACTATTTTTCAAAGGTAATCATGAGAAATCCAAAACTACAGAAGAAAATGGAAAAGTATAATCTAAATATGGTCACTATTCGAATATTGATGTGCTAGCAACCAGAGTGAAAATTTTAAAAATATGCAAAATAGAGAATTCTTATCAAAGAAGATATGTTGTTATTCAATAACGTTGACGAAGCACAGAGCTGTTTTAAAAGATAAGCAACAACATATAAGTTTCTAGGATGATAATATATTTTAAAAATGAACCAAATAAGGTTTATCTTCCAGAAATCAGATTCTTAATTTAATTTAATATGTTATCTTGGTTCCCAATACGCAGTAAATTAAATTACAATGCTGAGTTAAGAAAAATGAAGTATGTTATTACTTATTAAGAAGTTTACAGTAAAATATTAATAAACGTGTAATTTTATCTTCTTCTTCAACGTGATAACTGTATTCTAGTTTTTGTCTTACAATCTTATTATACCTATAAATTCAATATAAATATGGTTGATAGTTGATTGGATCTTTAATTCCAAATTACTTTACATTTTCATAAATTCTATTTTTGCTATATTCGTGTTTTCTCTGAGATAGAGAATTGCTTTCCTATTTCAGCAGATAGTTTTTTACTTTTGGTAGTAGAAAGCCCAGACCACACGACCAACCCAAAGGCTAATGGTAGCTTTCTGTGTGGCCGGGTTACTTTTGGTAGTGTAGTTGTTCTTTACATATCCTTAAAACGTTATTCTTTTGGTAAGCAACTTCGTTCAGACTTCACGTCGACGATAAGTGCTTGCAATTCTGTCTCACCAGTTTAATTTACAAAACGCCGGTTAGCTAGTACGAAGATCCATATCTTGAGCCTCGGCTGAGATATTAGATTTCTTTACAAACATTTATTCGTATTATCTTAATTTCGAACATTGTCATAAATAATTTTTACAACGACAATACGTACAATGTTTTCATAAATATGTACAAAATATAGACATACTCGAGCTACAGAGATAAGGTAAAGCTGATATACGGGTAAGATATCAATAACACAACAAATATTCAGAAAAATAAAAGATAGCAAATTAACAGATAATTATAACAAATATGTTTATACCAAATTTAAATAATATTAAGCTAAATGATCTGTTTAAATAAAGCAAATATTAAAAAAAAAATGCTTTTGTGGACCGACTTTTTAACGTGCATGTGTATATATGAGCGAAAATGTATAATATGTTTTTTTATTTATCAAACAAGAATTCATCACATTGTATATAATATGTCGTATATTGTCTATATTCGAAAAAAATAATTATATACTACTCTATATCTTGATGATTTTAATTATCTTACTACTCTATATCTTGATAAACGGCACTTAGCAGAACATGGATTATTCAGATCCAGCAGAAGCCCCCTAGTGATCCTGAAGTTTGAATTTTCTTTTACACTTATGGCATCAAAAGCGGGACAGAATCAAATAGAACAGAGATTCCGTCCTGCATGGATCCTAAGAACATGTGTGTTTTTTAAAAGTATTGTTAAATTTATTATTACTTACATAATTATCTAACGTGTTTTTGTCTTCCTAAATCATCCCAAACCCCTACCAGATGTCATCTTCAGATGTCATCTCAGTGACTAAAAGTGCCAAAGCAGTGCACGCGTATGGCATTGACTACAGTACATAACCTGATGGGGCCGACTATATTCCCCTCTAATCATCTATGATGATAAACCAAAAGACATAAATCAGTGGGGCGGAAATGGTTTTGAACAATATTTTCCTTTGAGGGTGGTTTGGTGAAAGTGGAGTGAGTTGAGTTTGGTGGTTTTGAAAATGTCTAACATTTTCAAAATAGTAACATATCAAAATAAAAACCACTTTTTCAAAATAATAATATATTGAAATTATAACCAATGATTTCAGGAACCAAGATCCTGGTCTAAAATCCATTTATATATCCTTATAGGATATTCAAAGAACTGCAAATTACTTATTTTAGTTTATATCTAGCTCTTTTAGTTTTGGAGATATAGTTATTAAAATCTCGATAATTTTCAACCGACTGGAACTTGACAAGTGGATTACTCGAAATCTATAAGCACTTTGTAACCATAAATTATTAACCTGAAACTAGATTTCTTATTGAAAGTTTTTGTTTCTTACTATGTTTATATCTATTTTCCATAGCTTAGAAGATATTTCGCGTGACAGTAAGCAATATGTGGCAAAAATTCGCTCGGACAAAAACATTATAATATTTTTATAGAAAGTTGAAAATATTAAAATATTGAATTTACGTTTATATATTAATAACTAGAACCATATTTTCAACAAAACAAGGAGCATTGTTTACATATACATCTATTAGTTTCGCTGATGTAAGCGTCCAAAAGGTTTACACTTTTTACAACGTTCCTATTTCTGCCAAAGATATCTCAGACATCGATGCTATTCACTTCAAAACTACATCTCAATTTCTAAAGTGTGTTAGCTTTTTGACGTCAAAATAAAAGTTAAAAGAAACGATATATAAGCATTGCATCCAGTAAATTCTTTTACGCTTAAATGAAAAGTAGAATAACTTTTAATACCTCGTTTATGAATAGAATTTTAAAATCTCTCTCGGAATATTTATCATTTAGTAAATGAATATATTATGGAATGAAAGGTATCTGAAATGCGAAATATGAAAAGAGTACATTAAATATGTTTTTGTTTACAAAGAATTTTAATTTTTAAAATCTTTATGTTATTATGAAAAGGTACAAAATGGGTTCACTTTGATCTTTGCACTTTCTGGTAAAATCGAAAATTATCTATGTTTTCTATTTAGATTACCACTGAGATCATAAGAAGCTACTCAGATTTTAAACTGATTTATTTAAAACAGTCACAGGCTATAAAATTGACATTTGTGGATATCTGTGTGTGCCTTTCTTCAATAAAATCGCCATATACTCCCATGTTCTTTCAATATAATACGCTATAATATATATATATATTATACAATATATTACATACATATATAATATATATATATATATATATATATATATATATATATATATATATAATATAAATAATGATCTGAAGAAGATATGTTTTAATGTATGTATTGGGTATTTTAAAGGAAAGTTTTGGGTCCTTGATTTTAGGACTATTTTATTTGGTAATGACTATTATATAGTTATTTCCTTTCTGTATGGTTTTAATGTCGCAGATCTCTTGGTGTTTTGATTTGATACTTACGTACACTTTTTGACTGAGTACCGGCCTTTACAACGATTTTCCATGCTTTCAATGAGGTGATATGAATTGACTAATGAATTAACTGAATAATCTAATCAGAATTAACTTCCAATTTAAGCCCCCAACTTAAGCTTAACTTATTTTCTTCGGCATGGTTTTAACTGTTTTGGTTAATCTATTGTCCTAATGTTTGGTCAATATATACAGATGGCATGATGCGTGTTTATTTGCTTGCCTAGTCTGCAAACAAATATGTGTTTAATACATTTTATTTAAAATAAATGTTTTTCTTTTTAAAAATAAGCATTTGTTAAATACCGATTATGAACACACTTAAAATTACTTAAAAGCTTTCTACAAAATTCACTCAATGAGGAGAAAGAACCCTTTTGAGACCTGATCATCTTTAACTTATTCAAATGAGTAATCTTCTTCTAACTGTTAATTAAGACAAGCATATTTCTTGAAATTTTGGCCTTACTTTGCTACTCTATACTGTCTGGACTTAATGGAATGATAGTGCATACTTTTCACTGGCATTACACCCCTCGACATGCTAGAGTCTCCCCCCAACTCTGCCATCAGCTGACATCTGTTTTTGATATTTTTAGGATCTCGTTTTACAATAACCTGCTGTCGAAGTCATCTGCTTGCTCTGTGGGTGATCGGCTCTGAGCATCGTCATTATTTCGATCTCCAAAAGTAAAATATTTCACTCGTTGATATATTCCTTTTAGATTCAGCCTGTTGGTGCCTCGGCTAAAGACCAATCTGTTACTCCCATTGGCTATTCATCAGTGTGATGTTGTATCGAGGTTAAATTTATTGCACTGGATTTAATGAGATTTGCTTTAAGTCCTTGCCCTAAGCATTGTTTATGTACCTACTCATCTCACAAAATCCAGATATTTTAGCGGATTTATTTCAAATGATGTATGATTATTTTCTACTATACTGCGGGTGACTTCATCTATGTTTCTTATTTTTAGGCACAGGTGGTGTTGAGATGTTAATAAAAAATGCTTCTATAGAAATAGCAAAGTGCAGACGATTACTTTTTGAAGTTTTATTTGTGGAAAATCATATTATATTGCTTGGCAATGGATTTAATGTCCATGTTTTTATACTACAGATGATTTTAATTTAATATATACAATGTATATAAAATAGAAATCTGTTTAAAATTTCTAAATGACCAGATTTTTATTGCGTTATACCAGTTACGGTTTTGGAATATATGCCAGTTTACATATTTGGGAGTTTATGTCCAGACTTTTTGCAGTAATGAAGGAAATCCAGTTAATTTTCGAAAGTGCGCATGCGTATTTATTTTGATTTGCTCTGCGTTTTATATTGCATACGAGTTTATTTTTTATAGTGCGCAAACCACGTGTTTCACTTATTTTCTATTGCTTCTAACCGATTGCTGCAATATGATAAAATGTGCTTGAGTATAAAATATTTAATACAATTTTAGTGTCTACAAATGGGATCAGGATATCTTATTCTTCAAATTTGCCTAAACGGATAAATTTGCATATCGACGGGACTTAAATCGGGTATTTAAGTTAAATTTTTTGAAGAACAATATTAATTAACATATTTCTGGAATTTCCATATATGCAATCCTTAGAGACATCGTGCATATCTACTAGTACAAATAAAATTTAATAAAGGAAGGTCTATCTCAATGAGAATATCAGAAAAAATAACCTAAATGTATGTTAAATTTCAGTATTGGTCAAATTATTTCACTTACTAACGTACCCGACCACATATTTTGCTACAGAAAGCCCTCAGGTCTGTCGTGTGGTATGGGTTTTTCACTTAGTAACGTAGAATTTAAATGTTCCAAACCATTTACAAATCTGACACTTTAGGACTTACAGGCAACGTTTAGACGTTACTCAAGAACTTGTTCACCATCGCTTATAGCAAGGTGCAATTCCTAAAAGTTATAAATCGTTTTAAAGAACAATGATGATTGTATACAACATCGCACGCGTTAAGGTCGTACACCACTGCTAGTGCGAAAGATGGGGATGTGGATTAGACTGTTGATAAACGAAATCGAAACTTGCTTACTGTCTTGACAGTGCTCGCTTATAACTCGCGAACTAAACGTAGAGGGGTCGGGTTTGTTTCGTTTGTTAGATAATAGATTACTTTTTTGCGTTTGGGTGCAAGAAAAACCTAAGTGATGTAAGGCGCCTAAAAGTGACTACGAACAGCTCCGAGCTTCACCATACCTAAGAAAAATGTTGCTGAACGCATGACAAAGTACGGAAATGGAAAATATTTGGTATAATGGAAAGGATTTAGTACAGCAATGGAAAGAATTTGATAAAATGGGTCGAATTTGCTACAATAGAACGAATTTTCTACAATGGAAAGGATTTAGTACAGCAATAGAAAGTACTAAGGTTCCTAAGGATCCCCAAACCAGAGATGAGCATGTTTGAGAATACAGAGCCAGAAAACCTACAGAGCAATCTTGAACGTCTAGGCAATGAATATTGTACTCCCAAAACTTATTTGACCTCTCCAAAGGAGAGTCAGGTCATATCCCCCTCCCGATTTTGTGACTGTTATACATGCTATAAATTTTCTTAGCAACTCACTACGAACATTTATTTTGAATTTTAGAGAAATTAAACTATAAAATGCAGTCATATTTGGCATTAAAAGTTTAAATTAAGTAAGCGAAAGTACTTGGTGCTCCCAACATTTGTTTTTTATATATCTAACATTAAAAGTATTCCTAATTTTCTAACAGTAGAGCTTATGAAAATGGAGTGAATATATTAAAATGAACAATTACGCTTTAAAATATGTTTTTCTATATATCTAATATTGAAATTATTTTAAAACTTTCTATTATCAGAAGTCTTCTTACGCTGTTATTGTGTACGGTACTAAGGAGAAAGCTAGAAAGCTTTTAGTAACTTATATGAATATGCTTTTAGGAAACAGGAAATAGAGCAAAAGATCTCAGTAATGGAATGACATTAGCTACAAACTAATTCAAGTATTAATGAATTCATGACGTCATTGAAATATTTCCATTTGTCCTCGAGTAAACTCCATACTTTTATGGATATTGAATTATTGATGTAACGTAATTGCCCGAAATGTGAACTTTGTAACAGCAATCTTAAAGATAACAACTCGTTAAAGCTTTGGATAAAGTTTGTTCTGAATATTTAGAATTTCGAAGGATTGCTCCCAGCAATTTTGATGGATTTACTCTCATATGCAATAAGTATTTATATATGAATAAATATTAAATTATTACTACATTTTTAAAGCAAACATATATTTATACAACAAGAAAGATCAATCATACATAAAGCACTGATTATGAAACACTTTCCAACTTCCATGCAATTTCATCTCAACATCTCTAAAATGCGATACATTCCTAGGTAATATTTTAAAAATTATCACAATACTACAGTAATTTATTATATTTGAAAACTTAAAATTTCTTCGACAAAAATGAACTTCATTCAAACAACGGCATTGAAATATAAATTGCCTAGCTTAAACATCTCTAAAATGCGATACATACCTCGGTAATATTTTAAAATTATCATAATACTACAGTAATTTATAATATTTGAAAACTTCATCGAAAACCACTGAAATTTATTCATATGACGTCATCGAAATATAACACGCATGGCTCTCTATAAAAGCAGTATTTCATTCATAAACATTTTTCCATTCATTTCATTCATCACAATACTATAATAATTTATTTTATTTAAAAACTTAAGACCATGGAGGTACAAGTAATTATACTCTATGCTTAAAACTTCATCGAAAAAATCGTCCTTCTCTCTAAAATCGATGAACATTTCATTCATGTCAGCTACATTTCAGACTCAATGAGCTAAATAATTTTGCGTTTAAGAAATGCAGCAATTCTTATATAACCCATTCTACATATTTTGCTGTTTATATTTTCCATAAGTGAAAAGTAGGCTTCGTTGTTGGAATAATCAAATATGAATGATCATTTAAAATTAAATATATTGCAATGGCGTTGTTTCGGTATGTAGATGCACAGAATTTAAGCAAAAATAAAGCAGTTTTAGAACGGATACAGCACCAAATATGAATTAAAAAGAACTTTGAAAATCACGATTTTGACATCAAATGGATGCCATATTTTATTTAAGTGGGTCACGTGATCGCTTCATATAATGATTACGTGATCGCTTCTTATAAAATGTGTAATTATTATTTTAATTTTTATATAAAAAACTGCTGAATATGTTTTACTGAATTTTTTTATATATTTTATGGGATAATTTGAATATTTCCTAACATTTTCGAAGCAATTTGTGAATTTTAAATCAGCTTAAATAATGTATGGAAAATGAGGTCCCATCGGGTTCAATGTATTTCATTTATTCAACCCGGGTTCAATCCAAAACTAATTGGATGATGTTATTCATTTATATTCCATAGGTCCCACAGACCGTCTGAACAACATACTAAAATTTCATTTTGATAAAGTCATTTTTACGGCAGTTATCGGGCTAAGGAGCAGACAGACAGACAGACAGAATGAACAAAGTCATAAACACTTTTCAACTTTGTTATAAAATGTTAAAAACACTTTTCAACTTTGTTGTAAAGTGTTAATAAACACTCTTCAACTTTGTTGTAAAGTGTTAAAAAATATTATTTTATGTAAAATTTAAATCTCACTAACTGGAAACAGTAGTATGTTAATAACAATAAGTACAATGCAATTAACTATAACATGTAATTAAAAATAATGTTTTTGTGTGGTATATTTTTATGAAAAATATGTATAGGTACTGCGCGCTTTAAAATCAATTTTTACCTTCTACACAAAAACAGTTCTATTTTAAATTCAGTTGAATGATGAATGATACTTTGTCATGTTTACTAAATATAAAATCGATGTAAATAAATGAAAAATTCGGTGCGTGGAATAATATTGTGCGTGGCTTTATACCTCGCGTAGGATTAGCTTTATACAAACAGTTATTTAATGGTATAATTAAAAAAATCTTTTAAAATTCTTGAGGTATACAATGAATTTGTAATTTGCTGCTGAAAAATCCATTTTGACAATAAGAGCTTGCAATTTAGTCCCAGTAGCTCAAAAGTAGAGCGTCCTCTGGTCAGTTCGAAGATCCATGGTTCGATTCCCGGCTTGAGCAGCAAGGTTCTTTTCAATGATGCCCGCACAAATCATGACTGTAGGTCAGTGCAAAGATGATGAAGGTTTAAAAGTAACCTTAATAATAATAGCGCGGATTCAGTGGACGCTGGGATATTGAACGCTGATTTCAAAATCGAGACGATAACAACTAGGAAGGAAGCTAACCTGGAAGATAAAAATAGTACCAGAAGGTCGTCAGTGAGATTGTCAGTTGTACTCCACTCTGATATTAGAGAATAGAAATGCAGAGTTGAACGGTATAGAGCATCGGCAGGCCAGTTTGAATATCCAGGGTTCAATTCCTGGGCGGGACAACAATGTTCTTTACAAATTGTTCAAAATTATAACGGGAATTTAAAATCCCCCGGCATCCTAAAGCATAAGCTTCCCAATTTAGGGCACTCGAAGGGGTTCATAGGAGTACGCAAAGAAAAATTTAAGCAGCACATGTTTAAGGAAATTAAGGATTTTAAAATCATATTGTTTACTTTCATTGAGACTGAACTGAAGACAAATTTAAATCATATTCATTTAAAACCAAATATGTTCTTTATTTTATTTTAATAATGCAGCCAAAGTCTTGTTTAAGTAGCCCACTTCAAAAAAATTAGACCAAGGCGAAAAAGTATATGCGCATGATACAATTTTTAACAAGGAGCTACTTTTGAAATACATAGAGGTTTTAATGGGAAATTGAACCGATTGTAGAAAATAATCGGAAATACAAATCATTAACGAGTCCTGTCTCTTCTGACATATAATTCTAAATTCATATCAGTTATTTTGTAAAAGTTTTATCTATAGTCAATATTGAGAGAAATACATATTTCAAAGAAAATGAACATTTTAAAACGGAAATGGGAAAAAAACCGAAAATTGAAATAATTTGCAATCTATCCCACCCTTTCTAACACTTTACAACATAGTTGAAAATTGTTTATGACTTTATTCATTCTGTCTGTCTGTCTGTCTGTTAGCACGAAAACTGCCTTAAAAATGACTTTATCAAACTGAATTTTCAGTATGTTGTTCAGGCGGTCTGTAGGACCTATGGGAATATAAATGAATAATATCACCCAATTAGGTATGAATTGAACCCGGGTTGAAAAAATGAAATACATTGAACCCTGTGGGGTCTAATTCTCCAAACATTTTTTAAGCGAATTCAAAATTCACAAATTGCCTCGAAAGTTTTAGGAAATATTCAAATTACCATATAAAATATATAAGAAAACTTCAGCAAAATATATTCAATAGTATTTTAAATAAAAATTAAAATAATAATTACACACTTTATATGAAGAGATCACGTAACCATTATATAAAGAGATCACGTGATCTACTTCAAAATGAAATATGGCATCCATTTTGCGTCAAAATGGTGATTTTTAAAGTTCCTTTCATTTCATATTTAGTGTTATATCCGTCCAAAAACCGCTTTATTTTTTATTAAATTCTATGCGTCTACATACTGAAACAAAGCAAATGCAATATATTTGAGTTTAAATGATCATCAAACTTTGATTACTTCTACAACAAAGCCTAATTTTCACTTATGGATTATACACCAAAATATGTAGGATGAGCTGTATAAGAATTGCTGCATTTTTTAACGAAAAATTATTTAGCTGATGGAGTCAGCAATACAGCTGATATGAATGGAACATTCACTGATTTTACACAGAGAACCAACCAGACGATTTTTTTATAAGTTTTTTCATAAGTTTTAAGCATAGAGTTAAATTACTTGTACCTCCATGGTTTTAAGTTTTAAAATAAAATACATTATTATAGTATTGTGATAAATGGAAAAAAGTTTATGAAGGAAATGCTGCTTTTATATAGAGGCGATTTATATTTCGATGACGCCTTTTGAATGAAGTTCATTTGTTTTCGCTGAAGTATTCAAATATAATAAATTATTGCAGTATTATGATGATTTTAAAAATATTGCCGAGGAATATATGGCATTTTAGAGCTATTTACACCAATCAATTTATATTTCAATGACGTCATTTGAATGAAGTTTACTTCTTTCCATGAAGTTTTCAAATATAATTAATTAGTGTAGTATTATGACTATTTTAAAATTATTACCGAGGAATGCATCGCATTTTATAGATGTTTATATAAATTTGCATTGAAGTTGGAAAGTGTTCCATTTTCAATACTTTATTCATGATTGATCTTTCTTGTTGTATTTTGATGCTGCATCTATATTGGTCATAATATATCCTTTGCATATAACTAATTCTTAAACAATGAAAGTCCTAATGAAAAACTATCAATCGATAAGTGAAAAACTCCGGAAGTTGAAATACTTAATGAACCCACAACTCCCTCTGAAATTTTATGATGCATCCATATCAGTTGTCATGTAAGATCATTATATTACTGATCCTAAAAAATAGGTGTTGCAAGGGAAATATGAAATTTTGAATAGAAGATGATATATCCAGAAGCTGAAGTTAAACACCTTAGTGAGCAATTCAACCCTTCCAGGATTTAATTCTGAATCTTTTTCAGTCATTAATGAAACGATCTGATATGGATTCAACTTCAAGTTCACTCAAGTCGTATTAAAATCGAGTTAAGTTTGAATCAATCCAGATAAATAGAATATTTATTGAAGCTGTGTTAGAAAAGAATCCGGAAGTATAAATATTACCTCACCTTCTTCAGAATTCCATGCTTTATGAGTCAGAATCTAACTATATTTACAACTAATCTCAAAACATATATGTGTCAAGGAAAATCAAAGCCGAGAAAATGAAAGTCAAGGAAAAACCGGAAATGGAAAAAAGAACCAGAAATGCATTTATTTTACGTACTCCCTTCCTCCTTTAAAATTCGGTGTTGAATCCATACCACTCATCATCCATCTCAATCCATAGTTGATCCTGTTTCAAATATGCGTTTGGCTAAAACATAGATGTCAAATTTGATTGCTACCAGTAAGGTTTATCTGGATTCTGTTATACAAATCAGAGTTTTTAACGAATATAATATACTTTTATTACCTAATATACTTTTTATTTATTACTTTTAATCAACTAATTTTGAAAAGCTATGGAGTCATATTAAATTATTTTACAGCTCGGAAGTTATTGTATTATCTTTACAGAAATTTAAACAGAACGAAACAAATCCCATAGAAATATTATGATATATTTTTAGCAGAAATATCAAATTGAAATTCATGGAAGAGTTTTGGTTTTACTGCATATTTCTAAGAAAGAACGCAAACATTGAAAATAACATTTCATACTTTTGTTGATACGCATATTTCAATTTACTGATTTTTATTTATTAAGAAAAAACACAGAATGTTCAGATTTTGCTCTAATTTAAACCTATGTGTAAAGACATTTAAATCGTCAAAACAGATTTGAGCCAAAAACGAATTTTGTTAAAGCAAATTTTGGCATCTTGATCATCTCTCATTCAAAATATATATTTTCTTAATATAAAGTTTAGACTTTTATAATAATAGTTTATAGTTTTATAATAATAATTGTAATTCACGTATGCAAAACTAATGCAAAAGTGATAAATATATTAGTATACAGGGTGTCCCAAAAAGATTGAAACGAGCTTTAATTCTTTACCTGTTGGAGGTTACTGGACAATGTAAATTGCAAAAATGTTAAAATTAAGGTATGAAATAAGACTGCGTTAATTAAATAGTCCTCCCATTATTTTTCAAAAGTTACACTTTTTAAATTTTTATAAGACCCCCTTAGACAAATTTGGTCAATCAGGATTTTTTTGTTTTCAATGCAACAAGATCATTAAAAAAACCGCATATTTGTATCTTTAAAATTAACTGAAGAATGATAAAGCAAAACATATGACTTATGCCAATTTTTCGTACCATGTGAGAGGCTGTTTCATCAGTGAAAATAGGGATCACGAACAAATTGACGATGGAAAATACGCTAATATGAGTCAAATTTTTTTATGACAAATGCAACTAAATAAAGCATTACTCAGACAGAGATCATATAAAGCAGTAGTACTCACTACGCGGTTGGGTATCCTATGCATTATCATCCAGTTTTATCTTTTTTGTGATGTGTCACAAATTTACATTTCTAATTTGATATATGGTCCCCATTCATAATGTTCAATTTTCAATTAAATATAACTCTCTCAATATTAAAGGTACAGATATGCGGTTTTTTAATGATCTTATTGCATTAAAAATAAAAATTTTCTGATTGGCCAAATTTTTCTAAGGGGATCGTATAAAAATTAAAAAAGTGTAACTTTTTAAAAATTAATGGGAGTACTATTTCTGTAACGTAGTCTTATTTTCTACCTTACTTTCAACATTTTTGCAATTTAAATTACCCATATATTTCCAACAGGTAAAGAATTAAAGTGTCTTCAATCTTTCTGGCGCTCTCCGTATAACTAATACAAAACTGCCTTAATACAAGTGTTTACAAATTTCGAAATATCAAATTTTGTTTCACTCATACTGTATGTTTTATTTATATTTTATTCTTTAAATATATATTATGGAAATTTATGTTTTTAATTCAAAGGGATTTTATGTTCCCAGCTTGAAAACCATTATGACTTCCCAAAAGAAAAAAAAAACATTGTTATATTTGGATTTTGCGAACGGTATTTTTTTTCACATTAAAGAACCGATTGAAACACATTCATTACTGGTTTCTCGTTTTGCATCACACATCGACCTAATACAATTCCAATAAGTAAATTGTTCACCCTAACATAACTGACATTTGATTGGAAAATTTGGCTTTAGAAGATTAAAACTTCTTGTTATCATTAAACACGTTTTATCAAGAAAATACAAAATGTTTTTTAGTATTTTTCTATTATATCATTATACAAAAAATACCATACTTGACAAGATATACTGTTATTGCACATATAATTATCCATAAATCGGTTTCGAATTTTTATTCGCCGGTCATCATGCAATAATACATGTATAAAATGGCAACATAAATAAAATGACAAACTTGCTATATGTAGATTACGATCTTCAGTGTGTGCCAACAAATTCAGCCTTCCATATAGCCAGCATAAAGTATCCTAATAAGTGAGCTAGCTCACCAATAACTGAAGGGGGCTGCAGAGGAAAAATTCATGGTGACAGTAATAGTCTATTTTGAGCTTTTTCAAATATGTGGAGTTCGAACTTAAATATGAACTTTAGTGCAATTATGGTCGAAGTCATTGCAACTTCAAACAACGACTCAGTCTAGCACATAAGCTCATTAATTAAAAAAGTTACAGCTGGCTACATGGTAAGATATAATTTATCCGTTTCTAAAGTTTCACAAAATTGATACATAAATTAAGTTTCCTTGCTGTCATTTCAAGTATATGCTGATTAGTGCAAATGATATACCAGTCCATTAAAGCTCTTATATTATGTAGACGTGTGAATTCAACTTTGATCAAAACTACAGTATCTGTGCCTGTTACCATGTTTAGCATTAACAGTAGTAGATCATATTTCATCCGTTGTCGCCATTATGATGACACAAATTGGAACAAATGAACTATATCCAGCTAACTAAATCCCTTTGCACTATAAATGAAGAACTTGATATGTTATTATCGAAGGAATAGAACACAAAATAATCCAGCTACTGTACTTTCTTTTCTTTTTCTATATTTGTTTGGCTGTTGATTTTATCATACACATATATTTGTAAGAGCATTTTGCGTTGGTACTTAGTAGGGATACTTCAAGGATGCAGTTGGTGACATCTCATTGTCCCGCCAACTTGTCGAAATCATGTAGCATTCCTTAACTTTCAACTATACAATCGAAGTCATCGCAGAATAATTCTAACAAGCGTACTTATCGAAGTCATAAAGTGTACTTCACATTTTCAAAAGTGTTGTACGGTATACCCTGTGGGTTCCCCCATTTTTTTCATATGCATTTCCTAAATCGCTTTCCCTTTGGCTGAAGTCATGCGGGTAGTGCTTATGCCGAGCTTCATTGAAGAATCTCCTATCGTCCCTACGGCATTGCTTGCTTCCATGAAACGCAGGTGCCATGGGTCTTAAATAAATTTCTTAACCATAAATGCATGTCATCTCCATCATAAAAACTGGCGTCTTCTGATCTAGGGCTTGGTGCCATATTGACGAGTTAGCATACTATTGAACCTGCAAAGCTTTTTCGCTCACTGTATCCTAAATATAAAGAAAAAAAACATCATAAAATTGATGAAATCTCAGTTAAAATTATTTATTTTATATATTATATATCAAAATACTATATTATTTAACCTCATTACAGTTTGCATTACATATGCTGTCTTTCGGAAATGCTTCATGTTTCTGATGAGGTAACTTCAATATTATCGTTTACAATACTTGATTAGATGACGAATTAAAATAACATAGGTAATTAAATAAATGATGTAATGTAAAAGAAGCATTCCACTAATAACAAAATGTATGGTAATGACTAGGAGCAGCTATTATAATAAAAGTAATATTTCATTACTTTGTGTTTGCTCTGTACACGGATTGCATTGGAATTCAACCAAACGTTATTTTCCATTTCAAATTGTCATCAAGGACCTTTAGTTATAAAACATTTTATTTCTGAGACTGATTATTTATTGATGAAATGCAAATATAAATTACAGCCTCACAAAAACAACGCTCCATTGTAATAATATCTGCCAAGAACAAAAGAATGCAGGAATTAAGCTGATATCCTACTGAAGGCTAAAACATAAATCACACATAACCGATTTAGTTGTAGTCTAAAAAATATTTGACTACGAATTAGAATGGCTACAATGATATATCAAACATTTCAAATTTTAATTTAAGGCCGAGCACCAATTATTTTTTACAATGCTTTTACAATGCTTTTCAATTTTAAAAAAAATGTACTTTTAAGTTTTAAAAGAAAATTATGCAAATACTTTCCACCAGAACGCACAGAATGAACCATCATCCAGTACAATCATTTTTGTAGATTCGGCTATAGGTTCATCAACATTGACGAAAAAGCCAAAAAAATCAAAATGTTTCAAATTCTTAAATTCCAACTGAATTTTATCTTTAAGTGGCAAAATGTATGTCACCATCAGAACACTCAAAATGGACCACGATTAGTTAAAATGGGTCCAGTCGGTCCAAGAAACCTTATTTTTTCAAATTTTGAAATTTTAAATCAAATTTATATTCATTTTTTAAAAAAAGTATATGTACCACCCACAAGAACACAGAAAAGGAGCCACCATTCAGTAAAATCGGTTGAGTAATTAAAGCAAAATGTCCGTCAATATTGACGGAGGAAATGGGAATTATTAGCCGGAGTAAAAATCCTGAAAATCACCAATTATCAGTTGTTTTTCTCGGGTTCCTCCGCATCAATTGTTTTTGTTTTGTTACCTTTTTAGTTTTACCAGCTAAATATTACCTAAGATAAAATATCTATTAAATTTGAATTTAGTTGATTCACTAAGTAGTATGTTTCGTATTGGGCACTGTATCTTTATAATAGTTATTTATTGTTCTAATCGCATATATTTCAAGTTAACGATTATATCAACGGTTTAAAAAAATCACAATTTCCTGAATGATATTTCTTAATATTAGAGAAATAACTTATGTATCATATATTTTTTCAATTTCGCCAATTGTCTGTATCTTTATACAGATAAATGTTGAACATATATGCATTTCAGATTTGCTTCTCATGGATTTCCGAAATTGTTTTTTAAAGCCTTCTCAAGCAAAAATGCCTCGATTTGAATGCACTAAAAGTTTTTTATTTTGAATTTTCGATCACCCAAATGGTTTTATTATTTATATTTTTGCATTTTAATAGAAATAAAAGCAATAAGCTCATGCTGTGTTATATTCTCTTAAATTGAAATGACATTTTAGTTTATTATTAAATTGATAAGATTCAGCAGTATGCGTGATTGTAATGAAGGATTATTTTTAATAATTTTTTCTCCTTGTGCAATCTTTTTCTGCATCTGTGCAAAAATATTTTGGATGTCACTAGTAATTTGAAAAATGCAAATAATATTTAAATACAAATAGGTAAAATGCATTACCTAAATTTTGTGTTAAGCTTCACCGTTTAATCTAATACGTGAACAAATATTTTCTGTGATAATGTAGTATTTTTAATAAAATAGTATAAGATCAGGAATTTAATATATCATTCGGTTTCGGATGTATGAAACAATTTTATTTTCGCAGAAAAAGAAAATCAGTACAACGTCGTACAGCCTTTGTCTCAAACAGACGTATATTTTATGGGGTTTTATTCAAGTAAATAGCTTCTTCCCACAGGAAAAGTGAATTATCACAAAGTTGTAGCTTCTTCTGCTTTGGACGAACGTATGTTTAGGGCTGCTTTATTTAAGAAAATATCATTTCTCAGAAAACGAATGTCAGGGGTTCATCCAGGTTTTTTAACCGGGGTCCGTATTTTGTAAAAAAATTTTTATTGTACATTATTTTTGTCAAAAATACCAAATCGTGCCCCAATGACTTCCAAAGTTAAAATTGACTGGTGCTTTAACAAGAAATACTATAGATATAGCAATGTTCATTGGTGAAAGCAGAGACTGCGTATGCGTGGGTAGGGGAGCACTAGACTCCTTCTTGAAAAACACACAAGAAATATATATAACAATTCTTTAATTTATATTAGACTTACATTTATGTACAACTTCAGTAACCTACTTACTAAAATAACAGACACTTTTGTACTTAAAATTGTTTCGGGTTAATCTACTTGAATAATGAAAATTGTTGAGAAAATGCTTGGAAACTCAAACTGTAAACCAAAAGTAACAAACATTTAAAGTTCCAAGCGACTGGTGGCAGTTTATTTTAAAATGTCAATAATAGTTTCACACCCTTCATTTGAGAAATGGGGCTGTCCATTGATGATAATGCGCAACTGCCTATCAAGATTTTCTTGATTAAGTATTGATCTGAGTTCTGTATAAACCAGATTCATTCGAGAAAAGAGTCTTTCGACAGAAGCAGTTGATGCTTGGATTATTACACACAGAGATACAATTTCATAAAATTTAGATATATTATCCAGTTTTTAGGGTCTCTTTCAAGAAGCTGCAATAGTTCGGTTGGTGAGACTTTCTTTTCCATTGCCATTTTCGTATTTTCTTTCTTTCCTTGTTACAGGAAATATCTTACCTTTTGTGTTTTTTCTATTTAACACGCCAGTTCTACATACGACAATTCCCTCTCAAAACCTTTCTTCTCATTTTCAGTAGAAAGTTTGTCAAAAAATAGTGAAGAATATCTTATTGCACTTTGGAATATGTCATTTTTTTCTTTCCCATAATACGACAATCGAAGTGACAATCAAGCAGAAGAATCATGTTCATCTGGATTACAATTATTTGAGGGTAAAAATAGCTCCAAATTTAGGCTATTGAATATATCAAAACCATTTAAAACTTCTCTTCCTGAAGACACTTCAAATGCTGCACCTAATTCAATTTTAAAATCTTTTAAAAAATTTCTAACAAAATTTTCTTCGAACTCCGTGATAAAATCTAGATGGTTTTCTTCTTACTGTTTATTTTTCTTTGTTCTTGTACTTAATGATGTGCATTCTGTAGTTAATATTAATAATTCCTCACTTCTTTGAAATTTTTTCCATTTTCTAAATTACAGCTGTACTCTTCCAGTTCTTCAATAAGACGATTAATTTGTGTACCAGTTAAAGTAAATGAAATATTTAAAGACTGTAACATTAAATGTAATTTTTCAACTTTAGCTAAAAAATCAGCTAGAAATAATATTTGAAAAATAATTTCAGGGCTTAAAATCTGTTCACGTGAACTTTTAAATTCAGGTTCCCGTGTTTCAACAAACAAAGAGTCTAACGTTTCAACTAGTTGTGCATATCGGGTGGAAATTCTTTCACAAACCCGTTCATGTGAAAGCCAGAAAATGGCGGACATTTTAATCATTTTCAGCACGTTTAAATTGTATACGTTTCCTTGTGTTTCTTTAAAAATTTTGTCTTTCTTTGGGCTATAATGGAAAATTTTCCACAAAGAAACTAAAAGTGAGTCAATTTATCTAATCTGATAGTGTGAATGTCTTTAATAAGTTGATCATCAGTCGACTCGTCAGCCAAAATCACATCAAATTCTGAGTATGATAATTCAATTAATGTTTTTTGTTCAATGTAAGTAGACATGGGATGTAAGATGGTGTCAGCAGAATGCTCGACAAATAAGTTGCCTTTTTCCAGCATGTATTTAAATGCGGTTCAATTTCTTTATCCTCTAAATTTTCACCTAAACATCTCACAACTGACTCAATATTTTCAGATACCGCCCATTTTTTTTAACCATGAAATACAAGATTTTGACATATTTGCTTAATAACCCTCTACTGAAATTAATTTTTGATTGTTTCGCAGTCTCTGTGCTGTCAGTAATTATTTTAGCAATTACTTCTTAGTCGGCATCCTTTGAAAAAGCAATATATAGTTTATATCTATTGCTGTTTCCAAGCTTCTTTATAGTTCTGGTAGGATGATCTCTCTTAAAACTCACACTAACACTTGTCCAAGGCTTATCATTAACACTGTACCCAACGGAACATATTTTACATAAAAAGCCCGAAGCTGCTGGAGTGTATTAAAGCTAGTTATACTGTCTTTCATAATTAGATATCTTTTTATGAAATCATTTTTTTTTACTGTTTTCTATAGTTAACAAAGCATTCTCTATATTTTCTTCAGAAGAACTTAATTCAACCTCATCATTAGAAAATGCAAGTTCGACGTCAACACTCATTTTTACATCGTTTTCATTTCCAGCATTATTTTTTACATTATTTTCATTTTCAGCATTCTTTTTTAATTCACTGAATAAAAAAATTCACATTTCTCCTATAGAAAATTCAACCTCATCTTCATTAGATAATTCTGTTGCACCGTTTTCCCCATTCCACTTTACATCAATTTTGGCGTCACTTTCCCGAACAAATTTTTTCGCTTCAGATACGCTCTCTATTACTTTATCAGCATTCCGATTTGTAGAAAGTTTGTTTGCAATTGTGGAAGCACCACTTTCGCTAATCTGCTAGGTACTTGCTTTATGAAAAAAACGCGTGATGCTCTCACAACCACTGCTATCAGCAGAACGATTTTTTTTAAATAATAATCTGAATTTCATGAAAAGGCCCCGGTTGGAGGACGTCCACGCTGCATAATATTTGGCGTGCAGCCAACTTTTTATGAACATCCGATTCTTTATTTAAAACTAAAAGTAACTGAACAAACTAACTAGAGCTGAAACTAAAACTAACTGAAATTATGATGATGATGATGATGACGATAATGATTCCTCATCCAATAGTGAGCGAAGTAATGGCAATCTGCTGTTAGGAGGCTTGTATTATGCCTAACTGAAATTAAATGCAAAACAAAACAGCAAACAGTGTTGCCGTATCACTTGAGAAAAAGAAGTCGAAATCCTTGCTAAACTATCAAAATTCAGTAAATTATATTACTTAAGTGTTAAGTCATAATAAAATAAAAATAAGAATAATTTCGCCGAAATATTCAATAGAAATTATAAAAAAACCCGTGAACTCAGAGACTGTTTCTAAAGGAATATTTTGGTGGGCCGTATTATCGTGAATCAAAATTGCAGTTTTTGTCTAATTGCTTGCACTACATTAGCGTTTTCGCCGTATTTTACTGAAATCCGGGGTAGGTGATGAAATTACCGTAGCGTCAAAAATATTTACCGAATTCCTTAAAAATGGCAATATAAATTTTAAGTAATAAATATTTACACAAAATATCTATAGTTCAGCCCTAGTTAGTATTAGTTCTACCATTACCACCGCTTGAGGACCCACAAAATTATTTCAGTAGACCGTAGTTCAGGAAACTAGCATCAGTTTTTTTTATCATGATTTTGTTTACCATTTACCGTGCATCGTATTTCCGTTTCTTCGTAACTTTACGATTTTTTACGATTTTAAATTAAGATCGTACGGCAAATAAACGTGTCTTCGCGATTTTTGCGAAGGGGTCGTTTTCATCTATCGAAATTTTGTGAAGGGGCCGTTTTTATCTATTTGAATTTTGTGAAGGGGCCGCTTTTATTGATTTGAATTTTATGAAGGTGCCGCAAAATGGATCCAAATTTGCTATGGATGTATCCCTGAACGTCATTACAAAATCGCAAAGATTCTGCTACGGACGGATGTATGTTTTTATGCTACTTTATTAAAAATATTTCACATATATGTCTAGAAACAGCTAAATTTAATTTTAAGTAACCCATTAAGAATTTGATTTCTACGAAGCTCAATATAGTATATTTTGCATTTCGGAGCATTTCTTAATCTTAAAACATCTTAAAACTTTATGCAACTGTGGCAAATCAGCTATTATAAAAGGTCATAATTCTGTTTGAATATTAGTGCACCTGGTCTCACATACCAAATCTCATCTGTACCATTATTTAATAAGTATAGTTATTGTAATTTAATTATTATTATAATGTCTTAATAAATGATGTTATTTTAAAGTTAAAATGAGTGAAGTCAATTATGTAGTAATATGTTAATATATTTTATTCCAGGAACTCACACAAAGAAATAATGGATGGTTTTTATACGGCACAATGCAATGTTAACGACTTACGAATATCGACCATGTAGTAATTTGTCCAATTTAGATATCCTTTGAATTACTTTTCATTCATCCACCACGGCAACATTTCATTATAATAATGACGACTTATCACAGATGTCTGTGCATACAAATCATTATACCATCAAAAATCTCATATATATAAATAAAAATTGAAGGATTTTAATCGAAAATTATGCATAAACTACTATATGTACAAAAAAACCCATCTCTAGCATATCTGTTACAAATGAGTAACTATAGGCCAAGACTAAGGATAAAGATAGAAGGTAACATATCACTACAATGGAAAGGGGGATGAGAAGAATATGAGGATTCAAAAATCACAATTAAAAGTATATAAAAGTAAATAAAAATAGAACTCGGCAAAAATAAGAATAGGCAATAATAATCAGCTCAAGATAAGAGATTAAGAATAGAGAACAATCAATTGAAACTACACAAAAAATGGCGGTTAGTTCGAAATTGCATTCTCATCAGGACAGCCATACAATTCGAATTAAAACCGATAGAATAGCCAGTTTCTGACAATGGCGATAGTATTTAACTATAGACACCATTGGAACTGTCTACTGGCTAGTGGAAGGAGAAAAATAAATCAATTGAATTATACAAATCTGAAAAACAATACCTCCTCGAACAGAAATATGAAATCACAAGCATAGCACCACGTGTAAGATAAACTAGTGACTGAGCATTTCACCTCACTTCGTCAATGCGAGTGGGCACCGGAATGAATACATTTGAACGATACATAATATGTATGGATATATATATATATATATATACATATATATATATATATATATATATATATATATATATATATATATATATATATATATATATATATATATATATATATATATATATATATATATATATATATAGTAGTTTGAAAATCCAATGAATGAAAATTAAGAAGCTGCAACACGATAAACCTGACCCTCTAAAACAAATACAAAATAAAATATAACAGCAAATCATCAATCAAATGAAAGAAATACAAAACACAAGTTTTCAAGTTATAGAAAATCAACAAAATTCAATAGTATAGAAACGAATAAAGAAAAACTTAAAATATCAAGCTATATCGCTATGCACGTGGAAAAAGGCTAAAAAAATGGAAATGTTCACTTCGTAAAATTCGTTTTCATGTCCAAGTATTTTGACGAAGCAAACACAAAATATGTATGTTTCTGAAGAAATAGATAGATTACATCAGTAAACTATTTCTACTTGGACGACATATATAAAGGAGGAATGGAAAGAAAACATGAATACCTGGAAAATGCACAGAATATGTACAAACGAATCGAAACCGAGAACTCTGAAAGAAGACACCAGTGTTGCCATTCACAAAGAAAAAATAAAATATGATCTACTGCTGCCATTCGTAAGAATTGAAAAACAGTGAAACGAAAAGGTAAGAAAAAGTAATAATAATATACAAAAATAGCTAAAATGTGGATTTAATAATAGTAATGCTGACGTGGAAGAGGATGTTAAAATAAAAGTATTAATAATACAAGAGAATGGAGATGTCTGGCTAATATAAGATACTATGAATAGAATTATAAGATACAGTGACCGCCGCTTATAAGAAACACGTTCGTTTCGCTCGTTTTGTTTCTTATAAGCAGTTGTTTCTTAAATCCGGAAATTTTTTAAATATCGTTCTTCCATTGTAAATACTAACTATTGAACACAGTTTTACAGAATTTAAAAGATAAATGTATATAAGTAAAATATTAGTACGTACATAATACATTTGTAAATTAAGTTTTGCATTCAAAAATATTTCTCATTTTACAAATTAAGCCTTGCAACTTAAATTATTATCTATATGCATATAGTATGCAGTTAAATAAGAATAAAAAGTAAAACTCATAGGTCGTTCATTTATGTATAAGAGCATAGTACATTTTCATACTTACCGTAATCTATTACTGAAGAATAGCAAAAAACTTATCCAGTATTGTTTGTGCTAACGAGTCTGTGATTAGTTTACGTACATCCATTTCTAAATCATAAAACAGTCCATAAACTTTTTCTGATGCCCCTCTGTGTTCAAGAGTTTTTCTAATTATAGTTAGGGCTTCTCGCGACTGTTTGGCTGTAGGAAAATTTTCTTCTTGTGGAACGTCGTCTTCATTTTCTTCTTCATTGCAAACATTCTGAATTTCGGCACTATGTCATCATCATTGTTTTCTTCAGATGTTTGTAAATTTTCGTCGATGTGAATCCATTCTTCGAAAGGTGCTTCAAATTCTTCTTCATCTTCTGCTGGTATGGCAACATTATTTTTCAAAAATCCTGCTTTACGGAAGCAATTAAAAATGCATATGTCAGAAACTTTTTTCCATGCGCCTGCGATCATATGGATAGCATCAAGCAAGGTTGTTTTCTTGCTTATTGACTACACGGAGGTGGAGAATCATACTTTTTAAGTAAACTTTGCTTTTCAAGCAAAGTAAGGGTTTGCGACATGCTTCACTAGCAAAACATAAAATGACTAACTAAAGCTGTACGAATCTTATTTGAGTGCATAAGCAAAGATGCCTTTCCTTATCAGTACGTTTCCTTAACTGACAAAAGATTAAAGCTCGTTTCTTACTGCTTTGGGGTTGTACTCCCCAAGCCTTTCTGCGGAGAAATCCTCTGTCATCCTTTGTTACATAGCAAACTCCCACCCCCTCCCCGTACGCCCAGAGACAAGAGATAACAACTCGTCCTTCAGTTAACCTTAAACAAATCGATTTTTTTTTTACACCAGCGTCGCAAGGAAATCAACAAATTTTCTGTAGAAAACTGTTTCTTATAAGCGGAATCGTGTTTCTTATAAGCGACACAATTTTAATGTTAAAACGAAGTTTGTATTTGTTTCTGTCGTTTTGAGTCTTATAAACGGCTGTTTCTTATAACCACTGAATCTTATAACCGGCGGTCACTGTACTATGAAAATAATTATAAAAATCCAGCTATTCTAAATTTTTTAACAATACCATTTACTAAATAAGAGGGATATTTATATAAATTGCTGGTAATTTTGAGATTATTTATATGCATAGCATGAAATTTTTTATCAGAGAATCTATAAATTCTAAAAAACTGATTAAGTATAATATTTCTAAACAATTGAATCGAGTTACAGGAATGAAATGGTAAGATTTTATTAATAGTAAAATTATAATAGCCTTTTTTATCATATAAATTTGTAACAATTCTATTAGAAAGATCAATAAAAAAGATTTAAATCCAAAAAATTAACATTATTACTAGTAGTAGCTTCATTAGGAATTAATTCCAAATTGTCTGGATAGAAATCTATATCTATGAGATAATTTTCTGTACGTACTAAGCAAATCAGATCATCAACATATCTGTAAAAGGTATAATCTATTGAAGTAAAATACTTTTCATAATGATAAAGGTAAAAATTAGCTGACATACTGCTACTGCAGCCACCCTGTGGAACTGAGATTTGTAAGTATAATTTGTTTCCTTGAAAAATATAATTATTGAAAATAACAAAGTGAAGAAGTTTAGGAAAATTTATAAAATTAATTTGATTTGAAAGATTAGCAATATAAGCATTATATAGAGCATTATAAGCATTATATGGATCAGATATCTTAATATTATTAAAAAGATCTTTAAAAGTCAATCAAAAGTTTGACAAATCAAAAGTTTGAAATCCTATTATTTTTCTAAGAGATGTTAATTTATTCTTTAATACTTTACTATTATTTAGAATAAGATAATTATTGCTAGTCTGGCATAAACTCTTATTTATTAGATTTGAAGAATTTAGTAATAATTTACTCGCAGTAGTAGAGTAAGTATCATGGCCACTAGTTACTGTTATAAATTTCATAGGATATATATATAATATATATATCTATATGTATATATATATATATATATATATATATATCCTATGAAAAAGGTTTACTCCATTTTATTTCGAAATATTGAAGCAATGATTAAAATACCGAAAATTTGAAAGTCAACCAACTTAGTAAAAATAACTTTGAAACAAATCAGTTCATATAAAAACCATTTTAAGCGATTATTACCATAGAGGATATTATCTTGAAGTACAAAAATGTGCGATCTCTATAATAAAAATTTGATAAATAATCTCGCAATTTAACTGTAAGATTAGAAAAGAAATGTTGCTATATTTAAGAATGGTTCATAAAACACAGTCATGGAACTATCAGTGTTTTCATTAGACAGAATCAGAAGTAAGACGAATTCGGTAATGTAGGAGATTTTGTCTACAAGACGAAAAACATAAAATGTGTCGTTTCTATTTATATTTTCATCTATCTAGTGCTTCATCAATTATTACTGTATATATGCATATTTTACACACGTTTACCTCTAACAGTGTGATATCGATCACTGTTGGGTATTTTAAGATTACTAGTTAAGTTTGGCTGCCAATTAATGACGAAACTGTGAAGCACTTCTGCTAAGTTCCAGCAGCTATATATATCAGTATAATAATCGAAACATGGATTAATTTTATTATGATTTCCCTGTTTATATAAACTGTCTCAATATAGTTGATGCTTTTCAAGATTCATCAGTTTATACACATACATCCAATTTAATTGCAATCCAATTAATAATACATCCATTGTGTGTGTGTGGCGGGGATATTTTCAGAAAATACGGTTTAAAATTTTATAAGGTAATTTAAGAAATAAAATGTAAAATAGAAGAAAATACACTGTAGAGTAACTAGCTTAAAAACTCCGACGCAATCTGCAATGGCTTTTTAAAATAGCTGCAATATTTTCCAAACAAATACAAAGCTCATTCCACAGATACATTTTATGTGAATACTGAACTGATGTTGGGTTCCGCTCCTAAAGCATGATTGAATCAATAATAGGGGAAACCATGAATTCGTCAAATCAAATATACATCCTATTCTAGATTTCCTTATCTTTGAAGACTTTTACTTTACTTCTGTTGTAAATATATTTATGAATATTGCAGATAATTAGAATTTTCTTTTCTATAAGTTTCTGCATAGCATTTTTTTTTCTAATTGAATTAATATATTTTTTATCTTGCAGAAAATATAAATTTAGAAATAAATATAAGTTAGTTTAACATAATAAATAATTTAGTATAAAATATATGTCCATATCAAACCTGAACTACTGTATTGCTCTGAAAATACTCTTTGCCAAAAACTTATACGGAATAATTTCACTTTAAATTTTATCAAACTTTTAAATTGGAAGTATGCGTCTGAAACAAATTACCGAAAAATAAAGAGCAAAATTAACTGTGCTAAATCACTCTGTATATATCAAAAATATGGGTCGCAAATAATTAAGGTACGATAAATTTATGAAGATTATTATGTGAATATAAAGATATGTATATAGTCACATGGAAATCATGAAATTGTAATCAACTGAGCTTCTATGAAAAACTTTTATTACATTGTCTAAAATTACTAAATTTCTACAGTTACTACAATTACTAAACAACAAATTACTAAATTGGAAATGTACTTTCTGTGATAACATTCTAATACAACATGCATGATTGTGATGCATGATTATATAACATGATATGGAATGGAAAAAAACATCCGTATATGAAAGACAACCTTATAACTGGAATTGTAGTGTTAAGTGAAATTCAGAAATGTAAATTTTTCTGAATTACACAACCTTACTTACAATATATACTACATTGGAGGTTACAACTACAATGCATTTTCAGTATTTTACCTTTCTTAATTTACATACAAGGCATAGTACATTCATAGGGAAAGTTTTACATGTTTGTAATAAAAAATACCCTTTCATCTGCTAAAATAAATTTAGGCCAAACGTAAAAGATATGCATGCTATGTTCAAAATTTTAGGTCCGGTTTAATACAAATGTAAGGCATACTTATAGAAGACTGAATGGAAATGGTTGGCAAGAAATCTTTACTGTATTTGTGGTGCGAAATTCATAAAAATCAGTTCAGACAAATGCAAGATGGAGAAAATTTAAAATTGCTAATTTTATTGATTTCATTTGCAAATTTTAGAACAATATTGATATAGCATGAAATTGATAATTGTTTGTGTGAAAAAGATAGACAAAATATTATATGAGAAACTTTAAAAATAAAGACAACCAAACTTGGTTAATTAAAATGTCTTAATAAAAATATATTTACGTACACAAAATTACACAACAACAGAAGCAAAGAAAATTGTAAGTGACGACCATAAGCTCTAATATACAGGTTACAACAGTGATATGCGGTTTGCACATTGATCATTTAATATTTTTCCGAAAACTCTCTGCTTGCGTAATTTTATGTACGTCATTAATGGTGTTTTGATTCATTTTTAAAATTTTTTCGAAATTGACTTATTTTCCATACAATTTTATATGAGGGAGTTAAAATATTTCGTACTATATATATATATTTTGTGTGAGTCAATTTTGTTAAACATTGCTATATTTTGTATTCCAAAGCATGTTAGATTTTAAATTGTAAGTAATAGAACAGTAGAGAGAATTAAACCCTGCTTACAGAGTAATTATTTTTAAAATTCAGGCAGAAAAGTTCAATAACGAAATCCATTCGTTTAGCTTAGAGTTCATAATATGAGTAAAATTTTGGGTAGAAATACTGATTTGATCTTTGAAATATGAATAAAAAACCCCTTCAAAGTCTAAAGAGATAGAAACTAAGTTCTGTAAAAAGAGGACATAATATAGATGTCGCAATCTAAAAATACGAAAGAAATCGCTTCCATAAATTACTGGAGCTTTATGTGATCCCATGAAACCAAGTAACTGATAAAATCCTAGGATTTCAATATCGACTTTTCCGCAAATTGGATTTTCAAAGTTTCTTTACATATCATTCAAAGAACTTCCATTTCAATATATCTAATCTTACTTTTTACTTATGCTGAATATTAGGATTTGAGACTTGCAGTTACAGAAATGAATACCATTTATAATTCTTTTGAAATATGAAAAAGTTAAAGTTTCCTTTCCAAACTAATATGGAACTATAGAATAAAGAATAATATTTATAACAGATAAAATGTATTAAATGAGTTAAAATGAACTGTTTGATATATTTTCTTTTGGATAGAAGTGTAAAGAATGTAGTAAGTTTACATATTCATTCATAAATACGCATGTTTTGTTTAATATCCTGAATTATTATTTTACACTACACTGCGTGGGACAATGCATGCAGCATTTGTTTCGACATAGAAAGAGGTACATTGGATATTATTTTTATTGCTTATATTTGGATTTGTTTGTGTTAAGTTAAAATTGAAGAAGAGCTATACAAGGAACGAATTTACCATAGATAAGAAATGAGTCAGAATTTATCGGAAAATGTATTTCGTTATATTATATATAACAATAAATATAATAGAAGAAGCATCTAAAAATGTATTATAATATACTTGAAGTAAATGCTTTGTAATTTTAAATGCTATTTTAGCATTTATAATAGCAAAATATTTATAATATGACAATCTTCTGTAAAAGAAAATATAGTAGTTATTTTTAGGAACAAACTTTTTATTTAAAACAAATGGTCAAAAATTTTCAAAAGTTGTACAGTCTTTATACAGCTGGAATCAGATTAAATTATACCGTATTTCACTTGAACAGCATTTCCCGATCTGGAGCACATGTTTTGCTGGTGGTAAGTGATAGTTGGCATATGCTAAAATATGTCAACAATGGGAAAATTGAGCAAATTGGGGATTTAAACAGATTATTATCATTGCTACTGCGAACTAAAAATAAATTTTTAATTATATTTATATGGAACCAAAGCCATATAATAAATATAACACCACATACAAGTGATTCAGTCTTTCTACCTTTATTCGTGTTTGATGGATCTGACTTTGCGAAATTTTGCTGAATTTACAAAATAATATGTGCTATTTCTATACGTACAATTACGTGCAGTTGGATAAAGAAGATCCAAACCGCTTGTTTTTCCTCGTTGTCTTATAGCCAAACAGAAAGTATGATTGGAATCGGACATATTCAATCGGAATATTTAATTAATCGAAATATTTAATATAAAAGCAAGTGTATAAAATTTGCATAAGAGGTCAAGCGACTCCGACCATCAAATTCTTACAACGGTTTCCTATTACACATCTATAAAAATATGATGTCACTTTCGTTCTACCCTGTCACATTTATTTTATGATTTATTCAGAGCACCGCGCGCTAAGAAGTTTTACACAGAAAAAGTGATTTTAAAAATAAACAAGACAGATCAATCATGCATAAGCATTGATTATGAAACACTTTCCAACTGAAATGCAATTTAATTTAAAAATTTTTAAAATGTGATACATTCAGTGGTGATATCTTTTACATTATCACAGTACTACAGTAATTTATTATACTTACATATTTAAAACTGTATCGAAATATAAATCATCTGATTCTCTATGCAAAATCAATGCATATTTCATTCATATAACCTGTATTCCAGACTACAGAGCTAAATAATTTTGTGTGAAAAAAATTCAGCAATTCTTATGTAACTCACCTTACAATCGCTTCAGATATTTGCATTCTGCACAAGTCAAAATTAGGCTTCGTTGATGAAATAATAAAAGTTTAGGGATCATTTAAAATCACAACTATTGTAATTGCATAGGCACGGAATTTAGATACACAGATAATACACAGATACGCAGTTAATATATGCGTATGTGTGTGTATTCAAAGTATTGGAATCGTGCCGAAAATCGGAACTCGAATTTTCGAAGGATCTACACGTTTGGGGACTTTTAAAACACGAAAAAACTATTTTTAGGAAGACGTCTGTGCGTGTAAGAGTGTATCTGTGTAAGTTCCTGTGTGTCTATGAGGATATTACATCCACTCTAATTGAAAAACTAATAAACCGAATTTCACAAAATTTGGTAGGTATGTTTTTTGTGGGAAATCCTGATGTTCATTAAGTTATAGTACGATTCGTAGGAAAAGAATTTGCCTTCTTTGCGAAATGGCCGGCAGAAATTGCCTTTATCCACTCTAGCTAAAACTATTAGAACAAATTTAACAAAATTTGGTGTATAATATTTCCATGACCTACAAGTGATTTATATACCAAATTTAACAAAATTTGGTACATATATCATTTGTAGGTTATTCTATTACGATTCGGGAAAAAGGAACGGACTATTTTTGCGAAATGGCCCGCAAAAATCGTTAAATATAAAAATAAAGGACTACATGTTCTCAATTACATCAAATAAATTCCTATTTTATACGTGATTTTTGACAATATAAAGAATAAGACTAACCCCATTGCTCAAAGACAAGCTTGAGATATTCTAGTTTTTTTGCGTTTTCGCTACGCCACCTTTGATAATAAGTCCAGCTAAAATCCGTCCCGTCACTATTAATTTTAAATCATATCTACTATCGCAAATAAAAAACTTTAAAAGACAATTATAAGTATTCTAATGTATACATGCAGTGTGATATTTTTATAAAGAAATAATTATTTCAACGCTTTAAATTAACATTTTCTAGCCTTGATATCAATATCAAAATATTTATCATTAAAACACGAACATGCTAAAGCTACGGTTAGAATATAAATGCAATTGCAAAATGGTAAATCGATAATAAAGATTGATATGATTGCTAATTGCAGGTCACAAAGAAAACCATTACCTCGGATATCTTTGTACTGCCTCTTTAAAAGCATAACGTTAAAACATTAAGGACGATCATTAAAAGTGGAGTAAGTGGAGACATACGTTTAAAGATTTCCAATAACGCTCAAAAATTATAAAAGAAACGTTGATATACGTGCTCTTCATAGAAAAGAATATTCTGCCAATAATGGTGAACGTTACATGTTTGCGAACGTAAATATTTTATGTGTAATGTGCAAAAAAGGCAGGAGAAACCAAGCTACTTCGAAACATAATTTAACAAAACATAAGATAATTATATATTTTTTGGTGAAACTCATAGTTAAGATCTTTACTGAATGATCTTACACTAACTGAATGATTTAGCTGACGTAACTAAACTGTGTCAGTTTTGAACTTGTCGTTTCAATTTCAATAATTTATATATAATATATATATATATATATATATATATATATATATATATATATATATATATATATATATATATATATATATATATATATATATATATATATATATATATATATATATATATATATATATATATATATATATATATATATATATATATATATATATATATATATATATATATATATATATATATATATATATATATATATATATATATATATATATATATATATATATATATATATATATATATATATATATATATATATATATATATATATATATATATATATATATATATATATATATATATATATATATATATATATATATATATATATATATATATATATGTATATATATATATATATATATATATATATATATATATAAATATATATATATATATATACATATATATATATATATATATTCATATATATATATATATATATATATATATATATATTTATATATATATATATATATATATATATATATATATATATATATATATATATATATATATATATATATATATATATATATATATATATATATTTATATATATATATATATATATATATATATATATATATATATATATATATATATATATATATATATATATATATATATATATATATATATATATATATATATATATATATATATATATATATATATATATATATACATATATATATATATATATATACATATAGAAATATATATATATATATATATATATATATATATATATATATATATATATAGAAATATATATATATATATATATATATATATATATATATATATATATATATATATATATATATATATATATATATATATATTCTTGTCGTCCATATAACACAAGTTTATAGATAAAATCTATCTTGTGTTTCAGAAACACCCCAATTTGATTTTACTTTTTATCCAAAAGAACTGGAATTGATTGTGAATATAAGTAAGGAGGAAGATAGTGTTGATTTTCTAGATATCACACTAAAACATGACAGTAGATATGGTACTTATACCGTCTTATATGACAAGAGAAACAATTTCAATTTAAAAATCAACCGCATTATTGATTGGAGGTCCAATTTGACCAAAAACATTTTCAGAAATGTCGTTATTGGTCACCTCAAAAGAAATCAACGCATTAAAAGTTTCAAGTCTGATTGCATCATGCATAATAGGAATATTATGAAGGAGGCAATAAAACGGAATTATCCAATTGGCTTCCTGAAATGTTATTATAATTCCCTATTTAATACAAAAAAGGGAGAAAATGCTTACTTAAAGGATATGGCAGCGGTATAGAACGATGAAAGTGAAAATAACGAATAGCGCATGCGTGGACTTCTGTTATATATGATGCACTCGATCGTAACCGACAGGGGCATTTGCTGCATTTCCATTCTTTCCCTTGCGATCCTTGTCGATTCCTATTTGTTTTCTTTGCACTTTTTCGAGTGTTTTTGATTTGACACTTTTACGGAAGTATGGCTTCTGCATGGCATTGGTACCGTGAGTGTTGCCCGGGCATAAAACCAGTCTTTTAAACGGGAAAGAGGGGTCGCCATCCCCCTCTACCATTTTATGCCTTGCATTTGGTCATTTCCCCTCTTTTTCATATGAATCTTATATATATATATATATATATATATATATATATATATATATATATATATATATAAAACAAGAGTTCAAAAATCCAATGAAAGATATAGATAATTTTCAACTCAAAAAAACCCAAAATTACTTACAAAATGCCTTACAAATAAAAGTATCAAACTGAGGATCATCAATCATATGGAAAATATAAATGCAAACCGCTAATCATCAAGCTGAAGACAATCAAATAACATCAATGGAAAGGAATCGATAAAAATATCAAATAAAATACAAACATGCAAGCTTTACACATGGACAAGCCTTGGTCTAATAATGAAGTGTTCATTTCGATAAAACTCTTTATCAAATCCAGGGATTTCATAAAAATGAACACCAAATGCATGTTTCTTATATCAGTGATTGATTGTATCTATAAACTTAGATAATCCGGACAGTATGCATAAAGATTAAAAAATAATAGGAAGCAAGAATACCTGAAAAAATACTGCACACGTCTGATCCATTGGAACTATGAATAAAGAGACCATTGTTGCCAATCTCAAAAAATATGTAGTTGAGAACTGCAGTTGCCAATCGTGAGGAAAAAGTAAAAGTTATGCGAAAAGACGATAAAAGGTGATATTCAACAGTAAGAACATTTACAGGTAAATACATGGTAATGCTTATTCAAGAGAAAGTGGATGTCAGGCTAAACTAAAATTCTAAGGAGATAATTTAAGTATAATCTACTATTCCAAACTTTTTAACTAGTCCATGTACTAAATAATCTGGATATTTATATAATATGCTTGTAATTTTAGGTTTATTAATATGCATAGCATGACATTTTTTATTCGATAATCTATAAATTCCAAAGAGCTGATTAAGTATAATATTTCAGAGCAATTGAATCGAGTTACAGGAATTAAAGGTAAAAATTTATTAATGTTAAAGATAAAAAAGTATTTTTATCATATGAATTAGTAAATACCCTATAAGTAGGTTCAATAATAAGATTTAAGTCCAAAAAATTAATGTTATTACTAATAGTGTCTTCAATCGGAAGTTATTCCAAATTATTCGGATAGAAATCTATATCTATGAAACTGTTACCTGTAAAGACCAAATAAATCAGACCATCAACATATCTGTAAATTGTATAATCTGTGGAAGTAGAAAATTTTTCATAATGATAAAAGTATAAATTAGCTAATATACTGCTACTACAGCCACCTTGTGGAACCCCTGAGACTTGTAAGTATAATTTGCTGCCTTGAAATATATAATTATTGAAAAGTACAAAGTGATGAAATTTAGAAAATTTGGTAAATAAAGTATGAGTAGTATGATGAGAAGTATAGGCATTATATAGAGCTAAAATTACTACATAAAGATCAGAGATCTTTATATTATTAAAACGTTCTTTAAAATCAAAAGTTCGAAATCCAATTAGTTTATCAAGTGATGTTAATTTATTCTTTAATTATTTACTATTATTTATAATAAGGTAGTTATTGCTAGAAAAACATAAACTATCATTTATTGCATTTAAATAATTTAGAAGTAATTTACTCGCAATAATAGCGTACATAAACATACAGTCGTCAAAATTGAAATTGCAACACCATGAAAGAATGCACGTAGCGATATACACATCACAGTACGGATAGACGAGAGACTCATATGCAAATGATTAAAAAAATATATATGTAAAAGAAACCTGCTTACCCCAACAGGCAGCTGAATAGGTCGCAAAGCGGCGGGGAATACTATAGATGGGTTTATTAAGGGTGAGCGTCAGTAAATTTTCTGCCCTATCCGCGCTTTGTTAACTTTCGCGGCACACATATTTCGTCGAAATTCTGCTCAAACAGTTGCGAAATATTTTCTTATAGATAAAATGCAATGCTTAGATTATATTAAAACTAAATTTAATACCCAATAAAACATAGAATATATGTTTTATTTTAATTTAGAATATTTTTGGTGCTGCCATCTGTTGCATAATTTAATTCATACCGACTATTTTTATTTTTTAATGAGCATTTTAAAATGTCTATTCCTTCTAATACGCTATTAAATACAACAACAGATCATATATAATAATGCCACAATCACGGAAGCGTAATTGAACTTGGACTTGAAGACAAAGGAACTTGAAGACAAAACTGCAGTCCTCCGTGATGTACATTCAGATCCCTTATCAAATTTATAGAATGATAAATTCCCTTTCCGTGATTGTGGCATTATTATATATGATCTGTTGTTGTATTTAACACTATATCAGAAGGAATAGATATTTAAAAATGTTCATTAAAAAATAAAAATAATCGGTATAAATTAAATTACGACAACAGATGGCAGCACCCAAAATATTTTGGATTAAAATAAAAAATATATTCTATGTTTTTTGGGGCATTAAATTTAGTTTTAATATAATTTAAGCATTGCATTTTATCTTTCAGAAAATATTTCGCAACTGTTTGAGCAGAATTTCGGCGAAATATGTGTGCCGCGAAAGTTAACAAAGCGCGGATAGGGCAGAAGATTTACTGACGGTCACCTTTAATGGTTGTCTGAGGTAAACCTTGTAGCATTCACTGCGGCAGTTCGTCTACAATATGTACCGGTTGCCCTCGGTGTATCTGACTCCCGATGAGGGCCCAAACGTGTTCAATGGGAGAGAGATCCGGTGAGGCCCCCGGCCAGGAAAGGATGTGAATTCCGCTCAGATTGTCGAGAGCTCTCTGTTCGGTGTACAGTGTGGCATTGTCTTGCGGGAGACGGCATGAACATGTGGCCTTACCATAGGCGTCACAACTTTTGCGACGTACTATTCCGCTGTCAGATTACCTGCAGTGTGCACCAGAGCTGTCAACTGAAAAAAAATGATACCGTCCTAAACCATGAAGTCCAGTGTGGAGCCGGAATGATATTCAGTGATATGGACTGGTAAGTGGCGTTCCCGTAGAAGCCGCCACAACCGAACACAGCTGTCATTCCTCCACATTCAGAAGTGCGATTCATTTGTAAACAATACCCGATGCTAATCATTGGTCCAGTTGCGATGAGGACGACGCCACGCCAGATTGCATCTCTGTGTCGTGCGCCTAATGGCACCCCAGTGGCCGACCGTCGCAAATGTACATCATGCAACATTTTACAAATAATTCGGGTACACACATGTGCAACCTTTGAAGGTTGCAGACTGTTTCGGATGTCATTTGCCGGATGCACTATATATATATATATATATATATATATATCATACCAGAAAAGTATAAAAATGAAAGAAAGCAATGGATCAAAGAATGGCTGGGGGGGTGTGACCCCCACTCCCCGGTTAAGCCAGCTTTGCGTCTAGACAACATTCCCGGAAGCCGATATATTGCACAAATATGAATACCGAAGTATCAAAAAAAATTTTTAAAAAGGATTTTAAAAAGGAGGTTACAAAACATGAAAGTGTGGAGTACCCAGAAGACTCGTATTTTAAAACTGTACTATTAGTTTAACTCTCACGAAAATAAAGGCAATAAGAAACAAACATATAGATTATTATTACCAAAGTAGATACTGTACCATAACCCAGATGTACCATTCACCATGACGAATCCAGCATCAATCCATCTGCTTGTTATTATCTATTGTATATAAGAGTGTACTCATTCATAACCTGTGTAAAGATGGCTCAGACTCCCTAACATAATCAACACACGGGAGGTTCGGCATCCAAATATATGTGATAGCTATCAGTTACGGTTATACCATAAAATTTGCATATAATGTTACACAGGAAACGCTTCGGAAAACCCTGTGCAATAGCACCATGGAGGAAGTTAATATCGCTATTGTAACGATCATTAACATTACAGTTGATTCTTTTGCTTCGCAAAAGATGTTTCAAAATGATGTTTCTGTACACATTCTTATGTAAGCATGAATACCAAGGAACAATGAAATTTATATAAATTTAAAATCTCTACGTTTATCGTAGAGACGAAAACCAGTTGATCCACCAGGAAGTTTGTACAAAGACAAATCAAGGAAATTAAGACTTTCATCAGGGTTGTATGGTGTTTTGGTTAAAGTTAAACATTTTGGATAAAATCCAAAATCCAATAAAAAATATTTTTCTTTACAGGCAAAAAGGATATCGTCAACATAACGTATGAACAACAATTCGTTTAAAATGTGAGTGCCCTCTTCATATTTGTTGAGGTAAATGTCGGCGAGAATGGAGGAACACCCACCTCCCATGGGTATACCATGGAGCTGTTTGTAGAAATTGGTACCATCGTATAAGACGGTTTCAAAAAGTACAAGATTGACTAAAGATTTAAATTTACCTAGAGTAATATGTTTTTGCATATTATATTTTTCATAGACGTCCATCAAAATGGCAAATATATCTTTAATATTTATATTACTGAACAAATCATTAAAATCATAACTTTTATAATGTAAATCTTCAGATATGGTTTTAATTTTCTCCATTACTTCAAGACTATTACTTATAAAATAAACACCATTATTTTTTATTTTAATCGTAACTTCTTTTAAGATTGATAGAAGCTTTTTATTTGCTATTGTTAAGTAAGTTTTATAACCATTAGTAATGGGGCGGAATTTCACTTGATTTTTATGCAGTTTTGGTATTAAAGTAACATAAGGAAATTTAATAGCTTTCAAAGTGTAACCCACAGATTTATAAAAGACTCTTATACGGTTTTCTATTTCGTTCTGCGAAAGTTGTAAAGGGCTATATACATCACGATCCTGGTAACATGCAATCAATAATTTATTATAAAGATGTTGACATGTAAATGCCTAATTTGATGTAACTTTATCAACGTATGTAATTACGAAATTCTTTTGCAAAGTCATCAATTCATTTCTATTGTAATGTTTTACAACTTCCCCCCTTCCAATGTTATTGTATGTTTTAAAAAAAGCATTTAATACACTCTTATTGCATTAAAGCATAGAGTACACTCTTATATACAATAGATAATAACAAGCAGATGGATTGATGCTGGATTTGTCATGGTGAATGGTACATCTGGGTTATGGTACAGTATCTACTTTGGTAATAAAAATCTATATGTTTGTTTCTTATTGCCTTTATTTTCGTGAGAGTTAAACTAATAGTACAGTTTTAAAATACGAGTCTTCTGGGTACTCCACACTTTCTTGTTTTGTAACCTCCTTTTTAAAATCCTTTTTAAAAAATTTTTTTGATACTTCGGTATTCATATTTGTGCAATATATCGGCTTCCGGGAGTGTTGTCTAGACGCAAAACTGGCTTAACCGGCTGGCTTAACCAACTCCCCCCCAGCCATTCTTTGATATATTGTTTTCTTTCATTTTTATACTTTTCTGGTATGATATTAAAATCCACATTGTAGTGCAGCATAGCGCCTTATTCGTGTGATTTCAGGAATTTTTTAACTTTCATTCTTTTATACATATTTATTTATATATGTATATATATATATATATATATATATATATATATATATATATATATATATATATATATATATATATATGTATAGTGCTTCATTTATATGATTTTTAACCTTTTAATCTTATAGTGCTTTGTCAATTTTTATTGTATATATATATATATATATATATATATATATATATGTGTGTGTGTGTGTGTGTGTGTGTGTGTGTGTGTGTGTATGAAAAAATCGCCTGAAAGGAAAAATGTATGCAATTTTAGATTTCCAATTATTTCTACTTAAGGGAGTACCGTACAGCAAAATGTTCGATTTGCCTAATAAATACTATTTTAAAACATGATACAGGCACTATATGAGGTGTATGGTCAAATCATCTGATAGAAACCCAAGAAGAATGGAGTTTTGCGAAAATGTTTATTTAACAGGGTGGGAATTCAATAAAATCTTCGAAAAGTGAATTTATAGAAAATCATATACATTGCGATGAGATAGAAACTACAAATTTTGTATATGGATAAATTTTTTGAAAGGAAAAAAGTGTACAATTTCAGATTTCCAATGTTTTCTACTTACCGCAATTCCAAAACCGCACTCCACCGGGTACCACACCCCAAAATATTCAATTTGGCGAACGGTCCCTATAAAGTTTGATAGAGACTTGAAATTTTGTATATTGGTTAATCATTTGATGAAAACATCCAAGACGAATATAATAATTAAAAAATGTTCATTTATAGGTGTATTTCACAGAAAAACGTTTCAAAAGGGAAATGATAAAATAACATGCTTCGGGATGAAATAAATACTTTAATTTGGTGTACGGGTAGATAGTTCTAAAGGAAGAAATGAGCAATTTAAATTTTCCAATATTTTCTTCTTTAGGGGTTTTTACTCACCAAAGTATTAGATTTGCCGAATAAATATGAAACGCAAATTATTCAGAAATTTGCATTTTTCGGGTGTTGCTTTTTGCGAGACCGTTGATTTTCAATCGGTAGTTGATGACAAACCTTACTATCACAAGAGAAATGAATAACAAATGAAGTATGCCACTAACACCATGAAAAGGGAGGCTCAAATCGATGCTTCAAACAGCCTAATATTACATATTGTAGCGAAAATAATGTGGAAAGTTATATTACTTTGAACCGTACTTTCAATTTTTATTTTTCAATTATTTTTGTTTGTTTTATTATCTACATATTAGTATATTATAATACCCCACACACATATATATATATACATATATATATATATATATATATATATATATATATATATATATATATATATATATATATATATATATATATATATATATTATACAATACAAAACTAATCAGATGAAGAAAACGAAAGCATACATACGTATGAAAAAGGTTTATCGTAGATAACGCAATGCTGCACAAGTACGTTAAGCATTTATAGCAAATAAAATTATTAAGGAAAAAATGGGAAACAAGCCAACCGGAAAGCATTATAGGCCGAGGGAGATTGTAACCCCTCGTTCCCGGTTATAGCATGCTATTTCACCCAGGTAACACTCCCGGTACCAAATACTTTGCCGAAACTTGACTTCCGAAATGGTGTCGAGCACAAGATACTGACCGTGAAAGTGAGTACAAAACTCAAGTATCGAAGAAAAATCCGAAGGACAAATTCGAAGTAAAAAACCATAATGAAAAAGGCCAAGAGTCGTTGACAAATGAGAGTGCAATCTATATATAGCATTATACTACCACTAGGGTGCGCTATCAGTTAGTTCCGTGTAGGTGAATCTCACAGTTACCATTTCAAAAATCGATAACATCACAAATGTGTACAAGTTATATCCTGAAAATAAGCGTTTCTTACATCGTTGTATACAGTATTATAATAATGTCTAAGGAAATTTGCAGGATAATGTTTCTTGATCGCCTCTTGGACTATTCTTCTGTCATTTGTAGTTCGATCTTTTTTGAAAGTATGGATTCGTTTATTACGTTTTAGATCATTTACAGTAATATTTCGTAATATACTTTTACTCAAATTTGAGTTCCAATCGATAACGTGGTTGATGCTGTTCTTGAAATTATTTCTCTTGTCGTATAAAATGGTATACAAACAATTGTTTTTATCGTAAAGGATGCTAATGTCCAGGACATCAACTTGATTTTTATTTTCCAGTTTATTTTCCAGTTATTGCGAGACTGATTTTCAATCGGCTAGTTGATGACAAACCTTACTATCACAAGAGAAATGAATAACGGAGTATGCCACTTACACCATGAAAAGGAAGGCTCAAATCGTTGCTACAAACTGCCTAATATTGTAGCGAAAATAATGTGCAAAGTTATATTACTTTGAACCGTACTTTCAATTTTTATTTTTCAATTATTTTTTTTTGTTTTATTATCTACATATTAGTATATTATAATACCCCCCCCCCCCACACACACATATATGTATATATATATATATGTATATATATATATATATATATATATATATATATATATATATATATATATATATATATATATATATGTATATATATATATATATATGTATATATATATATATAAGTTGTATATATATATATATATATATATATATATATATATATATATAAGTTGCATAAAATCCTATTAAAATCCGTCCCATCACTATTGATTTTAAATCATATCTTCTATCGCAAATAAAGAACTTTTAGCCACATTGAAAGTAGTAATGAATAAGATTAAATATAAAGGTATATATTTTATTACCAATAGTGAAGAAGCTATTAAAAAATCAATGTAATTTCTAAATGCTTGTATTTTAAAAGTTTCGACTTTAATGATTTATTTTCAAATATAAATATCAAAGACTTATTTGATATTGTCATGGAAATCTACGAAAAATACAATATGTAGACAAAATAAATATGAATTTAAAATATTGGTTGAAATGGTTTTATTTCAAACTGTTCTGTACGATGGCAAATCTTATTTTAAGCAATTACATGGTATACCCGATGCATGTATATGCGATATACATTTCCTGTATAATACCATCTAGCAAGATTTTCCAAAAGGTTTTTTTGTAAAATTATCTACAGATCTTATAAAATAACTGTAACTGACTGTTACAGATTATATTTGAATAAAACTACAGTCGATAAACAACCTCAATCGTCAGAAGTAAAACATCAGAGTGATTGATCTCAAGACCTCTTGACTAGTATCTATGATACTCTGTTTTGTAATAGGATGCGTACCACTTTATGTGTGATGCTGTACATTGTTATTTAGGTAATAAGTTTTAAAGATAAATATTTGATTTAATCTAGTGTAATATTGTATGACCTTCATAATGAAGAAGTATATTAATTTGCTATGTTGATTTATACTAACATGCATATTTCATCACGTATAGTTAATGTGGATTGATAAGGTTACATATCGACATTTCAATATCATTCATCGCATAGTGTTTAATATATCTCATGCTTACTGGCTATTATTGCATCTTCATATATTTATGTCTTATTTAATGTATGATTTTCCTCTTAAACCTTGATACATTGATACTTATGTATTCTTTTACCGCAATGTACGGCTCTCCGGCCATTATTTGGTACATTGCATCCATCTCCCTTTATCCTTTTGGAAACACACACACACACAGATATATATATATATATATATATATATATATATATATATATATATATATATATATATATATAATATACAGTTCCACAATATAATAAATAAAACGTTCGAAGTTATATAATACACTAAGAATTCCCATCATCTCTTATCGGTTTTTGGTTACTTCCATTTAACTGAAAAAGCCATTTTCTAAATCAAACATAATAACGTTCGACTTTCAAAAACTTTCTCCAATTTCAACAAAATGTACAATTTCTCATTGTCCAATAGATGTTTTAGTCATCGTACTGAAAATTCCTCTTAATTCTTTTAAAAAGACGTTATCCATTGAACATTTAATATATATTTTTAACACATTTCTATGCATATAATAGATAGTAAATAATATCTATGCTCTTGTAATAAATTAACAATTATAAAGGATATGTAAATATAAAATAATTGTTAATTTATTTGCAAACACCAGTATATGAAAAGAAAACACTTGACGAGGTATAGGAAATTTGATATATTGTTTAAAATCAATTTTGTTGGTTAGACCTCCAAAGGTCATAACTAATTATTTTGAACTCAATGTATCTACTTGTGTATATGTTTCATACTTGTATATATGTTTGATACTTGTCTATATGATTGATACATGTATATATATTTGATACGTTTATATATGTTTGATATGTGTATATATGTTTGATAAAATTCTGGCATCATATCTGTTCATTTACTTTGTAGGTGTTAGCGTGCGTTACATGTGTGTAGCGTACGTTAATTGTACGTAGTGTACGTTACATTTCTTTTCATGCTCATTTCAAGTGCAGCCTATTCTCATTTTCAAATAAATATGCAAAATAATTATCAATGTTTAGATATGTTATACATTCATTGAAATTCCTCATAATAAATTGAAGTAGTTTTTATTGTTCCTCCGTTTTCATATTTAGATACTGTTACGAACGTGCTCTGAAGTATACTTTACTCCCTTTCACGGCAGTCTTTTTTGAACACCAGATGCATTAAACATCTATACAGGCATCATTTCCATGACTTCAATCTAGGGTGTCCGTGCTCGTAGATGAGTTGTCATATTTCTTGCTTTATCGCTAATTTTATGACTTTCCGAAGCATTGAGAAGCAACTTCAAAAAACAAATATTCTACGAGATATGAGATATTTCTAGAAGTGTCAACAGAGAGATACTATAAAAGGAGTCATCACTCAGTTGGAGAACAGTTGACGCGAGATGAACTATATTGAACTATGATATTCGCCAATGTTTTGAGAATAATAGTTGCTGTTTGTAAATTGAAATACTTCAAAGTTTCGAAAATAGTATGGATTGTTTTGTGAAGTTAGGAGATCATCTAAGTGCAGTTTTACATTGTATTGTTCCTGTTTACGCTGCGCTTGTGAATAAATGTGTTAATTTACCAGAAATTTGAACTAAGTCTCCTATCCAGACAGCACGCCCACGATTTCAGAGGATATGTTGTAAAAATGCGACAGGGTTCTCTGCACTTGAGTAACGGGGTGTTATGCCGTAAATAAGAGAGCGACGATGGAAAGTACATCAGATGACATTTACCGTTCCCTCGCGCCAGGGTGCCCAGCGTACTTGATTCTAGGGTGAAAATGGATAAAAATATATTTTAGAGTATTTTATACGTTCATAACAATACTAATAGAAGATAAACTGCCGTTAAGATCACGTTATAAGCAAAAAGAGAATTTAGTAAATCTGCTAATTTCGCAGTAGTTAGAAAAAGTTTAAGGAAGCATAAATGTCGGGTCTTGCACCAAACAAAACATTTTTGCAAATGAAACAAATTAGCAATCGTTCAATGTCATGTGAACAAGTCTTGTTCAGTTAGGTTCGCATAAGTTTCAACGTTCTCCTTTGGACAATCATGAATCAGAAATGTGATAACTAAATTTCACTTGAAAGTTTGAAAGTCATAATTATTGATATGAGCCTATTTATACTGAAAGAATATTTAAATATCCCATCACATATAATATGATCTTTTAATGTAAAATAAAACAAAATTCTACCATCTTTCAGTTTATGGCTTCATATTGACTCAGCATTAGAAAGCTTCTAGACAATTTCATCCGACCTCGACAGAAAATGAACATTTAGTTGTTTTAGTCTTGTTTTGTTAGCTTAGTATTGAGTGTAATGGTATATAATTGGGGAGTATATATTAATTTCGAATTATTATTTTTCATAAGATTAATTTTGTAATTGTCATAATATTTTTCGATTATTGTCATGTAAATCTAACTACACGCTGATTTATAACTATTTATGACTGAAATATCAATGTATACTGTCTTATTTGCATATATGTATCAGCAGATGTACTATCAAGTTAGTTAAACCGTTGCGCATTTCTAAAAATAATAAAAATGTGGCAAGTAGCATCATATAAAACTTTTACACTAGTTCAGACAGTTTTATTCAAAAACAGGCGATAGCTACAAATTAAATAATTAAACAAATGAATTTAAGAAAGGTAAATGTATTTTTTTTATATAGAAAGTATTGCTTATTAAAAATTTTCAAATTTGACGGGAAATTACGTTGTGAAATTTCCAGGATATATAAATGGAACCTCACAGAGGTATAATTTATTTTATCATTTTAAAACATTTATATTTTAATTTTGTTGCAATTAAGCCTTTATTTAATACCCGTATAATATGTACGGAAAATATGTAGACATGATCAAAAGTTTGAATCCCAGTTTTCGAGGAATTTTATCGTTTTCAGATAGATTGAACGATTATGTAGAATTATCAATGTGCATATACTACGTAAGAGGCTGTGTAAAGATATTTTAAGAACAAATGCAGTGATGCGAATTAAATTCGGAGATCATAGAAATCTGGGACTACTGGGGCACTCTTTATTTCAAATGAAACTAAACATATAAAAGGCTCCCAAGTTTTGATTTTCAAATGAATATGTGATGGCAGACAAACTCGTTATATCAACTGTAAATTTAAGCTAGTTATTCATTAGCAACTGAATAACACAGTTTATAGTTCAGTCAAGTACCAGGGTCAAGTTAATTCACGTTTTTGAGTTAATGTACGTTTTTAATTTCCCCATTAATACATGATAATATATATAACAAATACAGGAATGGTGTCAAAATATAGACTCTAGATCCCGGAAAAACATTTTAAGGTAGTGCTTGTTTGTATGCTTGGATGTGTGTCTATCTGTCTATGTTTCTGTCTGTGTAATGTATGAATATACTCTAACGGGAAAACTATTTGGCAAAATTTCTTAAAATTAGTAAATGGGTTAATTGTAATTTATCCTGGTGCTGATTAGATATTGGTACAGTTATAAATAAAAGTGTCTGCACTTTCTGCGAAATGTCCCGTAAAAGTATGTATTCACTCAAACTGAAAATTAATTGACAAAATTTCTCACTTTGTGGTAGATAAGTTACTTGTGTGTACTAAGTTTCTGTACTGATTTGAATTAGATTTTGGTACGATTTAAAAAAAAATCGAATTTGCCTAATTTTTACGAAATAACCTGAAAAAATATTTCTATATATGTTGAAAAAACATTGAAATGGGTTCACTTTTTAAATAAATTTTGTGGATTAAATTATTAATCTTAATTAAAATGGTCGTAAATCGTAACATTTGTACATTGCTATCATGGACTCAAAACCCACCATTACCTTTGACACGAGTTTCTTAACATAATCATTAAATCAAAACACTATACCTTAAATCCACATTTCAACCTTTAAAATAAATTATCATTTAATGACACCTCTATATTATTATGATTAAAATTACATGAATTTATTAACAAACGCTTAAGGAGGAGACAGTCAGTGTGAGATCAGATCTTTTGATGCTTATTCCAGAGATCAAAAATTGACCTAACATGTATAAAGACTGGCACATACCTCTGTATTTTGGGTCTGTAGCTCAGCATGACTGTCACCCTTTCTGATTCTTTTCGAACATTTGGAGTCACACCTCATCCTTTTCTATAACATTAATTGATACATTAATTGAATTGATTGAGTGATTTTCTATAACATTTTCTTGAATAATCATTCCGTGACTTCACGAATCTCTGTCTTAAACTCTTGAATACTCATTCCTTGACATCATGAATTGAATGTCTTGAACTCTTGAATAATCATTCCTTGACAACACGAATCCATGTATTGAACTCTTAAGTAATCATTCAATTATATTCGTTGACTTTCTTCCCCGCCGATGCATCATTTTGCCTGGTGTTCAGATACGCCTTCTTTGCTCTCCTGGTCTCACAGTATACACTTTAGGTGAAAACTAATTGAACACATTATACGAAATTTAGCAGTTAACTCACCTGTGGGATAATACTGGTGCTAATTAGATGTTGGGGTGATTCGGAATAAAAAAATATCCTTTTTTCAAAATGACTTTTTGCGAAATTTATCAAACTCTAAAATAAAAGACTACGTATGCTCAATGTATCAATTAAATGCCTGTTTTATATATAATTGTTAACACCGAAAAGAATAGTCATCCACGTTAAAAAATGTCAATTACATTTTATTGATCTTGCTTCTCTATATCTCCATGTACGATAAAGGGCATACAACATTCAATGAATACATTTTAAATTTTATAATGAGTTTTAAAGAAATGATGAATATAAATTAAATCTAGAAAAACTCCATAAAACTTAAATGGATGGTATACTACTTTTCATTTCTGAAAAGGTTAAATGCAGTTTTTAAATTTTAACATTTTATTTCAAATCCCAATGGGTTGGTAGAAGAATATACAATTTTCATTAAGATATATCTGAATGGTGGTAAAATATGAAATCCATTAAATTAGCTTTTATTCATACAAATATTTTAATTATAAAACATTTCTTAATGAAAGTATACACAATATTTAATCGGATCACTTTGATGTTTACAAATTCTGGTATAATTGAATACCATCTCGACTTATGTACCGATTCCATTTTTAAAGAAATATGCAAATCAGATATAAAGATAATTTGTTTAAAACAGTGCTGTAGTATTATACAAAGTGAACAATTATAAATATTCTTGAGCAAATATCTTCAATAAAATTATCATTTATCTCTTTGTTGAATATTAATGTTACATATAATTTATGCACATAAAAAGATTTTGAATATCGGTGAAGAGTAGTTTGCATTAGATTACATTTTGACATTAGTCTAATTATTTAGTTTATGTACTCAATTTAAGCACTCGATATGTTTGCTTTATAGATACGTAAATAAACATTTTTTTATTATTTTAAGAGAACACAAATGAATTTACGCATTCAAAATATTGTACATTTGTGTTGCACGTTGGATGTAAAAGCACTACCAATATTTGAACTTTCAAAATATAAAAAGTCCATATGCAAATAAACATTGACAATGTGTACGTAACAAAATACTGCGGCTTATGTATTATCCATTTAAATTCTGGAAAAATTATATACACTGAAACTTACTTTACACGCAGTTACTTACATAAAATTAAAGTACATACATTAGAATGAAAGCTTTATTTTCACATTGCGCAGCTATATGTATCAGCTAGTGTCACATAAATAAAAAAAAAATATTCTCTAATAATCAGATAGACACAAATATATAATATATAATTGATTTTAATGTGAGGAAGGAATAAAGAATAATTTCATTTAAAAGAAATGTTGTCTTAAATCCATACTCTATATACTTTAACTACATAATATACTACATATATACTATATATAATATATACTATAACTACATAATATACTACATATTACAAATGTACTTTAACAATTTTTCCTCTACATCTAACATTAAAAGTATTCAAAAATTCCTAATGATAGAACTTTTCTTGCACAGTTATTGTAAATGGTTTTAAAGAGAGAACTTTCGCTAACTTATTTTAATATCACATTCAGAAAGCAGTAAATACAACAGAACTTCTCCTTAATGGAATGGCATAATCTATAAAATTAAGTACTGATAAGCGCATGGCGTCATGGAAATAGCTCGCATTTGCTTGGGAACTTTTTTCATATTTTTGTGAATTTCAAAATATTGACTTGGCGTAATTAACTTATATGTGATCTTTGCAACAGAGATTTTAAAGACTGCAACACTTTAAAACTGTAATCCAAGTTTAACCTGAAGTGTTTGTTTTATATATACAGCTGTTTGTCCATACAGTCAAATCTACATTTAACGGAAATTCGGGGAACCGGAAGAATTTTTCGTCTTGAAAAGGTTTCCGTTTCATGCAGGTGATTTAAGGAAAAGCGAAGTTTAAGGTTTAGCTTGAAATGAAGTTGATCCATTGCTTACCTATGCATCAGACTTCAAAAATTCTAAAAAGTGTATTTGTATACTCCTGATTAATACTATATACCGTAATAGTTTATTTAATTATTATAAATATGTATACACGTACAATTCTTCATACTACGATCACAATAATATTTGTAAATAGGAATATGTAGTGTAATCCATGTTTCGTATACTGTTAGCTTATTGCCATACTTTAAAACCTAGATGAATTGACGTTAAAGCAAAATATTACTGCATACTGTGAAGCATAAAACTAAAAATACAGTATACTTTTAGTGAGATGAACTATCAAAATTATACAACATGATTTCTTGGACATATGTTTTACTAATTATGTACGCGACATTCAGTTAAAAATTATGTGTTGATTAATATTTCTAGCATTTCAGAATCTCCTAGTTTAACTAGAAGTTCTAGAGTTCTGAAACAGCTGTCTCAAAATCATCATATGATTTAATAGAAAATTCTGTGAAAAATGGTTCTCTTGGAAATAAATTGATAAAATAGTTAGATGATTTTTCAGTTCTTCGTTCGTTACAGCAGGTGCTTTATTAATAAATTAATTTAAATTGGCTGTCAGTTTCCTCTTCTGTGTTGTGCAGGTTCCTTTTGACACATGGAAATAACATAAATTTCTTAAACTGTCTCGAACAGGTTTGAATATATATATATATATATACTCGTATATATATATATATATATATATATATATATATATATATATATATAATATATATATATATATATATATATATATATATATATATATATATATATATATATATATACATATATAATATGTTTTGTACATTGTATCACTATTGCCCGATATTTTGAATATTTTTCATATATTGAGGATATATACATTTCCGACTTTTTTCCTCATAATGGGTTTCAGAAATTGTTTTTTAAAGCCTTCTCATGCAAAAATAGATAAAATTGAATTCTCTAAATCTTTCTTATTTTGAAGTTTCTATCCCCCCAAATCGTTTATTATTTATCGTTTTTACATTTCTGATATGACAAAAATAAACAATCATCTGCTATGCATTGCACTATTGTCTCAAGACCAAATGGAAATTTAATTTTCCCATTTAGAATTGGAAAAACAGAAAGATGAAAGCCTTTTTTTATGACATCCCTATGTTTTTCTACAATAATATTAAACATGTTTCATTAGAAATTATTAAATGAAATATGAATATAATGAAAAAAAATCTGATGTGGGCAACACATGACTTTCCTTATATAATGTAATGAATTTACTACTTTTACAGTAAAAAAATAGGTTTTTCTTATAGTAGATACTAATATTCATTCCAAGATATTGAATTTTCGACAATTAGTCGTCATTTTCATTGATTTAGCATCATTTTTATCCATTTGGCGAGATTTTCATTAATTTGACAACATTTCAGAAAAGCCGCCAAGTTGGCGACATTTCGCCAAATTCGTCGCCAAAATCTCGCCAAGCGTTATGCACTAAGAAAAAAGTTTTCTTACAGCAGATAAATGACTATTGGCGTTCAAATACAAAAGTATTATTCAAAGTATATTTTTTCATGAATGGAACAAGCTAGATCCACGAGAATGATGTCACTCAATTTATCGCATGGTATTACATATGAAAAGTGAACATGTTTCTCAATAGGAATTTTTTTTTTATGTGACTTTTTCATAACTTTTTTGAAAAATGCACAATATCTCGAGAACGGTTCATGTTAGCGTTCTAAAATTTATGCCAATCGTTTTCTAATGAAAAATTACATAAGAAATGTCTATTTGCGTAACTTTATTAGCGGTTTTGATTTTTTGACGATTTTTTCAAAATTTCATTCGAAAATTTAGGGGGGTTCTGAACATTCGATTACGTATAAAAACAATAGGCTTCCAGTGTTTACGGATTGTGATTTTTGTACCAAATTTGGTTTGAATCGGTTCATTCGTTCGTCAGTTATCGTCTCCACAGACTCACTGACACACACACATACTTTCACACACACACACACACACACACACACACACACACACACACACACACATACACACACACAGACATCACTTCAAAAATGTTTGATTCGTGATCAGGGATGCTTGAAACGTGCTCTCCCGTCGAAAACTCGAATACGAATTTTCGACCCCGTCACAATACTTTCCTTATACATTATGTATATAAGGAAAGTAAAAATGTAAGTACTGTTACAGAAAAAAATGTACGTTTTGATAATTTTTGCAATCTCAAACGTCAGTTTGGCAAAGTTTTTAATAATACAGTTGCAGATTCAATTTCGACCATAAAAGCCTGCAATTCCGTCCCAGTAGTTCAACGTTAGAGCGTCGGCTCGCCAGTTCGGAAATATATTGTTCGATTCCCGACTGTAGCAGAAAACTTTTTTACAATATCTGAAATCAGGAATTAAAGGAATTAACTGATTTTGTAAAAACAATAATTTCACTCCCTCGGGAAAATCTAAGTATAATAATTTCAAAATCCTTCTGTCCAGAACATATGAATATTTTAGGCTGCTTTATTATACATGTTTTACATATATATTACTTTCCTTATATACATAAGTTATAAGGAAAGTATTGTGACGGGGCCGAAAATTCGAATTCGAGTTTTCGACGGGAGAGTACGTTTCAAGCATCCCTGATCACGAATCAAACATTTTTGAAGTGATGTCTGTGTGTGTGTGTGTGTGTGTGAAAGTATGTGTGTGTGTGTGTCAGTGAGTCTGTGGAGACGATAACTGACGAACGAATGGACCGATTCAAACCAAATTTGGTACAAAAATCACAATCTGTAAACACTGGAAGCCTATTGTTTTTATACGCAATCGAATGTTCAGAACCCCCCTAAATTTTCGAATGAAATTTTGAAAAAATCGTCAAAAAATCAAAACCACTAATAAAGTTACGCAAATAGACATTTCTTATGTAATTTTTCATTAGAAAACGATTGGCATAAATTTTAGAACGCTAACATGAACCGTTCTCAAAGATATTGCACATTTTTAAAAAAAATTATCAAAATGTCATAAAATAAAAAGAAATATTTCCTATTGAGAAACATGTACACTTTTCATATGTAATACCATACGATAAATTGGGTCACATCATTCTCGTGGATCTAGCTCGTTCCATTCATGAAAAAAGATACTTTGAGTAATACGTTTGTATTTGAACGCTAATAGTCATTTGTCTGTTGTAAGAATAACTTATTTCTTCGTCCATAATTCTTGGCGAGATTTTGGCGGAAAGTCGCCAACTTGGCGACTTTTTGAAATGTTGCCAAATTAACGAAAATCTCGCCAAATGGATAAAAATGACGCTAAATCAATAAAAATGACGACTAATTGTCGAAAATTCAATATCTTGGTAAAAATATTAGTATCGACTATAAGAAAAACCTATTTTTTTTACTGTAAAAGTAGTAAATTCATTACATTATATAAGGAAAGTCATGTGGTGCCCACATCAGATTTTTTGTTATTATAATATAATAATATCCTATTGGTCATTGGGTTTCTAAAGAAAGTCATCCGAATCACATCTTACTATTATTTCCCTTTTCGGTGACAATATTTTTGGAAAAACTTGGCATTATTTTCTTATAATACTCACTGTTTATTAAAATTTACTAACATGTATATACTGATCATTTTCCCTTTTATATTAGAGAAGGGCATTTCTGTTTATATTAAGGCTCACTGTTCCATGGTAAATATGGACCATTGTGAATTGTGGAGGGAGTGCAACCTCTAAAGATGGTCCCTGTGCTACTACCACAATAAATATACATTTCCCTACGAGAACACCTGCAAAAGGGTGAAGAAACAACGCTTCTTCGAAAAATAAACAGAGATGGCTCAGTTATAGAGGGGCTCACAGCAGGGCGGTTTTGGGGAGAGCTAACCCTTGACCGTTTCCGGACGCACGTGCGGCCAGGTTCATGGGAACTTTGGCTCAGCTGTCAAATATTAATTCTGGGGTGCTAACCAACCCTCTGCCATCATAGCACCCAATAGCTGGATATAATCCTGTGATATCCAATCAATATACCAAGGGCTTCAGTTGAGGGAGCCAATAATAGACCTGGGGCTTAATTGTGTAGGCGGTGACATTTTTCGGATGTTCGAGAGAGAGTGAGATTTTGTGAAAAGAAGCGAGAATTGATTTTGTGATTTTGGAGAGAAGTGTCTCCTAAAAGGGACTGAAGAGATGACGGTCAACCGATGATTCTTCGCCCGATGACCCCGCACCCGATGACGGTTCAACGAAATATTGAAGGTACGCAATGCATGTCCTTTCCACTCAGTCTGTTGACGCTATGTTACTGCTCTCTCTCGACATCATAATCGCTTTTACACTTAAGTAAAGTAATCAGTGTGGAAATTTTTTTAATTGTATTTTAAGAGAAGCCTAAAATTATTACTAGTGTGATTTTAACTATAACCTTAAATGAAGGAATTTAATTGTATACACTATATGTTCATAATTATGAGAAGTGTGGCACGTAACAATTATTGTTACAATGGAAATACACGTGAATGTCAATACAAATATTAATGGGGAATAATTATTGTTTAGTGAGAGTGTCAATTAAATATGTTTTTATTACCTTTAATTTCTTTTTATAAATAAATATGCTATTATTTTAAGTTTTGTCCGCTGTCCTCATTTCTAATTAATATATTATTGATTGATTGTATGTATTTTTATTCGACACGGCCAATGTCGGCGATTGCTTTACTGGGTAATAATAATAATAATGATTTTTGCGTTCTGACCGGACGTGTGGTGAAAATCCACGCAAAGCTCACTATCGCTTACCAATTGCCGCGGAACGAATCGTTTCGATTGGACTCAACAGCGTGAAACCACCAGCGATGACAGTGCTTGTTCAGAAAAACAAGTTTATTAGTCTGCTTGCCTACTTAAAAAAATGATGTCACATAGCCTTGAAACGTATTTATGCTTCACAATTTATGCATCTAACTATGGGACAAGGATATAATAAAAATACATATGCTATGATCCAATGAGAAGCTATTTTAAGGGAGTGAGTGAATTACCTACCCACTCTTAAAATTAACACCAGTAAAATTCACTAGTAAGTTTATCATCTGCCCCTCTTAAGCTTCCATATCATCTTATGAAAATTTTGGTTTGTCATGGGCATGATATTGAAGTAACGGTTTGTTGGTTACAGTGACTGCAGGTCGACGACTTCTGTCGTTATAATTGATTTTAAAAGGGTGTAAACTGCAGTTTTATTATATATAGAATATACGTTAGATATCTTATATAAACACAAAATCAAAATGTCAATAGTTTGAAACTCGATTGATTTGGTAAGGATATTCGAAAAATATGCCTGAAGGATTCAATAACAAATTAAAGTAAAAGTACCAGGGGTATATTTAAGTTCACTAATGGTATATATTTTATTAAAATTACGAAGCAAACCTATAAGAAACGGGAAATGCTTGATCATTAGAACGTTTTCACTGTGTTCCGGGCGGCTAATTTAGAAAGTTAGAAAAACTAGTTTAAATTAAGTGTGACGCAACTTGATTTTATTATACCAGAATCCAATTTTAGTAGCTTTTTCTTTCAAATTTTACAAGAAAATTTTGAAAAATCGGTATTGTAGGTCTAAATGATTACAATTATAGATTATTACCCTTCACTTTAAAGGACTTGAAAAATATTTCGATAGATATCATATTTGACGATGTACTTCCCAGGTGGGAATTGGCTCACCGAGGGGGATTAACAACGGCACAAACAAAAATATTTAATTGGGGCAATATTTCACAACAATGGTTGAAACTAATACATCCCGTGATCACTGACCCATAAATAAACACTTTTGTGCATGTTTATATTAAATTTTGTCCTATGCTGCAAAGTTAAAAAATATAAAATTTTCAAGTTTTCTCTCAATTTTCAACAGTTTTTATCTTGATCAGGATATTTTTATAACAAAGCTGGATATAGTTTTGACAAAATGCCCGCTGTTCTGGTGGAACAACGCACCACCAAGAGATTATACATATATATTAGGAAAATGTAAATGCATTATAATGTTGTATATACCTCTCAGTCATGCATAAAAAAATAAAGGGGTTGGACAAAATAATTCGAACAGCAACAAAATATAACGATTTTAGTATTAATAAGGGTTGAGTTTCCCCCGAATTTAAAAATATTCTATATAGTTTTAGATTATTTGATTGCAAAGTTTCGTGTTTCGTTAAAATTCATTAGTATTTTTTGCTGCTGTCGTATACATAAAAAATCGGCCACAGACAAACAAACATACAGGTAGACAGACAGACAGACTGACATCACTTACAAATTGACAAGGAGGTCTTAAAACATATATTGGTATGAGACCAGAAGACATTTCTGCTGTTTTGGAGATTTATATGATATGTACTGCGAAACAAAAACAGACTCGTATGCGCCAGTTTACGACATTCCTGTTCCGGGAGGTCATGATCCCATTAAATTCTGTGCACATAAATTGCAGGTGTGGTTGAGGCAGAATTTTTCTTGAGGCCGAGGCTTAAACCATGCAAATTGGTAAATAAGATGGCCAATGAGGAAGTGTTACTGCATCGCTCTGAGAATCAACCAATAATAGATAGGGAGGACGTATCTGGATCTCAGACGAAATGATGTGGCAAAAAGAAGAAAAGTTCAACATATATTCAGTCAATTAAGAATTACCGTCGAAGGGTTTGCGTTATAAAAATTCAGGCTATGAACGTCTAAGAGTCAAAGCAGTCAATTAAGAATGATTGGCTAAGAGTGTTATTAAATTAAAATAATGTTATAAAAAATAGATATGCAAGAAATGACTGCAGGGTATCGGTGGTATTTTTTGACAGTTAGAATGATTGTCCAGCAGCAGTAGATGTGGCAATTTGACAATAAGAGCTCAAACTACTAAATATGCGTTCGTGGACAATTGGAGTCGAGGTGTTTCAATTTCCATGACAAACAGCAATGAGTGTTAAATAATGTTTTTCAGTGTCTGTGACAAACAGAGGTATGTGCTAATGTACAGCAATGAGTGTACATTAGCACACTCTAATATTAAATCACTCTCTAATATTAAGCAATAATATTAAGTCAGGTCAGATAGATAATGTTAAGCAAATATAAAATCCTGGTCTTACATTTATCCTCCTTAAGAGTTTATATAAAATGGATGTAAGTTAATCGTAATCATAATATGTGTAATATATCAGGTTAATTTTAAAATTGTGGAATTCAAATTTTGTAGTATGCTAATGAATTATTTTAGGAACTCGCATAAAGAATAAATAATGGTTTATAATGCGGCAACGATGCAATGTACAGATATACGATTTACGGTCATAATAATAGTTAAGAATGGTAATTTAATTAAACCCAAAGAAACAATTATTATGTTATGTCTCATTTTGGTTCACCACAAATGGCATTAAAGTCTCGAATTCGAACATTTTCGGGGAAAAAAACTATCTCTAAACTATATTACACAGTATGAGAAAATAAAAATATGAGATGGAAATAAAATAAATTTGCAAATTTGTAAAACAGCATCAACACAGATATCCTGCCGTATAGTCAACTTAGCTACCTTACAGTTTATGGTAAGTTAGGCAGTTTGGGTAGAAGATATACATTAATACGACAATGTATTACTTTAAACGTGGATAAAGTTCTGATATGTGTATATACGAAAATTAAAACTACTCATGTTGTGTTGAAACATTATAAATGCTCTGATACAAACTTTAAAACAGCGAAATTTGAAATTTAATTTATGCAAACTATTTAAACGATTTAGATACAAAAATATATTATAGTGGACGGAATTAGTTTTTAATATCATTCTGCATTAGTTTCGCTTTTTTAATTTCATAATACGCCGTGATATTGACTTTATCATAAGTTATTAATTATTACTTTCCTTATATACATAATGTATAAGGAAAGTATTGTGACGGGGTCGAAAATTCGAATTCGAGTTTTCGACGGGAGAGCACGTTTCAAGCATCCCTGATCACGAATCAAACATTTTTGAAGTGATGTCTGTGTGTGTGTTGTTGTTGTTGTTGAAACCCAGACCGTCCGACCTACCAGAAAGGTGTAAGGTAACTTCTGTGTGTGTGTGTGTGTGTGTGTGTGTGAAAGTATGTGTGTGTGTGTGTCAGTCAGTCTGTGGAGACGATAACTGACGAACGAATGGACCGATTCGAACCAAATTTGGTACAAAAATCACAATCCGTAAACACTGGAAGCCTATTGTTTTTATACGTAATCGAATGTTCAGAACCCCCCTAAATTTTGGAATGAAATTTTGGAAAAATCGTCAAAAAATCAAAACCGCTAATAAAGTTACGCAAATAGACATTTCTTATGTAATTTTTCATTAGAAAACGATTGGCATAAATTTTAGAAAGCTAACATGAACCGTTCTTGAGATATTGTACATTTTTCAAAAACATTATGAAAAAGTCACATAAAAAAAAAATCCTATTAAGAAACATGTTCACTTTTCATATGTAATACCATGCGATAAATTGAGTGACATCATTCTCGTGGATCTAGCTCGTTCCATTCATGAAAAAATATACTTTGAATAATACCTTTGTATTTGAACGCCAATAGTCATTTATCTGCTGTAAGAATAACTTTTTTCTTAGTGCATAACGCTTGGCGAGATTTTGGCGACGAATTTGGCGGAATGTTGCCAACTTGGCAACTTTTTTGAAATGTTGCCAAATTAATGAAAATCTCGCCAAATGGATAAAAATGATGCTAAATCAATGAAAATAACGACTAATTGTCGAAAATTCAATATCTTGGATAATATTAGTATCTACTATAAGAAAAACCTATTTTTTACTGTAAAAGTAGTAAATTCATTACATTATATAAGGAAAGTCATATGTTGCCCACATCAGATTTTTTTACAAAGTTTAGAGGCCCCGATTCAGCATTTTTGGTTTTTATCTATCTAAAGTTCGATGTGTATGACTGAAATAAAATAAATATTCACAACATGACTGAAATAAAATAGATATTTACTCGCATTTATAACTTATTCTTTAATCAATAGTGATTTCTAAATGCACATGGTATTTAATTACATATAGATTTTTGATTCAGAAACTCCATCTCGGGCAATTTGTGACCCACACACTTATTTTGTCTGGTGTGAAAGATGTGATAATATAATATATTAACCCATGCAAATGCCATTAAATATTTATATATTGTGTTGCATATAATTTTTACATGTTTGTTATACATGGTTTATTAATATATATTTTTCGATTAAAAATAAATAAATGTTACATTTATCAACATATTTTTTCTAGAAATACAAACATATTTAAAGTAATTATTAAATATATAAAATAGGTAAATATAATGGAATTGTGTATGAATATACAGGAAATGTGAATTGTTGCATAAGAGCAAATATTTGGTACGGGAAGAAGACATAGATTATCAGAAAATTCATTTCTAAAAAATGCTATATATCTATCACAAAATATGTCAATATTTTTTAAAGTGTCAGTGTATATTCTTGCAATTGTTAATATTTCTCTGGAAGTAAAACGTGTTTTAGCGGATGATAAAAAAATAGTTCACCATTCGTTATACAGAGGGTTGTATTAAACACTATGTGTGGTATTTTTAGTTATTATATAGATTTTTTGCCGAGTTATATATTTTGCCGCTAGGGAAGTCACTAAATGGAGCTGGTGCTCGTGATTGTGTATTGAATTTCAAATACAATATAATATAAGTATGTGGATGCTACAGATTAAGATTTAACTGAAAAAAAAAGTGTAAACGAATTAAGAGAAATGTATAAGTTTTTTTTTTTTATCTTTGGCAGAATATTTTATAGATTCCAATCAATAAATAGATTTTCGGTATAACTTTGAGACCATAGTATCCGTAATAAGTTGGCGAGAAATACTTATTTGATCTTTAAAATACGAATAAAAAACCTTTTAAACATAAAAATAAAGAATAAACTGGGATTCTGGAAAAATAAGATAAAATATAGATGTCACAATCTAAAAATACGAAAGAAATCGCTTCCATAAATTACTGGAGCTTTGTGTGATCCCATGATAGCAAGCAACTGATAAAGCCCCAGGATTTCAATATTGACTTTTTCACAAATTGGATTTTCAAAGTTTTTTACATATCATTCAAAGAACTTCTATTTCAATATATCTAATCTTACTTTTTACTTATGCTGAACATTAGGATTTGCGACTTACAGTTTCAGTAATGAATACCATTTATAATGCTTTTGAAATATGAAATGAAGTTAAAGTTTTCTTTCCAAACTAATATAGGATTATATAGTCAAGAATATTATAGAAAAATGAATTGTTTGATACAATTTTTTTGTGTAGAAGAGGATGAAAACTACTAATTTTGCACATTCATATATTCATAAATGTTTTTACTAGAAGTTTTATTTGCAAAGATTGATTAGAGCAATACATTGAGGAATTGTATTTGCAGAACATAAGATACATTGGACAATACTACATTCCCTATACATAAAGGATAAGGTATAGGTTAAGAATTGTGAAGGGATCGAAAATTCGAATTCGAGTATTTGACGAAATAACACGTTTCAAGCATCTCTGAACTCAAATCGAACATTTTTGAATTCATGTCTGTGTGTGTGTGTATATTAGTGTGTGTGTGTGTGTGTGTGTGTATGTGTGTCCGTGAATCTATGGATGCGATACCTCACGACCGATTGGAGTGTTTCGAATGAAATTTGGTACGATTATTTCAATCAGAGAATACTGGATCCCAATAATTTTAAACTGAACAAATATTGGAAAACTCTTAAATTTTCGAATTCACTTTTGTAAAGATAAAAAATTCGAACATTCAACAAAGTTAAAATTTTAAATCTTTTATACATAATTATTTGTTCTAAAACGAATGACATAGATTTTAGAATGCTAAATCAAACCGTTCCCGAAGCATTGCGCATTTTCAAATAAATGTATCTAAAATTTATATAAAAATGAACAATATTAAGCCCTTAACTGTCCCTTATTTTTCATGAAAATCATCCAGAAATTAACTATTTTTATTTAAGAAATTTAAGAATTACGACGTTTCTAAATGAGATATGCAATTATTTTGAATTTTTGGACACAGTTTAAGGTTTTACAGCTATTTCACGAAAAAAAAAAACATATGAGAATTTTTTCCCTAAATGTTGGTTTCCCGGTATACATATTATCCAGGATGATAGCGAAAGGAGGTGTATTTCTAATTTCTTTATTGGTTGTGAAAATGCTATGAATAATATATCAAGCAATTAAGACAAATTACAATTGTATCGAACATTGATTACGTTTCAATAATTCTTTTGAGTGTGATTTGATTCAAAACATGCAATGCAGAGTGCAACATTACTGTCAGAACAAAAATACCTAGTCTCCTTTTGGGACTTATTATTATTTTTATCTCTTTTTAAGTAACAGACTCCGCATTCTTTAGATGTGTTTTTTCTTATCTGAGGCATGTATTTGTTTTTGAAAACGTCGTTCAACCCAGTGGTAGGGATTTTCTTCCAAGGTGGGACGGCCGCTCTTTGGAATGGCGTCGGATGAGAGGTATGTTTCTAGAATAGCATCTACTAAGCCCAATAGAAATACCACACCTTTTCCCCTTCGTTTTTTATAAATAACGAACGACTTTAGTATCACTTGATTCAATAGATAAAAAATATTTTTTATAATATTTTTACCTATCTTTCGTGCAATGGAATAATCGCTAATATACTGATTCACAATATCTAATCCTCCCGTAGTTTAGTTATTGTCTGATATAATCTTTGGTATCTTGACAACTTTATTGTGAAACGTTATGTCAACCATATCGTTTGTATGGATAGTTTGTATGGATAAAACATTGTACCATCTTTGCTTTCCTTCCATTTGATGACAAGGAATTTCCCCCGATGGAAAGCAGTGGATTTGATTTTCCCTAGTTTCATTTTCATCAATTCTGGAGACATTTCATTCCGATTTTGTTTAACTGTTCCATATGTATCCGTTTGATACGTCAGAGGAATGTCTTCCAATTGCGGAGAAATAAAAAGCTGTCTGTTATAAGACAATGTCATTTTTCAGCAATGGCCTAATAAGTGACATCACTACTTGTATCGACTGAGGCAGATCTTTGTATTTCTGGTCAAACATAGTACCTTTTCCAATATATATACTAATTTGCGCCCATTTACACTCATGTCCAAAAGTTAAGCATAATCCGTAAAATGCGAAAAATTCGGAGTTAATATTGATATAATGGTTCACAATCAGTTGCAAAAAATCATGGGACGAAGATAAATCATTGTGCATATACAAAACAACTGAATACGCAATGCACCGGCGCACGTCGGAACGAGCATAAAACGGTCTCGAGCGGCATGAAAAGTTGAGTCAGAATTTCGCAATTGCTGTGATACGGAGCGTTATTAACAATCAAAAAGGACGAAAGAATTCACAAAGATGCCAATTGGACATGTTTTTGAAGAGACGAATTATTGGAATGCTGGAATCTTATCGATCCCAAACCGAATCTTCTCGATTTCTGAATGTGACTCAGTGTGTGATCTTCAGACTGTGGAAGAGGATCCAAACCACTGGATATGTTACCCGACGACCAGTACCAGGTCGGCAAAGGGTAATAACCTCTCGACAAGACCGATATTTGGAGATAATTGCGCGATGTCAGAGGAACCGTTCTGCCAGACAACTGGGTTCAGCCCTGATAGCCACCACAAGAGTCATTGTTTCTAGATAAGCTGCTTACAGGAGACTCAGACACGTTGGTCTCAATGTTAAACGACCAGCAGCTTGCGTCCGCCTGACGTCTGCATAGAAACGTGCGTGTGTACAGTGGAGTTTGGAACATGGTCAGTTTGGTGGACAACAGAGGAGCAATGTTCAGTGATGAATCCAGGTTTAGCCTGCAAACTAATTCTCACCGTACCACGACTGGAGAGAATATGGAACGCGTTTTCACCCTGGAAACATCACTGAAAGACATCGTTTTCCGTTTTGGGGAGTCATGGTCTGAGCAGGAATCATGATGGACGGCCGTACAGACCTTCACATCTTTGACACGGGGCCGGTTACCGGTCGAAGATACGGAGACGAAGTCCTTGAGCCTATCGTTATATTGCTTCGAGGTGATGTTGGTCCTGATTTCATATCCATGGATGATAGGGCGCCTCCTCACCGTGCTGCCGTGATCGACGACTTCCTTCAAACTGACGATATCCAGCACATGCAGTGACCTGCCAAATATGCTGACCTGAATCCATTAGAGCATGTGTTGGAGATGTTCGATAGATACTTTGTAGCCCTCTGCTACTCACCAAGCTCTGTTCCGAGATGAAAACTGCTCTCCTTGAGGCTTGGAATTCTTTGAGTACACAATTCATCCAAACTCTTATCGAAAGTATGGGAAATCATTGTGCAGCATCCGTGTCTACCCGAGGTTCCCACACACCGTATTAAACTGCAGCATCACATTGTTTTAATCATCTATTTCATTGAGGTCAACACTCGTATTGTTACCCTTTTTCTTTCAACCCTTTTCTTTGGAAAATAAAAGTCGTTAATAACCTTGTTTTGCATTGTTTTCTTCTTCTATAACCTTATTACACCCGCATACCCCGTTTCCTTCCGTTTCGATGTATATTTTCTGAAAATTTTACATAAACAACAAATATGCTTAACTTTTCGACATGAGTATGTATCCCGAAGTTCATTTGCATAACATGCAGGATTTGATTCCAAAACGTGACCGTTTGATGGGAATATATTGTCGCCACGACAAACGGCCTTTGCAAAGAAGCAATGTTTCATCAAGTTATTTAACGCTCAGGAGTTATAGCCCGTCGGAAAAGTTTATTTAGATGTTCTAACACAGGCCAAATCTTGTATAGATTAGGATTTTGATGGTTATTACGATCATCAGTTTCGTTATTCACAAAGTGCATATACTTATGTATATTATAAAATCTATTACACGCCATACTATTAGAAAAAAATGGAGTTGAAATAGAATGTTTTTTATTCCAATACATATCAGTTTTTAGCTTTTTTATGATACCTTGTAATATTATAATACTTAAAAATATTATTATTTCATGCTTACTAACTGGTGTCCAAGCTTTTCGACCTTTGAGAAAGTGAAAATCTGGAGCAGAATGACATTTTTCGACACATCTGTTCGTTTCAGAGACGATGAGATCGATCAAATCATCATTGACAAAATGCTCAAATTGTTTCACAGTGCCAGAATTGACAGTGCCAGAAACTGACATTTACTTTCGGCGTTTCCAGAAATTTAAAATGTGGGGGAATACGATCTAACACATCGGGCGTAATCGTATGCCACACACGGCCAGATAACAATGGAACGCCATCACTGCTATCATCGGATTCAGAAACTGAGCTATCATAAAATTCACTTACTTCAGAATCATTGCAGGATTCACTATCACTAAAATCATCATTCAGATCACTTGAGTCATCCGAATCCATCATAATCACATATAGAAAAACAGCATTTTTTTTTTTATAAATCAACTACCTACGATTAACAATCGGTGCGCGGAAAAGAACATGAAATAATTTGCTAGAATCACAAAGATCGCTGTAATAATAATTCATTCCAAACTCATGCTGATATCTATTGATCCAAATAAGAACTAATACATCCGAATTCTTCTGGGGACGATAAATAAATAAGTACATCGGTGGCGTTCGTGCCATTCAGTCTATAGCTTCAAAAACGCTTCAACCCGGCAATGTCACGAGGGCGACAAATAGGGATAGATATTCCATCCCGTCATATTCACGGCGGTGACGCTTAAGCGGTTGAGTATCATCAAATATGACCACGGGACATATCCTAAGATAACAGAAATTTTGATTCCTTCCTCGAATGCAGGGCAAATGGGGACTTTGCGAAAATTATTTTCAGATTCTTCAAAATAGCCCCTTCTTTTTGACCAAGCAATCTTAATATTTGCTTGCTTATAATATCAACCGATGGGCAGATTCTTATGGAACATGTTTTTTTTAATTTTCCCCGGGGCAGAGGAAATTATGGTGCTTTGAAGTATTTCCAGGAGATCTCCAGCTGACCTAGAACGCCTTATCTTTACATAATTGGCAAATTATGAATTCTAACTGCACCGATTCGCAGCTAGAGACAGTTTAAACTTTCTCTCAATCGATAGCTCATAGTCGATTTCTATTCATAAATCCTGCATCTGCATCTCTAGACCAACCACTTCAATCGCTAAAGTAACGCATAACGAGCATTATGTTTATGCTTATAATTTTATTTAAATTTTGTTTTTCAATAAACATTTTATACTCTGCACTGTTAAAGGACCGATACTTATAATTTAAAAGTCTCTACTTAAGAACTGCTGCAAAAGACGACGTTCGTAAAAGAGGATATTCTAAACTGTAAAGTGATTAAAATACCGAACAAAGTTATTCCATTAAGAAAGTCATTTCTTCTTCTGTATTGTGTTGAGTTTAAGTTACAATTCTTCATAAAGTAAGACAAAAAATATGCAAATGAAGTTCATGGTTTTAGATAGTGATCTCATTGAGTTATTCTGAAGAGATCATTAACTTAAATACTCCGAAAGTAACATTAGAATTGCAACAGTTAATGCATTATTGCTGAAGAAATATGGTTAATTTAGAAACATGTTCGAGTATAAAAAAAATGCCATTGCTGAAAAGAATGCATCCGAGTCGATAAATTAATTTGGGTTCGGAATAACTCAATTGTACACAAAATAATAGGAAAAATTTGAAATTGATACTATCTGTAACAGAAATTTAACTACGTACAGTTTAAACCACTGTGCGTAATTAAAATAAATCAACTCGGATTAAGGCACCCGTGGGCGGTTTTTTTTTGTGTTTAAACATTTCAAATAATATTTTATAAATATTATTGTTGCGAATGCGTAAAATGCGTAATTTCGCATGCTCACTGTCAATAAGGTAGAAAAACATTTCGAGTCGAACATTATTATTGTGTAAAGAAACGGGTTATTTGATCTTGGCAACAAAATCTGTGATAGTGGTGTTATATACATGAAATATCGCCAACTTTGCGACTTTTATCAGATTTCAAAACGCACTGGATTTCTGTTGATTTTTACATTATTTTCTAATATACGCTCGCTTTCTAAGGGTTTCTATGGAGAGCATATAAATTAATCATCATTCAGTTGGACAGGGTAGACGAAATACAGGACAAGCTGGTGAAATGCATTAGTGTTTTGACAAAAAAAATCCGTTATTTGGTAAATTAATTGTGCATTTAATGGTTTTTTTATTGTACTTCACGGTTCTATTGTGATCTTGTAAAATAACTATATTGTTATTAGCCATATATACTGTTCCTGCAAATGCTTATTGGTGCTTTTAAATAAAAGCATTTGCTATCCAGAAATTCAAACTAAATTTGTTATCCTGGGAGTACACGCACGATTCCAGAGGATACGTCCTATCAATATACTAATCAACTAATTTTGAAAGTGATTCTGAAAAAAAAATAACACAATCTTCTAAAATTTCTAAAAATATCATTGTATAAAAATTTGAGAGATTTTAAATTCTAGAAACCAGCACAGCAAGTCAAGTTTTCGTACGTGAGATAAGAACTGTATTGGGCATAAGTTCATGAAAAGCTGGTGATTATTGGTTGTCCGTGAGTAAAAAGTTGGCCATGATTGTCGAAAAGAATTTTTACAATAAAAGTATATTTAATTTCCAAGAAGAAGGGTGCGCCTCTAAGTTAAATTAAAAGTGAATACGAATCGTAAATGAAAAGCTTAATAATAATTTTAATTACTTCAAATAATAATTTTAATAACTTCAAATAATAATTTAAATACCTTCAAATAATAATTTTAATAAATATATATACGTTTGAGAAACGCTGTCTCATCATTTTAGTGTGTTGCAATTTACTGTTTATCTATTAAGAATCATGTTTATTCACAGGTTGATAGCGGACTCTGCTAATAGGTGAGTTATTTGTCAAACGCATGATGTTGTGCATATGATCACGATTCCAAATTAAAATGATTTAACAAATTAAACAAATGTTTAAATATTAAAGTAACAGAAAGGCTCACCAAATTACAAATATTTATATATCTATTATACTGTTCTTCATATTATCATATATATAAAGCTCAGAGAGGCTGTTTGACTGGCAATGTTACACAACTCAAACTGCTGAATATAGAAACTTGGGACATTTCACATGTGGAAACTGACCCACGGATAATAGTAGATATCTAAATTTTTGTTCGATAAACTTATATATCCCGGAGTCTTTTCGTTTTTTTAATATTAAATAGGTAAATTACACTAAACGCTGACTCGATTATAAATTATACGGCTAAAACTGCTGAAAGTAGAAACTTGAAACTTTGCATAGCCGTGGGACTTTTTCCTGTGAGTATACGAATATAATAAACATTATATGGATTTTGCTCGATAACTCGATAAATCGTGGAATTTTTGGTTCTAAAAATCTTTCACATTTAATTCGCAAGCAAGTAGACTCACAAATTTCGTTTTTATACCATCATATGCAAAAAAATATATATCTTAAATTTTCTTAATTAATTCTATTGATTTCTTAATTAATCATATGATGAGCAATCAATCCTTCAAATATTTTACAATTACAGCAGACAAGTTTTTGATATTTTATCAATGTGACTTTATTGTAATAACTATGATAACCGAATTATTTTTCAAATACCGAAATAGATTATTGGCTATTTTTTAAATCAAATAATTGAAAAATAATGCTATAATATTGATGGATAAATCTCAAAACGTAGAAAAATATAGGCACATACACTGATTAGAGATGAAATAGTGTTGGATAAGTCTGAAAATGTAGAAAAATATAGGGACATACAATGATTAGAGATGAAATGTTGGATAAATCTGAAAATGTAGAAAAATATCAGCACATACATTGTTTAGAGATGAAAAATTGTTTCAAATACCGCAATTTCTATATTAACAGAATTATAAAATGGGTATCAATCTTAGGCTTAAATTTTAAATAGTTTTTGATAATCAAATTTTTTTAATTGTGTAGGTTTCACATATAGTGACCACTAGATATTTCGCCTACTTGAAACAAGGTTGAGAATGGCTAACAGTAAATATTATAATTTATGCAAAATCTAAAATAATGTAATAAAACAAATTATTTATATTATCAACACTCATTATTTTCTTTTTCTTCTATTTAGTTAAACCTGATTTTTGACACAAATGAATTAAAATGCAAGACGCGCAACGACATGAACATAAAGGATATCAACATTAACCATCATTGTTTTTTGCTGCAAATATTCAAAGGGGGATATTCATTGTGAAGAAAATGTATATTTTTCAGCTTCAGAAAAACTTTGTTATATGATGATAGTATTTCCAAAATGTATACCATAAAAAAACCATGAACATATATTAGCCAAAGCTAGAATATAATTGTATTTGTTAAAATGTAAATCAATAGTTCTGATTGATATGATTACTAATTACAGGTCATAGTGAAACCCATTACCTCGGATTTCTTTGTACTGCCTCTTTAAGGGCACAACGCTAAAACATTAAAGAAGATCATTAAAGTAAGTGGAGACATACGTTTATAGATTTCCAATAATGTTCTAAAAGCGAAAATGCACGTTGACATATGGCCCCCCTTAAAAAATACTATTCTGCTAATAATACTGTCCTATGCTTGCGTATTTATGTAATGTGTATATAGAATGACATACAAAACCGTGTTAATTTTACTATAAATGGGTGAAAACAAGTATAAGCATATATTATTTATGGTTATACTTATTATAAATAAAACATTGTTCTGCAAAATTTTATCGCGTTAGACGATTCAATAAAATTGATTTTGCTATTATTTATGGCACTTAAAAGATATTGCACAATCCCTATATATTAAAAGGCATCTGACAATCCATGTCTGTGTAGCCAATAGAAGTGAAATAAAGTGTTTATATCTCAGATGGAAGGCGTTGACACAACATGATGTAATTGCTTGGTCATGGGACTTTAATGCCTAAAGAAATTAAAGTAACATCTGTATTGAGCTCATGGAGTTAGAGATCAGACTATCCCTTTAACTACATGATTCATCTGAATAGGAAAGTTAATATCGCGAGATGACTTCCCAATATAAAAAAGTCAGCATTTGATTATTTAAACCATGGATATTTGAGACTTGTTTCCTCCTTTATCTTAATATTCATGTTGCGAACAATGACTGAAATGTAAAATTGATTTTTAGATAGATTAGTTTGAGCTGAATTGTATAGTGAAGTTCTGAATTTAGAAAGAGTTATTTAGTTCTTTTTATCTCCGATGTATGACCAGTTATTGAAAACCTCAAAAGTGAAACTTGTCAGCCATTAAACATGATAATTTCGTTGTTAGGGGTCTAAGTGAGCCTGGATAGTCTCCATTATGTTTACGGATGATACAGTGTGTGTGTTTTGGTGGTGAGTCGCATAATAAATAACAATAATGAGTGGGAGGTGTGAATGGCTCAGCGAGGAGTGGATGAAAGGCAATCTTTTAAACCTTTTTGAATAGCAGATCTGAGATATTCTTTTGCAACTTTATCCCGTCTTATGACGGACTATTAAGTATATTGTTTACATTTGTTTACATTTGTTACTAATGTTTACATGTGCTATATGTTATGGATTACGTGTGTTCCATTGAATGTATCTATTACATTATATTTTGTTCAAAAACATACTTCATCTAACTTAACAGTCAGATTAAATAGACCATTATATATTGCAGTTTTCTATCAGATTTTTAACATTTCTACACATTAAGACTCTCCAATTCTTCTGACCAAAGGAACATTCTGTTAAATCTACGATATCAAAGAAAGCATTAGAAAATATTTAACACACCAGGGATTTCTATCATCTTTTATTGGTTTTAGGTTACTTCCATTTAACTGAAAAATCATGTTCTAAATCAAAAATAATGACGTTCGACTTTAAGACATTGCATCCAATTTCAACAAACATGTGCAATTTCCATTTTCCATTAAATTTTTCAACCACAGTACAGAAATCACGATACTGAAACCATTTTTCAACCACGGTACTGAAAATGTCACTTGAAAATTTTAACGAAACTTGCTCTTAAAATATAAAAACGTTTTATGACGAATGGAACTTACAATAACTTAAATCATAAAATGTAACTGCAATTTAATAACTAAAGAAGTTATATTATTAAAAAAAAGGATTAATTTTTACTTTCCCTGCAATACATGGTGATGTATAGAAAAAGTATTAGAATCATGCCGAAAATCGCAACTCGTGTTTTCGACTGATTTACATGTTTTGGGACCTGTCTGTCTGCCTCTCTGCGTGTCTGTCTGTGTTTCTGTATGTGTGTTTGTGTGTCTGTATGTGTGTCTGTGTGCCTGTATGTGTGTCTGTGTGTCTGTATGTGTGTCTGTGTGTCTGTTTGTTCAATGTATGTATCCCCTCTAACTCAAAAGCAAATGGAACGAATTTCATAAAAATTGATAGGTAAGTCACTGGTGTATGACCCTGGTGCTGATTAGTTTTTGGTACGATTCGGGATAAAATAACCCACCTTCTTTTGCCAAATGGCCGCAAGAATTGCCTGTATCCAATCTAGCTAAAAAACGAATTAGCCGAATTTCACAAAATTTGGTAGATAAGTCGGTTGTGGGTTACCCTGGTGTTGATTAGATTTTGAAAAAAAGTAACCTGCTTTTTTTGCGACATGGACCGCAATAATCGTCACAATCTGAAATAAAAGACAATGTATGCTCAAATATATCAATTAAATGCTTTTTTACATGCAACCTTTGACGAAGAAAACAAAATAATAAAGATCAAACCCATCACTCTAGGACTAGCAGTTCTCGAGATATTTTAGTTTTTTAACATTTTTGCTTCGTCGGTTTGGAGAATAAATCCAGTTACCAAACTGGAAAGAAAATTGAATTAAAAGTGAATTCACTTTAATTAAAATAAAGAGAAAATGGATATAAATATGTCTGCAGCGAAAGTCATGTGCTGCCCACATCAGATTTTTACTTCCCCTGCAATACATGGTAATGTATAGGGAAAGTATTGGAATCATACCGAAAATCCCAACTCGAGTTTTTGACGGATCTACACGTTTCGAGACCTCTAGAATAAAAAAAAAAATACATTTTTAGCCTGACATCTGTGAGTGTGTCAGTGTGTGTGTTTGTCTGTTTGTCTGTGTGTTTGTGTGTCTGTGTGTCTGTCTGTGCAGATTTTGTATCCACTCCAAATTTAGTGTCATTTCAATTAATTTTGCGTATTATTTAGTGCAATTAAACTCAATTTAATGAAATATTAATGAAATTAACAGAAAATTAATTTAAGTCTGCAGGGTAAGTCATGTGCTGCTCACATCAGATTTTTTAGAATTATACTCTTAAAGTAAAGTTAAAATAATAATTCTTTGAAAAATCAGAAATGTAACTGATTTTTATGATAAAGTTTGAATGCAATGAACTCGTGCAATTAGCTTTATACTTGTGAATTTTAATTCCCAATTTAACGTATTACAGTTTTAAACGTATGTTTTGCACGCAGAAAGTGAGAATATTGCTAAGAATATTTCCAAAGACAACTGCAATTAGTGAATATTAAATAAGCATTATTTTAAGTTCTCGATATAAAATAAAATACGTTAAAAGTAATATATGGTACAATAAAATTATTATATGTAAAAATAATATATTCAAATTAGAATACTCAAGCAACTTAAAGAATATACTTTATTAATTAGTATCCCTACAGCAATACGAAAATAACACTTTTGTTCCAATATGTGAAATTTTGTTGGAAAAGGACCATCCAAAACATGGTAATAATTGGCAAAATGCAGTACGTAAGTTAAATATGAAATAATTATTTAATAGAAATATATTTAGTCGGTATAAAATAATGTCAATTTAAACCAATGTCCCTTTGTATACAGTACATAATAGATAAAAATATTTGTATATAATGTGGAGTAAAATTAATTTACATCGAGATGTTGAGTTTCGCATCTTGATATTGCTAATAGATTGTGTAAGTGTAAAAATATCAGTTCTCAGAAAATGTGTGTCCCATAAATCAAATCATTTGCTGTCAAACCTCGAAAAGAATTTTTCGATTATCGCAGAAAATGAAATTTTCTGAATATTTCTTAGATAACCGTAATCTGTAAAAATATTTTAGACGTATAGATATTTCTGTTGCAGCAGATAAATTTTGAAGAGAAATATTAAATATTATGATAAATATAATAAGCAATATATGTTCGTATATATAAATTACCAAAATGATACAGAAGCAAAATTCTGTGTAAGATTTAGTTTTTAATATTATAGTTTGTAGTGTCCCAAATATGAAATACGTAGATTTTTCTCCAAATAAGTGTGTTGCAAAATTTAAGTAAAAATTATACTATATTCTCCTGAAAAACATAAACATTTTAGTTCACGTATTATATTCCTGAAAGGCTCGTTTCAGCACAAAATTGCCCAAGACGAAATTTGCATAAGAAAGAGTAAATATACGATATTAATCCAAAAATTTCTGAATTTTGTTAGAAGTGACAAGTAGGTTACATCAGTTATTGCTACGTGAAGTTGCCACTAGGTATATTAACTTATATTTACATGAATATTAATTAAAATAATTATTTAAATGATACCGGAAATTCTTGGAGTTGAAATGTAGCTTATAAATAAGCTGCAACGTATCCTGAGATAATAATGCCACATTAACATTCTACCAGTTCTCATGAAATTTTATTCGAAAATAAATATAGTATTGATAGAGATACTTATTGACTGCGTCTGCAAATTAGAATATTGATATTAACCCCAAAATTATTCTGGCATGATCGGTAAAATTTTGCATTTTAGCGTTATTACCCAAGCATATGGGCATGTTGTCCTTTTAAGCATTGATTGTCATGAAAAACATGCATCTTGTTAATATCTTTAACGATCAACAAACAATATATATGTTACCGGTAAAGCTCGAAAGCTGTTAATGTGCACATTATCTAGCTAATCTGCAGATTAACTGATTTGCTCCGTTAACGTGCGGAATCAAGAGTTTTACGCATATTACCTAGGCAATGTGCACATTAGCGACTTCCGTATCGTTAAAGTTCAAAAGTATGTTTCTCTCATTTATTTTTTCCTACTCTTTCCCCCTCTCCCTCCACTTTTAGTTTGGTTTCGCCAGCGTCTTGTCGTCGCCGGTTGTTTTTATTTCTCATAATTTGCGTCGGCTGCCAGTACTAATTCTGTAGCTAATTCTGTAGCTACTGCCACAGCTAATTCTGTTTTCAAATTCGTTTCTGCCTGTTAGCGCGTGAATTTGTGTCGTGGTTTTTTTAAAGCAGATAAATTTAGCTCCTAGTATGCAATCAAGTACCGAATTGATGAGTAAAATGAAGAAAAGCTTCTTTAGAAACGTTGGTGTTGTTCCAACAAATATCTTATTTTCACTTTAACGAGTGCCTAGTAAGTAATGCGCAGATTATCTGGGTAATTTGCAGATTATCTAGGTATGAGAAATGAAACAATTTTCGGCACTTTAACGGATCACCCTAGTTAATCTGCACATTACCTAGATAATCTGTAGAATAACTGATTTCTGCACTTTAGCGATAACATATAAACATCTAATAACTGTTGAAAGAAACTACAGTCCTAGCAAGGAATCGAACTAAAAATGTTCTCAGGCCAGTGAAACTTTATATATTAAATTAATGAAAGAGACAATACTCTTATTTTCTGTATTGAATTATTCTATTTTCAATTAAACTCTGAACTTTATTATATACATATTGGAGACATATTGTGAATATGGTATTTTGAAAACCACTTCATAGAACATGTCACAAACATATAGATAGATTTAAGAAATTGGGAATAATGACAACAACACCATTAAGGGCGCGGTAGCCCATTGGTTAGCGGGCTGGAGTTGCACTCGGTAGGCCCGGGTTCGATTCCAGCCGCTGCCAAAACTGCCGCCGTGTGCACGCGGAATACGATCACGTTAAACGTGTGGATCCGTAAGTCCTTCCGTGAGGTTGGTGGTAGGGGAAGGAGGGTACGGTCCCTGTGGATGCCTCCCCCACTGGGTTCCGATCTAAATTGGTTGGCACTTCCCGGCCGTCCATACGGTTACCTTACACCTTTCTGGTAGGTCGGACTGTCTGGGTCTCAACAACAACAACAACACCATTAAGCATTTGCCTAATTGCATTCAAAGGTAATCTGGTTTATGGTAATATCAACTATTGTATAAATGTGCAAATTCAGTTTTAATGATTATATTTTTGAGTTAATTTATTAAACTGTTTTAAATCCATCATAGTAATTTAATTAGTATATAGTATTTGTTTCATGTATTGCTTGTTTTTTCTATAAAAAGTTAATTATACTATCAAAATAATACTTCATTTGTATAATATTTTCATTTGTTTTCAAAATTAAATAGCCTTAATTAGTTTATTACGGTGCATAAAAATAGAAATGAGAAATTAGTATTATTAGCGTTACAAAAGATTGAGAATGTTTATCCCGTTTGCTGTAATTGTGTGTATTGCCTCGGGCTTAATATCCAGTAGTTTGTTAAAAAAATACATTTAATTGCATAGATATATTGCATCTCTGTTTTATCACTATCATTTATTAGCTAGGTGTAATTGCTATGAATAGGTACTAGGGAATTAAGCATTATTAACCAGATTAATTACTACGCATTATTGATTTTGGTCGATATTTCTGTATGATCGCATGGTAAAGATATGATTCATTTTTGTTAGATATGAATACTCTCTAATAAAATCTGATGTGGGCAGCTCGTGACTTTGCTTATATAATGCAATGAATTTACTACTGTTACAGTAAAAAAAAAGGTTATTCTTATAGGAGTTATATTATTTCCAAGAGATTGAATTTTAGTCAATTAGTCGTCATTTTCACTGATTTAGCGTCATTTATATCCATTTGGTGAAATTTTCTTTAATTTGGCAACGTTAAAAAAAGTCACCAAGTTGACGACATTCCGCCAAATTCGTCGACAAAATCTCGCCAAGCGTTATGGATGGAGAAATAAGTTATTCTTATAGCAGAAAAATGACTATTGGAGTTCAAATACAAAAGTACTACTCAAAGTTACTTTATTCATGAATGATGGAACGAGCTAGATCCACGAGAGTGGTGTCATCAAATTGATCGCATGATATTACATTTGAAAAGTGAACATGTTTCTAAACAGTTAATTTTTTTTTAATTTAATTTATGGGATTTTTTTATAAATGTATTTGAAAAATGTACAATATCTCAAGAACGGTTCATGCTAGCGTTGTAAAATTTATGTAAATCGTTTGCTAATGAAAAATTGCGTAAAAAATGACTACTTACGTAACTTTAGTAAAGGTTTTAAATTTTTTATGATTTTTTCAAAATTTCACTCGAAAATTCAGAAGGGTTCTGAACATCCGATTGCGTAAAAAATAATATGCTTCCAGTATTCATGGATTGTAATTTTTGTACCAAATTTTGTTCGAATCGCTCCATTCCTTCGTCAGTTATCATCTCCAAAGGTTCACTGGCACACACACACACACACACACACACACACACACAAATACTTTTACACAGACACACACAACCCGGCCGTCCAAATAGTTGCTCTAAGTCCTCTGGACGAGTCGGACGGTCTGGGTCTTCAACAGACACACACAAGGGGCGCGGTAGCCCATTGGTTAGCGGGCTGGAGTTGCACTCGGTAGGCCCGGGTTCGATTCCAGCCACTGCCAAAACTGCCGCCGTGTTCATGCGGAGTACGATCACGTTAAACATGTGGGTCCGAAAGTCCTTCCGAGAGGTTGGTGGTAGGGGAAGGAGGGTACGGTCCCTGTGGATGCCTCCCCCACTGGGTTCCGGTCTAAATTGGATGGCACTTCCCGACCGTCCAAACAGTCACCTTACACCTTTCTGGTAGGTCGGACGGTCTGGGTTTCAACAACAACAACAGACACACACAAATACTTTTACACAGACACCACACATACTTTCATAACAGACACACACACATACTTTCACACAGAAACACGCACACACACAAATACTTTTACACAGACACACACACATACTTTCACACAGACACACACACACACACACGTCATCTCAAAAAGGCCTGATTCGTGTTCAGGGATGCTTGAAACGTGCTCTCCCGTCGAAAACTCGAATTCAAATTTTCGACCTCGTCACAATACTTTTCTTATGCATTATATGTACTATATAAGGAAAGTAATACCGTTAAAATATTAAGAATTAAATTTGAAAATTATATTACACTAATAATTAATATATTTGTACAGTTCTCAAAAAGCATATCAATCTGAATTGCAATACCCATCTGAATATCAAATATCAATAGCCATCTAAATAGCAATATCGTATAGTTGTATATGGACAAAATTTTCTAGCTTTTTTGTCTTATGTATTTTGATTGAATCATATGTTGAATGATTGAGTATCTGCAGGTAAACATTGCCTACTAAAATGGTTTTACTTTAAAATATGCATTTTACTCGACATTGCTATATTGAACTTTGCATGTAAATTAAAAATAAGGAAGTAGACAAAACAGTTCATTGTGCCATTTTAAAATTTGCATTGAACATAACATTTGAGACTTCAAAATATAACATTCGAATTATACCGTATGCTAATGGAGTATCAAAGTATGAAAATTGAAAAAAAAGACAGTTTAGAACTATAAAAAAACTAGAAGACATACTAGAAGATGTAGCGATTTGTCGACATTTTGATCGATTTTGCTACGTTTCCGCCAATTTGGCGATATTTTGATACATTTAAAAACTTGAAACTTTTTTTGAACATTTAAAAACTCGCCACAAAATTCGCCAAGCTGGGCGGATAGACTGGCAGATACATGGTTAAGACACACCATTACTATCTCCTTTCTAATCAAAATTAATTTAATTTATTTGGCGACCATTTTAACAATTTGGCGACATTTTCATCGATTTACTGACATTTTGATTTGACGGCATTTTAAAAAGTCGCCAAATTTGTCACAAAGTGGGATGGTTAGATTTGGCAGACAAACGCTATCGAAACATCATTACAGTACTATTCCCTATCAAGATTTATCAATAATTTTGTCTTTAGTCCGGAACCTGAAATCAAGAACTCAAAAGTTAGATCTTAGACTTCTTTTATTACTGCTATTGCTAAGCCGGTTAATGAGAGTTAAGGAAATAATGGGTACCAGAATTATTTTAGGCAACTCTCAGAATTTAAGATGGCACCTATATCTATCGAAGTACCCGTCAGCAGTTGTTGAACTTTTGTAGATTATTTTGGAGAGTGGAAAATCAAAAATATTTTCAAAGTATCTCCTTATGACATTGAACATGCGATAAAAAATCTTTAAGTATTGTCAATTGGGGAAAAACACAAGTCATCTACCATTTACATTTAAGTCATCAAAGGTCAGAAAACTAACTTTAAGTTCCTCTAAGTATTGTAATTGTCAACTTTCTACGTAAAATTTGTGTTATTTTTTCCTTGAGGGTATGAAAAGTGATTAAAATGGAAGAAAATCTGTTAATTTGACTAGAAATTCAATGGTTTGTGAAAAGCAGAAAATTTAATAGAATCTAGTGAGCAAATAATGCTTAATATAATTACACGAAGGTGTATAACGATGAAGAACATGAATAAACTAAGGATTTAAAATTAGAATGTCGTAAAAAGCTGTGTGTAACAGTACACTGATAAAAATGAAAATACTGCGTAACTTACAAGAGCGAGACCAGAAGAACATTTTTCAGAAGAAAAAGCTTCTAATATCCATTATTCTTTTTTTCATTCTTATCATATTTTAAACACTGGGAAAACTTGATTTCGAGTGAATTTAAAAGGCTACAGAGGTCTTGCATTTATGGTACCAATATTTTGAAGATGTGTAACGAATTAATTCAGTCACTGTGAAGTATTTAAGAACTATCGTTAAACACATCTTACGATAAATGACTTACAACGGGAATCTAGAAAACAATGATGAATCTCTTGACGTATATGTCAAGGAACATCGCCAGCTTGCTCATTGGAAATATTGTCACTACCCTTATGTCTGATTCAACTATAAGTCTGCAGATCGCTTTGAGAATAAAACTGCTGCACTCTTATGAAATCATCCAGTTTCTAACCGAATTTTAAGTGACTTCAATTTATGGTGAGATCCTGAATTTCAAAAAATCAGAATATTTTGCTGCTGCAAGAGATCTAAAACGATAAAAAATCCATGTTGGATAAAACAATTTCACTGAAAATATCGTACACAATTTTGCCACTGAGATTTATCCACAAAAATTGTCTGCAAATTGTCTTAAAAAGACTGTAGTATGCTCTATAAAATACAACACAAGGAGCTTAGATATAGAATGACATCATTATTCATTAGATGCATTGGTGCATTTGGATACATGTTAAGTTGATTCAATGGTAAGACAGTGATATTTAATTTTTTTAATAAAAATATGGTAATTCCGACAAAATAAGAACAAAGGTAAGTAAAACCAAATATGTTTATGCAAGTGGAGCCACTATCGTGATTTCTAAAAATTTTCCATAGCCACATATGAGGTATCCGCTATTTTTACTTCCCCCCCTGACATACCACTTTACTGATATCAACAATAAACCTTAACACCTAGAAAAGCGGTTTGGCCCAAATACCTAACTTAGATGCAGGACTGTATAAATTAGAAAATGTGAATTTTATACGTTTTTATAATAAAACACGTCTATCTTTATTGGGTATGGCGAGCTTCAGCGAGAATGGCCCACGCAGGAGATATTGTGCTAATCTTGTGCCACGCAGGAGATCTTATCTAAATTGAAAGAGCTTGGGAATGCCTGTTAACGAGGGACAGTCCCCAACGGATACAATAAGCCTGCGTAATAGGCGGACCAAATAGCTTGCGAAGCAAGCTTCAGCGAGTACTAAGCGAAGCTACCCGATTAGAGAATCCTGTTACAGTGAAGCAGGCTTAAACGGCAGCTAATGGAGGGCGGATTCCTAGGCTTCTTGGATCGTAAGTGAGCGTCAGAGGTTAGGAGACAAAGCCTCCCGATCCGTGAATCGAGTTACGGGCTTAATGAGCGGCAGCCAATGAAGGATAGAGCCCCGGAATTCTGCGATCGTCAGCGACCATGGGACACGTATTCGATCGTATGATGTGTCCAGATTGGAAATACTAGCGAAGCGAGTTCTAGGGATAGTGAATGTCAGTTAACAAGGACGATATCCAATTGAGTGTTGCGCCTGCGTAGCATGCGGCACGAAAGTGCGCGCGAAGCGAACTCAGCGAGCATCAGCGAGTAAGAGGCTAAGCCTCCCGACTCGTGAAGAGAGTTACGGGGGTTGACGTGAGTAGCGAACAAGGGACGGAGCCCCCTATTTGTATACATTTTAATAATAAAATATATCTATATTAAATATTAAGTAATAGCTTTTTTAAAAACAGAGTATTAAGTTATTTATTTTCGATTTGCATCTGGTAATTTCAAATTTCAGCAGTAGGATAAACTTTAATTGCGATCGCACATAGAGCTTTATACACAGTTATCTTACATAATGATTTTGGACAAATTTTGCTTTGAAATTTCTGAATTGTTAAAGGGGGGTTCCTTAACATCCCCCCTTGCATTACTTAAGCTTATTTTTAGAATTTATTGTGTTACCCATTATTTAGTGTAAAAAAAGAATTCTTCGATGCCAATTTCGCTTAGTAATACTGACAATCCTGAGTTATGAACATCATAACTTCCAAAATTCTTTCAATCTCATAAAGGAGGTGTTTAATATGAAACTTTTCAAACTTTGCTGACTTGAAAATTTTTAAATATTTCCTCGGGGATATTAACTGAGAATAAAAGCAAAATGACTTTTCAAAAGCTTAAGAATTTATCTTTAATATTGTTTAGGCAAAGTATGCAGAATTTAAACATATACCTTTTTTTGACTTTGCTCAATCAATTTTCGCATCTTCAGTATTTATTTTATTTAATATTTCGACATTTAATTAAATGAGTTTAAAATTAAAATATTGTCTGTATCCAACAATAAAAATTCAAATTTTGGCATAGTGACACATTACTTACAATTTTGTCAGCCATGAGTATTATAATTTAAGGTGTAATATATGTGTTGTTGAAGAAAATTATACTATTTTGAATGCGTAATATATATATTTATGAAATATTTCTATTAAAAAAAGTAGCTGTCGCCTCTGCCGCCGTCGATGTTTGACAAATTTCGAGTTTCTCAAGATCGCATGTGACGTACAGTAAAATCTGTAACATATAACTTTGTGAAAGTTGGTACACTTGTAGAGAAATATTAGGGGAACACACTGCTATAAACTGTTTTTCGATTTAAAATTTAGTTTAGGAAATATTTAATGTGAAAATCAAAGGAAGAGTTGAGCTGCGAGTTCGCGTCCTGGACAGACTAACAATAGAAAGACCTCCAACTTGCGTTGACTTATACCTACATATTTGAATTTTTGTAGGAACACATTTTTTTAATTTTGGTTTAGTTAATAAGTTATTCAATTTTTTGTGTACTTCTGCAGTGAAAATGTTCCTTCTCTACCGGCGAAGTTTTTATTGGTCGAGACGATTGCTAGATTATTTCTGATTGGTTTCTGGCAGAAACGTTACAAAATGGGCGAGAACTGAGTTATAGAAACATTAAAAACATTAAAAGTATAGCTACTTATTTATAAACATGACTACAACTTTGGTAGTGCACTTTGGAAAATGTGAAATGTTAACAATCATATGATTTATCATTTATTCCGACAAACAAACAGACTGTTTCGCAACCATTGTTTTCATGAACACCAGGATTTCAATGCTATATTGCACAAAAATTAAATGTTTTATTGTTGTAAATATATCTATACTGAAAGCGTAATCCATATTATGAAACAGTGTCACGAACAAGCAGCAAAACCTACAGTTATAAAATTTTGTCGTTTCTATCTAATACAGTAAGCTATCGTTCTCAATAGTAGACGGCAAGAAAGCATTCGCAACATAAGTTCGGAGAGCGCCAGGAAGTAGAAGACGACGAAGCCTCCCAACTCGCGAAGCGATAATTAGTGTTGGCGCGGGTAGCGATTTGGGGGCTGATTTTGGTGACATTGTTCCAAAGCTAAGGGAGTTGGTGAGATTCAACTAATAATGAGGCGAACCCCCTACTTTAGCAACAAACCTGCGACGAGCTGCGATTAATGATTGGCAATTAATGGAGGGCGGAGTCCTGGGATTTTGCGAGCTTCGGCGAGCATGGGACACATAGGCAATCGTGTGCGCTTTCGAAATGAAAGAGTTCGTGAAGCGAGCTCTTCCATTGGTAACTCACATTCACCAGGTCTCTAGCTGGTGAATGTGAGTTACCAATGGAACAATGGACGATCGACCAACATATGCATTACGCATGCGTAGTAGGTGGCGCAAAATTGATTGCGAAGCGAGCTTAATGAACGTCAAGGAATGGGAAGCGAAGCCTCCTGACTCGCAATCTGGTTAAGAAGGTGAATGATTGGCATCCAATTGAGGGTTGATCCAGGATTTCAGCGAACGCCAGTGATCATTTGGAGGAGAAGCTTTTCGACTCATGAATCGAGATACGGGGTTAATGAGCGGTAGCCATTGGAGGGCGATTCCCGGGATTCTGAGAGAATCAGTGTGTATTGGACACGTAGGCGATCATATGCGCTATCCAGATTGGAAGAACTAGTGAAGAGAAGTCTAGGACTGGTGAGTGTAAGTTAACAAAGACGGAATCCATTTTAGTATTATGCCTGCGTAGCAGGCGGAAAAGAAAGTTCTAGCGACGTGATCTCAGCGAGCATGAGTGATTAAGAAGCAAAGCCTCCTGGGGGGCTATCGATTCCTGTTATGGGAGAGAATGAGCGGCAGCTAATGGAGAACGGCCCCCGAGGTTTTGAGAGCGTTTGTGAGCGTCAGAGATTTCTTGACTCGTGAATCGAGTTACGGGTTAATGACCGGCAGCCAATGGAGGGCGGAGCCCCGGGATTCATTGAGCATGGGACATGTAGGCAGTCGTACACTCCGTTTAGATTGGAAGAGCTAGAGAAGGGGGGCTGGTGAATGCCAGTTAACAAGGATAGTACACATTTGTGTATTACGCCTGCGTAGCACGTGGCAAGAATGCGCTTCCGTAACGAGCTCAGCGAGAGTTAGCAATTTGGAGGCGGAGTCTACCGATTTGCGAAGCAAGTTAAGGGGGGATGGCTAGCGTAACGAATAGAAAGCGGAGCCCTTATTGATATATATGTATATATATATGTCTGGTAATTGTAATTCCTTTGTAATAATTCTATTCTTAGCCATTGTTTTTGTATCTGGTGCTTTTCTCTTCTCTTATCGGCATTATGGCCGTGAATTTGCTTCTATGGTGATGTTAATATTACTTGAATATTTTTTTTATTATTATTACATAATTTTTTATTATTACATATTTCTAATATATATATATATACATATATATAATGCATTAAAAATGGAATGGATAAAAAGTGAAAAAAGGAAGGAAGGCTTTGCAAAAAGCTTACTTGATGGCGGTGAGGGGTTGTGACCTCACTCCCCAGTTTTCAACGAGCTCGTCATAAATGCCGCGGCATTGTACTCCTGGTCGCCAGCTTTTGCTCAAGCCCACCTCCGGAGTGACAATAATAATTGTTACAAGACCTTCAAAAAGGAATGAACCGAGGACGAGAGTAAATTCACTACCGTACAAGCGATCTGTGCTGCTGACTGCGGTGAAATGTATACATCATCTTATGATCGTGCTGCGGTCCTGTCATATGCATGATGCGATCCTTCATTCTCTAATTGAATATAAAAAAGACTTGAGCTTTACACCATACGCTAAATTGTTTCGGTATAAATTATCGATATTTTTAAGCATAAAAGGAACTGGATATTTTTGAATATATGCTTGCTTTAAAAATTCTTGATCAAAATCAATACGTAAATTTTCTTCTTTAATAGTTCTTTTTATTCTTACCAATCCTCCCCAGGATACATTGCGAAATATATTCATGTGTAGGTTGGAGTGCCAATGTATTATTCCATTTATAGGTATTTTAAAATGGTTTCTTTTGTCATAGATGGTAAATATGATTGGGATCTGTCCAAAGTTGATACTCAAATCCAAAAACTCAACCACGTTGCTATTTTTAACTGGATTTTTATGAGGTTGGGTGGGTAGTAATATATAGTTGTAGGTACATATGTGGGTGGTAGGTACATATATATATATATATATATATATATATATATATATATATATATATATATATTATCCATTAATTACAAATGAGTGTTAAAGACTACATGCGCTACATTACTAATGAAAATAGCACATAATTGAGTTAATAAAAATCTTTCGGCATTTAAATGCTACCCAAAAGTTCAAGAAGTAGAACCAATTTTAACACTGTTTGTACATGTGCCATTGAAAAAATGTAACATACCTGTACTCCGCATGAACACCGGGACGGTGCGGCCTGGACTGGGAATCGAAATCGGGTCATCCGAGTGCAAACCCTGCGCGCTGACCACTAGTCTGTCCCACCCTGACACTGTTTGCTTTGAATTCTCTTTATAAGATCATAGAAGATGATTTCTGGTTCTTAAAATGTTTAATTTAGATTTGACCGAGTTTTAGCTAAGTTTAAAGTAAACAGAAATTACAGATATATAAACGCATGCTCCAAAATTAAAATTTTTTAATGTTTTCTTTTCAATACATATTCGTAAGTTTTTGAAAGAGACAGAGAATTATATTTTATATGCGATTTTTTTTTTTAAATTCTTAGACAGTATTGATCCGAGCAGTATTTAAACAGTTTAACAGTTTTAAAGCAGTATAAACTCGATTATTATGTAAAATATTAAAGATAAATATTTTTTACTGAAAATCTTTACATTGTATTGGATTTTATGTAGCGTTGATAGAACTCTTGGAATCTTCATTTAATATAGATATAGAACTATGTTTGAGATAAAAGGATTATACCCTGACTGACACAAAATAAAAATGGTATGGAACCAAATTTTATTTTCGATATATACTTTCATGCATCATTTTATGCCATGATTATTGGCTTTACTGCATACAAAAAATGCAGAAAATGCATAATTTATATACATAAATTCAAAACTGTTAGTTATAGATATAGGACACTATTTCAAAATTTTATTTTTTTCTAATTATTTTTAGTATATAAAATATTTATGTGTATTAATTATTAGTTTCTACAAAATTTTGAATTATTTTAGTCACTGCAATGTATTTATTGACTTCGAAATAAAAATGTATACAATGATTACTTTTAGAGATAAATCATTTTGTCTTTTTTATCCATATAAGTCTCTCTTTACGCAAATAGAATAGTATCAAATATCAGACAGAAATTGAGTATAAAAAAGCTTGAAAATTCGTTTATTTAGAAAATTTCTTCCAAAATACTGCAATCTAATGTACTTTTGTAACAGTAAAATATCATATATCAGTATTGATTTCCCGTTGAATATCTCTAATCTTTCTTTAACAATCGAGTTTTTTATATTACTTGATACTGTTTCTTTTATTCCCGAACACTTTTAAAATGTGGTTTAATAATATAGTTTTAATATAGTTAAATATAAGTCGATTATATTTAAATATTTTATGCTACAATTTGGTTTTCAAAATATTTTTAGAATAAAAATATTCAAATAGAATATATTCAAAAATTAAATATAGTCTAAAATATATGTGATATACAGGGTGTCCCCAAAAAATTGAAACGTGCTTTAATTCTTTACCTGTTAGAGATAAGTGAGCAATGTAAATAGCAAAAATGTTGAAAGTAAGGTAGGAAATAAGACTATGTTAATGACATAGGCCTCCCATTAATGTTCAAAAAGTTAAACTTTTAAAATTTTTATACGACCCCTTAGACAAATTTGGCCAATCAGATTTTTTTATTTTTAATGCAACAAGATCATTAAAAAAACCCGCATATCTGTATCTTTAAAATCAACTGAATTGTGATAAAGGAAAAAATCTGACTTATGCCACTTTTCCGTACCATGTTAAAGACTGTGTCATAAGTGAAAATAATCTGATGTGGGCAACACATGACTTTCCTTATATAATGTAATGAATTTACTACTGTTACAGTAAAAAAAATAGGTTTTTCTTATAGTAGATACTAATATTCTTTCTAAGATATTGAATTTTCGACAATTAGTGGTCATTTTCATTGATTTAGCGTCATTTTTATCCATTTGGCGAGATTTTCGTTAATTTGGCAGCATTTCAAAAAGTCGCCAAGTTGGCGACATTCCGCCAATTTTGTCGCCAAAATCTCGCCAAGCGTTATGGACGAAGAAATAAGTTATTCTTACAGCAGATAAATGATTATTGGCGTTCAAATACAAAAGTATTACTCAAAGTATCTTTTTTCATGAATGGAACAAGCTAGATCTACGAGAATGATGTCACCCAATTTATCGCATGGTGTCACACATGAAAAGTAAACATGGTTCTCAATAGGAAATATTTTTTTTATTTTATGACTTTTTGATAATTTTTTTGAAAAATGTGCAATATCTCGAGAACGGTTCATGTTAGCGTTCTAAAATTTATGCCAATCGTTTTCTAATGAAAAATTACATAAGAAATGTCTATTAACGTAACTTTATTAGCGGTTTTGATTTTTTGACGAATTTTTCAAAATTTCACTCAAAAATTTAGGGGGTTCTGAACATTCGTTTGCGTATAAAAACAATAGGCTTCCAGTGTTTACGGATTGTGATTTTTGTACCAAATTTCGTTCGAATCGGCCCATTCGTTCGTCAGTTATCGTCTCCAAAGACTCACTGACACACACACATACTTTCACACACACACACACACACACACACACACACACACACACACACACACACACACATACACACACACAGACATCACTTCAAAAATGCTTGATTCGTGATCAGGGATGCTTGAAACGTGCTCTCCCGTCGAAAACTCAAATTCGAATTTTCGACCCCGTCACAATACTTTCCTTATACATTATGTATATAAGGAAAGTAATAGGGATCATAAATTGACGATGGAAATTATTTAGATAAAAATGTACTTAAACGTACTTAATTACTGCAATAGTATTTAGTTTTGGAAAGTACGTAAGAATCCGTGATTGCATCGTGAGCCTACGCGAAATTCGGGTTTGTATTATGACCCAGTTTTCGCGAATGTATTATGATCCAGTTTTACCTTTTATGGGATTTGTCACAAATTTACATTTCTAATTTGATATACGGCTCCCATTCACAATGTTCAATTTTCAATTAAATATAACTCGCTCAATTTTAAAGACAGAGATATGTGGTTTTTTTAATGATCTTGTTGTATTAAAAATATAAATTTTCTGATTGACCAAATATGTCTAAGGCGTTCGTGTAAAAATTTAAAAAGTGTAATTTTTGAAAATTAATGGTAGGACTATTTCATTAATGTAGTTTTATATCCTGCCGTACTTTCAACATTTTTGCAATTTACATTGCCCACGTATCTTTAACATGTAAAGAATTAAAGCTCATTTTATTCTTTGGGACACCCTGTATATGGATATCTTCATATACAAAACTAATGAAGTGTGTCATATTTTCATGGGGACATATTCTATTTAAATAAAAAAATTCTGAAAATTTTAGAACTGTAGAACTATGTAAACAGTTTGAAACTGTAAAATTTCAAGAGCACAATTGCGATTCAATGAAAGGTACGGCGATATATTCTGAATCATTGTATGGAAGCTCAGGATTTTATCGTTGACCTAAAAAATCTTCAAGCTCCACATATCAATACGGAAATAATTGTTAGAAAAATACAAAAATACAGAGGTAAAACTATTATTTTGGCATATTTAAATGTAAAATTTAAAATCTACTGCATTTAATTTCATATGCATTTTACAGTTTTTGTCCATTTTTGACTTAAGCATGTGATTTTATAATCATATGCTTTTACTGTGAAATTAAACTCTCAAATGTAAAATGCATTTTATCAGCTGTGACTTTTGAATTTTCAACTTTATATTTTAATGTATTAAATTATTTAAACTATATTATAGTCTTTATAAGGGAAAACTGATGCTTTGAGATTTTATATTATTTACTTGGCGCCAAGCAACTGTGCTTCGCACATTTCAACCAAGTTATACCTTAGACAATTTCATCAGTTAACATATACGCTTTTGTTAATTTTACAGATTTTAAACAGTTAAAAGATATTTTTGTTTCACAAAATTTAAAGACTGTATCTATTTAAAAATCAATTGTGATCCATTAAACATTTTTCTTCAAACCAAAACAATTGGTATTTCTTAGCTGTAAAATAAATTAAGTAATAAGTAAAACAGTTTATGCTTCACATTGCAAGACAATCTTAGTGAATGTATATGACCGATCCACATGTCTGACTGAGTTTTTTTCATCTGAATTAAAATTGAATTTAGCTGTTTTATTTTTCATTTGCATTAAAATTGAATTTACTACATCTTGATTCTAATGGAATCCGAAATCATCTCCATGTTTTGAGTAGCTGGAGCGATTTGGGCTCTCTTCTAGCCGTATCTTAAATGGTGTAGCATGTAACATGCTTTTGATAATTCCTTCCTTGGCAAGAGAGGTGTAGTAGGTAGAACGGTTAGTCGAAATCCAGGATGTCCTAGTTCACGTGAAAGGATTTTTAACATTAACACAATAAGTAATACTTTACAATGACACCCGAACTCATCAACAGTATTGCAATGGCTGGGAAAAGTTAATAATATCTGCCAAACCTTTTCTCGTAAGATATTGCAGGAAATAAATTTTGATAATTCCTTTTGAAGCCAAAGTCAAGGCTTTACCTAAGTCAAAATTTCGTACTTCACAAGCGGCCACTATCAGCAACATATAATTTGCTTCAAGTGTTTCTCGACCAGTTCAAAATATGGTTATTTTAGAATTTTACAAAATATCCAAACTTTTGCATCTCATGAGGAGTGGTAGTACTGCTCTTCTTTAGATCCGGTGTATATGAAGGATGACGTCAATTTTGCAACTGAGTCCTGTGATGCATGGTTGACGTCGTTCCCAGCATTATATTTATTTGAATGGTGGACTTTGCGTGGGTCGTTAGGTCTGCCGTCAAGTTGGCGTCAAAACGAGGGAAGTGGGATTTTCTGAGACGCGGCCTCAAATCTATATACTTTTGGAACGCAGCTTCAATTTCGGATCATGGGACGCATGGGAATATGGCGCACGTCTCACGAGTGCACAGAGCAGAAACTACACCCACTGCTGGCCGTAAGCGACCCTTGTGAACTCCATCAATAATCTCTTCGCCAAATCTAAACTGAAATGTATAATTATTCCACTGACGACCCCAGAACAAAGAAAATACTTAGACAATAATTTAAAATTAACTAAATAACATGCATTTAAAAAATGAACAGATGTAGATACTTAATGAAATACATGTGATTTATTAATATTACTTAAATAATTTTAGCGGCAGGAAGAATAATTTAATCGAAAATTTTATTTTACTATTTTTGGAGGTTTTATAACATTGTATAAATCTTGAAATGGTTGAATAATTAAAATGCTAAATACGTTTTTATGCTGCTGCATTTGTTTTCCTTCTTTGAAAATACATTAATAATTCAAGCATACAGAACGCATTGTTAACTTTCGCTAAAGACGTTAACTTATACGGAAAGTTTCAACCAGAACTAATAAATTCTTAATTAAACATTCACTCTCATTAGAATAATTATTTACACAAAACTATTTCGGCTCTATAGGTCTTGAGCAACCGCCGATACTTTTCAATAGGAATATACGTTATATATTTATTATTTAAAGAGATTTTGTCATTACAAATCCTCATGAAGCCTTCCGGTAAATGTAAAGGTTAAAATTTTGCATATTTATTGTACCAACAATGGGAGAGAACTTAACAGATTAATGACACCTCCGTGACCATAGAAAATGTGTTTTAAGTATTTTTCAGACTTTGTGGATGCATCCAGGAAACCTTAGAATGATAAATTTTCGCATACTTATAAGATCGATCATGGATCTGAATATAACTGATTCAGATTTTCGATTTCCTTCGCGAGGTTCGTAGAGTATAAGGGGTTGAAAAGTAAGTACATACTCTCCCAAAGCCATCCCCTCGCTAAAGACCACGAAGAATATTTTATACAATTATAATATCGACCGCAGAACAGAACCTAAATTCCCAAATTTTATATTCTCTCCTCCGATTGTGTCGAGAACGGAAGGGTTTCGAAAACACAATACAGACTCTCCAATAATTCCTTGATGAACTAGAGGATTGAATCTGTTTACACTCATAGTATCAGCAAAGGGGCAGAACTTAATGAAGCCGTATTTTCAAAACCGGACAAGTGCAGTGCAGGGCTTTAAAATATTTACAAAACCTCCAGGATGTGGAACTGAAGAGGATGAAAACTTATATTATTAGAATTATAAGAACCCGCCAGAAAGGGGCGTGCCCCCAAATAGAGCTTGAAGTGCAGATAACAGTACCCATGAACGAGTTTCGCACTTCTTGTGCTCTCATCAGCACTGTATAACCGTTAACTGCAGTGACAGTAAGAAAACGGTTCTTTTGCTACCATTGCGGTTAATGGATATTTCATGTTGATTAACAAATAATAAGCGCGAAACCGGTCTTTTGGTACTGTTATCTGCAGTCGAAGTGTCTTCCACACTTTTAGTATCAATCACAGAAAATAACCTGAGTTACATTTTTTATCGAGATGACGCATTTTGTCACCGTTGAGATAACATATTTTGCCACCATTGAAATGACATATTTTGTCATTTCAGACATTGCTAAAACAAGATATGCTTTTCTTAAAGGTTAGAAACTAATTTTTACAAAGTATTATTTTCCCTATTTTTGACAGGTTTAATTGCTAGATTTATATAAATAGCAAAATGTTATCAGTCTTTTTTGTAAATACAAAATATTATTCAACTAGCTTTGTTTGTTCAGAAGACAGGCATACATCCCATATATCATTGAACAAATATTTGATTAAATGTTCCGATACGCTCAAAATGATCAAAATCCAGGATTTGGATTTCTGACTCAATCAAAAGTGATTTTTCTTTAAACATATTATGCAGCATAGTATGGGTAAAAATGTAAGATATTGTTACAGCGTATCCTCTGAAATCGTGGGTAGACTATCAGGATATAATAATGAGTCTAAATTTCTTGATTACTAACATTTTTATTTACAAGTACAGTATAAACAGGAACAATTTATTGCGAATAGCTCAATTACTATATTATATGATCACTAAACAACTCCCAGATACCGTAAAACAAGTAAATGCTCCAGTAAATACCAAAAACAGCTGATATTATTCTGAGGACATTGATGTATTGCATAATTCAATGTAGATCGTAACAAGTCAATTTCTCCAACTGAGCGGTAACTCCTATTTTTACTCCAGAAGCTGCTCGTATCTCGTAGAATATCTGTTATTTTGTGAAGGTTCTCAGACATTCGAAATGTCGCCAAAAGTCTCCGAAAATTTCAATAAATCACCAAATCTGGACGCACTGAACCAACATTTCTGTAACGACAACCCTAGATTCACGATATAGGGAATGCTTCTTATACGGTGATTTTTCCCTCCTTTCTCTCAAAACATCTTGAAATGAAGGCACTTTTTATGTTCCAAACAATATATTTGTTTCCTCAAAAAGATTCCTATTCGAGTAAACTTGAATGTAATTGTGTTCCTTTTTGTCTGGAAATATCTACTTTATCCCCCGCTAAATGACTTTCGAACATAGCCATCCTCTTTCAAAATCCCTCAATCCTTTCCAATAGCCAGCTAAAGAATATTAACTTTTTTCTATACCAATACTTCTGTTGTTCACGGATATCCTTTTAGAGTAATCTTTGAAATCCATTCACTGGAGTTTAACCTTTAAGTACTAACCATTTGTAAGAAACTTAACAGCTGAAAAACTAGGGCTAAATAGAAGACGATCGATATAGAAATAATTTCATTTCTAAGCTTTGCAGCTTACAATGATTTTAAGAATATATAATTGGTAATACAATACTTTTGAAAACACAATTTGTAATTTTTTATGGTTAGGTATTGATATTAATAATAATTATCAAATTTGAATGATACGCTTTAAAAATATTGCAATGAAATTTTATCAGAATAGACACCGTTTTCTTACAGAAAAAAATTCCAAATATAGTATCTCTTTTCGCACTATGAACTTAGCCCGTTAGATTTGATCAGTTTGATATAAAATTTATATAACTTCAACGTTAGAGCCATGATGTATTTTACTGCTATGGTCAATAACGATGTCTGCTAAATTTCAACACATATTAATTATATTTTCCAGTGGAGTTAAAGGCTTGTTGATAATTAAAAAGAATAAATATATATGAATGAATTGTAACTATTTCTGTTCAAACATTGTTTGAGAGAAAGTTCTTCGGAAATTCCGATATCTTCAAGTTGGATCCTACGTAATAATATTTTCACATCACAAAGGAATTTATTTGTGCATCAGGCTAAAATATAAAGTAACTAAAAAACTAATTCGAAATTAAAATAATAGCACCCAGGTACACCTTGATGGGTCTTCAAGTACCTCTGTACCAAATGTCATGTCCATACGATGCTCAGATTTATCACTAAAGTCTGCTGTCATACACGAACTCACACACAGACAACTTCCCTTATCATGCAAAATATAGTATATAATTCATTCTCAATATAATAAACTTTCAACATTTATCCATTTCTGTGTTTCATTTCCAAACATAAAAGTAGTATCGACACTTTTTAAAGCTTGTGTCATTTCAATAAATATAAGGTGTAATCTAAAAAATATTTCTATTTTTATTTTGTGTGGAAATAACATTTTGTAATTCCATAGCGTTTAATTCGTTATAACTATTTTTAACGGAATGATTTCGCATTCTTTGAAAAAAAATATTAGTTTAGGAAGTTTATTACTTTAGCTTTTTGAAAAAAGTATTAGTTATTAATAACTTAGTGCATTCTTTGCAAAAATGATTAGTTATTCTGCTACAAAATCATGTAACAGAATTTGGTGTAATGGAAAACTTAATCCTTTCTACAGAAATTGTACATAATTTGACTAATATATACAACTAGATCTTTGCTGAACTACCTTTGTATGTGTTAGAAATAAATCTCATTAGCCTTATACTATTATGTTTAATATTTTAAAAGCATGTCAGCATGCCTTAAGGGGACGGTGGACGTTGAAATGAGCAAAAATCGACTACAAAAAGTTTTGTTTTTAATATATTACATTATTTTACACATTTAACATTTTGCTTACAGGTGGGACAGCGTCCGTCCCAAACGAAGAACCTACCAAAAATACAGGTATTTGACATACCCTATCCCTTTCGTTTGGGATGGACGTCGTTCCACCCGCAAGCAAAAGGTTAAATGCATTTTTTTCTAAACAGAATTTTCAAAAGTTTTACATTTTTAAAATGCTCCATGCGTCTTAATTTTTGTTTGAGATACATGAAATTTGGCAAGAAGACACCTTTTATACCTTTTAATAAAACAACTGGGTATGCATTTTATAATTGGACTTCATTAAGGTAATTAAAAGTGAATAAGAACCTAATTAAATGATGAAAATTAAGTTTCAATGCAGATTTTTTTTTTTTAATATGACTTTCTAAGGGATTTAAAACTAAATTCCCAAATTTGTTTATAATGTGTTTTTGAGTGATAATAATTAGAAATTAATCAAAAATATGAACAAATGACGCGCAAGGAGCATTTTCAAATTTTTGTTAAAAAAAAATTAAATTAAAAAAAAATACAAAATTATAACAAAATTGAAAACAAATTTAATGGTATTTTATATAGAAATGTTAAGAGGAATATTTATACAAATTTTCATGTTTTAAGGTCAATAAATAAATAAAGAAAATTTCAACGTCTACCGTCCCCTTAATATTTTAAATCCATTAAGCGGCTTTAAGAGAATTCTTTGTATACTTTTTGATAAAATAAAAAAATATTGATTTTTGTTAATGTATATGATAAACATGTAAAGATTTTGCAAAGTACTGTAATACCAGTTGAAAATATGATTACAATTCAAATAAAATGTTGATCAAATGTGCGGATTTTAAGGTAGTTTACTATTTTTAATACGTTGACATGAACAACAATAATAATTTTAAATTTTTAAATAATATATAGTAATGGTAAGTAAAAATTGTTCGTCCTGTTGGGTCTCATTTATCATTTCTTCAGACTCGATTTGTCTTGTCGGTATATTCCTATTGTGTTTTGACAGAAGTCAATCTTGTGTTGATACTTCTCGTTTTCAGATTAACGGTTTTCTGATACCTTTTTTTTTATCCAGGCGTTGGGTATATAAGATACTTTTCTTCTTTCGTCTGCGTCCATTCCTAGTTTGGAGTTCGTGTTTGTTGGTTCTCTCACATTGACGATGAGTTTCCAGCGTGTCCTCGAATCAACTGCATACTGCATTATCGTGTTATTTGTGCTTATTTATGTTGATCTAGTCTTCCTGATCTATTAACGGTACATGAAACTGAAATGGAGTGAGTAAAGAATGAACTACAGATTCCCATAAGAACAGGGTTTGAGAAAATTTTCCTATTTGACTTAATAGAAATAATAGGAAATATTATACAAGATATAGTATGGATCATGACTTAAAGCAATTCGTGAAATTTAATTTCATACACAGAAAATGCCGACGATTACAATGAATTTTATATATATCAGTGATGAAAAAATGCGAAACTGAGAACAAATGTAACACCAAAGTATTCTGTTTGAGAAGTTCTACTGCATATCAGATATTATCACTATATACTTTTTCTCCTGTTCCAATACATGCCAACATATCGAGTCGCTTAAAACAGTATTTCTCAGTGTTTGTCGGAACCCGGTCGGGAAGAATTTAATTTTATAAGATAAGTGCCCAGTCCCAATAAATTTATTCGTAAATACATTTCAAAATTTATTATGTTCATACATTAAACTAACATAACTATTAATGATTAATCATGACATAATCATAAAGAATATTAGTGCATTTATGTATTCGGTGCTGCATGCTGACAAATATAAAATGTCATTTAAATAAGTATCAATCACTGGACATTAGTCTTGTAGCATATCATAATTTTCTCAGGCCAATGTCATTATATTAATTTACGCTAATTTTCCTTGACATGTCCCATTCTGATAACCAAAATTTATAATATAAAGTGTAAAATTGATTATTTTATTCCTAAATTGATTTTACTGATGTAGATTTGAAAAATAAAGGGTATTAAAAATATTTATGCATTGTAATTTACCTTAGATGTCAACTGAGCATGGAAAGCAGCAGAAGGATTTCAAAGTGTTGAAAAAACACATATTATCACATCCCGCCAAGCATTTATATATGCAAAGTATATGTAATTTAATAAATAAATATGTATGAATCTCTCAATTCAAAGCACTAGTTCCAATGCTAATTAATATTTTTAATTTAAAATCGTAGCACTGTAATTCAACAAGTATCAGTTATTTAAAAGGTTAAATTTGGTTACTTTCTTTTATTACAACAAAATATTTGAAAGTTTTTTTTCGGCTAGTGATACTTTTGTTGCTGTTTTCTGTCCGTCAGCTTATTAATTCTGGGATGAATTGTCGTGATACTTAAACGAAAACTGTCAGAAAGTTGTAGTTGGTATTCATAAAAATTGCTTAAAAAATTAATCGATAAATTCCACGAGAATCTCTCGCGGCATGGTATAATTGATGCCAGGACCGGTATCAGATCGCAGTTTGGCGGTTGAAAAACACTGCCTTAAAATCATCAATGCCTATTTCATATTCCCCTATGCTTTCCTCAATTGCTCTTTCACTTACCTAATTAAACAATTGGGCTTGAGCTGAAATTGTACTAGATATTCTTTATGGAGGACAGGTCTGAGTATCGGGAGTATCATGATGATAATATCACATAGAAATTCTCAGGAGTTACGACATGTGCGCTTGTGCAACATTCTGTAGAAAATGCCACTTTTGGCGTGGCAGGGTAGACGATACGGTGGGTTGAAGGACTTCCTAAAAGTATCTGCTGCTCAAGTTTTTAAAATCCTTACTAAGGTGGTCTGGTTGTCAAATAAGATTTCGCTCTTCACCATTGCATAACCTGACATAACCTATAAGAAAAATAACTAGAATATCACCATTTCCAGGCATTAGTTGTGGCAGTTTTTGCAAATGTAAAATCCATCAATTAAAACAAAGAGATGTCACAGTGACATTATCCAGAATTAGATGGTGTTACTCTGTGTTATATCAATAACCAAAATTTCAAGTGTATTTCTGTGCTTTAGGCTACTGTGCTGAACCAAAAAGTAGCAGTTTGCAGAATTTATTTTGGACAGTTATACATAGCCAAATTTGTCACCAATATCGCTAAATTTTCACCAAACTTATCCTCAATATAAGGGTGGAAAATAGCAGCATCGCAACTTTTCACTTGAACGCTTTAAAAATTAACACCGAAAACCTTTAAAAATGAATATTTAATTTGTGTTAATATAAAGTGCACGTTAAAAATAATTATTGATTTATACTTTTGGATAACTATAGTTAAAGCTTTTTTTTCTTTTTATACGCCGGCGTAAGAAAATTAATGTTGTATCCTTATGAAATTTGCATAATATAATTGTAACATGGAGATGTGCAAATGATCAAAAACTTATACCTGTAAAATGAAAGCATGGGATGTTACTGGCATTAGATCAATATGGCATAGACCCAAAGCGGGCGACTATACTTGATTGAATACGATGAGGAATTCCGTTAATGAGATGGTAAATGGTCTGCTGAGGGATGGCATTCCATACTGCATGCAATTGGACTTGTAACTGAACATGGTTTGCTAGAATTAAGAGTTATCTTAATCGCTGACCCATGATCTCCCAGATATGCTCAATTGGTGGCAGATCCGGAGAATATGCTGACCAGGGCAGGATATCAAAATATTGTACACAATTCATTGTTACCCGTGCAGTATGTGGCCTGGCATTCTCCTGCTTCAAAAGCACCCTAGGCCTGATTGACAGATATGGCTGTACCACAGGTCTCACAATGTCAGAGACGTATCGTTGTACCGTGATACTGCCAGAAACGTGGACTAAAGGTGTTCGTCCACCATATTTTATACCACCCCAAACCATGAAACCACTTAAGAGGCTGTGTGGCGAATGACAGCTTCCTGGGGGCTTTCTTGACAGCGCCGCCATATTCGAGTACGAACATCTGGCATGCCAAACATAATCGTGAGGCATCCGTGAACAGAATGTTTCGCCATTCTGTCGACCAATAGCGTCTCATTTGACACCACTGGAGGCGACGTAAACGGTGAAGACGTTGAAACGGCAGGAGTCTAAAGATCATCTACCTCAGACTCTTGATCCATGCAAATGATTTCGAATTGTTTACGCCGAAACCACGTTACCTGCTGGATGGTGTAAATGTCGTTGTAACACGGACTGTGGTACACGGCTCCCGCGCGACACCTCTCCGAAGCATACGATCTTCACGTATTGTGGTTCACCTGGAAGCTCCACTACCTGGTCTTCTCGTTGTTTCGTTGTCTCTCACAAACCGCAACACACACCATTGAACTGAGGATCACGATCTAATAGTCCAGCGATTCTTCGAAAGCTTAATACACCCTCACGTTTGTTGCAGTTCCGTGGACGACAAATGAACGTATGGCATGCGTCGACGTACTCTATGTATACTGTAATGAGTTTTAGAACCTGAAACCAATGACGCTCCAAATTAGCTGTGATATCGCTCCTCCTTGACCTGATGCTTTTATGCTGCTCGGCAAGATGTTACGTCACTGTGTATAACGAAACTTTGATCATTTGCATATCTCGCCTTGCTATTTCCACTGCCTGATTTACAAAAAGCTACACCTACAACTTTATGGTGTTGCGATTTCAATTGTGAGCAGTGTAAATATTTTGATTAACCCCTATTGATACAAATGAAGGAATATCAATATCAATGTGAAATGCAAATAGTACTGTGCACAAATATCAAACAGTGCTGTGCAATCATATTAAAATTCATCGAAATTTTCGTAATCAAAAGCAATTTTAAAAGAAAGATAGATATATTTGATTTTACTCAGTTCTATTCTTCAGCTTGAAAAGGAATACTCTTTTTTGCATTTTCTCAAAATTGCCTTTTATATATCGAAAACTGGCTCTAGTTTTTTTCTCTTTTCAGTAATGGTACCGTTGGTCTTCCGAATAAATGTTACTGCCCGCCATTGAATGTTTTTCGCGGTATATTTCATATTTATATTTCAATACAGAATATTGTATTTTCCAAATAAAAAAATTCTTATTCAAAATGGATGAACAAAAGAGAAAATAAATTGAAAATGATTTTTATCGCATTTGTTTATACACTGTACTTAAAATTTGTAAAAATGTTACTTTTATTTCATATATCCACATTGGATACACCCTTAAAACCATTCAATAAGTTCTATAATTAATGCTAAAAAATATGCATTCGTTTAAATATATATATATATATATCAGAAAACTTATCTATAAAAAGGGGAAAATGAAATCGATAAGTTAAATACAGAATAAACATACTCTATCAATAGCTCATTAGTATAAAAAATATTCATAAAATCATAAGAAAATTATATATAAAGGGAAATATGGCAATAGAAGTAATCAAGAAAATTCACCAATAAACGGGGCAAAGAAAATGTTTCACATGTAAAAAATTCGTGCAAAAAGAAACGAGCCAGGCTCAACATCACACAAACTAATCGTAAATAAATATAATAACGACAAAAATGGAAAAACAATAACTATAAGCACATGATAAAAATATAAAACGCTGATTAACAAACAGTTTATACTAATAAATAGTAACGAGTAATATATATATATATATATATATATATATATATATATATATATATATATATACTTACAGGGTGATTATAAAGTTGAGATTTTAAAACGCTGAAAAGGTCAGAGTGACCTGATATTTGACATGAGTATACGTGATTGAATTGAATTTTGTTTGGCGAAGGAAATGAAGTACTTCAAAAATGTACCGATAGATGGCGCTGTATTTGCCAAACGTCCTCAACGTCCACAATCTGGATTTGGAAATGATGCTCCATATCTTGTCATTACATTCAAATGGTCTATGGAGTTTAGAAGAATTCAAAATCATCTCCTGGATGAAGAACACACCGAAAGACCTTTGTCAGATGTCGTTCCATCATATATGTCGGCCATTCAAAAATTGTCATACAATGATAATCACTGTACCTTCCAAATGATACAGATAAACTCAACATTGTATCCGCATCCAAAATATAATTATTCATGAAGAATTGCATATGAAAAAGTTAGTTTTTCGTTGGGTTCCCCATAATTTCACAGAACACCAAAAAGAGGAGCGTGTCAGAATCAGTAAAAATCCCTAAAATTACTTAATGATGGTGGACATCGCATTATTTCTAAAATCATAAATAATGATAAAATGTACGTAATGTATTTGATGTTCCAAGACGTCAAGAAAGTCAAGTATGGATCTTTGAAGATGACCCCAAATCAATAGTGGAGAAAAGACAGTGAACAATGAAAGAAGTAATTTATGCCCTGTTCTTCAGAGTTCCAGATCTGGTCAAAGCCATAAACTAGAGGGACAGAAGACAGTTACTGCTAACTGGTACACCGCTAAGTGTCTTCCAGAAATTCTTCAGGAAGTAAATGTTAGGGGACTCTTTCTTCATCATAACAATGCATTATATCATTAGGCAAGAGTGACAGCCGAGTATTTGAACAGAAAACATGAAAGTGATAGAGCATCCACCCTATTCTCCTGATCTTGCTATGTGTGACTTTTGGCTATTTTTTAATCTAAATAAAAGTTTACGTGGACGTCCTTTTCATTCCGAATATGAGATTGATAGAATTTTAAAAGAAATTTTTTATCGATTGCAAGAAATGGATGACTTGAAGTATTTAATCTTTGGAAAATTGGACTACAAGAATGCATTGATGTTGGAGTTGACTTTTTTGAACACTCCTAAGAGTTGGCAAGTTTAAATTGTACCACTTTGCTGTATTTCAAAAATATCAGTATGATCCTCGTATACATATATATCAAATGTAGGATGGATGTAGCAAAATTAAATATAGAAAAAATTAAATGTAGATATAGGGATCAAATGTAGTGTATAAATTTTTTGAAAACTACTCATATCGAATCTCATTTATAAAAAAAATTTAAACGTTGGACTAATCGGAATGATCAATGAATAGTTATTTTTTAAAATAATATTGTGAAACAATGTGCTAAAAACGAATACTTCTAAATTTGAAATAAGACAATTTTCAATAATAAAGTTTAATTAAGTACTTAAAAAAGTAAAAATGTCTTAATATCTAGTTAAGCCATTGGAATCTTCTTTTTTACAAGTTTGGAAACATGTAGTTTCATAATATAAAAACGATGAAATATATTTCTTATTTTTATAAAATCAGTCATTAAAATACATTATCTTTTACATATAAATATTTTATTTTCATCCCGATGCAAAATTACACTTTTGAAAAAACCAAAAGGAATGAATTAATAATGGTTTAAGAAATGAACTAAATCGATTCCAAGGAATTAATTTCTTAATTTTAATAATAATGACACATTTAATTCCATGTGCATTCACTTGTGTATTCTGTGCTTATCTTGTTGTTCTTGAGACCCAGACCGTCCGACCTACCAGAAAGGTGTAAGATAACCGTTTGGACGGACGGGAAGTGCCACACAATTTAGACGGGAACCCAGTGGGTTAGGCATCCACAAGGACCGGACCCTCTACTACATTGGGAACTACTACCACTACACTGGGAAAGACATGGATGCCATATTTTACTTTGAAATGGGTCACGTCATCTCTTCATGTAATGTGGTTGTTGTTGGTGGTGTGATCCAGACCGTCCGACCTACCAAAAAGGTATAAGGTAACCATTTGGACGGCCGGGAAGTGCCACCCAATTTAGACAGGAACACAGTGGGGGAGGCATCCACAGGGACCATACCCCCTTCCCCCTACCACCAACTTCTCGGAAGGACTTACGGACCCACATGTTAGACGTGATCGTACTCCGCATGAACACGGCGGCAGTTGTGGCAGCGTGCAAATCCAGCGCGCAAACCGCGCCCGAAACGTACCAACAGCACGCGGTGTTCCCAGGTGGTCACCCCAAGTACTAACCGCGCCCTATGCAGCTTGACTTCGGTGATCTAACGAGAACTGGTGTTATATGTACGGTAGGGCCGTTGGCTCCTGTGCTTATCTTGTGTATGTACTTGCATTTCTGAAATGACTTCCAAAGTATAGTATATGAAGAAGAATTTAATTTACAATTAGATCTTAACTTGCCAGAGTATACAAAATTATATTTTGTAAAATAATTATTTTCAAACGTACGTTTCATATAATACGTTTCATATCTTGAAATGTTTCTTTTATTGCGATAACCAAAGTGGTGTTTCTTTTTTTTTAACACTTTACAATAAAGTTGAAAAGTGTTTATGACTTTGTTCATTCTGTCTGTCTGTCTGTCTGTCTGTCTGTCTGTCTGTCCGTTAGCACGATAACTGCCGTAAAAATGACTTAATCAAAATGAAATTTTAGTATGTTGTTCAGACGGTCTGTAGGACCTATGGGAATATCAATGAATAATATCACACAATTAGTTTTGGATTGAACCCGGGTTGAAAAAATTAAATACATTGAGCCCTATGGGACCTAATTTTTCTAGAATTTTTTAAGCGGATTTAAAATTCACAAATTGCTTCGAAAATTTTAGGTAATAGTCAAATTGTTCCATAAAATATATAAAAAAAAATTCAGCTAAATATATTCAGTAGTTTTTTAAATAAAAATTAAAATAATAATTACACATCTTATATGAAACGATCACGTGACCATGATATGAAACGATCACATGACCCACTTCAAAATGAGATATGGCATCCATCTTGTTTCAAATTCGTGATTTTTTAAAGTTCTTTTTAATTCATATTGAGTGTTGTATCCATCCTAAAACTACTTTATTTCTGCTTAAATTCTGTGCATCTACATACTAAAACAACACAATGACAATATATTTGAGTTTAAATTCTCATTCAAATTTGATTATTTCTACAATTAAGCCTATTTTTCACCTATGTAAAATGTAAACAGCAAAATATGTAGAATGAGTTGTATTAGAATTACTGTATTTCTTTAACACAAAATAATTCAGTCCATGGAGTCTGCATGGCTGATATGAATGAAATATTAATTGATTTTATAAACAGAAGGACGATATTTTTCGATGAAGTTTTAAGCATAAAGTTTATGAATTGTAGCTCCATGGTCTTAATTTTTAAATAAAATGAATTATTATAGTATTGTGATGAATGAAATGGAGAAAGTTATGAATGAAATCCTGCTTTTATAGAGAGATCCAGGCGTGTTATTTTTTCTATGACGTCATTTGAATTAATTTCAGTTGTTTTCGATGAAGTTTTCAAATATAATAAATTATCGTAGTATTATGATAGATTTAAAAATATTACCGTGGAATGTATTGCATTTTAGAGATATTTAAACCACGCAATTTATATTTCAATGCCGTCTTTTGAATGAAGTTCATTTTTTTCAATGAAGGTTTAAGTTTTCAAATATAATAAATCAATGTAGTATCGTGATAAGTTTTAAAATATTACCGAGGAATGTATTGCATTTTCGACTTTTTTAAATAAAATTGCATTGAAGTTGGAAAGTGTTTCATAATCAATGCTTTAAGCATGATTGATCTTTCTTGTTATATGTTTACAATTGTTCACCAAGAAGGCTGAGGAACTATTATGATGTGACAACTGTCATACAGAATTGCATTATATTGATAAAGAATCGCATTATATTAATACAGAATTGCTTTATATTGATACAGAATTTCACATTATATTTTTCAGAAGAAGTTAGTTATTTAGCAGAAAAAAATGCAAATCAAAAATTATGCATTTACTGATTTAAATAAATATTTCTACTGTATTGAAAGTATCAAAGTCTGGTAGAATATTTATCAAACGAGTCCATTTTTTTATGTAATTTGTTTGAAGTATATTGATGTCAAATTGGTTAACTAGCATATAATTAAAAACTTTTTTGGCATTCCACCTTTTAAATGTCAGGAGCTTCTGCTTCATTAAACTTCCAAAGACATTAACTTTAATTACATTTTAAACAAACTTAGTTTCATGTTTTTGTGAGTAGATATTTTTTAAGGGTATTATATTTTAACATTAAACTTTTGATTTCAAAATTTCCTGCATTTTATATAAGATAATTTTACATCCCTGATTGTGCCAGAAATATGTAAAATATCATAACTTCAACGAATACAGAAAGTTACAATTTTTAATTTTTAAATTAATTATAAAGAACCATATTGTAAAAAATGCATGAGTTGAAATTCAATCTCTAGATTTTTGTTTTTATAGTTAAAGCTTTATTCATTAAGTTACTTTAGCAATTAAGATAAATAATTTCACCTTTTAAGGGGGAATCATTGCATAAAAGTGTGAAACTTAATGTCAAAAAATCGGCTTTTTTTTGTTTAAATTTCCAATCAAAATATCCTTAAAATTACTTCCCAAAATTTAAGATCTCTATCGTGAACCAAAGTGTTTTTAGAAGTGATTTTAAAAAGTAGTATTTCATAATCCTCTTACAAAAATGAAAACTTAATTTGCTTTTTCCTTAGATATAAAATTTAACATATATCTTTTTATTGTAACTGCTAATGGTTTTTTCAGTTTACAATAACACTAAAAAGTGCGGTATATTTAGAATGCTTAGAATATGTACTATACAAATATGCATGTGTTTTTAAATTACAGCAATGTAATTTAGAAAGGTAATATTAAATTTCAAAAATATATATTTTTCGACAAAAATTTTATGTGAGTAAATGTAAATTTATTGTAAAATTTTTAGAGAATAATATTAAAATAGGAATGCATTATGTCGTTGCACAAAATATAATAATGCACAAAATAGAAAAATACATTTGCATCTTAATTGATTTTAAAGTTTTAACATTAATTAAATATAGCATTTTAAACTTAAATTTTGGAAAAATTTTCAAAATTTCGCAAATTTTGAAAATATATATGTATCTGTATTTTCTACAATTTATCTCCTTGTAAATACCATGACAGATTTTTCCTCTGTACAGTTATTTTAAACAATTACAATTTTATATATTGACACCTTTTAAAATTAATATTTAGGTCTCCATCTTTATCAGCTTAGAGGCTATCATACTCGAATGTTATTCAAATTCTCCGAATTATTATTTTATATACAATACATTCTGTACAATAAAGGATAATATTCTAAAACCAATAAAAAATTTTGTTGGCATATTTTAATCAATTTTCACATTTTGAACATGCATGAATGCATGCCAACTACTTTTTTAATAAAGTTTGTATTTGTGTATGTCATTCTCTCTGTGAGTTTATGCATAAAAGTACCTGCCGACCTCAATACAGAAACGCAATATGCATTTTATCTTCTAATTTAATATACACTTTTAGCTATAATATAAAACATGTCTGACAGAAAAGTGTAAGAAAAGTAAATTTAAGCTAAAAAAATATCGAAATATTTATCAAAATCTTCACACTTCACTCAATGTAATATAACAACATTTTCCTATTATAAATATGAGAAAAATGTGATGCATCACATTAATGTAGAACGAGTAATAGTGCCGCTCACTGTTTATGAATAACACTTAATGGATGAATTATATAACTTGGTGAATGTTTTCAGCTCTTTATCTATAAAGTGAAGTTTTACCGCAGTCATTAACGTGTAGCTCCTTGCATAACCAAAAAACATTCAAAATTTAACTAAAAAAAGTTCTTTACTTCTTAATATTTCACTAGCAAAACTACAATGTCTTATATGTATATTTTAAACACATAAATTGAATGCCCGATATACACTCTATTACACTTATGGACAAAATCAGCTCTGTAGTAATTCCTTTCAAAATAAATGTTTTGCTGGGGAAAACATGTCAGGCTGTAGTATTATAGCTTGATATATTTTGGTTGTTTCCTACATTTTTTATTGGAACAAACATTACCCAAACGATTTTCGTATATCCCCTGTTCTTAAAAAATATATCCCTTTCATCACACATCAAATTACTTTTAACCACTCGCTTCAAAACACTAAACAATCTTCTCGCGAATCCCGCAAAAGAATATAAACGCTTTTAAGTATTTTCTTTTTCTAGATCAAGGATTGCAATTTTCACAATGTTTTGAAATTCATTTCAAAAGATTTTATCTTTAGGAGCATTTTGTAAGAAAGATTTTGTTGTAGAAAATGAACACATAATAAAAATATATGAAAAGGAAAATTATAATTTGTTCTTTACATTTCCAATTATCTTAACTTAATACAACGACATGGAAGTTATTGGAGTGCTTAATTTTTTTTATAGTTGTATCGATGTGATAACGAACCCAGTGCATTTACAGAATTACTTATCGTGTGTACTGAAGAGAAACGGGTATTTAAATTATATCGTGACAAATAAGTACTATTGAATTATTTGTGAGCGTTAAAACTTAAATGCAACATAAATAAAAGCCAATTAACTACCCAGAAATGCTACAAATATGTGCTACATGTAAATTGGGAGAAATAAACTTTAGTGCCCGGGTCAATTGACTGATTTCGAATCTCCAAAAACAGACAGGTAAGAATTATTCAAAATGACAGCACAACAATAAATGATCAGTGCCTTCCAGAAATCACATAGAACGGCGCGTTCCAGTGGTTAGCAATCGGGGATTGCACTCCGATGACACGAGTTCGATTCCCGCCACTGTCCAAACTGTCGCCATGTTCACGCGGAGTTAAATTATGTTAAACATGTGGATCCGTAAGTTCTTCCGATAGGTTGGTGGTAGGGAAAGTATGCACTGTTCCTGTGGATGCATTCCCCACTAGCTTCAGATCTAAATTGGGTGGCACTTTCCGGCCGTTCAACCAGATACCTTACACCTTCGGGTAGGTTGGAATGTCTGGTTCGAAGAAATAAAAATCACATAGTCCAATAAGAAACCAAAGAACATATTAGCATTAAGTGGGCAACGATTCCACAGAACATTTTAACAAACAAATAAAGCAGTGAAACCATCAGTGCGGATTAGTGAGTATTGAAAACTATCTTTAAACTAGAATTCAGAGGACATAGCTTCATGTTGACTGCCTTATGCTGAATACGCCAAAAAGCAATTATTTTTAGACATCAAATAAGAAGAATGTTTTACATTTCGAAAATCATGTGTATCATTTAAAAACATCAGAAAGATATGCTTGCCTATTGATTGAGTGTAGACCCATGATAAAAAGAAAATCAAGATATCATGAAGCTAATGCATGTGGTCGCCAACAACTTAAAAGCAATGTGATTTCCTTTACTATACAAATTGATAAATTTAATCAAATCTGAATGTTTAATGAAATAAATTATTGAAGCCTATTACCGCGTCATCACATCCTTGACTCCCAAAAAGCCTAACGTTAACTTTCAATATAAACAAACTTAATCACTAATGTAAGCTTTAAATGCAAGCTTAATCATTAACATAAATTGTAAACGTAAGCTTGAACACTAATATAAAATTTAAATATAAACTAAGTTTTAAACTGTTTTCGTAATAATAAAAATAATGTTTTTTAAATGTTTCCTGGAAAATAAATAATATTTTATGGAATGTAAAACTCTACTTATGTATCTAAAAATTTACTTATTGTATTTGAGCAATTTTTATGTTGAAGCAAATTAGCATCTGTACTTTTAAAAGGTTGTTTACTATACCTTCTCTTTATGCCTTAAAAACCACAGCACATGTTGTTGAAACTGCATGAAACATTTAATTATCAATTCACAAAACTTATAACTATTATTTAATAAATATAATAACATTTTCCACAACACCATTTTCTAAATTTTTTTTGCTACTAATGGCATCATTTGAAAATGCAGATAAACTATAAACTATTTTAAACACTTGAGATTTATTAACATAAATTTGTGGACTATATTTTGCTGTGTCTATGCTTTAAGCATAACATAAAAATACATTTCTCAGTGTCCTAATTTGGCAGTCAATCTTTATTTACCTTTCCAGTAGGCGGCTGCCTACCGAAATTATCATTTTTTACATAATAGACAACAGAGCAATCACAGCCGCTAATCTAGAAAAATGAGAGCTACGCTATATACTCTATTTTTTCTCTAAAACGTTTGTATACAGTTTGTTTCACAAAGGACACCCTAACTTTGAAATGAAACAACTCGGAAACGGTGATCGATTGAAGCTGAAACAAGTGATATGTTTATTGGGAAAGCCGAAAAATGTTATACAAAAGTTTCAAATTAGTTATGAATGTTGGTGACAGATGGCGCTGTATGCTGTAATCACAGAACAGATCTCTATAAAGAGTCAAAATAAAGTAAAAATAAAATAATAGTATTGTCATAATAAAATCCCTATAAAGAGTTTTATACCAAGGGCAGTTTACCACTATTTATAACCTATTTCTCGGCTCCCCGTACTGCGACTACAGCATAAAGCGCCATCTGTCAACAACATTTGTAACTAATTTTGAAACTTTTGTATTATATTTCTACTGCTTTCCCAATAAACATCATTTGTTTCAGGCTTTTATTGATCACCGTTTCCGAGTTGTTTCATTTCAAAGTTAAGGAGTTTGTGAAACACTCTATATTTCTTTTATACATCTTGTGATAATGAAGATTTTCATTTATCCTTATCTATTTCAGTCATTCCTTTTATTCTATATAATCACTATGTATGCAGAAGATAAAAAAGTTCTTGTGTTTAACTCTTCGTAATAGCATATTTATCTGAGCCATATTTAAAATTTTCTGTACTTCAATGACAGATGCAGATTTGTGAAAATCAGGTGATTTAAAGGCGAATGTTTAAAGATAGGAAAACGAAAATGCTGGATTAATTAACGAAATCATATTCTATTGATTTCATCTCAAGTCTAAAATGCGCCCGCTCTAGTACCATGCTAGGTGCTATTGGTCTTGGTTCTCTAAATGATATTGTCATGCATGCTATTGGTCTAATATTTGGCCAATATTGTTTACCTTGATGTTTCATTGAAGATATTTCCAAAACAAAGCCATTACTGGGGATACATTGGCCGCCAGTATAGTCTGAATATTGAGATTGCACTATTTCGCCAATATTGACGCTACGTATTAGAAATGTTTCTAATATTTGAAAGATAATGACAACCAATGTTATATATTGGGAATATATTAGCTACTAATTTTGGCTTTAAATGATCAGCCACTATTGGATCTCCATTTGCTTCCAGTAATGTCAAAATATCTACATTTTCATACTGGCTCAGTATTGGAACTATATTGGCCAACATCTGATGTTCTTTTTTTCACAAGATAGCGTGATAGCGCTCCTAAAAAATATTTTCAACGAAAATGAGACAATAAACTCTGGATAATGTTTTTCACTGATATGGTAATATGCAGATTCTAAAATTATTATAATTTTTTTCCAGACTGTATTAAAATAATAATTAAGAAACAATAATGGTCACATTTAAATTTCTTACATCTTTTGTCAGCAGGTTCCACCTAGTCTCACTTTTACAGGTACCTAGCTAAGTTCCGGTTCCATATACCTCTGATAATCCAGACGTTACTGTATGAAAGGAAGCATGTGAAGGATGAATGTAAGCATAGCTATTTACAGAAATTTATGAAAACATGCAGTATATAACAAAATCAAATAAACGATAATGAAAGAATAAAATGAAAAATGCTAAATAGGTTAACTTCAACAACATATTTATCAACATATTTATCAAATCCGGCCACTCAAACGACTGCTGTAAACCCATGGGTCACTCGAGAGGTCTGGGCTTTCAACACATTTATCAAGAACATACAAGCAATTTGTATTTATACAAGAAACAACTATATTCAAGGGAAGGTATTTAATTCTATATTCTGAAATTCCAGTCTCTCGGTCTGCATACTTCGATTCAATTACATTTGTATTCTGTATTTATTAGATTTAAAAGTAAATAAAAAATCTAAATCATAAACATTATGACTGAGGAAACAGGTTAATTGTACCGAATAAAAACGACATTAGACATATAAAAAAATTTTCTTAGAAGAAAGTAAAAGGCTTAACTGATCAATCCGTGACAATCTGGGGAACATGGTACTGCGGTGAATTCCATTTGATGAGCACAAAACTTCTAAAAACAAGATGTTTATAATTTTTCTACTAAAAGCATTTACTGTTAACCGGAAACGATGTAAGATATTATTTTTGCCCCATTACCCATTAATCAGTTCCAAAGTACTCGGAACCTGCAAGAAAGAATTCATAACAAAATGTTAACTTTATAATGAAGACTTTCCGTCCTGTTATAGAGTAGGTGTGATCTTGAGCATGTAGAATTTTGTCAACGATAAAGGTCTAACTAGCATCGTTGATGGAACAAAGTAAGACTTTTACCGTAAAACTTTCGTCGATGGATGAAAATAAAATTATACCGTAAATATTTTGAAATCAAACCGTAAAAGTGTTTCGGGCTCAGATGTCATCCTCTCGCTGTCCTATGCTGACGAACATTAATGGTTACGAAACCATGCTTCACCTGACGTCAACTACTAGATAAAATTGAAAATTATAGCAGTTTTGTAAGCTGGATCACCTTCGATATAGTTTTATCTCGAATAATATGTTTTTTTCTGTAGTAATTACCGTAGTCTGCATATTATAAATCTGTGACTCACCGGTTAAAAATGAAGAATTCTGTGTAATATATGGACGTAATTAAAATAAAATAAAAAAATCCTGTATTAAATTGAAAGCTTAGTTGTCTGAAATATATTTCAAGACTGGATTATTTTCTATTGTTCATTGCCGTATTTATCTATATATACTATCTGCCAAGTGTCTGTCTGTACGTCTGTCTAACAAGCTTTTTTAGGCACTTCCCAAGTAGATAGAGACTTGAAATTTGGTACACAGGTCGATCAAAAAACTCGATAAAGTGACCAGGGAAAAATCGAATTTTTCAAAAATATTCTGCAGAGGGGGTGCTCCAGACTAAAATGTTCGAAAAGTGAAATGATAGGAAAGCATACTTTGCGATGAGATAGAGAATGCAAATTTAGTCTATGTGTAAACCATTCAAAAAGGAGAAAGTTTGCAATTTCCTATTTCCAATATTTGCTACTCTAGGAGGTTTCACACACTGAATCGTTCGATTTGACGAACAAATGGGAAACGTCTGCTTTAAAATTTGACAGACGCTTGAAACTTGTTATATGCCCTAATCAATGCCCTAATCAATTTAATGTAAACACTCAAGACAAAAGATTTTTAAAAAAAATGTTCGTTTAAGGGGGTGCTCCAGAGAAAAACGTTCGAAAGGTGAAATGATGAGAAACCATTCTTCGAGATGCAATAGAGATTTCAAATTTAGTGTATGGGTAGATAGTTCGAATGGACGAGCATATGCAATTTCAGTTTTTTATATTTTCTACTTTAGGAGGTGCCGCAAACCCAAATCTTCGATTTTCGCAATAAATGAGAAATGTATCCTTTAAAAATGTAATAGAGGCTTGAAATTTGTTATATGGGCAATCATCTGATAAAAAAACAAAACAATAGAGTTTTTTTAAATTGTTGATTAAAAGGGGTGGCTATTCCACACTAAAACGTTCGCAAAGTAAAATGATAGTAAAATTATGCTTCGCAATGGAATAGAAACTCAAATTTGGTGTATAGGTAGATAGTTCAAAAGAAAGAAAGTGTGCAATAGAAAATTTTCAATATTTGTAATTTTTAGGGGTTTCGCCCACCAAGACGTTCAGAAAGTGACATGATAGAATTACATTCTTTACGATGAAATAAAGACTTCCAATTTGGTGTATAAGGATATCGTTCGAAAGGAAGAAAATGTGCAATTTTAGATTTCTAGTATTTGCTACTGGGGGGGGGGGTGTCACCAACTAACATGTTCGATTTGCTTAATAAATGAGAAACGATTAATTTAAAATTTTATAGAGGCATAAAATATGGTTTATAGGGTAATTATTTGGTAAAAAACCCAAGATAAAAAGAGTTTTTCGTATATGTTAATTTAAGAGGGTGTTCCGCATGAAAACGTTCGAAATATGAAATGATAATAAAAAAAAAATGCATGTTTCAGTAATAAAGTTGCATGCTTCAGTATGAGATAGAGACTTCAAAATTGGTGTGAAGAAAATGAGCAATTCCAGTTTTATCATATTTTCTTCTTTTAGGGGGTTCCACACTTCAGGATTTTTGCTTTTTAAGAATAAATGTGAAATGTGAGTTGTCAAATATTTATGTTATTCAGGGGTTGCTTATTGTAAGACCGTTGATTTCCAATTGGTGTTCGGCTAGTATATAACTATTATAGTATAAAAACATATTTTTATAGAAATCATTTTGCTACAAACTGTGGTATTTAACATTTTCTGAAAAGAGTTTATTCGAGTGGTACTACATAAAATACACTAAATTTATTTTCTATCACTAAACGACCTGAAATTTATAAAATACTCTTTTCTCCCTCTTCTGGATTTCGTGACCTGCATAAACTTATCTTTGGTTTCTTGTGGGTCACGATTTCCCTGACCTATCTTTCTTTTCTATATAAGAGTTTTAGTATGCTTTACAGTTTAAGAATTTTAACTACATAGAATTAGAACAGATCTAGTACATTTTAAAATGTATGGATTCCGCTAAAAATTAGCAATGTATTTAATTAATAATTAGTTTTAATATTGCGGACTAGTTAAAACATTTTACAAAATAAACGAAAGATAAAGTTAGAAATCGTTCAGTTTTCGAAATGTTATATAAATGTACTTCAATGATCAATAACTTAAACGACTAAAGCCTAACACTATATTTTTAAGTTTAAAAAAAATACTGCAATCCTTAAAAGCAACATTTAAAATTCCCAGGAATGTAAGGAAACTATTTGTATAAGGAATCTAATTTTTAAAAGCGTGGCTTACTTAAAAAAACATATATTTAACTACTGTCAATATATATTTTACTACGAATTGTGCGTGTCAGTCTATATTGCAAACAGAAGTTTTTCTTTCAGTTGTATTATTTATTCTACCAGTTTTTACACTAAGTTATACTTTAAATGAATATTTTTTTCACGACTTATTTCAATAAAAAACATATTGAACCATGCAAAATTATTACTGTATTTATAGATTGCCACCATAATTCAGAGAAAAAAGTATTAGTATCATTCGTTATAAACACGATTTGGAAGAATAAGATTTTTTTTATCAAATGGCCAGGCACTTGACTTCCATCATTCGCCTATATATCGGCCAAGAATGTAAACCATTTGGCCGTCCTACGACGTTGCCCCAGAGTAGGACGAAACACGCTGCGCCCAACAACAATACATCCATGCCTTACGTGGGACTCGAACCCACAACTCGGCGGTCGAACGATCGCTTGGAAACGCTCGCCTTGACCGCTCGACCACCGGGTCGGATGGAAGAATAAAAAAAATTACCTATGCTTGCCTATCTAGATTAGTATATGTTTGTGCGAATGTGTGTGACTAGTAACCTGAACATCTTGAAAAACATTTTATTGAGTGAAATATTTCAATTTTATTCTTATCAATTTCTAATTATCTTAATTTATATTATAAGTGAAATAAACATTATTAATCATGTCGTTGTACAACCAGACAAGCGTCATTACCATATTTACGTACATAGTATCAATAAGACACAAGGTGATTTATTTATGTGGTATCTTCAGAAATCGATCATCCCGGAAACAGCTCTGAGTATATAATTTATGGGCTAACATAACTCCTTTCACAGAAGATTTATTTCTGATTTATGCATTGTTATCTGAGGTGGTCTGCTTATCATTTATCTAACATTAATATAATTTTAGGAAACCATATCTCTATAATGTCAACCAAACGTAGTTCAATACTTAATTGTCCAAAATGAAATGTGTACTCAATATTATGAAGCCAACATAAATTTTATTGTGGTAATTTAATAATATGTATTATTTCATAAAGTTCATAGTCTTCATATATGACTACACAAACGTAATATAAAAATAGTCAGTGATTCCAGTTCAATGGAGCTGAAATAGTTGTGAGTGAATAGCATATTTCTTTGTTGACTGCTTGTCTTCTTTGGACATTTTAAAAACAGTTGAGAATATTACAATAAGAACCAAGTTTTCAAGAGTTCCTAAAATAATAAAATATCAAAAGTATAACCGCTATATTTGACCAAACTTACCAAAATTCCTGTTCGAATTCTAATTATGACTTTAAAATACACGCCGATGTGGTGGCGGTCAAGGTGAGCGTTTCCAAGCGATCGATCGGCCGCCGCGTTGTGGGTTCGAGTCATGGATGGGCTCGAGTCATCGTCGTGGGTTCGAGTCATCGTAAGACATGGATGTTGTGTGATGTGGGGGCAGTGTATTCCGCCCCATCTGGTGCGCCTGGGGCAACGTCCTAGGACGGCGAAAAGGTTCACGACTACGGCCGAATATAGGGCGAATGAGGAAGAGTCTAGTGCCTGGCCAATGGAAAAAAAACAAGAAAGATCAATCATGCTTAAAGCATTGATTATGAAACACTTTCCAACTTAAATGCAATTTTATTTAAAAAAGTCTAAAATGCAATACATTCCTCGGTAATATTTTAAAACTTATCTCAAAACTACATTAATTTAATGTGTTTGAAAACATAAACCTTCATTGAAAAAAATGAATTTCATTCAAATGACGGCATTGAAATATAAATTGCCTGGTTTAAATGTCTCTAAAATGCGATACATTCCTCGGAAATATTTTTAAAACTATCATAATACTACGATAATTTATTATAATTGAAAACTTCATCGAAAACAACTGAAATGAATTCAAATGACGTCATAGAAAAAATTACGCGTCTGGATCTTTCTATGAAAACAGCATTTCATTCATAACTTTCTTCCATTCATTTCATTCATCACAATACTATAATAATTTATTCTATTTAAAAATAAAGACCATGGAGCTACAAGTAATTAAACTCTGTGCTTAAACTTCATTGGATAAAATCGTCCTTCTCTTTATAAAATCAATTAATATTTCAGTCATATCAACCATGCAGACTCCATGGGCTAAATTATTATGTGTTAAAGAAATACAGTAATTCTAATAAAACTCATTCTACATATTTTGCTGTTTATATTTTACATAAGTGAAAAATAGGCTTCGTTGTAGAAATAATCAAATTTGGATAATCATTTAAACTCAAATATATTGTATTTGCGTTGTTTCAGTATGTAGATGCACAGAATTTAAGCAAAAATAAAGTAGTTTTAGGACGGATACAACACTCAATATGAATTAAAAAGAACTTAAAAAATCACGATTTTGAAACAAAGTCGATGCCATATATCATTTTGAAGTGGGTCATGTGATAGTGTCATATCATGGTCACGTGATCGTTTCATATAAGAGGTGTAATTATTATTTTAATTTTTATTTAAAAAACTACTGAATATATTTCGCTGAATTTTTTTTTATATATTTTATGGAACAATTTGAATATTACCTAAACTTTTCGAAGCAATTTGTGAATTTTAAATCCGCTTAAAAAATGTTTGAAAAATTAGGTCCCATAGGGCTCAATGTATTACATTTTTTCAACCCGGGTTCAATCCAAAACTAATTGGGTGATATTATTCATTTATTTTCCCATAGGTCCTACAGACGGTCTGAACAACGTACTGAAATTTCATTTTTGATTAAGTCATTTTTACGGCAGTTATTGTGCTAACGGACAGACAGACAGACAGACAGACAGAATGAACAAAGTCATAAACACTTTTCAACTGTGTTGTAAAGTGTTAAAAAACCTTAAAATACACTTTGAAAAATTAGGTCCCATAGGGCTCAATGTATTACATTTTTTCAACCCGGGTTCAATCCAAAACTAATTGGGTGATATTATTCATTTATTTTCCCATAGGTCCTACAGACGGTCTGAACAACGTACTAAAATTTCATTTTGATTAAGTCATTTTTACGGCAGTTATTGTGCTAACGGACAGACAGACAGACAGACAGACAGAATGAACAAAGTCATAAACACTTTTCAACTGTGTTGTAAAGTGTTAAAAAACCTTAAAATACACTTTGAAAGAGCTACAGATTGCTTCTTATACATAGCAGTTCATGGATATCACTTTTATACATAGCAGTTCATGGATATCACTTTTATAGATAGCAGTTCATCATAGATAGCACTCTTATTTCGATATATTACCTTTATAAACTTGTAAAACAGAAAAATTTTAAATTTCCTTAAACTTGGCAAAATGATTCCTCGAAAACTGTATGATCAATAACTTGAGTTTTGTAAAATCAAATTATTGATCTAGAAACTAAATTTCTTACTGAACGTTTCTGTTACTTACTATTTATATATATAGTATTTAGAAGATATTTCGAGGGAAAGTAAGTACTGAGAAGGAAAAATTCGCTAGGACAAAACAATTGGTATATTTAAAAAAAAATGTTCAATTTATTAAACATGTAACAAAATTATTTTTAAATATTCATAAAATGTACCATACCTAGACAAAAAAGATAAACATTGATTAAATGTGTATCTATTATGCACGGAAATATAAGAGCCTAAGGTGTTTGCATTTTTGTAACGCTAAGATTTCAGCCAGAGATACACCAACCACATATGTTATTAATGTCCCAAAGTAATAATTTTACAAAGATAAACACGATTCAATTCCCAAATGCACGCCGTCCGCAAAGCAGAAAAAATAATACAGTGGACAAAATAAAATAAATAAAATAAAGATTCAGAACTGAATCATTTTCTTAAACATATGCTTTATGTGCATGTGCATCGCGTACAACGTGCCATAGAAAGTAGAAACGCCGTTACACGGGGAGCCAATAAAATGCATTTGTTGATTGTATGCGTTTGCTACAACAAATCACCAAACATTAAAACAACTTATTGATTAAAAAAATTGTTTTTGGTAGAATGTGAAAATATACAAGCAGATGTTTGCCAAACTATAAAATTGTACTAATGCCACTTTCTCGTATGCGACGAAATAACTATCAGATAATCTAACAAGAAAGATCAATCAGGCATAAGCATTGATTATGAAACACTTTCCAACTGAAATGCAATTTCATTTAAAAATTTCTAAAATGTTATACATTCAGTGGTGATATATTTTACATTATCACAGTACTACAGTAATTTATTATACTTAAATGGTACTTAATACTTAATGATATTTAATACTGTATCGAAATACAAATCATCTGACTCTCTATGCAAAATCAATGAATATTTCATTCATAGAACTTGTATTCCAGACTCCAGAGCTAAATAATGTTGGGTGAAAGAAATTCAGCAATTCTTATGTAACTCACCTTATAATCGCTTGAGATATTTGCATTCTGCATAAGTTGAAATTAGGCTTCGTTGAAGAAATAATAAAAGGTTAAGGATCATTTAAAATCACAACTATTGTAATTGCATAAGCACGGAATTTAGATACACAGATAATACGCAGATACACAAATAATATATGTGTGTGTGTGTGTGTGTGTGTGTGTGTGTATTCAAAGTATTGTAATCGTGCCGGAGATCGGAACTCAATTTTCGAAGGATCTACACGTTTTCTAGAACAAGACAACTTCTAGAACAAGAAAAACTATTTTTAGGAAGACGTCTGTGTGTGTAAGGGTGTATCTCTGTATGTTTCTGTGTGTCTGTGAACATATTACATCCACTCTAATTGAAAAACTAATGGACCGAAATTCATAAAATTTGGTAGGTATGTTTTGGTGGGAAATCCTGATATAGTACGATTCGTAATAAAAGAATATGTCTTCTTTGCGAAATGGCCGGCAGAAATTGCCTTTATCCACACTAGCCCAAAACTAATGGAACAAATTTAACAAAATTTGGTGTTTAATATTTCAATAACCTACAAGTCATTTTTACGGCAGTTATCGTGATAACGGCAGACAGACAGACAGAATGAACAAAGTCATAAACACTTTTCAACTTTGTTGCAAAGTGTTAAAAATTGATATTAAGAGAGAGAGTCAAAATAGATATCGTTACACTGGCATCGTTCTTTATCACAAGACAACATTAACGTCTTTATACTATTGCGGACGAGTAATATTCTCTCACTGGCGCCTTTTATTTCGTCGTGTCTCGAAGACCACAGTCCCTGACGTGAGTATGATGTAAACATGGCGTGTGCCAAGGTTCTCATAATTCCCCACAGTTTAACGAATGGGGGGTGCCGGAACAGGCGATTTATCGCCAATTTAGCGACATTAGGCGACTTTCCGAATCTTCTAGAAACTCCGATAGATAATTATTAGTCTAGGAGATATGGAGAGCTTTCCAGAAGTTTCTATAGAGAGACTACAAAAGGAATCAGCACTCCGTTGGAGTTCAGTTGACGAATTGACAAGATACCAGCCACAGTGAATTGTGACTTTTATCAATGTTTTGAGAATATTAGCAACTGTTTTATGAGAGTATTTTCGTCTGTATTTTGAGAATGATATCGCTTATTTTGTGAAATTAGTGGAACATTTAAGTGCTATTTGATTGTATATTGTTCCTGTTTACTTTGTGCTTGTGAAGAGAGATCGATATAACGCCTCTATACCCGTATTTCACGCTATAAAATAAGCAAATATGCTCTATAAATTAAAGAATGCATATTTTTACGCACTGATTTTGTAAACAACAACAAAAAAAAACATTTTTTAGAATCGCAAATTAAATATTTTAAAACTCATTTCATAATGTATATAAGGTATATTAATTGTGCTATAAGATATACGATGTATTTTGTTTATTAACACAAATTAAGAGTATAGTGCATTTCTTTTCTTTATATAAAATACAGTAAATTTAATAAATACCTGGAAATTTGAGGGTAATTGTACATTTGTTAAAAATTACTCACCTGAAAAGCAAATTACGCCTTCAAATCAAGTCAAGGAGTATTTTCACTCTTCTGGAAAAATTCTAGCTCGATCTCTGCTTGTGAATAAACGTGTTTAGTTATCCAGAAATTCGGAATCTGTTTTATCGGAGATGTAATTTAAGACACACACACACACACCTTACTTAAAAAAAGATGCCACAAAAAATAGTTGCAAATCCGATTTTATATTAATTTTTTGAAAGAAATTATCACATGTCTCATTCACAACTGAATCAAAATTCTAACACATCCTAGGCTGTTAGTCATAGTTGCACACACATTTACTCAAACTCTTCGAATAATTTATGGAAAACTAAAGTTTATAAAGACAGTGAAAAATGCTACTCTGACGTAGAAAATGGTTTTGTAGTCGTAAAAATATCCTTAATTGGAAATAATATGTTGTTGTTGTTGTTGAGACCCAGACCGTCCGACCTACCAGAAAGGTGTTGAAACCCAACCGTCCGACCTACCAGAAAGGTGTAAGGTAACTGTTTGGACGGTCAGGAAGTGCCACCCAATTTAGACCGGAACCCAGTGGGGGAGGCATCCACAGGGGCCGTACCCTCCTTCCCCTACCACCAACCTCTCGGAAGGTACCAGAAAGGTGTAAGGTAACTGCTTGGACGGCCGGGAAGTGCCACCCAATTTAGACCGGAATCTAGTGGGGGAGGCATCCACAAGGACCGTGCCCTCCTTCCCCCACCACCAACCTCTCGGAAGGACTTACGGACCCACATGTTTAACGTGATCGTACTCCGCATGAACACGACGGCAGTTGTGGTAGCGTGCAAATCCAGCACGCAAATCACCGGGCTACCGCGCCCTAAATGTGCCAACAGCACGCGGTGTTCTCAGGTGGTCACCCACCCAAGTACTAACCGCTTGAAATAATATGTGTGAGATCTTTGAATTCTGAGAATGTTCTTTGAACCGTATAGCTAGCTATAGGACCATAAGCTGGGAATACAAAATTGAATAAGGGTCGAGTTTTTATTGTACCTCTAACTGGAGTGTGAGAAACATCTCTTTCGAAAAACCAGCTGCAAATTAGAGAAGTTCTCCACAAAAATATGATTTAGATACAAATTTAAAGAATGTTGTGCTGAGTTTAAAATACGAACTCATCATGATAAATGTATCCTCGAATTAGTTGGCTTATTTATTTATAATTGATATCGAAGATGATTTTTCTGCTTATTTTAATTAACTGCATTCTACTCAGTGCAGTGTTCTTGAGACCATACCGCTGCTTTCATCCGTTTTCATCATTGATTAAACGAAAATATTTTATATATAAAACACTATTAAAATATTATCGATACATATTAGTAGTTGGCATAAATATTTTATTTTATACATTAAGCACTATCATGATCTGTGGAGCGATAACTGTTATCTATTTAGGGCTTAATATATGACTGTCCAGATAATTGCCTTAAAAGAAATGATGAAAGACCCTTCGGCCACGAATAAAGTAAAATGAAAATTTAAAGTTGATATGGCAGAAATGTCGATACGAAATCCTCACCGAAAAGTTATAAAACGTTTTGAAATTATCCCTGGTCACTTTTTTACTTGCTGATATAGTGCTTCGGAATGAAATCACCTAATTAAAACTTTGCACACTCCGAACTTTATTTATTGAAAATAAGAAAATAAGCCCTATTTACTAAAGAGATGAAAAATATGGACGTGGCTAAATATACTATTGCTACACGTTGGCACGTCTTTTTACAATTAAATTTTGTCGATATATTTTAACTAATGATTTTCATTATAATTGAACACAATTATCAGGATTTACAATTTGTTTAATTTCTGTATCTCCTCAAAAATTTCCAAACTCATTTAAATTACTATATGCTTTTCTGCTCAGAAGGATAAGACTAAAAGTGAAACGCAAGTGAGTAATAAAAGCTATAGTAAATAATTATATGAAATGATGATGAGATAAAGGAAATGGATCCCTGAATAGCTGCGACTCCCAGAATTTGCCTGCTTTGTGTACGATAAACAAGAAAGATCAATCATGCTTAAAGCATTGATTATGAAGCACTTTCCAACTTCAATGCAATTTTATTTACACAAGTTTAAAATGCAATACATTCCTCGGTAATATTTTGAAACTTATCACAGTACTGCATTAATTTATTATATTTGAATACTTAAACCTTCATCGAAAAAAATGAACTTCATTCAAATGACGGCATTGAAATATAAATTGCCTGGTTTAAACATCTCTAAAATGTTATACATTCCTCAGTAATAGTTTTAGAATAATCATAATACTACGATAATTTATTATATTTGAAAACTTCATCGAAAACAACTGAAATTAATTCAAATGACGTCATAGAAAAATTAACACGCCTGGATCTCTCTATAAAAACAGGATTTCATTCGTAACTTTCTCCCATTCATATCATTCATCACAATACTATAATAATTTATTTTAGTTAAACATTTTGTTTAAGACCATGGAGCTACAAAAAATTAAACTCTATGCTTGAAACTTCATCGAAAAAAATCGTCCTTCTCTTTATGATATCAATTAATATTTCATTCATATCAGCCATGCAGACTCCATGGACTAAATTATTTTGTGTTAAAAAAATACAGGAATTCTAATACAACTCATTCTATATATTTTGCTGCTTACATTTTACATAGGTGAAAAATAGGCTTAGTTGTAGAAATAATCAAATTTGGATAATCATTTAAACTCAAATATATTGTATTTGCGTTGTTTCAGTATGTAGATGCACAGAATTTAAGCAAAAATAAAGTAGTTTTAGGACGGATACAACACTCAATATGAAATAAAAAGAAAAAAAAATCACGATTTTGAAACAAGATGGATGCCATATATCATTTTGAAGTGGGTCATGTGATAGTGTCATATCATGTTCACGTGATCGTTTCATATAAGAGGTGTAATTATTATTTTAATTTTTATTTAAAATACTACTGAATATATTTTGCTGAAGTTTTTTTATATATTTTATATGGTAATTTGAATATTTCCTAAAACTTTCGAAGCAATTTGTGAATTTTGAATTCGCTTAAAAAATGTTTGGAGAATTAGGCCCCACAGGGTTCAATGTATTTCATCTTTTCAACCCGGGTTCAATCCAAAACTAATTGGGTGATATTATTCATTTATATTCCCATAAGTCCTACAGACCTTCTGAACAACATACTAAAATTTCATTTTGATTAAGTCATTTTTACGGCAGTTATCGTGCTAACGGACAGACAGACAGACAGACAGAATGAACAAAGTCATAAACACTTTTCAACTTTGTTGTAAAGTGTTAAAAAAAGGACCAGAGTGAAATTATGAAATTTTGGTCAATAAAATTCTCTGCTTGACACTGTATCGAGACTGGTACACATGGTTACCCACAGGTTACCCGCCTGGGCGCAAATGAAAATACTTGGCAACTGATAAGCCCGTCGGAAATGCGATCCCTATCTCGTGTTGATTAAATAGAAGACAAGAAAGTTGAATCATGCATAAGCATTGATTATGAAACACTTTCCAACTGAAATGCAATTCCATTTAAATATCTCTAAAATGTGATACATTCAGTGGTTATATCTTTTACATTATCACAGTATTACAGTAATTTATTATACTTAAAACTGTATCGAAATACAAATCATCTGATTCTCTATGCACAATCAATGAATATTTCATTCATATAACTTGTATTCCAGACTCCTGAGCTAAATAATTTTCTGCGAAAAAAATTCAGTAATTCTTATGTAACTCACCTTACAATCGCTTGAGATATTTGCATTCTGCATAAGTTAAAATTAGGCTTCGTTGAAGAAATAATAAAAGTTTAGGGATCATTTAAAATCACAACTATTGTAATTGCGAAGTCACGGAATTTAGATATACAGATAATACACAGATACACAGAAAATATATGTGTGTGCGTGTGTATGTATTCAAAGTATTGGAATCGTGCCGAAGATCGGAACACGAATTTTCGAAGGATCTACACGTTTTGGGACTTTCAGAACACGAAAAAACTATTTTTAGGTATACATCCGTGTGTGTAAGGGTGTATCTGTGTGTGTTTCTGTGTGTCTGTGAGGATATTGCATCCACTCTAACTGAAAAACTAATGGACCGAATTTAATAAAATTTGGTAGGTAAGTTTTTTGTGGGAAACCCTGATGTTCATTTGATTATAGTACGATTCGTAATAAAAGAATCTGCCTTCTTTGCGAAATGGCCGGCAGAAATTGCCTTTATCCCCTCTAGCTAAAAACTAATGGACCAAATTTAACACAATTTGGTGTATAATATTTCAATAAACTACAAGTGATTTATATACCAAATTTAACAAAATTTGTTATATAAACCACTTGTAGGTTACTCTAGTACGATTAGGGAAAAAGGAACGGGCTGTTTTTGCGAAATAGCCTGCAAAAATCGTTAAATATAAAAGTAAGAGACTACGTGTGCTCAATTACAGCAATTAAATTCCTACTTTATACGTGATTTTTTACAACAAAAAGAATAAGACTAGCCCCATTACTCTTGGACTAGCCGTTCTTGAGATATTTTAGTTTTTTTCCGTTTTCGCTACGCCAATTTTGACATTAAGTCCATTTATCAAATGAGAACCAAATGTAAGTTTAAGGTCCAAATGCAATGTTATTTTATGCATATAAACTCAAATTATTATTGAAGAAATAAAGTGAACGTGAATATGAGTTTTCAGAGAAAGACATGTGCTGTCCACATCAGAATTTTTAACAATAGTACAACAATGATTTATAGAAGTGAACGGGGATTATTTGCAAGCCATTTCGAAAAAAATGTGGGATCTATATTTAAAAATCCACCAAATTGTTGTAGAATAAAATGTTCTACAAATTTAAGCTGTATACCAAATTTTAACTCTCTAGGATGTAGGAAAGTGCATTAAAAACGCCATCAAATAAGTATATCATGAAAAGTTATGTAGTATATAAAAACTATTTGAAAAATTGGTATCTACCAAATTTATTTTAGAATGTGAAATCTCATTCACATACAAAATAATTAAGGCCCTGGAAAGATATTAATTATATAATATATATATTTTTTCTTTCTGGAGGATATCGCAAAAGTCAGAATTTAATTGAATTCGTTTTTCTCCCTATATTAAATAATTTTTAATTAAAAAACTACCTAACATATTTGACTGAAATTTTTTTATATATTTTATGAGATAATGTGAATATTTCCTAAAAATTTCGAAGCTATTTGTGAATTTTAAATGTACTTAAAATATGTTTGAAAAATTAGGCCCCATAGGGTTCAATGTATTTCATTTTTTCAACCCGGGTTCAATAAAAAACTAATTAGGTGATATGATTTATTTATATTCCCATAGGTCCCACAGACAGTCTGAAAAGCATACTAAAATTTCATTTTGATAAAGTCATTTTTACGGCGGTTATCGTGCTAACGGACAGACAGACAGACAGACAGACGGACGGACAGACATTCAGACAGACAGACAGACAGACAGACAGACAGACAGACAGAATGAACAAAGTCATAAACACTTTTCAACTATGTTGTAAAGTGTTAAAAATGTAAAGTTCGACATATTTAAAAAGATCTGATGTGGGCAGCACATTGCTTTCCTTATATAATGTAATGGATTTACTAGTTTTACAGTAAAACAATAATGTATAAGATCCACGGTGCTGTGTTTTTATTGCTGAATTGTACATTTGTGGATTTTCCGGATGGCAACATCTAAAACTATTTCAAAATACTCAATTACCTTATACTTCGCACAACTCTAAATAAACAGTCATCAATATTGAAATTCTCCCCAATAAGCGATATAGACCATATATTAAAATAACTTAATAATTACGTCATCAATTAGGCGTAATTTTCATTAATTTAATGTCATTTTTGCAATTTTGACGATAGTTTTGTCAATCTGGGGGTGAACTATCGCCAGGGTGAACCAGTGTTGAAACAATGACATAAATTAAACCCTATGGCATCTAATTTTTCAAACATTTTTTAAGCGAATTTAAAATTAACAAATTGTTTCGAAAGATTTAGGAAATGTACAAATTATCACATAAAAATTTGAAAGACATTTCAGCAAAATATATTCAGTAATTTTTTAAATAAAAATTAAAATAATAATTATACCTATGCTATATGAAGAGATCACGTAACCCACTTCAAAACAAACTATGTCATCCATCTTGTGTCAAAATCGTGATTTTTAAAGTTCTTTTTAATTTATATTACTTTCCTTATATACATAATGTATAAGGAAAGTATTGTGACGGGGTGGAAAATTCGAATTCAAATTTCGAGAGCACGTTTCAAGCATCCCTGATTACGAATCAAACATTTTTGAGGTGACGTCTGTGTGTGTGTGTGTGTGTGAAAGTATGTATGTATGTGTGTGTGTGTCAGTGAGTCTGTGGAGACGATATCCCATGACTGACGAACGAATGGTCCGATACGAATGAAATTTGGTACAAAAATCACAATCGGTGCATACTGGAAGCTTATTGTTTTTAAAAGTAATCGAATGTTTAGAACCTCCCTTAATTTTCGAGTGAAATTTTGAAAAAATCATCAAAAAAATCAAAACCGTTAATAAAGTTACACAAATAGTCATTTCTTATGTAATCCTTCCTTAGAAAACGATTGACATACACTTTAGAACGCTAGCATGAACCGTTATCGAGATATTGCACATTTTTGAAATAAATTTATCAAAAAATCCCATAAATTAAAAAAAATATTAGCTGTTGAGAAAGATGTTCACTTTCAATATGTAATATCATGCAGTAAATAGGGTGACACCACTCTCGTGGATCTAGCTCGTTCCATTCATGAGAAAAGATACTGTGAGTAATACTTTTGTATTTGAACACCAATAGTTATTTATCTGCTATAAGAATAACTTATTTCTCCGGCCATAATGCTTGGCAAGATTTTGGCGCCGAATTTGGCGTAATGTCGACAACTTGGCGATTTTTTAATGTTGGCAAATTAACGAAAATCTCGCCAAATGGATAAAAAGGACACTAAATCAATAAAAATGACGACTAACTGACAAAAATTCAATATCTTGGAAAGAATATAAATATCTACTATAAGGAAAAACTATTTCTTTTTACTGTAAAAGTAGTAAATTCATTACATTATATAAGTAAAGTCATGAGTTGCCCACATCAGATGTTTTAGTGTTGTATCCGTCCTAAAACTGTTTTATTTTTGCTTAATTTCTGTGCATCTTTATTCTAAAACGACGGAATTATAATATATGTGTGTTTTAATGATCAATGCCATCCATCTTGTGTCAAAATCGTGATTTTTAAAGTACTTTTTAATTTATATTTGCTGTATGCGTCAAAAAACCGCTTTATTTTTGCGTAATTTGTGTTCATCTACATTCTGAGACAACGGAATTACAAATCATTTGAGTTTAAATGATCATCAAACTTTGATTATTTCTACAACGAAGTCTAATTTTCACTTATGGAGAATATAAACACATAAAGATGTAAGATGAGTTGTATACGAATTATTGTGAATTTACTCAACACAAAATTATTTAGCTCTTTGAGTCTGAAATATAACTGATATGAATAAAATATTCATTGATTTTACATAGAGAACAGACGATTTTATAGCATATTTTTTCGATGGAGTTTTAAGCATATAGCTAAATTACGTTTACCTCCATGGTTTTAAGTTTTTACATAAAATGAATTATTATAGTATTGTGATGAATGAAAGGAATGGAATAAAAGTGTATGAATGAAATAGTTACAGCTTTTGCATAGAGATCTAGGCAATTTATATTTCAATGACTTCATTTGAATAAATTTCATTTTTTTCAATGAAGTTTTAAGTTTTCAAATGTAATAAATTATTTTATTATTGTGGCAATTTTTAAAATATTACTGCTGAATATATCGCATTTTAAATATGTTTAAACCATTCAACTAATATTTCAATGAAGTCACGTCATTTGAATAAAGTTTTCTTTTTTCAATGAATATTTAAGTTTTTAAATATAATAAATTAACGTAGTATTGTAATACTTTTAAAAATATTACCGCTAAATGCATCGCATTTTAGAGGTGTTTAAATAAAATTGCATTGCTGTTGGAAAGTGTTTCATAATTAATGCTTTATGCATGATTGATCTTTTTTTATCTTTGAATTATACATTTGGCAATTTTCCGGTTCATAACATGTAAAAATATTTCAAAGTACCCAAATAACGTATATTTTGCGCAACTTTAAGTACACAGTTATCAATATTGTTAGCATCCTCAAAAAGCTATATAGTCCATATATTAAAATGCTTTAATAATTCATTCATTTTCCAAAATTTAGAACTTTCATGAATTTGTCGTCTTGTCATTGATTTAGCGTCGGTTTCCACAATTTGGTAACATTTTCACCAATTTGGCAAATTAAAAAAAAAAATCAGGAATTTGGATATATTTCGGCTAATTTGTCACCAAAATTTTTCCAAACAGACAGAAAACTATGTTAATCGTATAGTAGATTCTTTACAGGATATTGAAATTTCGTCAATTAGTCGTTATTTTTATAAATTTGACGACATTTTCTATAATTTGGCAACATTTAAAAAAGCAGCCTAGTTGGCGACATTCCGCCAAATTCGTCTTCAAAATCTCGCCAAGTGTTATGGACGCAGAAATAAGTTATTCTTATAGCAGATACATGAATATTGGCTTTCAAATATAAAAGTATACCCAAAGTATATTTTCTCATGAATGGAATTAGCAAGATCAACGAGAATGATGTCACCAAATTTTTTGCCTGACTTTACATATGAAAAGTGATTATATTTAACAATAGTTAATATTATTTTTAATTTATGTGATTTTTTGATAAATTTATTTGAAAATTCTGCTATATCCCGAAAATTCGTGCTAGTATTCTAAAGGTTATGCAAATCGTTTTCTAAAGGGAAATAATATAAGAAATGTCTATTTGAATAAATTTATTAAATTTTTTAATTTTTTGATATTTTTTTCAAAATTTAATTCGAAACTTTTTAGGGTTCTGTGCATTCGATTGCCTTTAACAACAATAAGCTTTTAGTATTCATGGACTGTAGTTCTTGTGTGAAATTTCATTCGAATCACTCGATTGTTTCATGTGACATCGTATCCAGGGTCTCACTGACACACACATATATACTTTCACACACTCACACATCACTTCAAAAATGTTCGATTCGTGTTCAGGGATGCTTGAATTGCGTTCTTTCGTCCGATACTGGAATTCGAATTTTCGACCCCGTCACATAAGTTTCCTTATACTTTATACTATGTATATAAAGAAATTAATAAAATAAAAGACTCGAAACTGAATCATTTCTCTAAACACAGGCTTTAATCGCATGTACATTACGTACAACGTACCGTAGAAATGAGAAACGCCGATACACGGAAAGGCGATAAAATGCATTTGCTGATTATATGCGTTTGCTTAAAAAAATCACCAAAAAATTAACTACTTATTGATTCAAATAATTGTTTGAATTAAAACATATCGCCGAAGTGTAGTCTTTTCAGTTTTGAAGTATCTGTATGATACATTTTTACGACAATGCGGCGCTTGGATTACTGCTCTATAGACTGCACACCCACGCCTATATCCACACCCACACATACGCCGGCATGCACACATACGCTCGCACACACACACACACACACACACACGCTCACACACACGCACACGCTCGCACATACATAATACACAAACGCCCTCGCGCGCGCGCGCATACACACACACACACACACACACACAGAAAGAAAGAAAGCAACATATATTTAAATCATTTACTTTTAAATTATTTTTATATTTAATAAACAATATATTATTTCTCTTCTTATTTTCATGACACACATACCCTCGCACACACTCGCGCACACGCACACACTCGCGCGCGCACGCACTCGCGCGCGCACACACACACACACACACACACACAGAAAGAAAGAAAGAAACATATATTTAAATCATTTACTTTCAAATTAGTTTTATATTTTATAAACAATATTTTATTTAGCTTCTTATTTTCTTGACACGCATAAGTACACTTGATATGTACGATATAATATTCCATATTCCGATATGTACTATATACTATTCCGATATCTACTGTATAATATTCCGATATGTACTGTTCTGTATAATATTCCGATATGCACTGTATTTGGTATAATAGCCCGATTGAATACGGTAATGATAGTATCGTACTAAAATTATTTCCTTTAGGATGAGACATATGAATAGAAATAAATTAGTAGGCTAATAGAATAAATTAGTTGAAATTACTTGTATAATTATAATATTTTCGTTCACTGAAGAAAATACTGATTTCATAGTTTCGAGTTGTTATCAAAGTTGTATTTAAATAATTACCTCTTAAAACGTTGCTTAGCGATGTCAGTAACATTCATTATGATATTTTCTCCAAATAAAATGAAACTGTCACCTCTCTTTAAATATTCATGCTTCATAAATGTAATTTCAAATATTTCACGAGAATGCCACTAATTTTTATCACTAAATTTCAAAAGCAAAAACAGTTTTTCCACCCTCTTCAAGTGCCCGTTATCCTCATATTAACACACTGCAAGGTATTTATGTGCTTATTTTCTCATCGTCGGAGGTTAGTACGGTAGTTTCATAGTGTATTAAAAGTGCATGCTTAAAAATTATGTTTTAGGAATCTTTTAACGAACATATTCTCCTATTTTAAGTAATTCTTTAAATTAATTACCTTTTTCCGGATTCAAAAATGAAACAATGTAAAATCTTGTATAATTTTTCTAGAATAGAATAAAAAGATAAAACATATTACTTCCTATAAGATATTGTTAGATTGCTTAAGATGAGCAGCAACAGAGAAAACTGAATTGGGCTTGAAAATGCTACCATTTTATTTACAATGCACATTTAACTTTCATTTAGGAAGATGATTTTCGAGGTTAAAACTGTTTTATATTCTTTATTTCTTAAAAAAAGATGTTTGAGTCACAAGAATTGTCGATACTAATATTAAACTACTAAGCTGTTATAATAGATGCAACAAATCTAGAGATAAAATGATTGGAACATGTACGTTTCCAAAAGAATTAAAGTCTTATAAATATAGATAAAAGTCGTATAAATATAAATGCATATTATGATAAATAAATTAACTTCAGTGTGGCTCAACCGAACTTTCTCATACTAGAATCCATGTTTAGTTTGTTTTTTTTTTCAATTTTACAAGAAAATATATGAAAAATTGGTATTGTGGACCCAAATGATTATAAATATAGCGTATTACCCTTCACTTTAAAGGGTTTAAAAATCTTTCAATGGATACCATACTTGACAATGTGCCCTTTCGAGCAGATAACTTGACCTTCAAGAGGAGCTAATGACGTCACGAACGATGAAATTGTGTCGCGGTTATTTTACACAATGATTGAAACTATTAAGTCTCATGCTCATTGATTCATAAATAAATCCTTTTATGCATGCCTTTCATGCAATGTTAAATTTTCTCAATACGTATAGAAAGTAAAAATCACAATGCAATATTTGCACTAATTCATGTTGCAAAGTTATTGTGCACAAAACCTTGCATATAATATTTTAGTAAATATTACATAACTGGAAACACAGTAATAAAATTTTGAAATATGTTTTTAATTATGAAAGTTGAAAAGAAGAAGGATGTTCACTTACATAAAGTTTGCATAATGATAGTTTTCCAATTTTTGTTTATTTTGATAAAATTTAACTTGGCTAAAATGGCATATACACTACGTGGACACCGAGGAATGGGCAGAAAGTGATGAAAATCAGCAAACAGAGAGTGACAGAAACGAAGAATAAGTGATGTCTATTGCAACATTATACACTAAGCGATAACACCGTCTTATCAACAGGTTATAGAACCAACGCGGGCAGCGACACAGGCAGCAACACGTCTAGGCACAGAATCAATGAGCGTGCTGATGATGTCCTAAGGGATTCTGTCTATTCCCTGTCAACCATTTGCCACTGTTCCTCTTCTGAAACGGTTGTGCCAGAACTCTCAGGCGACGTCCAATCACGCCCCAGACGTGTTCGATTGGTGAAGGATCAGGGGAGACTGGTTGCCAGGGAAGAAGTTAGATACTTTGCAAGGCATGTTGGCTGATGCGTGCCGTGTGTGGTCGGGCGTTACCTTGTTAATAACTGGCATTGGGCACCCCCAGAAGGATGAGTAGTGTCACCGGCCGCAGAACATAATCCACGTATCATTGGACCGTCATAGTGCCCTCAATACGGACCAGAGGTGACCTGTTATCTTAGGCGATGACGCCCCAGACCATGATGCCGCGATGTAACGCGGTAGGGCGTTCCATAGATGCGATCGGATTGCACCTGTCACCACGTCGGCACCGGACTCGTAGACGGCGACTGTCATTTCTAAAACAAAAGCATGACTCGTCTGAGAATCCGACCCTGTGCCATTCCGCCGTCCATGTGGATCCGCATCCCGACACCATTGCAAACAGATACGTATGTGCTGTTGGGTCAATGTCAATCTTCTTAACGGGCGCCATGAGTGCAAGTCGCCGGTGACCAATCGGCGGATAATGGTTCTGGTCGATATGGGAGCATCAATGGCGTCCTGCACATGCTACAAAAGGGCGACGGAAGTGGCCTGCGGCCCGCCAACGCTGGTGGGCGTATGCGTCAGTCCGGTTTACACTTGCTGGCGTCGCTCTGGCCGTACAGACACCTCTCAAAAGTGCCATATTCCATTGTTCCATCCATCTTCGCCACAGCCAGTGCACCGTGAACGCGGGTATGTGGCTGTGCGCTGAAATCTGACGTATGTACCAACCTGTACATCTGAATCCGATCACCATACTCCTCGTGAAGTCGTTTGTCTGCTGGAACTGCCTCGGTCGGTGACGGCCTGGCTTTTTGTGGTGCTACACGTTTCCTTTGAGACCAAAACATTGCAAAATAATTTCCCTGGCAGACAGAAAGGCGTGACTATTGTCAATTCTGCAGGTTCCTTCCCATATATCTCACTCAACGTGAGCGGGACAGTTGCACATTTCGCATCATTTATATAACTCGGTGAGTTGTGTCTACCTGCAATTTGCAAATTTTTCTGGCCAATCCTTCTTGGTGTCTCATTTTCACTGTCACGTAGTGTAAATGAGTAAGAAAACTGATTAGCGTGTTCTAATAAAGGCATTTACTATAATAGGGTAAACTACTTCCTATGAAATGTTTGTCGAAAGACAATTTTATGGGGAAGTATCATTAAAGAATTAAGTATATTAAGTAAAAACCATATATATTTTAAACGCTTCTTGCATTTCTTTATTGGAATAAACGCGGCTATCTCTTTCCTTTTCATACCTTGTTTTGAAGTTAATATTCATTTATACCATCAAATGATTTTCGAACATAACCAAGCACTTTAACTTTCTTCCCAGTCTTTACCTAGAGGCAACTAAATATTATTAACACTTTTTATAACTCTTTATGAGTGGCTGCAGTATTGCTTTTATTACAAGATGTATGTTGCTGTTTTAAGTTTTAATTCATAAGTATTAAATTTTTAGGAGAAAAGCTCAGCAGTGACAAATCCGCTCATAATATAAGATAATAGAAATATTGTAATTATTTCTTCTAATTAGAAATAATTTCACCTTCATTTCACAAATTTTAAAAAGTATGGGACATGAAGAAAATTATTGATCTCTTATATAACATTTAGGAATACTTAAAAAATATAACAAATAATAAAGAACAATTTGCTTAAACATATTAATTATACTTTTCATCCAATGTTTTCCTGGAGAGGTTCTAAATTGTTATTAAAAATGGCCTATTATGATTATAAATAAATATAGGACGCTTTTCATGCCAGTATTTCTAAGATAAACTACACAGTAAACATTGTACTTATTTTGTTCAAAATCCAATAAAATCTAACAAGTATTGTTTGCAATACCGCCGAAGTTAAGGAATGAATTTCGTCCTTTGATTTGTATTCAATTTGCAGCATTGTACAGTTATACATTTATTATTTGTTAATAATAAGCAATTTAAAATTATTTGTCCTTGACTTGTATAGATAGTGAACTTATCCATGAGATTCGGTTACTGCAAAAATTATTAGGGAAAAATCAATTGTTTTATTTGTTGTAGTATACATTTTTCAGCGTGAGAAAACCTTTCAACAATTAATTTCGCAGAACAGTACACGCAAGTATTCTACAGAAAGAGGATTTTCTGATATCTGCAAATTATATCTTTGGCCACGCAGTTTGTAAAGAATGTCGTGTGGGTTTTCGCGTCCGTACGTCACTAGTATTTTTCGGTATCGTAAAACAAAAACAGCCTTATAGGTATATATTCAAACATATTTAACATTTTGGGAAAATCTGTAAGAATTTTCAGTTTCCGGAACGCGCTTAAAGTTGCCAAAGTAATCGTAAAAGCAAGTAATTTCATCAACATTGCCATAAAACTTTTAATACAAACTTTGTTACAGGTAGAGTGAAAATGCTGTTTTTTTAATCATATTAATTGTACCTATCTAATTTTTTACGATCTGATTACGTTTTCAGGTTCCGGAATGAGTTTAAGTTTCAGGAAAACTCCATAGAAAATCTATGTAGCTGGGTTGTAAACTGCCTTTAATTTGAAGGCGGACATAATAAGACCGAAATATGCATTTCGTGCAATGGACGGATCAATGATTTTCCTGTACGGGGTTGGCAAATATCTGGACAGTTGCACCATCTTTCAAAAGTGTTTATTTCCGTTTTTGCAAGATTACTTGGTCTTTATGGAGAACCATACAGGTATGAAAACCTTCACGTATCCCGCCAATAGCTCAAATTCGGCCGTAGGATTTTCTGTTCAAACGTACATCCGACGGACTGTGTTAGCGGCAGTTACTATCTTGAATGACACAATTTTCCGGGTCTCTTGAAGCCAAATCTTTAGGGCAGCGGCCAGACTGTATTGCTCGAAATATTTCCAACATGTACTTTTGGTCAGTGCTCATATCGCTTGCATTCAGTTCATTGATATCGAAGAGTTCAGCTAGAATGGATTTGAAAGGAATCACTGTAAGTCTGTTGCAGTCTTCAAGCTTTCTATCGATTGGACCTGAATATTTATACGACCCCTTCGTTTGTCCGTCGATGTGCTGCAGCAAATACCGCAGAGGAAGTTTATTCGCGTACAACATGCACACAAACCACTGCAATGCTATGCCAAAGGTCTCTTCCAACATTCTTATAGCACGGCATTTCCATCCTGTGTTAATGCCAGTGCCATCAAAACCAATGGCAATCAGCTGTTTCATGTCAATTGAGTATCTTCCAAAAACCTGTGAGGCTGGAAGAAATGTTCATTAATGATCCAGATTCCTAAGCGACGTGTCCTAGGTATTTGTACTCGGGTTGTTGAAATAACGAAATGTGCTCCTCATTTATTTTGACAAGGCGGTATTTAATAGACAGTTTGACAAGAGTCTTGGTTTGGTCCTTTCGTCCGTCGAAGTAGAACCCAAGAACACAGCAGTTCTCGAAGCAAATCCCTTGTAGATTTTCCCAATGTATATGTCTCTCTTGGCGAACTTTGTTACAGTCAATTACTTTCGAGGTATTGCCTTACACAATTACGCCCAAATCTTCAAGGTGGTAGTCGCCAATGCTGCAGTACCTCCATCTGGAACGCCAAATCGATCAGCTGTTATGGACAGAGCTGGAAGTTAGAGTCTCATTTGTGCCACTGTGTCTACAGATGGAGATGTTGATGGAACTTACACTCCTAGTTACTATTCTGATCCCGAGTAAATCTTGTGCAGTAGTCTCTATGGGCTCAAGGACAGATTCTTCAGTACACGAAAAAATGTCCGCCGTCGTCGCAGGTAAAGTATCAGCTTCTACAGCTAGTTGCGTTACTTATCGATTAGATTTTCTCTCCAATCTATTTTGCATTTTTCTCATTTAGAGAATGTCTACATTCGAAATGAACATTTGTCGGGTGGTTCTTTGGTCCACAAGGAACGACTGCTCATTAACTGTAACCTTTCTTCTTTCTTCGCAGCCGCAATTTGAAAATGCTTTTCAAGTAGCAATATCAAAAATCAGCTTCTTTGAACTTTTACAACTGCGACTGGTACTTACACCTTTCTGGTAGGTCGGACGGTTTGGGTCTCAACAACAACAACAACTGCGACTGGTAAGCAGATGTATTCCTCATTTACTTACTTTGACCCATCTTTATTTTCTGAAGCTTTTCCGTATAATTTATATATGCAGTTGCCGTATAATATGTATATGCAGCGGCCATATAATTTGTATATGCAGCCGTATAATTTGCAAGAAGCAAACCGTATAATTTAAAAGAAACAAGCCGTATAATGTGCATATGCAACTGAGATGCTTTATCTTGCTAAGTTAATGTAAGTGTAAAGAGAACGAAAGGATTCCCCTTTCGCGATTGGAAATCGAACAGACTGAGATCGCGCTGTTGCCAAATATAGCAATAATTGCATATAAGCCGTATTTGATATTCGTGGAGGGTAAGGAGACGAATTCGATTTTAAGGCATAATAAAAGTCAAATAAATTTACTATGCATTTGCAAATGCATTTTAGCCCATTCAGCTTTATTTAACAAGCAAGATATTTTACTGAACTTTAAATGCATTTCGGAACCTGAAAACATAATCGAATTGCAAAAAATTATGCAGATACTCTTAATATGATTCAAAAAGAAATATCTCCATACATAATCAAAGTTCGTAAAAAAAATCATGGCAGTGTTGATGAAATTACTTGTTTTTACGATTGTTTTGACAACTTTAGGCGCATATTGGAACCTGAAAATATTAACCGATTTTCTCAAAATTCTAAATATATTCGAGTCAATAAGGGCAACTTTTCCGCACTACCCCTTTGTCAAAATTAAAAAAAAAAGTATTTTTCGATCACCCCTACCCCGAGACGATACGCTTTGGTAAGAATTGTTTTAATTTCAATTAGTGTTTTAAATATTTTATTTTGTAGCATATGTTCCGCAAGTACCGAAAATATTATCATAGCGTTTTCATGTTGAAAATGTCGTTAAGTTAAAATATTGTCTTTCACACAAATTTCGAACGGAATCCATACTATAAATAGGCGAATATTCGTGGATTTTAAATTATATACTTTTTATGTATTGCATTTTTATGTATATCGCCTGAGATATTTTAACAGAATTTCCATTTAAACACCATTGGCGTTTCAACTCTTTTTTTCTGTTATTGCGGCTCTTGTTAGTAAAGTTTCGGTGATATTTTGTTCAACGCAATCCATATTAATTTACAGGAAACGTGTGATATAGTTAATAGTTAATCTATAATTTAAAATTCAGCACTGTAATCATTACCGTCTTTTTGCAATGCAGTGTAAACTTTCGCAGCATTATTTTTTTTAATATAGAGATATATTGAAAAGTTAAATTCATAAAATTTAAATTTAAAATGAGCTACAAATTTATCAGTAAATAATACATAATTTATGTTATTAAAATTATATACATGTTTCACTAATACTAACACAAATTTAATCAAGCAGTCAATGCATATAAATAAAATAACTTTTTTAAGCACGATTGAATTTCGCTACTTTTTGCACAAAGTTGTGAGTGTTTCATTTTCCAGAAATCATTTTAAAATCATTGATTTATTTAATGTACGAAATGAATTAAATTAGTAATTAAATTTTTGTTTATACTTTTAAATTAGATTTCTATTCACTTTTAAGTCGCAAATGCTAAATTAGAAATACTTTTGTTTCTCTTCTATAAAATGTAAAATATTATTAAAATTATTTACACATTAATGACTTCGAATATTCCCAATTGAATTTTTGCAGATTGTATAATATACAATACAATTATAATTTGAATGGATATTTAAAAATATGTGATCAAAGTAAAACCTTCATTAATAGAAAAAAACACAAATGAATGGTGCATTGGGAAATATATAACAAAAAAGATCAATCATGCATAAAGCATTGATTATGAAACACTTTCCAACTGCTATGTAATTTTATTTACACGTCTCTAAAATGCGATACATTCAGCTATGATATTTTCAAAAATTTTACAACACTTCAACTGGGCGCGGTAGCCCATTGGTTAGCGCGCTGGAGTTGCACTCGGTAGGCCCGGGTTCGATTCCAGCCACTCCAAAACTGCCGCCGTGTTCATGCGGAGTACGATCACGTTAAACATGTGGGTCCGAAAGTCCTTTCGAGAGGTTGGTGGTAAGGGAAGGAGGGTACGGTCCCTGTGGATGCATCCCCCACTGGGTTCCGGTCTAAATTGGGTGGTACTTCCCGACCGTCCAAACAGTTACCTTACACCTTTCTGGTGGGTCGGACGGTCTGGGTTTCAACAACAACAACACTTCAACTTATTATGTTTGAAAATTTCATAAAAAATAAATGTGCTTTATTCAAATAACATCGTCGAAATATAAATCGTGTAGCTCTCTATATAAAATCAGCTAATCATTCATCCATAAACTTTTTTTCATTGCTTTCATTCAGGGGAGATATATTTTAAATTATCACAATACTACAATAATTTATTTTACTTAAAAACTTGAAACCGTGGAAGTAAAAGTACTGTATAACTCCATGTTTAAATCTTCATCGAAAAGGGCAATAGTATCGTATGCTTCTTCATGTAAAATAAATGACTGTTTCATTCATATCAGCTACATTGCAGATTCCAGAGCTAAATTATTTTGCGTTAAAGAAATTCAGAAATTATTATACAACTCATCTTATATACAATATCAACTCATCTTATATGCAATATTCAATTTTAAAGTGTGCCACATTATCCTTTTATATCATATGGGTGTAATTTTTATTATATTTTGATGAATTTTTTTTATATAATTTTATGGGATAATTTGAATATTTCCTAAAATTTTCGAAGCAATTTTTGAATTTTAAATTAGCTTAAAAATTTTTTGAAAAATTTGGTCCCATAGGGTTCAATAGATTTCATTTTTTCAACTCGGATTAAATCTAAAACTAAATGGGTGTAATTATTCATTTATATTCCCATAGGTCCCATAGACCCTCTGAACAACATACTAAAATTTCATTTTGATAAAGCCATTTTTACGGCAGTTATCGTGCGAACGGCCAGACAGCTGAATGAACAAAGTCATAACACTTTTCAACTGTGTGTTAAAAATGAATGAGTGTTAAAAATGAATGTAATGAGAAATATTATTTGCTTAATTTTCATAAATATTTTTTTTTCATTGAAATAAGTAATAATAAATTTCATCCAAAATTAAATAGTTCACACATATCGGAATGTTGGAAGCATTCGTTTTTCTTAATAAATTATTTCTGCTTTTACTGCATTTTCTGTTTGGTTTCACATATTTTATCGTCTCAAAGCGCTAAGAAAAATTTTGATACTGCCTGCTCCTTTATTTACCTTGCACTTTTTCTATTAGTAAAACCTTAAAAGAAAATGTTTATACATTATTTATGTTTTATCTTAATTTGCCTCTTTCGTATCTCAATATACTTTTTTTCACTTTTATACCTTAATGATTTGTTTATCTTCTATGACATAATATACATTTTACTGAATGAATAATTTTAATTACAGGTTTTTAAAAACTGATTAATAAGATGAAAAATATGTTTTATTCTTTTTGTGATACGGGTGTGATAATTATTCTAATGGGTATAATAATGCAATCATTTGAGTATCGTTTTGTATTGTGCTCCATATTCAGCAAAACAACAAAATTTTAAAAAAATTTAAAGGATCTGATTGAAATAGATAATTTTTGTTTCAAATTTAAAATGTCATATTTACACAATATGTCATTTAAACATCCAAAATTTATTCGATTTATTTTGCTTTCGACTTTAAAATAAATATAAATATTTAAATAATAAATTTCACTGTTAATTTTTAAATATTTCTCACACTTTACAGTTTAATGTCACGTAGTTTACAGTCATATACTTTACAGTTTTTCACATATTTTACTTTTCAATTATTTTAGTATTCTAAACGTAGACATCCATTTACTAATGTAAATAAATAATTACTTGCATTATTTTAAAACAATTTAAATATTATACCATCATTTAAACATTTAATAAAATACAAACAAAACTTTTAAATATTCACCTGCAATTCGTTGTAAATGTATATTGTTTAACACTTCATTGAATAATATTCGAAACTTTCAATCATAAAATGTGTCTTTGCCGATAATGACCGTCTATAGTTACCGATCCTGGACAAAATTAAAACTAATAGTGCATTAATATAGAATTACAAACTACTTAATCTGAAGTACATACCCAAAAATTAGACCATAACAAACATTTATTATTTTTCAATATCCGTATTTTAATACGGTACTTTTAATGTATATAAAAGACAGATGCTTAAAAATTAAGCCTAAGGAAATTTTCATGGGCATCTACCGATGCTTTATTTTTTCTGTAATATTAGTTTCACATTCCAGAATGAAATATTTTAATAAACTGAATTAAATTTCACGGAAGACAACAGGGGGGATTGTGGTTAATTTAAAATAACGTAGTATATCCACAAGATTGGCTGAAAACGACAGGGGAGATTGTGGTTAATGTAAAATAACATAGTACAGCCTCGATGTTGGCTAAAAACGCCGATTCCTCAAACAGTCCACAAAAATATCTGATACAAGCTTCAACGAAATGAGCAGATACAGTAAGAGTAGGAGCACAATACTTAGAGTTAATGCCAGTACGATATACACTGATGCAAGATTTGTGGTCAATGGCCAAAGACGAAATTGGAGGTATGTGCCCATTAATTATTGTAGCAGATCATAGAACATCTTGGTAATAGTAACTTACTGATCTCACATGTCCAGTCTCACACGTCCGATGTCACATGTCCAATCTTACATGTCCTATCTCTTCCACAACAATATGATAATTATTGTAATCAATTTAATAATTAAACAAATGTTGTTAATAAATAATGTTATTTTTAAAGTTAAAAATGGTGCAACTAATAGAGTAATTGTTTGTTAATAATTATTTTTTACAGGAACTCGCACTGAAGATTAATAAGGTGGGTTAACGCGGTATTTCACGTTTTCAATTAACTTCAACTAATATTTTCGTTTGTAACCACAAACTGATTAAACAGATGCCTGTGCTTGTAAATGTTACATAGTTTACTTATCTACATGGAAGTTGCGACTTAGCAAATGTTACATATTTTAACTATTTCATAAATATTTTATCCCTATAAGTTTTGCAGTAAATAACTAGCAACCTATCTCATTGTGCAATATTTTAGCATTCACGCAATATTTTGGCATGGGTGAAAAAAATACTCACATTTCGCTATAATCAGAAAATTAAAACTAGAGTAAAATGATTCTATGCAAAATTATTTTGACAATCCTACTTATGCCGCATCAATCATTTATAGATCAGTTTTGCTTCTATAACACTTCGTTAAGGCAAAATAGTAACACAAATACTTAACAGAGGTCTCTGTAGATACTTTCAAAACTGCAGGGCATCCATGTTTCCATGTTGAGAATTCATTTAACAGCTATTTATGGATATGATATTAAACAATAATGAAGCCGTGCCACAAATATAGTATACTACGTTGAAAAAAAATCAACATTCATTTTAATCACGTTGATTGAGTCACAATCACAATGAATAAAAGAAAAAAATAATGACACCCATTTTAGAGCGGTTTAACAAACGCTTCTTGAAATTTTACTTGTTTATTGAATAAATTCATAAAAAGAAAATACTTAAAAGTTCTCTTTGTTTATTTAAGCCATTTTAATCTTGTTGGTTAACCGATTAATAAGTACAATGCAATTATCTTCGAAAATAAACTATTTTAAGAACGAAGTGTATATAAAAACTAACAACTAGCTGCTATCATCTCAGTTGCTGCAGGTACTACTATGAAAGTAACAAATTAAAAATATGTGTATCATTTTAAACTATGCGTCTTTTGAGATATGAAGGCACGTATATCTCAAGCCAGTTTTCTCATGTTAAACTGGCAAAGAGGAGGCTGTCATTGAAGTCACACTCATACATTTTTAAATCCTATAGATATGACTAACATATTCATAAAAAGCTTGATACTTACCAGCTTGTTACTTACTAATTGACAGAAAAATAGTCTGATGTCGGCAGAAGATGATTTTCTCTTCAGACTCAAATCCATTCTCTCTTATTTCTTTAAAAACTCATCACGTTTAGTTGCACAAAATAGCAAGAATAATTATTTGAAATAACGCTGAATTTGCGATTTTAGTTCAATTTTCGTATCCATTTGGTAGCTGGACGTAATTTCAAAGACGGCGTAGTAAAAATGCGGAAAAACTCAAATATATCGAGAACAGCTGGTTTTAACGAAATATGGTTTATCTTTCCACCGTCAAAAATTACGTATAAAACAAACATTTAATTAACATTCACCATAATGTCTCTTTTATTTTAGATTTTAACGAAGTTTGCCAGCTATTTCGCGAAGAAAAGGCAAGTTGATTTTTTTTCGAAATGTAACACAATCTAATCAGTACCAAAGTAACCCATAAGTAACACATACCTATATTTTTTTTAATTTGGTCACATATCTTTCGAGTTAGAGTCACTGAACAGATAGACATATGCAGAGACGACACGCTAAAATAGATTTTTCGGATTCTAGAGGTCCAAAAGCGTGTAGATCAGTCGAAAACTCGAGTTAAGACGATTCCAATAGTTTCCCTATATATTAAAATGTATTATAGAGAAAGTAATAGGTTATATAACATAGATACGTAACTCATGTATAACATCGCAAACAATAAAAACATAATTGTCCAGGTATTGAATGAAACGAAAACTAAACTTCGTTAATTTTATCGATTTTTGAATGAAAATAACGGCCCGCGAGGCAAAGTAAATGTTTAACATTTTGACTGATACTATGCATTTTAAATAACTACATATTGATTCTGAAATGATGTCATAACGATTAATTAGCGTTGAAAGTTGTAAAGCTAGCTGTCTGTTTTTTAATATTCAATTAACTGTTGCAATTAACTTAATTGTGGTTGTAAAGTAACTGATTTATTTAATTGGAAAAATGAAAAATATTTTTAAAACATTTATGTAATTTTATATACATGTTTCCATATCTGCACTGAAATCTTCAAAACTTTTAAATTTGTAACTTACGTAAATGCAATAAATCTGTTTAATAATGAAATAACTTGTGAATTTTGAAATTAAACATTTGAACATTAAACATTTTAAATATGAAACAATATTTTTAAAGTAATGCAAACAAAATATATAAATATGAACACACGTATAACAATTATTAAACCCGTAATCATTAGCGGTTCCTTCTGTAGAGAACTATGTGAATTGAGACTGTCTGTACAGCCTGTAATTGGATTTAGGGAGCACTAAAATAAACATGTTTCGTTAATGGATGTATGTCCGCAATCTCCACACTTTGGTCCAAGAATCCACTGTTTGCCAATGAGGTAATTTTGTTTTTTTTTAATCGTCTTTCATAACACGTGTCTTGAAATTAAAAAACAATCACGATTTCAGAGATGAGGGGTGAGACAGACCAGAGTTTAGCGCGTAGGGAGTATACTAGAATGACACGAGTTCTATTCTTGACACTGACCAAACTGTCGTCGTGTTCACGCGGTGCACGGGGACGTAAAATATGTGGGTGGGCATGTCCTCCCGAGAATTTGTTGGAACGGTTCCTGTAGCTTCCGTCCTCACTAGGTTTCGATCTAAATTAGGTGGCACTTCCCAAACACATAATTTACACTTGTACGTAATCCTTTAGACGCTTTTTTCGAGCTCTGGTGTTTTGAGCCGTGGTGGCGTGATTTCTTGTGTTTTGTGTTTTGAGTCTGCGTATTATTTGTTGCCCCTCACCGTAGCTTCATTTTCATACCGGTGGCTTGTCTGTAGGTCTACTCATTGGTGAGATAATACAATTTATAAATTATAAATATTCCATTGGTTCCAGTATGCAATTGTAATGGAGATCCTGCCTTGAACGGTCCAAATTGGACCGTTTATACAACTGTAAATCCTATTGTAATCTATGTAATTTGTTAATTTAAAGTATATATTCATATGATTTGAAGTTTTAACTCTGTTTATTGTAAAAATTTTAGAACCTGGGAGCATTTTTTCGATATGTATTATGTATTTTAAAATTGGTTGTTTTCATGCTTCACACTTTTGATTTCATTTCCCCCCCCTTCCCTGTATTTTGCTCGTTCCTTGTAGTGGTATTTCGGCGAATCACCCCTTCGCCCGGCTTTGGTTTCTCCCTGCCTTCGTAGCTTGCTGCGCTCTTCCTCTTCTTCGTTTTTCAGCCCTTTTGTAAAATTCATATTGTACTTTCCTATTGAATCTCATGCTATGGATAACATTGATATCTTTTTAAATCTAATTTTAATTCTAATTAGCATATTGGCTCAGTGGGACTTGTAATTTTTAACAGTATTCATTTTTTTCTTTATATCTTGTGTCCCATAGGTGCTAGAGCTCCAATTTTTGCGGTTGCACCCTTTTGTTTTTTCATTTTCTTTTGATTTATAAATTTTATTTTGCTCTTTTCTGCTCCCCATCCCCTTTTTTCATTTATTCTCATTTTCTCCGGTTATTCTTTTGCTATCGTCTCAAAATTTGGTTTTTTTGTTTATCATGGATTTTTTTACAGTTTTTTGGATTTGGGATTTTCCCGCTGACCGGTTTCGTCTTTAGTTTGTTTTAGCTTTTTTTTTTTTTTATTGTTTTCACCCGTCGCATCATTTTGCCTTCGTTCCTGTAATTGATATTAAATACAACTTGTCGTACCCTTCACTTTTGTAAATTATATGACAGAAAATGGACAATCTATATATTATTATATGTTATTTTGGTGATTTTTGTGATACTGTATATACATATTGTATTAAAATTAATGTTATGTTTGAAACAGTGTATTACTCAGTGTCTTAAGATTATTAGTGAAATTCGATACTATATGAAATTCGATTATTAGTGAAATTCGATTATTAGTGAAATTCGATTATTAGTGAAATTCGATTATTAGTGAAATTCGATACTATATTCGATACTATATTCGATACCTGACAATGCATCAACTTCTTCTGCCTCCAACTATAACAGAAACTCTCCTAATCATCCTTCAAATCCCACAACTGATTCTCTCAGTGACCTATCTCATCAATCCCGTACTATGGCATCAAACTATAATAGAAGGTCTCAAACATCGAATTACTCCTGTGCTCAGGCTCAGCCTGGTGACCCCTCTACTTCATCAACTCTGCCTTCTACCATCATATCATCTTCATTCAATCCACTACTGCAACCCACTGCTAAACTGATTGATTTAAAAGCTTCTGCTTCTTCAACAACTCCATCATTCTCAACAGTGCTTTCCCGCTCTTCTCCATCGAATTTCCCTCTTCCTCTTCGCTCATCAGTCCTCTCAACACCGAAAACGCAGTTTACTGTATTCTCCAACCCTCCTTTGGCTATGTCTCGATCCAGTAAACCAACTCTACCAGAACCAACATCAAATACGGACGAACCAGATGATACCACTTCAGTTGCAACCACAGACATGACTGAGGAGAAATCAGAATTCTGCAACACCTTCCTCCTTAAAGTACAGCGTCATTGTAACCAGGTCCAGAATTACCTAACTAGATATGTAAAACCTAATGCAACGCAAACGAAATACTTGGACGATAAATTTGAAGCATTGAAAGCAGCTTGCCTGAACTTTGAAAACCAGATCCCTTCAGTCATATTCTCTCAAAACCAGGAAGCTTCAAGTACCCTGCAAAATATCAGAACGTCATTTAACGAAGACCTCAACCAACTGAAAAATGCAATCGCCACAAATCTAGAAAACTTCTCCAAGAACTTGACGCAGGATCTGCCTTCCCTGGTCGATGAGGCAGTAAAGAAAAACCTGGAACATCTGACTCAATCAACCAATCTACCACCTCCTGCTCCCCCCAAACCATCTTTTGCCAGTGTCCTGCTACAGGGAAAGGACCGTACTAGAAATATGGAACAACTGCATAAAGACCTTCTCTCTTTCCAGTGTCCTCCGGGTATCCGCATCCAAAACGTCTCATCTCAAAGAAATGGAACACTCAAGATAACATGCAGAGATAAAGATGCAGACAATCTTATCCCCAAATTTACAAACTCCGAAATTGGTCAGAAATTCACTATCTTTAAGCCACCAATACGTAAGCAAGCACTGATCCTGTTCAATATTCCAGAAACTCTCCGGGAACAGGATATAAAAGACCTTCTGACTAAAAACCTTCCATCCGAACCTCAGGAGTTCAAAATCATCAAAAACTTCAGAAACAGAGCGGGATCAATCAACTGGGTTATACTTGTGGACATCTCTTCTGCTAAAATCCTCATCAACACCAAAAAACTATATCATCATTTCCAGTACTATTTCATTAAAAAATACATCTCAATCCAAATATGCTACAAATGCCAAGGTTTTGGTCACTCGGCTGCAGCCTGTCACTGGGTTACTGGTAACTGTTCGCAATGTGGCGATGATGATCATACCTTCAAGACTTGTAAGGTAAAAACTCCATCATGCATTAACTGCTCAACGGCAAACGTCAAGAACGCTAATCTAAACTGGAAAACTAATCACAATGCCAGAGACCGGGCTAATTGCCCTTCGATGCAAAGTGAACTAAATAGAATAAGGGAACTTCAAAAATCAATCTGAACTCACCATTATGGTAAATATTGTAAATATTGTAAATATTAAATTGTTATTGTATATTATATATCTGTTTATTTTTATCCTTGCTTTCCCCACTTCTGCTCCCGGGCATTGATCCTCCCGCGATGGTTCTGAAAATTCTACAAACAAATACTAATCATTCGCTTTCTGCACACAATAATGTTCTTCAGTTTGCAGTTGAGAAATCCTTGGACATTATAAGCTTACAAGAACCTTTCCTTTCCGAGGGGTCGGTACTTCGACCTCCTCTCGGAATTAAACAATTTAATTCATTGTCCAATAAAGCTTCCCTTTTAATCCTGAACTCGTCTTTTCCCGTCTCCCTTAAATTTCAATCCAACTCATTTGTGGTGGTTGAAATTTTTCTTCCAAATAATAAATCCCTTAACTTGATTTCTATTTACTGTCCCCCCCATGATCCTATCGTAGATATTTTAAACGAACTCTCAAATCTGAATTTTTTTGCAACAGAATCATTGATACTTGGAGATTTCAATGCCAGGGCCCTGATGTGGGGTTACTCCTTCATAGATCACCGGGGATACAGTGTGATTGACTTCTGTATGAATAATAACTTAATTGTGGTAAATGATCCTTCACTTGGTCCAACATTCGTCTCCCACTCAGGTAAAGGATTCCCCGACTTAACTCTTGTCTCTTTTGGACTTTATGATCTTATTCAAAAATGGGAGATTCTCTCCTGTGATACATTCAGTGACCACAAATACATAAAATTAACCCTTGGACTTGATCCTCCTTCAGATAACTCCTTTTTCTTTAAAACGAACTATAGTTTAGGTAAATTTCTATTTAATTTCAGATCTCATATTCCTTCCCTTTCCCGCTCCCTTGATCAAATTTCTGATTCCACCTCCCTTAACAACTTCGTAAAATCCTTCATTGATACCACCCAATCATGTGCTTTCAAATTTATCAGGAAAAAGAAAACTTCTACTCGCTCTGGCTTTAAATGGTGGAATCCTAATTTAGCAAAATTCCGAAACTTCGTAACAGCCCTCGGCAAACGAATAAAATCACTCGAGAGAAACTCCGCCTCTTCAGAAACTATTACAGAGGCAAAGATTAAATATAAATTAAATCGTGCCAAATACAAAAAATTAATTAATAAATCTAAAACGGAATCCTGGCGTAAATTTTGTACTAACTGTTCTTCTAAATTCGGCACACTATTCAAATTTGCTTTTCAGAAACAAAACAAATTTAATCATATTAATTTGCATTTCTCTGATGATATTAACTTAGACTATAAAACAAAAATTCAACGTCTTTTGGACCACTGTTTCAAAGATGATCCCACATTTACCAGCTTTCCTTGTTTTTCACCTCCGTCTGATGGGTTGGGCTCGGTCTCTGATGAAGAGCTTTCATTGGTTATTAACAATCTCCCAAACGGTAAAGCCCCTGGTCTCGACTCTATTGATTTTAAAATCTGGAAATCACTTTTTACTTCATTCCCCTTCATCTTTTCAAAAATTGCTAACCTATGTTTTAAATATTGCTACTTCCCCGCTTGTCTTCGAAACGCTAAAATTCTATTTCTTAATAAACCTGGTAAAGATCCTGCCCTTTGCTCCTCCTACCGTCCCATTTGTCTTTTACCTACTTTCGGAAAAATACTCGAAAAATTATTTGCTAATAAACTTAATTTTTGGATTAAAACCAATGACGCCCTTCATCAGCTCCAATTCGGTTTTCGGGAAATGGTCAGTTGCGAAGATGCTACTCACAAACTTGTCTCTTCTATTAGAGACTTTAGACCAGGTCATTTTGTTTCACTCACCACTGTGGACATCTGTGGAGCCTTCGACTCCCTTAATTGGCATATCCTTCCTTCATCACTGGAAAGCATTCATCTTCCCATCGAATTTCAAGTTTTTATATTTTCTTACCTCAGTTCACGGTCCATTACCTTTTCAAACGATATCCATTCCTCCTCTAAAATCATTTCCTTCGGTGCTCCACAGGGATCGGTCTTGTCACCTATCCTGTGGAACATTTACTTCAACCGAGTTCTCCTCCTTAATAATGACCTTTTCTATCTTCAGGCCTTTGCAGATGATCTTGCAGTGGTGACATTTGGTGATTCCCTCTCATAACTTACACTCCGAACCAATTCCCTCCTGGACTCCCTTCAATCCTCCTTGTCCTCCCTTCAACTTTCTCCTTCACCCGAAAAATCACAATGTATTATCTTCAATAAAACTCGTTCCAAGAGAAAACAAAACCCAAGATTTAAAATGTTAAACAAACCCCTTAAAATTACCCGCCATCTTAAATATCTCGGAATTATAATAGATGACAACTTAACCTGGAGTCCTCATGTATTTTATCTTAAAGAGAAATGCTTCAAGCTCTCTTCTACTTTCGGGAAAATCGCGGGTAAAAATTGGGGGTTTACAGGTCTTTCCTTAAAATCTGGTACCTTACAGTTATAGAAAAAATTATCACTTTCAGCTCAGGAATATGGGGTAAATGTCTTACGGGGGATCAAACTTCACGTCTCATTTCTCTCCAAAGGATTTTCCTTTTGAAGATTTCTTCCGGTTTTAGAACAACTTCGAGCATTTCTCTATACTCAATTACTGGTATCCCCCCTGTTCAATTTGTTATACAGACCCTTTACAAAAAATTTCATTTCTGGCGCCTTAAAACTGACCTTTTTTCATCCCCGTCCCTTCCTGACCCTTCCAGCTTTGATACAAACGTTCCCTTTTCCAGTCTCCCTCCCTCGCATCGTATTGTTAATCTTCCCTCCTTTGACCCTGATTCATTCTCCCCTTTTAATATCTACACAGATGGCTCTAAAACTGACGAAAATATTGGATTTGCAGTTTGCATTTTTAAAAAAGATGACCTGGTCGAATCGTTCTCTTTTAAGCTCTCTCATGGAAACACGGTCTTTCAAGCGGAAATCTCTGCCATTAAAGTCGCTATTCAATGGGCGTTGGACAACAATACAAAGGTCAATATTTTTTCGGACAGTTTGTCCTCCATTCTGGCTCTAAAATCTGTTAAAAATAGATCCAAATACTTATGTGATATTAAACTCTTGGCCCTTTCGGCATCTAAATTAATTAACATTCAATGGGTTAAAGCCCATGCTGGAATACTGGGAAACGAAGTTGCTGACTCTCATGCCAAAGCTGCCTCCCTTTCTGGTTCCCCTTTTACGGTCCCTTTCCCTTATTCTCTTCTCACTCGTCATTGTAAAATATTCCTAAATAATCTGTGGCAAACTTACTTAAACGACTATATCTCTCCCCGTAATCACGACCCGGCCCGTATTCTTTCTTTCCTCCCTTTGGTTGACCCTTCTCTTCTTATTTGTAACAGATTTCTTGTTTATTTTATTACCGGACACGGCCCGTTCCTTGATTACCTCAATTTCTTTAAGCACAAAACCTCTTCTAACTGTCCCTGTAATGCTTTTGGTGACGCTGATCACTATGTTTTTTCCTGTCCCTTTTCTAAAAAATTCCACCTCGTCAAACCTTCCCCTGCCCACTCTGCAGCTTGGTTTTCCGGTGTCCGCAGAAATAAAGTATTAATAAACAAACTGAAGGACTGTATTCAAACTGCGAGAGAGATTTCAAATTCTGTTAAGTGACACTTCTGTGAGTATTCTCTGCTCTTAATTTTTGGTGATCTATGAATTTCTTAATCCTGTTTTTGCTCCTGGGTTCTCCCCCTTTGGTGTAAGACTCCTTGAATTTCTTGTGCATTACTTGATTTTAAGTATGTCAGTCTGTCGGATGTTAGTTGTGTGTGATGACCATTGTATTGTGTAAGGATTGTTTGTTGTGTAAAGTTTTACACTCAGATTAATACGCTTCCCGACCGTCCAAACAGTTACCTTACACCTTTCTGGTAGGTCGGACGGTCTGGGTTTCAACAACAACCTCCAGGCAGATTGGACTGCCTGGGTCGAAGAAAAATAATTCTGAGATGGAAGACATGCATCTAAGCTGGGATAGAGCAGCGGATATGGCGGTAGGGATATATGTGATAGTCCTGTGTCCTATCCAACACACAGAAAAAAAATATTCCTGCGTCTACGCAGAGTACGGGCACGATAAATCTGTATGTACAAAAGTCCATACGATATGAGATAGATTAGGGGAATAATGTTATGATCCCTGCAGTTGCCATCAAACGTTGAGTTCTAGGCTGATTTGAGAGCTCTCTTCTGGGCATTCAAACTGGTAATTTACACTTTATTGTTAGTCAGGCGATTTAGATAGCAAGAATGATATACATCTAGCGTATTCAGCGGAATCGAAACGGAAGAGGGGCTTTAAAATTTACCAATATTTTACAGCATCTTTGTCATTTTCATTGATAACCTCATACGTTAGATACATATCAACCACTTTAGATCCATGCAATAATCCATATTGCGCGTACAAAGTTCGCATAACGGTTTTGATGGCTTGAAACTGCCAACCGTTGCGTGTCTCACCATCATCCTCACGTACGAAAGAGTGACGTTAAGGATATACATTCGTAACGAAAAACTTAGTAGTGTAGCCGGTCGAGAGACGTAGCCTGCTAATCAGAAAGGGGAACATGCTTTTACAAAACGCTTTCTCACCTAAAATGTGACAAGAGGGAAGCGCCTACTTCTTGATACAAGACATACATTATCCAAACTAATTAATAAGTGAATTGCTAAATACGAGTATACATCTTTCAAAATAGTCGCTTAAATTTAAAGTATTGCAAAGGAATAATGACTGCGTAAAACATTAGAAAATTAACAATTTCAAAAATTAGAAAAGTAAAACATTTCAAAAACTAGAAAATTCAAAAAATTCAAAAATTAGAAAGAAAAGAATAAATTCACAAGAAAGCCAAAATTTGGTAGGCAATCAGTTCTTACTCCAACCACTGGTGTGAATATCTTATCGATTGAAAGTTTTGTTGAAGGGGTGCGCTAACCTCCCGGTTTATTTAAGTATGCCAAGATAGGATATATCAAATACCATATGGTACAGGACGCTACAATTTGGTACGTCTTCAGTTCTTACCTCAAAAGGGTGCATGAGTGTCTTACGATGCTAAGGTTTCTCGAAGGAATGTGGTAAAATGTCGTTTCGTGTTCCTTTGCCGGCCAAGAATATAGCAAGAACCATATGGCATAGGAATCTACAATTTGATATATTTTCAAGTCTTACATCAAAAGAATGCATGATTAGGTGGGGTGTTTTCTCGAGGGGATGAGCTAACCTCCCGATTTGTATTCCTCTGCCGGTCAAGAATGGCTTTAATGCAATGTAGCACAGAACTCTATAATGTAGAAGGTTTTCAGTTCTTACCTCAAAATTTCGAATGAGTTTCTTAGGGATGGATACCTTTCCTGAAGGATGTGCTAGCTCCGAATTGTGTTTCTCGACCTAGTCAAAAATATCTAATATGAGTCCCAAAATCAGAAATATTATATAACTTTTCTCTGTAGAAGCAAAGCTCAATATTGGACACATTTTAACCATCTCACAACAGTGGCTATTCATATTGCCATTATTACGGTATAGAACCTAATGGAGCTGCACTTTCGATTTAACTCTCTAGGGCCAAAGAGGCGGAGGAGGGTTAGAAAGGGCTTGCCAAGTTTTTTAGATTTTCAGAAATACATCTGGTGACCTAGAACGATAAGTCATTGCACACTTATACTCTCGATCATCGGGCAGAACTTATCGTAGCTGGATTTTCGATTTAACCCTGAGGATGGGAAAATATGGTTTTGATGCGTATTATATCTATGCTTGTAATATCTGTGTTTAAATCACAGTGTTACGAAAAATCTACACTTCGGACGCTTAGATCTTCGAACCTATGAAATAAAAAAATTTATACTTGTATTTTATTTATATATTTATATACATATATATATATATATATATATATATATATATATATATATATATATATATATATATATATATATATATATAAACCTTCAATATCTATGTTAATTTTCGTTAGCGAAATAAGTCTTTTGATCCCGGAAGAGTTCTTTTACTAATTGTTCCACGTACTCTTACGCACAATTAATCTGTGTAATTCAACCGTAGTCAATCTCCCAGTATCGGTGGATTATTTCAGAAATAAAGAGGAAAAGTTCCGTTTAACTTTTACCTTCAGTAAATACTTGTTGGAATTGCTGACATTTGCTTAAAAATTATTTAAAAACGCACATTTCGCTTAATTGTGTATAAATATAAAATTGTATTTGACGTCAGTTGTTTGTTTAACAGAAAATTATTGATTACTCTTAATATAAAGTAGAGCTTTCAAAGCATTTAAAATTAAGGTTTTAATTTAATTGCAGGAAATTTGATACTGCGATGTAAAATTATATCTGTTTTAGGCTGTGAAAGACGCAAATACATTGTATCATGTAGAACAAGTCATGTGTTACCTACATGCGATATTCAATACACATTATAAAAGAAAAATAAATCAAAAGCTAATTGATAAAGCTTTAGATTGAATTTTACGAATATTTTCATGGAATAATAATTAAAACATGTCCTGTTTATTAATTACACTTATATATTTTGTTCTGTTAATATTTCCTTTAGAAACATTGGAAAATATAAGTAATTAGATTTCATTAAAATGCTGTATTGGTGACAACATTATTTTACCAATACGATGTGCCCTGAGATGCTACTGAACATCCCTGAAAAAGTACACATATAAAAATATGTAGAATATATATTATATATAAAAATCGTTACAAATTAGTGAAGTAATTACTCTAAATTAACATTGGTGACATCTTAAGCAACTGTACACATTGAATCTTCATGCCGCACAACAACGATTTTAAAGCATTCTCTCAAGTCAGCCAATATCATCTGAGAAGAGAAATATAGGGTTATCTGCTCTGTTTATTACTTTCCTTATATACATAATGTATAAGGAAAGTATTGTGACGGGGTCGAAAATTGGAATTCGAGTTTTCGACGGGAGAGCACGTTTCAAGCATCCCTGATCACGAATCAAACATTTTTGGAGTGATGTCTGTGTGTGTGTGTGTGTGTGAAAGTATGTGTGTGTGTGTGTCAGTGGGTCTGTGGAGACGATAACTGACGAACGAATGGACCGATTTGAACCAAATTTGGTACAAAAATCACAATCCGTAAACACTGGAAGTCTACTGCTTTTATACGCAATCGAATGTTCAGAACCCCCCTAAATTTTCGAATGAAATTTTGAAAAAATCGTCAAAAAATCAAAACCACTAATAAAGTTACGCAAATAGATATTTCTTATGTAATTTTTCATTAGAAAACGATTGACTTAAATTTTAGAACGCTAACACAAACCGTTCTCGAGATATTGTACATTTTTAAAAAAAAATATCAAAAAGTCATATAAAAAAAAATATATTTCCTATTCATAAACATGTTCACTTTTCATATGTAAGACCATGCGATAAACTGGGGACATCATTCTCGTGGATCTTGCTCGTTCCATTCATGAAAAAAGATACTCTGAATAATACTTTTGTATTTGAACACCAATAGTCATATATCTGCTATAAGAATAACTTATTTCTTAGTGCATAACGCTTGGCGAGATTTGGGCGACGAATTTGGCGGAATATCGCCAACTTGGCGACTTTTTGAAATGTTGCCAAATGAACGAAAATTTCGCCAAATGGATAAAAATGACGCTAAATCAATGATGGCTCATTGATGATGACGACATGGAAAATGACGACTCATTGACGAAAATTCAATGTCTTGGAAAGAATATAAATGACAACTATAAAAGAATATTAGTATCTACTATAAGAAAAACCTATTTTTTTACTGTAAAAGTAGTAAATTCATTACATTATATAAGGAAAGCCATGTGTTGCCCACATCAGATTTTTTCAGTACGCTGCGACCTTATTACGCACAGCTTTCTGAATTTAACTCTGTTAAATTTCCCGAAACACAAGGTTAAATGAAATAATTATTATTGAATGCATACTTTTTTAATATTATCTAAGCATATATATATTACACACTATTATTTCAATTTTGGTTCCTGCAATTTCATACTATGTAGAGAGATAGAAAAATAATATATATTTTAGGATTAACTAAGGACTGTCCGAATGGGTGTTGTCGAAAACATTATAGCTATGCCCTACCGGGTTATAAATAAAATTAAATGGCATCTACACTTAAAATGACTTAAAATGCACCTGTTGTTGTCCAGGAGTTAAAGAAGGGTCGCCATACAAACTAACAAAATAAACAAATTTGAATACAATGCATGTAAGATTTGTTTAAAATGATTTGTTGGGTTCACAAGTTATAACATTATTTCACCGACCCGACAGAGTCTAATGTGCAACTGGACAGCCCGTCAGAAGTATACATATAAAATAAGTAGTATATAAACAAGTCTTTGCAAATTAGCCTAAATTAGTATTGATAAGTAACTCCACACAGATGTTCATGCCGCTAAACAACTAGGTTAAAACATAGGCAACCAATTTTTTCTGGATTGTAATTAGCTGCAACCTTTTTATGCACAGTATTTTGGCACATTTTTATGCACAGTATTTTGCACCTTTTTATGCACAGTATTTGAACAAAATAATAATTATTTAATATTCACTTTTAGAATATTATCGGAACATATAGACATTACATAATATTATTTCAATATTGACGTTTTGCAATATCATACTCTGCAGACATATAAAATAATGATATACGTTTTAGGATTAACGAGGGGATGTCCAAATGGCTGCTATCGAAAACATTATATCTATGAACTATCAGGTTATAAATAAAATAAAATGACATTTAGACTTAAAATGTCTGAATAAGTGGTATTAGGAAATTATCCCCTACCACCAACATTACGGAAAGACTTACGGACTCTAGTGTTTGGTTCAAATGCCAGAAAAAATACTTCTGTTCTTTTCGAGGATTTGATCCAATCACAAGTAATAATAACTAACTACGGCTAAAAATGCTCCTGCAATTTAATGAAGGGATGGGATTATTCGCAGTCTACTTAAACCTGAAAGTGCAGCTGTGGTTTTACAGGAACTTGGCGCAAACCATTTGGAAATTTCATAACAATTTAGGAAGCATATTTTTGCTTTTAAAGTTTGAGGGGAGTTTTTTACAATGGAGTTGTGTTTTCGTGAACTAAGATTTACAAAAATGATCTACGTATATTATATCTCCCCATTTTTATGACCTTTGCTACCCAGGGCGCGACAGCACAGTGGTTAGCGAGCGGGAATTGCACTTGGACGACCTGGGTTCGATTCAAGCCTCTACCAAAACTGCCGCCGTGTTCACGCGGAGTGTGATCAAGTTAAACATGTTAGTCCGTAAGTCCTTTAGAGAGGCTAGTGGTAGGGGAAGGAGAGTTCGATCCCTGTGGATGCTTCCCCCACTGGGTTCCGTTCTAAATTAGGAGGCAATTTCCGGCCTCCCAAACCGATATCTCATACCTTTCTGGTAGGTCGGACCTTTCTGGGTCGAAGAAGAAGAAGGACCTTGCTATCCCAACCGCAAATCGAACCCTGGATCTCCGAAATGGCCAGTCGGTCCTCCACCGTTGAGCTACTGGGACGAAATTGCAAGCTCCTATCGTCGAAGTGAAATCTGCATTATCCACCCTTTAATGTCAAAATGGCGGACAACTCACAATCTGACTAGCCACCTTCAGCTATTTTTAACTCATATTAGACTCTTGCTACTACTACTCTTACCGAGATTAATATCTTTCGTGGTCGTTTTCCTCTCAATTTGAAATAGTCGTTCAATCTTTCAGAGTCCACTGTATCTGTACTATTCGTAATAGGGACATTTTCAGACATCCGCCATCTCACACTAACCTACAGGGTTGATCTGTTCGGACGCCATTGTGAAGGGCCTTTCTGCCCCAACTGGATCTCCGAACTGGCCAGCCCACGCTCTGCTCTTGAGCTACAGGGACGAGATTGCAAGGTCTTATCGTCGAGATGATTCCAATGTTTTCAAAGTAGTCCTTGAACTTTAACTAGGAAACATTACTGAATGAGATTTTCAATTTTATTATACCACAGTAGCAGTGGTAAACTGCACTTACAAGTTGAAACGTTGCTATGTCGAAAGCCCAGGCTGTCCAGCTCATCCTTGGGCATAGAGAAGTTTGGTGGGCAGCCGGAAAAAGAAACGTTGCTATGTGTAAAAACGTTATATATTTCAAAAATGTATACTAAAGTAAATTAGATGTAACACATTGAATTTAATTAAAAGAAAATTGAACTGGAGTAATCCAAGTTCTTAAAATAAAATCCGCATAGATAAGCTATATCCTTCTAATATGTGACATCCATGTTTTAAAATCTAAATTCCATTGTATCAAATAATTTATCGTTCTTTAGCTATTCGTTCAGATCAGCTAACACTTGCTGCAGAATTGATGCGAACTAACATCTCTAAAGTTAGCATAAAATTGCTTGATATGAGTACAGAGTTTTACACTGAATTGTTCAGAAAAATCTACCTAATGGAAAAAATTGCATATATTTTTATAAAATTAAATAAATGTAACACATATTTATTCATTCAAGTGAGTATTTAATCATTCGAAGTATCAAAGTGATCTAAAACATTTCACCTAGAAAAGTGGCCATCAAAGTTATTCCGTTTTTCATGTAAATAGTTTAGGGAACAATGATGGCGAAATGGTTAAAGAACGCATAATTAAAAATGTTTCTGGCATTTAACCTTTTAAATGTCAGAAGCTTCTGCTTCATTAAACTTCCAAAGATTTTAATTATACTTTAAACAACTTTACCTTCATGTTTTTGTAGATATATATTTTTCTAAAATATTATGCTGCAACATAAGAATTTCAAAATTCCTACATTCCATTATATGATAATTTTATTACTCTATTTATACTTATGTATAATATTTATGTATTATAACTCCAGAGAGGATGTAAAAATAAAATATTTTGTTAAAATTAATTCTATAGAATAATTGTGGTATCAGCAACACGGGACGAGGGCCATTGATCGTAGTCGCCGAGATGCTGGTACCCAACACAAATGTGAAAGGTACAGTGTATAGGAACTCCGGTAATGCAGGTGGGCAGTTGAAAGGGATGCGGGGAACAGTAGCGCGGTCGAAACGATATGAAGACATCGGCGATGGAAGTGAATTATTCAGAACTCTGGAAAAAATTGATCAGTTGAAGTCGAGTCATACATGCTCGTAATATGGTGAAGGCGAGTTGGCATGGAGAAACCGAGTTGACGTCACATGAGAAGAATTGAGTGATCGAGTGATAAGGCAGTATATCACAAAAGAAGTCTTCAAATTAATAATTATTTCTTTATTTTCCGGATATAATCGTTTCACATTTCGCCATACATCAATTTTATTTCACTTCAGCATAGATGGACATATGCGAGATCTTCTATAGACAACAGAAATATTCAAAAGGCTATTGGATAATATCACGTTCGACATCTCATCGCTGACAAAATAATTAGTTATTATTTAGATTCTTGAAAAATACAACAACATTTTAATAATACTTTAATAATTTTAATGCTTCAACTAAATCAATTTAGAATACGAATTCCATTCGATGTCCCTCGCACAAAACACGTCCTACCCCGTCAGGACTCTTTCGCCAACAAAAAACTAATTACATTATTCCTACCGAAGTGTCTTAGTGTTAATGCGCGCGCTCGTGACGAAACAGAAAATAGTTCCAATACATTTCAATACGAAATGTGAATTCGGGAAAATGTACAAAAACGAGGGACTGTATCAATACGCCAATGGTTATCGACATAGGCGGGAAAACTCCATCAAGTTGAAAGACTCAATTGGCGCTTTATCAATTTGGAATACTATTTAAGAACAAGTTTTAGAATCGGAACGAAAATTAGAATTTGCCGAATATTAAATTTAGAAAGGAATTAATTAACCAGGGGTGTATTTCATAACATAATCATATTGTAAAAAAATTGACATGGAACGCAAATGACTTTCCCTATATAATGAAATAAATATACTTCTTTCCCAGTGAAACAATGTAAAAAATACATTTCATAATGTTTTTAACTTTGAAATTATACATCTGGTACTAAACTATTTCGAAGTACCCAATTGACTTTATACAACTCTAAATTGGCAAATAACCATATTGATACTGTGGTTGACAAACAAAACAAAGTTAAATGTAACATTTAAGAAACATATTCGATTAAGCTTAGAACATTGTCGTATATCATATAGATGTAAACATTGCATTGTGCCGCTTTAAAACCCACCATGTAATATTTAGTGCGAGTTCCTGGAATAAAATATATTAACATAATAATACACAATTAACTTTGCCTATTTTTATTTTAAAATATAGAAGGTACTTACAAGACACAAGAATTATACATACATATTTACGGAGGAGACTGGACATGTGAGACCAGGTATACAAAAATTCCTAAACTGACCTTTCATAATCTGATTTGCACATACCTTCTTGTTGTCTTTAGACATTTGACCTGCATTGGATTGATAATCGAAATTTGTTTGTTTCACCATCTCTATCTGACCACGTCCTCTTATTGATGTATATCGGCTTATCGCCTATTGCACATGTCTGCCTCTGCGTGGAACTTAATGTATATCTCTTCTGACTGTACTGTATGAGTACCCTGTGCCAAACTTAATGCATGTCTGAATCCAGACTCTAATTACACTCCTACTATTTTCTCTTCTATGTTGATATGTCTTTCTAGAACCGTCTGCAGGTTGCCATCTCTTTTTGTCTGAGGTCTGATAAACCTCTTAGGCGATCATTGGTTAACATCAGGTCTATGCGACAACATCTTCCTTATTGGTTGAACAATGAACCAATTTCGTGGATTCGTTTTTAGATCCTTTTTTATAACTTTCCTGACTTCTCGGGTCAGGGCTGATGTAAAATTGACGTCAACCAGACTGGACCCTATGTCTGGCCTATTAGACAACATACATATTCATATAAACCTGTCTGCGTGTATACTGGTCTAGCAGATACCATTCGCATTAAGCAATACACCCCATATATTAAAATATTTTACTAATTAATTCATCAATATAGCGTTATTCTAGTTAACTTTGCAATACTTTTGCAATTTTGACAATATTTTTGTCAATCAGGATTTTGGGCAATATTTCAATAAATAAGTCACCTAGTTCGCCAAATTTATCATCAAGCGTTACAGACAAAATTACGGAAGCGCACGTATCATATATAAATGACTATTTGCGAATTGTTAGGCGTCAAAATACAAAATTATAAGTGTCTTTTCTAGTGAATGTGTCTCTCCCAAAGAGTCTTCTCTCGTGAAAGGAATGAACTGGATAAACAAAAAATATGTTAAGATATTTATTGCTTAGTATAACATATGGAAAGAGAAAATATTTCACAAAAATTTATACATTTTTAATGCAATGTTATTTTTTTATAAATTTGTCTGAAAAAAATACTGAAGCATTACTGAAGACACTGATTCTTTGATGATTCCTTCAAAATTTCATTTGGAAATTTGGAGGTCTTCGAACATTTGCTTGCGTTTAAAATTACTAGGCTTTCATAATTCACCGAATGGAGTTTTTGTATCGAATTTGGTTCGAAACACGCAATTCATTCATGATATCACATACGCGCGCGCACACACACATACACAAACCTTATCTCACAAACGTTCGATTCGAGTTCAGGGATGCTTGAAACGTGTCCTTCCGTCGAAAACTCGAATTCTAATTTTTGACGCCATATGTTTAATTACGTATATTTTAATACGTTAAATTAAAATATATTAAAATAAAATGATTAAACATAATGCTTTGGGGAATTTTCATGAGCATCTTCATCTGTTTGATTTTTTTTCTCAAATGTTATTGGTTTCTTTCCACATACCATGGGGAAATAATGTAATCAACTTTAATTAAACTTCACGAAAGTGTACAAGGGGAATTTTGATTAATCTTAAGTACCTATGTATATACCTGAATTTACAAGGAAAATCATTTTTGTAGGATTATGATAGGGTTTGAAGATAAGCTCTTTAAATTTATTAAGCATTTAGCGCTTATAATGTAAATTTTAGGAAGAGTTTTTAGCAGAATTATTTATTTGCAATTTTAAAAGTTTATTTAACTTTTGATTTCTGACATTTAATTTCTAACATTTGATTTCTTATATAGTGAATATTTTGAATATTATAACTTATACGAGTAAATATAATAAATGAAATGTAATTAACAATAAAATTATAGAATGTATTATTCTGAAACAGGTGTATTTAGCTGTTCTTACAAATAATTTTATTAAACTTTCACTGAACCTAAAATCGCATGACACAAATAATGAAGTAACGAAAAATACCAGCGACATCAATATATGATTCATATTAATGAAAATTACTTATTCTACCTCCAGAGAAGCGCATATATGAAAATTAAGTTATAACAATTATTTCCAAGATCTTATCAACCACTTTTATCAATTAATAACATCATTGTGTTTTCATCGAAATATTAGAAATGCAAAGTGTTTACATAAAGTACACAATTTCGATATTTTTTACTTATTTTTTCGGTTTTAAAATTTAGGACACTGCCTATCTGCTTAATTTTGGGATGTCACATAATAGTACCTTGTCCTAATACAAAACTAAATAATCATCATGGCAAGAACTGGCAGCTTGACAAGCAAATTTCATAAAGTCAACACACGAAGGCAATAAAATGAGACAGCTCCATGTCATAATAAATTTAACAAATTGAAAAATGAGCGGAATTCGTTTGAAAAGTGATGTGTTTGTTGTGGTATTTATGTACTCCATTTCCAAAGTACTTAAATATTATTTATCTACTTGTAGTCGTTCGCAGCAGTAATAAAAATATTTCCCACATATATCACTTGATCTGTTATTGAATTCTTATATATTATTTTAAGAAATTGCAAATTATATCACCTATCAAAATATTGAAGAGCAACACGGTTTTATTAATGTTTTTCGGTAGAATTAAAGATGTACCCTTAAAAAAGTAACAAGTGTATAAAAATATAAAAAAAGTCATTTTATTTTAATTTACTTTGTAAGATTTTTTTTAGTGCGCAATATTTTCTCTAGATTCTATGGCAACTTAGTGACTTTTACCATGTTTCGAGCTAATGACAAATGATGGATGGAAATAAACAAAGATTGGCAATGATTAAACGAACGTTAGATGAGTAAAACAATTAAATTTGATGTGTAATTCGTATTTATAGGATACGAATATATCTCAGCATACTTTAGTCTACAAAAGTAAGATTCTTCATCAAGAATCATTTAAGTGCGACATCAAGAATAATTTTACGTTCGAAGTAATAGGGCCTTTAGGTGCGAGGGGGGGGAGGCAGAAATAAACTATTTATGAAAAATAATATATAATCGTTGCATGTTCGATAATATTAAAAAAATCGTGTACCACACAAGATGACGCAGAAACATGCAAGCCAATCTCCTACTACCAATTTTTCAAGTTTCTCAAACAAGAGTCACGCTAACCAAAAGGGAAAGATGAGATTAATTATATTTATAAAATATTTTTTTTTCTCTTGCTCTAAAAAATTGCTTGATAAAATTTTACTGACAAACTCATTAGTACTTGGCTCCAAAATATACTTTTTTAATATGATACTTGTTCTCAAAATAATCCACACATCGTTTTCTTGATGTATTCTAAAACATATTCTAAAATAAGACAATATTAGACATTAATAAATTATTAAAAATTGATAATATTTATTAATTCATATAATACATCTTCCATTTATTACTTTCCCTGCAATACATGGTAATGTATAGGGAAAGTATTGGAATCATGTCGGAAATCGCAACTCGAGTTTTCGACGGATCAACACGTTTTGAGACCTCTAGAATACGAAAAAACTATTTTTAGCGTGACGTCTGTGTGTGTGTCTGTGTGTCTGTCTGTGCAGATTTTGTATCCACTCTAACTAAAATACTAATTGACCGAATTTCATAAAATTTGGTAGGTAAGTCACTTGTGCACGAATCTGGTGCTGATAAGTTTTGGGTATGACTTGGGTTAAAAGAAACCGCCTTTTTTTGCAAAATGGCCCGCAAAAGCTTGTATCCACTCTAACTGAAAAACTAATGGACCGAATTTCACAAAATTTGGTAGATAAGTCGCTTGTAGGCCACCCTGGTGCTGATTAGATTTTGGTATAATTAAGAAAAAATAACCTGCCTTTTTTTGCAAAATGGCCCGCTAAAATCGCCAAAATCTAAAATAAAAAGCTGCGTATGCTCAAATATATCCACAAAATGCTTGTTTAATACGTAATTTTTAACGAAGAAAAGAATATGACCAACCCCATTACCCTAGGACTTGCCGTCCTCGAGATATTTTAATTTTTTCGTATTTTCTCTACGCCACCTTTGAAAATAAGTCCAGTTATCAAATGAGAATGAAAATTGAATTAAAAGTAAATTAAATGTAATAAAAATAAAAAGAACGTGTATATAAGTCTGCAGGGAAAGTCATGTGCTGCCCACATCAGATTTTTTTATAATATAAATTGATAACAATTCGTATTTTATACTGCTCTTATTAGCTCGATTCATATAATTCGATTCATATAATTCGATTGCATTTCATATATATTCGATTGCATTTCTAGTAATTGCAAGCATATTCCAAAGTATTACAAATGTCGTATTTTCTACATTAATTAGTCACGTTAATCTATTAAATAATTTTCGAAATGGTAAAACACTTTTGATTTCAATTTCAAAAGTGCAATTCGAATCATGATATATAAAGATAAATACATAATTAAAAAATCTGATGTGGGTAGCACATGACTTTCCTTATATAATGCAATAAAATTACTACTTTCACAGTAAAAAAAAAGATTATTTTTATAGTAGATATTAATATTATTTCCAAAATAATGAATTTTCATCAATGAGTCTTCATTTTCATTGATTTATCGTCATTTTTATCCATTTGGCGAGTTTTTCGTTAATTTAGCAACATTTAAAAAGGTCGCCAAGTTGGTGACATTCCACCAAATTCGTCCCCAAAATCTCGCCAAACGTTATGGAGGGAGAAATAAGTTATTCTTACAGCAGTTAAATGACTATTGGCGTTCAAATACAAACGTATTACTCAAAGTATCTTTTCTCGTGAATGAAACAAGGTAGATCCACGAGAATGATGTCACCAAGTTTATCGCATGGTATTACATATGAAAAGTGAACATATTTTTTAATAGGAAATATTTTTTTTATTTTATATGATTTTTGAAATTTTTTGAACGATGTGCAATAACTCGATAACGGTTCATGTTTGCGTTCTAAAATTTATGTCAATCGTTTTCTAATGAAAAATTACATAAGAATTGCCTATTTGCGTAACTTTATTAGAGGTCTTGATTTGCTGACGATTTTTTCAAAATTTCACTCGAAAATTTAGGGGAGTTCGGAGCAGTCGATTGCATATAAAAACAATAGACTACCAGTGTTTATGGATTGCAATTTTTGTATCAAATTCCGTTCGAATCGGTCCATTCGTTCGTCAGTTATCGTCTCCACAGACTCACTGACACACTCACACACACACACACACACACACACAGACATCACTTCAAAAATGTTTGATTTGTGATCATGGATGCTTGAAACATGCTCTTCCGTCGAAAACTCAAATTGTAATTTTCGACCCCGTCACAATACCTTCCGTATACATTATTGTATATAAGGAAAGTAAAAAGTGTTCTTAAGTACGTCCGAAAAATAAATACGTATTTCTAAAACGCTTCATTGAACCATTTTTTAATTACCATATATATTTCATTCTACTATGTCGTTGCTGAAGCATTCACTGCAAATCTGTTTGCCAGGTTTCCAATATGAATACAATGACACAATAATTTATGACTTTAATATGTGCAGAAACACTGGAAGCGATGGCTAAAAATCTGTTAGCAAATACACCATTATTTATGAAAGAAATATTGTCTCCCCTTATGCAATTTTCTGTATCATTATTTCTGGAACGGAGCAATACATTTTATCATATGTACTTAAATTACAGAAAAGGGTACCATAAATTATGAAACAGAGCTTTGCTAAAGATATTGAAAGTATCAAAGATGGTATATTCCTATTATTTAAATTAAATGTTAGATTTTATTGGAATATTGCACGATATAGTAACTGAAATGTATTTGTAATATAGTGTATACTTTAATTTACATTTGTCGTGCTTTTTGACATAATTAAAAAATCTGCTGTGGACAACACATGACTTTCCTCATATAATGCAATGAATTTACTACTTTTACAGTAAAAACAATAGACTATTCTTATAGTAGATATTTATATTCTTTCCAAGATATTGAATTTTCGACAATTAGCCGTCATTTTCATTGATTTAGCGTCATTTTTATCCATTTGGCGAGATTGTCGTTAATTTGGCACCATTTCAAAAAGTCGCCAAGTTGACGATATTCCGTCAAATCCGTCGCCAAAATCTCGCCAAACGTTATGGACGGAGAAATAAGTTATTCTTATAGCAGATAAATAACTATTGGCGTTCAAATACAAAAGTATTACTCAAAGTATTTTTTCTCATGAATGGAACAAGCTAGATCCACAAGAATGATGTCTGAAAATCTATCGCATGATATTACATATGAAAAGTGAACATGTTTCCCAACAGTTAATATTTTTGTTTTAATTTATGGCATTTTTTGATACATTTATTTGAAAAATGTGCAATATCTCAAGAACGGTTCCTGCTAGCGTTCTAAAGTTTATGTCAATCGTTTTCTAAGACAAAATTACATAAGAAACGTCTATTTGCATAACTTTATTAATGGTTTTGATTTTTTGATGATTTTTTTAAAATTTCACTCCAAAATTTAGAGAAGTTCTTAACATTCGATTACATTTAAAACAATAGGCTTCCAGTATTCACAGATTGTGATTTTTGTACCAAATTTCATTCGATTCGCTCCATTTGTTCGTGGGATATCGTTTCCACAGACTCACTGACACACACACACACACACACATACACACACACACACTTTCAGACACAGACACAAACATCACCTCAAAAATGTTCGATTCGTGATCAGGGATGCTTGAGACGTGCTTTTACGTCGAAAACTCGAATACGAATTTTCGACCCCGTCACAATACTTTCCTTATACATTATGTATATAAGGAAAGTAAAAATCAATTAAGAAGTAAATATAAAAGTTGTAAACTTTTATTAGAGTTGGAGTTCCAAAGTTCCACTTATATGTATTTAATATAATATTTTTGCACGAATGAGACATATTAAAAGTATTTTATATTTTAAAGATATTATTTGTTAGTCATTAACTTAGACATTAAAAAGACAAAATCAAGCAAATCTGAATTGACATCAGCTGGCTTGGAAAGCAAAATCAGCCTCCTTTTACTTTCCCTGCAATACATGGTAATGTATAGGGAAAATATTGGAATCATGTCGAAAATCGCAACTCTAGTTTTCGAAGGATCTACACGTTACGGGACCTCTAGAATACGAAAAATCTATTTTTAGTGTGACTACTCTGTATGTGTGTGTGTGTGTGTGTGTATTTGCAATATATGTATCCACTCTAAGTCAAAAACTAATTTACCAAATTTCAAAAAATGTGATAGATAAGTCACTTGTGGGCGACCCTGGTGTTATTAGATTTCGGTACGATTCGGAAAAAAGGAACCTGCCTTTTTTATTGCAAAATGGCTCGCAAAAATGTATGTTTCCACTCCAGCTTACAAATTAATTGCGCGAATTACACAAAGTTTGGTAGATAGGTCGCTTGTGGGATACTGTGATGCTGGTTAAATATTGCTACGATTCAGAAAAAAAATAATTTGCGTTCTTAGAAAAAATGGCCCGTAAATCTAAAGTATTCGATCTGCAATAAAATATTAGACATGCTCAAATATATCAATTAAATGCTTGTTTTATACGTCATGTTTCAAGACAAAATGAATAAAATCCACCTCATTACTCTAAGATGGACCATTATCGAGATATTTAATTTTGAATTTAAGGATAAGGATATGATTTTTACAGTAGTTAAGAATCTATATAAATAAAATTGAAAATCTGTCTGTCTGTCTGTCTGTCTGTCTGTCTGTTTGTCCCATCATCACGGGAGAACGGCTGAACCGAATTTGATGAAATTTTGTAGGAAGCCTAGAAATAGCCCCACTTAAAATTTAGTCTATGCTTGAAATTTCTACGACCAGTGGTTCTCGAGATATTAGTAAAAAACGAAACTTTCGTTTATCTCATCATCACGACAGAACGGCTGAACCGAATTTAATGAAATTTTGTGGGTGGCCTTGAAATAGCCCCCCATAAATTTTGCCCAAGTTTCGAGTTTCTAAGGCCAGGAGTTGTCGAGATATTAATGAAAAACGGAACTTTTTTTATAGGAGTTCTGCTCTCCAACTCCGTGGTTTATCCAAACTCAAAGGATAAAAATCGTTTGTTTAAAACGTCAAAGGGAATTAAAACTTTATTTTTGAGTTTGATGCAGGATTTTTGCATTAAATAGTCACTATCTGAACGCATGAATTGTTTGAAACATGAATTTAAATGGAAAAATCTACCTCCATGTTTTGTATTTCACAAGCTTTTACTCAACGATTAGAAGTATAAAGGTATTAAAATGGTATTTAATTTCGCATTTTATGAGGAAGATTCTATCTTATATCGTGTTGCTCGGCCAAGGAATGAAATTAAATATGTTTGCTAATGATTATTATTATTTTTTCGATTTGAATATTAAATAAATGGGTATTGAAATATATCTTATAAATGAACGGTTTGATTTTTTTAAATTATATTAATTGCGAACTGCATACACCACTTTCATTTATTTTAGCAAAGAGGTTTTTAGCTTATATATTGTGTTTAGCTAATAAACTCATATTCTGTTTACCCAATAAATTCATTTATCCAATTGTTTAAACAGAAAAAGAGTAGAATGGGTATATCTTCTAATAATATTTTAGTGTTTTCATTTAGTATATACAAACTGGATCGCGATATTTTATTCAGATCTGTGAATTTAGAGCTACGAATTTGGCTGGATATCGCTAACTTGGCAAATTTCTTAAAAGTTGCCAAATTGATTGAAATGTCCCCAAGTTGATAAAAATGACGTACATCAATGTATTTTATTTTGTTTTGTTAAAAGAAAGTACTGAAATGGTGTTTCGTTAGCATTTGTCTGTCAGTCCAACCGCCCTACTTAGTAACCCATTTAGCGAATTTTTAAAATGTCACCAAATTGATAAAAATATTTATAAATCCATAAAAATATTTTGAAATTGATAAATTGCCCTAAATAAATGAAATTGTGTTTTTTTAGGGGATAATATTTTGATGATGGTTCGTCAATTTATCGCCAAGTGGGACTGTCAGTTCTACAGTCCCACTTGGCGATAAATTTGGCGATTTTTTAAAATGTCGCCAAACCTTCATTAGAGATATTCAGACGATATTTTGACCACCAATTTATTTGAAGCAAATCATAACATGTCGCTTAACAACGGATTTAAATTTAATGTGTTTATGAGGAAGAACATTTTTATTAAATCTTTTCCGATTTTAATGATGAAGATATGTATATAAAATACATTCCTTTGCCATCGTATTTTTGACTGGATAATATCAATTACGATCTTCATGTTTAAACATTATTATTATTGATGTTTTCGGGGATTATTGATTCAGAGATTATTGATATTTTCAATTTTTTATGGCATTGTTTAATTGCGGCAAAAATTGTTGAAACTCATATATTGTACGTTGTACGAGTAATCTTCTACAGATGCACGGGTATATCTTCTAATGTAAGAGAATATAAGTATTACATGTATATTGGCATATATTGGAATCAAGCCTTACAGTATGAAGATTACGGGGATTAAATGATATTTTTAATTTATTAAGTAATCTGCTATATATAGGCAATAATTTTTAAAGCTAAATATTATAATACGGGTAATCTTTTACTAACACTAGGACATATCTTCTAATCTATGACATTATAAGTAGTACAGGTTTATCTTCCCATACAATTTTAGCACTTTCATTTGGGCACATATTGGAATTAATTACTGCCTACTAGTTTAAAGATTACGGATTTATTGATATTTTCAATTTATATATGTAATCTACTAATGCAGGTTATATCTTTTAATATTCGCATATATAAGTGGTACGGGTCCCATACAATACGCTATTATTTTGCATATATTGATTCAATTCCATACTTTTTATAAATTTGCTTACAAAAAAGGCGAGGATATTTTATTCTTCAGATCTACCCGTGAAGATAATTTAGAATAACGAGAACAGCCATTCCTTAACTTCTCTTTAGGAGCATTATGTTAAATATTTTAACAGAATATTTTGATTAAAAATGTCATTAAGTATACTATAGGAATTTGCACTTGATTGTGAATTTTAAGTTTATTTATATTATATACTCCGTACGAAGAACGGGTATGCTGCTAGTTATTTAATAAAATTTCTTAAAACTAGTTAAATCCCCTGATGGTTATTGGTTATCCTGATGGTTATTGGTTATCCTGATGCTGATTATATTTTGATATGATATGATTAGGAAAATTATAACCGACTAATTTTTGTGAAATGGCAGGCAATAATTATGAAACTCCGAAATAAATAACTAAAATTATTAAAATATGCTAATTAAGTCATTGTTCTACAAGCAAATTTTGATAACTAAGCGAATAAATCTGATCCCATGAATGAAGGATGAACCCTTCCCGAGATATTGTAGTTTTGAGAAGTCGAAGCACTTAATGCCATTTAAGTTGCCAAATGAAATGAAGATGCAATAAAAAGACAAATTTGACATAATATCAGAAAATTATCCATGTTATTTTCTGCAATTAAACCCATATTAATGCATAATGAAAAAAAAAATTACAGAGTGAATTTGAATCTGCAGAGAAAAGTCATGTGCTGCTTACACCAGCAATCTCACTTTCTTTACAATACAGGATAATTCATAGGAAAAGTTTTGAAATCACACCAAAAATCGCAACTCGAGTTTTTGATGGATCTGCACGTTTCGAAACATCCAGAACACGATTTTTTTTAGCGTGACATCTGTGTATGTGTCTGTCTGTACAAATTATGCATTTACTGAAAAACTAATTGACCAAATTTCATAAAATATGGTAGGTAAGTTACTCTTGAGTGACCCTCATACTGATCAGATTAATTTGGTATGATTCGGAATAAAAGAACCCGCCTATTTTACGAAAGGGCCCGGAAAAATCTCACGTATCTAGTTAAAAACTAATTGACCAAATTTCACAAAATTTGGTAGATAAGTCACTTGTGGAATACCCTGGCTCAATTATATTTTGATAAAATTCGAAAAATAATAACCTTCCTTTTTTTTACGACGCGGCCCGCAAAATTCGCCAAAATCTAAAATAAAAGACTACGTATATTCAAATATATCAATTAAGTGTTTGTTTTATACGTAATTTTTGACGAGGGAAATAATGAGACTAACCCCCATTACTATAAGGCTAACAATTTTCGAAATATTTTAGTTTTTTGAATTTTTCTTACGCCACATTTGAAAAAATATCCAGGAACCAAATACAAGCAAAATCGTATAAGAAATGCAAATTTTGTGTTAATTTTGTATACATAACTTCGATTTAATGAATTAGTAAAGACATAAAGATATATTAAACGGAGTTTGAAGTGGAATTCATATGCTTCCCACATCAGATTTTTAAAAAAAAAATTAAGTAGCTTAAATTCTCCTATATAAAAATCGTTTTTATTAGATATCACCATTGATTCTTATTAGGAGAAGATTTGGTAATACAACTATATTGATAGTCGCACACGTTTTCATATTGCGGATTACTTTATTATTTTATATTAACATGCAACAAAAAATACGATAGTCATTGATGCCATTTGTAGCTATAAAGGTTAGTTATAATTGTAATTTAATACATAAGGAAAAAACTTGCTTATCTCTTAACTCGACTTTCTCATAGCAGCATCCATTTTTAAATACCTCGTGACTTTTCTCTTAAATTTGACAAAGAACAATTGCATATATATATATATAGGAGTGATATATATAATAATGTGATATATATATATATATATATATATATATATATATATCGTTTGTTCAAATGACTACAGTTATACAGTTAAAGCATGGTGTTCTTCATTTTAATCGATTGGTACGATATTTGGCAATGTACTCCCTGGGAGGTTATTCCTATTCCCTCTGAAGGGGCTGATGACGCCAGGAACATTGAAATTGCAATTTCACTCCAATAGTTACAACTATTAAGTTTCGTAATTATTGAGCCATAAACAATCGCTTTTATGTATGACTATGTCAAATTTTGTCCTATGCTGCCATGTTAAGGAAATATAAAATTTCGAACAAATTTCAAACTTTTCGTTCGAGTTTCCAAAAAATTTTATATAGTTTTAAATGTTTTGTTAACAGAGTCCAATGTAATTTTTCGTGGAAATCCATTAATATTTTTGTCAGTTATTGCCTACAGAAGAAATCGACCACAGAAAAACGAACATCGAGCTTAAAAGAGTCAACACGTGTTTTGGAGGTCCTGAAACATATATTGGCAGGGAAATACCGAAATCGTAAATTTTCGTCAAAGCTTTAATTTTCTATGCTACACTCACGGACAATGAAAGTTCCGCATCTAGAAGAAAGCATGGTACAACAGCGAAATGATGTATATAGCTAGAGGACTGGCTGATATGCAAATGACTCCAGTCTGGAGTGATTGTACATGACCGTACACCCGTAAGTGGCGCTGCAAACATGAGCCAACGGTCTTATAAACCGGCGTGTCGTCGACGACCTATTAATGCGTGAAGCTTGAGCCGACGCAAGCACGACTACAGAGTGAAAATAATGGTCGGTAGATGCCAGAAACGTTGATGTACGAAACTGACGGACTTCGAGAGAGCCTGATCATCAGTCTGAAAACCGCCGGGTGGTCGGCGCGCCGGATAGCCAGTCACGTGGATCGTTCGGACTATACTGCCCAAAGGAGTTGGGAGCACTGGTCACAGGACGACACCCAGACACGGAGGACTGGCTCTGGACGGACCGGGCATACCACGAGTAGAGAGGATCGAATGATCGTGCGGCAAGCACATATAGAGTCCAATGCGACCCGGTCCGCGATACAGGCACACGTCGCGTCTCCTGTGTGCCCACGAACTATATGTAGACAGCTGAAGGATTGGAATCTGCAATCTCGGCGTCCCTTGCGTGTGCTGCCGTCAACACGGAAACATCGGCGGCTCCGGTTGCAGTAGTACCTGGACAGAGCAACGTGGAACGTCACAGTTTGGCGATGTGTAGTGTTCAGCGATGAGTGCCACTTCGTTTTGGGGACCGATGATCAACGTGTCCGGGTGTGGAAGTCCCCTGCACAACGCCACAATCCCAACCTCGTTATTGAGGCCCCACACTAGCCCCACTGCAGGCATCATGGACTGGGGAGCCATATCCTAAGACAGCCGATCCGCTCTAGTAGTGGTACCTGGAACATTGAAGTGCCAGCGGTACGTGAATGAGACTCTATGGCCGCATGTGTTCCCAATCGTTGCTTTTATTCCAGGTGCCCAATTCCAGCGGGATACTGTCCAACCTTACACGGCCCGAGCCGCCCAGGTCTGCCTGAGTCATGTCCAAACACTTCTATGGCCTGCTTGCTCCGCAGATCTATTCTCTATCGAGCATGTGTTGGACCAGTTGAAACGCCAGCTGTCGTAATCTTTATGATTTGGAACGTAACGTCCAGCAGGAGTCGACTCGTCTGCTACAGGACAACACCAGGCGTCTGCTCAACATCATGCCGAACCGCATTGCTGCTTTTATCGCAGCATGAGGCGGTGCGAAGCGCTGTGGAGGATGACCAGACTATGTACTATAGCTCCCTCTGTACGTGTTCTACTGCGCTGTTTTTGTGATCATGTATATCATTCATCTGTATCCTTCCATCAATAAAATTTCAGGTCCATCCTATGCTTCCTTCTTGGTTCGTAACTTTCATTATCTGTGAGTGTATATTCTATACCATGAGAAAGTAAAAATTATGATTAAGACTGTGAGACCGACATTTCCGAATTATTACCAAAATTAAAACTAAAGTGTTTCGATCAAATGCTACATAGGCGTCAGCATATGCTTTGCACGTTTAACGGACCATGTTACATGTTCATCATCTTCTTCTTCTATCACCGAACTCTTATGACTGCTAATCTGTTCCACTTAACGTGCCATCTATGTGCTGACTTCAACTGACTTTAACTGTTTGTTGAGCCCCCTTTAGTAATAATTTTGGTAATCATTCGGAAATTCTGGTTTAGCCTTTTGAATAAAATAAAGGTAAACGTATTAAATAGCAAATGTCTCGGATAACATCATTTAGCATAACGCAATGTATAAAATAAAAAAAATGTTTGTAATGGATGTATATTGTTAATTACCATAATTAATAAATAAATGTACTAAATATACAAAAACTTATATACTAAAACTTAAATATACTAAAAAGGTATCGTTATTGACTACGCTAATGTGTAGTATTCAGTAAAGTAAGTATCTCGCCGCGAAAGCAATTACAGAGTATATATGCGGACATCCATAAATTTACGCAACGAGAACTTATTCAAAAGAAACAATTGTATTCGATCCACTATACACTTTAATACAATGTAATTAAAATCACAACGAATCCTTAATATTTCCAACACGACAAAGATAAAACGAAAATTGTTTTAATAACTTTATTCACGTAATATACTTTCTCAACTTTCAATGATTTATAACACCCCAAGATTATTAATGTTCTCAGCGTGAAACCATAGAAATCAGAACTCTACAGTTTAAAGTATTTCACAAAGTTATTAGCTGAAATTAATTTTAACATATCTTAAACCTGACACTGACAGCCCTATTGTATGCAGTAATAATACAAAATAATTAGTTAGATAAGAAATTTCTTTATCACATATTGCTTATATCACTGACATATGTCGAATTATCTTAAAAATACATAAATAGAAATCTATATGTCATGAGGTACATTTGATTGAGTCACACATATATATGCATACACATATAAAAATATATATGAAATTACATTTTATCGAAAAAAATCTGATATAGGCAGAACATGACTTTAACTACCTCATGCAATGATTTTACTTGTATAACAGCAAAATAGTAATCTACCAGAACCACAGATAATATATATATATGTATATATTGCTGTGATGTCATCTTTTTGTTATTTGCCAATAAATGTAAATGGTGCATAATTTTTTAGGTATACGTTTTGGTATATTTTTGATTATTCGTACACAAGAATACGGAATCAATCCTGTATGAGAATTTCTGATTCTTCCGAACGGAATTTTATTTTAATATTATTTTGAAATTTCTGTTTTCGTTTCCTATTTTTCTGCTTTTTCATAATTGTATTTTTTGTACATTGGAAGATGTTATGTAATAGTTATAAATAAATACTAAACTAATCTTCTAACCTGTGACTTATTTACTTTTAAAAATTTATAAAGCATAGGTAACTATTTGCAGTTTAGCGTTCCGGTATTACTTTTTTCAGCAATACATCACTGGTGGATTTTTCATATAAACTATCAAAATCCTAGTATTATTTGGGGAGTATTTAATATTGTATTGTACTTCCAATATGCATTTGTCTTCTATATTCAAACGAAATATATCTTAGTAACAAATTGCTTCTTTATAAATCAATCATTCAACCAATCCTCCTTTATGCCTGCCACAATTTGGAGTTTTGCTTGCAAAACTATTATCGAGAGAACCTCAATCGAGCAAAACATAATTCTGAGAACCATTAGAAAAATCCCCGTCATCTTATACATAACATAATCTGCAAAAAAACGCCAAACAAATCATTAAAAAACACTAGAAAAAATTCTGTCGTAATATCCTAATCAAGACAATATTTAAAATTACTGACTATGACTCGCGGGTGCAAAAACGGCGCCCGTGAGCTTTTTCATTCTCTTCGACTTCCCATAATTTAATTAATTTACTTAAATCACCCATAGCTTCATTTAAAACTTAAATTGCATTTAAATTTCTATTCTGGTGTGATCAATATACTGTCACCTCATTTCGTTAACAAATTTTTCCCTAGCGGCTCAAAATCTAAGCAGCTCGGAGAATGCTTAGTTCTTCAGAGAGTGACATTGGTCTACTTCCGTCCTTTCCGTGCGAAAAAGACTGCAGCGAAAATTCTTCGGAGCAATTATTTTAAAAATCTTTAAGGTAATCATCATACCTTTTTGGACGCGGGGAAAATAATTTTAAAATTTTAAAATCCAAATCTGTTCTGTTGAAATCCTATTAAGTTTATAAATATTGGCACACACCGGAGGTTGAAGTTTTGGAAGTCAGGAACACCTTACACATCAAATCGACCACCAATATACAATTGTAATTTTCATTTCCTCATTATTGACAAGGAACGTAGATTGGGGTAGGGTAATATAACAGCTTACCTGTTTTAAGAAAAAAATAACAGCCTCCTCATATATGAGATAAATAAAAATGCCAATGCTCAAATCTAAAACGATGATTAATATGGCTTCCGCATATAAATATGTACCCAACTACACAAAGGGTACTTTACTACCACTTTCCCGACAATGAATTCCAAAAGCCTCAGTTTATTTTATTGTGCAGATTTAGCCGTAATTCGGTATATATTGTTACATTTCGTTTAGACAGCATATTACAGTCATTCCCAATGTAAAAACAAAAAGAACTTGAACGAAAGATTTTGAATTTGGATAATTTTGATGATTGATGTTTCATCTGTTATCAAGCATTGTTCTGTCCATAGAACAATGCTCATAAAGAAGGTCTTAATGTGCTTATGATTTAGTTGAACAAATCTAAACGACAGTAATAATCTGATTGCTGGTTGTGCATGAAGGTATTTAATGATGTATGGATGCAATTATTTCGTCAATGTATTTTCTACATTGGTGGTCACGGAATTCCTATCTCTAATCTATTTGTTGGTACACTAGCATGAATTTAATCAGCAAAGTAAATATAAATGTCAATTTGAAACCACTTATATGATACCTTGCACTACATGATCCTCTACGGCAGTTGTTCTTAACTTGGGGTGCTTGCATCCTTGGGGGTTCGAGAAACCATTTCCAGGGGTGCAAGAGAAGTTTCTAAATTTTCGATGAAAACTACCGCCTGATCGTCTGCGAGAATCTAGCAAACTCTACAACGACATTTCGAAACCGCTATTTTCTGCGCCACTTTCTACCTTTGCCTCAGATGGCAACAAAATGGACCAGGCTAGAAATCCCTGTTTACTGAAAAATATTTTACTCTGCAATAATAAAAACTTTTCTTTGAATCAATAATTACATTTTAGGTTGCATTAATTATTTTTTCCGCGAATAAATGCATAATTAAGGAAATTGTCATCAGGGTAGCATTTTTCTGCCTTTCAGACTGAGTTAATAACGCTTGAGTCGCTGCCGGATAACATTTAAGTGGGGAAGAGAGAACAACAGGAAGTAGCTACATCTATCTACTTTTAGCCTGTTAGCTAAATGGAAGCACAAATATTTTTAAAGTGCCTCAATAGATGGCATTGTATTTACCAACACATGCAGTACAATAAGAAATTGGTGGATACTCTCATGTATCAACAATCAGCGTGGTGGTGAATCTGCAGGACATACTTATAACATCTTGAAGTCTAAAATTGCTCGATTTGATACCAGTGATACTATCACAAAATTTGACGTTGCAGCAGATCAATAGCCTTCGTTAAAAGTTTCTTTTCAAGATGCACATCTGTGTACTAAGAAAAAAAGGTCATACAATAGATGAGAAATTGGTGATCCATGTGCACTTGAAACTGCAAAAATTGTATTGGGTTCTGAAGATCAAAGGAAAATTCAGCAGATCCTGTTACTGAATAACGTGATTCGATTGCGCATTCAGGATCTCAGTGCTGATACTTTACTACATGTAGTGGAATATATCAAAGCCAGTCCTCTAAAATTGAGTATTCAACAGGACGAATCAACTGATGTTAATAATTGCAGTCAGTTGTTAGCATGTGTACGATACATTAAGTAAAAATAAATGTTGGAATATTTTTTTTGTGAGCCGCTGGAATTGACGACAAAAGCAATTGATGTTTCCAATCACATTAAAAACTTTTTTTGAAACATCAAATAGCCATGAATGTGATAGGTTCAATTTGCACTGATGGTGCCCTGCAATGTTGGGCAAAAATTCTGGATTTTTTTTCATACATCAGGACAGAAATACCGCCAGTTACAATAACTCATTGTATGTTGCACCGTCATGCACTTGATCAAAAGATTTGCTAAAGAATTTAAAACAGCATTTAACTACTGCAATAAATGTAGTTAAGTATATCCCAGGACTAGCGCTTTATCATCATATCTTTCGTGCTTTGTGCGAAGAAATTGGTGCTGTTCATACTGTGCTTATTTATCACACTGAAGTACAGTGGCTCTCCAAAGGCCTCATTATGAGCAGGGTTTTCGAATTGCGTGGGGAAATTATACAGTTTCTTACTAACCAAAACTGTTATTTAGTTAAAGCTTTTGAAAAGAGAGAAGCAATACTTCGACAAGCCTACTTAGCAGATATATTCAGCCACCTGAATGAGTCAAACACATCAATGCAACGATTTGGTAAGAACATAAGAATAGCTTGTGGAAAAGTATATTCATTTATTGAAAAATTAAAAATTTGTTGAAAATGGGAATTTTGTAAACATTTCCTTGCTTGATTCAATCATTTTGGAAAATTAGGAAATAATAGTTATTTCTGAAATTGCAATACACCTCCAACAATTGAGTGAATCATGTCATGGATACTTTACCACAGAAAATATTAGAAAAGTTCAGATATAGGTACTGGTTCCATTTCTATTTGATCCAGATTCAATAGACGACAGCGATTTAATAAAATACGGTCCTATTGAAATACGAGCACATATTCAAATGGAATTTGAAAAATTGGACTTAAAACAATTGTGGTGTACACAGGTGAACTTTATAGCTGGCAAAACAGCATTGCAGGAACTTTTACCATTTGCCCCCATCTACCTGTGTGAAATGGGATTTCCATCACTTTTGCATATAAAAACAAAAGCCAGAAATTGCTTAAATGCATGTAATGAATTATGCATGGCTCTTTTAAAAAATGAGTCTCGCTGCAAAAGTATTATCATGAATAAACAGCAATATAGCCATTAAAAATTGAGATATCGTTTTGTATGTATATGCAGGTGTTTTTTTTTCTATAAATAAATTATCTTGCAATAGATGTAATTTCCTAAATAAAGAAATAGAAACACATTTTTATGGAGGTGCGAGAACTTATTTTTAGATTCAATGGGGGTGCCGATCACTAAAATGGTTAGGAACCACTGGTCTACGGTAACATAAGTATACAGTACGGTAACATAAGTATACAGTAGTTAGCATTCACCCCTGAAGTAGCAGTAGGTGCAATATTGTTTAAAAAGTATCAGGGGATATAAATAAATACGATGAATGCATTATATAAAACATATTTCAATTTTACGGTATTTAAATTTACTGTATTGACATGCCATTTTAATCTTAAGCAAAAATAAATATATTAGAATTGCGTATTTGTCAGGAATTTCTTATTAACTTAATAAAAATTACACTTTACATTTATTAGATTATAATTATCATATGTTATTTTATCAATGTTTTTCCCATATGGATGACCGATTTTGATTAGAAATATAAAAACATTAACTTCAATTAAGTTATTTATAACATATTCAAGCACAATCCGCCTTTTCAATTTCCATTGCTAGAAAAAGACTTCATGTGCTACTTCTAAAAGTTTAAAAAAAATTCCTGATTCATAATATAATAACTAATTAACCTCTTTGAGTGTCTAAATTAAGATTAAATTAGGTATTTTCATCTCAACTAACATATTTTTTAAAATGCAGTAATTGGTTAAATAAATAAACTGCACTACTTTATATACCATACTAGCAGCATACCCGTTCTTCGTACGGAGTATATAATATAAAGAAACTTGAAATTCATAATCATGCCCAAATTCTTATAGTATACTAAATGACATGTTTAATCAAAATATTCTGTTAAAATATTTAATATAATGCTCCTAAAAAGAAGTTTAAGAATCTCTGTTCTCGCTATATAAAATTATCTTCATGGACATATCTGAAGAATAAAACATATTGGACCCCTTATGTAAGCAAATATAAAAAAAAATAGGGAATTGAATCAATATATGCAAAATAAAAGCCTTAAAATTGTATGGGACCCGTACTAATTATATACGCGAATATTAGAAAATATAACCTGTATTAGTAGATTACATGTATAAATTGAAAATACCAATAAACCCGTAATCTTTAAATCTGAAGACAGTCATTTATTCCAATATATGTCAAAATTAAAGTGCTAAAATTATATGGGAAGATATACACGTACTACTTATAATGTCCGATTATTAGTAGAAGATTTCCCGTTTTGCAATATGAGTCACAAATGTTTTTTGGTAAAATACAACAGACGACGTAATAAATTGAATATATAATTAATCCCCTTAATCTTCATACCAGAAGACTGTACTTGATTCCAATATATATGCCAATATATGTCAAAATATATGCCAATATACCTGTACTACTTATATTCTCGTAGGTTAGGAGATATACCCGTGCATTCCTAGAAGATTACTCGTACAACGTACAATATGCGTGTGTCAGCAATTTTTGCCGCAATAAAACAATGGCGTAATAACTTAAAAATATCAATAATCCCTGAATCAATAATTCCGGAAAATATCAATAATAATAATGTTTAAACCTGAAGAGTATAATTGATATTATCCAGTCCAAAATGAAATGGCAATGAAATTTATTTTATATACATATCTTCATTATTCAAATCGGAAAGGATTTAATAAAAATCGTCTGCCGCATAAACACATTGGATTTAAATCCGTTGCTAAGCGACATGATATCATTTGCTTCAAATAAATTGGTAGAAAAAATATCGTCTAAATAGTTATATTTCTATGGAACATTTGGCGACAGTTTCGTCAAATTAGCGACATTTTAAAAAATCGCCAAATTTATCTCCAAGTGGGACTGTAGAACTGACAGTTCCACTTTGCGACAAATTGACGAAATATCATCACAATACTATCCCCTAACAAAAAACAATTAATATCATTTATGTAGCGCAATTTTATCAATTTCAAGATATTTTTATAGATTTGAAAACATTTTTATCAATTTGGTGACATTTTAAAAATTCGCTAAATGTATTACTAAGTAGGATGGTTGGTCTGACAGATAAATGCTAACCAAACATCATTTCAGTACTCTCTTCTAACAAAACAAAAAAAAATTTCATTGATATGTAGAAGACCCAAGCCACACGACCAACCCGAATGTTTATGGCAGCTGTTTGTGTGTCGTTTATATCAATTTGGCGACATTTCCGTCAATTTGGCAAAGTTTAAGAAAAGTTGTCAAATTAGCGATATCCCTCCAAATTCGTAGCTTTGAATTTGCAGATCTGAATGAAACATTCTTATCCCGTTTCAATATACTAAATGAAAACACTACAATTGTATTAGAAGATATACCCGCTCTACTCTTTTTCTGTTTCAACAATCGGCTATATGAATTTATTGGCTAAACACAATATATGAGTTTAGTAGCTAAATACGATATAAGCTTGAAAACTCTTTGCCAAAATAAATGAAATTGATGTACGCAGTCAGCAATTAATATAATTAAAAGAAAAATCAAACCGTCCATTCATAAGATATATTTTTATATCCATTTATCCATTTATTTATTATTTAAATCGAAAAAAATAATAAAAACATTAACAAACACATTTAATTTAATTGCGATGCCGAGCAACATGATATATCCTCCTAAAATGTTAAAATTTATTAGCCACTAACAGCACACCCGTTATTCGTACGGAGTGTATAATTTAAAGAAACTTAAATTTCGCAATCATGTGCAAATTCTGTTAAAATATTAAATTTATTGCTCCTAAAGAGAAGTTTAAGAATATATGTTCTCACTATGTAAAATTATCTTCACGATCAGATCTGAAGAATAAAACATCCTGCCCCCTTTTGTAAGCAAATTTACAGAAGAAAAAATAGGAATTGAATGAATATATGCAACCCCGTACTAATTATATTGTCGCAGATCAGAAAATATGCCAATGTGTTAGTAGAAGATTACCCGTATTACAATATGCGTCTCAAAAATATTTGCCAAAATAAAAGAGATGATGTAATAAATTGAAAACATCAATAATATTCGTACTCTTTATACCAGAAGGTCGTAATTGATTCCAATATATGCCAATATATATCAAAACATATGTCAATATACCTGTACTACTTATATTCTCGTAGATTAAAAGATATACACGTGTATTTGTAGAAGATTCGTACAACATACAATATATGAGTTTAAACAATTTTTGTCATAATAAAATAATTGCATAATAACTTGAAAATATCAATAACCCTTGAATCAATAATCCCCGAAAATATAAATGATAATAATTTTTAAACCTGAAGACCGTAATTGATATTATCCAGTCAAAAATGCTATAAGAAAAATCAAATCGTTCTTTTCTAAAATATATTTTTATATCCATTTATTTATTATTCAAATCGAAAAAATAATTATTAAACTTAACAGACAGATTTAATTTAATTGCGTTTCTGAGTAACATGATATAAGATAGAATCTTATAACATGTTAAATTTGTCATGTCTTATAACATAAACTGCGAAATTAAATAACGATTTTGATTTCTCTATACTTCTCATTGTTCCGTAAAAGCGTGTTTTAAATAAACCATGAACCATGGAGATAGATTTCCCCTTTAAATCATGTTTCAAACAATTCATGTTTTCAGAAAGTGACTAATTAACGCAAAAAATCTCCCATCAAACTCAGAGATTAAATTTTAATTCACTTTCAAACGATTTTCAAGCTTTTCGTTTGGATAAACCACGGAGTTAGGGAGTAGAACTCCTAGGAATATAGATTCTGTGCAATTGATTTTGTTTTATATTGCTTCTGGTAATTCTCAAAAATATTCAGTCGGCTAGACTTACTATGTAAGTAGAACCCCAAATAAGTTTCTAATACGTTTATATGCGTTTAACACAATCTATATAAATAAAAATGAAAATCTGTCTGTCTGTCTGTCTGTCTGTCTGTCTGTCTGTCTGTCTGTCTGTTTGTCACACCATCACGGGAGAACGGCTGAACCGAATTTAATGAAATTTTGTGGGTAGCCCAGAAATAGCCCCACTTAAAATTATATCCGTGTTTTGAGTTTCTACGACCAGTGGTTCTCGAGATATTAGTAAAAAACGAAATTTTCGTTTGTCTCATCGTCACGGAAAAACGGCTGAACCGAATTTAATGAAATTTGGTGAATAGCCTTGAAATATCCCCCCATAAATTTTGTCCAAGTTTCGAGTTTCTAAGACCTGGGGTTGTCGAGATATTAATGACAAACGGAACTTTTTCCTAGGAGTTCTACTCCCTAACTCCGTGGTTTATCCAAACGAAAAGCTTGAAAATCGTTTGAAAGTGAATTAAAATTTAATCTCTGAGTTTGATGGGAGATTTTTTGCGTTAATTAGTCACTTTCTGAAAACATGAATTGTTTGAAACATGATTTAAAGGGGAAATCTATCTCCATGGTTCATGGTTTATTTAAAACAAGCTTTTACGGAACAATGAGAAGTATAGAGAAATCAAAATCGTTATTTAATTTCGCAGTTTATGTTATAAGACATGACATATTTAACATGTTATAAGATTCTATCTTATATCATGTTACTCAGAAACGCAATTAAATTAAATCTGTCTGTTAATTTTAATAATTATTTTTTCGATTTGAATAATAAATAAATGGATATAAAAATATATTTTAGAAAAGAACGATTTGATTTTTCTTATAGCATTTTTGACTGGATAATATCAATTACGGTCTTCAGGTTTAAAAATTATTATTATTTATATTTTCGGGGATTATTGATTCAAGGTTTATTGATATTTTCAAGTTATTATGCAATTATTTTATTATGACAAAAATTGTTTAAACTCATATATTGTATGTTGTACGAATCTTCTACAAATACTCGTGTATATCTTTTAATCTACGAGAATATAAGTAGTACAGGTATATTGACATATGTTTTGATATATATTGGAATCAATTACGACCTTCTGGTATAAAGAGTACGGATATTATTGATGTTTTCAATTTATTACGTCATCTCTTTTATTTTGGCAAATATTTTTGAGACGCATATTGTAATACGTGTAATCTTCTACTAACACATTGGCATATTTTCTAATCTGCGACAGTATAATTAGTACGGGGTTGCATATATTCATTCAATTCCTATTTTTTCTTCTGTAAATTTGCTTACAAATGGGGGCCGGATGTTTTATTATTCAGATCTGATCGTGAAGATAATTTTGCATAGTGAGAACATATATTCTTAAACTTCTCTTTAGGAGCAATAAATTTAATATTTTAACAGAATTTGCACATGATTGCGAACTATAAGTTTCTTTAAATTATACACTCCGTACGAATAACGGGTGTCCTGTTAGTGGTTAATAAATTTTAACATTTTAGGAGGATATATCATGTTGCTCGGCATCGCAATTAAATTAAATGTGTTTGTTAATGTTTTTATTATTTTTTTTTCGATTTAAATAATAAATAAATGGATATAAAAGTATATCTTATGAATGGACGGTTTGATTTTTCTTTTAATTATATTAATTGCTGACTGCGTACATCAATTTCATTTATTTTGGCAAAGAGTTTTCAAGCTTATATCGTATTTAGCTACTAAACTTATATATTGTGTTTAGCCAATAAATTCATATAGCCGATTGTTGAAACAGAAAAAGAGTAGAGAGGGTATATCTTCTAATACAATTGTAGTGTTTTCATTTAGTATATTGAAACGGGATAAGAATGTTTCATTCAGATCTGCAAATTCAAAGCTACGAATTTGGAGGGATATCGCTAATTTGACAACTTTTCTTAAACTTTGCCAAATTGACGGAAATGTCGCCAAATTGATATAAACGACACACAAACAGCTACCATAAACCTTCGGGTTGGTCGTGTGGCTAGGGTCTTCTACATATCAATGAATTTTTTTTTTTGTTTTGTTAGAAGAGAGTACTGAAATGATGTTTGGTTAGCATTTATCTGTCAGACCAACCATCCTACTTAGTAATACATTTAGCGAATTTTTAAAATGTCACCAAATTGATAAAAATGTTTTCAAATCTATAAAAATATCTTAAAATTGATAAAATTGCCCTACATAAATGATATTAATTGTTTTTTGTTAGGGGATAGTATTGTGATGATATTTCGTCAATTTGTCGCAAAGTGGAACTGTCAGTTCTACAGTCCCACTTGGCGATAAATTTGGCGATTTTTTCAAATGTCGCTAATTTGACGAAACTGTCGCCAAATGTTCCATAGAAATATAACTATTTAGACGATATTTTTTCTACCAATTTATTTGAAGCAAATGATATCATGTCGCTTAGCAACGGATTTAAATCCAATGTGTTTATGCCGCAGACGATTTTTATTAAATCCTTTCCAATTTGAATAATGAAGATATGTATATAAAATAAATTTCATTGCCATTTCATTTTGGACTGGATAATATCAATTATACTCTTCAGGTTTAAACATTATTATTATTGATATTTTCCGGAATTATTGATTCAGTGATTATTGATATTTTTAAGTTATTACGCCATTGTTTTATTGCGGCAAAAATTGCTGACACACGCATATTGTACGTTGTACGAGTAATCTTCTAGGAATGCACGGGTATATCTTCTAACCTACGAGAATATAAGTAGTACAGGTATATTGGCATATATTTTGACATATATTGGCATATATATTGGAATCAAGTACAGTCTTCTGGTATGAAGATTAAGGGGATTAATTATATATTCAATTTATTACGTCGTCTGTTGTATTTTACCAAAAAACATTTGAGACTCATATTGCAAAACGGGTAATCTTCTACTAATAATCGGACATTATAAGTAGTACGTGTATATCTTCCCATATAATTTTAGCACTTTAATTTTGACATATATTGGAATAAATGACTGTCTTCAGATTTAAAGATTACGAGTTTATTGGTATTTTCAATTTATACATGTAATCTACTAATACAGGTTATATTTTCTAATATTCGCGTATATAATTAGTACGGGTCCCATACAATTTTAACGCTTTTATTTTGCATATATTGATTCAATTCCATATTTTTTTTTTTATATTTGCTTGCATAAGGGGTCCAAGATGTTTTATTCTTCAGATATGTCCATGAAGATAATTTTATATAGCGAGAACAGGGATTCTTAAACTTCTTTTTAGGAGCATTATATTAAATATTTTAACAGAATATTTTGATTAAACATGTCATTTAGTATACTATAAGAATTTGCGCATGATTATGAATTTCAAGTTTCTTTATATTATATACTCCGTACGAAGAACGGGTATGCTGCTAGTCTATATTAATAAAAGAAGATGTCTATCGTTTATATGTGTCGTCTGTAACGGAAAATTTAAGCAATGTATGGCTATGAAATTTGGTATACAGGCATTTTTAAACTCTGGACTGTGAAATTGACGCTATGTTTTAAAATTCGAATTAGAGTTTTAGTTTTTTTCTATTTTATTACGATTTTCATAGAAATGCTTTCTTTAGAGACAAAAACATATTATTAAGTTCTCAAAGTTGAATTATTATAGTTTTTCAAATGTATCGATTTTAAAATGATCAATAGACAAATCGTGTCTCACGGTTGGAATATATATATTAGAGCTCATATTCGTCATCTATAATTTACTTTGCCACTGATGAAGGTCATAATAATATCCAAAAACGATGTGGCTGCTTAATTTTAAGTACGTCATGCATGCTGTTATTATTAATGACATTTTATGTAACATTTTGTTGTCTTTACTTTATTTTAAAGTTTTTACGTACATATTTTTGTAGCTTACTATTTATATCTATTCTTTATATTTTCAGAGAAATTTCGAGTGAAATTACGAAAAATAAAATAAAAAACTCATTCGAACACATGCTTTTTAATTTTGTTTTTCAAAAATTCAATCAAAAATCTAATTACATACACTTATAGGGCTTTTAAAGGTCTATAAATTCTCGCTTATAGCTCAAAGGTAGTAGAATGTTTTAGTTTTTGAGATATAAGCATAACAAACTTGAAAAATGGAATGTTGTCAATCTTCAAGACGTCAGAGTCAAAGTTGTCAATCTTCAACTTAGCAAGACGATTATTGGGAAACGATAAGAACTTTCTTTGATAATACCTATAGATTTTAAAACTAAATTTCCTGGTACACATTCTTGTCATTTCCTATTGATATCTATATTTTTAGTTTACTATATATTTCGAGTGAAAGTTAAAAAAATAAAAAAAACCCACCCAGAATACTCTTTTCAGGATTCCTTACATTCCATGATATATACATAAGAATTACGAATAAATTACTCCCACGCTGTCATCAGTCTTCTCGTATGAAATGCATTGAAATTCTGCCAGATTTGAAATGCTGATACACGAAAATCCTAACAACAGAAAGGAAGATGGTAAAATATTAGTTCCATCAATGACAAATGCTTGAGAATGTAAATTCAATTCATTTGAAATTTCCGTATTTGAAATCATCTGCAACGTTAAGTGTGCGACTTCCAGACCTTTGAGGGAAGCAATTCTCCAAACAGGTGTTTGAGGCAGAATGCCCTTTAAAAGGATATTTCAAAGGATGATTTCAAATAGTTTAGAAATGCTTTCTTGAGCAGAAGTTCTTGTGCTATTTCGGATTGTATGATGTGAACATAGTAAAACCTGTCTACGTTATTCATTGCATTTAATTGTGTTGTGTGCATGCACTGTTAAAAATGGGTATTCAAAAAAAAGTAGAATGTTCTCATTTCCGAGCACTTTGCATGCTTATAATAGCTCCGAGTAACCATGTTTCAATTTTGAAAAACGCATGTACTCATTTTTGGGTATATCAAATAATTAAATTTTAAGCATATTTGGGTTCAAATTGTAAATACTATGCACTCATTTATGAATATGGGAGAATCAATTTTAAGCATAATTGCAAATACTATGTACTAATTTTTGAGTATATGGGAGAATCCCTTTTAAGTATAACAAATACTATGTACTCATTTTTGAGTATATGATAGATTCAATTATCTTTTTATTTTTCAATTATATTTTTAAACTGTAAATAAATGACGGATGACAAACAGCGCATATGCATAAGACAAGCAATGCTTATTGTGTGTCCGTATTCTACCGCCACATTAGAGAAAAAACACACGAGCGCATAGCACCGCACATGAAATATATACATCCGCCATCGTAATTCTTATGATATAGTTCTTTGATTTCGAGGCTATAACTTTTATTCTTCGAAATATTTGCACAAAAACATTCAGAATTGTAGTTGACCATATATTAAACGATTTTTAATGAAATCAAAATGAAATAAAACGTTTATTTATTAAAGTACTAATTTTCAAGCAAGTGCGGTTACTTATATTTCAGTATGTCACCTACTCGTTTATGGTACCACTGTACTCAAATGAAACGAGTACGTTGAAGTTTTCGTTTCTAAGTACTTTATTTTTTACAGTGTGAAAAGTACTTATAAATAACAGACACAGTTGTATAAATAATGTTAAGTTACAAAATATACAGCAGTTATAAAATAAAATAAAAATATTTGATATTATTAATTACCTTAATTAAAATCATTAGGTTGAAATAAGGAAATAAGAAAACTATTAAAAACTAAACATAAAATTCATAATATGTTAACATACATTTAAAATATAAGGATGCAAGTGATTTCTTGAGTCAAGCTTGGGTGTATTTAGCAAAGACTACAAGTATTGTAAACAATATTTAATACACCATCTTGAAGTACAAGAAAAGTTATTCAAAATGTCATAGCCATTTGATATAATATAGTGTCCGTCATCAGTGCCAATAATAAGGAATTGAGAGATATGAGCATTTATACAAACATAAATTGTGTATGTAAATTTGTATAGCGTTAATCGAAAAATTCGATAAAATTGGTGTCCTCATTTTATTTCAAGATAATAATTATAAACTTTATATTGTGTAGTACACAAAGAACAGTAGGTATTCGTTTATCTGAGAGAGAGAGAGAGAGAGAGAGAGAGAGACAGATAGAGAGAACATACTCCTGATATTAAAAATAATAAACTGTCCACTGCTCTTCCACAATAGTTATTAATAATAAATTTACCACTAATTTTGATAAAGTTTTCCTTTTAATTAATTACAAAACCTCCCGTAATATTTTACTTTTGTAATCCCTTTATATTAACACCTTTTCAACATAGTTGAAAAGTGTGTTTGTATATTTTTTCTGTTTGTCTGTCTTCGCACGATAACTGCCGTAAAATGGCTTATCAAAATGAAATTTAATATGTTGTTGAGACGATCTGTGGGACTGTTAATGAAAAATATCACCCAATTAGTTTTGTGTTGAACCGGGGGTGAAAAAGTGAAATACATTGAACACTATGGAACCTAATTTTTGAAACATTTTTTAAGTAAAGATAAAATTCATAAATTACTTCGAAAATTTTAAGAAATATGCAAATTATTCCATAAAATATATAAAATAAAATTCAGCCAATATGGTTTGTAGTTTCTTAAATAAAAATTAAAGTAATAATTACACCCATTTTATATGAAGAGATCATATAACCCACTTCAAAATAAAATATGTCATCCATCTTTTTTTCTCAGAGTAAAAACAGTGGATTTTAAAGTTCTTTTAAATTTATAATTAGTGTTTCATCCACCTTAAAACCGCTTTAATTTTGCATATTTTCTGTACATCTACATTCTGTGCCAAAGCAATTTCATAATTTTTGAGTTTAAATGATCATCAATATTTGATATTTTCAGCAATGAAGCCTAATTTTAATGGATGCAGAGTATCAACTAATGATTGTAAGATGAATTGCATGAGAAGTGCTGAATTCTTTTCACACAAAATTATTTAGCTCAGGAGTCTGGAATAAAAGTGATATGAATGAAAGAAATACCCATTGATTTTATATAGAGAGCCAGACGATTTATATTTCAATGGCGTCATTTGAATAAGCTCATTTTTGGATGAAATTTTAAGTTTTCAAATATAATAAATTATTGTAGTACTGTGATAATTTAAATTAGATCAACGCTGAACGTATCACATATAACTATATAAGTAAAATTGCATTTCAGTTAGAAAGTATTTCATAATCAATGCTTTAGGCATGACTGATCTTTATTGTTTGCATTTATCGAGAATCTACTTGCAACTTAGATCCCGATCGAGTCCTTGATGATTTTCTGAAAATCTAGTGCTTCACCACTAGTGTTATGCTTATTAATTAGCTTGACTTGTTTATATACATGTATTTTTAAATGTATTAAATTGAATTAATTTTGCTTGAAATTTATGTACTTATTTGTGATACATGTTAATTTAAGTAGCGACTTTTCCGATTAACGCTGTGCAAATTTACATTCACGATTTCTGGTTGTATAAAAGCTCATATCTGCTAATTCCTCATTATTACCACTGGTGATGGACACTATATTATACCAAAGGGCTATGGCATTTTGAATAACTTTTCTTGTACTCCAAGTTGGCATATTAAATATTATTCACAATATTTGCAGTCTTTTCTGAACAAATTAATCATTTTTATTCAATCTATTTAGAAAAAAAAACAAGAAATTTGAGATCATCTTTGTGTTATTAAAAATATAAGATTAATGCATAAAATACCACACTTTAAATTACTTTAAACAATCAATGAAAAGTGGCGAAATACCTGTTATAAATAGATACGAATCCCATAATGTACAAAAGGTTTAAACCAAATTAAAATGTTATTGAGATTTCTATACGAAATTGATCTATATGATCCATAGTTTGCTTGTTGAGTTACTACATATCTACCATACAACGCGGGAGCAAAGCAAACGAATTACCAAGCGGGAAGAAAGATGGAAACCATTTACTTGCTAAGGCTAATAAAATATACATGCTGACGCAACCACCCTTTTAACTCCGATAAGTCCAGTCAGTTGTCATCTACTTGTGCTATTTTAAAAGCGGTCGATGTAACATATCTATTATTTGATACTTAATTTAGCTAAACATGGGTGGATCTGCTGCCAGCAGCATTCAAAAAAATAGTCCAGAATGTTCAGATTTCCTGGAGATCCCAAGAAAAGGACGAGGAAGTAACTTCCTTTGCTCCGCGTGCAGCCATCATTTTGACTGGGAGTAAATATTGTCTTCGTTGCGCCAGTTATGTAGGTGCCTTACAATTTAGTATGGTTATACTCTACGCCACTGCGGGTAACCCAGTCCATATTTCGAGTTTCTAGGAACAGGGATCTTCGAGATAACAACGCAATTAAATCAAATGCGTTTATTCTACAGACGATTTTTAATACTTTAAGACATAGTTCAAAAGTTTTTATGACTTTGTATATTCGGTCTGTAGGATATGTGGGAATGTGAAGGAACAATATCATCCAATTAGTTTTGGATTGAATACGGGTTGAGAAAATGAAATGTATTGAACTATGGGATCTAATTATTCAAACATTTTTAGACGAATTTAAAATCCACAAATTGCTTCGAAAATTTTAGGAAATATTCAAATTATCCCATAAAATATATAAAAAAAAAATTCAGCAGAATATATTCGGTAGATTTGTAAATAAAAATTAAAATAATAATGACACCCATATAATAAATAGGTCACATGACCCACTTCAAAATGAAATATGGCATTCATATTTTTCCCAGAGTAAAAATCGTGATCTTTAAATTTCTTCGTGATCTATATTCATTGATCTATATTCATTCGTGATCTATATTCATTGTTGCATCCATCCTAAAACCGCTCTATTTTTTCGTTTTTTCTGTGCACCTAAATTCTACACCAACGCAGTTACAATTTTATATTAGTTTAAATGATCATCAAACTTTGATTATTTATACAACGAAGCCTAATTTGAATAAATATATAAAATGTAAAAAGTTATTCTTGAAAAAAAATCAGAGATTCTTTACAACTCATCTGAGTTGTATAAGAATCGCTGATTTTTTTTCACTCCAAATTATTTAAGTCTGAAGTCTGGGATAAAGTGTATGAAGGAAACATTCACTGCTTTTACATAGAAAGCTAGGGTATTTATATTTCGATAACGCCATTGAAATAAAATTTGAATGACGTTTTAACCATGGAGTTAGAAAGTACTTTTACCTCCATGGTTTTAATTTTCCAAGTAAAATAAATTATTGTAGTTCTGTGATAATTAAAAAAATATCGCAGCTGAATGTATTGTATTTTATAGATATTTAAATAAAATTTCAGTTGAAAAGTGTTTTATAAAGAATGCTTTATGCATAATTGATCTTTCTTGTATTTATATCTAGTGTTGCATCCATCCTAAAACCGCTTTATTTTTGCGTATTACCTGTGTTTCTAATTTCTGTGCTTAGGCAATTACAATATTTTTTTATTTTAAATGATCACTAAACTTTGATTATTTCTACAACGAAGCCTAATTTTAACGTATGCAAAATATAAGTAAAACAAGCGATTGCAAGATGAGTCGTATAAGAATTGCTGAATTTTTAGTGCACAGATAATTAGCTCTGAGGTCTGGAATATTAGTGATATGAATGGAATAATCATTGATTTTACTTAGAGAAGAAATCGATTTTTAGCATTGCTTTTTTTGATGAAGTTTGAAGTTTCCAAGTAAAATAAATTATTATACTATGATAATTTAAAAAATGGCACGGCTTAATGTATCGCGGTTTAGAGATGTTTAAATAAAATTGCATTTCAGATGAAAATTGTTTCATATTCAATGCTTTATGCATTATTAATCTTTCTTGTTCTTAATTCATCTGGTTTAAATGATGCGGAAATGGATGCAGAAATTAATTTATAAATGAATAGAATTTCCATTTTTAAAAGATTACATCATTTAAGGATTTGGAATATAAAATTACAGGACATTTTTTATATTTTCAATTTTTTATTTATTTATTATATTTGGCAGAAATTTTAAACCCATATATTGTGTTTTACTGGATGCGGAATGGGGTTGAAAATTGCGCGGTATATATATTTTGTAATATCATTTAAGAATTTTAATTTTGGCATATATTGATCACATTTTTTATTTCTTGCAAATTTGTTTGCAAACGTGACCAAGATATATTATTCTTCAAATTTGACTTAGAAGGTAACTTTGAAAAGTTAGAATAATGATTCTTATTCTTCCGTTTAGGGAAATTAAATTGAATATGTTAATAGACTGTTTTAAAGACCAACGATATTTCCATACTGAAGAAGTATTCACATATTTTAAATCACGAGCAATATGGGGTATAACATCTGGTATTTAAAAGCACTAAATATTACAAAAATTTGAAATATCTAAATACATATATAAATTACTAAAATTAATATTAAATAATATAAAGCTAAGTTATACTAATGAGAAATATAATTATAGAAGAATATAGCTTAGTATTCGTTATTTCGTTTGGGACATAGCAATTATTTTAAAATACATTTGTAACTAAACTATTGATGAAAAACTATTGAACTCAGGAAAGTCTATCAAAATATATTTTATTTCTACCAGCAGAATTTCACGGATATGAAATATGCTTTGTCAAATCATGTCATAAAATTGCTTTCAAAAATGTCCTGTCATTTTATATATTTATAGTTTCATATCCGATACAAGATACTATATGGCACTTGTATTGGGATTCATTTTTGTAACCATTGTTCGGATTTAGAACTTGCTTTCAATGAAAATTGGAAACTGAATATGATATAATATATTTAAGATAAGCACATTTTTTAAATTGCAGTTTTATCATAAATTTTCACAAGATCTTCGATGTATCATATATTCACAAATAAATTATATTGTATTATGCAATATATTAAGACATGGAAATGTAGAGACGGAATACGTGATAATTTTCATTTTAGTAATAAAGAATAGATATTTATTACGATTGCTATTTTTATGGCTTCCATCACAATCCGATATCTATACAGACAAAATTATTTTCGACTAAATTTTAAAAATTTGTATGCACTTTTGCACAATTATTTCGAACAGTCTTGCGAATTTTCAGAAAAAACGAGAGTACCATCTCATGAAGACGAAGCTATAATCCTTAGTGAACCTCCTATTCCTCCGAAATCCGATGTTATATCCAGATGAGTCATCAGCTAAGCTCTATTCATATGCATTATGGAGAAATATATATTGAAATGCAGGCAAATGCACATTTCTTAATGTGAACTTACAGCTCTCTGAAAACGGAAGAGAAAATCCTTAGTGAGATCTTAACTCAGGCTAGAATCTAATTCTGTATCCATATCGGCCATCATCTAAGCTCTATGTGCAACTGATTCTGAAATAAATAGATGTTTCAAGAGTATTTTTTGACCTGGAAGTATAAATGAAGCGAAAGTCGTAAACAGTCCAATGTGTACCCTCTGCACTAGAAGTAAAATGATGAATGCCGAAAATCTTCTCGTTTGTCCAGTCTTATTTGAAAGGAGAATCTATATCCAATATTGGAGAATAGAAGTTTGATGTTCTCTATGCAGTTCTCTTATTTCTTTATTTCTATGTTATTTTGTTCTGTTTCCTATTTTATCTATTGTTGTGTATTGTGCTGCATTTTGACGATATTTTGCTCTTGTTGTATATCTTGACAAAGTCTTCGTCTGCATACATGCTGCATCGGAAATAAAAGTACAGTACAGGAATGCATCACTACAACATTTAAATTACAATTTAAATAGCAGTTAATTTCTAGAGTGAATTATCGATTCTTTGTGATCGGATGGTTTGAAAATTCAAATCCTCGACAGAAATAAATAGGTAAAAAATATACATATATAATCCTGTTCCAGTACATGATCTTACGAGAATGTCACTTCCTCAGGAGACTTTTCTAGCCTACATTTTAGTAAACTGTTCTTACAAACGCAATACATATTTGCCAATGCCATACATTGCTTTTCATCATGCGCTGCATCATGATAGTCTGAAAGTAAATGAAAATTGGGATTATGTGTCCTTTGCGTCTTATGCAAAGTATGACTCAAATATATATTCGATTTTGATGGGTTATGGACAACTACATTCTACTCTGTAGCAGTTTTTCTCTGCAACCGTATATTTTGTAACAATTATGAACTGCTTTATTTTACCCATTAATGTCCAAATCACTTTTAAGCACTTAATGTATTTGGGTTATGAAGGGTTTTCAGAATGTATGTTTTTGTTTTCATTTATCGTCATTTTTATGCTCTTGTAAACATCTAATACAATTCATTTTCTGGAATAGCGTTTGCCAATTTCTTATGTCAATAATATGGACCCCGCTTTATTGAAAACAACATCCAAAGCTATGATATGTAAGGATGAGGCAGTAATTTAACATACACATTTTACCTTTACTCTATACTTTGGATGGTGTAATGTACATGACGTGTTTTGTCTTAAGAGGAGTTTCGCTTTGCTGCTGAAAGTCGTTATGACATTACATTTTTACTGTAAAAAAATAAATACAACGTAGAAGTACTGATACCTGTTACAATCTTTAGTAGCTAACTGTTACAGTAGATAAATACGGTCGACTTTTCTGCCGTAGATCTGCAGTTCAGTTCACTGTTAAAATAAGAGTTATTTTAACAGCTGCTATGTAAAACAAAATGAATATTATAGATGATATTTGCAACAGCCAAAACAACGAACTTATTTATTACAATTCCTAAATTGTGAAGAAATGAACAATTTTAAGCATGAACAAATATATTATACATTTGACGGAATTCTAAAATTTGTATAAAAAAGTATTATAAAATTGTATTTATTTTATAACTTCAGAAAACAATTACATGTTTACATGAAAATTCATTCAACACTGTGCTGAAACGAAAAATAAGCTTTAAAACTCTAAATAAGACAATATATAATATAATATTAAGTATTTTAATTGGTTTCGGACTTTAAAATATGTCCTTTACACCAACAAACCAAACCGACTTACACTCACCTGAGTAAAACAGACTTATGAAAAACTCAAACAACGTAATTAAGCACAAATAATTACCACAATGCAGCATATTGTCTGTTTCAAGATTGCTTTGGACCGCATACCTCAGTGCAAGTTAGACCAATAAAACCAATAAGTCAGAAAGAATAAATTATCGCGAATTAATACCTTGAGGGATATATCCGACATAATTTAACAATTCACCTAAGAGATCCAATCAGAAATAAGAATGCAGAACAATTCAGTCAATCAGAAAGATAATTAACATACAAGATTGGAGAGGACTGAAACACGACTTAAAAATTCCAACAAGCCAATATAAAAAAGAAAGAACAATCATGCATAAAGCATTGATTATGAAACACTTTCCAACTGCAATGCAATTTTATTTAAGCATCTCTGAAATGCGATGCGATACAGTCAGCAGCAATATTTTGGAAATTATCACAATATAACATTAATTTATTGTATCAGAAAATTTGAAACGTCATCGAAAAAAATGAAATTTTTTCAAATGACGTCATTGAAATATAAATCGCCTGATTTAGACATTTCTAAAATGCGATATATTCAGAGGTAATATATTTAAAATTATCACAATACAACAATAATTCATTATATTTGAAAACTTAAAACTTCATCGAAAAAAATGAACTTTTTTCAAATGACGCCATTGAAATATAAATCGCCTGGTTCTCTATGAAAAAGCTGTAAATATTTTATTCATACACTTCTATTCTATTCCTTTCATTCATAACAATACTAAAATAATTTATCTTACTTAAAAACTTAAAACCGCGGAGGTAAAAAGTAATTTAACTCTATGATTAATACTTCATCGAAAGAGTATTATGCAAATCGTTTGCTAATATATGTAAAATCAATGAATGTTTCCTTTATATCAACTATATTGCAGACTCCAGAACTAAATGATTTTGCGTTAAAGAAATTCAGAAAATCTTATACAACTTGTCTTACAGCTTGATGTACTTACATTCTCCAGTGTAAAGTAGATTCCGTTGTAGAAATAATCAAAATTTGATGATCATTTATACTCAAATATATTATAATTGCGTTGTTTCATAATACAGATGCACAGAAATTGAGTAAAATAAAGCAGTTTTAGGACGAATACAACACTAAATATAAGCAAGAAAGATCAGTCATACATAAAGCATTTAATTTGAAATACTTTCTTCAATGCAAATTTATTTAAATATCTCTAAAATGCGATACCTTCAGCAGTAATATTTTTAAAATTATCACAATACTACAATAATTATGTTTGTAAACTTAAAACTTTATTGAAAAATAATGCACTTTATTCAAATGACGTCATTGAAATAAAAATCACGTGGTACACTATGACAAAACAGTAAATATTTCATCCATACACTTTTTTCCATTCCTTTCATTCACCTCAGTACTACAAGAAAGATCAATCATGCATAAAGCATTGATTATGAAACATTTTCAACTTCAATGCAACATCTCTAAAATGCGATTTAAACATCTCTAAAATGCGATACATTCATTGGGGATTTTTCCATTCCTTTCATTCACCTCAGTACTATAAGAAATATCAACCATGCATAAAGCATTGATTATGAAACATTTTCAACTTCAATGCAACATCTCTAAAATGCGATTTAAACATCTCTAAAATGCGATACATTCATTGGGGATATTTCTAAAATAATCACAATACTACAATTTATTATAGTATTTGAAAACTTCATCAAACGTAAATGAGCTTTATTCAAATAACGTCATCGAAATATAAATCGTCTGGCTCTCTATATTAAAGCAGCTAATATTTTATTCATAAAGTTGTTTTCCATTCCTTTCATTCACCGATGATATTTTTTAAAATTTTCAGAATACTACAATGATTTATTTTACTTAAAAATTTAAAACCATGGAAATGAAAGTACTGTATAACTCCATGCTTAAATCTTCATCGAAAAAAGCAATAGAATAGTCTGCTTCTCTATATAAAATCAATGAATGTTTCATGTACATCAGCTCTATTTCTGACTTCAGAGCTAAAAAATTTTGCGTTAAAGAAATGCAGTAATTATTATACAACTTATCTTATATTTTGATGTGTTTACATTCTCCATTCGTTAAAATCAGGCTTCGTTGTAGAAATAATCAAAGTTTGAAGATCATTTAAACTCAAAAATATTGTACAAAATATATAGATGCACAAAAAAAATCGGCTTTAGGACTGATTAAACACTAAATATAAATTAAAAAGAACTTTAAAAATCACGATTTTGACACAAGATGGATGGCATTGATCATTTAAACTCAAATACGTTGTAATTGCTCTGTTTCAGAATATAAATGCACAGAAATTAAGTAAAAGTTAAGCGATTTTAGGACGGATACAGCACTAAATATAAATCAAAAGGAACTTTAAAAATCATGATTTTGACACAAGATGGATACCATATTTTTATTTGAAATAGGTCACGTGATCTCTTCATATGACATGAGTGTAATTATTATTTTAATTTTATTTAAAAAACTACTGAATATATATTACTAATTTTTTTAGGGGATAATTTGAATATTTCCTAAAACATTCGAAGCAATTTATGAATTTTACATTCGCTTAAAAAATATTTGAAAAATTAGGTTCCATAGGGTTCAGTGTATTTCAATTTTTCATCCCGGGTTCAATTAAAACTAATAGGGTGATGCTATTCATTTATATTCTCATAGATCCCGCAGACCGTCTGTACAGCATACTAAAATTTCATTTTGATAAAGTCATTTTTACGGCAGTTATCGTGCGAACGGACAAGCAGACAGACAGACAAACGGACAGACAGGCAGACAGAATGAACAATATCACAAACACATTTCAACTATGTTACGAAATATAGTACTAACAAGAGAAACGAAATATAGTACTAACAAGAGAAATATACGAAAAACACTACACAGAACTCCCATACACTAAAGATTAGACAAAAATGAAATAAAATCAATGAAAATAGAATAACTTCAAAAGACACCCAGCCGAGATAATTTTAGAGATAATTATTAGATAATTATTTGATATACAGATAATTTTAGAGAGTTTTTTCCTTAATATAGAAATACCGCACTGACAAGTCAGATTGTAAATGTCCAAGTATTAAACATTTCTATATTATCTTTAGGATTGTAAAACCACATTTTACCAATTAGTGTAAACACAATATAAATTTAAGAATGTTAAATTTGCTGAAAGCAAGCTTATATAGTTGAAAACAGGCTTATGTTATTAGAAAAGCTACTCTGGTGAATATAAGTTGCACTATATAAATCTTAAAATGGTACATGTTTAGCTTCATACACTGGTTGACACGTTTATTAATGTGTTGTACTTCCATACCTGTACATTATGATATATATTGAAAATTCATATTTGGAATGTGTTCGTCTAATATTTGAAATCAATAGATTAACTTGTGCAACTAGGGATTACTTTACATTTGGTAAAAATTAGTTTTTATAAGTGGATTTGCTAATGTTATTAAATATTATTTTATTTCTAATAAAACATTTAATACCATAGACCTGCATTCTCCTCATTGATTGAAATACATTGAATCTTTTATGAAATAGCTAATAATTTTATTCTTCAAAAATTTCCCAAGCAATTAATCACTGAAGATTATACTCACATTTTTTTCTGTGTTGTTAATTAAGACGATAGAAATTAAATAATTTTCTCAGAAAAGAGCGGACGACGTACCTTAGCGAAAAAATACATTGTTTAAACTAAATGCATTTTCATAAGATGCACTTTGTAATGCGATTAATAACTTATGAACCTATAGACATAAACTGTCATGCCTGTCGTAAATATTCAAATCAGTTTGCATGGGACACGACTGCTAACCTAGATTAATTAATTTAAAAAAATAACAAAATTAAAAATAACATATACTTTCGAAAGAAGGGGATTTAGTAAACTGAACAAGAATAGAGGAAGAAGAATCAAATATTTTATAAAATGTAGAACATTTTTTATTTTATATAAATAGTATAATAAAATGAATTTTTAATGTGTTTAGAAATCCCTGTGGTTTTATATTAATTATTTGAAAAAGCTTACTCTTACGCAAAAGATTTTACAAAATATATAATCGAAGCAATTTTCTCCCAGTTAAAATTTCTATAGGATAGCAACAACTTATTTAGGATATTTATTTTGTAATTATTGTTTTAAAATGCATAAAAATGCATTCTAAAAATGCATATTTCTTTTAAATGTTTATTCCTCAAAAAGTATGTCTGACGTTTCTGTATGTGAATTTGAAATTAAGATCGTTTTAAAAAGGAATCGAAAGGGGTCAGTCATTGTCGTTTTTTCACTCCGTCCGAAGGGAATTTCTGAACATTTCCTGTTTGGGTACTTCCGCCGAGTAAAAGGGGGCCTTGCAATGATCATTTTGCAAGTCGATTAATCAATTAACTCTCACCAGTCAGGGGTATCTGTTGTTGTTTGTGTTCGGTGTGAAGAAGGGCATTTAAAAGGAAAATGTCAAATCAGTGTTGTCATTTTCGTTTGCAATGTTAAAGGTACTTAAGGGCACATGGAACATCTCGACAGGTTACATGAAGCAATTTGTACAAAAGATTCAACGACTTGTATTTGACTTAAAAACAGAGATAGAACTGAGATTTTACTCCACAATTAACATATACATTATAGCCCAGATTTAAAGCAAAAGAAATTAATTAGCTTAATAAATTAGTTTTCTAGAGCTAATTAACTTTTTATATATCTATATGAACTTTTTTGAACAATATGTTCATTCGGTACGCTTTTCTAAAAATCTATTGAGTCTATCACCTTAAAATTTGGTATGGTAGCAGAAAATGTACTACTTGAGAATAATAAGAAGCAATTTTAATTTTACTTAAAAAGAAATAAAATTAAAAAAAATTTACTGAAGAACTTTGAAAATCCTAAAAATTTTAAGAACATGTTTCTCATTATTTTCAAAATTTTTCCACACAGATTTACATTGTTAAGTGTTTTTAAAGAAATAAGTTTGTTATAAATTTTTGGAAAATTTCAACTCTCTATCTAAAATGGATTTTTATAAAGGTGTACCAAAGCATTAAAAAAACATATTTTGAGAAAAAGGCAAAAAAAAATTATGAACACCCACAATGTTTAAAATATATTATTTTAAAACCTCCCAGCACCATAATCGTTTTGTTTTAACCTTTCAGCATCAATTTTTTCTGTTTTATCATTTTATTTTTCACTCTGGCTGATTTAGAGAGATTTCGGAAACATTCGAACACATTGATGAGTCCATAACTTATATTTATTTAGTGTATAATATGTGTTGACAAACTTTTGGTGATCACAACAAGACTCTGTGTTTGAACAGCAGTTCTATGACGGACTTTGTTTTCAAGGTAAAATGCATATTACAGAAGTGCAAGTGACTCGAACTTTTAATAGAACTTTATTGGTGGTGATTATTTTTGGTTTCTTTGTCCGCGGGGAGATGTGTGTAACCAAAAATTGATCTCACACTGTTATGGTGAGACAGCTTTATGTACGTTATTTATTGTGCCTGAGACATCGGACAATACCTCCAGTCTAAATGACGCCAAGGTTTACAGTGCGCTGACCCAAAGGTCAACCAAAATCATAAATTTAATGGTGTCAAGACAGAAGGGGTTCGGAGGCCGTTTGAGAAAATGTGAAGTACGGCATTGGATATAAGGCTGGCCAATGAAGAAGGTGCTTGTAGCGTCACCCTGAATGCCGCAAATGAGAGAAACGGGGGAGTGACAGTCCTGAGACAAAAGAGCCTCAACCTATGACATAGAACTACACTTGGTCAATAGAGTACGATAACTTGGTTAATACAGACTTAACAGATTACGAGTTCGACGACTAGGTTAAGAGATCAACAGCTCGAAATTAAGGAGCACGAAACTTAGAAAGATGTGTCGACTACGAGTGCGACTAGATATGTGGAGAGAACATATTAAGAGAATGAAATAATTGGGAGTGTTCACGCCATCAGTACAATACGATCGTAGATATTACGTGTCGGTGAATAATACTTCGACTTAATTCCAGTAATGTGATCGGCGAAGTACGTGGCGGTGACCAAGCCAAGACAGCCTTAAAGGTATGTGTTCTTCAAATAATCACAGGTCGTAGACACATTTTAAGTATTTTTATTAATGGTCTCACATTGTCCCCCTCCGCCGAAATAATATAATTAATTGTGTAATGAATTTAATAAGTATGTTATGTTATTAATAAATGTTTCATTGTTAAAGTTAAAAAGGTGCAATCAATTTAGTATTATGTTAATTAATAGTCTTTTACACAATTCGCGCGAAAGATAAATAATTGGTGGGTTAATAGCGGCACACAAGGGAATGCGCAATAATTAATGAATCCACTATATACGATTTTACGGCCATGTTAATAGATATATAAATATAGATTAATAATAATTAATCAAAGGATTAATAAGTAATCAAAAGAAGGTTAAGATTACGTTAAATAAAAATATGAAAGTAGGAGTGATTAAAAACTTCAAAAGAATTACTAATGAAGAAATGCAAATCGGAGATACCGTATTTTTGAAAGAGGAAAATAAACCCAATATGCTACAAGATAGATTTCAGGGACCCTTTCGAGTAATAAAACTTGCAGAAAAAAATGAATTGATTATTAGAAATAAATACAGCATGGAAGATGAACCAATTGAAATTCACGCTACCCAAAGTTATATAGAACAAAATGTACAAAGTGCGGAAGAATTGATGGGAAAATATGACAAAGACAGTGAAATAAAGGAGATTCACGCAAAAAAATGTCATATAGCACAAAAGGTACAAAGTGAAAATAAATATAACGGTAACAATGTAATAATTGATATTCAATCAAAAAAAATTATATACTGTACAAAGTGTACAAATTGAAAATGTTCAAAATACGAAAAGAAATATTCAGCATAGAAGCGAAAATACGAATGTCAAAATTATGCAAAATCAAAAAGTTGATTAGAATGTTTAAAATATTGGCCAGGCAAATATGCAAAATGAAAATGTTAAATTTCAAGGAGTACATAATGCAAATGAAAATAAAAAGTTTCAAGGAATTCAAAATGAAAATAAAAATCATAATGACAAACAAAATTCAAAGGAGGATAAAATAATGGATGTTTTGGTTGATACAAATGTTAATTTTCAAGAAATTCAAAATTAAAATCAAAATCATGATAATGGAAACAAGCAAAATTCAAATGATTGTAAAAATCTTTAAAATGAGAATGAAAATGTTAGATTGTAAAAGTATTCAAAATGAAAATGTTTATATAATAAGGGATAATAATCAAAATTATAATGAAATCAAAATGTTTTACATGAATAAGTGTATTAGTAAAAATAATCTATGCAAATGATCTACAAAAATGGAAGTGTGAATCAAATAATACTACCTAATTAAGTAGATGAAAGGGTCTGTTAGAATCGATGCAAGGACATTGTTGTTGCAGTCCCATCCAGTCGAGTTGCCTAATTGTCGAAAGTAAAACTAGCTCTCAGAATAGGAAATGTTGAATTTTTCGAAGGGTCTTGAGGCATAAAATTGTAAGACATGATTAAGTAAAGTGAAAAATTAGAAGTTCACTGAAAATGAGAATATTAAAGATTAGTCATTAATGATATAAATTTTATGTCAGTAAAAATAAATAAATTTCATAAATAATCAAAAATTTTAAATCAGATTGAATTTAAAATGTTAAACTATGAATAATTAAAATAGCTGTAAATCGCCCGTTGCAATAAAGTAATTAAGGACACGATATCTCGTACAGGAATGTTGAAGTGTAAAAATTCTTTGAAAATTGCTTAGATAAATAAATGTTTCAGGAATAATATAAATTATGTAAGCAAATTAAATAACAAAATTAATCCAAAAGTGGCAGAATAAATGAAATTAAATTTAGTTAAAATTTTGTAATTTTTTAATAATAAAACTTTAGTTATCCAACTTATCCAACTTTAAGTTTATTTTTCTAAATGCGCATCACATTTGATTTCCTACAAACTGAAATAGGCTCCTTAATTCGTCAGTGATCTCTTAAAGTTCATACCGTAAACTTTTAATATTTTTTATATATATTAATGCTAATGGACTACAAATTATCTACTTTCAATATTTCTAATATTATGTTTTATATTACGAATTGATATGCATGAATAAGAAAAACATCAGATTAAATTTTATTCCAATAATATATATTTTGAACAAGTTAACAGACGAAAAAATAAATATTTCTCTGATCGAAATGTTGCAACTGTATGTATATTTCATATGGCGTTCTTTTCAAAATTTCAAAGTAAACAATTACATGGGAATTTGGTTTAATAGAAGTTCATAATTTAGGACAGCAACTATGCAAAAATATAATTATTAAATTAAATAGTATATTAAATGACTCTATTTTAAATGAAAATAAGATTTTGAAAAATACTTTTGTTAAACTTATATAAAGAAAATTACCTAATATATATAAATAGTTATTGCTTTCCTTATATAAATAAATGTATAAGGAAAGTATTGTTTAGTATTATTATAAGAAAAGAGCACGTTTCAAGCATCCCTGATCACGAATTGAACATTCTTGAGGTGATGTATCCTGTGTGTGTGTGTGTGAAAATATGTGTGTGTGTGTGTGTGTGTGTGTGTGTGTGTGTCAGTGAGTCTGTAGAGACGATAATTGTCGACCGAATGAATCGATTCTAACGAAATTTGGTACAAAAATTACAATCCATGAATACTGGAAGCATATTGTTTTATACGAAATTGGATGTTCAGAACCCTCCTAAATTTTCGAGTGAAATTTTAAAAAAATCATAAAAAAATTAAAATCTTTACTAAAGTTATGTAAATGTTATTTGTTATGTAATTTTTTATTAGAAAACGATTGACATAAATTTTAGAACACTAGCATGAACCGTTCTCGAGATATTGAACATTTTTAAATAAATTTATCAAAAAATCCCATAAATTAAAAAAAAACATATTAACTGTTGAGAAACATGTTCACTTTCATATGTAATATCATGCTATAAATTTGGTGACATCATTCTCGTGGACCTGGCCCGTTCAATTTATGAAAAAAGATACTTTGAGTAATACTTTTGTCTTTGAACGCCAATAGTTATTTATCTGCTAAACGATTAAATTATTTCTCCATCCTTAACGCTTGGCCAGATTTCGGCGACGAATTTGGCAGAATGTCGCCAACTTGGAGACTTTTTAAATGTTATCAAATCAAAGGGAATTTCGCCAAATGGATAAAAATGACGCTAAATCGATGAAAGTAACGAATATTTGACAAAATTTTGGAAAAAATATAAGTATCTACTATACGAATAACCTATTTTGTTTTTACTGTAAAAGTAGTAGATACTTTGTATTATATAAGGAAAGTCGTGTGCGGCCGACATCAATTTTTTTTTCATAAATGCTCAACAACCGTAAGTATTAAACTATTGATCCCTTAATTCAAGAAGGATTTTTTCTGTATCTTCCCTTTGGCAAGAAAAAAAATGATACGTTATTTTATCGGTAAAAATGCAGAGTTCTTTTAAATACTCCTTCAGAAAAATTATCTATCACATTTCGAGAACTAAGCTTGAAATAGGATTTTCTTTTCAACTAATGTCAGCTTCTTTAAACCCAATACCGAAATTGATGAAAAGGGGGAACCTTTTCCTTGAATATAACAATTTAAGCGTTATCTCCGATCACTAGTTTTATTTTGCACCTGATCTTTCTGTGTGTTATCAGATAGTTCGATTACATTGAGAATATATTTTGTAAGACTATAATGAGCTATGACTATCCTAGATATATACTGTGTATAATCCTAGATGAAAATTGCTTGTCACGTTGAATTTCATTTTATATGTATCATTTATTTATTTCCTTATATACACAATGTATAAGGAATGTAATATGACTGGATCGAAAATTGGAATGCGAGTTTTCGACGGGAGAGCACTTTTCAAGCATCCCTGATCACGAATCAAACATTTCTGAGATGACGTCTGTGTGTGTGTGTGTGTGTATGTGTGTGTGTATGTGAAAGTATGTGTGTGTGTGTCAGTGAGTCTGTGGGGACGATATCTCACGAAAGAATGGAGCGATTCGAATGAAATTTTGTACAAAACTCACAATGCGTGAATACAGGAATCCTATTGTTTTTAAACGCAATCTAATACCCAGAACCCCCTAAATTTTCGAGTGAAATATTGAAAAAATCATCAAAAAATACAAACCTTTAATAAAGTTACTCAAATAAACATTCTTTATGTAATTTCTTCTTAGATAACGATTGACATAAACTTTAGAATGCTAGCATGAACTGTACTCGAGATATTGCACATTTTTCAAATAAATTTATCAAAAACTCCCATAAATAAAAAAATATATTAACCATTAAGAAACGTTTTCACTTTTCATATGTAATATCATGCGATAAATTTGGTGACATTATTCTCGTGGATCAAGCTCGTTCCATTCATGAGAAAAGATACTTCGAGTAATACTTTTGTATTCGAACGCCAATAGTCACTTATCTGTTATAGGAATGACTTATTTATCCGTCCATAAGGCTTGGCAAGATTTCGGCGACGAATTTGTCGAAATGTCGCCTATTTGGCGATTTTTTTAAATGTTGCCAAATTAGCAAAAATCTCGCCAAATGGATAAAAATGATGCTAAATCAATGAAATAAACGACTCATTGACGAAAATTCAGTAACTTGGAATGAATATAAATATCTACTCTAAGAATAACCTATTTTTTTTTACTGTAAAAGTAGTAAATTCATTGCATTATATAAGGAAAGTCATGTGCTGCCGACATCAGATTTTTTAAATTACTTTCTATTATGTAGTATTGAGAAAGTATTAATTTGTCAAAGATTTTCAATTTCGAGTTTTTAATTCCAATATATTTTTTAAGACCTGCTGAATACGTTTTGACTATTTTTGGAGTGATGTCCGTCCGTCTGTCTCTCAGATGTCTGTCGTTGATTTCTAGTGTAAGCGATCGTAGCCACAATTATTAATGGATTTTCACGAAAGTTTATATCCGGATTTGTTATAAAAGATCTAGAACTAGATAGAATTTTTTTATATTCGAGCGAAAACTTTGAATTTTATTTTAAATTTTATTTGTTTAACATGGCACTGTAGAACAAAATTTGACATAATCATGCATAAAAGGGTTTATTTGGGGCTAAATGATCACGAGAATTAATAGTATCATCATTGTTGCGAAAAATAGCCTTTAGACAATATTTCTTGCTTGTGACATCATTAGCCCCTTCGAGAGCAAGTTATCCCCCATCCCCGGGGGAGAGATTGTCTAGCATGGTATCAATCGAAGGATTTTTTCAAGCTATCGTACCTTAATAAAAGGTAACACGCTATAGCTGTATTCATTTGGACCCATGATAGTGGTTTTACAAATTGTTTCTTTTAAATTAAAAAAAAAGAAAAATGAATTTTGGTATGAGGAATTCGAGTTGAGCCATATTGCAGTTAATTTCATATATGTATTCGTAAATTTAAAAATCTGATGTGGGCAACACATGACCTTCCTCCTACAATGCAATGAATTTACTACTTTTACAGTTAAAAAAATATTATTCTTATAGTAGATACTTATATTCTTTCCAAGATATTAAATTTTCTTCAATTAGTTGACATTTTCATTGATTTAGCATCATTTTTATCAATTTGATGAGATTTGTGTAATTTGGCAATAATTAAAAATGTCGACAAGTTGGCGACATTCCGCCAAATTCGTCACCAAAATCTCGCCTAGCGTTATAGACGGAGAAATAAGTTATTCTTATGGCAGATAAAAGACTATTGGCATTGATATACAAAAGTATTACTCAAAGTATACTTTTTCATGAACGGAACGAGCTAGATCCACGAGAATGATGTCACCCAATTTATCGCATGATATTGCATATGAAAAGTGAACATGTTTCTCAATAGGAAATATATTTTTTTTCATTTTAAGTAACTTTTTGATAATATTTTTTTTAAAAATGTGCAATATCTCGAGAACGGTTCATGTTAGCGTTCTAAAATTTAAATCAATTGTTTTCTAATGAAAAATTACTTAACAATTTTCTATTTACGTAACTTTATTAGCGGTTTTGATTTTTTGACGATTTTTTCAAAATTTCACTCGAAAATTTAGTGGGTTCTGAACATTCGATTGCGTATAAAAACAATAGGCTTCCAGTGTTTACGGATTGTGATTTTTGTACCAAATTACGTTCGAATCGGTCCATTCGTTCGTCAGTTATCGTCTCCATAGACTCACTGACACACACACGCACACACATACACACACAGCGAGAGACTCATGACTTCAAAAATGTTTGATTCGTGATCAGGGATGCTTGAAACGTGCTCTCCCGTCGAAAACTCGAATTCGAATTTTCGACCCCATCACAATACTTACCATATACATTGTGTATATAAGGGAAGTAAAAAAGGACTGATTGGCGCAGTACATGACTTTCCCTACATAATCCAATTGATTTATTTCTTTCAATGCGAAATAATGATGTACAAGTTTGCAGAATGTTTTTAACGTTGAAAAGTACACTTTCTAGATGACGTGTAAAATCATTATGAAGTAACACATTAACTTATATTTCTCGAAAATCTAACTTTGCATCATTTTTCGGTTCACTGTTTTCCTATGCAGAGAACGTTGCTACTAACGTCAGAACACATCTTTTACTTCGCGAAGCAGTGACGTAATTATCGTAAAATCGTTGTTGGATTGTCGGTCATTTCGGTCAGACGATAAAAATAAAATGGAAGAGGGTGACGCCTTTACACGTTTAGTGAAATTGAATGAATGAATTCAATTAATCCCGTATATAAATTCCGGGCAACATCAAGTATATTTTTAGTCTGAAATGTTTACAGGAACTCTGATTCGAAATTATGTCATTCATTTTAGATAAATCCTTTTAGAAATTCTTAAAGTATTATTGAGATAAATGACTAACGTGTTAAATACCCGTAAAATTGTTATATCAGACTTATATATTACTTATCTCACTGAAAGTAAATGTAGTTTTCGTATTAAAGGAAGTTTTCGGGCTAATTTTATATCTATGCATTCTACGGGTGTTGATTAGGAAAGAAATGCATTAGAACGTTGATTTGTTTATTGGTGATTTTGTGTATTTTGCAATCCAATTTTTATGTGTTTGTCTTACACTGGACAAAATGCATGTAATTTTTCTGTAAATCAATTCTGAGTTCGTTGTATACAATACACTTTACAACTACTAAAATATAGGCAACACGATATAGGTAACACGGTATATAGGTAACACGGTATTACAACTAAAAATATAGATAATAAATGACCTAGAAGAGTCCACTTTGCGGTACATGCTTGCAATTCCTTTCCAATAGCTCTACCGTAGATCTGACTGACCAGTATTTTTTTTTACATTTCCTGACATGCATTCATACACAAAAAAATCCCACCTATAAATTGGAATCAAAATACAATGTCTATTAATAACTGTCTATTAATCCGCCCAAGGAGAAATTTCAGAGTCAACATCGGCAATCAGAACTTGCAATTTCGCCACTGTGGTTCATCGATAGAACACTGGCTAGTGCAAAAGTGGCAGAGGTTTGAAATTGATTCTAGAACGACTAATATGGATTCAGTGGACTCTATGTATAAGGCGCCGATTTCAAATCTGGAGAACAACCACCACGCAGGAAAATAACCTGCAGGAAAAAAAAATCTGATGTGGGCAACAGATGACTTTCCTTATATAATGCAATGGATTTACTACTTTTACAGTAAAAAAATAGGTTTTTCTTACAGTAAATACTTATATTCTTTCCAAGATATTGAATTTTCGACAATTAGTCGTCATTTTCATTGATTTAGCGTCATTTTAATCCATTTGGCGAGATTTTTGCTAATTTGACAACATTTCAAAAAGTCGCCAAGTAGGCGACATTCCGCCAAATTCGTCGCCGAAATCTCGCCAAGCTTTACTAGCGGAGAAATAAGTTATTCTTATAACAGATAAATGGCCATTGGCGTTCAAATACAAAAGTATTACTCGAAGTATCTTTTCCCATGAATGGAACGAGCTAGATCCACGAGAATGATGTCACCCAATTTATCACATGGTATTGCATATGAAAAGTAAACATGTTTCTCAATAGGAAATATATATTTTTATTTTATATGACTTTTTGATAATTTTTTTTGAAAAATGTGAAATATCTCGAGAACGGTTCATGTTAGCGTTCTAAATTTTATGTCAATCGTTTTCTAATGAAAAATTACATAAGAAATGTCTATTTGCGTAACTTTATTAACGGTTTTGATTTTTTGACGATTTTTTCAAAATTTCACTCCAAAATTTAGGCGGGGTTCTGAACATTCGATTACGTTTAAAAACAATATGCTGCCAGTGTTTACGGATTGTGATTTTTGTACCAAATTTCGTTCGAATCGGTCCATTCGTTCGTCAGTTATCGTCTCCACAGACCCACTGACACACACACACACAGACAGACATCACTTCAAAAATCTTTGATTCGTGATCAGGGATGCTTGAAACGTGCTCTCCCGTCGAAAACTCGAATTCGAATTTTCGACCCCGTCACAATACTTTCCTTATACATTATGTATAAAAAGAAAGTAAAAATAGTCGCAGAAGGCTAACATGAGGTAAAAGTAACAGAAGGTGTTGGTGATCAGTCAAATTGCCAGCTGCACACCAATCTGACATTACTTGGGAATGCAGCGACAACTTTGATGATAAGAACCTGCAATTCCACCCCAGTAACTCAACGTTAGAGCATCGCCTGACCAGTTTGAAAATCCGTGGTTTGGTTCTTAAATAGGCTAAAAAGGTTCTTCAAAATGACGCCCATACTAATCAACCCTGTAGGTTGATGCAAAAATATTAGAGGTCTGAAAGTTATCCTAGAACTACTAGCGCGGATTCAGTAAACTCTGGTATATAAAGCTCAGATTTCAAATCTGTGCAATGACCCCACAAAAACTAAACTGGAGGATAAAATTAGCAGCAGGTGGCTAACCTGAAGTACAAATTGCAAGAAGAGATGATAGCCAGTAAAATTGTCAACTACACGCTAATTTGACATTACTGGGGAATGCAGGAGAACTTCGATCATAAGAGCTTATAATTCCGTCTCAGTAGCGTCAACGGTAGATCATTAGCTGGTCAGTATGACGATCGATGGTTTTATTCCCAGTTAGGGCAGCAATGTTTCATACAACCTATGTGATAACAGATACTCCAAATTAAGTAAATTACATTTACAAATATATCGATATGCTCATTGTAAGTGTTCCACTTTCATCGAAAGGCACAAATAGGGAAAAATGTAAAAATAATGTATTCACACTCTCCTAACTATATGTATAATTCATGCTAGAATCGTACTTTAATTATAATTCGCTTATTACGTCTGCCATGTGTATAAATTTTAGTAAATATAATATAAATGCATAAGTAATTCCCATCTTACCCATTTGAATGACACTGTTTTAGAATATTCCTCCGATCAATGAGAACTTGCTTTCAAAGTTATAGATTTAAGATATTTCAAACTTCTGAGTTTCAAATCATCAACGGAGTATTTGCTGACTGCATGACATTGGAGGGCATTTCCTGGTGATAACAGCTGCTCTTGGCAGAAGAAGCTTTAGTGGGGAGTAATTTCGCAGAATTGTTTTAGGAATGAAGTTTAGTTGAGAATTGGTCATTTGATAATTAATGCACTTTAAAGAAAAGTAATATAATAAAATACGTTACATCAATATTTTACGATGCATAGACATTTTGCATTTGACTTATGTCCTGCAGTAAATCTAAAATTCCCATTTCTTCATTAACAAGTCAATACCACTAATCTGTCTGTAAAAAGGTGTAAATATGTTAAAATAGTCCAAATTCAAAAATAAATTAAATTATAACATAATATTTATTGCTCAATTTTTTTCCAAATACTGCAAAATTAATCACAAATAATTTTTCAGAGATGAAGACCAAGAAAGATCAAATATATATTGGGTGCATATATTGAGATCGTTAAGTGCCATCCCTTGAAATTTCCCAACATTTGATGTAGTTATTTCTCTGATTTAATTATTCTTAAAAAGTGTATTACCGATGTTATTTATTCTTAAGAAGTGGTTTGTCTGTATTTTGTATCCTGAACTCCTGAATTGTTGATACGTTGCAAAATATCAATCGTTTTGAAAATCAAAAAAGTAATTTTTTGTTACTTTGAAACTGGTTTATAATTTGAGTCAATTCTTTATGCGAATTAATGAAACATATTTACTTTTAAATTATTTTAGACAACAGTTGTTATAAACTTTATTAATATGTATTAATCTATATTAATTTGTTATACTATTTTCCTTAGTGGATAATTTTGAAGAAAAATCATTAAAAATATTTGATTTGTAATACAGCAATGTAGGAAAACATTCACAGCCAACTGGTGAATATTTGCACATTATATACAAAAATAATTAAAAATTTCTGTTATCGCGATGATACAGTACACCCTACAATCCTTTTTCGAAAATGTAACTTAGTACATTTCGATTAACTAGCTGTATTTTAAAAATTACCATTTGACAGATAGGTTTGATGCAATTTCTTATTGATTGTATACCAAAACTATAGTCAGATAGGAAGCCAATGTTAAGGAAAGACCCCATTTATCAAAACAACAATTTCAGATTAACATAAATTACATTAGCATCAAGAGATGTCAGTACGTAACAGCCAGCAGTCACACCCGGCTGAAACCCTTCCATTATCCATAGGATAATAAGTTGATGGTAATAGTTGTTTATCCGGTATATTTTAAGTTTATTTTAAGTTTATCCGTTTATATAGAATGCAATTTTCTAGATATTTTAAAGCTGACATTGCAGATCATGCCAGTTCACTCAGTAGAAATTATCTATATTTTTCTCGCTCAAGTTTTATGAAATGCCCTCTATTGCATATAAATATATAAAATGTGAATAAAAAAGTGTAAAACTACAATATTAGACTTCTAAGTTTTATAAACGCGCAAATTATACGTACGGTGCATGTATAAACAAAATAATGGTCCCTCTCTTAAGGAAATACTTCTTTTTTATACATAAGCGTGAAACTTTTCCCCATTTAGTTTTTCACTACAATAAGCACGCAATGTGTGTTCCCGGCAGTTTTCACTGAAAATTTAAACACCCTTCTTGTAGTAGAGATAAAACACCTTCCTCTGAGAGATAATTAAGGCAATGTTTGCTCAAACGCAATCTTTATAGTAACCGTCTGCGTGCTTTAGGAATAGTAGCGCAAATTTACTAAATGATGCATTTTTTTCTGCAAATAATTTAATCCCCCCCATAAGATCCAATCTCGTTAAATTGGATTCAGTTTGTTTTGTTGCATTTTTACTAAACATTTAGTTAAAACTTTTATACTATTCGAAACTGATACACTGTAAAATGTGTCCTTGTATTTCTGTGTTGAAAATGAAAATTTAAGAGAATTAATTGTTATTCCTTTCAGAAAACAGACAATTTCCCAACTCGATAAATCTCTTAACAGCAAAATTCTTAGAGTAGTAAACAGAGACATTATATTCATGGGGTCCGTAAGTTACAAGGCAAAATTGTCGCCAATGAATTCGTTCAGATGTGAGTTTGAGCTGTTGGTAAAGCTAGGAAAGACCGTGCAATTCCATACAAACATACCCGTATTGGTAAAGAATCCACTTCGATTCATAGAACTCATAGTAAAAATAGGTCTCATGGACATAAAGAGAACAGATAATATCCAAAAAGTCTCGTCGAATCGGAGAATTAAAATCATCGAACAAAGAAAATCTTTCTGTCAAATTTATTAAAAATATTCACACTTCCTTCCAGGAAACTGCATTTTTAATTCCTACAAAGCAGCTGGCTGCATATTTTCATAGTGCAGAAAATATAGCATCCATGTCTTTCCCAGTGTAAAAATCGTGATTTTTAAAGTTTTTTTTAATTTATATATAGTGCTGCATCCGTCCTAACACCGCTTCATTTTTTCGTATTTTCTGTGTAGCTATATTCTGCGCCAACGCAAATACAATGTTTTTGAGTTTACATGATCATGGAACTTTGATTATTTCTACAACGAAGCCTAATTTTAATGCATGCAGGATGTAAACAAGTGATTGTAAGATGAGATTTTTGAAAATTGCTGATTTTTTTTCACGTAAAAATATTTAGCTCTGGAGTTTGGAATATAAGTGATATGAATGAAATATGCATTAATTTACATAGAAGGCAAGACGATTAATATTTTTATGACGTCATTTGAATAAAGTTCATTATTTTGCATGGAGTTTTAAATCTTCAAATATAATAAATTACTGTAGTACTGCGATAATTTAAAATATATCAACGCTGAATGTATCGCATTTTAGAAATGTTTACATGAAATTTTATCTCAGTTAGAAAGTATTTCAAAAGTAATGATTTATGCTTGATTGATCTTTTTTATTTCACTTTTGTACAAAACTGAACAAACAATATTGAAACTGAATATATTTTAACATGCTCCTAAGAGTTTAATAAAATTATTAAATTTCCATAAAAAGTTTTATCACTAGATGTAATTGAAATATTTTCTCTCGAGAATCCAGATAAAATCATCGCTTGATAGATATTGGTTTGTAATTAGCTTGCCAATATTCACTTTCTCGGTATTGATTTCCCATTTATCTTATAAAATGAATTTGTAATATGAAAAAATGATGGTCTCCTATGTTATTACTGCATTGCTTTCCAATAAGTATAGAATGTTATATACGTATTCGATATCAGAAAATGTCCCACGTTATTGATCTCAAAGCATTTTGTAATTCGACATTTTTATTAGCTATACATTCATACAGAAATGACAGTTATGTTCAGCGGTCATTAATGTGAGGTTTACATACTTAATAAAAGTTATGAATATCAAACACCGTTTCTAATTTTATTCATGAATATTTAGAATATTATATTGTTATGTTAACATGGAACTTGCGGAATGTAAAATGATAGTTCTTCTACGATCACTGTATTTTTTGCCATTTTCAAAGTTTTTAATCATTTTAATCAAAAAATCTATTATTGATAAAAAATATTTTCAATAATTTGATTAGGCCAATAGCTACCAAATCTCTCTTTTTAACTACCTAATTTCTGTGTTTAACTATTGTGCATTTTACGATGATTGCCAATGGAATCAGATCTCTTTCTCGATAGGTGAAAAACTGTAAGACCGAAAATTTTTAGATTTATGAATTTTTCGAACATAATTCCAAATTTTAGATTTTTCTTACTACTTATAGGACGGAACACATACACACGCAAAAATTTCAAGTTTCTACGTTCATCAGTTCCGGTTGTAAATTTATTACTTCGGCACTCAGTAATACTCATCTATATGATTTGCATATATAAGTATCGAACTTTGAGTGAGATATTTTATTTCAGTAGATCGAAGATTCCTTAGAGTCCTTGGTGCCCATTAAGATCGATCGTTATATGTATGTTAAAAGTTTTTAAAGCTAATTTTATCAGTAATGTTTTCAGTAAATAAATCGATTGAATATCTGGCTTTTATAAGTGCAGGTTTCACATTCCTTAGTACTCAAATAGAATTAAGAATTTATTTACTGAAAGGGATTTTGAAAATGTTATTAGATGTTTCTGTGTTATAAATTATAAAATTTAAACTTTACAGAATTAATATAAACTTTACAAAATATTTCCTGACGAAAATTTACAAAACTTCCGAAAGAAAAAATAAAATGAAAAAACATTTACAACAATTGGTTTTAAAAGCTCTAGCAGATGAATGAAAAACATTAAGATTATTGCTTTAATGTTTTCCATTTATCTGTAACAACCTTTAAAATCATGTCTTGTAAATGTTTTTTTTTCTTTTTATCATAAAACGTTTCAGCTGTAAATATTTTGTATTATATTTTAACTTAGAAGCTGCACCTGGGATTTTATCCTGCAGCTCGTATTATTTTAAATAAATGAAAATTGTCTTGGGGATCTGTCCGGCAATTTAGTAGAAATATTATTTTTCCTGCTCTTGTGAAGAAGAAAGTAAAAGCAGAAGGACGGAAAATTTGTTGGGAGGCAAACTAAATTCTAAGCACAAATTTGTCTAAAATATGCTACATTATTTCAAACTTGTTATCTAAAAATTGTTTCCTGAAAACTACTTCATATTTTATCGTAAATTAGTTATCGCTAATAATGTCTTATTACATCTTCAGCTTCAATATCAATGAAAAAACAAATAATAAATTTTCAATGTAATTAAACAGTTATCAATGTCATTTTTAAAAATGTACATTTTGCTACACTCTGTGATATAGCAGAACTCGATATTTAAAATTCAAGTATTGGGTTCTTCTATTACCTTCTACTACTCGATAAGTATAAAATTTAAACTTATAAGTAAAAAATTAAAACGTGTTTCGTTTAAATCTTAGATTTAATTTATTCTCGCCATATTTTTGCAATTTTGCTAGATATTAGTTCTGGTATTTTGTCAATTAGTTTTGCTATTTCACTAAGCAAAAAATTTTTATCATTATCACAGAGTTTGAATTTTTGATATATGGTTAATTAACAAATAATAATATAAAACAGGCTATTACAACTACAAAAAATCTGATGTGGGCAACACATGACTTTCTTTATATAATGTAATGAATTTACTACTTTTACAGTAAAAAAAATAGGTTTTTCTTATAGTAGATACTAATATTTTTTCCAAGATATTGAATTTTCGACAATTAGTCGTCATTTTCATTAATTTAGCGTCATTTTTATCCATTTGGCGATATTTTCGTTAATTTGGCAACATTTCAAAAAGTCGCCAAGTTGGCGACATTTCGCCAATTCCGTCGCCAAAATCTTGCCAAGAGTTATGGACGAAGAAATAAGTTATTCTTACAGCAGATAAATGATTATTGGAGTTCAAATACAAAAGTATTACTCAAAGTATCTTTTTTCATGAATGGAACGAGCTAGATCCACGAGAATGATGTCACCCATATTATCGCATAATATTACATATGAAAAGTGAACATGTTTCTCAATAGGAATTTTTTTCTATTTTATATGACTTTTTGATAATTTTTTTGAAAAATATGCAATTTCGCGAGAACGGTTCATGTTAGCGTTCTAAAATTTATGTCAATCGTTTTCTAATGAAAAATTACATAAGAAATGTCTATTTGCGTAACCTTATTGGTGGTTTTGATTTTTTGACGATTTTTTCAAAATTTCATTCGAAAATTTAGTGGGGTTCTGGACATTCGATTGCGAATAAAAACAATAGGCTTCCAGTGTTTACGGATTGTGATTTTTGTACCAAATTTGGTTCGAATCGGTCCATTCGTTCGTCAGTTATCGTCTCCACAGACCCACTGACACACACACACACTCACACACACACACACACACACACACATACTTTCACACACACACACACACACACACACACACACACATACTTTCACACACACACACACACACACACAAACACAGACATCACTTCAAAAATGTTTGATTCGTGATCAGAGATGGTTGAAACGTGCTCTCCCGTCGAAAACTCGAATTCGAATTTTCGACCCCGTCACAATACTTTCCTTATACATTATGTATATAAGGAAAGTAAAAATGTAGAATTCCTCCTTAAGTAATTTTAATGAAAAATAGTTTAATTAATATTACTATTTTTTACGCAGGAGAAGTAAAATTCATTTGCGAGTTTATATTCTTACTGTGTGTTAAATTTAAATTTTATATAGTAAAATACATATTTGTATTTTTGATCTGAAGTCGATTGGTTCCAGAACATCATGAGTTATGCCCGATTAGGTAAGTTTAACTGTAACTCTTTCCTTACAATTATGTTTAATTATAAAAAATATCCATTACTTAGAAAATATCTACCAGATTAAATTGTGAGTTGCCGGGACATGTGTATAGCCACGTTCATATTTGTCGACTCTCATTCTTATGGTTTGGAGATGCATTGGGTCATTTTTCTTCTTCGACCCATACCGTTCGACCTACCAGAAGTATTTACGGTATCTGTTTGGACGGTTGGGACAGCGCCACCCAATTTAGGCCAGAACCCAGTGGGGGCGATATCCACTGGGACTGTACCCTTCTTCCCCTACCACAAACTTCGCCGAAGGACTTTATAGGAACAACATATTAAGGAACAACATATTTTACGTGTCCGTACTCTGCATGAACACGGGGATAGTTTGGGAAGGGCCGAAAATCGAACAAGGGCCATTCGAGTGCAATCCCTAATCTCAAACCACTGGACTGTCCCACCCCTGTCTGTATGTCTGTCGTCGTCTGCAGCGGAAAACTAAAGACTTGGATAGCGGTGAAATCTGCAGCCATGGACGCCTATAGGGGTAGGCAAAGGAGAGCACGTCCCCGCCTGGACGTTCAATGTCATACATTCGGACATCTAGCTATGTTGGACATCAGTATTGCACGTCTTATCCTTGAGTTTTCCCGCACTCTGGAAAAAATTTCTATGGACGTCCATGTTTGCTACAGAGGTGCTTCCCACCCCCTGCACTGTGCACTTGGGCGAATTTTTTTTTTATTTGAATTAGTTAAAAAGTTAATTTTTAGAGTTTAAAATTACCATTCTGCGTCGTTTTGTCAAATTAAATATATTTTGCTTTACCGCTGCAGTATACAGACGATGATTTAAGAGCAGGTGTTTTGATTTCGCCTCCAAGGGTAAAAATAACCCTGATTGCCCACTAAATGTGTTTTGGGGAAAGGGGAGCTTTCTAACTTCGCGAATTTAAAAGAATATGTCCTTTTTGTTTTTAATTTGGTATTATATTGTCATTATGAAGGGGGGAGGGGGAGGATATTGAGCTAAAATATCACTTACGTTGGATCTCTGAGATAGCAACATTTCTTTAAATTTTATTTCGGCTTTAAAATAAATCTTTTGTTACTTCAAGTATTTTATTTTACTTCAAAGCAGATGATTTGAAAACTGAGTGGCGTGCTGTCAGGGGCTGTAAAAATCGTGAGATCCCTACGAATATTTATCACGCCCCCCCCTCCCCCCAGAATATTTTACTTTTTTATGTTTTGTGAATTTGTCATACCTTCTCCAACTACAAAAATATAATATTCGCGGTCTGGGTTCCTACAGTGTTTCTTTAAGGACTTTTTGGCCCGGGGGGCGAAATAAATTTGGGGGGGGGGGTAAATTTTCTATTTTGCTTATATAAATTTATCATATAAAAATAAACTGGGTTTACATAAAATGCCTCCGGGGGGGGGGGGGGCGAAAGAAATTTTATGGGAGGTAAATTTTCTATTTTCCCTATATAAATTTATCACACAAATCGAAACTGGGTTAACATAAAATGTTTCCGGTGTGTGTGTGGGGGGGGGGGCATCGCTCTAACTGGAGGTATGTCTGAAAGAAACACTGGGTCCCCCTTTGAAGTCGGAGCATATCACTGTAGTAGTGTAGTCGTCCTCCACGTCCACCCCCTTATGGTCAACCCGCCACTGGAAAAAAAAAATGCCTTTCAAGGGCTTCGTGACCTAAGAAGCTTGAGTTATTACCACCGCAATAAATCAAAATAATTATGCCACTAATACATTCACAAGCTTCTAATTACAATTTGTATAAATAAAAGAATATCTACACCCCAAACATTCATAAATTTTCATTTGATTGTTTGAATAATATATAAACCTCACTATGCATTCTACACATTTCGTTTAGAAAGTTAGCTCCATCTGTTGAGGAGAATCGTAACAAATATTCCAATTTAAAACAAATTCTTTCTATTCAACACTTGTGATATTATTAAATAGTGCATTATTTAACGTCTTTCTATTTAATAGTGCTCTATTTAACGTCTAATATATATATATATATATATATATATATATATATATATATATATATATATATATATATATATATATATATATATATATATATATATGTATATATATATATATATATATATCTATATATATATATATATATATATATATATATATATGTATATATATATATATATATATATATATATGTATATATATATATATTTGGCTTATGACAATGTTTTCTTGGTTTTGTAATTTCAGGATCTGCAAATTTTCTATGGCTTTTTTGCTGGGTTTTTTAAAAAATTGTATATACGCCTGAAGAAAGTTTTTAATAAAATGACTTTTGGTATCTATTGATTTGTCATTTTGATATATAAGTTGAACGTCTATAGGATGTATATTAAATGACTTTTAAAATCTACAGATTTCCCTCTTTGACTTATTTAAATCAATTTACGATTTTCACGTGTTACCACTCTAAGTAAGTCGAATGTAATTTTTTGCATTTTGCAAAGTATATTTTTGGATATAAATTACATGTTAATATACTTGAAAAATATTTATTGGCATGCACCTCATCACCTTGGCTGTAATTCCACTTCCAATTAAAGAACGTGTTATCGGGAAAAGTTTCATATCTCGAGCAATTTTTAATTCCATCATTTCAGGCCCTTCTTTAAAAAGCAACAATAACGGCTAAACCTGTTAAAATAGAGTGATATTTAACTATATAGCTGCGATTTTTAGCTCTTTATAACGCCCATTTAATGGCAGAATTAATATTCACATCTTGAATCCGAGGCCTCTGTTTACAAAGCGAAAGAACTATATTCCCAAATGAACTCAAGAAACAAAACATAGACAAGGGGTTGCAGCGTTCATACTGCAACTGCTATACCGGTAGGAAAACACAGCTAAATGTCTCGAATGTCATCTGCTCAGACGCTTTTCTCAAAGTGCTGGTAAAAATTTTTCTATGCTTTATACCATATTATGTAAATTAAACACACTACCTGCAAGAATTTCTTCATGAAATGAATTCCATCTGTAACACGTTTGAGACATCTGCGATTGTCTAATAAATCAATTTCCCTCCTGGACAAAAAAAAATGTCCAATTCTTCAATGAAAGCAAATAAATCTCTGCGCACTTTACTGCAATATTTTACTGCCTATAGCTGTGTGATGTTGAAGCAACTTGGGGATTTGGAGAATTCATAGGCATAAAGGCAAGCTTTCTTGGAAGCAATATTTGCCCCTACAGGTAGGTAGATTTGGGATAAAATGCTATATGTTCTGTGAATCAGAGACAAGATATATTTGGAATTGTATTTTATATGTCGGAAAGGAAATGGTTCTGAAACCACAATTCAAAATGAAGAGTCTTTACATTTTGTTTACAAGTGGGACAGCGTCAAACCCAAATGAAGGAGCTTGCAAAGGGGAATCGAACCGTTTGGGATAGGGAATGTCAAATACCTGTCTTTTTGAGAGGTTCTTCGTTTGGGGTTGACACTGTCCCACCCGTAAGCAAACGGTTAAAGCTCAAATTGTGCTGAGCTTATTTCAACCTTTGCTTCACAAAAGCTATTTCTCAACAGCTGATAATTTATTTATGTCACCTGACCTGTCTGATAAACAAATATCATTTCAAACTGACTCACATGGCGAGTAAACCGCAATGGTGTTCCAAAAGAAATTAATATAATAAAACTAATTTTAAAGGCAAAATTGTTGGTTTTCAACGAGGAAAACTAGTAGCAATGAAATGGAAAGTTAAAAAATATGTTAATTTGCTGAGTATCATTCACAATATTGAAATGGATAAAGTTACTAATAATAAAAACTATGAAAAAAAACCAAAATTTATAATTGATTATTGTGGTGAACAAAATAGGTATTTTTAGCAGTGGAGTTTATAATTATGATATCGCCCAGTATTATCATGGTCGTAAATCGTAAAGTGATACATTGCATAATAAGCCACATAAATTTTGCGCTAGTTCCTGGAATGAAATTATTAATTATACTACACAATTAACTTAACCCATTTTAATTTTAAAATAAACATTAATTATTAAGCACATTATAATTATAATCAAATTATATTAATTATACACACATATTTAAGGAGGTAACTATGTGTGGGAGACCAGATATATTAATTTCCTAAATTCATTATGACATTTTATAACAGCAGATTTACACATACCTTTGTTATTGTCTTTAGACGCTGAACTACATGTTGAATTTTTATTGTTGCCTTTTGGCATTGCACTCAACAAAACTCGCTAATTTGCAAATTCTGGACTGTATCCGTCCACGTACTCCACTTCGGCGATCATTGCCTCAATTTTATAAAGCAGACAACTGATACAAAAACTCATGGCTGAATTATAATAATAATGATTTACTATCTCTCAATAGAGACTCATGACTGAATGTTGCCTACTCTTAAGTGAACTCTCACTGGATAATGACTTTTATCTCTCGAACTTTCACTATGTGAATACTGACTCCTGCCTTTTAACTATCGTCCTGTTGCCACATCGTATTTTGCCGAGGTCCAGATACACCTATCGTATCTCATTGGTTGACCTCAGGACGGTTCGGCAACACGTCTCCATTGGTTAAAACTTTAACCAATCCCATTGTTTCATCCTTAGCCTCCAGTAACTTTTCTGGCTCGACTACACCTGTAAATAATGTCCCCTTATTTATGGCTTTCGTACCTATAAGTCTGGGCCCTTTGTTTGGCCTGTTAGATATCATAAATCTTTATATATTACACAGCCTAAATGTTCTCTAGTCTCCAAAATTACATTTTGTCAATGGGGGGTGTTGATAGAGCACATCAAAATTTATCGTATTACGATACAGTAGGAAAGAGCTGAAGGTTTATTATAAAAATATATCCAGTCACTTGCTAGATCAAATTATCAATTCTTTTATTCTGCAGACAAAAGCAACATCCAGAAATATAACACTTATTGACTTTAGAATTGAAATCATTGAGGAAATAATGCAAAAAAAATGATTCTACCACTATGACTGTAAAATCAGGAAGGCAAAATGTTATTTTTCTAAAATTTAAAATATAGTTATGATATAATAAAGGTATTCTATCTATTTTGTAAAGGTATCTATACAAACGAAAAATTTTCGGCTAATTGGAAACTACTGTGCTGATGCTTACTATTTGAAGCAGCTTGCATGGATCACGTATTTTAAGTAACCCGCCGACAGAATTAATTTGCATTTATTATCATTGCTTCATGATAGATAAACAATAATATTATTTTTTTTAGTTTTGAATAATTATATAAATATACTAATTACAAAATAGTCTGGGTTCTAACTTAAAACAGAATGCCCTTCATATGAAATTTCGTGGTGATACGCATCTACATTCTTGAGCAACTGCGCCGGCAGCTCTCAGTCGCATATATGGTGATGGAAATATTTCCAAAAGTGTTCGAAATGTGCACGCAATTTGTAATTAAACGAAAAACTAACACTATTAAAGAAAATTAAACTGCAACTTTTAAGGGTTTTTTTGTTGTTAAAGAATGTATGATGCCTTTTGTCAAAATTAGTTGTCTCTCTTGAAAAATGGCGCAGTTAGATTCTGCCTCGTGCTGAGAAAGAAGAAGAAGAAGAAGAATAGAATAGAAGAACTGAAACTCTTTACTGATATAAAAAGTTTCAGTTCTTTATGTCACCGGTGACATTCCCCCTCTCCCTATTTGATCCACCCCGGAAAAAAATATTTAAATTCTGAATTTGCTAGGTTCGGCTTAGGAGCCGATACTATAAATATTCAAAATTCATCATTTTAAACCACCAGCAGGTTGCTCAAACAAAATTTGTCTCATTCAGGCTCTGTAGCGTTGCCAGTTCTATAAGTGTGCAAAGATTCAGTCTTCTTTCTGAATGGAGTATCTTCTAGAATGTTTGAAAATACTTTAAAAATAAAAAAACACATTTTATTCATCCACGAAGGGGGGGGGGGGGTGTTCTAAAATCCGGTTCAGTTAGGTTATGTACTAGAATTGATTGTATAAGTCTGCAAATATTTTTGCATTCTACGTCAGTGGAAGGCTACCGGATGTCAGAAATGACAAAAACACGTTAAATACGTTAGACTACAGGTTATTAAATGATTTACCGTGGAGAACTGTGAGGATTTGAAGGATATTCAGGTGCACCGAAGGTGGAAATGGTTATTACTTTTCGTTCAGGAAAAAATTTGATATATGAATGCTTTCGAATACCATAAGTTTTTCCATGACCACTGCAGATATAGTAAAGGCGTAGAAAGCCGTATATATAGTGATTTGAAAAGGGTAAATAAAAATATACTTTTGTATTTTGTTGATGATTACGATAGATTAAGACTTACACAATATGAAATATACATTAATTTGGGCTAGTGGGTTAATAACACATCAGATATGTTTACATCATAGCTATGTAGATGTTGATATTAATGGACTAAACAGGCTGTATCATTATATGATAATATATATCTTGATAGTATTTAGAAAAATATGCTAAAAATTCTATAAATCTGCGTGCACAATTTATTCAAGAATATTATATTATACACATTTTGTTTAAATAATAATTCTTAACATTCACAGAAACGCATTAGGAACGTGTATATCTGGATCGCAAAAACTTATCTCGAATTGAAAATATAAGATAACATGATATTCCACTTACTTTAAATTTCCATTTTCAATAACTTTCTGCAAAATCCTTCGTGTTCCGTATTTTACATCCATAATTTTCCGTTTTTTTATCCGTAGTCAATGGGAAAAAACTTTTTTTCCCCAAGAATAGATTTGACATCAATCAAGTACCCTGTATATGGCTATACTCGAATGTCTTGGTCAACTGGCATGGGAGAGATATTGACCAAAAAATACATTTAAGGTTTTCCTTTGACTTTTTTATGTCTTAGAGGAAAAAAATGCTATAAAAAATATCTTCTCAGAAAAGTAATGGACATCGAACTAAATCCCCTGATAATATATTTTTTTTATTTTGCCAAAGAACGGGGTTGGAATATTTCTCATGGATTAATTTTAATACAAGATTTTTACAATTTTTACAATAAAAATGTTTGTACTCGGAAAGGAAAATGTAGTGAAGTGGTTAAACAATTGACTGGCGCATATCAAAGGATTTGCACGTATTCAGCATTCTTAAAACCAAATTATGATTTTGATGCTTTACAACATATTTTAAAAGTGCTTATGACATTGTTCATTCTGTCTGTCTAGTATCTTATTGTATGATGAGTTGTATAAAATTAGTTGTGTAAGAATTGCTGAATGTTTTTCACCCAAAATTATATAACTTTGGAGTCTAGAATAAAAGTGTATGAATGAAATATTCAATGCTTTTACATAGAGATCCAGAGGATTCATATTTTGATGACGTCATTTAAATAGAGTTCATTATTTTCGTTGAAGTTTTAAATTCTCAAATATAGTAAATTACTGTAGTACTGTGATAATTTAAAATATATCAGCGCTGAATATATCGCAGTTTAGAGATATTTAAATAAAATTGCATTTCAGTTGGAAAGAGCTTCTTAATCAATGCCGTATGCATGATTGAAATTTTTTGTTAATTTATATTTGTAGTGCGCCGCCGCCAGCATTTCAGTGTCCCTATGCAGGAAATATTCGGGACCGTCTTCTACCTCTTCTTTTACAATATATTCACATAGTTCACTAAATCTCTATACGACCCCGGCTGCTAGGTTCCCCCCCCCCGCACACTTATGAAATACATATCCCCGCCCTGACGATTGCTATATATATATATATATATCTTATAAATATCCTATACAAGTAGAAACATACAAAAAATCACATTTTTTAGGGGCTTAGGTGCTCAATAAAGAGGATTCAAATAGCAATCCATAAAGGAATAGAATGAATGTTGTTGTTGTTGAGACCCAGACCGTCCGACCTACCAGAAAGGTGTAAGGTAACTGTGTGGACGGCCGGAAAGTGCCACCTAATTTAGACCGGAACCCAGTGGGGGAGGCATCCACAGGGACCGTACCCTCCTTCCCTTACCGCCAACCTCTCGGAAGGACTTAAGGACCCACATGTTTAACGTGATCGTACTCCGCATGAAGTTGTCCGCAGCGTGCAAATCCAACGCGCAAACCACCGGACTACCGCGTCCGAAATGTGCCAACAGCACGCGGTTTTCCCAGGAGGTCACCCACCCAAATACTAACACCGCCCGATGCTGCTTGACTTCGGTGATCTAACATAAACCGGTGTTTTCAGCACGGTAGGGCCGCTAGCTGGAATAGAATGAATGTGAAAACAATGTACCAAAAATTATTCGGAGTGTTTATGACCCCGCTCTCCGGTTAAGCAAGCTTTATGTCGCGACGACACTCCCAGTAGCCAATACATTGCTATAGAAGAGAATACAAGTGTATCAAAATACAAAGAGGAAAGAAGTCACATGATTAACCCGTATTTAGGAGGAATCATTGAAAGAAAAAACCTTTATCTAGTCAATTTAAATTTTAAAAAACATCCAATGTTTCCATAAGCCATATATCTGTTATCCAACGTTAAACACATGTATCAAAACCATTGAAGTAAAGTATTTTGTACGTTTATATCAAATACTTCAAGAAATACTGTTAAAGGTCCAGCATAAGACGCAGTATAGTTAGTTCACTTACACAATCAAACCTTCAATGATGAATAATAACCACAGCAACTTCATATGTATAAAAGGCACTGGCGTAAAGCCAGTAAATCTACATGAAAATAGGTATTTTATTTAAGTAAAAACGATAGCTGTCAGTCACGGTTATATCATGAAAACCGCATATGATGTCATTTAAAAACCTTTTCGGAAAACCTTGTGCAATAGTACCATGCAGGAAATGTAAGTCGCAAAAAAAAATGTTGATCATTAGCGTTGCTATTTAATCGTTTGCTGCGAATGAGTTGATTTAAATTGATGTTTACGAACACATTTTTTGGTAAACAGGAATTTCATAAGGTAATATAATTATTTTTCAGATTTAAAATCCCTGCGTTTATCGTACAAACGAAAACCCGTAGTACCATACAGAGAGCTTATATATTGGTAAATCCAGAAAATTAAGACTTTGGTCATTGTTGTATGGAGTTTCTGTTACTTTTAAGCTGTTTGGATAAAATCCAAAATCCATAATATACTCTTTGTTACTACAAGTCAACATTATGCCGTCAACGTAACGTATGTATAGCAATTCATTCAAGAGATAAGTGTCCTCTTCATATTTGTTTAAGTATATATCAGCAAGAATAGAAGAACATGTTCCACCCATAGGAATTCCTTGTCGTCGTGACATAAAGCTTGCTTAACTGAAGAGCGGGGGTCCAATCCCCCAGGCCAATAATATATTATGTACTAAATACGTATAAAATGTAAATGTGATGTCCTTATCAAAACGCATGTAAAATATTAACTTTCTGTACTTTCTATGCTTCTTTTACTCCAAAAATGGACCTTATAGCGCCACTTTAGCCCGCGATGGCAAAAATTTGAACTACTTTTTGTCGTTTAAAAATCTAAACCCCATGGTCTAAATTGTACTTACTGCAAATTTGGTTGAGTTTGGACCAACAGTTTTCTCACTATCGGTCTCTCAACACCTCTAGTTTAAGTATGGCCTCCCTGTATATGATATACTAGCCGCCTTCGGCGACCAGTCTGTTCGCTACTCTTGAAAATTCTGACCATAGCAAACTCGCTGGAGCCATAAACAATTTTAAAACAGTATAAATAAAATACACTATAAACGTCTAAATACACTTAATACGTAATGTTATAAAACGAGAAAGAGAAGTTCATGTTTTTAAAAGAACAATAATGAAGTAAAATAAATTCTTGTCTTGATACGGATAAACCGCCCCAAATAAACTGCTAACACAACAAAGTGAAAGGTCTGGGTTGGGTTGTGAGAAAAAATGACGTTTTAAAAAAAATAATAAATGCATTTCAAGCAAATTGAAATTTAAAATTAAAAGTAATTTATTTCGAAAATAATTTTTTTTTTCAATAAAATGGATGAATAATTTATTCAAATAAAATGGATTGTTTGTTTTAGTTTTATGAGGTACATTCATTATTTGGCTGGCACAAATATCGACTGTTCCATTTAATTTCGCTATGCGTATCTGACGCAACCTCGGCAGAATCGTGACGTTATAACCTCGCCCACTTCCCCTAAATCATAGGAACACCGTGCGCATGTGGGTGAAATGCATGTGGGTGAAAAATCCTACTTTCGTTCTTTGGCCAAGAAATTGAAAATCATTACTTCCTTAAAATCTAGATCATGCTGCTACTTTTTCTTATTTCTTGACCAGATTAAGCTTGTAAGAAAGCCTAATCTTTGAGCTTTCAAAAAATGTAAATTATTAGTCGGAATTATCAGTACTTTTCCCGATGTGAGGATTTAAATGCGAAAGTTAGTTGTTTTTGACCGAAAGTGACTTTTGTTTTAAAATCTTTAAAATATATTAGAATTTGTTCCTGAGATTTTAAATTGATATATTTTACTCGCGATTGTCTGCTCTTTCCGGTCCTGTGATTTGTTATTTTCTACTTCGTCTTTATGGTGGAGAAAAAAGGATAAGAAGAGGGGGGGGCGGTCGAAATCGAATAAAACATTAAATAACGAAAAAATAATAATAATAAATCAAATTTTAAACTCGGTTTTAACGTATCGCCTTCACCCCCCCCCCCGGGTCACCGATTGCCAAATTTCGTTGCTCTGCGACACGCGGTCGCTGTATAAGACACACAGACAGACATTGCCTTTTATTAGACCTTTAATATATATATAGCAAATAAAATTATTAAGGGAAAAATGGGAATCAAGCCAACGGGAAAGCATTAATGGCCGAGACGGATTGTGACCCCTCGTTCCCGGTTATAGTATGCTATTACACCCAGGTAACGCTCCCAGTACCAAATACTTTGCCGAAACTTGACTTCCGAAATGGTGTCGAGCACAAGACACTGATCGTGGAAGTGAGTACAAAACTCAAGTATCGAAGAAAAATCCGAAGTACAAAGCCGAAGTAAAAAACCATAATGAAAAAGGCCAAGAGTCGTTGACAAAGGAGAGTGCAATCCATATATAGCATTATACTACCACAAGGGTGCGCTATCAGTAAGTTCCGTGTAGGTGAATCTCACAGTTACCATTTCCAAAATCGTTAACATCACTGGTGTGTACAAATTATATCCTTAAAATAAGCGTTTTTTACATCGCTGTATACAGTATTATAATAATGTCTAAGGAAATTTGCGGTTCAATGTTTCTTGATCGCCTCTTGCTTTATTCTTCTGTCATTTGCAGTTCGATCTTTTTTGAAAGTATGGATTCTTTGATTACGTTTCAGATGATTTACAATAATATTTCGTAATATATAATGCAAGAGGCGATCAAGAAACATTATCCCGCAAATTTCCTTAGGCATTATTATAATACTGTATACAACGATGTAAAAACGCTTATTTTAAGGATATAACTTGTACACACCTGTAATGTTATCGATTTTGGAAATGGTGACTGTGAGATTCACTTACACGGAACTTACAGATAGCGCACCCTTGTGTTAGTATAATGCTATATATGGATTGCACTCTCCTTTGTCAACGACTCTTGGCCTTTATCATTATGGTTTTTTACTTCGGCTTTGTACTTCGGATTTTTCTTTACTACTTGAATTTCGTACTCACTTCCACGGTCAGTGTCTTGTGCTCGACACCATTTCGGAAGTCAAGTTTCTGCAAAGTATTTGGTACCGGGAGTGTTACCTGGGTCAAATAGCACGCTATAATCGGGAACGAAGGGTCACAATCCCCCTCGGCCATTAATGCTTTCCCATTGGCTTGATTCCCATTTTTTCCTTAATAATTTTATTCGCTATAACTGCTTAACGTACTTGTGCAGCATTGCGCCATCTACGTTAAGCCTTTTTCATACTTTTGTATGTTTTCGTTTTCTTTATCTGATTACTTTTGTATTATATAATATATATATATATATATATATATATATATATATATATATATATATAAATTGAAAGATTTTAATCGAACACTGTGCATAAACTACTGTATGTACAAAAAAACTCATCTCTAGCATATCTGTTACAAATGAGTAACTAATGACCAAGACCAAGGATAAAGATAGAAGGTAATGTATCACTACAATGGAAAGGGGGATGAGAAGAATATTTGGATACAAAAATCACAATTAAAAAGTATATATAAATATAAAGAAAATGGAAAAGAAAACACGGTAAAAATGAGAAAAGGCAATAATAATTACCTCAAGAAAAAAGATTAAGACATAGAGAACAATCAATTGAAACCACACAAAAAATGGCGGTTAGTTCGAAATTGCATTCTCATCGTATCTCATTGCATCGTATCACCTTCACCCCCCGGGTCACCGATTGCCAAATTTCGTAGCTCTGCGACACGCGGTCGATGTATGAGACACACAGACAGACATCGTGTTTTATTATTTAGACCTTTAATATATATATATATATATATATATATATATATATATATATATATATATATATATATATATATATATATATATATATATATATATATATATATATATATATATATATATATATATATATATATATATATATATATATATATATAAATAAAAATTGAAAGATTTTAATCGAAAAATATGCATAAACTATTGTATGTACAAAAAAACCCATCTCTAGCATATCTGTTACAAATGAGTAACTATAGACCAAGACTAAGGATAAAGATAGAAGGTAACATATCATTACAAAGGAAAGGGGGACGAGAAGAATATAAGGATACAAAATTCACAATTAAAAGTATATAAATATAAATAAAAATATAAATAAAATTAAAAAGAAAACACGGCAAAAATGAGAAAAGGCAATAATAATTAGCTCAAGAAAAAATATTAAGACATAGAGAACAATCAATTGAAACTACACAATAAATGGCGGTTAGTTCGAAATTGCATTCTCATCAGAACAACCATACAATTCGAATTAAAACCGATAGAATAACCAGTTTCTGACAATGGCGGTAGTATTTAACTATAGACACCATTGGAACTGTCTACTGGCTAGTGGAAGGAGAAAAATAAATCAATTGAATTACAAATCAGAAAAATAATACCTCCTCGAACAGAAATATTAATTCACAAGCATTGCTACCAGGTGTAGGTTGAACAAGCGACTGAGCAATTCACCTCACTTCGTCAATGCGAGTGGGAACAGAAATGAATACATCTGAACGCTACATAATATGTATGGAGACTTTCAAAAATAGTAATCAGTATAGGACTCAGGACAAGTGGAAAATAGTCATTCGAAAATAGTTAACAGTATTAGACTCAGGCCAAGTGGTAAGTTAGGTGATAGGAATGGGTGAATTCTCAAAAATGAGCTATCCAATCAAAGATAAATAATGCATGTGTAAAATTACTACGCATTATATTTGAAATTATTAATAATGTTATTTACAAATACTTCCGGATATTGGAAATTTTGACAAATGCGTTTAAGATTATTGATGTGGAGAAAGTGAAACCGAGGATCAGAAAGTCGATGTATTCGAAATAGCTGGTTTAAAATGATGTTTCTAAACAATTGAATAGAATTACATGATTGATATGATAGCAGCTTTATGACAGTGAAGTTGTAAGAATCTTTTTTATCATATAGATTGGTGATTACATGATTATTGAGGGTATCTAAATTTAGGTCTAAAAAATTTACAGTTTGACTAACGCTAGGCTCATTAGGAATTAATTCTAGGTTAGATGGATAAAAATCAGTATTAATGGGATAGGAATTATTAATGATAATACAAATTAAGTCGTTCACATATCTATATACAATATATGAGTTAAAATGGCATTCATAATAATAAAGATATAAGTTAGCGAGAATACTACTACTACAGCCACCTGGTGGTACACCAGATGTTTGTAAATAAATGTTATCACCTTGGATAATATAATTTTTGTATAACACAAAGTGCAAGGGAAAAGAGCATAGAAAAGTTTTTGACATTAAATGCAACATGATTGCAAGATATTTAGTCATGATAAAGAGAGATAATAACGTTATATAAATCTTTAATGACAATATTATTAAATAGGTCTTTAAAATCAAAGGTTTGGAAACCAAGAATTTGTGGAAGCTTGCTAAGGTGATTAACTAAATCAAAACTATTGTTCAAAATGAAATATTCTGAAATCCTAAATTTAAGATTTTCATTAATTCTATTTAAACAGTTAAGCAAGTACTTACTAGCTGTAGTGGTAAAGGTATTATTTCCACAAGTGACCGTTCTAAAACTGAGAGGTGATTTGTGGAATTTAGGAAATACAGTAACATAAGAAAATTTAATAAAACTTATAATTAATATTTAATTGTGTATATAATTTTAGCATTTCAGTTTTGATTTTGATTGACTGATTATTAATGAGTTTAAAAATTTGATTATTCTTTAAGTAATTCTCTAACAGAGAAACATAATATTTTTTACAAATGATGGCATAATTATTAGAAGCTTTATCTACATAAGTTATGACAAAATGTTGTTGATGTTCTTTAATAGTAGATAGGAGTTGTTTCTAAGGATACCTAGGCTTCGTTAATTTAATGTTTATAAAAAATAACATTTTTAAGTAGATGTAAGGTAGTATACTTCCATAGATGAAATGCTTCAATAGGAATGGAATGTGAACAAGCAAGTTGATATATGAATTTATCAAAATCAAAAGATATAGACTGAAGAAGTTGTTTAGGGTGATGGAAAAATGGAATGCGAAATTTAGATACTTTATTCATAATTTCTATAAGTATAGCATCCTGAACTATACTGAGATCCCCAGTAATAATGTGTCCATGAGAGGAGTTGACATAAGGGGTTAGATTTTTATCGCTGCATACACATGATGTAAGGTCATCGGAATTTAATGTCCTGAAAACTTCATTGTAATTGTAAATAGTTCTACCAATTGGTAAATTATATTTGAATGTTTTTTGAATTTTGATATCATTTAATGGTAACAAGTGCTGTTGTTTTGCAAATGAATTATTGAAGTTAAGATAATAAGGAATAGGGTGTTTAAAAGAAATTACACAGTAAGCTATTTTAGTATGTGGATTTGGTGAATGGAGTAGGTGGTTATTTAAGAAATTTGTACGTGAAAGAAGTAAATCATAAAATAAATGTTTAAAATGCTCATGAGTTAATTTTAATTTTAAAAAATTAGTATAAACAATACTTGATTTGCATTTTCAGACTTTATATAACCAAGTTCTAACAGGTAGAAAATTGAAAGTTTGACAATAATTATATTGTAATTTCAAAATGTCTGCATTGTAATCAATAGTTTTACTTAAGTTACTTTTTCCTTTGCCACGCTTATATCGCTTTTTACTAGGAGTTGATGACTTTGAATACTGAAAAAGATGTTTAAATACTGAAGATTTATTAGAATTGTATTCAAAACTATTGTTTTAACAATATTATTATTATTATAAATTTGATTTAAACCATAGGGGAAGAGAGTTTTATATTTTTTAATGTAATAATTTTCAAATACTAATCTATCAGTGAGTGGAATTCTAATATCTAAAATATGAAGCGATACATTTTTAAATCCGTGTATAGCAAAGTGCTGATATCCAAACTAATTTTTAGAAGGGAGATCATTAAAGATTTTATGCTCAAATATATATATATATATATATATATATATATATATATATATATATATATATATATATATATATATATATATATATATATATATATATATATATATATATATATATATATATATATATATATATATATATATATATATATATTGTCAAAAAGAAAAGAGGTATGGATGGAAACAATATACCAAAAGATGGCCGGGGGGAGTTGTGACCCCCTCACCCCGGTTGAGCATGCTTTACGTCGCGACAACACTCCCGGAGAGCCGGTACATTGCAAAAAGGAATACGAATGTATCAAATTGTAAGATGTAAATATACATCATACATAAACAAATATAAGATATAATTGTCGAGATCCAGCCCTATCGAAATTCATCTACAGTAAATGTTTGAAATATGTTAAAAAGTGTGAATAATGTTTGAAACATGTTCACAAGTATAAATTAGCAAAATTACAAAGCTTCCACTTAAAGATGAATTTAAATATTGACACATAATAGAACAATAATAACAAAGTCTATTTTTAAAACCATATACCTGAATGACAAACAATAGCATATTACATGCAGATGTACATCCCATATTGTGTCATACAAGACCATGCAAAATTGCTATAACGTATTATACATTATACCCTATTCAAGAGGTCCCATATCAGTTATCACACGCTTTACCTGTGACAATCCAGTATGTATATTGCCATCAGTTTTATTTAAATATAAACGGTAACTTTCGGTTACAGTTATTTTATAAAATTTGTAGATAATGTCACTTAAAAAATTCTTGGGAAAACCCTGTGAGATGGTGTTTTGTAGGAAACGATAATCGCATAAATATCGATCTTCCATTTTACTGTTTATTCTTTGACTACGTATTAATTGTCCCAGTATAATATTTCTAAAAACATTTTTGTGCATACACGAGTTCCAGTTTATGATATAATTGATTTTGAAGTGGAAGTCGTTGCGTTTATCGTACAAACAGAAACCAGTAGAACCTCCTGGTTGCTTGTATATCGTTATATCCAGAAAATTAAGACTTTTGTTGACATTATGTGGAGTTTCAGTTAGTTTTAAATGTTGTGGATAGAAAGTAAAATCCATCTGATATTCTTCACATGGATATGCTACCAAAATGTCATCAACGTAGCGAATGAACAGAATTTCGTTTAATATATGTGTTCCATCTTCATATTTATTCAGATATATATCAGCAAGTATTGATGAACAACCACCCCCCATGGGTATTCCATGTAATTGTTTAAATATATATATATATATATATATATATCATTAAGTTACCATTTTCGTTTTCATGCTCATGGTGTTACACAAATTATCATAATGTATTGAATAGAAATGTAGAAATGTATAAGAATGTTGAGTGGACACTTATACCCCAGATATTGCTTCAATTCAATGTTAAGTCTTCTAAATATATAAGTAAAACGACTAGAAAGTAATTATTACACTTTTCTTTATTTTATTCCTCTGTGCATTAAATAAAAGGCAAACTCGTGTGTTTACAACAATAGCGTGACATCCAACTCTAGAGACTGTCAGAACAATAAACACGTGAAGAAAGTTCTTTCAAGAATTCACACTAAAGTTCTAAAGACAACGGATTACGGGTTTTTAGCGGTAAAAGAAATAATATCATCACGTTAGGAAATAATTACGATGTGTCTCTCCCCCACACCCCATAAAAAAAAAGTATGATTTATTTCATGCCAGTGTTAACAGAAGGAATTTAGAAATTTGATGAATGGTTGCAATTCGCATCCTTTCTTTAAATGTAAGTACTTGCACTTTTGAAAAGTTTTCAATTAGTTCAAAATAATAAAGAAGGCTTCCCGAAAACGAAATTCTCTAGAAACTGATATCACATATATACATTGTTTTTCAAATACCTGTTGCCATAATTCATTGTCGAAAATTTGATGGTATTTCCCATATATATTATACATTTTAAATGCTAACTTACTGTTTCCACATTTCTTATTAGATAAATATAAATACTCGAATTCCCTGCATCGAATTAATTTTGAATGCTAAATTGAGTTCAATTTCATTAAAAAGTATATAAAAATTATATTACTTTAAATGGCCCACTCAGATATACTTTGCAAATTTATTTTATTAGATATTTTTATATATTTAAGGATGTATCTTTTCCTTCGTTTCGATTTTCGATCAATTATATAGTTGCTGAGATATGTTTATTAAATCAATTATTATATCAACAGATGGCGTAGACTCACTAAAAATGGCTTCTTAAGAATTGGGTCTAGTGAACTTATCATTCTAAATGTTATTCTACATATTTAAAATGATAATATCATTAAGTTGCCATTCAAGATAATATTATTTAAGATCATAGTAGCTTTAATATCATCTTAAATATATTACATCATCTTAATGCATAAACAAAAAAATTGCATCATCTTATTGCAGCCTGTATGATCACGTGCTCGATGTGATGGCGTTTAAATCTACAAGTGTCAGGTTCGAATTCCGTTTAAGTGGGAGCTCTGTAATAATGAATGTTTATAAGCTACGAATTCACTATAATGTGTACGTTTAGAAGTGTGTGCCGTGATGCGCCTCCTTTCGAAAAGGTGGAAGGAAATTCGAAAAGGTGGCTCATTAAGAATTTTCATTAATTACATAAATAACACATAAAAAATCTTCATATCCATGATAACGGCAATGCTGTAAAAATCTTGACGTTTTTAGGTTACACTGTGAGAGCTATAGATGCAATATGAACATCTTTATAATTCGATAGATGACGCTAAGAATACTGCTGTTAATGAACAAAATATTCGTCTTAAATTGTAGTTTTGCTTTATCCAAAGCGCAAGAGCTTCATAGTGTGAGTTGTTGAGTTCTGAGTAGTTCTGCTGCTTTTCGACAGAGAACATAAAACCCAATAAAGATTGAATCGACGCACTTGACGTCAGTTAACAAAAGATTGCAAGTAAAAAGTTCTGCAAAATTGCTAAAGACTTCATTTTTCTACAGTTATACAGTTAGTTAAACAGAGCTTACACAGATTTAGTGACCGATCAAAGTAGCCACAAATGGTCCTGATAAATTGAATAAGGCAAAACGTAAATGTAATAAAATTACAGGTTGTAATAGAAATTTTAATTAACGTTACGGTACTAAAATGTAAAAATTAAAATTATTTTTTGAGAGCAAACGATAATTATTCGCGTTGTATTTGTAACTCACAGAAGCCCTTCCAGTTGATTGTTTATTTAAAGTGTCCAAAATCATAACACGAGTAGTTGACATACAAAAGTATTAATTTAAAACAATTTTTGAAATGTTTAAATTTATTTTCAATCAACGATTTATATTTCAACTATCCATTTTTCTTTAAATAGTATTCCTTTTAAATCAAATGTCGAATGATTCAATAATTATTTTTTATTCAATTTATTTACATTCATTAACATATTTCTACCTTAATTTATGGAAGAGTCGAACTTTTGTAATACTTATTGGCACAGCTTATATGCACATTTAAAAAAAGAAAATATTTTAAAATCCGTCGTTTCGTTTTCAAAATATACTTACAAATTTTAACTTCACTACAAAATATCAAATTATGTTGAACTAGCTTGGCAGTAAAAACATTACAATTATACAATATATCTGATGATATTTTAGATCAAAGCTAATTTTTAAACTTGCATAGAGGTACATAAATACTTACTTGAATAAGTTCATTTTCAGCTATTATTTTCAAGCATCAACAGTCATTAAATATATTTAACATACCTATAAAATCATTCATCATTATCATCATAACTCATTGTGTCTAGTAGCACATAAGGTCTTGAGCTTGCCTCGCCACCCTGGTCTATCGTGAGCCCCAGTCCTTGCTTCTGACCATCTCGCCCATCCCATCAAATTTCTCTCCTACTCTACCAGTATCCTTAAAGTTAGTTTGGGTCGACTCCGAGACTTCTTTCTTTCATGCGTCCAAGTAAGTGCCACAGCAGGGATGTTATGCTGCGGCATTCTTAAGACATGTCCAGTCCATTTCCATCTACGTTTTTTTTTTTTATTTCCATCTCAAATAAGTTCAATAACCTCCCTAAATTTTTTAAACTAAAGAAAATGCTGTACACCAATATTGCACCAAATAGTAAGTAAAAACTAAGCTGCAACAACCGTGGCATTTTAAATATATATTATATATTTCCCACTAAGTGGAATAAACTGATTAAAATACTGCAATTTCGAAATTATAACCAATATACATCGAAAATTGAGCCTTTCAAAACCCAAGTATATACCCTTGTAGGGCTTAAAAAGAACTACAAATAATCGTTTCTTTTTTTTTTGTTCCCAGCTAACACTTTTAATTCAGATATAAATATTACAAACTTTAAAAACAGAAAATTGTTAAATTTCTTCAAATTGACAAGATGGTAACTCGAAAATTATTTTAAAGAAATATTTTAAATATATATTTTGAAACACAATTTTCCTTTACCTATTTTTGTCGCTTTCTATTTATATCTATATTCTATAATTTCGAAGATATTTGGAGTGAAATCAAGCAAAATGAAAAATAGACCGGCTCGCAAAGATAATTTTTTTCCAAAGTTTTTCGAAAAATAAAGTTCAAAATATTAAACTATTGAAATTACTTTTATATATTCATGATATGTACTATGTTTCCGACAAAACAAGAATAAATATTTATATGTGTCTCATTAGCTTTGAAGATGCAAGCGTCCAGTGTGTTTATATTTTTTATTAACGCCCCGATTAACCCCGTAGATACTTCCAAGCAGCAAGCATAGATGTTATTCACATCAAAATAGAGAAATGGCAAATTTTCAGGCTTTTTGCAATAATGTTTAAATGTAGCGATAATGTTTAAATGTAGCGATAATGTTTAAATGTAGCGATAATGTTTAAAATGGTTTCGAAAATTGGTGAAGTTGAAATGCTAAAGAGATAATTTTTGACACTTAAAAAAATGTGGAATACGTTTTTATATTTTTACTTCCAATTTAAAAATATATATAAATTGAGAAAAAAGGCAAAATGAAGGTAAATGAAGATAAAGTCCTTAAAGTAAATGAAGTTAAGTCCCCAAAATGTTTTTTAAGTTTATTTGCTTGATAAACATTTTTTGGCAGCTTGTACTAAGCTATACGATGTAGTTCTGTATATTTTTATTGTACTTTTTAAAAAAATGGTGTTTCTGCGAAATTATGAAAAATTTCAAGCTCTTAGCAGCATATGTAGTCCCGATTTTTTAAAAGTCTATGGAGTTGATATCATCAATAGACAACTTTTGACAGGTAATTCTGAAAGGCCGAAGGTGAAAAACATATTTTTTGCTCCACCCCTGTTGTGTCTTATTAGGGTTTATATAACTAAAGAACTTATTGAGAGATATTTTCACTTAAAATCTGAAGTCTATTGGTGTAGAAAATCACGAATTATGTCCGATTAATATTTTGTGACAACTACCAGTAAAAGTTATAATTTTTTTTATAAAAATTATCGAATTGCCAGTTAAATTATGTGATAGTGCATTCTTGCTCTCTATTGAAAAAGCGGGACATATACTGGTCTTGTGTTCTGCAATGTGTAGAACAATTGGTGCTTATGTACTTTAGCAACCGCCAAATTTTTGTACCCAAATAAAAAGGTGATACTTTCACTATATGATTTCACACTTTCCGTGCCGTTCTACTTGGCGATCTTTCTACTTGTGACGCCATCATTATCATCTGCCTCTGCAATTTGCATTTTTTAAGTATGTTTAAATCATGACGGGACCGTCAGAAAGCTGAAGAACATGTTGTTTTTTCTACATATTTTTCAAAAGAATGCATTGTTCATTTTTAAGGTTTGAAATGTGATTAAAATTTTTAAATTTAAAATACTGATAGAGTGTTTTAAACATTAATTTATCTAAAAATAAACATATTTAAAAAATTCAAATTAGTGAGAGTAAATGATATTTTTAATTGTAAATTATCTTAATACACCGGCTTCCAGAAGTTCAGCACGGATAGTAAAATCATCAAAAATGGAAAAGTAAAGCTTTGATTAACTCAAAATTGTACATGAAAGTAGAAAATGTGTTTATGAATTTATGAAAATAAGAATTATGTGCAAAGATAAAAAAAAAGTATTTACTTTTCGTAAGTTATATGATGGCGTCACCATGGCAGATGCGAACAATGGCCATTCTTCCAATAGGTCAGTTTTCAACATTCTGAGACTGAATGGAGGAGATAAACGTGCAGAGACAGCAGGCCCCAAGACATCCCAAAAGTTTTCAATGGGATTAAGGTCGGGGGGAATAAGCTGGACACTCCATACGAGAAATGCCCTCACTGCCTATCTATTTCTCAACAATGTTAGATAGATGGGGATGGACATTATCGTACATAAGGAGGAAATCAGGGCCAACTGCTGCAGCGTAGAGTCTCGTACTGGAGTCTAAGACTTCTTTCCGTGACCGCGCAGATGTCACAGAACCGCCTTTATAGATGTGCAGCTCTATGCGATATCCCATTGAAATTCCAGCCCACACCATGACGTTTCCACTTCTGAATGCGTGATGTTCGATGATGTTCTTGGCCTGATCACGTGTTCCTCGTTCTCGCCAGACTCTTAGACTCTTATCATCTGATTCCTGAACAAATGTGGACTAGTCCATGAACAGGACTTTGTACCAATCTGAGACAGTTCAATTGACATGTTGACGACACGACTTTAATCTTGCCCCTGTGGCTTCGACGGTTAGTGGAACCCAAAAACGTGGTACTTGGGAGTACAGTCCCTTCAAGTTGAGCTTTTGGCGCACAGTACTGGCATATATTATCTTACCAAGTGCCGCTGCAACCATGGATGTAACAATTGTAGAGGTCGCTCGTCCATTCCGCTTGGCTACTATAGTAATATACCGATCATCAGGGTGGTGGTAACCCTTGGACAACCGGGCATAGGTCTTCGGACAACTGTTTGACTTGTTTGGAATTGTTTCCATAATTGAGAAAGTACCGAATGATCAATGTCAAAGAAAACAGCGACATCTTTGACTGTAATGATTTAATGCGTCCGACAGCACACCAGTGCTCACTATATATCATTAGTCTTCTTTCAGCCATAGAAATACAAATATCATTAAAAATAATATTACAAAAGTTATAAACACTTCATATCAGCATCTAAATGCACCTCTCAAACCCTTTAGAATGCTTGCGTCTTCAACGGCTGCCTAATTAGCATATTTCCGGGCAGTCAATCGTGTTTGTCTGTAACATACGATATTTGCATACTACCATCTACATCCGCAGAGATTTTCAGCCACTCAAATCCAAATACGCTTTCAAAAAATGAAAATTTGCATTGTGTGCTTAATTTCTGCAAGTGAGTGTATAACAAAAATATATTTTAATTTAAACTGTCATAAACAAACAAAAAAAATTAGAAATTCAAATAAGTGAAATTAAACAAATGTTTTTCAATAGTAGATAATCTTAATATAAACATTTTGTGTTGTTTTGAAATTCCATATATAGATGACAATAATATAAAAACAGTGCTTTTTAAATTTATCTCAAAGCACATAAAATCAGTAGTATTATTTAAACTTACATTATCAAAAAACAACCAAAGCAGTGAAGAATAAATGAATTTTTTTTAACTTCTTTGAAATATTAATACTTCAATTGAAAATTCTTTGAATTATTAATTACTAGCAGTATACTCATTCATCATATGGATAAATATAATATGAAGAAATTTAAAAGTCACAATTATGTGCAAATTCCAATAATAGTCTAAATTACATTGCTATTCGAAACAGTATATTAAAGTATTTAATTTAATTCTGCTAAATAAAAGCATAAGAAACTTTGTTATCGCTATACACAATTATCTTCACAGGTAGATCTGAATAATGGAACGCCCTAGTACCGCTTGTGACCAAATTTACAAAATTTATGAAATTGGATCAATATATGTCAAAATAAAGGGCTATGAAGTTAAAGCAACATATTCTAAAACGGTATTAGCAGATATACTCATACCATATTTATTCTGTTACATCAATATGTTCGATACAATATATGAGTTTGAAAATTATTTTCCAAAATAAAATAGATGGCTTAAAAAATTGAAAATAAATACCAATTGTCCCCGTAACCCTTCAATCCAAAGTGATGTATCCATTCAAAAAAGTAGTTTCGATAAATGTTTAATTTATTTGTTCTTAATTTTTGTTAAATATTAAGTTAAATCTTCATCTGAAATACTCTCATTAGATTCCATATCATCGATAGACAACATTTGATAGGTAATGTTGAAAAGCCGTAGATGAAAAGCATGTTCTGTTGCTCCACCCCTGATGTGTCAGTCCTATTAGAGTTCATATAACGAAAGAGCTCATTGATATTTTCACGTGAAATCTGAAGTCGATTGGTGCAGAACATCATGAATTATGCCCGATTAGTTCTTACGTTCTTAACTCGTGTAAGTCGGTGTATGACTAATAATTGTAAAATATGTTTTGCCCTTTACTTTTGTACAGGAACTCAAGCAAGGTTAACGATAACTCTCTCCTTACAATTATGTTTAATTAAAAAAAAAGGTTCCTTATTTAGAAAATATCTACCAGATTAAATTGTGAATTGCAGAATCATGTATATAGCCACGCCCATATTTGTCGACCCTCATTTTTATGGTTTGGAGATTGATTGGACCATTTTTTTTTCTTCGACCCAGACCGTTCGACCTACCGGGAAGGTATAAGGACGACTGGGAAGTGCCACCCAATTTAGACCGGAACCCGGTGGGGTAGGCATCCACCGGGACGGTATCCCTTTTCCCCTACCACAAACCTTTCTGAAGGACTTATGGACCCACATGTTTAACATGATCGTACACCGTGCGAACACGACGGCAACACGGCTTCAATTTTGGCAGTTGCGGAAATCGAACTCAGGCCGACCGAGTGCAATTGTCTCGCACTAACCACTGGGCTGTCGCGCACCTCATTAAAATAATGTTATTTTCAATAAATATGGAAGAGGAAGGCGTGTTAAATTTTTAAGTAAATGGCCTCATTCGAAATCGCCGTTTCCGTGGGACCTTAAATGACCAAAGAAAAAAGACGAAATTTAAATTACATTTAGATATGGATTTCATATTGGTGCTTAAACTTCCATTTCAAGTCTAAATTTTATTTTATTATGTTTATGGCCCAACAGGTCATAGGTGAATTTCCAGGCGCAGTATTTGGACAGCACTAATTAAAGTCCACAACGGGAAACAATATTTTATTTCTCCCAAAATGTCGTGAAAAATCAAATATGAAATATCATTGCGCATTGCCCATATCTTTCGATAATATTATAAAAGAATATTATATATGTTATATAATTTCCTTGTATTTTTGCATTTATTAATCATTGGTTATAACGATTCTAGAAAGTGCGATGAATTATGTCGCATTTAACGTAAATCGACAGATAATTGTGTTTTCAAAATATTACCATTGGTACTACGTGATCTTTCCAAAATTTAAAGAAAAATGACCTTGACAAAGTGTCCCATTTATCTGAATTTTAGCAAGTTCACGTTAAGAAAAACAATAAACAACCATGTAAATATTGAATAATTGAAAAACTAGAAATTTGATTCAATTTGAAGTAAGTTTATTTTATTTAAAAATCGAACAAATACTGATTCAATTAATATAAATGTGTCGATACAAATTCATAGAGAATGTAGTCATGCACCAACATGTGTCATAGACTATAATACAATTGTTTTTTGTTGCGGCTGTGTACCAATTTAAATAAGACTTGCTGTTGAGAAAACCCACTATTGTGTGTTGCTAGATATTAACTGGAAGAAAAATGCTTTGCTTTATTATACATTCAATTAATTATTCAACCTAGCACAATGAAGATACATACATTTTCTCGAATTTAAATTTATTATAAGTATTACTTGTGTTAAATATTATCATGAGTAAATTTACAATTATTATTTGATTTCGACTAAATTATCAATTACTACTACTAATTACAGACTGCTCTGCTATAATACAATATGTTTGATACAGTGCGTATATTTACTTGACTTGGAGTCAGATCTATGCTACCTTCTCATATATGGCAATAAATATGAAAGATAATGGAGGGTTAAATTCAAAAGCAAGTAGTATCATTCCAAATCACTGTTTACACACTTGTTTGAATAACCAAAGAAAATTAACGAAATTGAAATAACATTTAGGTGTAGATTTCATAATAGCACTTAATCTCCCGTTTCAATTCTACATTTATTTTATTATGTTTATAGCCGAACAGGTCATAGCTGAATTTTCAGACGGCAGCCATTTGAGCCTTACTTAGTAAAGTCCACAAAATACGGCATTGCTAAATTTTTCCCCAAAAGATCGCGAAAAATTAAAAGTGAAATACTTTTGTGTATCATTCATAACTTTAACTCATAACGATAATATTTAAAAAATATATTATATATATAAAAAAGGATTTCATATATTTTTATATGTGATGATTCTCAATAAGAGAATCTAGAAAACTGTGCCGAATAAAGTTTCAGTCAATATCGGCAGAACAACCTTTAAAACCACCGATTCCAGTGTGTTCAAACAACATTGGCTGGCTCTGAAAAAGTGTGTTATCCTCGTTGTATCGAAGAAATAAAATTTTTCCAATGTTAATTTCAAGAAATTGATGGCTTTGTTATTTTGCAAAAATCTTTAAATATTATATATACTGCTATTATTAAATATATGTACTTCTGCAAGACAGTCCAGTTGCGTCCTGGTTACTTTCAAATAAAACTCTTAAAGCACGTTTAAAGATTTGAATTTTCTAAAGTTTCTAAATGAAATTCTAAAAAAGTGTATTAACATTATTCAAGTGTATTTGGAATCTTGGTATGTTTTTATTTGTATTTCATATTTCCAAAATAAGCACAAAATGTATGCAAACTTTAAATTTTCATTGACTTTCCTTCTATATTCCTTCTATTTCATTGACTTTCCTTCTAATCTATATTTGAAGCATGTTGAAACGTAGGTATTTCAACTCGAACTGATAAAATCAGGTGAGTCAGTAAATAGGTATCGGTTGCATTGACTGAAATGAAATAATGTCCGAAAAATAATATAACGCCCTTTATTAATTTATTAAAACTCTCCATTCTCTATGCATTTTTATAATTGTCTCCTTATAATGTAAAAAATTCTAATGTGGGCAACACAAGAATTTCCTTATATAATGCAATCAATTTACAGTAAAAAAAATAGATTATTCATATAGTAGATATTTATATTCGTTCCAAGATATTGAATTTTCGTCAATTAGTCGTCATTTTCATTGATTTAGCGCCATTTTTATCGATTTGGCGAGTTTTTCGTTAATTTAGCAACATTTAAAAAAGTCGCAAAGTTGGCGACATTCCACAAAATTTGACGCCAAAATCTCGTCAAGCTTTATGGCCGGAGACATAAGTTATTCTTACAGCAGATAAATGACTATTTGCGTTCAAAAACAAAAGTATTACTCAAAGTACTTTTTTCATGAATGGAACTATCTAGATACACCAGAATGATGTCACCAAATTTATTGCATGATATTACATATGAAAAGTGAACATATTTCTCAATAAGAAATATTTTTTTTTTATTTTATACGATTTTTTGATATTTTTTTTAAGTGTGCAATATCTCGAGAACGGTTCATGCTAGTTTTCTAAAATTTATGTCAATCGTTTTCTAATGAAAAATTACATAAAAATGTCTATTTGCATAATTTTATTAGAGGTTTTGATTTTTTGATGATTTTTTCAAAATTTCACTTGGAAATTTAGGGGGGTTCTGAACATTCGATTGCGTATGAAAACAATAGGCTTCCGGTATTCACGGATTGTAAATTTTATACCAATTTTCGTTCAAATCAGTCCATTCGTTCGTCCGTTATCGTCTCCACAGTCTCACTAGCACATACACACACTTACACACAGACATCACCTCAAACATTTTCGATTCGTGATCAGGGATGCTTAAAACATGCTCTCCCGTCGAAAACTCGAATTCGAATTTTCGACCCCTTCACAATATTTTCCTTATACATTATTGCATATAAGGAAAGTAATAATACGTACAGCTCTAAATAATAAGAAATAGTAACACGATATAATATTTACAAACGTAAGAAAAATATAAAATGATCCAAGTTTATAATAATATAAACTTCGATTCTAATAATATAAACAATTTAACACTGCTGCGTATGCACAATCAGTAAATATACTAAAACTAAAAATCTGATGTGGGCAGCACATGACTTTCCTTATATAATGCAATGAATTTACTACTTCTACAGTAAAAAGAAATGGATTATTTTTATAGTTGTTATTTATATTCTTTCCAAGACATTGAATTTTCGTCAATGAATCGTCATTTTCCATGTCGTCATCATCAATGAGCCATCATTGATTTAGCGTCATTTTTATCCATTTGGGGAGTTTTTCCTTAATTTAGCCAAGTTTATATTATCCAAGTTTATATTATTAGAAATTGGTCCCTCTGGACCCTGGGAATATCCTGTATATAGTTTAGGATATAACTAGGCTTTATATCTTCTGTGGACGTCTATGCTTTCGTAGCAGTCTCCTTGCAACACATCTTGAGACATTAGAAAGTTCATGGAATTGGGTCAGATCTCTTATACACTAATTTCCCAGTAATGTATATGGATTCTGCTGCCAAGATATTTTATAAAACTGATGATATTATTTTAGTAATTATATATCGCCCATTTGCAAGAACAAAAAATCGAAATTGTAATATTTTCGGTATTTATCAGTGTCAATGGCATTTTTTCATCGTTATTACTTTCCCTAATATATATAGTAATGTATAGGGAAAGTATTGGAATCATGCCTAAAATCGCAACTCGAGTTTTCGGCGAATCTACACGTGTCGAGACCTCTAGAATACTAAAAAACTATTTCTAGCGTGACGTCTGTGTGTGTGTCTGTGTGTCCGTGCAGATTTTGTATTTACTCTAACTGAAAAGCTAATTCACCGGATTTCATAAAGTTTGGTAGGTAAATCACTTGTGGGCGAATCTGGTGCTGATTGGTTTTGGGTATGATTCGGGATAAAAGAACCCGCCTTTTTTTTGCTAAATGACCCGCAAAAGACTGTATCAATCTCGCTCAAAAAACTAATAGACCAAATTTCACAAAATTCGGTATATAAGTCTTTTGTGGGTTACCCTGGCGCTGATTAGATTTTGGTACGATTCGGAAAAAAATAACCTGCCTTTTTTTGCAAAATGGTCCGCAAAAATCGTCAAAATCTAAAATAAAAACTACGTACGCTCAAATATATACATCAAATGCTTGTTTTATACATAATTTTTAACGATGAAAGGAAAAGATCAACTCTATTGCACTAGAACTAGCCGTTCTCGAGATATTTTAGTTTTGTCGTATTTTCTCCACGCCATCCTTAAAAAAAATCTGATGTGGGCAACACATGACTTACAGTACTAATTTTACAGTTAAAAAAATTTTATTCTTATAGTAGATATTTATATTCTTTCCAAGATATTGAATTTTCGACAATTAGTCGTCATTTTCATTGATTTAGCGTCATTTTCATCCATTTGGCGAGATTTTCGTTAATTTGGCAACATTTCAAAAAGTGGCCAAGTTGGCTACATTTCGCCAAATTCGTCGCCAAAATCTCGCCATACGTTATGGACTAAGAAATAAGTTATTCTTACAGCAGAAAAAAGACTATTGGCGTTCAAATGCAAAAGTATTACTCGAAGTATATTTTCTCATGAATGGAACGAGCTAGATCCACGAGAATGATGTCACCCAATTTATCGCATGGTATTACGTATGAAAAGTGAATATGTTTCTCAATAGGAAATATATGTTTTTTATTTTATATGACTTTTTGATAATTTTTAGAAAAATGTGCAATATCTCGAGAACGGTTCATGTTAGCATTCTAAAATTTATAGCAATCATTTTCTCATGGAAAATTATATAAAAAATGTCTTATTGCTTAACTTTGTTATCAGTTTTGATTTTTTGACGATTTTTTCAAAATTTCACTCAAAAATTTAGGGGGTTCTGAAAATTCGATTGCGGATAAAAACAATAGGCTTCCAGGGTTTACTGATTGTGATTTTTGTACCAAATTTCGTTCGAATCGGTCTAATTGTTCGTCAGTTATCGTTTCCACAGGCTTACTGACGCACACACACACACACAGACATAACTTTGAAAATGTTTGATTCGTAATCAGGGATGCTTGAAACGTGCTCTCCCGTCGAAAACTCGAATTCGAATTTTCGACCTCGTCACAATACTTTCCTGATACATTATGTATATAAGGAAAGTAATAAGTCCTGTTATCAAATGAGAACGAACATGGACTTAAAAGTGAATTAAAATTAATTGAAATAAAGACAATGTGGATTTAATTCTGCAGGGAAAGTCATGGGCTGCCCACGTCAGATTTTTTTGTTTAGTTCTGCTATTGAATCTTCAAAGGGCATTCAAGTAGGAAACAACAAAAAAAAAATCTATGGTCTGACTGTTATAGTTTCCGAAGGCAAAGTAGCTTCTTTATTAGATCAGTGTCCACAAACAAGACGCAGTTTAAAGTAAAGCATTTAATTAGCCTTAATTAACGCTTTTGTATAATGTTATGTGGAACATTTTAATTAAGCAATCAGTAGTCATCCATTATGCAATTTCTTTTCTAAGTGAAAGAATTGCGATTTATGGGGAAACTTTGATTTTCTTAGATTGATCCGGGTTTTATATATATTTAGGTCTTGATTTTGTTTATAAATATTGTTACAATTAAACGTTGCTTTAAACTGAAGACATTGATACATACTTATCAAAGGTATTATTGTTTAACAGGTTAATGTCTCTGGTGCTTAATTTTAGGTGTTTTCAATTTTTTTACTTTGCTTATATACATAATGTATAAGGAAAGTATTGTGACGGGGTAGAAAATTGGAATTCGAGTTTTCGACGGGAGAGCACATTTTAAGCATCCCTGATTACGAATCATACATTTTTGAAGTGATGTCTGTGTCTGTGCGTATGAAAGTGTGTGTGTGTGTGTCAGTGAGTCTGTGGAGACGATAACTGACGAACGAATGGACCGATTCGAACAAAATTTGGTACAAAAATCACAATCTATAAACACTGGAAGCCTATTGTTTTTATCCGCAATCGAATGTTCAGAACCCCCTAAATTTTTGAGTGAAATTTCGAAATAATCGTCAAAAAATCGAAACCGCTAATAAAGTTATGCAAATAGACATTTCTTGTGTAATTTTTCATTAAAAAACGATTGACATAAATTTTAGAACGCTAACATGAACCGTTCTCAAGATATTGCGGATTTTAAAAAAAAAGATCAAAAACTCATGTAAAATTAAAAAAAATAATTCCTATCGAGAAACATGTTCACTTCTCATATGTAATACCATGCGATAAATTTGGTGACATCATTCTCGGGGATCTAGCTCTTTTCATTCATGAAAAAAGATACTTTGAGTAATACTTTTGTATTTGAACGCCAATAGTTATTTACTTGCTGTTAGAATAACTTATTTCTTCTTCCATAACGCTTGGCGAGATTTTGGTGACGAATTTGATGGAATGTCGCCAAATTGGCAACTGTTTTAAATGTTGCTAAATTAAGGAAAAACTCCCCAAATGGATAAAAATGACGCTAAATCAATGATGGCTCATTGATGATGACGACATGGAAAATGACGATTCATTGACGAAAATTCAATGTCTTGGAAAGAATATAAATAACAACTATAAAGATAATCCATTTCTTTTTACTGTGGAAGTAGTAAATTCATTGCATTATATAAGGAAAGTCATGTGCTGCCCACACCAGATTTTTAGTTTCAGTATATTTACTGATTGTGCATACGCAGCAGTGTTAAATTGTTGTGTTAAATTGTTAATTGTTAAATTGTTTGTGTTAAGTGTTTTTTATCTATCAGTACTCTCCATTGGATCCTGTATGAATTTAGCCAGTCTAGATACACTTTTTTTCAAAAGCCATTAAATATAATTAACATTTATCCAGTTTTTCTATATATAAAGAACATTATTCTGGAGTTCTACGCTGAGTGAACAAAGATTCTTAAAACGAAGCCAGATATGGACTCAGTTTTAGCTTATTTACAACAATGGGTTAATTTGGAGATTTATGTTGCATGTAACGTTACATACTGAAATCGAAGCCGGACGTTGGACCCATTTTTTTGTATTTAAACTATGGATATTATAATACTATTATTTGTGTTGTGTTTAATAAATTCTGAGCCACCGCAATTACAATATTTTTTTACATGAACACTAAACATTCTTTATTTCTACATTTACTCCAGATCAGAGTTAAAATTAAGCCAGTCTAGTATAAACTTAGCAAGCAGAATGTAAACAAATCAAGCGATTGTAAGATCAGTTGATTAGAATTGCTGAATTTTTTTCAAGAAAAATTATTTTGCCTTCAAGTCTAATAAAAGTCATATGGATGAAAGTTCCATTGATTTTGCATTGAGAGGCAGGCGATTTATATTCCGATGACATCATTTGAATAAAGTTTATTTTATGTAACTAACATTGTCCTTATCAATAGCTTTAAGTTTTCAAGTATAATAAAATACTGTAGTACTGTGATAATTTTTAAAATATCAACGTTGAATGTATCAAATTTTGGAGATGTTTAAATAAAATTGCGTTTCACTTAGAAAGTATTTCGTAATCAATGCTTTATATATGATTAATCTTTTTGTTTGAATTACTTACGGGAAAAATGCCCATGAGTCTAGCTGGTTATTATGAACTTCTGTATATTTTCACAAGACATTTTATCATAACGTTTTCAAAAATTTACAAATTGTGTATGGATATTTCATAATTTTGTCCTGAAAAAGTACATTTTTATTTTTAATATTTTTTTTAGTTAGACACTTTTAATTCACCCCGGCTATTTAGCAAATGCATGATATGTGTATGTGGTGAAAATAACAAATTGAAAGTTCTGATGAATTGCAGGGAAAATGCACCTAAAGAATGGAAATGTAAGTTTTATGGTAATCGTGTTCAATTTTAAAAATCTAATCTCTCATACCTGTAAGCAATTATTCAATTTACTGATTCAGTAATTTACAATTATAATTCAATAATTTACTTGATTTACTCCGTACCCTAAAATGTTTGAAATAAAAAAAATGCCCACACAGTCATTTTAATTTCTTTAATATTGTCAATATTTTTCAGTATTGCTGAACCGTAATATTTTTGAATGACACAGTATAAATATTTTTGTTTCTAAGCTTTATTACGCCGTTGAATTTCCTTATTTCATTTATTATTTTAAATTTTCTCAGTTGATTATCATGTATTTCTGTGTATAGCATGTGCATTCAAGTTTAAGCATTTTAACGTCATCTCCAAAATGCTTAAATGCCACAACTTTTTAAAATATCTTAGTATCCTCGTCACTTCCATATGGAACGTATCTTTCAATTGTCCTCTGCTGAGGATCTGTTTAAATTTAACTTTGCTCCTTCAACTTACATTCCACCATTGGTTTTAACATGATTGTCTTATCAACTTGTCACCTGAATATTGATTAGCGGACTTAAAAAAAGACACTAATTCAAAAAGGCTTTTCTATAGATCGCTTTACCAGTGTATTTACTCGGGGCGGAATAGACCAGTAAGAACCATTCGGAGGACCCGAGTTTGGCGCTATCCAAATCACCACCATTCGTGGCGCTACCCAAATTGTGACCATTTCAGTCGCTACCCAAACTACCACCATTCCTCGCGCAACCCAAATTACCACCATTCCTCGCGCTACCCAAATTACCACCATCCCTGATCCCACCTAAACTATCCTCGTGTCTACGTGAAATACGGGCACCTTAAATCTCTGGTTCTGATTATCTTCCAAAAGATTGGTGACAGGGTGAGAAAGGTGGTGTCCTTGTGGAATTTGCCTTTCCTGGACTTCTGTGAGTGACGCTGTCCTGCCCATACGAACATATTCCTTACACCTTGGAGTAGGTGGGAACAGCCTGGCTCAAAAGAAATAATATTTACTCGTAGAAGTCATCATCTTATTCTGTGAAACGTTTATCCGCATCCGTGGAATATTAGTAACAATAGATTTAAGAGTGTTAGAGTGGACTGATGTTTTAAAAACTAGGAGATATTATATTCTCCACTTTTTATAGCCACTTGTCATAAAATCGTACAATTAGTAGAATTAATAGAGTACTAATTATTCAGGCTTGAAAATGGATTTTTTTAAAGATTTCAGCACTATGCGCTATCTATTTCTGTACGGGAAATCAAAATATGTTTTATAACATGATTTAATTTTCAAATACCAAAATATGGCTTACAGAACCGCTAGAACGCTATATTTTCTTAACAGATAAATTACATTTGTATATTAATACAAACAGAGACATATCTATGGTCCGGAGAGAATCTAAGACCGTCTTCAAATGGAAGCTCAATCAGCTATGGTCACGCATTTACGTTTCCTACTTTACCTACCACAAATGCATCGCCTCTGCATTGCCAAGTTTGATCAAGCACCATCACCCAGAACTAATGGAAAATGGTGAATCTTCAGCAAAAGGTATTCCCAAATAATTTAATCTATCGCCACACAAAGCAAAAATCAATCTTTTCCCATTTGAAATTAGCGAAAGGAGTAATGTTTTACATAGCAAAAAAAAGTGAATATCAGAGTTACGCTTTATTTTGTGTTTTGGACATAAAGTGTAAAATAGGTTTTACAGGTCGAGTTCGCTACTGAACTAGAATGGATAATGATTCCATCTACTTCCCCTCCCCCTTAACTGATATATTGATTTCGAAGATAACTCCTTTAACCGACTTTTTTATTTGAATGTAGGTTGTAAATTAATGTTTTACAGGCCGAGTTCGTAGTTGAACATGATCGGATGAAAACTGTATGTAATCTCACCTTTGCTAATATATCATGTTCGATGATAACACAATTAAAAATCAACGGCTTTGTATTAACAATTTGGATATGTGGTGAAGATAAATGTTTTGCAGGTTGAAATTTTTGCTGAACTTGGTAGGACGAAAATTGAGCTTGACTTTTAACTGATCGACACCACTTAATGTTGGTCAAAAACTCCTCTGAATAGTTATTCATGTTTTTGCAATTTGGATACAGTGTACGTTCACGTGCTGTGTTCCCCTTTACTGATGTGTGCTTTCGCGAATATGACTTATCCGAAACCTAAACAGTTATTTTAAAATTTGAATACATAGTGTAATCTATTGCTTTTCAAGCTGAGTTGAGTTGTGAATGAGATTAGATATAAAATGTACGTTCTACGCTCTCTATACTGTATATCTGACGACATGCTACTCCTCTGAAAGTTAACCACATTCACAGCATCTGTTGTGCATTGTAAATTTTTACACTCCAAGATCATTGATGATCATGGCGTATAATACTACCCCTTTATTGTAACGCTCATTCTGCAACTATAATCTCTGACATGTAAGCCATTTCGTTTTATTTGTATATTTGGTGAAAATATTTGTTTATAGTCCAAGTTTGTATGTAAACATGATCGGAAAAAAATTAAAAGTGATTTGTCTCTTTTCTACACTTTCGAAGATAAATCCTCTTATTACAAAAAACGTTCCCACTGTATGTACCAGCACCCATAGAACTGTTTTGCGACAAACTAATCAAAATAACTCTATATGCACTGTTAAATATTCGGCACCATGGTCTCATTTCTTTCAGCTATTATGTTGATAATTTTGGCAAATTGATAAGAAAAACCACAATTACATTTGTTCATGAAAAGCCTAGCTTCATTTCTGATATATTTAGCTAATTATCGCCTGCCGAAGCGTTATTTTTGTGTATATATATATATATATATATATATATATATATATATATATATATATATATATATGTATATATATGTATATGTATATATATATATATATATATATATATATATATATATATATATATATACATATATGTTATCATAATTATCAGGAACATTATACCCTATTACAGTTAGATGATTCCGCTGAAACTTTTAGTAACATGATTACAAATGTTTTACAGTGTATTTGACTAGTCACTTTGATATATCCACCACGCAGCAAAATTTCCTCACTACCAATGTTGTCGTTTGATAAAATGTGGAAAAAATTTCATTTTAAATATGCATATATGCTGATAAGGAAATGCTCAGTTTATCACTTTAACGGCAGAAAAAATTTTATAAAACAAAAATCTTAAATCCGTCCAACTTTGATAAATACATATGTATATACATTCGATCACCAACTTACTTAACAATAGTTCTTCTGAAAACAAAAACAAAAAAATGTTTTAGAATTTTTCCCCCGCAGTGATAAATTGCGCGTGGAAACGTTAATGTACCGTGAACGGAGAAAAAAAAAACTTGTGAAAGAATTTGTGCATTACTTCTGGGAAAACGATATTCTCGAGCCCAATACTATCTTTTAATACAAATATGTATGTTAGCTAAATTAGAAATACAATGTGGCCAACACATGCCTTTCGCTCAAATTCCATTTACCTTCACTTTTGTCATAACCCATTGAACAGAGTTTAATTGTAAAAATCTGATGTGGGCAGCACATGACTTTCCTTATATAATGCAATGAATATACTACTTTTACAGCAAAAAAATAGGTTATTCTTATAGTAGACACTTATATTCTTTCCAAGATATTGAAGTTTCGTTAATTAGTCGTCATTTTTATCCATTTAGCGAGATTTTCTTTAATTTGGCAACATTTAAAATGTCGCCACGTTGGCGACATTCGGCCAAATTCGTCGCCAAAATATCGCCAAGCGTTATGGAAGAAGAAATAAGTTATTTTTATAGCATATTAGTAATAAAAAAATGTTAGAATTTTAGAATATTAACTTTAATAACTCTAGCAATAAATTTTGAAAGATTCGTTATCTCTCTAATAATTCTGCAAATATAATTCTGTAAATATACTTCTGTAAATATAATTTAAAAAAATTGATATGGGCAGCATATGATTTTCCTTATATAATGCAATGAATTTACTACTTTTACAGCAAAAAAATAGGTTATTCTTATAGTAGATACTTATATTCTTTCCAAGATATTGAATTTTCGTTAATTAGTCGTCATTTTCATCGATTTAGCGTCATTTTTATCCATTTGGCGAGATTTTCGTTAATTTTTGCAACATTTAAAAAAAGTCACCAAGTTGGCGACATTCCGCCAAATTCGTCGCAAAATCTCGCCAAGCGTTATGAACGGAGAAATAAGTTATTTTTATAGCAGATAAATGACTATAGGTTTTCAAATACAAATGTATTACTCAAAGTATATTTTCTTATGAATGGAAATAGCTAGATCCACGAGAATGATGTCACCATATTTATCGCATGATATTACATATGAAAAGTTAACATATTTCTCGACAGTTAATATATTTTTTTAATTTATGGGATTTTTTTATAAATTTATTTTTAAAATGTGCAATATCTGAAGAACGGTTCATGCTAGCGTTCTGAAGTTTATGTCAATCGTTTTCTAAGGAAATATTACATATGAAATGTCTATTTGCGTAACTTTATTAAAGATTCTGATTATTTGATGAGTTTTTCAAATTTCACTCGAAAATTTAGGGGGTCTGAGCATTCGATTAGTTTTAAAAACAATAGGCTTTCAGTATTCACGAATTGTGATTTTTGTACCAAATGTAATTCAAATCTCTCCATTCGTTCGTGAGATATTGTCTCCACAGACTCACTGACACACACACAGACATCACCTCAAAAATGCTTAATTCGTGATATGGGATACTTGAAACGTGATCTCCCGGCGAAAACCCGAATTCGAATTTTCGACCCCGTCACAATACTTTCCTTATACATTATGTATATAAGGAAAGTAAAAATGGCCCATATATATAATATTTGGATGGTATTCAATGTACTGTTTTAAAACACGTTCCCAAATGGGCACTTATTGTAAACGCTAGCAAAAATTACAAAATATGAGTATCTTTAGAAGGTCTTGTCCTAGAGAAATGGCTTTAACTCTTATTCTTCTTGTAGTCAAAACGTATTCCTGATATATATTTATTGTTATAACTCAAATCCGAAAAGAGCGCTAGCTTTGAACAATACGCAAGAATTTGTAGATCCTTAAAAACTCTACAATTACATATTATTGAATTTTGGAAGATGGCTCTATTTTTCGAAAATACTTTAAGATAGTATCTGTCCGAACGATATTCGTTTTTTCATTTTTCACTCGAAATATTTTCGGAACTCTAACACATAGATATAAATAGTAAACGACAAAAATATATATGAGGAGATCTAGTTTATGAATCTATATTTATTTTTAAAAGAAGCTCTTATATTTTAGAGGCGTCAAAAACCATTTGCATTTTAATATATTTCTTACTCGAGACTTCAAATCGAGCTCCTTCTTGTTGATGTTTTTAATAAATGTAAATGGCATAACAACATATTTGTAATTTTCAAAACATTATTTTTTTATACTAGGGGATTCTCTGCTCGTTTCTTTTTGCCAAAAGCTGTAACTCGCAACGCAATCTATTTCAAGCCAAACTAAAGATTAATTCGGAAAACAGTTTATTCCACCGTGTTTTCCTATTATATCTCTACAAATGTATGTACCAAATTAAAATTCTGTGTATGTTATGGTTTTGGCGATTCGAGACAGAGGAATTCTAGTAACTTGTCAATCTTCGCCATCTACTTGCTGGCACTCACTGAGATCGCCTTGAGATCTGTTTCAAGTCAACCTAAATTTTAAATCGAATTCAATTTATTTCAGCTCATATATCTATAATTCATCTACAAATGTAGCTAATTCCATACTTTTGTACTCTATAGTTTTGAGGTACGAGACAAAGAAACTAGATGGGCGCGCCTATACTAAAAAATATTTCTCACTTTAGAAGTGACTAAAAAGTAGAAGGTAGCATAAAGTACATCGAAATAAGAAAGGACCTAATCATGGAAAATTTCAACTAATTAGGTACATATCTGCAAACATTCATGATCTTGTTGTTATTAGACTGCTCAGTACATCATCAAAAACTTGCTTTTAACATTACAGAATTTCAAATCTTCTTGCGTTTATACTTAGAGTGTTAACATCCTCAAAATATTTATTATGTTTATTTCCTGTTTTTATCTTCAACAAACATTCTTATGACTTCCTTAGTGACGACAGAATTTTACCTCAACACATTAATTAAGAACTCCAGTAAAAACTTCAAAGAGAGACACTCAAGTATTAAACGTATAAAAATAACTCTTATAGTTCCTATAATAGCTTTCTCCTTATATGTAGACTTTTTGTTGGAACAATATATATAAACATGAATTAGTTAAAATCAAACAATTGTATTAACCGTAATTATCGCTGTGGTATAATTCAGCCCGTCACATATTCTAATTAAGCAATCGATAGTCATCTATTATGTATACGAGATAGTCATCTATTGTAAGTTAAGAACTGTGATTTACGTATTAACTTTGAGCACTTACATTTCTTTTAGAATGTGCTTCTATTTAATATTGATTTATATAAATGTACTGTATATGATTATACTATATACGCTTAGCCAATCCCCCTAACTCGCTTCAAGAGTTGAGATGCTCCGTCTCCTACTCATTGCGCTCGCAGAGTTCGCTTTGCGAGCTGTTTCAAGCCAAACTAAAGTTTGATTCCGTAAACGGTTTATTTCATCGTGTCACCCTATTATTTCTGTATAAATGTTCCAGATTTTATATTTTGTATGATGTAGTTTTGCTGTACAAGACAGAGAAAATAGATGGACTTGTCGTTACGAAAGAAAGTTTATCACTTCAGAAGTACATAAAAAGTAAAATATCGCGTAAACTACATCAAAATAATAAGAAAGATCAATCATACTTAAAGCATTGATTATATAACACTTTTCAACTTCAATGCAATTTTATTTAAATAAGTCTAAAATGCAATACATTCCTCGGTAATATTTTAAAATTTATCATAATACTACATTAATTTATTATACTTGAAAACTTAAACCTTCATCGAAAAAAAATGAACTTCATTCACATAACGGCATTGAAATATAAATTGCCTGGTTTAAACATCTTTGAAATGCTATACATTCCTCGGTAATATTTTTTAAAACTATCATAATACTACGATAATTTATTATATTTGAAAACTTCATCGAAAACAACTGAAATTCATTCATATGACGTCATAGAAAAAATAACACGCCAGGATCTCTATAAAAACAACATTTCATTCATAACATTTCCCATACATTTCATTCATCATAATAGTATAATAATTTATTGTATTCAAAAATTAAGACCATGGAGCTACAGGTTATTAAAATCTATGCTTAAAACTTCATCGAAAAGAATCGACCTTCTCTTTGTAAAATCATTGAATATTTCATTCATATCAGCTATGCAGACTCCATGGGCTAAATAATTTTGAGTTAAAGCAATACAGCAATTCTAATACAACTCATTCTACATATTTTGCTGTTTACATTTTACATAAGTGAAAAATAGGTTTCGTTGTAGAAATAATCAAATTTAAATGATCATTTAAACTCAAATATATTGTAATTGCGTTGTTTCAGTATGTAGATGCACAGAATTTAAGCAAAAATAAAGTTGTTTCAGGACGGATACAATAACTCAATATGAATTAATAAGAACTTAAGAAAATCACGATTTTGAGACAAGATGGATGCCATATATCATTTTGAAGTGGGTCATGTGATCTTTTCATATCATGTTCACGTGATCTCTTCTTATAAGAGGTGTAATTGTTATTTTAATTTTTATTTAAAAAATTACTGAATATATTTCGCAGATTTTTTTTCTATATTTTAGGGAACAATTTGAATATTACATAAAATTTTCGAAGCAATTTGTAAATAAATCCGCTTAAAAAATGTTTGAAAATATAGGTCCCATAGGGCAATGTATTTCAATTTTTCAACCCGGGTTCAATCCAAAACTAATTGTGTGATATTATTCATTTATATTCCCATAGGTCCTACACACCGTCTGCACAACATACTAAAATTTCATTTTGATGAAGTCATTTTTACGGCAGTTATCATGCTAACGGACAGACAGACAGACAGACAGACAGACAGACAGAATGAACAAAGTCATAAACACTTTTCAACTTTGTTGCAAAGTGTTAAAAAAAGGTTCCGTCCTGGAAAAATTCAATTATGTAAATGATACCCTCCTGGAAAAATTCGTGGTCTTGCTCTTATTAGTCTATCCTGGACGCAATATATTTTGTCTAGCTCAAATATTTTGTCTTTGATATTAAATATTTCTTAAACTATAATATATATCGAAAACGGAATATGTCAACGTGTTACCCGAAAATTTCTCTGCAGGTATACCACATTTTATATTTTTGTATGCCATAGTTTTTGTAGTACGCGAAGCAGAGAAAGTAGAGGAACGCTACATTTGTCAAACAGCGGCGGTTGTTAGTTATTTTTTTATAAATATAGAGACACTGCTATTTGCAATGTATTTTACCTACCATACGTAGGAGCATTTGAAAGGAGTTTGGAAACCGGAATCGAATTTCCAATTGATTTACACACTTGAATAATGATAAAGACATGAAATAAATTTTTTATGGAATATTTACATATATATATCCTTGTTGTCATTTTATATCTTTATTTCGAACAATGATGTTTTATATCATCTCAATACTTCTATCCGTATATTATCTCTTTATATTAACAAAAAGTAGCCACCTCCGCTGTTTGACAAATTTATCATTTCTCAAGATTATTTGCTGCGTACCACAAAAACTATTGCATATAAAAATATGAAATTTGGTACACTTGTAGAAAATCTTTTGGGACATACGCTGAAATAAACCGTTTTTTGATATATACTGTAGTGTAAGAAATATTTAATGTCAAAAACAAAATATTTGAGCCTCGAGTTCGTGCCTTGTATAGACTAACAATAGCAAGAACACGATTTTTTGCAGCCAGATACCTACATGAGTGAATTTTTGCAAAACGGAGCCCCTTTTTTAATTTTGATGTAGTTTTTGATATATTATACTTTTTATGTACTTCTGGAGTTGACGTTTTTTTTCGTATCGGCACGTCTAGCGATTTGTCTGTCTCTTGCCGTAAAAATTGTAGCATGCAAAAATATGAAATTTGGCACATTTATAGAGAACTAATCATGTAACACGATCAAATAAACCGTTTATAGATGTAAACTTTACTTTGGCATGAAATAGATTGCGCAACGATCAAGGAATTCACTGTTTGGATTCCCTCGGCTAAAAAAAATCCCTGCTTTCCCCTCCTGTGGAAAATAGGTACAGATAAAAAATATATTTCTGAAAGTAGAGTTTTTAGAAAAGATAGATATGAAACGAGCTGTGTGAGCTCAGCGAGTAGGAGGCAAATCCTCCAGAAGGTGATTACGCGAGCAGAGCAGGCAGAGGGCAGAGCCGCCTAGTGTATTGTAAAGAAAGTAAGTTTCTTTGTTAACTTTGAAAGTCTTTAATTCTTCTAAAGTATCTTAATTCTTCTTGGGATTCTGAAGAAAATGACGCCAAAAACAATTGGAAATAATACATAACAAATATTGACAAAATCATAAAAAATGGTCTATCCTTATAAAGAATTTATAGATGCAACTGAAATAAAATGTTACCTTCAAAGTTTCCTTCATAAATTTTATTTTATTTGAGATGTCTTTAACGGCAATTTACTTATTATTTTAAAGTTATATATTTAACCTTACATCATTCAAAATAGTTTTATAACGTTATAGAATTCCAATACTTCTTACGTTTTTACTTAGAGCGCTAACATCATGAATATATTTATTATATTTTTTTATATTTTTTCTTCAACAATCATTCTTACAACTTCCTCAGTGTTGACGGCATTTTTCTTTTACACATTAATTAAGAACTCCAGTAAAAAGTCAAAGAGAGAAATTCAAGTACTTCACGTGTAAAAATAACTGTTGTAGTTCCTATAATAGTTTCCTTCCTTTAAGTAGACTCTTTATTGAATCAATGTATACAAACATGAATTCGTTAAAAGCAAAGAATTGAATTAACCGTAATTAACTCTGTGGTATAATCCAGTCCGTGACACACCCTAATTAAGCAATCGATAGCCATTCATTATGTAATTTCCTTTGAAAGTGAAAGAACTGCGATTTATGTATTATTTGGAGTACATATAATACTTTCAGAATGTGCTTCAATTTGATATTTATTTTGTTGTATTTTGCAATGTATGTTATTTACAATACATGTTATATATAGGAGAAGTATTAGAAGGGATTTAAAAAATGGAATTGAATTTCCGATAGATGTACATTACACTTTGGAGTGAAGGATAGAACATGAATAAAATTTTCATGGTATCTATGTGGGTATACGAGGATCAAACTGAAATTTTAGTGACGGAGCATATGATATGCGCTAGAAAAAATTATCGATCGGATATTTAAATTTGAACTCGTTTATGTCCGCAGACGATAATTTGTGGCAACAGTTACAATTTAGCTATGGTAGAATAAATTTTTAAAGAAAAGAAAAATTATTGAGCTATGATTTTAAAGTGGAAATAAATCAAGAAAGTCTTCAACGCCTATATTTGCGATATGGAAATGATGCTCCATCTCCTGGCACTGTATTCAGATGGTTTACAGAGTTTAAAAGAAGTCGAAATTCTCTCCTGGATTAAAAACACACAGAAAGAACTTTGTCAGCTGTAGTCCTAGAAAATGTGTCGACCATTCGAAAAGTATTAATCGATGATAATCGCTGTACCTACCAAATTATACAGAAGAGATTAATCATTGTATCCGCAGCTATACATAAAATTTCTCATAAAGAACTGCATATGAAAAGATTAGTTTGTCGTTTGGTCTCCTATAATTTAACAGAACACCAAAAAGCGGAGCATGTCAGAAGCAGTAAAGAAACCCTGAAATTACTTAATGATGGTGGAAACCGCATTATTTCTAAAATCATTACTGGTGATGAAGCGTACATACCGTGTTTTGACATTCCAACACGTCAAGAAAGTAAATTATGGGTCTTTGAAGATGACCCTAAACCAACATTGGTGAAAAGATAACGAGCAATGAGAAAAGTAATGTATATTCTTAAGAAGTACAGATCTGGTCACAGCCATAAAGCTAAAGGGATAAACAACAGTTTCAGCTATATGGTACACCATTAAGTGTCTTCCAGAAATTCTTCAGGAAGTGAAGGTTAGGGGGCTCATGTTTCACCATGACAATGTATCTTCTCTTTCGCCAAGAATGACAGTCGAATTCCTTGATCAAAAAAACATCAAAGTGACTGTGGTGGAGTAAAATTTACATAAATATACTACCTATACTTACCCATAGTGTTCCCCAGTTGAACCTGAAATAGTTTAGTGGGATCTAAACAGACCAAAAGTAACTTGCGTTATACTAAAAGAACTAGTCGAATTTGTGACCACTAACACATTTATTAAAACACATAAATAATCAAGCATTAATAATAATAATACAAATACAATACACTTGAAACTACCATGTTTGACATATGGGGTGTACTGGATTATAAAGTAAATTGCTACTTCTATTCTCGTAAATTAAAATTCTAGTTGTTCAGTGAGGGACAATTCCCAAAGCTTAAATTTACACTGACATTTTGATTGATATTAGTATACAAATAATAGATTACATCATAATTGAAAATTAAAGAAACAATGCCTACACACCGATGAAATGGGTTGCAATTCAAATATCGAAAATTCCAGTTCTTAGTGCAGTATTCCAGGTATGCGCTGTAACACACTTGATGGAAACACACGAATTTCGGAGATGACGTCAAATGGAGATACAGGAGATTCTATCCTGAATTATTACGGAGTTGTGGATCACAGTCCGCTATCCTCTCCATCGCCCAATTGTCGGTTGGCCCAGCGATTCCTGAAGATCAAGAAACTACATGCAGGCCGCTGACGATGAGGTCGCTTCCCGAATTGCTTTACGGTGGCATTCCTCCACACATGCCGTACCGATGACGGTTGAAGCACTCAGCTGACGGGTGTCGAGGGCTGCATAGAGGCCCACGGTTGGTACCTCGCAAACGCTCCGCTCATGTCGACTCGGTCGTGAGATGAGAGCAACACTGCTGTCGAGGCACGTTCTTGCAGTTCACACAGTTGTCACGGCGTGAATGCAGTTTAAAGGGTCCAAAGGGGTAGTCCATACTACGCCGTCTATTTTCAGAGCTTTGAGGTACTACGTGGCAAACGTAGTGAAGTCCTTGCTGCTCAGTTGAGATCCAATGCCCGATGTCTGGTTCCGCCATAGTTCGATTTGGCTTAGAGCTGCCATTGACTTAATTTGCTGAATGGTCGAGTCTGGCTACATTCTACACATGAGTACACGTACTCGTTGCAAGGTACAAAAGGCGTTGGTTTCGTAATATAGGCATGGGGTTGCCTCTTGAAAGTGGAAACGGATACCGGTGAATATAATGCGTCAAAATGCATTTCGAATCGGGCTTCAAAATAAGTGCACATCTACACTTGGAGACCTTCTCTCACGTGATCAGAATGGGGTCTAATTTTACATTTTAAAATCGAGTCCCTTCAAATTTTGAAGAGGGCGGAACAAAATTTGGGTGGAAGTCACCTCTTCCTCTGATTCGATATTTCACTTATGTGTGAGAAAAGGGCGGTTCTTATTCCGACCAATTGATTGGGATGCGTAGTGTCACTCATTTCTTATGCGTCTCAACAGAAATTGATAAACGGAGGGATCCCCATAGCCGGGAGGTCCGAGATCGTGCCCCGAAGTGTGCTAACACCTGACAGGAGCTATAAATTTCTAGAAATTTATAGTTTGACAATTTGACATTTGTTACAAGCTCTATTTTTACGAAATTTGCAACCACTGTCCCGGATCATTCAAACGGTGGCACCAAACTGTCCCATTTTATCTGTGATGAGGCATCGTTAAATCAATATTAACCATGCACATTACGTACATTGAGTAATTGCTACTCCCACCCCCTTTCAGTCTTGCGGATAACCCCGGGCGTGAAACGTATTTGCATTAAGTGCAAATAATATAAAACATCAAAGTGATAGGACATCCACCCTAGTCTCCTAATCTTGCTATGTGTGACTTTTGGCCATATTTTAATCTAAAAAAAATTACGTGGGCGTCATCTTCATTCTAAAGATGAGATTGATGAGGCTATAAGGGCATATTTTTCATCGATGTTAAGAAATGGATGGCTTGAAACATTTAATCTTTGGAAAATTCGCCTACAATGTGCATTAATGTAGGAGGAGAGTACTCTGAACACTCCCAAGAGTAAGTTTAACTTGTACCACTTAGACTTATCTCAAAAATTCCAGTGTGACCCTCATATATGTGTGGTTATGTGACATTTTCTGTATAGAGGTCGATCTATGCATAAACATCGAAAGTTAAATCACTTATTCTTTATACTGATACCAAACAAATTTTAGTACGATTGATTAAAATATAATTTAGCACCTCTTTATGATTTAATCAATCATACATAAGTAATCAACAAAAACATATAAGTATTTCGTAAAAATCAACATAATCTGAGGTAAAATATTAAATATGTTTAAATATATTAATGTAATACTTTTCTTGTAGCTTAATGTTTAATGAGAGAAAATACAATCAAATCCGTTTCTCTGGGATTAATTGTTCCCGATATATTTTTCATTTATTTTTAGGTTTTGCCATATTAATGCCTATTTGAATTCGCTAAGTTTAAATAAAAAGTTGAATGAATTCGACAAGTGTTTAATGAAAATAAAAATGTATTGTTGTTGTTGCTTTTAAATCCAATGGTCTAGAAATATCCTAGACCAAGTCCATAACACCATTACTTTTTGTAAAAATGTATTAAAACTGCAAATTCGACACAACTTGAATCAAGTATAGGTAACAGCTATAAATTTGTAACTTGCAAATGTACTATTTGTCATAAGTAACAAATGAAACATTCGACTAGTACTTCAACTAAGTCTGTTTAAGGGGACAGTGGATGTTCAAATGAGCAAAATATGACAAAAATTAGAAAATTTTGTTATTGTCACAATGTTATTATTCACTTTATTTTACATTGATTTGAAAAAACCGCATTCGACTCAAATGTTTACTTTCTAAATTATGAAGAGACGAACGTTGTAATCCACAAAAAATTGTGTTGAAAGTATACTTTAGGATGTGTTTCTCTAGGAATGATATTATTAATATTTTTATAGATTTAAAATATTCCTTGCGTTCTAAGTTTTGATCTAATTATATGGAATCTATAGGATATATTCTATATATATAAATATTAACACAATTGTATATATATTTTCGAATTCGAATATTTTAAGTGACATAAATGTGAAGAAAAGCTTAGCTATACGTAAAAGTTTGATGGAAATAAGTTTTCCAATTGGAGAATTTATATTTTTTTAAATAAATTGAAGATGGATTAAGAAATTAATGCAAAAATTGGTTCTTATTAAACTGTTAAATCAATACAATGTGAAATTAGGAGAAAAAAAAATAAAATTTATGCGGAAGGAACATTTTAAAATGTCATTAAATTTTTTTTATTTTTTTTTACTTTTTTAAATAAAAGTGTAAACTGCATCGACATTTTTATTAGATTTGATAAATGTATGATAAATTTATCATATGTGAAAAAAATTATATCAATTTGATCAAAATAAAAAATGTTGGATTTCAACGTGCATTGTCCCCTTAGGAAGAAAGAAACACACATCAAGTCGCATGTTAAAAAGCCAAATGAACTGCCTGCTGTAGAGGGGAGTTCATAATGACAATGAAAACTACAAATTACCCAGTTGACATGAGGCAAACCCTAAACACCGAATCCTATAAGTCAGTTTTTATCTCAACTATAGGGTAATGCGCAGTCTCTGGCAAGAGGCACTAGGAGGCTGAGCTTCAACTTGGCCATTCAGAAAATTGTATGCTTACACTCGTTATGGAAACCAACTGAGGAGTATAGATGCTCAGAAAAGAAACATGACCTGTGCGGTCAACCACAGAAATATTGAGTAAGTGTAAAAATGGATAGAAATTATCATATTACTGAAGGAGCTTTAAGCGTCCTATTTCGGCACACATAGCTGTCACGAATTGAAAGGTTAAGTATGTAAAATGGTCTCACATTGAGGCAACCGACGAAATAAATGGCTAAAATAGAACGTTTCAAGTATATGTTATGATTACTCGCCGAAACCACTAATTAGTCAAGGACTCAATTATAACCTCTGTTACTGATGGTGAGCCCCGTTATCAGACGGTTGGGATGACGTGCTATATTAATTAATATGCTATGTAAAAATTTTAATTTGTAAATTTTCCGATTTTCAGTAAAGTAATGAAAATGTTGTTTCCTGTCGTCACTTAATAAAGCCTAATTACTCAGTTCATTTATTGGGGAACCGATATATATATATATATATATATATATATATATATATATATATATATATATATATATATATATATATGTATATGTGTGTGTGTTTGACATTAACTAGAATGCTTGTGGTTTGTCTAACACGAATAATTGAATATCAGTTTTAATAAATGATCGATTTGACTATTTTGAATTTCTTTGTAAAAAGTTTATTTTTGTCTCACAGTCTATTATAATCTTTACATATCTATCTCACAGTCAGCATTCTTTGAAGCAGGACAATTGGTCAGTTGGACGAGTTTACAATAGCCAACTTATATCAATAATCCCAATCAGTTTCCTTAGTTCTGTTCCCAGTTTCAATACATAATTCATCTTCACTGTAGTTTCCATTTATGTGTTATTTTTCGTGCATTTGTATATTAAAAAAACTAAAAATATGTATAGGGAAGCCACGTTCAACCCCTAAGTTATAACATATAACTTTACCTCCGTAGCGTGTAATTTTCAATGTTTTGTAAATTAATTCAAGATGCATTTTAAAAATGGAGATTCTGTTAGATACCACTGAGATTTCTAAAGTGGTGAGTGTAAAATAATTTCTTTTTGTCGCTAGTGTAAGAGTATGATATAAAACTAGTTCCTGTAGTGGGAATTTGATTACACATTCTTAAAAGTTGAAATAGGTCTACAAGTTCCCTTTTGTTAACATTATTTCTAGAATTAATTAATCTTCAGGTGGCGTTAACTGATCTATACGGATTAGCGAGTTATGGCTACTGTCCTATGCATAATAGCATATTTTTTAGATAAAAATATATAAACGTCACGAAAGTTGGATAAAAAGAATGATGATGAGAAGACGGCGTGTCAAACCCTAAAATGGGATTTGATAGATGCATGATTTATATGCGACACGAAAGATGCATTGAGCCTTTCTGATTCTTTTATAAGTTTCAACGACAGCAGAGGATAAATTCTTACTTTATCTTCTTTCATTTTATTTTATTTAAGATGAACATTTAAAGTGAAATATATATATTTGCACATTTATAATATGATGCAAAATATATCTATATATTTTTATTTATCACACGTGTATAATTTTTTTTCTCAAAAACATTCACTTAACACTGCTGTTTGAAGGATTCAACTTTCACTGTTCGTAAATTTTTTTTCTTATAAACTGGCAACTAATTTACATCATACGCAAACAAAAATATTCCGCAAATTATCCTATTTCTGTGTATGCAACTGTTACTTTCAAGCAAATCTCAAAATGCACTATTTTCTGTTGTTCAGTGTCATTGCTGAAAGTGCCATAATGATCGGCATGGTTCTTTATTTTATTTCGTTCCATAAAATGTCCATATTCATGCAATGCCAGAACTTTCTGTGAGACTATAATTTTTAAGTTTACTGGAATGACAAATTAACAAGTAATTAAATTTTTAAGCGTTCTCATTTGGTATATTTCTGTTTTCAATTTCGAGAAAAATAACGACTGTTGATATTGATTATTAAGTCTAAAAATTGTTGATATTAACTAAGTTGATATTAACTGTTGATATTAATTGTTGATATTAGTTGACATTAATTGCTGATGTTAACTGCTGCTATTAAATAATAAACTTTTAGGCACTTAAAGCACAGGATATACAATAAATCATCAATTCATCATTTAAGAACAAGGAAAGAATACTGTTGTTGTTGAAACCCAGACCATCCGACCTACCAGAAAGGTGTAAGGTAACTGTTTGGACGGTCGGGAAGTGCCACCCAATTTAGACCGGAATCCAGTGGGGGAGGCATCCACAGGGACCGTACCCTCCTTCCCCTACCACCAACCTCTCGGAAGGACTTTCGGACCCACATGTTTAACGTGATCGTACAAGGAAAGAATACTGTGAAAATCGTGTACGCTTTTGAACAATAGCATTACATTTTATTCTTTGTTTAGTCATTTAGTCGATTTTCTTCAACTTACAGATTTTCTCCATTGTACGATATAAAAAATATCAAAATAAAGTAAAGCTTTTCTCACTGTTAAATATATGATTGACTTGATACATTCTGTGAGAAAAGTTAAATGATCCGTACATTGAAAAAAAATCTACAAAAATTATAAAAACAATAGCTGGAGGAAAATATTTACACCTTGTTTTCTTATTTTTGAACAAAAGTTGTATGTAAGACTTAAAAATGTAACTGAATAAACTGTTTGTGGAAATAACAATTTATGTTAACCCAAGATTATTGTTAATACCTTAAAAAACTTTTACATCGCTTTTCACGTCGTATTTTATAAATATATGATACACTTAATTATTTGATATTACTCAAAACTTGATATAATAATTATTTTAGAATACATCTAGCTGCATTGCTAGTAGGATATTTACTACCATATCTAAATATTTAAATTTGAAGTAATTCAAAATTGTTGAAGATTAAATTTCTTGGAGGTGGGATTATTCGAAATTATTTAAAGTAGAACACTCGAAAAGAACAGTATTTTACGGAGCTAATATTGTACAACTGGAATTGCAAACAAATGAGTTGTCCGAACGTATAATTTACAATAAAGCGCTTATAATTCGTTTCTGAAGGATTGATATAAAAAACTCTACAAATATGTGCAAGTTCATAATAAGTTCAATTCCCTTTTTTAACTTTTACTTGATTTTACTGACATGCATTTTGATTATCGTACGAAATTATGGTAAAATTTTAACACATTTTGTCTTTGCTAATTATTTGATTGTGATAAATAAACTTATAGAATAATGTATTGTGAAGAGAGAAAATTATCTATATTATCAAAATGTGGTATCAGGAAATATGACGTCAATTGAAACATCGTGTGCAATGGAATTTTAGCCCCAGATAACAATAAAGCAGACAGGCTGACGCGAGGACTTGATGCAAGACTTGAAGCCAAGAAGATTATATTATGATGGGGCGATAAAGAATTGCCATACACATCGAAAGGTCACATAATCCGTAGGATCTCAAGCATTATATATATATATATATATATATATATATATATACAGTATATATATATATATATATATATATATATATATATATATATATATATATATATATATATATATATATATATATATATATATATATATATATATATATATATATATATATATATATATATATATATATATATATATATATATATATATATAGTAGCCATGCGCTTATTTGGACGTTCAGATCCAGACTTGTACTTAAAACTCTGCCCTGAAAAATGAACTCCTGTTGATTTCTGAATCATACGTATGATTATACTATATATATTGATTTCGCTGTACTTTACTTGAGCTGTACTTACGGATTGAGTGATTTTAATACAAATATTTATTAAAAAATACCGTAACTTTCTAAGCGCTCAAATGCGAATAACGCAAGCATAATTCTAATATCAAACATGTGTTGTATCCAATCCTTTATATGCACGTGCTTGTTGCCATTTAGCAAATTATATATTACTTAAGTTAGTCACCCTCGGAATTACAACATTTGATCCTTACTAACGTAGGCACAACGATACAAGCATTATACTGGTATGCTAAATATTTGAGTTAAACGATAAACTGGGTGCGTATAGGTAAATGAACTGTGAAGAAATATGTGAAATATAAAATCATCTGCCGATTTAAGGACGGCAACTGTGAAAAAGATCTCACTTTTATCATCCTCTGTTCACTAAAGATGAATGTTACACAATAAGAAAGCAATTTCCCAAATGATTCGTGGAAATGAGCAATTTCCACTTCCTCGAGTCTAGAGGAAAGCCCTTAAAAACAGTTGGGACATTTATAGACTTTTTATAAAAGTAAATTGCTGTTAAGGAGTTACATGATATTTCTATGAAACGAGAAAAGAAAATAATTTAAACAGTACCCCCAGTTTCATTCATAAAAGGACAAATGCTCTAAACACCACCACATTAAAAATCAACCTCGAATTTGATACTCAAAATCTTTCTGGAAGAAAAAATCTTTTGGGGCGTGTGTGCGTGTGGAACAAATAATGTGTGTGTCGAAGTCCTAAAATATAGATTTATAAAAAAATAGATTGTTTAAAATGAGCAAATATTCCTTAATGTAATATTTTTCTTCGGGAGTGGGTTTCTCTAAATTGATTTTTTGAACTCGTAAAAGCCATATCGTATTAAGGTACTATGGTATAAAAAGAAACTTAAAAATTAAAAAAAAACTAAAATATATTAATATATATATAAATATATATATATATATATATATATATATATATATATATATATATATATATATATATATATATATATATATATATATATATATATATATATATATATATATATATATATACAAATTTTCTTAATGTATCCTATTTTCATTTTTTAACACTTTACAACAAAGTTGAAAAGTGTTTATGACTTTGTTCATTCTGTCTGTCTGTCTGTCTGTCTGTCTGTCTGTCTGTCTGTCTGTCCGTTAGCACGATAACTGCCGTAAAAATGACTTAATCAAAATGAAATTTTAGTATGTTGTTCAGACGGTCTATAGGACCTATGGGAATATAAATGAATAATATCACCCAATTAGTTTTGGATTGAACCCGGGATGAAAAAATGGAATACATTGAGCCCTATGGGACCTAATTTTTCAAGCATTTTTTAAGCGGATTTAAAATTCACAAATTGCTTCGAAAATTTTAGGCAATATTCAAATTGTTCCATAAAATATATAAAAAAAAATTCAGCGAAATATATTCAGTAGTTTTTTAAATAAAAATTAAAATAATAATAACACCTCTTATATGAAGCGATCACGTGTCCATGATATGAAACGATCACATGACCCACTTCAAAATGATATATGGCATCCATCTTGTCTCAAAATCGTGATTTTTAAAGTTCTTTCTAATTCATATTGAGTGTTGTATCCATCCTAAAACTACTTTATTTTGGCCTAAATTCTGTGCATCTACATACTTTAACAACGCAATGACAATATATTTCAGTTTAAATGCTCATACAAATTTGATTATTTCTACTATTAAGCCTATTTTTCACCTATGTAAAATGTAAACAGCAAAATATGTAGAATGAGTTGTATTAGAATCGCTGTAATTCTTTAACACAAAATCATTTAGTCCATGGAGTCTGCATGGCTGACATGAATGAAATATTCATTGATTTTAGAAAGAGAAGGACGATAATTTTCGATGAAGTTTTACGCATAGAGTTTTATTTACTTGTAGCTCCATGGTCTTAATTTTTAAATAACATAAATTATTATAGTATTCTGATGAATGACATGAATGGGGGAATTATTTATGAATGAAATGTTGCTTTTATAGAGAGAGCCAGGCGTGTTATTTTTTCTATGACGTCATTTGAATGGATTTCAGTTGTTTTCGATGAAGTTTTCAAATATAATAAATTATCGTAGTATTGTGATTATTCTAAAATTATTACCGAGGAATGTATCACATTTTAGAGATGTAACCAGGCAATTTATATTTTAATGCCGTCATTTGAATGAAGTTAATTTTTTTCGATGAAGGTTTAAGGTTTCAAATATAATAAATTAATGTAGTATTGTGATAAGTTTTAAAATATTACCGAGGAATGTATTGCATTTTAGACATGTTTAAATAAAATTGCATTGAAGTTGGAAAGTGTTTCATAATCAATGCTTTAAGCATGATTGATCTTTCTTGTTCATTTTGTGATGCCTGTAGTATGAGTTGGAGTATTTATAGTAATGTACTATTGCTCTGTCTGAAACAGATATGTGTTTGGGTTAGTTAGAGTAGTTAGAGTTAAATACTCAGACCTGAGGGGGAATTTAACTCTGACTAATCATCGGATTTGGGCGGGTGCTGTTCTTTTCTCTTATCGGCATTATGGCCGTGAATTTGCTTCTATGGTGATGTTAATATTACCTGAATTTTCTTATTATTATTACGAACTGTTTGAGATAGGGTATGTCAAATACCTGTTTTTTGAGAGGTTCTTCATTTGGAATAGACGCTGTCCCACCCGTAAGAAGAAGGTTAAAGCTCAAATTGTGCTAAGCTTATTCCAACCTTTACTCAACAAAGGCTATTTCTCAACAGCTGATAATTTATTTATGTCACCTGACCTGTGCGATAAACAAATTTCATTTCAAAGTGCCTCATATCGCAAGTAAACCGCAAAGGTGTTCCAAAGAAATCAATACAATAAAACTAATTTAAAAGGCAAAATCATTGGTTTTCAACGAGGAAAACTAGTAGCAATGAAATTGAAAGATAATAAAGATGTTTATTTGCTGAGTACTATTCACAATATTGAAATGAGTAAAGTTTCTATTAACAAAAACGATGGTAGAAAACCAAAATTTGTAATCGATTATTGTAGTGCACAAAATAAGTATTTTTAGCATTGGAGTTTATAATTATGATATCACCCAGAATTAACATGGTCGTAAATCGTAAAGTTATTACGATTACATAATAACCCACGTAACCCTCATAATAACCCAGCATAAATTCTTTGTGCGAGTTCCTGGAATAAAATTATTAATTATACTACAGAATTAACTTCACCCAATTTAACTTAAAAAACATTTTTCATTAAACACATTATAATTATGATCAAATTATAATAATTATACACACATATTTAAGGAGGAGGCTATGTGTGGGATACCAGATATATTTATTTCCGAAATTCATTATGACATTTTATACTAGCAGATTTGCACATACCTCTGTTTTTGTCTTTAGACGCTGAACTGCATGTTGGATTTTAATTGTTGCTTTTGGCATTGCACTCAACAAATCTCGCTATTTTGCAAATTCTGGACTGTACTCCTATGGACTGTACGTTCACGTACTCCTCTTCGGCGATCATTGCCTCAATTTTATAAAGCACACAACTGATACAAAAACTCATGGCTAAATTATCATAATAATGTCTGATTAACTCTCAATAGAGACTCATGACTGAATGTAGCCCACTCTTAAGTGGACGCTCACTGAATAATGAACGTTATCTCTCGAACTTCCACTATGTGAATACTGACCCCTGCCATTTTAACCTTGTGCCTGTTGCCACAGCGTTTTTTGCCTGAGGTCGAGATACGCCTATCGTATCTCATTGGTTTACCTCAGGGCAATGTAACAACACTTCTTCATTGGCTAAACCTTTAACCAATCCTATGGTTTCATCTTTTGCCTCCAGTAACTTTTCTGACTAACATACCTGTAAATGATGTCCCCTTATTTATGGCTTTCGTGCCTATGAGTCTGGGCTCTTTGTTTAGACTGTTATATATCATAATTATTTACATATTACACAGCCTACATGTTTCCAGGTCTCCACAATTACAATTTATCAATGGCAGGTGTTAATAGAGCAGATCAAAATTTATCGTATTACGATACAGTACGAAAAAGGCTGAAGGTTTATTATAAAATAAATATCCAGGCACTTGCTTGATCAAATTATTTTCAATGCTTTTATTCTACAGAGAAAAGTAACATCCAGAAATATAACATTTATTGACTTTAGAATAAAAATCATTTAGGAAATAATATAAAAATACAATGATTCTACCACAATGGCTATAAAATCAGGAAGGTGAAATATTATTTTTCTACAATTTAAAATATAGTTATGATATAATAAAGATATTCTATTTATTTTGTAAAGATATCAATAGAAAAGAAACATTTTCAACTAATTGAAAACTACCGTGCTGATGCTTACGATTTGAAGCAGTTTACATGGATCACGCACTTTAAACGACCTGCCGACAGAATTTATTTGTATTAATTATCATTGCTCCATAATAGATAAACGATACAATTATTTGCTTTTGTTTCGAATAATTATATAAATATACTAATTACAAAATAGTCTGAGTTCTAACTTAAAACAGAATGTCCTTCATATGAAATTTCATAGTGATATGCGTATATATTCTTGAGAAATTGCACCTGCTGCTCCCAGTCGTATATATGCTGATGGAAATATTTCCAAAAATGTTCGAAATGTACACCCAATTAGTAATTGAGCCTGTCAATTACAGAAAAATTAATACCATTAAAAAAAATTAAGCTGCAGCTTTTAATGTGTTATTTCTTGTTAAACAATGTATGGTGCCTTTTAACAAAATTAGTTGTCTCACTTAAACATTGGGGCAGTTAGATTATGTCCCGTGCTGACATAAAGAACTGAAACTTTTTACTAATATAAAACGTTTTATTTCTTTATGTCACCGGTGGCAATCCCCCTCTCCCTATTTTATCCACCCCGGAAAAAAACATAAATTCTGGATTTGTTAGGTTCGACTTAGGGGCCGATACTATAAATATTCAAAATTCATCATTCTAAGCCACCAGACGGTTGTTTGAGGATCAGATATTACATTACCTCCACTCCTCCTCAATAATTTTTACTCCTGGTGAGAGAATCAAACATTTGACTACGGCAGATTCTATCCCGTTGGTCTATATTATAAATATGTAGATATTCAACTTTCTAGGCCACCAGGGGCGTCTGGAGTGTGAGAAGATATTCTGAGACCGATTATTCCTCCCGCCACCGCTAAGGCAGAACAAAAACAGTTAATTTAGGCACTGTCGCGTAGTCGATTCTATAAGTGTGAAAAGATTCAGTCTTCTTTGTGAATGGAGTATCTTCTAGAAGGTTTGAAAAGGCTTTAGAAATAAAAACACATTTTGTTCATCCACGAAGGGGGGTAAATCTAAATCCAGTTCAGTTAGATTATGTACTAGAGTTGATTGTATATGTCTGCAAATATTTTTGTACTCTACGTCAGTAAAAGGCTACCTGAGGTCAGAAATGACAAAAACAAGTTAAATACGTTAGACTATAGGTTTTTAACCGATTTACCGCGGGGACCTGTAACGATTTAAATGATATTCAGGTGCACCTAAGAGAGGAAATGATTATTACTTTTTGTTCAGAAAAAAGTTTGATGTCTGAATGCTTTCGAATATTTTGCCATGACCACTTCAGATATAGGAAAGCCGTAGAAAGAACATAGTTGGTCAAGGGCGCCGTTTGTTTAAAACTTTAAGATCCAATGCGTTAGATATTTATATATATAGTGATTTGAAAAGTGTAAATAAAAATATACGTTTGTATTTTGTTTTTTATTATGATAGAATAAGACTTACACAATATGAAATATAAATGAATGTTGGCTAGTCGGTTAATAACACTTCAGATATGTTTACATCATAGATATGTAGATGCTGATCTTAATGGACTAAATAGACTGTATCATTATATGATAATATATATTTTGATAGTATTTAGAAAAATATTCTAAAAATTCTATAAATCTGCGTGCGCAATTTATTCAAGAATATTAAAATACACACATTTTGTTTAAATAATAATTCTTACCATTCACAGAAACGCATTTGAAACGTTTATGTCAGGATCGCAAAAACTTATCTCGAATGGAAAATATAAGGTAACATAATATTCCACTTACTTTAAATTTCCATTTTCAATAACTTTCTGCAAAATCCCTCGTGATCCGTATTTCCTGAGATTTTACATCCATGATTTTAAGTTTTTTTATCCGTAGTCAATAGGAAAAATATTTTTTCCCCAAGAATGGAGTTGGCATCAATCAAGTACCCTGTATATGGCTATACTCGAATGTCTTGGTCAACTGGCATGGGAGAGATATTGACCAAAAAATATATTTAAGGTTTCCTTTGACTTTTTTATGTCTTAGAGGAAAAAAATGCTATAAAAAATGTCTTCCCAGTAAAGTAATGGACATCGAACTAAATCCCTTGATATGTATTTTTTATTTTACCAAAGAACGGGTTGGATTATTTCTCATGGATTAATTTTATAAAAGATTTTTACTATTTTTACAATAAAAAATGTTTGTACTTGGAAAGGAAAATGTAGTGAAGTGGTTAAACATTTGACTGGCGTATTTCAAAGAATTTCCATGTGTTCAGCAGTCTTAAAACCAAAATTATGTTTTTGATACTTTACAACATATTTAAAAAGTGTTTATGACTTTGTTCATTCTGTCTCTCTATCCGTTCGCACTATAACTGCCGTATAAAATGTATTTATCAGAATGAAACTTTAGTATGCTGTTGTATGATGAGTTGTATAAGATGAGCTGTGTAAGAATTGCCTAATTTTTTCACCCAAAATTATTTAACGTTGGAGTCTAGAATAAAAGTGTATGAATGAAATATTCAATGCTTTTACATAGAGATCCAGAGGATATATATTTTGATGACGTCATTTAAATAGAGTTCATTATTTTCGTTGAAGCTTTAAATTCTCAAAAATAATAAATTACTGTAGTACTGCGATAATTTAAAATATATCAGCGCTGAATGTATCGCAGTTTAGAGATGTTTAAATAAAATTACATTTCAGTTGGAAAGTGTTTCATAATCAATGCTATATGCATGATTGAAATTTCTTGTTTATTTATATTTGTAGTTCTGCCGCCAGAATTTCAGTGTCCCTGTGCAGGAAATGTTCGGGACTGTCTGCTACCTCTTCTTTTACCATATATTCACATATTTCACTAAATTTTTGTACGACCCCCGGCTGCTAGGTTCCCCCTCCCAGCATAATTATGTAATACATATCCCCGCCCTGACGATTGCCTGCCTATCTGTGTGTGATTCAGTGGTCAAAACATATATCGAACAAATATAAAGTTTAGAATAAATATTGTAACGATTTTTAATAATTTATTCATTGCTTAACGTGTTTTTTTTTTCACACACTCCAGTACTTGACTGCTGATGTAAAAGTATGAATCTCTGCGTATTTATTATATAGACTATAATACAGGTAGTGCCGGACTTTTTATCGGATATTGTTAATGGCATGGGGTGGAAAAACTGAGTTTATCACCAAAATGTGTTTTGACCAGTGTAATAGCCAACACAGGAAAATTAAAATTTGGCATTGGTTATGCACGTTGAAGATATTAAAGATAATATATATATATATATATATATATATATATATATATATATATATATATATATATTGGTTTCAAAAGAATAAGAAAAAGTAATAAAAATGAGATGCTTAAATGGAAGTATTAAGCGACCAAGGGGTATTGTGACCCCCTGTTCTCAGTTAAAGCAAGCTTTAATTCCAAGGAAACACTCCCGGAACCAATACCTGCCCGAAGATATCCTCCATCCGTCCTCATATCAGAAAAAGTAAATTCCGCCGTTAGTATACTAAAAACTCATAGTCTATTACAATTAAATAATAGGAAGCGAAAGGAGGAAACATAAACGTCTAAAAACCTTAACCTTTCAAACACAACAATGACTAAACTTTTACCATGAATGGTAAGTTTCTTCATTTTACGAGTATGATCTCTTCATACGCATTGTAAGGATTATATCAGTTTGTTGAAATTTGCATAAAATATGATATCATAATTTTTGTAAAATGCCTCATAATAATGCCTTAAAAATCGCTTAGGATATGTTTGTTTTACTGCTTCACAAACTAAATTCCGCTGGCAAATAATTCGTTTCCGTTGGGTTGTATTTAGTCTTTTATATCGTTTTAGGTGATTGAGTATTAAGTTGCAGAATACTTCTATATTCAAATTGGTATTCCAGTTAATTATATAGTTGATGTCAAGTCAAAAGTTTTCCTTTTATCATGCAACTTAAAACATATCTTGTCTTTTTCATCGTAATATATACATATATCCAAAAAATCCACCATTTCCTCCCTTTCTTGAAAAGTTTCGATTAGCTCTAAATTTACAGGGTGAAAACTGAAATCGAATTGCTATGTAGTTTCTATATGCCCGATCAGAATGTCGTCTACAAATCTGAAAAATGGGGCCTCATTTAGGATGTGTGTTCCAATTTCATACTTATTTAAATATATGTCGGCCAAAATGGATGAGCATCCACCTCCCATGGGGATTCCGTGTACATGTTGGTAGAAGGAAATTCCGTTATAAAGGATATTTTCATACAAAACGAATTTGATTAAATTCTTGTACTTATTGATGTTGATTTCTAAATGCAAATCGTAAGTTTCAAAGGTTTCAATCATAATATTATAAATATCCTTTAAATTTATGTTATTAAAAATATATTTAAAGTCATAAATTTTTAGATAAAGACGATCAGGAATCTTGCTCAGTTTATCGATAACCTCATATCTGTTGGATACCATTATGTTCCACTGGATTTGATAGTCAGCATAGTAGGCCTTAAAATTTTCAGTAAGATTGCATTTGCCTTAGTTAAGTATTCATCTTAATGTGTTGTTAAACAAATTTCATTCACCCCTCTTTACCACATGTAACTCTTATTCCATTCCTTAACATATATGGAACAGGGAAAAGGGGTTATTTTATACCAATTTAGTACGTGTTTTATTTATAATGTTTTCCTACCATGTTTTTTTTTAAATATTCAACGGCTTGTAGTATAGTACTTTTGATGTCACATTTACATTTCAGTCCATCGTTCTTTCAATTATGCTATACAGAACATATTCTACTAATGATCTATCTCAGGTATATAATACAAGTAAAATAAAAATTATTCTATTATATATATATATATATATATATATATATATATATATATATATATATATATATATATATATATATATACCAAATAAAAGTGACAAGTGAGATTCAAAATTGAAATTTTCAACCATACATCATCATAAAACCAAAGCACTACTCAGAAATAAGCGCCACGCCGCACAAGGTTCCGAAGCAGAAAATAAGCAAAGAAATACGAGGAGAAAGGGATAACCAAATGCTTTGTATATAATGGTTGGTGAGGATTGCGACTCCCCCTCCCGTTTAAAGCAGCTTTACTGACTAGGCAACGCTCACGCTACCAATACAAAGGACAGGTTGGTCCTCTAAGCGTGAAAATACGAAGGCACCCGGAGACAGAGGATCAGGAACCACAGAACAGAAGGACACCACAAGACCAAATGATAAACCATCCCTACATACTGTCTTTTATATGAGCATTTGTACGCATGCGTGCATACACTATAGGAACGGATAAACTTTATAAACATACAGAATTAAGAAGTAAACCATCAAAATCCATGTGATCTTTGAAAAAAGAATCATAACAATCCGTTAAGAAATATAAAGGATAAAGTTTTTTTAATGCCTCTGATAAAATTTTAAAGTTGCTAACATTGCAATTCCTCTTAAACCTGTAGTTGTCCCGGGTTCTCCTGAAGTGTCCTAGTATAATGTTTCTGAAACTGTTTTTTGCAAGACACGTTTGTTTTACAATTGATGATATGATTGAGCTTAATTCTATATAATTCTCTTTTATCATATAATGTTGTATAATGGCCGTAGAGTCTATGTTTTTTTATTGAGATATCCAGAAAATTCATATTATTTTTAATAGTTATATTATTTTTAATAGAAACGCACACACACACAAATATATGTATATATATATATATATATATATATATATATATATATCATAAATATCCTATACAAGCCGAAACATAAAAAATCACACTTTTTAGGCGCTTAGGTGCTCAACAGAGAGGATTCAAATAGCAATCCATAAAGGAATAGAATGAATGTGAAAGAAATGTACCACAAATTGTTCGCGGGGGGTTGTGACCCCCGCTCTCCGGTTAAGCAAGCTTTATGTTACGACGACACTCCCAGTAGCCGATGCACTGCTATAGAAGAGAACACAATTGTATAAAAATACAAAGAGGGAAAACATGAAACATTTTAAATTATTAGCCCATATTTAGGAGGAATCATTGACAGAAAAAACCTTTATTTAGTCTAATTAAATTAAAAACATCCAACATTACCACAAGTCATATATCTGTTATCCAACATTGAAATCATTTATCAAAACCATTGAAGTAAAGTATATTGTACGTTTATATCAAATTCTTCAAGAAATGCTGTTAAAGGTTCAACATAAGACGCGGTATAGTTCACTTATACAATCAAACCTTCAATGATGAATAATAGCCACAGCAACTTCATATGTATAAAAGGCACTGGCGTAAAGCCAGTAAATCTACATGCCACTAGGTCTTTTTTTAAGTATAAACGATAGCTGTCAGTCACGGTTATATCATAAAAACCGCATATGATGTCATTTAAAAACCTTTTAGGAAAACCTTGTGTAATAGTACCATGCAGGAAATGTAAGTCGCAAAAAAAATGTCGATCATTAGCTTTGCTATTTAATCGTTTGCTGCGAATGAGTTGATTTAACGCCTTCCTTCTCGCTCTTGTCAAAATGACGGGGTGAGTTTTCGCCCTCTATTTCTCGTGCCCGTGATATTTTCGGGCTGGAGTGTTCAAAAGTTACGCGCCAAAAAGATTAAAACCAATTCATTTCTTTTGCCCCGAAAATTTTTTATTTCTCATATTACACAGCAGATGGCAGTACCAGTATATTTTTAATGTATTTGTAGATATTTAGTTTATTTTAAACTAGATGGCAGCACTAATCAAACATTAGTATTTTTGATATGTATTTTGTAATCTGAGAACAGTTACTTAGTCTCGTTGTGAATACACGTGTTTTGTGTTCTGGGATAAAATATATTTTTTAATATTCTGTACATTATGGAGTCAGAGTCAGGAAGTGAATTGGATTCTAATTTTAGTATAAATGGATCCGAGAGTGATTCTGAAATAACTGATTTTTATGAAAGTTCGGTTAGTGAATCTGAGAGCAGTGATGATGGATCTGTACTGTTGCCTGGACGAGTATGGACGAAAATTATTTCTACTTCAGTTGATCATGCACCCCCACGTTTTAAGTTTTTAGGAACACCAAAGGTAAATATAAATTTTGATCAAGTTCTGGTGTCTTACAATATTTTGAGTATTTTGTAAATGACAATTTTGTGAATCTCATCGTTTCGGAAACAAATAGATATGCCGAACAATGTAAACATTCTCCAGTATTCCGCCTGTCCAAAAATAGAAAACCTTGGACACCTGTCACGAAGGAGGAAATTCTTAAATTTCTCAGTATAATTATTCTACAAGGCATTGTAAAAAAAACAGATACAAAAATGTATTGGAGCAAAAAACATTCAATTTCAACACCTTTTTTCAGAATTATAATGCCCTGCAAAAGATTTTACGAATTACACAAGTTTCTGCATTTTGCAGATGATGAAACTTTTGATTCTAGCACACATCCAAATCCCAAGCTGTATAAAATCTGGCCAGTGTTAGAGCGCCTGTGTAAATTGTTTCAAAAAGCTTTAACGCCTGGACGTGATATTGTAATTGATGAAACCCTTATGCTCTTCAAAGGTCGTTTAGGATGGCGACAATATATGCATAAAAAGATATCCAGTTTTGGAGTTAAATCCTTTTTATTATGTGAATCAAGTTCGGGGTATATATGGTCGCAAATCATATATACAGGAAAAGGTACGGTTTTTGATCCGAAGCATGAAGAACTACCCCAATCAATTCAAGTCGTGATGTCACCCATCAAGCCACTGCTAAAACAAGGATATTGTCTGATAACAGACAATTTTTATACCTCGCCAGAATTGGCAGACATGCTTTTAAAATTTCAAACAGACACTTATGGAACTGTAAAATTAAACCGAAAAGAAATGCCTCAAGAACTGGCAAAAAGCGAAAATGTTGCTTTTCGTCGAGGTAAAGTTCTTGCCATGAAGTGGAAAGACAAGAAAGATGTTACCATGTTGGCTACAGTCCATACAAATGATATGGTAGATGTACAGTGTCATAACAAAGTTGTCAAAAAACCTACAATTGTCACTGATTACAACAAAAATATGGGAACAGTAGATATTGTAGACCGATATCTTGGTGATTACTCTATTGATCGAAAAAGAGGAAAGAAATATTATATGAAAATATTTTTTCATTTGTTAGATCAAAATATTTTGAACTCATATCTCATATACAAAAAACAAGGTGGAAAAAAATCCCATTTGATGTTTCGGTTATCTTCAGTAGATGAACTTATTGAAGTGTATCAGTCATCAGACACCATTCCAAAAAGAGGCCGGCCAAGCTTTGAGAATAATCCCAACCGTTTGATTGAAAGGCATTTTATTAGACAGATACCCCCAACTGAAAAGAAACGACAACCATCAAGAGAATGCAAAGTTTGTTGTTCCAAAAGAGACGAAAACAATAAGAGATGTAGGAAGGAAACTCGGTACTACTGACCTGATTGTGACGTTGGTTTTTGCATCCCATGCTTTGAAATTTATCACACAAGAAAAAATTACTAATCTTTATTTATATCAAATGTAAGTTTAATAAAGTTCTCTTTTAATGGCAAAACGCTTTTCTTAAAACAAAATTTCTTAAATTCTTCTGGCGGCCTGGAAAATCAACATTGTCACAATAACCCTGAATGTTGGCTTTTCATTATTTTTTTTTTTTATTTCAAGCCAAAAAAAAATCCAAAAATTAAAAATGAATGCATATATTGTTCACACACTTATTTTTATATAATTTTCTTGAATAAAAACATAGGCACTTTTATAACCGTTTTCTTGAAAATTATCCGATCATTAAGGGGTTAATATGATATTTACGAACACATTTTTTGGTAAACAGGAATTCCATAAGATAATATGATTCTTTTTCAAATTTAAAATCCCTGCGTTTATCGTACAGACGGAAACCCGTAGAACCACCAGAGAGCTTACATATTGATAAATCCAGAAAATTGAGACTTTGATCGTTGTTATATGGAGTTTCAGTTAATTTTAAGCTGTTTGGATAAAATCCGAAATCCATAATATACTCTTTATTACTACAAGTCAACAATATACCATTAACACGTAACGTATGTATAGCAATTCATTCAAGAGATGAGTGGCCTCATCATATTTGTTTAAGTATATATATATCAGGAAGAATAGGAAAAACATGCTCCACCCATCGGAATTCCTTGTCGTCGCGACATAAAGCTTGCTTAAGGGGGGAGCGGGGATCACATGATCCCCCCCCTAACAATAATATAAAATGTACTAAATACGTATAAATTGTAAATGTGATGTCCTTATAAAAACTCATGTAAAATGTTAACTTTCTGTACTTTCTATGCTTCTTTTACTCCAAAAATGGATCTTTTAGCCCCACTTTGGCCCGCGGTGGAAAGAATCTGAACTTTTTTTGTCGTTTAAAAATCAAATCCCCATGGTCTAAATAGCACTTACAGCAAATTTGTTTGAGTTTGGACAAACACTTTGCTCACTATTGGTCTCTAAACACCTCTAATGTAAGTATGGCCTCCCTGTATATTATATACACGCCGCCTTCGGCGACCAGTCTGTTCGCTACTCTTGAAAATTCTGACCATGGCAACTCGCTGGTGCCATAAACAATTTTAAAACAATATAAATAATTTAATACTCCAAAATAAGCATTGGTGATTTAATACTCCAAAATAAGCACAATACAAAATACAAAACAAAGGTTGCATTGTAATAGCCAAAATAATAATGTTAGAAATTTCTTCACCAATGATTATTACTACTCTAAATAAACATTAATACTCTCAAGTACTTCACTCGCGATTATTACTACATTAAATAAACAATAATACTTTAAAATAAACATAAGATAAAATCCACAAGAACGGTTGCAGAGCAACGGTAAAAATACTAATGTTTGTAATTACTTCATCCGTGGTTATTTAATACTCACAATTAAACACAATATAAAATTAAAAACAACTTTTGCATTGGAAGGGCAAAATTACTAATGTTTGAAATTACTTCACTGGTCGTAATTTAATACTCTAAAATAAACATAATATTAATTCCTCAAAAGCGGTTGCATTGCAACGGCAAAAATAATAAAGATTGAAATTACTTCACTCGTGGTAAAATAAACGTAATATAAAATCAACAACAGCGATTGTACTGCAACGGCAAAAATACCAATGATTGAAATTACTTCATTCGTGGTTATTTAATACTCTAATATAAACATAACATACAAACCACAACAACGGTTGCATTTCAACGCCAAAAATACTAATGTTTGTAATTACTTCACACGTGTATATTTAATACTCTAAAATAAACATAATATAAAATATGCCCTGAAAAAATACTAAAGTTTGAAATTATTTCACTCTTGGTTATTTGATACTCTGAAATAAGCCTAATATAAAATCCAAATCAACAGTTGCAATGCAACGGCAAAAATTCTAATGTTTGAAATTACTTCACTCGTGGTTATTTATTATACTAAAATAAACACAGTATAAAATCCACAACGGTGGTTGCATTGCAAGTGCAAAAATACTAATGTCCGAAATTACTTCACTCGTGGTAATTTAATACTCTGAAATAAACATAACATAAATTTCACAACAGCGGTCGCATTGCAACGGCAAAGATAATAATGTTTGAAATTACTTCACCCTTGTTAATTTTATACTCAGATCATTCTATCTTGGTATGTATGTTGTGCATGAAAGCTGATCCCAGGGATATTCAACGGCAAAAATTCAAATATTTCAAATTATTTCACTCGTAGTTATTTAATAATCTAAAATAAGCATTATACAATAAACAAAACAAAGGTTGCATTGCAATGGCCAAAATAATAATGTTAGAGATGACTTCACACATGATTATTTAATAGTCTAAAATAATCATAATATAAAATCAACAACAGCGGTTGCAATGCAACGGCAAAAATACTAATGTTTGAAAATACTTCACTCGTGGTTATTTAATTCTCTAAAATAAACATTATATAAAATCCACAACAGCGCTTGAATTGCAACGGAAAAAATAGTAATGTTTGACATTACTTCAGTCGTGATTATTTAATACTCTAAATTAAACATAATATAAAATCAACAACAGCGGTTGCATCGTAAGGGCAAACATACTAATGTTTGAAATTACTTCACTCGTGGTTATTTAATACTCTAAAATAAGCATAATAGAAAATACAAAACAAAGGATGCATTGCAACGGTCGAAATACTAATGTTTGAAATTACTTCAATCGTGATTATTTAATACTCTAAAATAAAAATAATATAAAATCCACAAAAACGGTTGCATTGCAACGGTAAAAATACTAATGTTTGAAAATACTTCATTCGTGGTTATTAATTTTCTCTAAAAAAACATAATATGATATCCACAACAGCGGTTGAATTGCAACTTCAAATATACTAATGTTTGAAATTACATCTCTCGCGGTTATTTAATGTTCTAAATTGAACATAATATAAAATCAACAACAGCGGTTGCACTGTAACGGCAAAACAACAATTGTTTGAAATTCCTTCACTCGTATTAATTTAAAACTCTAAAAAATGCATAATATAAAATCAACAACAGCGTTTGCTTTGCAACGGCAATAATACTAATGTTTGAAATTATTTCAGTCTTAGTTATTTAAAACTCTAAATTAAACATAATATAAATTCCGCAACATCGGCTACATTGCAACGGCAAAAATACTAATGTCTGAAATTACTTCATTCTTGGTTATATAAAACTCTAAAATAAACATAATATGATTTCCACAACAGCGGTTGCATTGCAACTGCAAAAATACTAATGTCTGAAATTACTTCACTCGTGGTTATTTAAAACTCTTAAAATAAAAATAATATAAATTCCACATCAGCGGTTGTAATGCAAAAGCAAAAATACTAAGGTTTGAAATTACTTCGCTCGTGGTTTATTAATGCTCTGAAATAAACGTAAAATGAAATTTACAACAACGGTTGCATTGCAACGGCAAAAATACTAATGTTTGAAATTTCTTCACTCGTGGTAATTAAATACTCTGAAATAAACATAGCATAATTTCCACAACAGCGGCTGCATTGCAGAAGCTAAAATACTAATGTTTGAAATTTCTTCACTTGTGGTAATTTAAAACTCTAAAATAAACATTATATAAATTCCACAACAGCGTATGCATTGCAACGGCAAAGATACTGATGTTTGAAATTACTTCATTCATGGTTACTTAAAACACTAAAATAAACATAATATAAATTCCACAACAGCGGTTGCACGGCAACAGCAAAAATACCAATGTTTGAAATTACGTCACTCGTGGTTATTTAATACTTTAAATAAATATAATATAAAATCAACAACAACGGTTGCACTGCAACGGGAAAAACACTAATGTTTGAAATTGCTTCACTCGTGGAATTTTTTTTTTATAATTCGATGAATTTAATATCTCGGTATATCTGCTGTGCATAAAAGCTGATTCGAATTGATTTTTCAACTTTCAACACTCGTGGTAATTTAATACTCTGAAATAAACATAATATAAATTCCACAACGGCGGTTGCATTGCAAGGGCAACAACACTAATGTTTGAAATTACTTTACTCGTCGATATACTCTGAAATAGGCATAATACAAAATACAATACAAAGGTTGCATTGCAACGGTGGAAATTCTAATGTTTGAAATTTTTTCACTCGTGATTACTTAATACTCTAAAATAAACAAAATATAAAATCTAAAATAAATAAAATATAAATTTAATACACAGAAATAAACATAACATAAATTCCACAAAAACGTTAGCATTGTAACGGAAAAATACTAATGTGTGAAATTGCTTCACTCGTGGTATGTTTTTTCTTGTATAATTCGATGAATTTAATATCTCGGTATATCTGCTATACATAAAAGCTGATTCCCAGTGATTTTTCAACTTTCAACACTCGTGGTAATTTAATTCTCTGATATAAACATAATATGAATTTCACAACAGCAGTTGCATTGCAACGTCAAAACTAATAATGTTTGAAATTACTTCAACCTTGGCTATTTTATACTCAGATCATTCAATCTTGGTATATCTTCTGCGCATGAAAGCTGATCCCAGTGATGTCCTACAGCAAAAATTCAAATATTTGAAATTATTTCACTCGTGGTTATTTAATAGTCTAAATAAAGCATAAACATAATATAAATTCCAGAACAGCGGTTGCATTCCAACGGCAAAAACACTAATGCATGAAATTACTTCACTCTTCGTTATTTAATACTCTGAAATAGGCATAATACAAAATACAAAACAAAGGTTGCATTGCAACGGTCGAAATTCTAATGTTTGAAATTTCTTCACTCGTGATTATTTACCTTACACCTTTCTTACCTTACCACCTTTACCTTACACCTTTCTAGTTACCTTACACCTTTCTGGTAGGTCGGACGGTCTGGGTCTCAAATCGTGATTATCTAATACTCTAAAATAAACATAATATAAAATCCACAACAGCGGTTGAATTGCAACGGCAAAAATAAAAATGTTTAAATTTCACCCGTGGTTATTTTATACTCATATCGTTCTATTTTGGCATACTAATGTTTGTAATTACTTCATCCGTGGTTATTTAATACTCACAATTAAACATAATATAAAATTAAAAACAACTTTTGCATTGGAAGGGCAAAATTACTAATGTTTGAAATTACTTCACTCGTCGTAATTTAATACTCTAAAATAAACATAATATTAATTCCACAAAAGCGGTTGCATTGCAACGGCAAAAATAATAAAGATTGAAATTACTTCAATCGTGGTAAAATAAACGTAATATAAAATCAACAACAGCGATTGTACTGCAACGGCAAAAATACCAATGTTTGAAATTACTTCGTTCGTGGTTATTTAATACTCTAATATAAACATAACATACAAACCACAACAACGGTTGCAATTCAACGCCAAAAATACTAATGTTTGTAATTACTTCACACGTGTATATTTAATACTCTAAAATAAACATAATATAAAATCTATCCTGCAAAATTCTAATGATTGAAATTACTTCACTCTTGGTTATTTGATACTCTGAAATAAGCCTAATATAAAATCCAAATCAACAGTTGCAATGCAACGGCAAAAATTCTAATGTTTGAAATTAATTCACTCGTCGATATGTATTATTCTAAAATAAACACGGTATAAAATCCACAACGTTGGTTGCATTGCAAATGCAAAAATACTAATTTCGAAATTACTTCACTCGTGGTAATTTATTACTCTGAAATAAACATAACATAAATTCTACTACAGCGGCTGCATTGCAACTGCAAAAATATAATGTTTGAAATTACTTCACCCTTGTTAATTTTATACTCAGATCATTCTATCTTGGTATGTCTGTTGTGCATGAAAGCTGACCCCGGGGATATTCAACGGCAAAAATTCAAATATTTGAAATTATTTCACTCGTGGTTAATTAATAATCTAAAATAAGCATAATTTAATAATCTAAAATAAGCATACTTCACTCGTTGTTATGTAATTCCCTAAAATAATCATAATATAAAATCAAAATCAACTTTTGCATTGGAAGGGCAAAAATACTAATGTTTGAATTTACTTCACTCGTGATAATTTAATACAGTAAAATAAACGTAATATAAATTTCACAGTAGCGGTTGCATTGCATCGACAAAAATAATAAAGCTTGAAACTTCTTCACTCGTGGTAAAATAAACATTACATAAAAGCAACAACAGAGGTTGCATTGCAAAAGCCAAAATACTAATGTTCGAAATTACTTCACTCGTGGCAATTTAGTACTCTGAAATAAACATAACATAAATTCCAAAACAGCGGTTGCATTCCAACGGCAAAAATAATAATGTTTGAAATTACTTCACCCTTGGTAATTTTATACACAGATCAATATGTTTGCTGTGCATGAAATCCGATCCCAGTGATGTTCAACGGCAAAAATTCAAATACTTGAAATTATTTCACTCGTGGTTATTTAATACTTTAAAAAAGCATAATACAAAATACAAAACAAAGGTTGCATTATTGCAACAACGGCCAAAATACTAATATTAGAAATTACTTCAATCGTGAATATTTTATACTCTAAAATAAACATAATATACATTCCACAACAGCCGATGCATTGCAACTACAAAAATACTAATGATTGAAATTACTTCACCCGTATTTATTAAATACTCAAAAATAAACATAATATAATTTCCACAAAAGCGGTTGCATTGCAAAGGCAAAAATAAAAATGGTTAAATTTCACCCGTGGTTATTTTATACTCATATCGTTCTATTTTGGAATATCTGCTGTGCATGAAATCTGATCACAATGATGTTCAACTCGTGGTTTTTTAATTCTCTAAAATATACATAATATAAATTCCACAACAGCGGTTGCATTGCAACGGCAAAAATACTAATGTTTGAAAATACTTCACTCATGGTTATTCAATTCTCTAAAATAAACATATTATAAAATTCACAACCACGGTTGCACTGCAACGACTAAAATACTAATGTTTGAAATTACTTCACTCGTGGATATTTAATACTATAAAATAAACATAATATGAAATACACAACAGCGGTTGCATTGAAACGGCAAAGATACTAATGTTTGATATTACTTCACTCTGGTTATTTAATACTCTAAAGTAATCATAATTTAAATTCCACAACAACGGTTATATTGCAACTTCAAAAATACTAATGTTTGAAGTTATTTCACTCGTGGTTATTTAATACTGTAAAATAAACAATATATAAAATCCACAACAGCGATTGCATTGCAACTTCAAAAATAGTAATGTTTGAAATAACTTCACTCTTAGTTATTTAATACTCTTAAATAAACATCGTATAAATTGCTCATCAACGGTTGCACTGCAACGGCAGAAACAATAATGTTTGAAATTATTCCACTCGTGGTTATTTAAAACTCTAAAATAAACATAATATAAAATTACAACAACGGTTGCATTGCAACCGCAAAAATATTAATGTTTTAAATTACTTAACTCGTAGATAATTAATTATATAAAATAAACATAATATAAAATCCACAACAGCGGTTGCATTGCAACGGCAGAAATAATAATTTTTGAAAATACTTCACCCGTGGTTATTAAATACTAAAAAAAAATATAATATAATATCCACAGCAACAGTTGCATTGCAAAGGCTAAAATTCTAAAGTTTGAAATTACTTCACTCGTGGTTATTTTTTACTCGTATCATTCTATCTCGGTAAATCTGATGTGCATGAAATCTGATCCCAATGATGTTCAACTCGGGGTTTTTTAATACTCTAAAACAAACATAATGTCAATTCCACAACAGAGGTTGCATTGCAACGGCAAAAATACTATTCTTTGAAAATACTTTACTCGTGGTTATTCAATATTCTAAAGTAAACATAGTATAAAATTCACAACCACGGTTGCACTGCAACGACAAAAATACTAATGTTTGAAATTACTTAACTCGTGGATGTCTAATACTATAAAATAAACATAATACAAAATACACAACTGCAGTTGCATTGCAATGGGAAAAATACTAATGTATGGAATTATTTCAATCTTAGTAATTTAAAACTAAACAATAAACATAATATAAATTCCACAACAGCGATTGCATTGCATCGGCAAAAATACTAATGTTTGAAATTACTTCACTCGTGGTAATTTAATACTCTTAAATAAACATAATATAAAATCCACAACAGCGGTTGCATTGCAACGACAAAGTTACAAATGTTTGAAATTACTTCATTCGCAGTTATTTAAAACTCTAAAATAAGCATAATATAAATTCCCCAACAGCGGTTGCATTGCAACTGCAAAAATACCAATGTTTGAAATTACTTCACTCGTGGTTATTGAATACTTAAAAATAAACATAATATAAATTCCGCATCAGCGGTTGCGTTGCAACGGGAAAAATAATAATGTTTGAAATTACTTGTCTCGTGGTTATTTAATACTCTCAAATAAACATAATATATACTTCACTCGTGCTTATTTTATACTCTAAAATAAACATAATATAAATTTCACAACAGCGGTTGCAATGCAGCGGTAAAATACAAATGTTAGAAATTACTTAACTCGTAGTTATTTATTACACTAAAATAAACATAATATAAAATCCACAACGGCGGTTGCATTGCAACGGGGAAAATACTATCGATCGAATTTACATCACTCGTGGTGATTTAATACACTGAAATAAATATAACATAAATTCCACAATAGCGGTTGCATTGTAACGGCTAAAATAATAATGTTTGTAATTACTTCACCCTTGGTTATTTTATAAACAGTTCAATCTATCTTGGTATATCTGCTGTGCATGAAAGCTGATCCCAGTGATGTTCAACTTCCAAAATTCAAATATATGAAATTATTTCACTCGTGGTTATTTAATACTCTAAACTAAGAATAATACAAAATACAAAACAAAGGTTGCATTGCAATTGCCAAAATACTAATGTTAGAAATTATTTCACTCGTGATTATTTAATACTCTAAAATAAACATAAGATAAAATCCACAAGAACGGTTGCATTGCAACGGTAAATATACTAATGTATAAAAATACTTCACTCGTGGTTATTTAATTCTCTAAAGTAAACATAATATAAAATCCACAACAGCGGTTTATTTGCAACGTCAAAAATACTAATTTTTTAACTTACTTCACTCGTGCTTATTTAATACTCTAAAATAAACATAATATAAAATCAACAACAGCGGTTGCATTGCAACGGCAAAAATACTAATGTTTGAAATTACATCACTCGTGATTATTTAAAACACTTAAATAAACATAATAAAATTTCCACAGCAGCGGTTGCATTGCAATGGCAAAAATACTAATAATTGCAATTACATCACTCGTGGTTATATAAAACTCTAAAATAAATATAATATAAAATCCACAACGGCGGTTGCATTCCAAAAGCGAAAATACTAATGTTCGAAATTACTTCACTCGTGGCAATTTAGTACTCTGAAATAAACATAACATAAATTCCACAACAGCGGTTGCATTGCAACGGCAAAAATAATAATGTTTGAAATTACTTCACCCTTGGTAATTTGGGCGCGGTAGCCCATTGGTTAGCGCGCTGGAGTTGCACTTGGTAGGCCCGGGTTCGATTCCAGCCGCTGCCAAAACTGCCGCCGTGTTCATGCGGAGTACGATCACGTTAAACATGTGGGTCCGAAAGTCCTTCCGAGAGGTTGGTGGTAGGGGAAGGAGGGTACGGTCCCTGTGGATGCCTCCCCCACTGGGTTCCGGTCTAAATTGGGTGGCACTTCCCGACCGTCCAAACAGTTACCTTACACCTTTCTGGTAGGTCGGACGGTCTGGGTTTCAACAACAACAACCCTTGGTAATTTTATACACAGATCAATATGTCTGCTGTGTACGAAAGCCGATCCCAGTGATGTTCAACGGCAAAAATTCAAATACTTGAAATTATTTCACTCGTGGTTATTTAATACTCTAAAATAAGCATAATACAAAATACAAAACAGAGGTTGCATCGTTGCAACAACGGTTGCAACAACGGCTAAAATACTAATGTTAGAAATAACTTCAGACGTGAATATATTATACTCTAAAATAAACATAATATAAAATCCACAACAACGGTTGCAACAACGGCAAAATGCTAATGTTTGAAATTACGTCACTCGTGGTTATTTAAATCTCTAAAATAAACATAATATACATTCCACAACAGCGGATGCATTGCAACTACAAAAATACTAATGATTGAAATTACTTCACCCGTGGTTAATAAATACTCAAAAATAAACATAACATAATTTCCACAAAAGCGGTTGCATTGCAAAGGCAAAAATAAAAATGTTTAAATTTCACCCGTGGTTATTTTATACTCATATCGTTCTATCTTGGTAATTCTGCTGTGCATGAAATCTGATCACAATGATGTTCAACTCGTCGTTTTTTAATTCTCTAAAACATACATAATATAAATTCCACAACAGCGGTTGCATTGCAACGGTAAAAATATTAATGTTTGAAAATACTCCACTCGTGGTTATTCAATACTCTAAAATAAACATTATATAAAATTCACAACCACGGTTGCACTGCAACGACAAAAATACTAATGTTTGAAATTACTTAACTCGTGGATATTTAATACTATAAAATAAACATAATATAAAATACACAACAGCGGTTGCATTGAAACGGCAAACATACTAATACATTGACCCATACTAATACATTGAAATACATTGAACCATATGGGACCTAATTTTTCAAATATTTTTTAAGCTCAAAAATTTTAGCAAAATATATTCAGTATTTTTTAAAATAAAAATTACAATTATAATTAGATCATTTATATGAAGAGATCATGTGACAATTATATGAAGAGATCACGTGACCCACTTCAAAATAAATTATGGCATCCATCTTGTGTCAAAATCATGATTTTCAAAGTTCTTCTTAATTCATATTTAGTATTATATCCTTCCTAAAACCGCTTTATTTTTGCTTAAATTCTCTGCATCCACATACTGAAACAATGCAATTACAATATATTTGAGTTTAAAAGATCATCAATATTTGATTATTTCTACCACGAAGCCTAATTTTCGCTTATGGAGAAAGTAAACACCAAAATATGTAGATTGAGTTGCATAAGACTTGCTGCATTTCTTTAAAGTAAAATTATTTATCTCATGGAGTCTGTAATATAGCTGATATAAATAAAATATTCATTGATTTTACACAGAGAACCAGACGATTTTTTCGATGAAGTTTTAAGCATAGAGTTAAATCACTTGTACCTCCATGGTTTTAAGCTTTTAAATAAAATAAATTATTTAGTATTATGATTAATGAAAGGAATGGAAAACGTTTATGAATGAAATGCTACTGATTTTTTATAGAAGCAATATTTATATTTCGATGACGTCATCTGAACAAAGTTCATTTGTTGTCGATGAAGTTTTCAAATATAATAAACTATTGTAGTATTATGATAATTTAAAAAATATTAATGAGGAACATATCGCATTTTAGAAATGTTTAAACAAGGCAATTTATATTTCAATTCCGTCATTTGAATGAAGTTCATTTTTTTTCGATGAAATTTTAAGTTTTCAAACATAATAAATTAATGTAGTATTGTGATAAATTTAAATATATGACTGTGGAATGTATCGCATTTTAAAGATGTTTATATAAAATTCCCTTGAAGTAGGAAAATGTTTCATAATCAATGCATTCTACATGGATGATTTATTTTCTTGTTTTAATTTTGCATTGTATCTAAACATTTTTGGAAATTAGATTTTTCAAAATTTGTATTCTTCGATTTTTTTTAGTTTTATCGAACGGTTGATTCTGTACCTATTTTCAAGTCTCTATCGAAGAATTGAATAAAAGGTGTGACAGACATAGTGACATTTGAGTTTAGTATGTATATGCATAAATTTAATAACATTAGAAGATTCTAAAAAACGAGCTTAAACAACGTAAAAACAAAATTATTTATGACTTTTTAAAATGACTATTTTACCGTACTATCAAAGTAAAATAAAACACGTAAATATTCTTTTAAATAGTTTTTGAACGCATAAAATAACTTTCCATGTCACCTTAATAAAAGAACATTTCACGACAGAAATTTTAAATAAAGTAAAATACGCATCTGTCGTAACAATAAAATCATAGTTTAAAAACATAAATGGAGGCTCTTAACATTACGAGGTTACCACTCTGAAAAGTAACACATAACTTTTGTGCACCACATCTTCTCGTATCATAACTTTTGTGTAAGATCAGTTTAAAGTGAAACCTTTCGGTTTTATTGCATTTATAGTTGTTTTGAAAGGAAGATAAAGGCGAATATTTTAGTATCCTAGCCTTCAACACCTATTTTACAAAGCACATACTTACTACTTTCCTTATATACCTAAAGTATAAGGAAAGTATTGTGACGGGGTCGAAAATTCGAATTCGAGTTTTCGACGGGAGAGCACGTTGAAAGCATCCCTGATCAAGAATCAAACATTTTTGAAGTGATGTCTGTGTGTGTGCGTCAGTGAGTCTGTGGAGACGATATCTCATGAAAGAATGGAGCGATTCGAATAAAATATTTGGTACAAAAATCACAATACGTGAATACTGGAACCCTATTGTTTTTACATGCAATCGAATGTTCAGAACCCCCCTAAATTTTCGAGTGAAATTTTGAAAAATTCATCAAAAAATCAAAACCTTTAATAAACTTACGCAAATAGATATAGACATTTCTTATGTAATTTTTCCTTTGAAAACGATTGACATAAACTTTAGAACGCTAGCATGAACCGTTCTCGAGTTTTAAAATAAATTTATAAAAAAAACCCATAAATTAAAATATATATATTAACTGTTGAGAAACATGTTCACTTTTCATATGTAATATCATGCGATAAATTTGGTGACATCATGCTCGTGGATCTAGCTCTTTCCATTCATAAGAAAATATACTTTTAGAAATACATTTGTATTTGAACGCCAATAGTCATTTATCTGCTATAAGAATAACTTATTTCTCCGTCCATAACGCTTGGCGAGATTTTGGCGACGAATTTTGTGAAATATCGCCAACTTGGCGACTTTTTAAAATGTTGCAAAAATTGACGAAATTCTCGCCAAATGGACAAAAATCAACTTACCAAAAATCAAACTTCTGCAAAGTATCGGAAAATATAGTTAAGTTTCTTAGTATATTCCTCTTAGTATATTCTAAGTATACTCTTCTTTCTTAGTATATTCTTCTTTCTTCTTTACGTTTCAAAGTATAAAAAAATATATAGTTACGTATAACATTGTAGTAAATGTTGGATTCATAATTGTTGATTCTTACAAACAAACATAAAATTTCGCAAGTATTGTTGTTATGAGCAAACAAAGCGTTTCTCAATCATTATTGTCATGGACAATTACGATTCATTGTTGAAAACGCTGTTGCCATTTCAAAAAAGCAATTATTTAAATAAAGCTCTGAGCTATTTATATATTTGGAATAGTTAAAAATATAAATATCCCTTTTTACTTGCCGTTCAAATACATTTGTATTTGAACGGTAATAGTCATTTATCTGCTATAAGAATAACTTATTTCTCCGTCCATAACGCTTGGCGAGATTTTGTCCACGAATTTTGTGAAATGTCGCCAACTTGGCGACTTATTAAAATGTTGCAAAAATTGACGAAATTCTCGCCAAATGGATAAAAATGAAGCTAAATCCATGAAAATTGCGACTAATTAACGAAAATTCAATATCATGAAAAGAATATAAGTATCTACTATAAGAATAACCTATTTTTTTGCTGTAAAAGTAGTAAATTCATTGCATTATGTAAGGGAAGTCATATGTTGCCGACATCAGATTTTTTTTAATTATATTTACAGAAGTATAATTACAGAATTGTATTTACAGAATTATTAGAGAGATAACGAATTTTTTTTAAATTTATTGTTATAGTTATTAATGTTAATATTCTAAAATTCTAACATTCTTTTAATTAATACACATAGAGTTTAGATTATTTAGAACAGATTTATATTATATGTTTTAATATAAAAAAACACTGAATACTTTACACCCACGCAAGCACGGTGTATGTTTACATATTAAACTGGGGGAACGCCTGTACTTTGCTAAAAACGTAATTTTAAAATTTTTCAGAATTTTTATTCCTTGAGCATTTTTCTTTAAAAATTCGCAAATAGTTTTTAAATATATTAATTCTTAATAAAATCAGAAGCATTTTTCTGACGCCTAGCAGCCTTTAAAATATGTGGAATTATTTTTTTTTCTATTTATTCAAAACTATGTGTTCAGTGTTTACTTGTTTCTTAACACATATTGGAAAAAACAAATTCTTCTCCGAATATATCCATCAGCTCTCTCTTGCTGTACTATAAGCCTCAAAAATATGCTTTAACTTCATTTTTCGTAATTCTTAATACATTGTTTGATGAAGGTGGAAAATATTGAAGTATTTTAGTGCATTTTTACTTTTCCTGCAATAGAGGGTAATGTATAGGGAAAGTATTAGAATCATGCCGAAAATCGCAACTCGAGTTTTTGACGAATCTACACGTTTTGGAACATGTAGAACACGAAAACACAATTTTTAGCGTGATGTCTATGTTTCTGTTTGTCTGTGTGCCTGTCTGTGCGTCTGTGGGTCACTATGTGCACTGTATGCATCCACTCAAACTCAAAAACTAAAGGACCGAATTTCATTAAATTTGGTAGGTAAGTCACTTGTATATGACCCTGGTGCTGATTAGATTTGAGTGCGAAACCGTCAAAATCTAAAATGAAAATTACGTACGCTCAAATATATCAATAAAATGCTTGTTTTATACATAATGTTTAACAATGAAAAGAATAACACCAACCCCATTACACTAGAGCTAGTCGTTCTAGAGATATTTTAATTTTTTCGCATTTACACTACGCCACCGTTGAAAAAAAGTCCAGTTACCAAATCAGAACGAAAATGGAATTAAAAGTGCCAATTCAGTGTCATTTTAAATAATTGTGAGTGTTATTTTGTGCAATTAAGCTCAATTTAATGAATTATTGAAGAAATAAACCGAACGTGAATTTGAGTCTGCAGGGGAAAGTCATGTGCTGCCCACTTCATACTTTTACTTTTCCTGCAATACATGGTAATGTATAGGGAAAGTATTGGAATCATGTCGAAAATCGCAACTACAGTTTTTGACTGATCTACACGATTTAGGACCTCTAGAACACGAAAATGCTATTTTTAGCATGACGTTTGTGTGTTTGTCTGTCTGCCTGTCTGTCTGTGTGTCTGTATGTCTGTAAGTCTGTCTGTGCAATATAAGTATCTACTCTAACTCAGAAACTAATGTACATAATTTCCTAAATTTGGGTAGGTAAGTTCCTTGTGTGTGACCCTTGTACTGATTAGTTTTGGGTACGATTTGATATAAAACAGCCCGTATTTTTTTGCGAACTGACCTGCAAAAATTGTCTGTATCCACTCTAGTTGAAAAACTGATTGATCAAATTTTACAAAATTTGGTATAGAAGTCAGTAATGGGTCACCCTGGTGCTGATTAGATTTTGGTATGATTCGGAAGAAAATAACCTTTTACCTTGAAGAAAATAGACTTTTTTGCGAAATGACCAGTAAAAATCTTCATAATCTAAAATATAAAACTATATTTGCTTAAATATATAACTTAAATACTGGTTTTATACGTAATTTTTTATGATGAAATGAATAAGTCCAACCCCATTACACCGTTCTAGAGTTATGTCCAGTTACCAAATGAGTATGGAAATTGAATTAAAAATGCCAAATCAGTGTCATATTAACTAATTGTGGGCGTTATTTTGTGCAATGCAACTCAAATGAATTATTGAAGAAATAAAGATAATGTGAATATGAGTCTCCAGGGAAAATCCCATACTGCCCACATCTGAATTTTATATTTTTTGGCATTGTTAAATTACTTTTTATTCTGTAATGTTGTTGCTTATTGCACTCCGTATCTTCAGATGAAGAGTTTGGTACCAAAATATTGAAATATATTAAAAGTTAAAACTGCTGGCATTGCTAAGAAAATAACAATCGAAGATTTTTAATATTTTCAATTTCACCCTTTTATCATTTTCCATGTATTTGCACATTACCATACAGAATAATAAAAGGATAGAAGCAATATTAAACAAAAAAATATTTAGATCATTTCCACGTTTAACATTAAGTAATGTTAATGGATAACATTAAGTAATATTAATCAATAACATTAAGTAATACTAAGCAGTAATAAATGTCAGCTAGAATCTGTATGCGTAATAAAAAAATAGTTGAAGTTCTAATAAAATCATGACGAGAAAAAAATACATCTCTAGATATATTTATACAGAATAATATCTAGATGCATCACAATCGAAGTTACAACATCCGTTGAAGAAGTTATGGAGCAAAGACGAGAATATATTCAACCTTAAATTATGCTATTTTCTACAAATAAAACCCAAGCGAGACCTTTGCTAAAATTGTCTATTCTCTACATTATATTATGTCACATCTACTGAATATTTACTGTTCCAAAACAGTTTTGCTTGAATTTTGCGCCCTAGGGCTAGATCTTATTGAGAAATCAACCCATGGATGAAGGTGACAAAAATTGCTGCATGTGAGGAATTTCGAAAGTGAAAGCAATTGTGATATAGGGCAAAAGCGTTTAATGCCTTTGATTCATTGATTGTTTTCATGAAATAAGCAATTATTTTTCAGGGAATATTGATTTATATATCTGTAAGAACACAATTTTCTAGAGTGGATTTTTTTTTCACACATGTAACTACTAAATAAAATGTATTTGTAGAAATGTTAGCATCTCATAAGTCATTTCAAATGTTATACATAACTACTTAGTGGTAAGTGTGGAGAAATTGAGGCTGTCGTATAAAGGGTGAAGGTTACGTCACGCACTAAAATGTGGTGATATTTGAATAATATATATTTTATTACTTATCATTATAGTAGTTACCTTGTAAATTTTTCGTGAATTTAAAATAGTAATTGTCGTTGTGAAACTCACTATTGTGTTGTGTTACTCAGTTTATCTGAAAATAAAATGCTTAACATAATTCCCTTACAATTAGAACAATGAAGATACATGTATAGTTAAATTTGAATTTTATTGCAATTACTCGATTTTCTATTTTTACAAACTGTAACATTTTTTACTACCACAGTATCTCAGGAAGCTTCACTTTTTTATATTGTATTGTCGGTTATTTGATTAATAACGGATATTGCTATTATTATGAGTTAGATTAATATCAGTTAGCAATAATATTATGAGTCAAACAAATATGGCTATTAATAACGCCTATTGGTCTGATTTATTTATATTAAAAAAGCATATTTGATATACTACCAAGATATATTGATGAGCCATGAGGAAAGCAAAATTTGTAATATCTATGGAACAGCTCATCGCATCTAATAAGCGAGAATATTGCTGTCTTTAAATTAAAAAGTTATCTTGAAAGATCCATTTATTTAATAATATTGAGTACACATTTTATGACTTTTTATTCCATTTTATATCCAAAAGGCGTGATATTTAGAGGCATTTAAACGGATCACTTAAGTTTTAACAAAACTATCAACATTGGTTTCCAAATTGAGATCGTCGGACATCATGGGATCGATAGAGGGTCCTCGAATAGCCCCAAAATTATATATTATAACAATGTTTTGTTAAATGTTATTTTTTTTATTCTATAGTATCTTATTTTTTATATTCTAGTTTTTGGAATGTCTTTCAAATTAATGTGAAATCAATTATTTTAGCCAAAATTGTATTTAAAAAAACAAGGAAAGCATTGCAGTGATTGATTCCATTTACTACCACCTATTTGTGTGACACAGCTTTTTCTCAACTCACTTATTTAAAATCTAAGTTGAGGAACAGATTGGAAGAGGAGAACTAAATTATCCTTAATTGAACCGAACATTGCTTCTATATTTCCTGCAAAGCCTCATAACTGCTCTGCTTTGATTGTTATTAGTATCTAAATTTGCTAACTTAAAATATTTTCAATGTTCAAATGTTATGCTTATTTTCTGTACTGATAATTATTGATTTCTGTTCTAATAAATGTCGTTATTTACTACAAACCAAATATAAAATTTTTTAATCAAACTTTCATTTATATCTAGTATTTCATTTGTATATTTATTTATATGACCTTTATTTCATATGTATATTTATGTTATTTAGTTTTTCATATGTATATTTATATTTATATTTATATTTATATTTTTATTATTTCATATGTATATTTATATTTTAAAATTTTGTATTTTACCACACAGTTCATATCAAGCCATTGTCTGTGATGAAAGTTCGTGATTGATCATCTGCTTTATAAATTTTATTTGAAAATTGTGAAATACGGGCCTAAATTCGGCCTTAAAAATGTATAACTAGTTATTAACAAAGTAATAAAATTATAAAATATCTCGCCGAGGTACATCATGGAGCTTGGAATTTTGGAGCTGTCGGTAGCTTCGATTTTCCACTACACGCAACACCCACTCACACTATGTGATATCTGCTCTAATCAAAGCCAAAATATAAAAGAATTATACAAAATAAATCATGTTCAAATACGAAATAACCTTTATTTTGTTTCAAGTAATTAGTTAATATATTTCCAAATTACCATTTTTAAACAAAAATAAATTTAATTCAATCCAGTCAGTTAGAATTGAAGAAAATTAAAATTAAAAAATTAATTTTTAAAGCACAATAATCGAATCTTAATTAAGGTTTCTAATATATTTTAATCAGAATGACTTACTGGGGTGATATTTCTGAAACTATATATTAATTGTCATTGATTTGTTAATTATAATTAATACAAAAGTGTGGGATTCAAAAGTGTTAATTAAAGTAAATTAAATCATTTACAGTAAATAATGCCGTGTGCATTGTTCGATGAAAGCATCTAATTTGCAGAAATTAAAAAAGCAACGAGATTATACAAATATTTTGAAATTATTTATCTTTATCTGCATAACTAATTTCTACCAGAGGGTTTAACGCAATAATATAGTACATTTATATAACATACAGTTATAATAACAAACATTTACAATAACATACATTTATAATAACAAACATTTACAATAACATACATTTATAATAACAAAACATACATTTATAATAACAAAACATACATTTATAATAACAAATGAAAAATACATTTAATGTAAAATTGAATTTTAAAAATAATGGTAAATTTTAATACTGAAGAAACACAGTCAGAATTGATGTCAGGTGAAATGGAAAGTCGTAGAAGCAAAAAAATTAAAATCGTAATTTCTACCAAAAAGCTTAACACAGTATCAGTAACACACATTCACAATAACAGATGAAACATTCATTTAACTTAAATTGACTTCAGGAATGTTAAAAATTTGGTAAAATTTAATACTGATGAAACGCAGTTTCTAGTCAGAATTGAAGTGATGTGAAATAGAAAAAAGTAGAAGAAAAGATTAATATCGAAATGAAGATTTTTGTGCCGATTATTGTTATCGTAAAAAAATCTAAATTTATACACGTATATCTCAAACTTCTGCTAAAGTAATACAGCTAAAATAACTTCATTAAAAATAGCACACACAAAAAAAAACTAATAAAATCTTGTAACTATAATCATGTTTTTAATGTTTCGAAAGCCAATATTATTCGGTTTCCTAATTCCATTTCTGAATTAGACTTTTGACTTATTAGATTGCTTCTCAGTCAAGCTGCTGTATTTCTGATAAATGTTGTCTTCTACTCTTCTTCTTAAATATTCTTCGATTTTACAGTAATGTTAATCTTTTACCCACATTTTATTTAAGCTGTTGTTGTTGTCGATATCAGCTTTTTTTCCGAAGTATTTATTCCACTTAATTTTCGTATTTTGTTTAGAATCTTCCTCTTTCTGCGGTTTTGGTCAATTTATTTGAATTGGGCTTTTAGCAACAACTGAGCTAGTAATTTCTTATGCAGTGTTGGCCGAACACTTTCTTCCTTGGTATTTTACCGTTCCTTCATTGTATCCCATCTCTTGTTCTTTCCTCCTGTGTTGTTCTACCTCTTATTTCTTATTTCGCCGTTGGCAACACCATTTCCCTGTTTCAGTCACTGTTAGCTGCTTGTGCGTCAGTCACTCCGACCTTTCTCTCACGAGTTAAGTCTGATATTCATGGCTGTCTCGACGAAGAAGGCTGTTTTGGCATTCAAAGCCAGGCAATACTATTAATTCTGTGCTGTATTCTGCGTTGAGAGAAATTATTTCAGTTGTGATCTAAAATTTCTTGTGATATATTAATTATACATAAATATGAAATTTCAATTTGTATTAGATAGCCCGAATATTAGAATATCATTCCTAAATTCCAATATTTACCATTCATAAATCCCAAGATTTACCATTCATAAATCCCAAGATTTACTATTAATTTAAATGAACATTTTCTGTCTTAAATTGCTTTGCAGTTTCTGGAAAAATGCACATTTATTAAAAATATATTCTGAACAATACCGGAAAAATTTATTTTAAAACGATGTAGTTTATGCACAAGGTTACCACATAGTTTGTTATAAAATGAAGTGGGCTTGAAATAATTAAAAAAACATTTAGTATCTGACGATCAAGGCTATTTATATTTAGTTTGATTTACAATCGCAATTAAACTAATTTAAATTTCTAGTACAAACACAGGTTAAAATTAACATTGGAAATTTAAAGAATTGCTTTTTAATGAAAGCCTTCAAATAACCTAAAATTTTCCGTTGCAAGTTATCTATTTCGATAATTATTAGAATCAATATAAAGAATTGAAATTTAGAAGGTAGTCAATAGAAATATTTACAAAAAATATATAATACATATTCTTTTTGGTAGACATGTTTTCAACTATAATATTTCTCATAGCCTGTTGGTCCACTAGCAATAACTCGGCTAGATCCAAAAAATGTGTGTAATTGCAATTCTCCATAACTATATCCAGAACTTCAGAAACTCATTAATACCCACATTGGTCATGTACTAATATATGCGACTTAGATTTTATTTCGAACCCTTTATTAAAATTAAATATGTTCAAAGTACCAATTTCATGTTACCGTACAAATATCACACTAATCCTATACTAAACACTTTCTCACTTGATTTAAATAAATGTATTTATAAAATGTACCCACTCCATGAAAATGGAAACATTTGTGATTGGAAATTCAAAATTTTATCAACTGTTCAACAATATATGTCTCATGTGTATATTCCCAAATATAACTTTCATTTATCAAAATTAAAACAACAAATTAAACAAAAACAAATATTCTTAGTTCTTACCTATCATATTACCCAAATTCAAGCAGTTACTCGAAATTCATCAAAACTTAAACAATACATATTTAGTCATTAACATCAAAATTTGAACAACAAAATTTCTAGAGTTGAAAATACAGACATTCTACCAATAGAAGACTATAAGGCCCGGTTCTGATCTAAAAGTTCATTAGGTATCCTTAAGATGCATAGGATCCTGGTTTCAGTACCGGATAAGGGTGGAGAAGATAGTGCATTCAAACATGTTTGGATTAGTGCGAAATCCACTTTACACTATAACCTCAGTAAAAATAAGCCTTGTGTACATACATATAAAAAAAGTACCGGAATAATTTAATCCGATAGATGAAAGCATAAACGATATAAAGTTTTAAATTTTTCGGTTAAATATTCTTTTACATGATAAGAAAACTTCCTACTATCCAGCATCTGTATTTCTGATTACTACAGGAAGTATGGATGAGTATTCTTTATAGTGTAGTCTATTTGACTCATGCAATTGCAATCAAGATAAAATATATTCATTGCTTACTTTGTTATTTAAAGAAAAATGCAAACATTGTTACTGGTACCTGAAGGCGGAGGTCATAAATCCCTTAAATGCTGCGGTCATTGACAATGCAGAAACGAAACGCACTTTCGTCATAACACATTTCAATATATGTACATAAGAACGAAATTTATTTATGTTTATAATTTCTATGAAATGCCTTACTTTATTTTTTCATATGTATTTAAATATATAATTTAAACTGTTACTAGAGTTAACCACCAAATTTCACATTTTGGCATGACACTCAAATTCAAAAAAGGCAAAGTTACAGAAATCGAAAGTTATGCAGATGATAAATAAGTGAAATAATAATAACTTGAGGAATATGCTTGTTTTAAGAATTCAGTGAAACGAAGTGAAAACAAAATATTTATCCATAAGTAACGAAAATTATGTCTTTCCACAAACCATTTATTTACGGAATTACTTCCTCAGTTGGCTTATACAGACATATTTGTATTAAATGGCAATACTGGGGTCGAGAATATCATTTTCCTAGACGTAAAACATAATTTTTTACAATATTTTTCCCTCTCCCTTCACGGTACATCAACGCTTATACGCGCAATTTATCATGGCAGCAAAAACTCTGAAACAAAAATATTTGTCTTTAGTATATATTTTGTTAAGCAAGCTAGTGACAGAAAGTACATGCATATTTGTCAAAGTTGAACGAATTTAAATATTGTCTAAGTATTTCTGACATTAAGTGATATACTGGGAACTTTTATTACCTTCATACATGTCTTATTTAATGCATTTTTTGCATTTCTTTAAAGAACAAAGTAAGCAATGCATATATTTAATCTCGACTACAATTGTATAACTCAAATAGACAACACTGTAAAGAATACGCACCCATCCTCCCTGTAGTAATCAGAAATCCAGTTGCTGGTTAGGAGGAGATATATATACTATTACCCTCATAGGAGGATAGATAAAAAAAGTTTACAAGCAGCAGCATTAGAAAGGTAATTATTGTGGAGGGAATATTTCCCACCAGAGTGGAAACAGATGGCGGTAGTTTTCCTACAACTGTTCTGCGGGTAGGTAGTGTAAGTTCGCAGACGCGTCAGAGCGATTGAAATGGCAAGACGTTTAGAAAAGTGGTCTCGCTTGGAGGTGCGAGCCGTGATTCGTTTCTTATGGTGATAGAATATGGGCGTGTTGAGTGATGGTGTCATCCTCCTGCATGACAATGCCAGGCCCATACTGCTCGACAAACTCAATAATTGCTGCAAAAGTTCAAGTGGGAAGTCTGGAGCCCCCCACATACAGCCCAGATTTGGCACCCAGTGACTATTTCCTTTTTCCAGAATTGAAGGAACACTTATCTGGAACAAGATTCTCTTCAGAGAGTGATGTGAAAACAGCTGCCGGGAACTGGCTCAATGGAAAAGGACATGATTTCTACCAAACCGGTTTAAACAAGTTGGCGCTCCGTTCAGATAAATGCCTAAATACATTTGATGATTATGTGGAAAAATGATCGCCAAGTATGGCTCTTAATTCCATTTTGTATTTACTGTCTATTGTTAATAAATAAATTTTTATTACCCTTGTAACCCTATTTTTGAATCCATCCTCGTATATGTATGTCTTCATACAAGAAATGAGTTGGAGAAGTCTTGTCGCACTAAGAGTATTAGGAATATCGAGATAAATGGTTGGGGAATTAACTTGGGGTTTTGCAATATTTTGTGAAATATTTCAAGGGTTTCGTGTAACAAAAAAGTTTGAGAATCACTGAACTAGACCTGACGATTCAAATTTCAAATTTATCACACCATGAAACTGTGGCGCAGTAAAATGGCAGACTGTATTGCATACTTTTAGAATTATTACTACACATAACTTTCTGTTGTGAAGCTCGAAATAGTTTATTTGTATGTTAAAGTGCTTAAACAAATCCTTCCAAAAAGTTCAAATGCCCATTTTTTAAATCATTGCAACACTTTTCATATCCATACACTATTAGTGAGGAAAGTAAATATCCATTTTAACTGTAAAATTCTTATATAATGGGAATTTGTTGAAAACTTGTCACATAAATACTAAAGAGAGATAATGAACTGTAAAATTCAATATTTAAATAAAACTTATAAATTATTAGTAATGTTAACAAATATTGAATAATCGAAATTACTTCTAAGTTTGCCTTCGAAATTTTCTTTGTAAAATTCGGATAATAAGTACTTTTGGCGACAGATTTCTTATGATAAAGTCACACTTTTAATCTTCAGTCATGCAACTTTATGGATATTCAATACTTCTTCCGTTATATCTTATAATACAAACAACCTCAAACTTTCGATATATATGTTTAATATGTTTTCTTCAGCTAATTTTTATAACATTGTATTAATTTATTAGTGAATACTGCATTTTTGCCAAGTAATTAGGAACTTCAGTAAAAACTTCAAAGAAAATTATTCAAGTGCTATATGAAAACAAATAGTGTAGTGACTATAAAGTTTTTCTGCAGAGAAATAGACCCTGTATCGGATCAATGTACTCAAACATGTCTTAGTTTAAAGTAAAGCATTTAATTAGCCTTAATTAAGTCTTTCGTATAATTTGGTGCACAGCACATTCTAATTAAGCAATCGATAGTCATCCATTATGAAAGTTCCTTTGTATGTAAAATAATATTGGCCACTCACAAAGGTTTAAATTTAAAATGAATCTATTCAAAGATTAATTTTGAGGACTTGGATACCTTTTAGAGTGGTATTTTGTATTTATTTATATTACCATCTTACATTTTATGTTCCCTATGATACAAAATAATGTGTGGAGAAATTATTTGAAAGAGGTTGAAAAACAGAAATCGAATTTTTGAAAGAATATATATTTTTGTATGCCGAATTATAACATATTTTTATACTGAACATATTTTTGTGCACTTTTTTCTATGTATGTGTTTTATTTTTCACTATATAGTTTTAATTTGTGTATGTAAAGGACGCAATTAAGAAAAAAATGAGACTAGAGATATTCAAATAGAGATATAGCTACTGGGAGTGTCGTCGCGACATAAAGCTTGCTTAACCGGAGAGCGGGGTCATAAACCCTCCGAATAATTTTTGGTACATTGCTTTCACATTCATTCTATTCCAGCTAACGGCCCTACCGTGCTGAAAACACCGGTTTTTGTTAGATCACCGAAGTCAAGCAGCATCGGCGCTGTTAGTACTTGGGTGGGTGACCTCCTGGGAACACCGCGTGCTGTTGGCACATTTCGGACGCGGTAGTCCGGTGGTTTGCGCGTTGGATTTGCACGCTGCCACAACTCCCGTCGTATTCATGCGGAGTACGATCACGTTAAACATGTGGATCCGTAAGTCCTTCCGAGAGGTTGGTGGTAGGGGAAGGAGTTTACGGTTCCCTCTCCCACTGGGTTCCGGTCTAAATAGGGTGGAACTTCCCGGCCGTCCAAACAGTTACCTTACACCTTTCTGGTAGGTCGGACGGCCTGGGTCTCAATAACAACAACACAGGAATAGGCAATCAATTTACACCAATTGATATAATTTAATATTCCTGCATATAGTAATACTTCTCTACATAAAAATGTTATAATAGAGCAAATCTCAAAATACTGTTGCTTGTCAAATTTTAAATTTTATTGAATTACATAACGATAAATACAAAATCAATATGTCTTTATATAATAAATAATGATCATGTAAATCACTATGTTCTGTCGTGCTCTAGATTTACAATATCAATACATATTAATTTAATAATTATTCAAATTACAAAACGCTGTCTTTATCCAGTTTTTTTTTTTATTTCAAAGACTCTCATAACTTTTCCATAATCATGCAAAATATAAATCCTTATTATTTTATTTTTCAATTTATTTCATAGCTAATGGGCTCTATCCCTTGCTCGCTGACGTTCACCAACCCCGAACCACACTTCAGGAGCTCTTTTGACTCATCTCAGTAAAAATATGCAACATTCAGGTTCTACACTTCGTTTGCGGACGCTCAACAATTTCCCCGAGATCATGTCACGATATCTTACACATTTCCTGGTTAGCAAGTGCGCGTCCCTGGCCACCACTTTGCGGGCGCAAAAACGTCCGCCCGATGTCTCTAAATCTGACAATTTATCAACAGCTTTATAGGGTTTTTAATTTTCGTTTCTAATGCGATAAGTTCGATGCTGCTTTGGTGAAATTTTATGACAACGTAAAGAACCGCATTTAAGCTGTATTATTTACTAGGTAAATATTTAGTTTGAAATTTAATTGATTGTACAATGTGCATGGTATAAGATGTCAACAAACAAAAATATTTTAATTAAACAAGCAGTTAAAATGCTAGAAGTTCTGACAAGCGTAATCATGGTAATCAGTTTTCGTAATTACTTTGTTTAATTGTTTATAAGAATCAACAACATTTTTTGTAAGAATAACATATTGTTTATAAGAATCAACAACACATTTTTATAAGAACAACATATTGTTTATAAGACTCAACAACGTATTTTTTGTAAGAACAACGCATTGTTTATAAGAATTAACAATAATATTTTCATTTCCACGGTAACTGTTCATGATACCAATTGCCAAACGCTATGTTTATGAAAAATAACAGGACATATCATTGTCCCCTGCTATTTTTGTGACATTTCTGTTAACAACCAATCATAGAAAAGTTTGAGATCGGCTCGACCAATTAAACCTTTGTCCATACATCTAATGGGAATTTTTATTTATTAATATTTAATTATGTATAGACTAAATGAACATAATAAGTACATTGATCCAAAATTATGCTATACATTAAAGAAACTTTGGCAATGCATCTGAGATATTTGAATGCATGAAACTAAAATACACGACTAAATTAAACGATTTTTGTTTTCAAAGTGTTAGGTAAAAATACTTTTTAAATGGTTTCAGATTTATTTCTAAAGGGACATAGAATCTCAACTAAAACCAATAAATTTAAATACCATATTTTGTTCTAAAATATTTGTATTAAAAATATTTTAGGTATTTGAAGTTGTGAATTAATGATAAATGAATAGTAGTAAGAAAGTAATGGTATTATTTCACAGGGCAATTTTTATTACCGAACATCGGCAATTCCTTACGTCAATCATACTTGAGGCTCCTCTTCTCTAACAGGCCCCTCCTCCCTAATGCCGCCGATTTCATTGCAGGAAACATTCTTTAGTGGGTTTTTTTTGCATAATTTCAATTTTTTATATCCCACAGGTGTCTGTAATTTGGTTGTAGTTTTATTAATTTTTTCCCATCTCCAGATTCCAACGTAGTTAAGCTGCCTAAGATGTACTTGAAGTCACAACAGCCACCTTTAATACGGATGAGAAGAATAAAGGCGAAACGGATTGAAATCCAATCTTATCATCCTCTGATTGGTTTGCGCTCAGGAATTGAGCAATTTTTATTTCTGAGTTCTAAAAATTTACTGCAATTCGGTGACAAGATTTTCCTTATTGAAATGTAGTGTTGCTGGAAAAATGCTGGAAGGAATTGATCCGTGTAATAACACCTTAAAAAAATCACCATATACATGGATATAAAAATATTAAATTCAAACGCATGATTAAAAGTGAAACCGCAAATTAACATTTATTGATGATCAACATAAAATATTCTGAAAACATGTACGCTCTAGAAACATGTAAGCAGCAAAAACAAGTTCTCCCTACGGCACTAAATTGACTTTCATGATACATTGTATAGCCAGATAATAATATTCAGTGAAAAAAAGAAACAAAATCACCTGTAAAGATTTTAAACACAGCAGCTGTGAAAAAAATATCTGTATCTTATTTTTCTTCTGTTCAATAAAGATGAATGTCAGACGACTAGAAAAATTTCGTAAATGTTTTGTGAAAATAATTTCCGTTAATCCGAAATTATTACTTTCCTTATATACATAATGTATAAGGAAAGTATTGTGACGGGGTCGAAAATTCGAATTCGAGTTTTCGACGGGAGAGCACGTTTCAAGCATCCCTGATCACGAATCAAACATTTTTGAAGTGATGTCTGTGTGTGTGTATGTGTGTGTGTGTGTGTGTGTGTGTGTGTGTGTGAAAGTATGTGTGTGTGTGTGTGTGTGTGTGTGTGTGTGTGTGTCAGTGAGTCTGTGGAGACGATAACTGACGAACAAATGGACCGATTCGAACCAAATTCGGTACAAAAATCACAATCCGTAAACACTGGAAGCCTATTGTTTTTATACGTGATCGAATGTTCAGAACCCCCCTAAATTTTCGAATGAAATTTTGAAAAAATCGTTAAAAAATCAAAACCGCTAATTAAATTACGCAAATAGACATTTCTTATGTAATTTTTCATTAGAAAACGATTGGCATAAATTTTAGAACGCTAATATGAACCATTCTCGAGATATTGTACATTTTTCAAAAAAATTATGAAAAAGTCTCATAAAAAAAAAAAAAATCCTATTGAGAAACATGTTCACTTTTCATATGTAATACCATGCAATAAATTGAGTGACATCATTCTCGGGGATCTAGCTCTTTCCATTCATGAAAAAATATACTTTGAATAATACTTTTGTATTAGAACGCCAATAGTCATTTATCTGCTGTAAGAATAACTTTTTTCATAGTGCATAACGCTTGGCGAGATTTTGGCGACGAATTTGGCGGAATGTCGCCAACTTGGCGACTTTTTTGAAATGCTGCCAAATTAATGAAAATCTCGCCAAATGGATAAAAATGATGCTAAATCAATGAAAATGACGACTAATTGTCGAAAATTCAATATCTTGGAAAGAATATTAGTATCTACTATAAGAAAATCCTATTACTTTCCTTATATACATAATGTATAAGGAAAGTATTGTGACGGGGTCGAAAATTCGAAATCGGGTTTTCGACGAGCACGTTTCAAGCATCCCTGATCACGAATCAAACATTTTTGAAGTGATGTCTGTGTGTGTGTGTGTGAAAGTATGTGTGTGTGTGTGTGAGAGTCTGTGAAAACGATAACTGACAAACGAATGGACCGATTCGATCTAAATTTGGTACAAAAATCAAAATCCGTAAACTCTGGAAGCCTATTGTTTTTATACACAATCGAATGTTAAGAACACCCCTAAATTTTCAAATGAAATTTGGAAAAAATAGTCAAAAAATCAAAACCACTAATAAAGTTACGCATATAGACATTTGTCATGTAATTTTTCATTAGAAAACGATTGACATAAATTTTAGAACGCTAACATGAACCGTTCTCGAGATATTGCACATTTTTCAAAAAAATTATCAGAAAGTCATATAAAATAAAAAAAAATATTTCCTCTTGAGAGACATGTTCACTTTTCTGTAATACCATGCGATATATTGGATGACATCATTCTCGTGGATCTAGCTCGTTCCATTCATGAAAAAAGATACTTTGAGTAATACTTTTGTATTTGAACGTCAATATTCATTTATCTGCTGTAAGAATAACTTATTTCTTTGTCTATTATGCTTGGCGAGATTTTGGCGACGAGTTTTGGCGGAATGTCGCCAACTTGGCGACTTTTTGAAATGTTGACAAATTAACGAAAATCTCGCCTAATGGTTAAAAATGACGCTAAATCAATGAAATGACGACTAATTGTCGAAAATTCAATATCTTGGAAAGAATATTAGTATCTACTATAAGAAAACCTATTTATTTTACTGTAAAAGTGGTAAATTCATTACGTTATATAAGGAAAGTCATGTGTTGCCCACATCAGATTTTTTCTATTATATTTAGGAACGTGGAACGTTCACAATGCATGGACGTTTTTAAAACTGAAATAGACGAAGTTAAACGACATTTCGTACGCAGTGTGATGCAAGAAAACACATTAAAAATTGCTTTGTTGTATCATTTCCAAAAAGGAAATATTCAACTATAATCATTAAAGTTAAACACCGATTTTACCGCTTTAAAAATATTGGAGGGAAAATTACTTGATACCCTTTGAAGATACGTATTAGTTAGAAATAAACATTATTACAAAAGCAATAAAAATGTCTTTGGAGATGGAGTTATAAACAAATGATCAGTTTAAAGCATGATATAATATACAAAACATTCATTTATCAATAAGTACAATACACTTTGTGCGAAGGATAAGTAAAACTTGAGCACTCTATATAAACACAAATAACACAATAAAGTAACATAAAGTTGTTTTAATAATACGCTGGACCCCCTTCGTCAGTGCAAGAGAATCAAAATACCCGAAGTCCAGTAATGCTACTATTTAAATAATTTCTTATTATTTCTTATGTTTTAACAAATTGAATTTCAACGTGTCCTTAATATATATATACATTTATTGCATAATATATCATAAATGTAACACAAGGGAACACTAATTAAGTTAATCGTATAGCACTATAAATTTTATTTGTTAAACCTTCAAACCGTTGGTAGGTTTTCATTCAATATACATCTGAAATACGTACAACATGTTCATTTATGTACATTTAAATCGAAATCGTATTAAGATGTGCACCGACATTTACGATTACACTTTAAGGTTTTTTCTCATTATTTTTTCTTTCTTTTTTTTTTTTTTTGCAACTTTAAAATGAGAGACATGCCCCTATTTGTAGAATAGGAAAAATGTTCATTTGTTAGTTAAATCAAATTAAATAAAATAAAATAAAATTTATTAATATCACAAGCAATACAATACAGACAAGTACTACAACAGGCAGATAAACACAATATAAACACAGAACAAAAACAATCTGTTACATTTCGGCCTATGGACTAGCAAGTTCATACTTTACGTGAGATGTGCATAAGTCATTAATTACTTAAATAGCCAGATATTGTTAGATTGCCTTTAAGCAAAAGTTCGCTACATTTCTTGTATTTCATAAATCACTCATTTTGCTAAAATGGATTAGTTATATGAATGGTCATTAAATTGAGGTTGAGGTATATAAAAATGATTCTGGTCCTTCCAACATTCCAACTTATACAATTAAGTTTTCTGGTCCTCCTTAGACATATAATCTTCCACACTCAATGAAACTATCGTCCAAATCTTGTCTTGAACTAAATTCCAATCTTTTACATTTTTTGTTTGATTTTACTCACTCAAGTAAGGACTAGCAAGTTCATATTTTACGTGAGATGTACATAAGTCATTAATTACTTAAATAGCCAGATATTGTTAGATTGCCTTTAAGCAAAAGTTCGCTACATTTCTTGTATTTCATAAATCACTCATTTTGCTAAAATGGATTAGTTATATGAATAGTCATTACATTGAGGTTGAGGTATATAAAAATGATTCTGGTCCTTCCAACATTACAACTTATACAATTCAGTTTTCTGGTCCTTAGAATAAACATCATATAATCTTCCCCACTTAATGAAAATATCGTCCAAATCTTGTCTTGAACTAAATTCCAATCTTTTACATTTTTTGTTTAATTTTACTCACTTAAGCAGTGTGCCATTAAAGTTTTTAGTTTTGTTAAATATTTGACTTGCATGATAAATTGGGCGAGAAAAGATTAATGCCCTGTGAAATGTGAAAGAAAATCATCTGCAAACATTTATGCACAGAAACCGTGAAAAAAGGTCTGTACCTTATTTCATCGTTTGTTCACTAAAGATGAATGATAAACAGTGAGAAAATAATTGCGTAAATGCTGTGGGGAAAAGAGCAATTTCCGTTTCTTCGAGTTTAGCGCTTAAGGACCAGTTTTATATCTTATAGAGTTACTTATAGACCAGTTTATATCTTATAGACGCTTATATCTTATAGAGTTTTTATGAAATAAAATTATACTCTTAAATTATAAGCATTTTTTTAAAACAATAAGAAAATACTTTGCCTTTAGCTTTATTGCAAAAAAGATGTATGTTACAAATACTAACCACTAAATCAAGAGCTAAATTTTTATACTAAATGTATTTTCGATTGAAAAATAAATGATTTGAGATTATGCTACATTTTAACAAAACAACGCAACAATTGTAATAAAATTTCAAATTATTGACCTGTATACATATGAGCACAAGAAAGCGATTCTCTAGTTGTTAGTGCAAGATGTTAGCAGAAGGAACCTGAGTGCTAATCTTACCACAGCCTAAAATTATCCCCGTATCTACGGGGAGTAATGGAACGTTAAATCTGTAGATCTGAAAGTCCTTACGAAAGGTGATGGTCAAAAGAAGGAAGAAAGGTAAGATCTCTACAGTTGTCTATTGGGTTCGTTCGGCATTGCGTGGTTAAATATTGCAATGTATTCTTACTCCTGTACTTCAGTGGGACATCGAGTCTCATATGGATTGATTCCTCCCATGTCTAGCCAAAAACCCCGCCGATCGATGATGTAACTACTGGGTTGTAGGTTGTAGCAATCCAACGATTTGGACGATATAGGTGAGTAATTACAGAAAATCCGCCAGAAATCCGCCAGACAACAAGGTACTATTTCTTAATTCTCGAGGCACCGTATATTGGTTTGTCTGTTTACCAGAGAATGTTTCGCTAAATTTTGACATGTGACCAGACAAAGACATACGTTAAAACATTGTTTTTTAACATTTTCCAACATAGATGTAAAGTGTTAATGACTTTGTTCACTCTTTCTGTCTCTCGGTTCTCACTATATAATTGCCATAAACATGATATATCAAAATGAAATTTTAGTTTGTTGTTGAGATGGTCTGAGGGAGATATATAAATGAAAATGAATAATATTACCTAATTAGTTTCGGATTTAATTTCACATGAGTGGAAAAAATGAAATACGTTGAACCCTATGAGTCATAATTCTTCAAACATTTTGTAAGCGGAGTTAAAATTCACAACTTGCTGCAAAAATGTTAGGAAATATTCAAATTATCACGTTAAATGTGTAAAAGAATTTCATTAAAATATGTTGGATAGTTTTTAAATAAAAATTAAAATAATAATTTCACCCATATTATACGAAGAGATTACATGACTCATTTCCAAATAAAATAGGGCATCCATTTTTTCCCTTGTGTAAAAATCGTGATGTTTGAAGATCTTTTAAATTTATATTTAATGTTGCTTCCGTCATAAAACCGCTTTATGTTTGCGTATCATCTGTGTATCTAAAGTCTGTATCAACGTCATTACAATATTGTTGATTTTAAATGATCACTAAACTCCGATTATTTGTACAACGAAGCCCAATTTTAACGTATGCAAAATTTAAACAAAACAAACGATTGTAAGATGAGTTGTATAGAAAATGCTGAATTTTTAACGCAGAATTATTTAGCTCTGGAGTCTGTATAATATATTTGTAATGAATGTAATATTCATTGATTTTACTTAGATAGAAAAGCAAGCGATTTTATAGCATTGCCTTCTTTGATGATGTTTTAAGTTTCCAATTATTGTATTATGATAATGTACAATGAAGCCAAATTTCTATGAATGCAGAATGTAAACAGACGATTGTAAAATGAGTTGTGTAGAAATTGCTGAACTTTTTTTACGCAAAATTATTTAATTCTGGAGTCTCGAAAACAGCGTATGAATGAAACATTCACTGTTTTATATAGAGAGCCAGACGATATATATTTCGATGCCATCATTTGGATGAAGTTCATTTTTTTCAATGAAGTTTTAAGTGTTCAATTAAAATAAATTATTGAAGTTGTGTGATAATAAAAAATATATCACCGTTGAGCGTATAGCGTTGTAGATATGTTTAAATACAATTGCATTCTGCTGGAAAGTGTTTCATAATCTATGCTTTACGCAATATTTACCTTTCTTGTTTAGTTTTAATATACCTAATGATATTAATTTTATCATAAACTATTATTTTTTTACAGCACTTAGAAGAGCGATTGTATTCATTCGCATTTATAGCTATTTATTTAGTCAATAAAGAGATAATTCTAAATGCACATGGTATTTACACACATATGGATTTTTTTTCGGAAACTCCGTCTCGGGAGCAATTTGTGACCCACCAACTTATATTGTCTGGTATGAAATATTTATATATTTTGTCTGATATCCTTGCATAAAAATCGCGATGTTTGAAGATATTTTAAATTTATTTAGTGTTGCATCCGTCATAAAACCGCTTTATGTTTGCAAATCAGCTGTGTATTTAAATTCTGTACCAACGCAATTACAATATTTTTTATTTTAAATGATCACAAAACTTTGATTATTACTACAACGATGCCTAATTTCAATAATATTCAGAATGTAAAGAAATCAAGAGATTGCAAGATGAGTTGTATAAGAATTGCTGGATTTTTTCACGTAAAATTATTTAACTGTGTAGTCTGGAATATAAGGGACGTGATTGAAATATTCATTGATTCTACATAGAGAAGAATACGATTTAAAACATTGTTTTTTTTCGATGAAATTTTAAATTTCCATGTTTAATAAATTACTGTAGCACTGTAATAATTTCATAAATAACGAATCTGAATGTATCATATTTTGGAGCTGTTTAAATAAAATTGTATTTTAGTTAGAATGTGCTTCATAATCAATACTTTATGCATTATTGATCATTCTTCTTTATTTATTATTCAAATATATCAACAAACAGTTATCATTCTGTATCCACACAAAAGACGTTTTATTTACATGAAAATATTAACAGTATAAACTGCATCCATCGAACAAACGTAACGAAAATGTACTTATATATCTAAATATCGAACTACAAACATTCGTAGATATGAACAAGCTAATTATATTATACAGCCTAGAATGTGTAGCTCTATATTATTTATTATTCAAATATATCAACAAACAATTATCACTCTGTATCCACACAAATGCCGTTTTATTTACATAAAAATATTAACAGTATAAACTGCATCCATCGAACAAACGTAACGAAAATGTACTTATATATCTAAATATCGAACTACAAACATTCGTAGATATGAACAAACTAATTATATTATACAGCCTAGAATGTGTAGGCTCTATAATCATCTATAAGTCATAATATCTTTAATCGAATATATAAGCTGACGAAAGTTTTCTTCATAAAATTTTAAAATTACCTATAAATTAAAAATGGAAGAACATTTGATTTTTGCTACATTGTACATCATTTTCTGACGATTTCTTTAAAAACGGAGAAAAGCTGGATAAAAATCAGCCATTTTCTTTACGGAAACACATTATTTCCAAATAAAAAAAATATCTTTAGAGATTTTCAGAAGTCTCAAATTCACACATTTTTTTAAAATGAATTTTTCGCCAACAGATTATCCCACTTGGGGTCAAATAGTTATTTCTCCTGTAATCTGTTTCTCTGACCAAAAGATCTGGGTTTGATTTTTCGGGAAGGTAAGGAGATCTCTCTCTCTATCTGTCCATGCATGCTCGTAACAGGTTGAAATCTACATTAAACTTCAGATTTCTATCGAAATATTCCTGGTGTCTGTAAAAAATAGTTCGTTAGAAATTTAAATTAAACCGATACAATCAAATTCGAGAGTTGCATATATAGACGGAAAGGAATTATCTAGTTGATACCTTTATGTAAAAAGAAAACTATCTTTTCGAAGTGGACATACATATTTCTGATTCCTACAGGACGGTTGTGTTGCTTTATTTCACAGAATAAATGATTTCCATTCTCTACATTATTGTCTATCACGTCTACTGAAAGTTCACAGTTTCCAAATTGTGCTTCAAATTACTTACCTAGGCAATATTCTACTTATCCTACAGACAAATCCACCCAGGTGACATACTTGCTGCGCTTTGGGAATTCCGAAGATGAAAGCAATTGTGATATGAAGCAATATCGTTATGTGTCTATGAAAGATTGATTGACTGTATTCACGAAACACGCAATCATTCTTCACTGAGAACTGATTTCTTCTGTTCTCAGAGGACAATTTTCTAGAGTGCATTTCTATTTCATCATCTATATATATATATATATATATATATATATAAACATAAATATATATTTATATATATATTTATATATATATTTATATATAGATTTATATATATACTTATATATATATATATATATATATATATATATATATATATATATATTTCTGTGTGTATGCCTTTTTCATTTAGTTTTGCATTTTAACAATATATTATACGTAATTACTATTATAACATTACTTATGGAGTTGTGGCGACCGGATATTGTGCCATTCCAATTACGACTGACAATATTACGAAGCATAACCCCAGATTAAGCGCTTAAATTCAAATATTATTGTTTATTTTATCGCCCTAAATATGCTACCACGGTAAACATGGTAGATTCTGCTTCCACGGCTAAAAGAAAATCCCACATATGGTGATGACTGACGTTCAAAGAACAGACTCAGCCTTCCTGCACGACGAAAATGGTCTTGTCAATGGCTTGGCCAAGAGAGGGAGTACCGGGGAAACAAGATCCTGCACTAAATTAGCCACGATTGATCATACTAAGACATAATTTTAATCCGATTTTCGACATGATTCCAATACTTTCCCCATTTAATTATCATGTATTATAGACAGTGTAAGAATGCAGTGATTCAGAAGGTGGTCTTTGAACTTGGCAGTAGCACGGCAATCTTACTTCAGAGGAATGAGTTAATAGGAATTCGACAAAAAGAAGTTGGAACTTTGTCCTTGTTGCTAAATAGTCACAATATCGACTGATCTGTTAAAACGTCCGAAATTCTATTCCCGACCGGTCAGTGTGGCTTTTACACGTTTAAATTATTTGAAATATATATGAAACTGCTATACGAAATATATATATATATATATATCGATGTCTGATTATAATGAGCCTACTTATAGTGTACAATGTGTTAATATGTTGTTTCATGTTTGTTAGGCGATCCCTAACAACATCGTAAATTAGCAGTTTTCAGTAATAATGCCAGTCATATGTATGAATAATTAGAAATATAAGGAATGTAATTTCCTTATATTTCCTCTCGGAAGAAGAAATATAATTTCTTCTTCCGAGATTCCTTATAAATGTGCTTAAATGCACAACTTAATAAAAACATAGATTTTAAAAGTTAGATTTTATATCACCCCCATGGGTCGAAATAAAAAGCATTTCCTGTGAACTTCGAGATCATGTTCGACAGATCTGACAGGTTGGGAAATATATTGAGGCGAGTATAGAATAATATCATCAACCGCGACATGCACCCGGACCATATTCAAATCAATAGGAAACTCAAGGAAAATTTTCAATGAAATCTGTTTCTTTTATGTTTAATATATAGACCGTTCAACGAAAAATGTTAAAAAAGTTAAACAGGACCACATAGCTCCGTTATTTTAATTTACTACTTTGGATATGCTTCTCTCATAATAAAAACGACATATTTAAACACAAAAGGAAAAATATTCTCACAATGAAAATATTACATTTAAAAATAAAACGACATTAGCATTTTATAATACCATGTAAACTTATATATTACAGTTTAGACTAACTAAGGATTCTAAAATATGTCTACTTGTTTAAATTCATTACATCCTTATAATTGATGTGAAACAGCTTAAAGACCGAGATACAGAGTAAATCATGAAAGAAATATGACAGGCACGAAATGGAAGTATGTACCTAAAAGACGCCATATTGCTATGAATAATTAATAGGATACCATTGTTATGATTTGCAGGTTGAGTCACTTGTGCGACAACTGTGGTGACCGTAGCAACAAATTTGGAACCCCATCACCCAATTGGTGACTTTTGAAGGGTTCTGGATCACAGGGAGGGAAGTCATATCCATTCGCATCATATCCATTCTGGAAGGGTTCTGGAACGTTTCGATTGACAAAAAACTTCTCAAGTTTCTTGCTTATTCCAGAACATTCCACAGTGTGTATGTAATAGGCTCGTCATCGTTTAATATCCATCGAACTTTATACCAAACCTAATATGTAATTTTTGGTCTGATTATATATATATATATATATATATATATATATATATATATATATATATATATATATATATATATATATATATATATATATATATATATATATATATATATATATATAATATATATATATATATAGTATATGTATATATAAAGTAATAATTAAAATGTAATAGAAGAAAAGCAATGTATCAAATATGGCCGGGAGAATTGTGACACCCACTTCCCGGTTAAGATAGCTTTATGCCATGACGACCCTCCCGGAAGCCGATACCCTGCCAGAAACAAAGTACTCAATACTTAAAAAACAAAAGAAATGAAATAAAATGACTATTTAAACTAATTATGTAAATTAAATATCCAAAAATATCAAAAAGCCCATCACGACCACATTATTCATCACAAAAAACATAATGTAAAACACCGAACTAAAAACATTACAAACAAACCCTGCACGCATTCCATAACCCAAGTACAAAAATCACCAAAGCACTCGTTACAAATTAAACGTTTAATCACCGAATAGAATCATTACAAACTAATCCACAACAGCTCTTTACTTCCGACTGCTCAAACTTCTTATGTACCTCTATTTAAATACAGATTAAAACTCTCAGTTACGGTTATATTGTAAAACTCTCGTATGACGTCGCTTAGAAAACGCCTTGGGAATACCTTTGCAATTGCCTCATTCAGGAGACGATGTTCGCAATCATATCCATCTATTTCACAACTATTTAATATTTTGATACGTATCAAATAATTTAATACGATATTGCGGAACGCGTTATGATGTAAACATGCATTCCAAAGTACTATGTCATTTATTTTAAACGTGAAGTCATCACGTTTTTCATAAAGTCGAAAGCCCACTGAACCATTTGATTTCTTGTATATAGTCAAATAAAGGAATCTTATGCTTTGATCTTGATTGCGTTCTGTTTCTGTCAAAGATAAGTTGTCTGGATAACAGGTGAAA